>OX328014.1:27513618-28931368 GCA_946811545.1 Netelia fuscicornis | reverse complement strand
CTGAGCCCCGATTGTTCCACGCGCCGTCTCCGAGCGTCGATCAGTCCACGCGCCGTCTTCTGAGCCCCGATCGGTCCAGGCGCCGTCTCCGAGCGCCGATCCGTCCACGCGCCGTTTCCTAGCCCCGATCGCTCCACGCGCCGTCTCCTGCGCTCTGATCGGTCCACGCTTCGTCTCCTAAGCCCCGATCGCTCCACGCGCCGTCTCCTGAGCCCGATCGGTCCACGCATCGTCTCCTATGTCCCGATCGGTTTTACGCGCCGTGTCCGCGCCGCGATCGGTCCACGCGCCGTCGCCGAATCCCAATTGATCCACGCGCAACCGCCTGAGCCCCAATCGGTCCACGCGGGTCTCCTAAGCCCCGACCGCTCCACGCGCCGTCTCCTGAGCCCCTATCGCTCCACGCGTCGTCTCCGAGCCCCGATCGGTCCACGCGCCGTCTCCTGAGCCCCGATCGGTCCACGCGTCGTCTCCTAAGCCCCGATCGGTCCACGCCCCGTCTCCAAGCCCCGATCCGTCGCCGCGTCGTGTCCTGAGCCCCGATCAATTGACGCGTCTTCTCCTGAGCCCCGATCGCTCCTCGCGCCGTCTCCTGAACCCCGATCATTCCACGCGCTTTCTCCTAAGCCACGATCGGTCCACGCGCCGTCTCCGAGCCCCAGTCGGTCCACGCGCTGTCTCCGAGCACCGATCGGACTACGCGTCGTCTCCGAGCCCCGATCGGTCCACGCGCCGTCTCCGAGCCCCGAACGGTTCACGCTCCGTCTCCTGGTCCCAATCGGTCCACGCGGCGCCTCTGGAGCCTCGATCGATCCACGCGAGTCTCCTGAGCCCCAGTCGTCCGCGCGCCATCTCCTGAGCCCCGATTGTTCGACGCGTCGTCTCGTGAGCCCCGATCGATCCACGCGTCGTCTCCTGAGGCCCGATCGCACCACACGCCGTTTCCTGAGCCCCGATTCGTCCACGCGTCGTCTTCAAAGCCCCGATGCCTCCACGCGCCGTCTCCGAGCCACGATCGGTCCGTGCGCTGCTTCCACAACCCCGATCGGTCCACGCGTCATCTCCTAATCTCCGATCGTTCCACGCGCCGTCCCCGATCCCCGATCGATCCACGCGCCGTCTCCGAGTGCCGATCGTTCCACACGGCGTCTCCGAGCCCCGATCGGTCCACGCTTCGTCTCCTGAGCCCGGATCGTTCCACGCGTCGTCTCCTGATTCCCGATCCTTAAACGCGTCGTCTCCGAGCCTCGATCGGTCCACACGCCGTGTCCGATCCCCGGTCGGTCCGCGTACCGCATTCTGAGCCGCGGTCCGTCCACGCGCCGTCTCCGAGCACCGATCGGTCGACGCGCCGTCTCAGAGCGCCGATCATTTCACGCGCCGTCACCTGAGCCCCGATCGGTCCACGCGTCGGCTCCTAAGCCTCTATCGGTCCACGCGCGGCCTGCTTAGCCCCGGTCGGTCCACGCGCCGTCTCCGAGCCCCGATCGGTCCACGAATCATCTCCTAAGCCCCGATCGGTCCACGCGCCTTCTCCTAAGCCCCGATCGGTCCACGCGCCTTCTCCTAAGCCCCGATCGATCCACGCGCCGTCTCCGAGCGCCGATCGGTTCACGCGCCGTCTCCTGTGCTCCGATCGTTCCACGCGCCGTCTCCGAGCCCCGTTCGGTCCACGCGCCGTCTCCTCAGCCCCGATCGGTCCACGCGTCGGCTCCTAAGCCTCGATAGGTCCACGCGCGGCCTCCTTAGCCCCTGTCGGTCCACGCGCCGTCTCCGAGCCCCGATCGGTCCACGCGTCGTCTCCTAAGCCCCGATCGGTCCGTGCGCCGTCTCCGAGCCCCGATCGGTCCACGCACCATCGCATTCTCCCCAATCGGTCCATGCGCCGCCTCCGGAGCCCTGATCGATCCACGCGAATCTCCTGAGCTCCGGTCGGTCCTCGTACCGTCTCCGAGCCCCGATCGGTCCACGTACCGTCTCCGAAGCACCGATCGGTCCACGCGCTGTCTCCTGAGCCCCAATCGGTCCACGCGTCGTCTCCTAACCCCCGATCGGTCTGTGCGCCGTCTCCGAGCCCCGATCGGTCCACGCACCATCGCATGCTCCCCAATCGGTCCATGCGCTGCCTCCGGAGCCCTGATCGATCCACGCGAATCTCCTGAGCTCCGGTCGTTCCTCCTACCG
This sequence comes from Netelia fuscicornis, assembly GCA_946811545.1. Lineage (NCBI taxonomy): Eukaryota > Metazoa > Arthropoda > Insecta > Hymenoptera > Ichneumonidae > Netelia > Netelia fuscicornis. Next base: position 28,929,184 of record OX328014.1, on the reverse strand, counting down.
TATCCGAGCCCCAATCGGGCCACGCGCCGTCTCCTGAGTCCCGATCAGTCCACGCGTCGTCTCCTAAGCCCCAATCGGTCCACGCCCGCCTCCGGAGCCCCGATCGATCCACGCGAATCTCCTGAGCTCCGGTCGGTCGACGCGCCGTCTCCTCAGCCCCGATCGGTCTACGCGTCGTCTCCTAAGCCCCGATTAGTCGACGCGTCGTCTCCTGAGCCCCGATCAATTGACGCGTCGTCTCCTGATCCCCGATCGCTTCTCGTGCCGCCTCCTGAGCCCCGATCGGTCCAGGCGTCGTCTCCGGAGCCCCGATCAATTGACATGTCTTCTCCTGAGCCCCGATCGCTCCTCGCGCCGTCTCCTGAACCCCGCTCGGTCCATGCGTCGTCTTCTTAGCCCGGATGCCTCCACGCGCCGTCTCCAAGCCACGATCGGTCCAGGCGCCGATTCCTGCGCCCCGATCGGTCCACGCGCCGTCTCCTAAGCCCCAGTCGGTCCACGCGCGGTCTCCGAGCCCCGATCGGTCCACGCGTCGTCTCCGAGCCCCGATCGGTCCACGTATCATCTCATGCTTCCCAATCGGTCCACGCGCCGCCTCCGGAGCCCCGATCGATCCACGCGAATCTCCTGAGCTCCGGTCGGTCCACGTACCGTCTCCGAAGCCCCGATCGGTCCACGCGGCGTCTCCTGAACCCCGATCGGTTTACGCATCGTCTCCTAAGCACCGATACGTCCACACGCCGTATTCGAGCCCCGATCGGTCCGCGTGACGCATTCTAAGCCACGGTCCGTCCACGCGCCGTCTCCGAGCACCGATCGGTCCACGCGCCGTCTCCTGAGCCCCGATCGGTCCACGCGTCGTCTCCCAAGCCCTGATCGGTCCACGCGCCGTCTCCGAGCCCCGATGGGTCTACGCGCCGCCTCCTGAGCCCCGATCGATCCACGCATCGGCTCCTGAGCCCCGGTCGGTTCATGCGCCGTCTCCGAGCCCCGATCGATCCACGCGTCGTCTTGTAAACCCAGATGCCTTCTCGCGCCGTCTCCGGGCCACGATCGGTCCAGGCGCCGCTTCCTGAGCCACGATCGGTCCACGCGCCTTCTCCGAGCCCCGATCGGTCCACGCGCAACCTCCTGAGCCCCAGTCGGTACACGCGCTGTCTCCGAGCCCCGATCGGTCCCCGCATAGTCTCCTAAGCCCCGCTCGGTTAACGCGTCGTCTCGGAGCCCCGATCGGTCCAGGCGCCGCTTCCTGAGCACCGACCGGTCCACGCGTCGACTCCTGAGCCCCGATCGGTCGACGGGTCCCCTCCTAAGCCCCGATCGGTCCACGCGCCGTCTCCGAGCCCCGATGGGTCTACGCGCCGCCTCCTGAGCCCCGATCGATCCACGCATCGGCTCCTGAGCCCCGGTCCGTCCACGCGCCGTCTCCGAGCACCGATCTGTCCACGCGCCGTCTCCTGAGCCCCGATCGGTCTACGCGCCGTCTCATGAGCCCCGATCGGTCAACGCATCCTTTCCTAAGCCCCGATACGTTCACACGCCGTCTCCTAAGCCCCGATCGGTTAACGCGCCGTCTCCGAGCCCCGATCAGTCCACGCGCCGTCTCATGAGCCCCGGTCGGTTCATGCGCCGTCTCCGAGCCTCCGTTCGATCCACGCGTCGTCCTGTAAGCCCCGATGCCTTCTCGCGCCGTCTCCGGGCCACGATCGGTCCAGGCGCCGCTTACTGAGCCACGATCGGTCCACGCGTTGTCTCCTAGGCCCCGATCGGTCCACGGGCCTTCTCCGAGCCCCGATCGGTTCACGCATCGTCTCCTAAGCCCCGATCGGTTAACGCGCCGTCTCCGAGCCCCGAACGGTCCACGCGCGGTCGCCGACCCCTAATTGGTCCACGCACAACCGCCTGAGACCCAGTCGGTTCACGCGCTGTCGCCGAACCTCGATCGGTCCACGCATCGTCTCCGAGCCCCGAACGGTCCACGCGCCGTCGCCGAGCCGCGATCGGTCCACGCGCGGCCTCCTGAGCCCCGATCGGTCCACGCGCCGTCGCCGAGCCGCGATCGGTCCACGCGCGGCCTCCTGAGCCCCGATTGGTTCACGCGCCGTATTCGAGCCCCAATCGGTCCACGCGCCGTCTCCTGAGCCCCGATCGGTCCACGACCCGTCTCCGGGCCCCGATCGGTGCACGCGCCGTCTCCTAAGCCCCGATCGGTCCACGCGCCGTCGCCGAACCCCAATTGGTCCACGCGAAACCGCCTTAGCCCCAGTCGGTCCACGCGCTGTCTCCGAGACCCGATCGGTCCACGCGTCGTCTCCGAGCCCCGATCGGTCCACGCGCCGTCGCCGAGTCATGATCTGTCCACGCGCGGCCTCCTGACACCCGATCGGTCCACGCGCCGTCTTCGAGCCCCGATCGGGCCACGCATCGTCTCCTAAGCCCCAATCGGTTAACGCGCCGTCTCCGAGCCCCGATCGGTCAACGCGCTGTCGCCGAACCCCAATTGGTCCACGCGCAACCGCCTGAGCCCCAGTCGGTCCACGCACTGTCTCCGAGCCCCGATCGGTCCACGCGTCGGCTCCGAGCCCCGATCGGTCCACGCGTCGTCTCCTAAGCCCTGATCGGTCCACGTGCCGTCTCCGAGCCCCGATGGGTCCACGCGCCACCTCCTGAGCCCCGATAGATCCACGCATCGGCTCCTGAGCCCCGATCGGTTCACGCGTCGTCTTCGAGCCCCGATCGATCCACGCGCCGTCTCGTAAGCCACAATCGGTCCACGCGCCGTCTCTGAGCGCCGATCATTTCACGCGCCGTCTCCTGAGCCCCGATCGTTCCACGCGCCGTCTCCGAGCCCCGATCGGTCCACGCGGCGTCTCCTGAGCCCCGATCGGTTCACGCATCGTCTCCTAAGCCCCGATACGTCCACACGCCGTATCCGAGCCCCGATCGGTCCGCGTGACGCATTCTAAGCCACGGTCCGTCCACGCGCTGTCTCCGAGCACCGATCGGTCCACGCGCCGTCTCCTGAGCCCCGATCGGTCCACGCGTCGTCTCCTAAGCCCTGATCGGTCCACTTGCCGTCTCCGAGCCCCGATGGGTCCACGCGCCGTTTCCTGGGCCCCGATCAGTCCACGCGTCGCCGCCGGAGCCATGATCGGTCTACGCGCCGTCTCATGAGCCCCGATCGGTCAACGCATCGTCTCCTAAGCCCCGATACGTTCACACGCCGTCTCCGAGTCCCGATCATTCCACGCCCCGTCTCCGAGCCCCGATCGGTCCACGCGTCATCGCCGAATCCCCGATCCGTACACGCGTCGTCTCCGAGCCTCGAACGGTCCACGCGCCGTCGCGGAGCCCCGATCGGTCCAGGCGTGGCCTCCTGAGCCTCGATCGGTCCACGCGCGGTCTCCTGAGCCCCGGTTGGTTCACGCGCCGTCTCCGAGCCCCAATCGGTCCACGCGCCGGCTCCTGAGCCCCGATCGGTCCACGCGCCGTCTCCTGAGCCCCGATCGCTCCACGCACCGTTTTCTGAGCACCGTTTGGTCCACGCGTCGTCTTCAAAGCGCCGATGCCTCCACGCGCCGTCTGCGAGCCACGATCCGTCCGTGCGCCGCTTCCAGAGCCCTCTCGGTCCACGCGTCGTCTCCTGTACTCCGATCGGTCCACACGCCATCTCCTAAGCCCCGATCATTCCACGCGCCGTCTCCGAGCGCCGATCGGTTCACGCGCCGTCTCCTGAGCCCCGATCGTTCCACGCACCGTCTCCGATCTCCGATCGGTCCACGCGTCGTCTCCTAAGCCCCGATCGGTCCAAGCGCCTTCTACTAAGCCCCGATCGGTCCACGCGCCTTCTCCTGAGCCCCGATCGGTCCACGCGCCGTCTCCGAGCGCCGATCATTTCACGTGACGTCTCCTGAGCCCTGATCGTTCCACGCGCCATCTTCGAGCCCCGAGCGGTCCACGCGCCGTCTCCTGAGCCCCAATCGATCCACGCGCAGCCTACTGAGCCCCGATCGGTCCACGCGCCGTCGCCGAGCCGCGATCGGTCTACGCGCCGCTCCGAGCCCCGATCGTTCCACGCGCCGTCGCCGAGCTATGATCGGTCCACGCGCGGCCTCCTGAGCCCCGATCGGTCTACGCGCCGTCGCCGAGCCGCGATCGGTCCACGCACCGTCGCCGAGCCGCGATCGGTCCACGTGCGGCCTCCTGAGGCCCGATTGGTTCACGCGCCGTATACGAGCCCCAATCGGTCCACGCGCCGTTTCCTGAGCCCCGATCGGTCCACGCGCGGCCTCCTGAGCCCCGATCGGTCCACGCGCCGTCGCGGAGCCGCGATCGGTCCACATGCGGCCTCCTAAGCCCCGATCGGTCCACGCGCCGTCGCCGAACCCCAATTGGTCCACGCGAAACCGCCTGAGCCCCAGTCGGTCCACGCGCTGTCTCCGAGCCCCGATCGGTCCACGCGTCGTCTCCGAGCCCCGGTCGGGTCACGCATGGTCTCCTAAGCCCCAATCAGTTAACGCGCCGTCTCCGAGCCCCGATCGGTCCACGCACCGTCGCCGAACCCCAATTGGTCCAGGCGCAACCGCCTGAGCCCCAGTCGGTCCACGCGCTGTCTCCGAGCCCCGATCGGTCCACGCGTAGTCTCCGAGCCCCGATCGGTCCACGCGCCGTCGCCGAGTCATGATCTGTCCACGCGCGGCCTCCTGAGACCCGATCGGTCCACGCGCCGTCTTCGAGCCCCGATCGGTCCACGCGCCGTCTCCTAAGCCCCGATCGGTCGACGCGTCGTCTCGTGAGCCCCGATCGGTCCACGCGCCGTCTCCGAGCCCCGATCGGTCCACGCGCCGTCTCCTAAGCCCCGTTCGGTCCAAGCGCCGTCTCCGAGCCCCTATCGGTCCACGCATCGTCTCCTAAGCCGCGATCGGCTAACGCGTCGACTCCGAGCCGCGATCGTTCCACGCGCCGTCCCCGATCCCCGATCGATCCACGCGCCGTGTCCGAGCGCCGATCGATTCACGCGCCGTCACCCGAGCCCCGATCGTTCCACACGGCGTCTCCGAGCCCCGATCGGTCCACGTTTCGTCTCCTGAGCCCGGATCGTTCCACGCGTCGTCTCCTGATTCCCGATCCTTAAACGCGTCGTCTCCGAGCCTCGATCGGTCCACACGCCGTCTCCGAGCCACGACCGGTTCAGGCGCCGCTTCCCGAGCCCCGATCAGTCCACGTGTCGTCTCCTGACCCCCGATCGCTCCACGGACCGTTTCCTGATCCCCGATCGGTCCACGCGCCGCCTCCTGAGTCCCGATCGGTCAACGCGTCGTGTCCTAACCCCTGATCGGTCCACGTGCCGTCTCCGAGCCCCGATGGGTCCACGTGCCACATCCTGAGCCCCGATCGGACGACGCGTCGTCTCCTGAGCGTTGATCGATCCACGCGTCGTCTCCTGAACCCCGATTGCTCCACGGGCCGTTTCCTGAGCCCCGTTCGGTCCACGCGCCGTCTCCTAAGCCCCGATCATTCCACGCGCCGTCTCCGAGCCCCGATCGGTCCACGCGCCTTCTCCGAGCCCCGATCGGTTCACGCATCGTCTCCTAAGCCCCGATCGGTTAACGCGCCGCCTCCTGAGCCCCGATTGGTTCACGCGCCGTATCCGAGCCCCAATCGGTCCACGCGCTGTCTCCGAGCCCTGATCGGTCCACGCGCCGTCTCCGAGCCGCGATCGGTCCACGCATCGTCTCCTAAGCCCCGATCGGTTAACGCGCCGTCTCCCCGCCCCGATCGGTCCACGCGCCGTCTCCTGAGCATTGATCCGTCCACGCGCGGCGTCGAGCCGCGATCGGTCCACGCGCGGTCTCCTGAGCCCCGATCGGTCCACGCGCCGTCTCCTAATCCCCAATCTGTCCACGACCCGTCTCCGGGCCCCGATCGGTGCACGCGCCGTCTCCTAAGCCCCGATCGGTCAACGCGCCGTCGCCGAACCCCAATTGGTCCACGCGAAACCGCCTGAGCCCCAGTCGGTCCACGCGCTGTCTCCCAGCCCCGATCGGTCCACGCGTCGTCTCCGAGCCCCGATCGGTCCACGCGTCGTCGCCGAGTCATGATCTGTCCACGCGCGGCCTCCTGAGACCCGATCGGTCCACGCGCCGTCTTCGAGCCCCGATCGGTACACGCATGGTCTCCTAAGCCACAATCGGTTAACGCGCCGTCCCCGAGCCCCGATCGGTCCACGCGCCGTCTCCTGAGCCCCGATACGTCCACGCGCAGTCGCCGAGCCCTGATCGGTCCATGCGTCGTCTCCTAATCCCCGATCGGTCCACGCGAGGCTCCTGAGCCCCGATCGGACCACGCATCGTCTCCTAAGCCCCAATCGGTTAACGCGCCGTCTCCGAGCCCCGATCGGTCCACGCGCCGTCGCCGAACCCCAATTGGTCCACGCGCAACCGCCTGAGCCCCAGTCGGTCCACGCACTGTCTCCGAGCCCCGATCGGTCCACGCGTCGTCTCCGAGCCCCGATCGGTCCACGCGTCGTCTCCTAAGCCCCGATCGGTCCACGCACCGTCTCCTGAGCCCCAATCGCTACACGCGCCGTTTTCTGAGCACCGTTTGGTCCACGCGTCGTCTTGAAAGCCCCGATGCCTCCACGCGCCGTCTCCGAGCCACGATCGGTCCGTGCGCCGCTTCCAGAGGCCTATCGGTCCACGCGTCGTCTCCTGATCTCCGATCGGTCCACGCGCCGTCTCCTAAGCCCCGATCATTCCACGCGCCGTCTCCGAGCCCCGATCGGTCCACGCGCCGTCTCCTAAGCCCCGATCGGTCAACGCGCCTTCTCCTCAGCCCCGATTGGTCCACGCGCCGTCTCCGAGCGCCGATCGGTTCACGCGCCGTCTCCTGAGCCCCGATCGCTCCACGCGCCGTCTCCGAGCCCCGATCGCTCCACGCGCCGTCTCCGAGCGCCGATTGGTGCAAGAGCCGTCTCCTGAGCACCGATCGTTCCACACGCCGCCTCCTAAGCCTCGATCTGTCCAGGCGTCGTCTCCTAAGCCCCGACCGGTCCACGCGCCGTCTCCTGAGCCCCGATACGTCCACGCGCAGTCGCCGAGCCCCGATCGGTCCACGCGCGGTCTCCTGAGCCCCGATCTGTCCACGCGTCGTCTCCTAAGCCCCGATCCGTCGACGCGTCGTCTCCTGAGCCACGATCAATTGACGCGTCTTCTCCTGAGCCCGATCGCTCCTCGCGCCGTCTCCTGAGCCCCGATCGGTCCACGCGTCGTCTCCGAGCTCCGATCGGTCCAAACGCCGTTTCCTGAGTCCCGATCGGTCCATGCGTCGTCTTCTTAGCCCCGATGCCTCCACGCGCCGTCTCCGAGCGCCGATAAGTTCAAGCGCCGTCTCCTGAGCCCCGATCGTTCCACGCGGCGTCTCCGAGCCTCGATCGATCCACGCGCCGTCTCCTGAGCCCCGATCGGTCGACGCGTCGTCTTCTGAGCCCCGATCGACCCACGCGTCTTCTCCTGAGCCCCAACCGCTCCACACGCCGTTTCCTGAGCCCCGATCGGTCCACGCATCGTCTTCGAGCACCGATCGGTCCACGCGCCGTTTTCTGAGCACCGTTCGGTCCACGCGTCGTCTTCAAAGCCCCGATGCCTCCACGCGCCGTCTCCGAGCCCCGATCGCTCCTCGCGCCGTCTCCTGAGCCCCGCTCGATCCATGCGTCGTCTTCTTAGCCCCGATGCCTCCACGCGCCGTCTCCTGAGCCCCGATCGTTCCACGCACCGTCTCCGAGCCCCGATCGGTCGACGCGCCGTCTCCTGAGCCCGGATCGGTCCACGCGTCATCGCCGAATCCCCGATCCGTACACGCGTCGTCTCCGAGCCTCGATCGGTCCACGCGCTGCTTCCTGAGCCCCAATCGGTCCACGCGTTGTCACCTAAGCCCCGATCGGTCCACGCCCCGTCTCCTGAGCCCGGATCGGTCCACCTGTCGTCCTCGAATCCCCGATCCGCACACGCGTCGTCTCCGAGCCCCGACCGGTCCACGCGCCGTCGCCGAGCCTCGATCGGTCCACGCGCGGCCTCCTGAGCCCCGATCGGTTCACGCGCCGGCTCCGAGCCCGATCGGACCACGTGCCGTCTCCTGAGCCCCGGTCGGTTCACGCGCCGTCTCCGAGCCCCGATGGATCCACGCGCCGTCTCCTGAGCCCGGATCGGTCCACCTGTTGTCCTCGAATCTCGGATCCGCACACGCGTCGTCTCCGAGCCTCGACCGGTCCACGCGCCGTCTCCTGAGCCCCGATCATTCCACGCGCCGTCTCTTAAGCCGCGATCCGTCCACGGGCCGTCTCCGAGCTGCTATCGGTAAACGCGCCGTCACCAAGCCCTGATCCGTACACGCGTCGTCTCCGAGCCCCGATCGGTCCACGCGCCGTCTCCGAGCACCGATTGGTCCACGCGCCGTCGCCCGAACCCCAATTGGTCCACGCGCAGTCGCCGAGCCCCGATCGATCCCGCATCGTCTCCTAAGCCCCGATCGGTTGACGCGTCATTTACGAGCCCCGATCGGTCTACGCGCCGTCTCCTGAGCCCCGATCGGTCGACGCGTCGTCTCCTAAGACCCGACCGGTTCACCCGCCGTCTCCTGTGCACCGATCGATTCACGTGCCGTCTCCTAAGCCCCGATCGGTCCACACGTCGTCTCCTAAGCCCCAATCGGGCCACGCGTCATCTCCTAAGCCCCGCTCAGTCGCCGCGTCGTCTCCTGAGCCCCGATCAATTGACGCGACTTCTCCTGAGCCCCGATCGCTCCTCGCGCCGTCTCCTGAGCCCCGCTCGGTCCATGCGTCGTCTTCTAAGCCCCCATGCCTCCACGCACCGTCTCCTGAGCCCCGATCGTTCCACGTGCCGTCTCCGAGCCCCGATCGCTCCACGCGCCGTCTCCGAGCGCCGATTGGTGCACGAGCCGTCTCCTGAGCACCGATCGTTCCACACGCCGCCTCCTAAGCCCCGATCTGTCCAGGCGTCGTCTCCTAAGCCCCGACCGGTCCACGCGCCGTCTCCTGAGCCCCGATACGTCCACGCGCAGTCGCGGAGCCCCGATCGGTCCACACGCGGTCTCCTGAGCCCCGATCTGTCCACGCGCCGTCTCCGAGCCCCGATCGGTCCACGCGCCGTCTCCGAGCCCTGATCGGTCCACGAGCCGTCTCCTGAGCCCCAATCGGTCCACTTGCTGTCTCCTGAGCCCCGATAGGTACACACCCCTTCCCCTGAGCCCCAATCGGGCGACGCGTCGTCTGCTAAGACCCGACCGGTTCACCCGCCGTCTCCTGTGCACCGATCGATTCACGTGCCGTCTCCTAAGCCCCGATCGGTCCACACGTCGTCTCCTAAGCCCCAATCGGGCTACGCGTCGTCTCCTAAGCCCCGATCAGTCGCCGCGTCGTCTCCTGAGCCCCGATCAATTGACGCGACTTCTCCTGAGCCCCGATCGCTGCTCGCGCCGCCTTCGGGCCCCGATCGGTCCACGCACCGCCTCCTGATCCCCATCGGTCCACGCGCCGTCTCCTGAGCCACGATCGATCCACATGCCGTCTCCGAGCCCCGATCGGTCCGCGTGCCGCATTCTAAGCCACGGTCCATCCACGCGCCGTCTCCGAGTCCCGATCGGTCCACGCGTCGTCTCCTAAGCCCCGATCGGTCGACGCGTCGTCTCGTGAGCCCCGATCGGTCCACGCGCCGTCTCCGAGCCCCGATCGGTCCACGCGCCGTCTCCTAAGCCCCGTTCGGTCCAAGCGCCGTCTCCGAGCCCCTATCGGTCCACGCATCGTCTCCTAAGCCGCGATCGGCTAACGCGTCGACTCCGAGCCGCGATCGTTCCACGCGCCGTCCCCGATCCCCGATCGATCCACGCGCCGTGTCCGAGCGCCGATCGATTCACGCGCCGTCACCCGAGCCCCGATCGTTCCACACGGCGTCTCCGAGCCCCGATCGGTCCACGTTTCGTCTCCTGAGCCCGGATCGTTCCACGCGTCGTCTCCTGATTCCCGATCCTTAAACGCGTCGTCTCCGAGCCTCGATCGGTCCACACGCCGTCTCCGAGCCACGACCGGTTCAGGCGCCGCTTCCCGAGCCCCGATCAGTCCACGTGTCGTCTCCTGACCCCCGATCGCTCCACGGACCGTTTCCTGATCCCCGATCGGTCCACGCGCCGCCTCCTGAGTCCCGATCGGTCAACGCGTCGTGTCCTAACCCCTGATCGGTCCACGTGCCGTCTCCGAGCCCCGATGGGTCCACGTGCCACATCCTGAGCCCCGATCGGACGACGCGTCGTCTCCTGAGCGTTGATCGATCCACGCGTCGTCTCCTGAACCCCGATTGCTCCACGGGCCGTTTCCTGAGCCCCGTTCGGTCCACGCGTCGTCTACTAAGCCTAGATGCCTCCTCGCGCCGTCTCCGAGCCATGACGGGTCCAGGCGCCGCTTCCTGAGCCCCGGTCGGTCCACGCGTTGTCTCCTAAGCCCCATTCGGTCCACGCGCCGTCTCCTAAGCCCCGATCATTCCACGCGCCGTCTCCGAGCCCCGATCGGTCCACGCGCCTTCTCCGAGCCCCGATCGGTTCACGCATCGTCTCCTAAGCCCCGATCGGTTAACGCGCCGCCTCCTGAGCCCCGATTGGTTCACGCGCCGTATCCGAGCCCCAATCGGTCCACGCGCTGTCTCCGAGCCCTGATCGGTCCACGCGCCGTCTCCGAGCCGCGATCGGTCCACGCATCGTCTCCTAAGCCCCGATCGGTTAACGCGCCGTCTCCCCGCCCCGATCGGTCCACGCGCCGTCTCCTGAGCATTGATCCGTCCACGCGCGGCGTCGAGCCGCGATCGGTCCACGCGCGGTCTCCTGAGCCCCGATCGGTCCACGCGCCGTCTCCTAATCCCCAATCTGTCCACGACCCGTCTCCGGGCCCCGATCGGTGCACGCGCCGTCTCCTAAGCCCCGATCGGTCAACGCGCCGTCGCCGAACCCCAATTGGTCCACGCGAAACCGCCTGAGCCCCAGTCGGTCCACGCGCTGTCTCCCAGCCCCGATCGGTCCACGCGTCGTCTCCGAGCCCCGATCGGTCCACGCGTCGTCGCCGAGTCATGATCTGTCCACGCGCGGCCTCCTGAGACCCGATCGGTCCACGCGCCGTCTTCGAGCCCCGATCGGTACACGCATGGTCTCCTAAGCCACAATCGGTTAACGCGCCGTCCCCGAGCCCCGATCGGTCCACGCGCCGTCTCCTGAGCCCCGATACGTCCACGCGCAGTCGCCGAGCCCTGATCGGTCCATGCGTCGTCTCCTAATCCCCGATCGGTCCACGCGAGGCTCCTGAGCCCCGATCGGACCACGCATCGTCTCCTAAGCCCCAATCGGTTAACGCGCCGTCTCCGAGCCCCGATCGGTCCACGCGCCGTCGCCGAACCCCAATTGGTCCACGCGCAACCGCCTGAGCCCCAGTCGGTCCACGCACTGTCTCCGAGCCCCGATCGGTCCACGCGTCGTCTCCGAGCCCCGATCGGTCCACGCGTCGTCTCCTAAGCCCCGATCGGTCCACGCACCGTCTCCTGAGCCCCAATCGCTACACGCGCCGTTTTCTGAGCACCGTTTGGTCCACGCGTCGTCTTGAAAGCCCCGATGCCTCCACGCGCCGTCTCCGAGCCACGATCGGTCCGTGCGCCGCTTCCAGAGGCCTATCGGTCCACGCGTCGTCTCCTGATCTCCGATCGGTCCACGCGCCGTCTCCTAAGCCCCGATCATTCCACGCGCCGTCTCCGAGCCCCGATCGGTCCACGCGCCGTCTCCTAAGCCCCGATCGGTCAACGCGCCTTCTCCTCAGCCCCGATTGGTCCACGCGCCGTCTCCGAGCGCCGATCGGTTCACGCGCCGTCTCCTGAGCCCCGATCGCTCCACGCGCCGTCTCCGAGCCCCGATCGCTCCACGCGCCGTCTCCGAGCGCCGATTGGTGCAAGAGCCGTCTCCTGAGCACCGATCGTTCCACACGCCGCCTCCTAAGCCTCGATCTGTCCAGGCGTCGTCTCCTAAGCCCCGACCGGTCCACGCGCCGTCTCCTGAGCCCCGATACGTCCACGCGCAGTCGCCGAGCCCCGATCGGTCCACGCGCGGTCTCCTGAGCCCCGATCTGTCCACGCGTCGTCTCCTAAGCCCCGATCCGTCGACGCGTCGTCTCCTGAGCCACGATCAATTGACGCGTCTTCTCCTGAGCCCGATCGCTCCTCGCGCCGTCTCCTGAGCCCCGATCGGTCCACGCGTCGTCTCCGAGCTCCGATCGGTCCAAACGCCGTTTCCTGAGTCCCGATCGGTCCATGCGTCGTCTTCTTAGCCCCGATGCCTCCACGCGCCGTCTCCGAGCGCCGATAAGTTCAAGCGCCGTCTCCTGAGCCCCGATCGTTCCACGCGGCGTCTCCGAGCCTCGATCGATCCACGCGCCGTCTCCTGAGCCCCGATCGGTCGACGCGTCGTCTTCTGAGCCCCGATCGACCCACGCGTCTTCTCCTGAGCCCCAACCGCTCCACACGCCGTTTCCTGAGCCCCGATCGGTCCACGCATCGTCTTCGAGCACCGATCGGTCCACGCGCCGTTTTCTGAGCACCGTTCGGTCCACGCGTCGTCTTCAAAGCCCCGATGCCTCCACGCGCCGTCTCCGAGCCCCGATCGCTCCTCGCGCCGTCTCCTGAGCCCCGCTCGATCCATGCGTCGTCTTCTTAGCCCCGATGCCTCCACGCGCCGTCTCCTGAGCCCCGATCGTTCCACGCACCGTCTCCGAGCCCCGATCGGTCGACGCGCCGTCTCCTGAGCCCGGATCGGTCCACGCGTCATCGCCGAATCCCCGATCCGTACACGCGTCGTCTCCGAGCCTCGATCGGTCCACGCGCTGCTTCCTGAGCCCCAATCGGTCCACGCGTTGTCACCTAAGCCCCGATCGGTCCACGCCCCGTCTCCTGAGCCCGGATCGGTCCACCTGTCGTCCTCGAATCCCCGATCCGCACACGCGTCGTCTCCGAGCCCCGACCGGTCCACGCGCCGTCGCCGAGCCTCGATCGGTCCACGCGCGGCCTCCTGAGCCCCGATCGGTTCACGCGCCGGCTCCGAGCCCGATCGGACCACGTGCCGTCTCCTGAGCCCCGGTCGGTTCACGCGCCGTCTCCGAGCCCCGATGGATCCACGCGCCGTCTCCTGAGCCCGGATCGGTCCACCTGTTGTCCTCGAATCTCGGATCCGCACACGCGTCGTCTCCGAGCCTCGACCGGTCCACGCGCCGTCTCCTGAGCCCCGATCATTCCACGCGCCGTCTCTTAAGCCGCGATCCGTCCACGGGCCGTCTCCGAGCTGCTATCGGTAAACGCGCCGTCACCAAGCCCTGATCCGTACACGCGTCGTCTCCGAGCCCCGATCGGTCCACGCGCCGTCTCCGAGCACCGATTGGTCCACGCGCCGTCGCCCGAACCCCAATTGGTCCACGCGCAGTCGCCGAGCCCCGATCGATCCCGCATCGTCTCCTAAGCCCCGATCGGTTGACGCGTCATTTACGAGCCCCGATCGGTCTACGCGCCGTCTCCTGAGCCCCGATCGGTCGACGCGTCGTCTCCTAAGACCCGACCGGTTCACCCGCCGTCTCCTGTGCACCGATCGATTCACGTGCCGTCTCCTAAGCCCCGATCGGTCCACACGTCGTCTCCTAAGCCCCAATCGGGCCACGCGTCATCTCCTAAGCCCCGATCAGTCGCCGCGTCGTCTCCTGAGCCCCGATCAATTGACGCGACTTCTCCTGAGCCCCGATCGCTCCTCGCGCCGTCTCCTGAGCCCCGCTCGGTCCATGCGTCGTCTTCTAAGCCCCCATGCCTCCACGCACCGTCTCCTGAGCCCCGATCGTTCCACGTGCCGTCTCCGAGCCCCGATCGCTCCACGCGCCGTCTCCGAGCGCCGATTGGTGCACGAGCCGTCTCCTGAGCACCGATCGTTCCACACGCCGCCTCCTAAGCCCCGATCTGTCCAGGCGTCGTCTCCTAAGCCCCGACCGGTCCACGCGCCGTCTCCTGAGCCCCGATACGTCCACGCGCAGTCGCGGAGCCCCGATCGGTCCACACGCGGTCTCCTGAGCCCCGATCTGTCCACGCGCCGTCTCCGAGCCCCGATCGGTCCACGCGCCGTCTCCGAGCCCTGATCGGTCCACGAGCCGTCTCCTGAGCCCCAATCGGTCCACTTGCTGTCTCCTGAGCCCCGATAGGTACACACCCCTTCCCCTGAGCCCCAATCGGGCGACGCGTCGTCTGCTAAGACCCGACCGGTTCACCCGCCGTCTCCTGTGCACCGATCGATTCACGTGCCGTCTCCTAAGCCCCGATCGGTCCACACGTCGTCTCCTAAGCCCCAATCGGGCTACGCGTCGTCTCCTAAGCCCCGATCAGTCGCCGCGTCGTCTCCTGAGCCCCGATCAATTGACGCGACTTCTCCTGAGCCCCGATCGCTGCTCGCGCCGCCTTCGGGCCCCGATCGGTCCACGCACCGCCTCCTGATCCCCATCGGTCCACGCGCCGTCTCCTGAGCCACGATCGATCCACATGCCGTCTCCGAGCCCCGATCGGTCCGCGTGCCGCATTCTAAGCCACGGTCCATCCACGCGCCGTCTCCGAGTCCCGATCGGTCCACGCGTCGTCTCCTAAGCCCTGATCGGTCCTCGTGCCTTCTGCGAGCCCCGAAGGATCCACGCGCCGTCTCCTGAGCCCCGATCGGTCCACACCCCTTCCCCTGAGCCCCGATCGGTCGACGCGTCGTCTCCTAAGACCCGACCGGTTCACCCGCCGTCTCCTGTGCACCGATCGATTCACGTGCCGTCTCCTAAGCCCCGATCGGTCCACACGTCGTCTCCTAAGCCCCAATCGGGCTACGCGTCGTCTCTTAAGCCCCGATCAGTCGCCGCGTCGTCTGCTGAGCCCCGATCAATTGACGCGACTTCTCCTGAGCCCCGATCGCTCCTCGCGCCGTCTCCTGAGCCCCGCTCGGTCCAGGCGTCGTCTTCTAAGCCCCTATGCCTCCACGCACCGTCTCCTGAGCCCCGATCGTTCCACGTGCCGTCTCCGAGCCCCGATCGCTCCACGCGCCGTCTCCGAGCGCCGATTGGTGCACGAGCCGTCTCCTGAGCACCGATCGTTCCACACGCCGCCTCCTAAGCCTCGATCTGTCCGGGCGTCGTCTCCTAAGCCCCGACCGGTCCACGCGCCGTCTCGTGAGCCCCGATACGTCCACGCGCAGTCGCCGAGCCCCGATCGGTCCACGCGCGGTCTCCTGAGCCCCGATCTGTCCACGCGTCGTCTCCTAAGCCCCGATCCGTCGACGCGTCGTCTCCTGAGCCACGATCAATTGACGCGTCTTCTCCTGAGCCCGATCGCTCCTCGCGCCGTCTCCTGAGCCCCGATCGGTCCACGCGTCGTCTCCGAGCTCCGATCGGTCCAAACGCCGTTTCCTGAGCCCCGATCGGTCCATGCGTCGTCTTCTTAGCCCCGATGCCTCCACGCGCCGTCTCCGAGCGCCGATAAGTCCAAGCGCCGTCTCCTGAGCCCCGATCGTTCCACGCGGCGTCTCCGAGCCTCGATCGATCCACGCGCCGTCTCCTGAGCCCCGATCGGTCGACGCGTCGTCTTCTGAGCCTCGATCGACCCACGCGTCGTCTCCTGAGCCCCAACCGCTCCACACGCCGTTTCCTGAGCCCCGATCGGTCCACGCATCGTCTTCGAGCACCGATCGGTCCACGCGCCGTTTTCTGAGCACCGTTCGGTCCACGCGTCGTCTTCAAAGCCCCGATGCCTCCACGCGCCGTCTCCGAGCCCCGATCGCTCCTCGCGCCGTCTCCTGAGCCCCGCTCGATCCATGCGTCGTCTTCTTAGCCCCGATGCCTCCACGCGCCGTCTCCTGAGCCCCGATCGTTCCACGCGCCGTCTCCGAGCCCCGATCGGTCCACGCGCCGTCTCCTGAGCCCGGATCGGTCCACGGGTCATCGCCGAATCCCCGATCCGTACACGCGTCGTCTCCGAGCCTCGATCGGTCCACGCGCTGCTTCCTGAGCCCCAATCGGTCCACGCGTTGTCACCTAAGCCCCGATCGGTCCACGCCCCGTCTCCTGAGCCCGGATCGGTCCACCCGTCGTCCTCGAATCCCCGATCCGCACACGCGTCGTCTCCGAGCCTCGGCCGGTCCACGCGCCGTCTCCTGAGCCCCGATCATTCCACGCGCCGTCTCCTAAGCCGCGATCCGTCCACGGGCCGTCTCCGAGCTGCTATCGGTAAACGCGCCGTCACCAAGCCCTGATCCGTACACGCGTCGTCTCCCAGCCCCGACCGGTCCACGCGCCGTCGCCGAGCCCCGATCGGTCCACACGCGGTCTCCTGAGCCCCGATCTGTCCACGCGCCGTCTCGGAGCCCCGATCGGTCCACGCGCCGTCTCCGAGCCCTGATCGGTCCACGAGCCGTCTCCTGAGCCCCAATCGGTCCACTTGCTGTCTTCTGAGCCCCGATAGGTACACACCCCTTCCCCTGAGCCCCAATCGGTCGACGCGTCGTCTGCTAAGACCCGACCGGTTCACCCGCCGTCTCCTGTGCACCGATCGATGCACGTGCCGTCTCCTAAGCCCCGATCGGTCCACACGTCGTCTCCTAAGCCCCAATCGGGCTACGCGTCGTCTCCTAAGCCCCGATCAGTCGCCGCGTCGTCTCCTGAGCCCCGATCAATTGACGCGACTTCTCCTGAGCCCCGATCGGTCCACGCGCCGTCTCATAAGCCCCGATCGGTCCACTCGCCGTCTCCGAGCGCCGATCGGTTCACGCGCCGTCTCCTGAGCCCCGATCGTTCCACGCACCGTTTCCGAGCCCCGATCGGTCCACGTGCCGTCTCCTGAGCCCGGATCGGTCCACCCGTCGTCCGCGAATCCCCGATCCGTACACGCGTCGTCTCCGAGCCTCGATCGGTCCACGCGCCGTCTCCTGAGCCCCGATCATTCCACGCGCCGTCTCCTAAGCCGCGATCCGTCCACGGGCCGTCTCCGAGCTGCTATCGGTAAACGCGCCGTCACCAAGCCCTGATCCGTACACGCGTCGTCTCCCAGCCCCGACCGGTCCACGCGCCGTCGCCGAGCCTCGATCGGTCCACGCGCGGCCTCCTGAGCCCCGATCGGTTCACGCGCCGGCTCCGAGCCCGATCGGACCACGTGCCGTCTCCGAGCTGCTATCGGTAAACGCGCCGTCACCAAGCCCTGATCCGTACACGCGTCGTCTCCGAGCCCCGATCGGTCCACGCGCCGTCTCCGAGCACCGATTGGTCCGTGCGCCGTCGCCCGAACCCCAATTGGTCCACGCGCCGTCGCCCGAACCCCAATTGGTCCACGAGCAACCTCCTGAGCTCCAGTCGGTCCACGCGCAGTCGCCGAGCCCCGATCGATCCCCGCATCGTCTCCTAAGCCCCGATCGGTTGACGCGTCATTTACGAGCCCCGATCGGTCTACGCGCCGTCTCCTGAGCCCCGATCGGTCGACGCGTCGTCTCCTAAGACCCGACCGGTTCACCCGCCGTCTCCTGTGCACCGATCGATTCACGTGCCGTCTCCTAAGCCCCGATCGGTCCACACGTCGTCTCCTAAGCCCCAATCGGGCCACGCGTCGTCTCCTAAGCCCCGATCAGTCGCCGCGTCGTCTCCTGAGCCCCGATCAATTGACGCGACTTCTCCTGAGCCCCGATCGCTCCTCGCGCCGTCTCCTGAGCCCCGCTCGGTCCATGCGTCGTCTTCTAAGCCCCCATGCCTCCACGCACCGTCTCCTGAGCCCCGATCGTTCCACGTGCCGTCTCCGAGCCCCGATCGCTCCACGCGCCGTCTCCGAGCGCCGATTCGTGGTCGAGCCGTCTCCTGAGCACCGATCGTTCCACACGCCGCCTCCTAAGCCCCGATCTGTCCAGGCGTCGTCTCCTAAGCCCCGCTCGGTCCATGCGTCGTCTTCTAAGCCCCCATGCCTCCACGCACCGTCTCATGAGCCCCGATCGTTCCACGTGCCGTCTCCGAGCCCCGATCGCTCCACGCGCCGTCTCCGAGCGCCGATTGGTGCACGAGCCGTCTCCTGAGCACCGATCGTTCCACACGCCGCCTCCTAAGCCCCGATCTGTCCAGGCGTCGTCTCCTAAGCCCCGACCGGTCCACGCGCCGTCTCCTGAGCCCCGATACGTCCACGCGCAGTCGCCGAGCCCCGATCGGTCCACGCGCGGTCTCCTGAGCCCCGATCTGTCCACGCGCCGTCTCCGAGCCCCGATCGGTCCACGCGCCGTCTCCGAGCCCTGATCGATCCACGCGCCGTCTCCTGAGCCCCAATCGGTCCACTCGCTGTCTCCTGAGCCCCGATAGGTACACACCCCTTCCCCTGAGCCCCAATCGGTCGACGCGTCGTCTCCTAAGACCCGACCGGTTCACCCGCCGTCTCCTGTGCACCGATCGATTCACGTGCCGTCTCCTAAGCCCCGATCGGTCCACACGTCGTCTCCTAAGCCCCAATCGGGCTACGCGTCGTCTCCTAAGCCCCGATCAGTCGCCGCGTCGTCTCCTGAGCCCCGATCAATTAACGCGACTTCTCCTGAGCCCTGATCGCTCCTCGCGCCGCCTTCGTACCCGATCGGTCCACGCACCGCCTCCTGATCCCCATCGGTCCACGCGCCGTCTCCTGAGCCACGATCGATCCACATGCCGTCTCCGAGCCCCGATCGGTCCGCGTGCCGCATTCTAAGCCACGGTCCATCCACGCGCCGTCTCCGAGTCCCGATCGGTCCACGCGTCGTCTCCTAACCCCTGATCGGTCCTCGTGCCTTCTGCGAGCCCCGAAGGGTCCACGCGCCGTCTCCTGAGCCCCGATCGGTCCACACCCCTTCCCCTGAGCCCCGATCGGTCGACGCGTCGTCTCCTAAGACCCGACCGGTTCAAACGCCGTCTCCTGTGCACCGATCGATTCACGTGCCGTCTCCTAAGCCCCGATCGGTCAACACGTCGTCTCCTAAGCCCCAATCGGGCCACGCGTCGTCTCCTAAGCCCCGATCAGTCGCCGCGTCGTCTCCTGAGCCCCGATCAATTGACGCGACTTCTCCTGAGCCCCGATCGCTCCACGCACCGTCTCCTGAGCCCCGATCGTTCCACGTGCCGTCTCCGAGCCCCGATCGCTCCACGCGCCGTCTCCGAGCGCCGATTGGTGCACGAGCCGTCTCCTGAGCACCGATCGTTCCACACGCCGCCTCCTAAGCCCCGATCTGTCCAGGCGTCGTCTCCTAAGCCCCGCTCGGTCCATGCGTCGTCTTCTAAGCCCCCATGCCTCCACGCACCGTCTCCTGAGCCCCGATAGTTCCACGTGCCGTCTCCGAGCCCCGATCGTTCCACGTGCCGTCTCCGAGCCCCGATCGCTCCACGCGCCGTCTCCGAGCGCCGATTGGTGCACGAGCCGTCTCCTGAGCACCGATCGTTCCACACCCCGCCTCCTAAGCCTCGATCTGTCCAGGCGTCGTCTCCTAAGCCCCGACCGGTCCACGCGCCGTCTCCTGAGCCCCGATACGTCCACGCGCAGTCGCCGAGCCCCGATCGGTCCACGCGCGGTCTCCTGAGCCCCGATCTGTCCACGCGTCGTCTCCTAAGCCCCGATCCGTCGACGCGTCGTCTCCGAGACTCGATCGCTCCACGCCCCGTCGCCGAGCCTCGATCGGTCCACGCGCGGCCTCCTGAGCCCCGGTCGGTTCACACGCCGTCTCCGAGCCGCGATCGGTCCACGCGCCGTCTCCTGGACCCTGATGCGTCCACGCGCAGTCGCCGAGCCCCGATCGGTCCACGCGGGGTCTCCTGAGCCCCGATCGGTCCACGCGCCGTCTCCTAAGCTCCGATCGGTCCACGCGCCGTCTCCGAGCGCCGATTGGTTCACGCGCCGTCTCCTGAGCCCCGATCATTCCACGCGATGTCTCCGAGCCCCGATCGGTCCACGCGCCGTCTCCTAAGCCCCGATCGGTCCAAGCGGCGTCTCCGAGCCCCGATCGGTCCACGCACCGTCTCCTGATCCCCATCGGTCCACGCGGCGTTTTCTGAGCACCGTTCGGTCCACGCGTCGTCTTCAAAGCCCCGATGCCTCCACGCGCCGTCTCCGAGCCACGATCGGTGAACGCGTCTTCTCCTGATCTCCGATCGGTTCACGCGCCGTATCATAAGCCCCGATCGGTCCACGCGCCGTCTCCGAGCGCCGATCGGTTCACGCGCCGTCTCCTGATCCCCGATCTTTACAAGCGCCATCTCCGAGCCCCGATCGATTCACGTGCCGTCTCCTAAGCCCCGATCGGTTCACCCGTCGTCTCTTAAGTCCCAATCGGTTCACGCGCCCTCTCCCAGCGCCGATCATTTCACGCGCCGTCTCCTGAGCCCCGGTCGGTCCGCGCGCCGTCACCTGAGCCCCGATCGGTCGACGCGTCGTCTTCTGAGCCCCGATCGACCCACGCTTCGTCTCCGAGCCCCGATCGATCCACGCGCCGTCTCCTGAGCCGAAAACGGTCCACACTCTGTCTCGTGAGCCCCGATAGGTACACGCGACGTTTCCTACGCCCCGATCGGTCCACGCGTCGTCTCCTAAGCCTTGCTCGGTTAACGCGTCGTTTCCGAGCCCCGATGTGTCCACGCGCCGCCTCCTGAGCCCCGATCGATCCACGCATCGGCTCCTGAGCCCCGATCGGTCCACGCGTCGTCTTCGAGCACCGATCGATCCACGCGCCGTTTCCTGGGCCCCGATCGGTCCACCCGTCGCCGCCTGAGCCCCGATCGGTCTACACGCCGTCTCCTAAGCCCCGATACGTTCACACGCCGTCTCCGAGTCCCGATCGGTCCACGCGCCGTCGCCGAGCCATGATCGGTCCATGCGCGGCTTCCTGAGCACCGATCGGTCCACGCGCCGTCGCCGAGCCGCGATCGGTCCACGCGCGGCCTCCTGAGCCCCGATTGGTCCACGCGCCGTCACCGAGCCGCGATCGGTCGACGAGTCGTTTCCTGAGCCCCGATCGATCCACGCGTCGTCCCCTGAGCCCCGATCGCTCCACGCGCCGATTTCTGAGCCCCGATCAATTGACGCGTCTTCTCCTGAGCCCCGATCGCTCCTCGCGCCGTCTCCTGAGCCCCGATCGGTCCAAACGCCGCTTCCTGAGCCCCGATCGGTCCACGCGCCGTCTCCTAAGCCCCAATCGGTCCACGCGCCGTCTCCTAAGCCCCGATCGGTCCAAGCGGCGTCTCCGAGCCCCCATCGGTCCACGCGGCGTTTTCTGAGCACCCTTCGGTCCACGCGTCGTCTTCAATGCCCCGATGCCTCCACGCGCCGTCTCCGAGCCACGATCGGTCCGTGCGCCGCTTCCAGAGCCCCGAACGGTGCACGCGTCTTCTCCTGATCTCCGATCGGTCCACGCGCCGTCTCATATGCCCCGATCGGTCCACGCGCCGTCTCATAAGCCCCGATCCGTCCACTCGCCGTCTCCGAGCGCCGATCGGTTCACGCGCCGTCTCCTGAGCCCCGATCGTTCCACGCACCGTTTCCGAGCCCCGATCGGTCCACGTGCCGTCTCCTGAGCCCGGATCGGTCCACTCGTCGTCCGCGAATCCCCGATCCGTACACGCGTCGTCTCCGAGCCTCGATCGGTCCACGCGTCGTCTCCTAAGCCCCGACCGGTCCACGCGCCGTCTCCTGAGCCCCGATCGTTCCACGCACCGTCTCCTATGCCGCGATCCGTCCACGGGCCGTCTCCCAGCTGCTATCGGTAAACGCGCCGTCACCAAGCCCTGATCCGTACACGCGTCGTCTCCGAGCTCCGATCGGTCCACGCGCCGTCGCCGAGCCCGATCGGTCCACGCATCGTCTCCTAAGCCCCGATCGGTTAACGTGCCGTCTCCGAGCCCCGATCGGTCCACGCGCCGTCTCCTGAGCCCCGGTCGGTTCACGCGCCGTCTCCGAGCACCGATCGGTCCACGCATCGTCTCCTAAGCCCCGCTCTGTTAACGCGTCGTCTCCTGAGCACCGATCGGTCAACGCGTCTTCTCCTAAGCCCCGATAGGTCCACGCGCCGTCTCCTAAGCCCCGATTGATCCACGCGCCGTCTCCGAGCGCCGATCGGTTCACGCGCCATCTCCTGTGCTCCGATCGTTCCACGCGCCGTCTCCGAGCCCCGATCGGTCCACGCGCCGTCTCCTGAGCCCCAATCGGTCCACGCGTCGGCTCCTAAGCCTCGATCGGTCCACGCGCGTCCTCCTTAGCCCCGGTCGGTCCACGCGCCATCTCCGAGCCCCGATCGGTCCACGCATCGTCTCCTAATCCCCGATCGGTTAACGCGCCGTCTCCGCGCCCCGATCGGTCCACGCGCGGTCTCCTGAGCCCCGGTCGGTCCACGCGCCGTCTCCGAGGCCCGGTCGGTCCACGCATCGTCTCCTAAGCCCCGATCGGTCCGCGCGCCGTCTCCGAGCGCCAATCGGTTTACGCGCCGTCTCCTGAGCCCCGATCGCTCCACGCGCCGTCTCCGAGCCCCGATCGGTCCAGGCGCCGTCGCCTGAGCCCGGATCGGTCCACGCGCCGTCGCCGAACCCCAATAGGTCCCCGCGCAACCGCCTGAGCCCCGGTTGGTCCACGCGCTGTCTCCGAGCCCCGATCGGTCCACGCGTCGTATCCAAACCCCGATCGGTTCACGCGCCGTCTCCTGAGCCCCGATCATTCCACGCGATGTCTCCGAGCCCCGATCGGTCCACGCGCCGTCTCCTAAGCCCCGATCGGTCCACGCGCCGTCTCCGAGCGCCAATCGGTTCACGCGCCGTCTCCTGAGCCCCGATCGTTCCACGCGCCATCTCCGAGCCCCGATCAATTGACGCGTCTTCTCCTGAGCCTCGAACGCTCCTCGCGCCGTCTCCTGAGCCCCGCTCGGTCCATGCGTCGTGTTCTTAGCCCCGATGACTCCACGCGCCGTCTCCGAGCCACGATAGGTCCAGGCGCCGCTTCCTGAGCCCCGATCGATCCACGCGCCGTCTCGTAAGCCACAATCGGTCCACGCGCCGTCTCAGAACGCCGATCATTTCACGCGCCGTCTCCTGAGCCCCGATCGTTCCACGCGCCATCTCCGAGCCCCGATCGGTCCACGCGGCGTCTCCTGAGCCCCGATCGGTCTACGCGCCGTCTCCTGAGCCCCGATCAGCCGACGCGTCGTCTCCTAAGCGCCGATCCGTCGACGCGTCGTCTCCTGAGCCCCGATCGATCCACGCGTCTTCTCCTGAGCCCCGACCGCTCCACCCGTCGTCTCCGAGCTCCGATCGGTCCAGGTGTCGTTTCCGAGCCCCGATTGGTCCATGCGTCGTCTTCGAAGCCCCGATGCCTCCACGCGCCGTCTCCGAGCCACGATCGGTGCAGGCGCCGCTTCCTGAGCCCCGATCGGTCCACGCGCGGCCTCCTGAGCCCCGATCGGTCCACGCGCCGTCGCCGAGCCGCGATCGGTTCTCGCGCGGCATCCTGAGCCCCGGTCGGTTAACGCGCCGTCTCCGAGCCCCGATCGGTCCACGCGCCATCGCCGAACCCCAATTGGTCCACGCGCAACCGCCTACGCCCCAGTCGGTCCACGCGCGGTCTCCGAGCCCCGATCGGTCCACGCGTCGTCTCCGAGCCCCGGTCGGTCAACGCGCCGTCTGCGAGCCCCGATCGGTTCACGCATCGTCTCCTAAGCCCCGATCGGTTAACGCGCCGTCTCCGAGTCGCGATTGGTCCACGCGCCGTCGCCGAACCCCAATTGGTCCACGCGCAACCGCCTGAGCCCCAGTCGGTCCACGCGTTGTCTCCGAGCTCCAATCGGTCCACGCGCCGTTTCCTGAGCCCCGATCGGTCCATACGTCGTCTTCTAAACCCCGATGCCTCCACGCGCCGTCTCCGAGCCAGATCGGTTCAGGCGCCGCTTCCCGAGCCCCGATCAGTCCACGCGCCGTCTCCTAAACCCCGACCGGCTCACGCGCCGTCTCCTGTGCCCCGATCGATTCACGTACCGTCTCCTAAGCCCCGATCGGTCCACCCGTCGTCTCTTAAGCCCCAATCGGTCCACGCGCCATCTCCGAGCTCCGATCATTTCACGCGCTGTCTCCTGAGCCCCGCTCGGTCCACGCGCCGTCACCTGAGCCCTGATCGGTCGACGCGTCGTCTCCTGAGCCCCGACCGCTCCACACGCCGTTTCTTGAGCCACGATCGGTCCACGCGTCGTCTTCAAAGCCCCGATCCGTACACGTGTCGTCTCCGAGCCTCGATCTGTCCACGCGCCGTCGCCGAGCCCCGATCGGTCCACGCGCCGTCTCCGAGCCCCGATCGGTCCACGCATCGTCTCCTAAGCCCCGATCGGTTAACGCGCCGTCTCCGAGCCCCGAACGGTCCACGCGCCGTCGCCGAACCCCAATTGGTCCACGCGCAACCGCCTGAGCCCCAGTCGGTTCACGCGCGGTCGCCGAACCCCGATCGGTCCACGCGTCGTCTCCGAGCCCCGATCGGTCCACGCGCCGTCTTCGAGCCCCGATCGGTCCACGCATGGTCTCCTAAGCCCCAATCGGTTAACGCGCCGTCCTCGAGCCCCGATCGGTCCACGCGCCGTCTCCTGAGCCCCGATACGTCCACGCGCAGTCGCCGACCCCTGATCGGTCCACGCGCTGTCTCCTGAGCCCCGATAGGTACACGCGTCGTCGCCTACACCCCGATCGGTCCACGCGTCGTCTCCTAAGCCCCCATTGGTCCACGTGCCGTCTCCCAGCCCCGATCGGTCCACGCGCCGTCTCCTAATCCCCAATCTGTCCACGACCCGTCTCCGGGCCCCGATCGGTGCACGCGCCGTCTCCTAAGCCCCGATCGGTCCACGCGCCGTCGCCGAACCCCAATTCGTCCACGCGAAACCGCCTGAGCCCCAGTCGGTCCACGCGCTGTCTCCGAGCCCCGATCGGTCCACGCGTCGTCTCCGAGCCCCGATCGGTCCACGCGCCGTCTCCGAGCCCCGTTCGGTCCACGCACTGTCTCCTGATCCCCATGGGTCAACGCGGCGCCTCCGGAGCCCCGATCGATCCACGCGAGGCTCCTGAGCCCCGATCGGTCCACGCGTCGTCTCCTAAGCCCTGATCGGTCCACGTGCCGTCTCCGAGCCCCGATGGGTCCACGCGCCGCCTCCTGAGCCCCGATCGATCCACGCATCGGCTCCTGAGCCCCGATCGGTCCACGCGTCGTCTTCGAGCACCGATCGATCCACGCGCCGTTTCCTGAGCCCCGATCGGTCCACGCGCCGTCTCCTAAGCCCCTATCGGTCTACGCGCCGTCTCATGAGCCCCGATCGGTCAACGCATCGTCTCCTAAGCCCCGATACGTTCACACGCCGTCTCCGAGTCCCGATCATTCCACGCCCCGTCTCCGAGCCCCGATCGGTCCACGCGTCATCGCCGAATCCCCGATCCGTACACGCGTCGTCTCCGAGCCTCGATCGGTCCACGCGCCGTCGCGGAGCCCCGATCGGTCCAGGCGTGGCCTCCTGAGCCTCGATCGGTCCACGCGCCGTCACCGAGCCATGATCGGTCCACGCGCGGCTCCTGAGCCCCATCGGTCCACGCGCCGTCGCCGAGCCGGGATCGGTCCACGCGCGGGTTCCTGAGTCCCGGTTGGTTCATGCGCCGTATCCGAGCCCCAATCGGTCCACGCGCCGGCTCCTGAGCCCCGATCGGTCCACGCGCCGTCTCCTGAGCCCCGATCGCTCCACGCACCGTTTTCTGAGCACCGTTTGGTCCACGCGTCGTCTCAAAGCCCCGATGCCTCCACGCGCCGTCTCCGAGCCACGATCCGTCCGTGCGCCGCTTCCAGAGCCCTCTCGGTCCACGCTTCGTCTCCTGATCTCCGATCGGTCCACACGCCATCTCCTAAGCCCCGATCATTCCACGCGCCACCTCCGAGCCCCGATCGATCCACGCGCCGTCTCATAAGCCCCGATCGGACCACGCGCCGTCTCCTGAACCCGGATCGGTCCACGCGCCGTCGCCGAACCCCAATTGGTCCACGCGCCACCGCATGTGCCCCAGTCGGTCCACGCGCTGTCTCCGAGCCCAGATCGGTCCACGCGCCGTCTCCGAGCTCCGATCGGTCCACGCGTCGTCTCCTAAGCCCCGATCGGTCCAAGCGCCTTCTACTAAGCCCCGATCGGTCCACGCGCCGTCTCCGAGCGCCGATCGGTTCACGCGCCGTCTCCTGAGCCCCGATCGTTCCACGCGCCGTCTCCGAGCCCCGATCGGTCTACGCACCGTCTCCTAAGCCCCGATCGGTCCACGCGCCTTCTCCTCATCCCCGATCGGTCCACGCGCCGTCTTCGAGCGCCGATTGGTTCACGCGACGTCTCCTGAGCGCCGATCGCTCCACGCGCAGTCGCCGAGCCTCGATCGGTTCTCGCGCGGTCTCCTGAGCCCCGGTCGGTCCACGCGCCGTCGCCGAACCCCAATTGGTCCACGCGCAACCTCCTGAGCCCCAGTCGGTACACGCGCTGTCTCCGAGCCCCGATCGGTCCCCGCATAGTCTCCTAAGCCCCGCTCGGTTAACGCGTCGTCTCGGAGCCCCGATCGGTCCAGGCGCCGCTTCCTGAGCACCGACCGGTCCACGCGTCGTCTCCTGAGCCCCGATCGGTCGACGGGTCCCCTCCTAAGCCCCGATCGGTCCACGCGCCTTCTCCTGAGCCCCCATCGGTCCACGCGCCGTCTCCGAGCGCCGATCATTTCACGTGACGTCTCCTGAGCCCTGATCGTTCCACGCGCCGTCTTCGAACCCCGAGCGGTCCACGCGCCGTCTCCATGAGCCCCAATCGATCCACGCGCAGCCTCCTGAGCCCCGATCGGTCCACGCGCCGTCGCCGAGCCGCGATCGGTCCACGCGCGGCCTCTTGAGGCCAGATTGGTTCACGCGCCGTATCCGAGCCCCAATCGGTCCACGCGCCGTCTCCTGAGCCCCGATCGGTCCACGCGCGGCCTCCTGAGCCCCGATCGGTCCACGCGCCGTCGCCGAACCGCGATCGGTCCACGCGCCGCCTCCTGAGTCCCGATCGGTCAACGCGTCGTGTCCTAAGCCTTGATCGGTCCACGTGCCGTCTCCGAGCCCTGATGGGTCCACGCGCCGCATCCTGAGCCCCGATCGGACGACGCGTCGTCTCCTGAGCCCGGATCGGTCCACCCGATCGTCCTCGAATCCCCGATCCGCACACGCGTCGTCTCCGAGCCTCGATCGGTCCACGCGCCGTCTCCTAAGCCGCGATCCGTCCACGGGCCGTCTTCGAGCTGCTATCGGTAAACGCGCCGTCACCAAGCCCTGATCTGTACACGCGTCCTCTCCTGATGTCCTATTAGTCCACGCGCCGTCTCCTAAGCCCCGATCGTTCCACGTGCCATCTCCGCGCGCCGATCGATTCACGCGCCGTCTCCTAAGCCCCGATCGGTCCACGCGTCGTTCCCGAAGCTCCGATCCATCCACGCGCAGTCTCCTGAGCCCCGATCGGTCCACGCATCGCCTCCTGACCCCGGACGGTCCAGGCGCCGTCTCCAAACCCCGAGAGGTCGACGCGCCGTCTCCGAGCCCCGATCGGTCCACGCGCCGTCGCCGAACCCCAATTGGTCCACGCGCAACCGCATGAGCCCCAATCGGTTCACGCGAGTCTCCTAAGCCCGACCGGTCCACGCGCCGTCTCCTGAGCCCCGATCGGTCCACGCGTCGTCTCCTAAGCCCCGATCGCTCCTCGCGCCGTCTCCTGAACCCCGCTCGGTCGATGCGTCGTCTTCTTAACCCCGATGCCTCCACGCGCCGTCTCCGAGCCACGATCGGTCCACGCGCCGTCTCCTGAGCCCCGATCATCCCACGCGCCTTCTCCTAAGCCACGATCGGTCCACGCGCCGTCTCCCAGCCCCAGTCGGTCCACGCGCTGTCTCCGAGCACCGATTGGTCTACGCGTCGTCTCCGAGCCCCGATCGGTCCACGCGCTGTCTCCGAGCACCGAACGGTTCACGCACCGTCTCCTGACCCCAATCGGTCCACGCGGCGCCTCCGGAGCCCCGATCGATCCACGCGAGTCTCCTGAGCCCCAGTCGGTCCGCACGCCGTCTCCTGAGCCCTGATTGGTCCACGCGCCGTCTCCTGAGTCCCGATCGGTCCACGCGTCGTCTCCTAAGCCCCGATCGCTCCTCGCGCCGTCTCCTGAACCCCGCTCGGTCGATGCGTCGTCTTCTTAACCCCGATGCCTCCACGCGCCGTCTCCGAGCCACGATCGGTCCACGCGCCGTCTCCTGAGCCCCGATCATTCCACGCGCCTTCTCCTAAGCCACGATCGGTCCACGCGCCGTCTCCTGAGCCCCGATCGTTCCACGCGCCGTCTCCGAGCCCCGATCGTTCCACGCGGCGTCTCCTGTGAGCCCCAATCGGTCCACACGCTGTGTCGTGAGCCCCGATAGGTACACGCGTCGTCTCCTACGCCCGATCGGTCCACGCGTCGTCTCCTGAGCCCCGATCGTTCCACGCGCCGTCTCCGAGCCGCGATCGGTCCACGCGTCGTTTCCTGAGCTCCGATCGCGCCACACGCCGTTTCCTGAGCCCCGATCGGTCCACGCGTCGTCTTCAACGCCCCGATGTCTCCACGCGCCGTCTCCGAGCCACGATCGGTCCGTGCGCCGCTTCCACAACCCCGATCGGTCCACGCGTCATCTCCTGATCTCCGATCGGTCCACGCGCCGTCTCCTAAGCCCCGATCGGTCCATGCGCCGTCTCCGAGCGCCGATCGGTTGAGGCGCCGTCTCCTGAGCCCCGATCGTTCCACGCGCCGTCTCCTGAGCCCCAATCGGTCCACACGCTATGTCGTGAGCCCCGATAGGTACACGCGTCGTCTCCTACGCCCGATCGGTCCACGCGTCGTCTCCTGATCCCAATCGGTCCACGCGGCGCCTCCGGAGCCCCGATCGATCCACGCGAGTCTCCTGAGCCCCAGTCGGTCCGCGCGCCGTCTCCGGAGCCCCGATCGGTCCACGCGCAACCGCCTGAGCCCCAGTCGGTCCACGCGCTGTCTCCGAGCCCCGATCGGTCCACGCGCCGTCTCCGAGCGCCGATCGGTTCACGCGCCGTCTCCTGAGCCCCGATCGGTCCACGCGCCGTCGCCGATCCTCGATCGGTCCACGCGAGGCCTCCTGAGCCGCGGTCGGTTCACGCGCCGTCTCCGAGCCCCGATCGATCCACGCGTCGTCTTCTAAGCCCAGATGCCTCCTCGCGCCGTCTCCGAGCCACGATCGGTTCAGGCGCCGCTTCGTGAGCCCCGATCGGTCCACGCTCCGTCACCAAGCCCCGATACGTACACGCGTCGTCTCCGAGCCCCGGTCGGTTCACGCGCCGTCTCCGAGCCCCGATGGGTCCACGCGCGGTCTCCTGAGCCCCGGTCGGTCCAAGCGCCGTCGCCGAACCCCAATTCGTCCACGGGCAACCTCCTGAGACCCAGTCGTTCCACACGCCGTCTCCAAGCCCCGATCGGTCCACGCTTCGTCTCCTGATCCCGGATCGTTCCACGCGTCATCTCCTGATCCCCGATCCGTAATCGCGTCGTCTCCGAGCCTCGATCGGTCCACACGCCGTGTCCGATCCCCGATCGGTCCGCGTACCGCATTCTGAGCCGCGGTCCGTCCACGCGCCGTCTCCGAGCACCGATCGGTCCACGCGCCGTCTCAGAGCGCCGATCATTTCACGCCCCGTCTCCTGAGCTCCGATCGTTCAACGCGCCGTCTCCGAGCCCCGATCGGTCCACGCGCCGTCTCCTGAGCCCCAATCGGTCCACACGCTGTCTCGTGAGCCCCGATAGGTACACGCGTCGTGTCCTACGCCCCGATCGGTCCACGCGTCGTCTCCTAAGCCCCGATCGGTCCACGCGCCGTCTCCGAGCCCCCATCGGTCCACGCGTTGTCTCCTAAGCCCCGATCGGCCCACGCGCCGTCTCCGTGCCCCGATCGGTTCACGCATCGTCTCCTAAGCCCCGATCGGTTAACGCGCCGTCTCCGAGCGCCGAGCGGTCCACGCGCCGTCGCCGAACCCCAATTGGTCCACGCGCAACCGCCTGAGTCCCAGTCGGTCCACGCGCTGTCTCCGAGCCCCGATCGGTCCACGCGCCGTCGCCGAGCCATGATCGGTCCACGCGCTGCCTCCTGAGCCCCAATCGGTCCACGCGTTGTCACCTAAGCCCCGATCGGTCCACGCGCCGTCTCCGAGCCCCGTTCGGCCCACGCGCCGTCTCCTAAGCCCCGATCGGTCCACGCGCCGTCTCCTGAGCCCCGATCGGTCCACGCGTCGTCTCCGAGCCCCGATCGGTCCACGCTCCGTCTCCGAGCCCCGATCGGTCCACGCGCCGGCACCTGAGCCCGGATCGGTCCACGCGCCGTCGCCGAACCCCAATTGGTCCACGCGCAACCGCCTGAGCCCCAGTCGGTCCACGCGCTGTCTCCGAGCCCCGATCGGTCCACGCGCCGTCTCCGAGCGCCGATCGGTTCACGCGCCGTCTCCTGAGCCCCGATCGGTCCACGCGGCGCCTCCGGAGCCCCGATCGATCCACACGAGGCTCCTGAGCCCCGGTCGGTCCGCCCGCCGACTCCTGAGCCTCGATCGGCCCACGCGCCGTCTCCTGAGCCCCGATCCGTCCACGCGCCGTCTCCTGAGCCCCGATCGTCCAACGCGCCGTCTCCGAGCACCGATCGGTCCACGCGCCGTCTCCTGAGCCCCGATCGGTCCACGCGTCGTCTCCAAAGCCCTGATCAGTCCACGTGCCGTCTCCGAGCCCCGATCGGTCCACACACAGTCGCCGAGCCCCGATCGGTCCACGCGCCGTCGCCGAGCCTCGATCGGTCCACGCGCGGCCTCCTGAGCCGCGGTCGGTTCACGCGCCGTCTCCGAGCCCCGATCGATCCACGCGTCGTCTTCTAAGCCCAGATGCCTCCTCGCGCCGTCTCCGAGCCACGATCGGTTCAGGCGCCGCTTCGTGAGCCCCGATCGGTCCACGCTCCGTCACCAAGCCCCGATACATACACGCGTCGTCTCCGAGCCCCGGTCGGTTCACGCGCCGTCTCCGAGCCCCGATGGGTCCACGCGCGGTCTCCTGAGCCCCGGTCGGTCCACGCGCCGTCGCCGAACCCCAATTCGTCCACGGGCAACCTCCTGAGACCCAGTCGGTCCACGCGCCGTCTCCTGAGCCCCGATCGGTCCACGTATCGTCTCCTACGCCCCGATCGGTCCACGCGTCGTCTCCTAAGCCCCGAACGGTCCACACGCCGTCTCCTGAGCACCGATCGTTCCACACGCCGCCTCCTAAGCCCCGATCTGTCCAGGCGTCGTGTCCTAAGCCCCGACCGGTCCACGCGCCGTCTCCTGAGCCCCGTTCGGCCCACGCGCCGTCTCCTAAGCCCCGATCTGTCCATGGGCCGTCTCCGAGCCGCGATCGGTAAACGCGCCGTCACCAAGCCCCGATCCGTACACGCGTCGTCTCCGAGCCCCGATGGGTCCACGCGCCGTCGCCGAGCCTCGATCGGTCCACGCGCCGTCTCCTGAGCCCCAATCGGTCCACTCGCTGTCTCCTGATCCCCGATAGGTACACGCGTCGTCTCCTACGCCCCGATCGGTCCACGCGCCGTCTTCGTGCCCCGATCGGTCCACGCACCGCCTCCTGATCCCCATCGGTCCACCCGCCGTCTCCTGAGCCACGATCGATCCACATGCCGTCTCCGAGCCCCGATCGGTCCGCGTGCCGCATTCTAAGCCACGGTCCATCCACGCGCCGTCTCCGAGCCCCGATCGGTCCACGCGTCGTCTCCTAAGCCCTGATCGGTCCTCGTGCCTTCTGCGAGCCCCGAAGCGTCCACGCGCAGCCTCCTGAGCCCCGATCGGTCGACGCGTCGTCTCCTGAGCCCCGATCGATCCACGGGTTTTCCCCTGAGCCCCGACCGCTCCACGCGCCGTCTCCTGAGCCCGGATCGGTCCACGCGTCGTCTCCGAGCCCCGATCGGTCCACGGGCCGTCCCCGAGCCCCGATCGGTCCACGCGCCGTTCCCTGAGCCCCGATACGTCCACGCGCAGTCGCCGAGCCCTAATCGGTCCACGCGCTGTCTCCTGAGCCCCGATAGGTACACGCGTCGTCTTCTAAGCCCCGATCGGTCCACGCGTAGTCTCCTAAGCCCCGCTTGGTTAACGCGTCGTTTCCGAGCCCCGATCGGTCCACGCGTCGTCTCCTGAGCCCAAATTAGTCCATGCGCCGTCTCCTAAGCCCCGATCCGTCCACGGGCCGTGTCCGAGCTCCGATCGGTCCACGCGTCGTCTCCGAGCCCTGATCGGTCCACGCGCCATCGCCGAGCCCCGATCGGTCCACGCGCCATCGCCGAGCCCCGATCGGTCCACGCGCCGTCTCCTGAGCCCCGATCTGTCCACACCCCTTCTCCTGAGCCCCGATCTGTCGACGCGTCGTCTCCTAAGCCCCGACCGGTGCACGCGCCGTCTCCTGAGCCCAAATTGTCCACACGCTGTCTCGTGAGCCCCGATAGGTACACGCGACGTCTCCTACGCCCCGATCGGTCCACGCGTCGTCTCCTAAGCCCTGCTCGGTTAACGCGTCGTTTCCGAGCCCCGATCGGTCCACGCGTCGTCTCCTGAGCCCCAATTAATCCACGCGCCGTCTCCTAAGCCCTGATCCGTCCACGGGCCGTGTCCGAGCTCCGATCTGTTCATGCGCCGTCGCCAAACCTCGATCCGTACACGCGTCGTCTCCGAGCCCTGATCGGTCCACGCGCCATCGCCGAGCCCCGATCGGTCCACGCGCCATCGCCGAGCCCCGATCGGTCCATGCACCCTCTCCGAGCGCCGATCATTTCACGCTCCGTCTCCTGAGCCCCGATCGGTCCACACCACTTCTCCTGAGGCCCGATCGATTCACGTGCCGACTCCTAAGCCCCGATCGGTTCACCCGTCGTCTTTTAAGTCCCAATCGGTCCACGCGCCCCCTCCGAGCGCCGATCATTTCACGCGCCGTCTCCTGAGCCCCGATCTGTCGACGCGTCGTCTCCTAAGCCCCGACCGGTGCACGCGCCGTCTCCTGAGCCCAAATTGTCCACACGCTGTATCGTGAGCCCCGATAGGTACACGCGACGTCTCCTACGCCCCGATCGGTCCACGCGTCGTCTCCTAAGCCCTGCTCGGTTAACGCGTCGTTTCCGAGCCCCGATCGGTCCACGCGTCGTCTCCTGAGCCCCAATTAATCCACGCGCCGTCTCCTAAGCCCTGATCCGTCCACGGGCCGTGTCCGAGCTCCGATCTGTTCATGCGCCGTCGCCAAACCTCGATCCGTACACGCGTCGTCTCCGAGCCCTGATCGGTCCACGCGCCATCGCCGAGCCCCGATCGGTCCACGCGCCATCGCCGAGACCCGATCGGTCCATGCACCGTCTCCGAGCGCCGATCATTTCACGCTCCGTCTCCTGAGCCCCGATCGGTCCACACCACTTCTCCTGAGGCCCGATCGATTCACGTGCCGACTACTAAGCCCCGATCGGTTCACCCGTCGTCTTTTAAGTCCCAATCGGTCCACGCGCCCCCTCCGAGCGCCGATCATTTCACGCGCCGTCTCCTGAGCCCCGGTCGGTCCGCGCGCCGTCACCTGAGCCCCGATCGGTCGACGCGTCGTCTTCTGAGCCCCGATCGACCCACGCGTCGTCTCCTGAGCCCCGACCGCTCCACACGCCCTTTCCTGAGCCCCTGTCGGTCCACGCATCGTCTCCGAGCGCCAATCGGTTCACGCGCCGTCTCCTGAGCCCCGATCGTTCCACGCGCCGACTCCGAGCTCCGATCGGCCCACGCGCCGTCTCCTAATCACCGATCGGTCCAAGCGCCGTCTCCGAGCCCCGATCGGTCCACGCGTCGTCTCCTAAGACCCGATCGGTCCACGTATCGTCTCCTAAGCCCCGATCGGTCCACACGCCGTCTCCGAGCCCCGATGGGTCCACGCGTCGCCTCCTGAGCCCCGGTCGGTCCACGCGCCTTCTCCTGAGCCCCGATCGGTCCACCCGTCGTCTTCTAAGCCCCGATCGGTCCACGCGTCGTCTCCTAAGCCCCGATCGGTCCACGCGCCGTCTCCGAGCGCCGATAACTTTACGCACCGTCTCCTGAGCCCCGATCGTTCCACGCGCCGTGTCCGAGCCCCGATCGATACACGCGCCGTCTCCTGAGCCCAAATCGGTCCACACGCTGCCTCGTGAGCCCCGATAGGTACAGGCGTCGTCTCCTACGCCCCGATCGGTCCACGCGTAGTCTCCTAAACCCCGCTCGGTTAACGCGTCGTTTCCGAGCCCCGATCGGTCCACGCGTCGTCTCCTGAGCCCCAATTAGTCCATGCGCCGTCTCCTAAGCCCCGATCCATCCACGGGCCGTGTCCGAGCTCCGATCGGTCCACGCGTCGTCTCCGAGCCCTGATCGGTCCACGCGCCATCGCCCAGACCCGATCGGTCCACACCCCTTCTCCTGAGCCCCGATCTGTCAACGCGTCGTCTCCTAAGCCCCAATCGGTCCACGCGCCCTCTCCGAGCGCCGATCATTTCACGCGCCGTCTCCTGAGCCCCGGTCGGGCCGCGCGCCGTCACCTGAGCCCCGATCGGTCGACGCGTCGTCTTCTGAGCCCCGATCGGTCCACGCGCCGTCTTCGAGCGCCGATCGGTTCACGCGCCGTCTCCTGAGCCCCGATCGTTCCACGCGCCGTCTCCGAGCTCCGATCGGCCCACGCGCCGTCTCCTAAGCCCCGATCGGTCCAAGCGCCTTCTCCTAAGCCCCGATCGGTCCACGCGCCGTCTCCGAGCCCCGATCGGTCCACGCGCCGTCTCCTGAGCCCGGATCGTTCCACGCGTCGTCCCCGAATCCCCGATCCGTACACGCGTCGTCTCCGAGCCACGATCGGTCC
This sequence comes from Netelia fuscicornis, assembly GCA_946811545.1. Classification (NCBI taxonomy): domain Eukaryota; kingdom Metazoa; phylum Arthropoda; class Insecta; order Hymenoptera; family Ichneumonidae; genus Netelia; species Netelia fuscicornis. The sequence goes on along the minus strand of OX328014.1, from coordinate 28,894,123 downwards.
GTGCGCCGCTTCCAGAGCCCCGATCGGTCCACGCGCCGTCTCCTGAGCCCCGATCTGTCCACACCCCTTCTCCTGAGGCCCGATCTGTCGACGCGTCGTCTCCTAAGCCCCGACCGGTGCACGCGCCGTCTCCTAAGCCCTGCTCGGTTAACGCGTCGTCTCCGAGCCCTGATCGGCCCACGCGCCATCGCCGAGCCCCGATCGGTCCACGCGCCATCGCCGAGCCCCGATCGGTCCACACCCCTTCTCCTGAGCCCCGATCGGTCGACGCGTCGTCTCCTAAGCCCCGACCGATGCACGCGCCGTCTCCTGTGCCCCGATCGATTCACGTGCCGTCTCCTAAGCCCCGATCGGTTCGCCCGTCGTCTCTTAAGTCCCAATCGGTCCACGCGCCCTCTCCGAGCGCCGATCATTTCACGCGCCGTCTCCTGAGCTCCGGTCGGTCCGCGCGCCGTCACCTGAGCCCCGATCGGTCGACGCGTCGTCTTCTGAGCCCCGATCGTTCCACGCGCCGCCTCCGAGCTCCGATCGGTCGACGCGTCGTCGCCTACACCCCAATCCGTCCACACGTCGTCTCCGAGCCCCGATGGGTCCACGTGTCGCCTCCTGAGCCCCGGTCGGTCCACGCGCCGTCTCCTGAGCCCCGATCGGTCCACCCGTCGTCTTCTAAGCCCCGATCGGTCCACGCGTTGTCTCCTAAGCCCCGATCGGTCCACGCGTAGTCTCCTAAGCCCCGCTCGGTTAACGCGTCGTTTCCGAGCCCCGATCGGTCCACGCGTCGCCTCCTAAGCCCCAATTAGTCCACGCGCCGTCTCCTAAGCCCTGATCCGTCCACGGGCCGTGTCCGAGCTCCGATCGGTTCACGCGCCGTCTCCAAACCTCGATCCGTACACGCGTCGTCTCCGAGCCCTGATCGGTCCACGCGCCATCGCCGAGCGCCGATCGGTCCACGCGCCATGGCCGAGCCCCGATCGGTCCACGCGCCGTCTCCGAGCCACGATCGGTCTCTGCGTCGCTTCCTGAGCCCCGATCGTTCCACGCGCCGCCTCCTAAGCCCCGATCGTTCCAGGCTTCGTCTCCTAAGCCCCGACCGGTCGACGCGTCGTCTCCTGAGCCCCGGTCGGTTAACGCGCCGTCTCCAAGCCCCGATCGGTCCACGCGCAACCGCCTGAGCCCCAGTCGGTCCACGCGCTGTCTCCGAGCCCCGATCGGCCCACGCGTCGTCTCCGAGCCGCGATCGGTCCACGGGCGGCCTCCTGAACCCCGATCGGTCCACGCGCCGTCACCGAGCCGCGATCGGTCCACGCGCGACCTCCTGAGCCCCGGTTGGTTCACGCGCCGTATCCGAGCCCCCATCGGTCCACGTGTCGTCTCCGAGCCCCGATCCGTCCACGCGCCGTCGCCGAGCCATGATCGGCCCACGCGAGGCTCCTGAGCGCCGGTCGATCTGCGCGCCGTCTCCTGAGCCCCGATCGGTCGACGCGTCGTTTCCTGAGCCGCGATCGATCCACGCGTCGTCTCCTGAGCCCCGATCGCTCCAAGCGCCGATTTCTGAGCCCCGATCAATTGACGGGTCTTCTCCTGAGCCCAGATCGCTCCTCGCGCCGTCTCCTGAGCCCCGCTCGGTCCATGTGTCGTCTTCTTAGCCCCGATGCCTCCACGCGCCGTCTCCGAGCCACGATCGGTCTAGGCGCCGCTTACTGAGCCCCGATCGGTCCAGGCCCCGCTTCCCGAGCCCCGATCGGTCCACGCGCCGTCTCCTAAAGCCCAATCGGTCCACGCGCCGTCTCCTAAGCCCCGATCGGTCCAAGCGGCGTCTCCGAGCCCCGATCGGTCCACGCACCGTCTCCTGATCCCCATCGGTCCACGCGGCGTTTTCTGAGCACCGTTCGGTCCACGCGTCGTCTTCAAAGCCCCGATGCCTCCACGCGCCGTCTCCGAGCCACGATCGGTGAACGCGTCTTCTCCTGATCTCCGATCGGTCTACACGCCGTCTCATGACCCCCGATCGGTCAACGCATCGTCTCCTAAGCCCCGATACGTTCACACGCCGTCTCCGAGTCCCGATCGGTCCACGCGCCGTCGCCGAGCCCCGATCGATCCACGCGCCGTCTCATAAGCCCCGATCGGACCACGCGCCTTCTCCTCAGCCCCGATCGGTCCACGCGCCGTCTCCGAGCGCCGATTAGTTCACGCGCCGTCTCCTGAGCCCCCATCGCTCCACGCTCCGTCTCGCAGCCCCGATCGGTCCACGCGCCGTCTCCTGAGCCCGGATCGGTCCACGCGCCGTCGCCGAACCCCAATTGGTCCACGCGCCACCGCATGTGCCCCAGTCGGTCCACGCGCTGTCTCCGAGCCCAGATCGGTCCACGCGCCGTCTCCGAGCTCCGATCGGTCCACGCGTCGTCTCCTAAGCCCCGATCGGTCCAAGCGCCTTCTACTAAGCCACGATCGGTCCACGCGCCGTCTCCGAGCGCCGATCGGTTCACGCGCCGTCTCCTGAGCCCCGATCGTTCCACGCGCCGTCTCCGAGCCCCGATCGGTCTACGCACCGTCTCCTAAGCCCCGATCGGTCCACGCGCCTTCTCCTCATCCCCGATCGGTCCACGCGCCGTCTTCGAGCGCCGATTGGTTCACGCGACGTCTCCTGAGCGCCGATCGCTCCACGCGCAGTCGCCGAGCCTCGATCGGTTCTCGCGCGGTCTCCTGAGCCCCGGTCGGTCCACGCGCCGTCGCCGAACCCCAATTGGTCCACGCGCAACCTCCTGAGCCCCAGTCGGTACACGCGCTGTCTCCGAGCCCCGATCGGTCCCCGCATAGTCTCCTAAGCCCCGCTCGGTTAACGCGTCGTCTCGGAGCCCCGATCGGTCAAGGCGCCGCTTCCTGAGCACCGACCGGTCCACGCGTCGTCTCCTGAGCCCCGATCGGTCGACGGGTCCCCTCCTAAGCCCCGATCGGTACACGCGCCTTCTCCTGAGCCCCCATCGGTCCACGCGCCGTCTCCGAGCGCCGATCATTTCACGTGACGTCTCCTGAGCCCTGATCGTTCCACGCGCCGTCTTCGAGCCCCGATCGATCCACGCGCAGCCTCCTGAGCCCCGATCGGTCCACGCGCCGTCGCCGAGCCGCGATCGGTCCACGCGCGGCCTCTTGAGGCCAGATTGGTTCACGCGCCGTATCCGAGCCCCAATCGGTCCACGCGCCGTCTCCTGAGCCCCGATCGGTCCACGCGCGGCCTCCTGAGCCCCGATCGGTCCACGCGCCGTCGCCGAACCGCGATCGGTCCACGCGCCGCCTCCTGAGTCCCGATCGGTCAACGCGTCGTGCCTTAAGCCTTGATCGGTCCACGTGCCGTCTCCGAGCCCTGATGGGTCCACGCGCCGCATCCTGAGCCCCGATCGGACGACGCGTCGTCTCCTGAGCCCGGATCGGTCCACCCGATCGTCCTCGAATCCCCGATCCGCACACGCGTCGTCTCCGAGCCTCGATCGGTCCACGCGCCGTCTCCTAAGCCGCGATCCGTCCACGGGCCGTCTTCGAGCTTCTATCGGTAAACGCGCCGTCACCAAGCCCTGATCTGTACACGCGTCCTCTCCTGATGTCCTATTAGTCCACGCGCCGTCTCCTAAGCCCCGATCGTTCCACGTGCCATCTCCGCGCGCCGATCGATTCACGCGCCGTCTCCTAAGCCCCGATCGGTCCACGCGTCGTTCCCGAAGCTCCGATCCATCCACGCGCAGTCTCCTGACCCCCGATCGGTCCACGCATCGCCTCCTGACCCCGGACGGTCCAGGCGCCGTCTCCAAACCCCGAGAGGTCGACGCGCCGTCTCCGAGCCCCGATCGGTCCACGCGCCGTCGCCGAACCCCAATTGGTCCACGCGCAACCGCCTGAGCCCCAATCGGTTCACGCGAGTCTCCTAAGCCCCGACCGGTCCACGCGCCGTCTCCTGAGCCTCGATCGGTCCACGCGTCGTCTCCTAAGCCCCGATCGCTCCTCGCGCCGTCTCCTGAACCCCGCTCGGTCGATGCGTCGTCTTCTTAACCCCGATGCCTCCACGCGCCGTCTCCGAGCCACGATCGGTCCACGCGCCGTCTCCTGAGCCCCGATCGTTCCACGCGTCGTCTCCGAGCACCGTTCGGTCCACGCGCCGTTTCCTGAGCCCCGATCGGTCCACGCGTCGGCTCCTAAGCCTCGACAGGTCCACACGCGGCCTCCTTAGCCCCGGTCGGTCCACGCGCCGTCTCCGAGCCGCGATCGGTCCACGCATCGTCTCCTAAGCCCCGATCGGTCCACGCGCCGTCTCCGAGCCCCGATCGGTCCACGCGCCGTCTCCTGAGCCCGGATCGTTCCACGCGTCGTCCCCGAATCCCCGATCCGTACACGCGTCGTCTCCGAGCCACGATCGGTCCGTGCGCCGCTTCCAGAGCCCCGATCGGTCCACGCGCCGTCTCCTGAGCCCCGATCTGTCCACACCCCTTCTCCTGAGGCCCGATCTGTCGACGCGTCGTCTCCTAAGCCCCGACCGGTGCTCGCGCCGTCTCCTAAGCCCTGCTCGGTTAACGCGTCGTCTCCGAGCCCTGATCGGCCCACGCGCCATCGCCGAGCCCCGATCGGTCCACGCGCCATCGCCGAGCCCCGATCGGTCCACACCCCTTCTCCTGAGCCCCGATCGGTCGACGCGTCGTCTCCTAAGCCCCGACCGATGCACGCGCCGTCTCCTGTGCCCCGATCGATTCACGTGCCGTCTCCTAAGCCCCGATCGGTTCGCCCGTCGTCTCTTAAGTCCCAATCGGTCCACGCGCCCTCTCCGAGCGCCGATCATTTCACGCGCCGTCTCCTGAGCTCCGGTCGGTCCGCGCGCCGTCACCTGAGCCCCGATCGGTCGACGCGTCGTCTTCTGAGCCCCGATCGTTCCACGCGCCGCCTCCGAGCTCCGATCGGTCGACGCGTCGTCGCCTACACCCCAATCCGTCCACACGTCGTCTCCGAGCCCCGATGGGTCCACGTGTCGCCTCCTGAGCCCCGGTCGGTCCACGCGCCGTCTCCTGAGCCCCGATCGGTCCACCCGTCGTCTTCTAAGCCCCGATCGGTCCACGCGTTGTCTCCTAAGCCCCGATCGGTCCACGCGTAGTCTCCTAAGCCCCGCTCGGTTAACGCGTCGTTTCCGAGCCCCGATCGGTCCACGCGTCGCCTCCTAAGCCCCAATTAGTCCACGCGCCGTCTCCTAAGCCCTGATCCGTCCACGGGCCGTGTCCGAGCTCCGATCGGTTCACGCGCCGTCTCCAAACCTCGATCCGTACACGCGTCGTCTCCGAGCCCTGATCGGTCCACGCGCCATCGCCGAGCGCCGATCGGTCCACGCGCCATGGCCGAGCCCCGATCGGTCCACGCGCCGTCTCCGAGCCACGATCGGTCTCTGCGTCGCTTCCTGAGCCCCGATCGTTCCACGCGCCGCCTCCTAAGCCCCGATCGTTCCAGGCTTCGTCTCCTAAGCCCCGACCGGTCGACGCGTCGTCTCCTGAGCCCCGGTCGGTTAACGCGCCGTCTCCAAGCCCCGATCGGTCCACGCGCAACCGCCTGAGCCCCAGTCGGTCCACGCGCTGTCTCCGAGCCCCGATCGGCCCACGCGTCGTCTCCGAGCCGCGATCGGTCCACGGGCGGCCTCCTGAACCCCGATCGGTCCACGCGCCGTCACCGAGCCGCGATCGGTCCACGCGCGACCTCCTGAGCCCCGGTTGGTTCACGCGCCGTATCCGAGCCCCCATCGGTCCACGTGTCGTCTCCGAGCCCCGATCCGTCCACGCGCCGTCGCCGAGCCATGATCGGCCCACGCGAGGCTCCTGAGCGCCGGTCGATCTGCGCGCCGTCTCCTGAGCCCCGATCGGTCGACGCGTCGTTTCCTGAGCCGCGATCGATCCACGCGTCGTCTCCTGAGCCCCGATCGCTCCAAGCGCCGATTTCTGAGCCCCGATCAATTGACGGGTCTTCTCCTGAGCCCAGATCGCTCCTCGCGCCGTCTCCTGAGCCCCGCTCGGTCCATGTGTCGTCTTCTTAGCCCCGATGCCTCCACGCGCCGTCTCCGAGCCACGATCGGTCTAGGCGCCGCTTACTGAGCCCCGATCGGTCCAGGCCCCGCTTCCCGAGCCCCGATCGGTCCACGCGCCGTCTCCTAAAGCCCAATCGGTCCACGCGCCGTCTCCTAAGCCCCGATCGGTCCAAGCGGCGTCTCCGAGCCCCGATCGGTCCACGCACCGTCTCCTGATCCCCATCGGTCCACGCGGCGTTTTCTGAGCACCGTTCGGTCCACGCGTCGTCTTCAAAGCCCCGATGCCTCCACGCGCCGTCTCCGAGCCACGATCGGTGAACGCGTCTTCTCCTGATCTCCGATCGGTCTACACGCCGTCTCATGACCCCCGATCGGTCAACGCATCGTCTCCTAAGCCCCGATACGTTCACACGCCGTCTCCGAGTCCCGATCGGTCCACGCGCCGTCGCCGAGCCCCGATCGATCCACGCGCCGTCTCATAAGCCCCGATCGGACCACGCGCCTTCTCCTCAGCCCCGATCGGTCCACGCGCCGTCTCCGAGCGCCGATTAGTTCACGCGCCGTCTCCTGAGCCCCCATCGCTCCACGCTCCGTCTCGCAGCCCCGATCGGTCCACGCGCCGTCTCCTGAGCCCGGATCGGTCCACGCGCCGTCGCCGAACCCCAATTGGTCCACGCGCCACCGCATGTGCCCCAGTCGGTCCACGCGCTGTCTCCGAGCCCAGATCGGTCCACGCGCCGTCTCCGAGCTCCGATCGGTCCACGCGTCGTCTCCTAAGCCCCGATCGGTCCAAGCGCCTTCTACTAAGCCACGATCGGTCCACGCGCCGTCTCCGAGCGCCGATCGGTTCACGCGCCGTCTCCTGAGCCCCGATCGTTCCACGCGCCGTCTCCGAGCCCCGATCGGTCTACGCACCGTCTCCTAAGCCCCGATCGGTCCACGCGCCTTCTCCTCATCCCCGATCGGTCCACGCGCCGTCTTCGAGCGCCGATTGGTTCACGCGACGTCTCCTGAGCGCCGATCGCTCCACGCGCAGTCGCCGAGCCTCGATCGGTTCTCGCGCGGTCTCCTGAGCCCCGGTCGGTCCACGCGCCGTCGCCGAACCCCAATTGGTCCACGCGCAACCTCCTGAGCCCCAGTCGGTACACGCGCTGTCTCCGAGCCCCGATCGGTCCCCGCATAGTCTCCTAAGCCCCGCTCGGTTAACGCGTCGTCTCGGAGCCCCGATCGGTCAAGGCGCCGCTTCCTGAGCACCGACCGGTCCACGCGTCGTCTCCTGAGCCCCGATCGGTCGACGGGTCCCCTCCTAAGCCCCGATCGGTACACGCGCCTTCTCCTGAGCCCCCATCGGTCCACGCGCCGTCTCCGAGCGCCGATCATTTCACGTGACGTCTCCTGAGCCCTGATCGTTCCACGCGCCGTCTTCGAGCCCCGATCGATCCACGCGCAGCCTCCTGAGCCCCGATCGGTCCACGCGCCGTCGCCGAGCCGCGATCGGTCCACGCGCGGCCTCTTGAGGCCAGATTGGTTCACGCGCCGTATCCGAGCCCCAATCGGTCCACGCGCCGTCTCCTGAGCCCCGATCGGTCCACGCGCGGCCTCCTGAGCCCCGATCGGTCCACGCGCCGTCGCCGAACCGCGATCGGTCCACGCGCCGCCTCCTGAGTCCCGATCGGTCAACGCGTCGTGCCTTAAGCCTTGATCGGTCCACGTGCCGTCTCCGAGCCCTGATGGGTCCACGCGCCGCATCCTGAGCCCCGATCGGACGACGCGTCGTCTCCTGAGCCCGGATCGGTCCACCCGATCGTCCTCGAATCCCCGATCCGCACACGCGTCGTCTCCGAGCCTCGATCGGTCCACGCGCCGTCTCCTAAGCCGCGATCCGTCCACGGGCCGTCTTCGAGCTGCTATCGGTAAACGCGCCGTCACCAAGCCCTGATCTGTACACGCGTCCTCTCCTGATGTCCTATTAGTCCACGCGCCGTCTCCTAAGCCCCGATCGTTCCACGTGCCATCTCCGCGCGCCGATCGATTCACGCGCCGTCTCCTAAGCCCCGATCGGTCCACGCGTCGTTCCCGAAGCTCCGATCCATCCACGCGCAGTCTCCTGACCCCCGATCGGTCCACGCATCGCCTCCTGACCCCGGACGGTCCAGGCGCCGTCTCCAAACCCCGAGAGGTCGACGCGCCGTCTCCGAGCCCCGATCGGTCCACGCGCCGTCGCCGAACCCCAATTGGTCCACGCGCAACCGCCTGAGCCCCAATCGGTTCACGCGAGTCTCCTAAGCCCCGACCGGTCCACGCGCCGTCTCCTGAGCCTCGATCGGTCCACGCGTCGTCTCCTAAGCCCCGATCGCTCCTCGCGCCGTCTCCTGAACCCCGCTCGGTCGATGCGTCGTCTTCTTAACCCCGATGCCTCCACGCGCCGTCTCCGAGCCACGATCGGTCCACGCGCCGTCTCCTGAGCCCCGATCGTTCCACGCGTCGTCTCCGAGCACCGTTCGGTCCACGCGCCGTTTCCTGAGCCCCGATCGGTCCACGCGTCGGCTCCTAAGCCTCGACAGGTCCACACGCGGCCTCCTTAGCCCCGGTCGGTCCACGCGCCGTCTCCGAGCCGCGATCGGTCCACGCATCGTCTCCTAAGCCCCGATCGGTTAACGCGCCGTCTCCCCGCCCCGATCGGTCCACGCGCCATCTCCTGAGCCCCGATACGTCCACGCGCAGTCGCCGAGCCCCAATCAGTCCACGCGCGGCCTCCTAAGCCCCGGTCGGGTCACGCGCCGTCTCCCCGCCCCGATCGGTCCACGCGCCATCTCCTGAGCCCTGATCCGTCCACGCGCGGCGTCGAGCCGCGATCGGTCCACGCGCGGCCTCCTGAGCCCCAATCGGTCCACGCGTCGTATCCTAAGCCCCGATCCGTCGCCGCGTCGTCTCCTGAGCCCCGATCAATTGACGCGTCTTCTCCTGAGCCCCGATCGCTCCTCGCGCCGTCTCCTGAGCCCCGCTCGGTCCATGCGTTGTGTTCTTAGCCCCGATGCCTCCACGCGCCGTCTCCGAGCCACGATAGGTCGAGGCGCCGCTTCCTGAGCCCCGATCGATCCACGCGCCGTCTCGTAAGCCACAATCGGTCCACGCGCCGTCTCAGAGCGCCGATCATTTCACGCGCCCTCTCCTGAGCCCCGATCGTTCCACGCGCCGTCTCCGAGCACCGATCGGTCCACGCGCCGTCTCCTGAGGCCCGATCGGTCCACGCGTCGTCTCCTAAGCCCCGATCGGTTAACGCGCCGTCTCCGAGCCCCAATCGGTCCACGCGCCGTCTCCTGAACCCCGATACGTCCACGCGCAGTCGCCGAGGCCCGATCGGTCCACGCGCCGTCTCCTGAGCCCCGATCGGTCCACGCGTCGTCTCCTAAGCCCTGATCGGTCCACGTGCCGTCTCCGAGCCCCGATGGGTCTACGCGCCGACTCCTGAGCCCCGATCGATCCACGCATCGGCTCCTGAGCCCCGGTTGGTCCACGCGTCGTCTTCGAGCACCGATCGATCCACGCGCCGTTTCCTGGGCCCCAATCAGTCCACGCGCGGCCTCCTGAGCCCCGGTTGTTTCACGCGCCGTCTCCCCGCCCCGATCGGTCCACGCGTCGTCTCCTAAGCCCCGATCGGTTAACGCGACGTCTCCGAGCCCCAATCGGTCCACGCGCCGTCTCCTGAACCCCGATACGTCCACGCGCAGTCGCCGAGCCCCGATCGCTCCTCGCGCCGTCTCCTGAGCCCCGCTCGGTCCATGCGTCGTGTTCTTAGCCCCGATGCCTCCACGCGCCGTCTCCGAGCCACGATAGGTCGAGGCGCCGCTTCCTGAGCCCCCATCGATCCACGCGCCGTCTCGTAAGCCATAATCGGTCCACGCGCCGTCTCAGAGCGCCGATCATTTCACGCGCCGTTTCCTGAGCCCCGATCGTTCCACGCGCCGTCTCCGAGCCCCGATCGGTCCACGCGGCCTCTCCTCAGCCCCGATCGATTCACGCATCGTCTCCTAAGCCCCGATACGTCTACACGCCGTATCCGAGCCCCGATCGGTCCACGCGTCGTCTCCTAAGCCTTGATCGGTCCACGTGCCGTCTCCGAGCCCCGATGGGTCTACGCGCCGCCTCCTGAGCCCCGATCGATCCACGCATCGTCTCCTGAGCCCCGATCGGTTAACGCGCCGTCTCCGAGCCCCGATCAGTCCACGCGCCGTCTCCTGAGCCCCGGTCGGTTCATGCGCCGTCTCCGAGCCCCGATCGGTCCACGCGTCGTCTCCGAGCCCCGATCGGTCCACGCGCCGTCGCCGAGTCATGATCTGTCCACGCGCGGCCTCCTGAGACCCGATCGGTCCACGCGCCGTCGCCGAGCCGCGATCGGTCCACGCGCGGCCTCCTGAGCCCCGATCGGTCCACGCGCCGTCGCCGAGCCGCGATCGGTTCTCGCGCGGCCTCCTGAGCCCCGGTCGGTCCACGCGCCGCCTACGGAGCCCCGATCGATCCACGCGAATCTCCTGAGCTCCGGTCGGTCGACGCGCCGTCTCCTGAGCCCCGATCGGTCCACACGTCGTCTCCTAAGCCCCGATTCGTCGACGCGTCGTCTCCTGAGCCCCGATCAATTGACGCGTCTTCTCCTGAGCCCTGATCGCTTCTCGTGCCGCCTCCTGAGCCCCACTCCGTCGAGGCGTTGTCTCCGGAGCCCCGATCAATTGACGTGTCTTCTCCTGAGCCCCGATCGCTCCTCGCGCCATCTCCTGAACCCCGCTCGGTCCATGCATCGTCTTCTTAGCCGTGATGCCTCCACGCGCCGTCTCCGAGCCACGATGGGTCCAGGCGCCGCTTCCTGCGCCCCGATCGGTCCACACGCCGTCTCCGAGCCCCGATCGGTCCGCGTGCCGCATTCTAAGCCACGGTCCATCCACGCACCGTCTCCGAGCCCCGCTCGATTCACGCGTCGTCTCCTAAGCCCCGATCGGTCCACGCGCCGTCTCCTAAGTCCCTATTGGTCCACGTGCCGTCTCCCAGCCCCGATCGGTCTACGCGCCGTCTCCGAGACCCGATCGGTCCACGCGCCGTCTCCTGAGCGCCGATACGTCCACGCGCAGTCGCCGAGCCCTGATCGGTCCACGCGCTGTCTCCTGAGCTCCGATAGGTACACGCGTCGTCGCCTACACCCCGATCGGTCCACGCGTCGTATCCGAAACCCGATCGGTCCACGCGCCGTCGCCGAGCCATGATCGGTCCACGCGCGGCCTCCTGAGCCGCGCTTGGTTCACGCGCCGTATCCGAGCCCCCATCGGTCCACGCGTCGTCTCCGAGCCCCGATCGGTCCACGCGCCGTCGTCGAGCCATGATCGGCCCACGAGAGGCTCCTGAGCCCCGGTCGGTCCGCGAGCCGTCTCCTGAGCCCCGATCGGTCGACGCGCTGTTTCCGAGCCCCGATCGGTCCATGCGTCGTCTTCTAAGCCCCGATGCCTCCACGCGCCGTCTCCGAGCCACGATCGGTGCAGGCGCCGATTCGTGAACCCCGATCGGTCCACGCGTCGGCTCCTAAGCCCCGATCCGTCGCCGCGTCGTCTTCTGAGCCCCGATCGATCCACGCGCCGTCTCCTAAGCCCCGATCGGTGCACGCGCCGTCTCCGAGCGCCGATCGGTTCACGCGCCGTCTCCTGAGCCCCGATCATTCCACACGATGTCTCCGAGCGCCGATCGGTCCACGCGCGGTCTCCAAGCCTCGATCCGTACACGCGCCGTCTCCGAGCCCCGATCGGTCCACGCGTCGTCTCCGAGCACCGTTCGTTCCACGCGCCGTTTCCTGAGCCCCGATCGGTCCATCCGTCGTCTTTTAAGCCCCGATACCTCCACACGCCGTCTCCGAGCCACGATCGGTCCATGCGCCGCTTCCTGAGCCCCGATCGGTCCACGCGTCGGCTCCTAAGCCTCGATAGGTCCACGCGCGGCCTCCTTAGCCCCGGTCGGTCCACGCGCCGTCTCCGAGCCCCGATCGGTCTACACGTCGTCTCCGAGCACCGTTCGTTCCACGCGCCGTTTCCTGAGCCCCGATCGGTCCATCCGTCGTCTTTTAAGCCCCGATACCTCCACGCGCCGTCTCCGAGCCACGATCGGTCCAAGAGCCGTCTCCTGAGCCTCCATCGATCCACGCGTCGTCTTCTAAGCCCAGATGCCTCCTCGCGCCGTCTCCGAGCCACGATCGGTCCAGGCGCCGTTTCCTGAGCCCCGATCGGTCCACGCGTTGTGTCCTAAGCCCGGATCGTTCCACGCGCCGCTTCCGATCCCCGATCGTCCAACGCGCCGTCTCCGAGCACCGATCGGTCCACGCGCCGTCTCCTGAGCCCCGATCGGTCCACGCGTCGTCTCCAAAGCCCTGATCCGTCCACGTGCCGTCTCCGAGCCCCGATCGGTCCACGCGCCGTCTCCTGAACCCCGATACGTCCACACACAGTCGCCGAGCCCCGATCGGTCCACGCGCCGTCGCCGAGCCTCGATCGGTCCACGCGCGGCCTCCTGAGCCGCGGTCGGTTCACGCGCCGTCTCCGAGCCCCGATCGATCCACGCGTCGTCTTCTAAGCCCAGATGCCTCCTCGAGCCGTCTCCGAGCCACGATCGGTTCAGGCGCCGCTTCGTGAGCCCCGGTCGGTCCACGCGCCGTCGCCGAACCCCAATTCGTCCACGGGCAACCTCCTGAGACCCAGTCGGTCCACGCGCCGTCTCCTGAGCCCCGATCGGTCCACGTATCGTCTCCTACGCCCCGATCGGTCCACGCGTCGTCTCCTAAGCCCCGAACGGTCCACGCGCCGTCTCCTGAGCACCGATCGTTCCACACGCCGCCTCCTAAGCCCCGATCTGTCCAGGCGTCGTGTCCTAAGCCCCGACCGGTCCACGCGCCGTCTCCTGAGCCCCGTTCGGCCCACGCGCCGTCTCCTAAGCCCCGATCTGTCCATGGGCCGTCTCCGAGCCGCGATCGGTAAACGAGCCGTCACCAAGCCCCGATCCGTACACGCGTCGTCTCCGAGCCCCGATGGGTCCACGCGCCGTCGCCGAGCCTCGATCGGTCCACGCGCCGTCTCCTGAGCCCCAATCGGTCCACTCGCTGTCTCCTGATCCCCGATAGGTACACGCGTCGTCTCCTACGCCCCGATCGGTCCACGCGCCGCCTTCGTGCCCCGATCGGTCCACGCACCGCCTCCTGATCCCCATCGGTCCACCCGCCGTCTCCTGAGCCACGATCGATCCACATGCCGTCTCCGAGCCCCGATCGGTCCGCGTGCCGCATTCTAAGCCACGGTCCATCCACGCGCCGTCTCCGAGCCCCGATCGGTCCACGCGTCGTCTCCTAAGCCCTGATCGGTCCTCGTGCCTTCTGCGAGCCCCGAAGGGTCCACGCGCAGCCTCCTGAGCCCCGATCGGTCGACGAGTCGTCGCCTGAGCCCCGATCGATCCACGGGTCTTCCCCGAGCCCCGATCGGTCCACGCGCCGTTCCCTGAGCCCCGATACGTCCACGCGCAGTCGCCGAGCCCTGATCGGTCCACGCGCTGTCTCCTGAGCCCCGATAGGTACACGCGTCGTCTTCTAAGCCCCGATCGGTCCACGCGTAGTCTCCTAAGCCCCGCTTGGTTAACGCGTCGTTTCCGAGCCCCGATCGGTCCACGCGTCGTCTCCTGAGCCCAAATTAGTCCATGCGCCGTCTCCTAAGCCCCGATCCGTCCACGGGCCGTGTCCGAGCTCCGATCGGTCCACGCGTCGTGTCCGAGCCCTGATCGGTCCACGCGCCATCGCCGAGCCCCGATCGGTCCACGCGCCATCGCCGAGCCCCGATCGGTCCACGCGCCGTCTCCTGAGCCCCGATCTGTCCACACCCCTTCTCCTGAGCCCCGATCTGTCGACGCGTCGTCTCCTAAGCCCCGACCGGTGCACGCGCCGTCTCCTGAGCCCAAATTGTCCACACGCTGTCTCGTGAGCCCCGATAGGTACACGCGACGTCTCCTACGCCCCGATCGGTCCACGCGTCGTCTCCTAAGCCCTGCTCGGTTAACGCGTCGTTTCCGAGCCCCGATCGGTCCACGCGTCGTCTCCTGAGCCCCAATTAATCCACGCGCCGTCTCCTAAGCCCTGATCCGTCCACGGGCCGTGTCCGAGCTCCGATCTGTTCATGCGCCGTCGCCAAACCTCGATCCGTACACGCGTCGTCTCCGAGCCCTGATCGGTCCACGCGCCATCGCCGAGCCCCGATCGGTCCACGCGCCATCGCCGAGCCCCGATCGGTCCATGCACCCTCTCCGAACGCCGATCATTTCACGCTCCGTCTCCTGAGCCCCGGTCGGTCCGCGCGCCGTCACCTGAGCCCCGATCGGTCGACGCGTCGTCTTCTGAGCCCCGATCGACCCACGCGTCGTCTCCTGAGCCCCGACCGCTCCACACGCCCTTTCCTGAGCCCCGATCGGTCCACGCATCGTCTCCGAGCGCCAATCGGTTCACGCGCCGTCTCCTGAGCCCCGATCGTTCCACGCGCCGACTCCGAGCTCCGATCGGCCCACGCGCCGTCTCCTAATCACCGATCGGTCCAAGCGCCGTCTCCGAGCCCCGATCGGTCCACGCGTCGTCTCCTAAGACCCGATCGGTCCACGTATCGTCTCCTAAGCCCCGATCGGTCCACACGCCGTCTCCGAGCCCCGATGGGTCCACGCGTCGCCTCCTGAGCCCCGGTCGGTCCACGCGCCGTCTCCTGAGCCCCGATCGGTCCACCCGTCGTCTTCTAAGCCCCGATCAGTCCACGCGTCGTCTCCTAAGCCCCGATCGGTCCACGCGCCGTCTCCTGAGCCCCAATTAGTCCATGCGCCGTCTCCTAAACCCCGATCCGTCCACGGGCCGTGTCCCAGCTCCGATCGGTCCGCGCGTCGTCTCCGAGCCCTGATCGGTCCACGCGCCATCGCCGAGACCCGATCGGTCCACACCCCTTCTCCTGAGCCCCGATCTGTCGACGCGTCGTCTCCTAAGCCCCGACCGGTGCACGCGCCGTGTCCTGTGCCCCGATCGATTCACGTGCCGTCTCCTAAGCCCCGATCGGTCCACCCGTCGTCTCTTAAGCCCCAATCGGTCCACGCGCCCTCTCCGAGCACCGATCATTTCACGCGCCGTCTCCTGAGCCCCGGTCGGGCCGCGCGCCGTCACCTGAGCCCCGATCGGTCGACGCGTCGTCTTCTGAGCCGCGATCGGTCCACGCGCCGTCTCCGAGCGCCGATCGGTTCACGCGCCGTCTCCTGAGCCCGATCGTTCCACGCGCCGTCTCCGAGCTCCGATCGGCCCACGCACCGTCTCCTAAGCCCCGATCGGTCCAAGCGCCTTCTCCTAAGCCCCGATCGGTCCACGCGCCGTCTCCGAGCCCCGATCGGTCCACGCGCCGTCTCCTGAGCCCGGATCGTTCCACGCGTCGTCCCCGAATCCCCGATCCGTACACGCGTCGTCACCGAGCCACGATCGGTCCGTGCGCCGCTTCCAGAGCCCCGATCGGTCCACGCGTCATCTCCCGATCTCCGGTCAGTCGACGCGCCGTCTCCTAAGCCCCGATCGGTCCACGCGCCGTCGCCTGAGCCCCGATCGTTCCACGCGCCGTCTCCGAGCTCTGATCGGCCCACGCGCCGTCTCCTAAGCCCCGATCGGTCCAAGCGCCTTCTCATAAGCCCCGATCGGTCCACGCGCCGTCCCCGAGCGCCGATCGGTTCACGCCCCGTCACCTGAGCCCCGATCATTCGAAGCGCCGTCTCCGAGCCCCGATCGGTCCACGCGCCGTCTCCTGAGCCCGGATCGTTCCACGCGTCGTCCCCGAATCCCCGATCCGTACACGCGTCGTCTCCGAGCCTCGATCGGTGCACGCGCCGTCGCCGAACCCCAATTGGTCCACGCGAAACCGCCTGAGCCCCAGTCGGTCCACGCGCTGTCTCCGAGCCCCGATGGGTCCACGCGCCGTCTCCGAGCCCCGAACGGTCCACGCGCGGTCGCCGAACCCCAATTGGTCCACGCGCAACCGCCTGAGACCCAGTCGGTTCACGCGCTGTAGCCGAACCTCGATCGGTCCACGCATCGTCTCCGAGCCCCGATCGGTCCACGCGCCGTCGCCGAGCTATGATCGGTCCATGCGCGGCCTCCTGAGCCCCGATCGGTCCACGCGCCGTCGCCGAGCCGCGATCGGTCCACGCGCGGCCTCCTGAGGAGCGATTGGTTCACGCGCCGTATCCGAGCCCCGGTCGGTCCGCGAGCCGTCTCCTGAGCCCCGATCGGTCGACGCGTCGTTTCCTGAACCCCGATCAGTCCACGCGCCGTCTCCTAAGCCCGGATCGTTCCACGCGCCGTCCTCGAGCCCCGATCGGTCCACGCGCCGTCTCCTGAGCCCGGATCGGTCCACGCGTCGGCTCCTAAGCCCCGATCGGTCCACGCGTCGTCTCCTAAGCCCCGATCCGTCGACGCGTCGTCTCCTGAGCCCCGATCGATCCACGCGACTTCTCCTGAGCCCCGACCGCTCCACGCGTCGTCTCCGAGCTCCGATCGGTCCATGCGTCGTATCCGAACCCCGATCGGTCCACGCGCCGTCGCCGAGGTATGATCGGTCCACGCGCGGCCTCCTGAGCCCCAATCGGTCCACGCGCCGTCTCCTAAGCCCCGATCGATCCACGCGCCGTCTCCGAGCGCCGATCGGTCCGCGTGCCGCATTCTAAGCAACGGTCCATCCACGCGCCGTCTCCGAGCCCCGCTCGATCCACTCGTCGTCTCCGAGCCCCGCTCGATCCACGCGTCGTCTCCTAAGCCTCGATCGGTCCACGCGCCGTCTCCGAGTCCGATCGTTCCACGCGCCGCCTCCGAAGCCCCGAACGGTTCACGCGCCGTCTCCGAGCCCCGATCGATCCACGCGTCGTCTTCTAAGCCCAGATGCCTCCTCGCGCCGTCTCCGAGCCCCGATCGATCCACGCGTCGTCTCCAAGCCCCGGTCGGTTCACGCGCCGTCTCCTGAGCCCCGATCATTCCACGCGATGTCTCCGAGCCCCGATCGGTTCACGCGCCGTCTCCTAAGCCCCGATCGGTCCACGCGCCCTCTCCGAGCGCCGATCGGTTCACGCGCCGTCTCCTGAGCCCCGATTCGTCGACGCGTCGTCTCCTGAGCCCCGATCAATTGGCGCGGCTTCTCCTGAGCCCCGATCGCTTCTCGTGCCGCCTCCTGATCCCCACTCCGTCGAGGCGGCGTCTCCGAGCGCCGATCATTTAACGCGCCGTCTCCTGAGACCGGATCGTTCCACGCGCCGTCTCCGAGCCCCGATCGGTCCGCGTGCCGCATTCTAAGCCACGGTCCATCCACGCGCCGTTTCCTGAGCCCCGATCGGTCCACGCGTCGTCTTCTAAGCCCAGATGCCTCCTTGCGCCGTCTCCCATCCACGATCGGTGCAGGCGCCGCTTCCTGAGCCCCGATCGGTCCACGCGTTTTCTCCTAAGCCCCGATCGGTCCACGCGTCGTCTCCTCAGCCCCGATCGGTCGATGCGTCGTCTTCTTAACCCCGATGCCTCCACGCGCCGTCTCCGAGCCACGATCGGTCCACGCGCCGTCTCCTGAGCCCCGATCATTCAACGCGCCTTCTCCTAAGCCACGATCGGTCCACGCGACGTCTCCGAGCCCCAGTCGGTCCGCGCGCTGTCTCCGAGCACCGATCGGTCTACGCGTCGTCTCCGAGCCCCGATCGGTCCACGCGCCGTCGCCGAACCCCAATTGATCCACGCGCAACCGCCTGAGTCCCAATCGGTCCACGCGAGTCTCCTAAGCCCCGACCGGTCCACGCGCCGTCTCCTGAGCCCCTATCACTCCACGCGTCGTCTCCGAGCCCCGATCGGTCCATGCGCCGTCGCCGAGCCATGATCGCTCCACGCGCGGCCTCCTGAGCCCCGGTCGCGTCACGCGCCGTATCCACGCCCCAATCGATCCACGCGCCGTTTCCTGAGCCCCGATCATTCAACGCGCCTTCTCCTAAGCCATGATCGGTCCACGCGCCGTATCCGAGCCCCAGTCGGTCCACGCGCTGTCTCCGAGCACCGATCGGTCTACGCGTCGTCTCCGAGCCCCGATCGGTCCACGCGCCATCTCCTAAGCCCCGATCGGTCCACGTACCGTCTCCGAGCGCCGATCGGTTCACGCGCCGTCTCCTGAGCCCCGATCATTCCACGCGCAGTCTCCGAGCCCCGATCGGTCCACGCGTTGTCTCCTAAGCCCCGATCGCTCCACGCGCCGTCTCCGAGCGCCGAGCGGTCCACGTTCCGTCGCCGAACCCGAATTGGTCCACGCGCAACCGCCTGAGCCCCAGTCGGTCCACGCGCTGTCTCCGAGCCCCGATCGGTCCACGCGCCGTTGCCGAGCTATGATCGGTCCACGCGCGGTCTCCTGAGCCCCGATCGGTCCACGCGCCGTCGCCGATCCACGATCGGTCCGTGCGCCGCTTCCAGAGCCCTATCGGTCCACGCATCGTCTCCTGATCTCCGATCGGTCCATGCACCGTCTCCTAAGCCCCGATCGGTCCACGTGCTGTCTCCGAGCGCCGATCGGTTCACGCGCCGTCTCCGAGCCCGGATCGGTCCACGCGTCGTCTCCTGAGCCCCGATCGGTCCACGCGCCGTCTCCAAGCCCCGATCGGTCCATGCATCGTTTCCTAAGCCCGGATCGGTTAACGCGCTGTCTCCGAGCGCCGATCGGTCCACGCGCCGTCACCGAACCCCAAATGGTCCACGCGCAACCGCCTGAGCCCCGATCGGTCCACGCGTCGTCTCTGAACATCGATCGGTCCACGCGCCGTTGCCGAGCCATGATCGGTCCACGCGCGGCCTCATGAGCCCCGATCGGTCGACGCGCCGCCGCCGAGCCGCGATCGGTCCACGCGCGGCCTCCTGAGCCCCGATCGGTCCACGCGTCGTCTCTGAACATCGATCGGTCCACGCGCCGTTGCCGAGCCATGATCGGTCCACGCGCGGCCTCCTGAGCCCCGATCGGTCCACGCGCCGCCGCCGAGCCGCGATCGGTCCACGCGCGGCCTCCTGAGCCCCGATCGGTCCACGCGCGGCCTCCTGAGCCCCGATCGGTCCACGTGCCGTCACCGAGCCGCGATCGGTCCACGCGCGACCTCCTGAGCCCCGGTTGGTTCACGCGCCGTATCCGAGCCCCCATCGGTCCACGCGTCGTCTTCGAGCCTCGATCCGTCCACGCGCCGTCGCCGAGTCATGATCGGTCCACGCGAGGCTCCTGAGCCCCGGTCGGTCCGCGCGCCGTCTCCTGAGCCCCGATCGGTCGACGCGTCGTTTCCTGAGCCCCGATCGATCCACGCCTCGTCTCCTGAGCCCCGATCGCTCCTCGCGCCGTCTCCTGAGCCCCGCTCGGTCCATGCGTCGTCTTCTTAGCCCCGATGCCTCCACGCGCCGTCTCCGAGCCCCGCTCAGTCTAGGCGCCGCTTCCTGAGCCCCGATCGGTCCACGCGCCGTCTCCTAAGCCCCAATCGGTCCACGCGCCGTCTCCTAAGCCCCGATCGGTCCAAGCGGCGTCTCCGAGCCACGATCGTTCCACGCACAGTCTCCTGATCCCGATCGGTCCACGCGCCGTCTCCGAGCGCCGATCGATTCACGGGTCGTCTCCGAGCCGCGATCGATAAAGGCGCCGTCATCAAGCCCCGATCCGTATAGGCGTCGTCTCCGAACCCCGATGGGTCCACTCGCCGTCGCCGAGCCTCGATCGGTCCACGCGCGGCCTCCTGAGCCCCGGTCGCGTCACGCGCCGTATCCACGCCCCAATCGATCCACGCGCCGTCTCCTGAGTCCCGATCGGTCCACGCGCCGTCTCCTGAACCCCGCTCGGTCGATGCGTCGTCTTCTTAACCCCCATGCCTCCACGCGCCGTCTCCGAGCCACGATCCGTCGCCGCGTCGTGTCCTGAGCCCCGATCAATTGACGCGTCTTCTCCTGAGCCCCGATCGCTCCTCGCGCCGTCTCCTGAACCCCGCTCGGTCGATGCGTCGTCTTCTTAACCCCGATGCCTCCACGCGCCGTCTCCGAGCCACGATCGGTCCACGCGCCGTCTCCTGAGCCTCGATCATTCAACGCGCCTTCTCCTAAGCCACGATCGGTCCACGCGCCGTCTCCGAGCCGCGATCGGTCCGCGCGCCGTCGCCGAGCCATCATCGGTCCACGCGCGGCCTCCTGAGCCCCGATCGGTCCACGCGCCGTCGCCGAGCCGCGATCGTTCCACGCGCCGTCTCCGAGCACCGATCGGTCCACGCGCCGTATCCGAGCCCCAATCGGTCCACGCGCCGTCTCCTGAGCCCCGATCGTTCCACGCGCCGTCGTCGAGCCCCGATCGGTCCACACGCCGTATCCGAGCCCCGATCGGTCCGCGTGACGCATTCTAAGCCACGGTCCGTCCACGCGCCGTCTCTGAGCACCGATCGGTCCACGCGCCGTCTCCTGAGCCCCGCTCGGTCCATGCGTCGTCTTCTTAGCCCCGATGCCTCCACGCGTCGTCTCCTAAGCCCCGATCGGTCCACGCGCCGTCTCCGGGCCCCGATCGATCCACGCTAGGCTCCTGAGCACCGATCGGTCCGCGCGCCGTCTCAGAGCGCCGATCATTTCACGCCCCGTCTCCTGAGCTCCGATCGTTCCACGCGCCGTCTCCGAGCCCCGATCGGTCCACACGCCGTATCCGAGCCCCGATCGGTCCGCGTGACGCATTCTAAGCCACGGTCCGTCCACGCGCCGTCTCTGAGCACCGATCGGTCCACGCGCCGTCTCCTGAGCCCCGCTCGGTCCATGCGTCGTCTTCTTAGCCCCGATGCCTCCACGCGTCGTCTCCTAATCCCCGATCGGTCCACGCGCCGTCTCCGGGCCCCGAACGATCCACGCTAGGCTCCTGAGCCCCGGCCGGTCCGCGCGCCGTCTCCTGAGCCCCGAACGGTCGACGCGTCGTCTCCTGAGCCCCGATCGATCCACGCGCCGTCTCCTAAGCCCCGATCGGTGCACGCGCCGTCTCCGAGCGCCGATCGGTTCACGCGCCGTCTCCTGAGCCCCGATCATTCCACGCGATGTCTCCGAGCCCCGATCGGTCCACCAGCTGTTTTCTGAGCACCGTTCGGTCAACGCGTCGTCTTCAAAGCCCCGATGCCTCCACGCGCCGTCTCCGAGCCACGATCGGTTCAAGCGCCGTCTCCTGAGCCCCGATCATTCCACGCGATGTCTCCGAGCCCCGATCGGTCCACGCGCCGTCTCCTAAGCCCCGATCGGTGCACGCGCCGTCTCCGAGCGCCGATCGGTTCACGCGCCGTCTCCTGAGCCCCGATCATTCCACGCGATGTCTCCGAGCCCCGATCGGTCCACGCGCCGTCTCCTAAGCCCCGATCGGTCCACGCGCCGTCTCCGAGCGCCGATCGGTCCACGCGCGGTTTCCAAGCCTCGATCCGTACACGCGCCGTCTCCGAGCCACGATCGGTCCAGGCGCCGCTTCCTGAGCCCCGATCGGTCCACGCGTCGGCTCCTAAGCCTCGATAGGTCCACGCGCGGCCTCCTGAGCCCCGATCGTTCCAGGCGCCTTCTCCGAGCCGCGATCGGTCCACGCGCCGTCTCCGAGCCCCGAACGGTTCACGCACCGTCTCCTGATCCCAATCGGTCCACGCGGCGCCTCCGGAGCCCCGATCGATTCGCGCGAGTCTCCTGAGCCCCAGTCGGTCGGCGCGCCGTCTCCTGAGCCCTGATTGGTCGACGCGTCGTCTCCTGAGCCCTGATCGATCCACGCGTCGTCTCCTGAGCTCCGATCGCGCCACACGCCGTTTCCTGAGCCCCGATCGGTCCACGCGTCATCTCCTGATCTCCGATCGCTCCACGCGCCGTCTCCTAAGCCCCGATCGGTCCATGCGCCGTCTCCGAGCGCCGATCGGTTGAGGCGCCGTCTCCTGAGCCCCGATCGTTCCACGCGCCGTCTCCTGAGCCCCAATCGGTCCACACGCTGTGTCGTGAGCCCCGATAGGTACACGCGTCGTCTCCTACGCCCGATCGGTCCACGCGTCGTCTCCTGATCCCAATCGGTCCACGCGGCGCCTCCGGAGCCCCGATCGATCCACGCGAGTGTCCTGAGCCCCAGTCGGTCCGCGCGCCGTCTCGGGAGCCCCGATCGGTGCACGCGCCGTCTCCTAAGCCCCGTTCGGTCCAAGCGTCTTCTCCTAAACCCCGGTCGGTCCACGCGCCGTCTCCTAAGCCCCGATCGGTGCACGCGCCGTCTCCGAGCGCCGATCGGTTCACGCGCCGTCTCCTGAGCCCCGATCATTCCACGCGATGTCTCCGAGCCCTGATCGGTCCACGAGCCGTTTTCTGAGCACCGTTCGGTCAACGCGTCGTCTTCAAAGCCCCGATGCCTCCACGCGCCGTCTCCGAGCCACGATCGGTCCGTGCGCCGCTTCCAAAGCCCTATCAGTCCAGGCGTCCTCTCCTGATCTCCGATCGGTTCACGCGCCGTCTCCAAGCCTCGATCCGTACACGCGCCGTCTCCGAGCCCCGATCGGTCCACGCGTCGTCTCCGAGCACCGTTCGGTCCACGCGCCGTTTCCTGAGCCCCGATCGGTCCACGCGTCGGCTCCTAAGCCTCGATAGGTCCACGCGCGGCCTCTTAGCCCCGGTCGGTCCACGCGCCGTCTCCGAGCCGCGATCGGTCCACGCATCGTCTATTAAGCCCCGATCGGTTAACGCGCCGTCTCCCCGCCACGATCGGTCCACGCGCCATCTCCTGAGCCCCGATACGTCCACGCGCAGTCGCCGAGCCCCAATCAGTCCACGCGCGGCCTCCTAAGCCCCGGTCGGGTCACGCGCCGTCTCCCCGCCCCGATCGGTCCACGCGCCGTCTCCTGAGCCCTGATCCGTCCACGCGCGGCGTCGAGCCGCGATCGGTCCACGCGCGGCCTCCTGAGCCCCAATATGTCCACGCGTCGTATCCTAAGCCCCGATCCGTCGCCGCGTCGTCTCCTGAGCCCCGATCAATTGACGCGTCTTCTCCTGAGCCCCGATCGCTACTCGCGCCGTCTCCTGAGCCCCGCTCGGTCCATGCGTCGTGTTCTTAGCCCCGATGCCTCCACGCGCCGTCTCCGAGCCACGATAGGTCGAGGCGCCGCTTCCTGAGCCCCGATCGATCCACGCGCCGTCTCGTAAGCCACAATCGGTCCACGCGCCGTCTCAGAGCGCCGATCATTTCACGCGCCGTCTCCTGAGCCCCGATCGTTCCACGCGGCGCCTCCGAGCACCGATCGGTCCACGCGCCGTCTCCTGAGGCCCGATCGGTCCACGCGTCGTCTCCTAAGCCCCGATCGGTTAACGCGCCGTCTCCGAGCCCCAATCGGTCCACGCGCCGTCTCCTGAGCCCCGATACGTCCACGCGCAGTCGCCGAGGCCCGATCGGTCCACGCGCCGTCTCCTGAGCCCCGATCGGTCCACGCGTCGTTTCCTAAGCCCTGATCGGTCCACGTGCCGTCTCCGAGCCCCGATGGGTCTACGCGCCGACTCCTGAGCCCCGATCGATCCACGCATCGGCTCCTGAGCCCCGGTCGGTCCACACGTCGTCGTCGAGCACCGATCGATCCACGCGCCGTTTCCTGGGCCCCAATCAGTCCACGCGCGGCCTCCTGAGCCCCGGTCGGTTCACGCGCCGTCTCCCCGCCCCGATCGGTCCACGCGCGGCCTCCTGAGCCCCAATCGCTCCACGCGTCGTATCCTAAGCCCCGATCCGTCGCCGCGTCGTCTCCTGAGCCCCGATCAATTGACGCGTCTTCTCCTGAGCCCCGATCGCTCCTCGCGCCGTCTCCTGAGCCCCGCTCGGTCCATGCGTCGTGTTCTTAGCCCCGATGCCTCCACGCGCCGTCTCCGAGCCACGATAGGTCGAGGCGCCGTTTCCTGAGCCCCGATCGATCCACGCGCCGTTTCGTAAGCCACAATCGGTCCACGCGCCGTCTCAGAGCGCCGATCATTTCACGCGCCGTTTCCTGAGCCCCAATCGTTCCACGCGCCGTCTCCGAGCCCCGATCGGTCCACGCGCCGTCTCCTGAGCCCCGATGGCTCCACGCGCCGTCTCCGAGCCCCGATCGGTCCACGCGCCGTCTCCTGAGCCCGGATCGGTCCACGCGCCGTTGCCGAACCCCAATTGGTCCACGCTCAACCGCCTGAGCCCCGGTTGGTCCACGCGCTGTCTCCGAGCCCCGATCGGTCCACGCGTCGTATCCAAACCCCGATCGGTCCACGCGCCGTCGCCGAGCCATGATCGGTCCACGCGCCGTCTCCTAAGCCCCGATCGGTCCACGCGCCGTCTCCGAGCGCCGATCGGTTCACGCGCCGTCTCCTGAGCCCCGATCGGTCCACGCGCCGTCTCCGGGCCCCGATCGGTCCACGCACCATCTCCTGCTCTCCAATCGGTCCACGCGCCGCCTGCGGAGCCCCGATCGATCCACGCTACGCTCCTGAGCCCCGGCCGGTCCGCGCGCCGCCTCCTGAGCCCCGAACGGTCGACGCGTCGTCTCCTGAACCCCAATCGGCCCACACGCAGTCTCGTGAGCCCCGATAGGTACACGCGCCGTCTCCTGAGCTCCGATCGTTCCACGCGCCGTCTCCGAGCCCCGATCGGTCCAGGCGCCGTCTCCTGAGCCCCAATCGGTCCACACGCTGTCTCGTGAGCCCCGATAGGTACACGCGTCGCGTCCTACGCCCCAATCGGTCCACGCGTCGTCTCCTAAGCCCCGATCGGTCCACGCGCCGTCTCCGAGCCCCGATCGCACCTCACGCCGTCTCCTGAGCCCCGCTCGGTCAATGCGTCGTGTTCTTAGCCCCGATGCCTTCACGCCCCGTCTCCGAGCCACGATAGGTCCAGGCGCCGCTTCCTGAGCCCAGATCGATCCACGCGCCGTCTCGTAAGCCACAATCGGTCCACGCGCCGTCTTAGAGCGCCGATCATTTCACGCGCCGTCTCCTGAGCCCCGATCGTTCCACGCGCCGTCTCCGAGCCCCGATCGGTCCACGCGGCGTCTCCTGAGCCCCGATCGGTTCACGCATCGTCTCCTAAGCCCCGATACGTCTACACGCCGTATCCGAGCCCCGATCGGTCCGCTTGACGCATTCTAAGCCACGGTCCGTCCACGCGCCGTCTCCGAGCACCGATCGGTCCACGCGCCGTCTCCTGAGCCCCGATCGGTCCACGCATCGTCTCCTAAGCCCTGATCGGTCCACGTGCCGTCTCCGAGCCCCGATGGGTCTACGCGCCGCCTCCTGAGCCCCGATCGATCCACGCATCGGCTTCTGAGCCCCGGTCGGTCCACGCGTCGTCTTCGAGCACCGATCGATCCACGCGCCATTTCCTGGGCCCCGATCGGTCCACGCGTCGCCGCCGGAGCCCCGATCGGTCTACGCGCCGTCTCATGAGCCCCGGTCGGTTCATGCGCCGTCGCCGAGCCTCGATCGGTCCACGCGCGGCCTCCCTAGCCCCGATCGCTCCACGCACCGTTTCCTGATCCCCGATCGGTCCACACGCCGTCTCCGAGCCCCGATCGTTCCGCGTGCCGCATTCTAAGCCACGGTCCATCCACGCGCCGTCTCCGAGCCCCGCTCGATTCACGCGTCGTCTCCTAAGCCCCGATCGGTCCACGCGCCGTCTCCGAGCCCCGATCAGTCCGTGCACCGTCTCCTGATCCCCATCGCTCCACGCGGCGTCTCCGGAGCCCCGATCGATCCCCGCGAGTCTCCTGAGCCCCGGTCGGTCCGCGCACCATCATCTGAGCCCCGATAGGTCGACGCGTCGTCTCCGAGACTCGATCGCTCCACGCCCCGTCGCCGAGCCTCGATCGGTCCACGCGCGGCCTCCTGAGCCCCGGTCGGTTCACACGCCGTCTCCGAGCCGCGATCGGTCCACGCGCCGTCTCCTGGGCCCCGATGCGTCCACGCGCAGTCGCCGAGCCCCGATCGGTCCACGCGGGGTCTCCTGAGCCCCGATCGGTCCACGCGCCGTCTCCTAAGCCCCGATCGATCCACGCGCCGTCTCCGAGCGCCGCTCGGTTCACGCGCCGTCTCCTGTGCTCCGATCGTTCCACGCGCCGTCTCCGAGCCCCGATCGGTCCACGCGCCGTCTCCTGAGCCCCGATCGTTCCACGCGCCGCCTCCTAAGCCCCGATCGGTCCACGCGTCGTCTCCTAAGCCACCATTGGTCCACGTGCCGTCTCCCAGCCCCGATCGGTCCACGCGCCATCTCCTAATCCCCAATCTGTCCACGACCCGTCTCCGGGCCCCGATCGGTGCACGCGCCGTCTCCTAAGCCCCGATCGGTCCACGCGCCGTCGCCGAACCCCAATTGGTCCACGCGAAACCGCCTGAGCCCCAGTCGGTCCACGCGCTGTCTCCGAGCCCCGATCGGTCCACGCGTCGTCTCCGAGCCCCGATCGGTCCACGCGTCGTCTCCTAAGCCCCGATCCGTCGCCGCGTCGTCTCCTGAGCCCCGATCAATTGACGCGTCTTCTCCTGAGCCCCGATCGCTACTCGCGCCGTCTCCTGAGCCCCGCTCGGTCCATGCGTCGTGTTCTTAGCCCCGATGCCTCCACGCGCCGTCTCCGAGCCACGATAGGTCGAGGCGCCGCTTCCTGAGCCCCGATCGATCCACGCGCCGTCTCGTAAGCCACAATCGGTCCACGCGCCGTCTCAGAGCGCCGGTCATTTCACGCGCCGTCTCCTGAGCCCCGATCGTTCCACGCGCCGCCTCCGAGCACCGATCGGTCCACGCGCCGTCTCCTGAGGCCCGATCGGTCCACGCGTCGTCTCCTAAGCCCCGATCGGTTAACGCGCCGTCTCCGAGCCCCAATCGGTCCACGCGCCGTCTCCTGAGCCCCGATACGTCCACGCGCAGTCGCCGAGGCCCGATCGGTCCACGCGCCGTCTCCTGAGCCCCGGTCGGTCCACGCGCCCTCGCCGAGCCCCGATCGGTCCGCGCATCGTCTCCTAAGCCACGATCGGTCCACGCGCCGTCTCCGAGCGCCGATCGGTTCACGCGCCTTCTCCTGAGCCCCGATCCGTGCACGCGTCGTCTCCTAAGCCCCGATACGTCCACACGCCGTCTCCGAGCCCCGATGGGTCCACGCGTCGTCTCCTAAGCCCCGATCGGTCCACGCCTCGTCCCCGAATCCCCGATCCGTACACGCGTCGTCTCCGAGCCCCGATCTGTCCACGCCCCGTCTCGTGAGGCCCAATCGGACCACGCGCTGTCTCCTGAGCCCCGATAGGTACACGCGTCGTCTCCTATGCCCCGATCGGTCCACACGTCGTCTCCTTAGCCCCGATCGGTCCACGCGCAGTCGCCGAGCCCCGATCGGTTCACGCATCGTCTCCTAAGCCACGATCGGTCCACGCGCCGTCGCCGAACCCCAATTGGTCCACGCGCAACCTCCTGAGCCCCAGTCGGTACACGCGCTGTCTCCGAGCCCCGATCGGTCCACGCATAGTCTCCTAAGCCCCGCTCGGTTAACGCGTCGTTTCCGAGCCCCGATCGGTCTACGCGCCGTCTCCTGAGCCCCGATCGGGCCACGCGTCTTCTCCTCAGCCCCGATCGCTCCTCGCGCCGTCTCCTGCGCCCCGCTCGGTCCATGCGTCGTCTTCTTAGGCCCGATGCCTCCACGCGCCGTCTTCGAGCCACGATCGGTCTAGGCGCCGCTTCCTGAGCACCGATCGGTCCACGCGTCGTCTCCTAAGCCCCGATCGGTCCACGCGTCGTCTCCTAAGCCCCGATGCGTCGACGCGTCGTCTCCTGAGCCCCGATCGGTCCACGCCTCGTCCCCGAATCCCCGATCCGTACACGCGTCGTCTCCGAGCCCCGATCTGTCCACGCGCCGTCTCGTGAGGCCCAATCGCACCACGCGCTGTCTCCTGAGCCCCGATAGGTACACGCGTCGTCTCCTATGCCCCGATCGGTCCACACGTCGTCTCCTTA
This sequence comes from Netelia fuscicornis, assembly GCA_946811545.1. NCBI lineage: Eukaryota > Metazoa > Arthropoda > Insecta > Hymenoptera > Ichneumonidae > Netelia > Netelia fuscicornis. The sequence goes on along the minus strand of OX328014.1, from coordinate 28,866,031 downwards.
GCCCCGGTCCATCCACGCGCAGTCTCCCGAGCCCCAATCGGTCCACGCGCCGTCTCCTGAGACCCGATCGGTCCACGCACCGTCTCCTCAGCACCGATCGGTCCACGCGTCGTCTCCTAAGCCCCGATCGGTCCACGCGCCGTCTCCGAGCCCCGATCGGTCCACGCGCCGTCTCCTAAGCCCTAATCTGTCCACGACCCGTCGCCGGGCCCCGATTGGTGCACGCGCCATCTCCTAAGCCCCGATCGGTGCACGCCCGGTCTCCGAGCGCCGATCGGGTCACGCGCCGTCTCCTGAGACCCGATCCGTCCACGCGCCGTCTCCTGAGCCCCGATCGTCCGACGCGCCCTCTGCTAAACCTCGATCGGTCCACGCGTCGTCTCCTGAGCCCCGATCGGTCGACGGGTCCTCTCCTAAGCCCGGATCGGCCCACGCGTCTTCTCCTCAGCCCCGATCAGTCCACGCGTCGTCTCCTAAGCCCCGATCGGTCGACGCGTCGTCTCCTAATCCCCGGTCGGTTCACGCGTCGTCTCCGAAGACCCGATCCGTCGACGCGTCGTCTCCTGAGCCCCGATCAATTGACGCGTCTTGTCCTGAGCCCTGATCGCTCCACGCGCCGTTTCCTGAGCCCCGATCGGTCCACGCGCCGTCTCCGAGCCACGATCGGTCCGTGCGCCGCTGCCAGAGCCCCGATCGGTCCACGCGTCGTCTCCTGATCTCCGATCGGTCCACGCGCTGTCTCCTAAGCTCCGATCGTTCCGCGCGCCGTCTCCCAGCCCCGATCGGTCCACGCGCCGTCTCCTAAGCCCCGATCGGTCCACGCGTCGTTCCCTAAGCCCCGATCCATCCACGCGCAGTCTCCTGAGCCCCGATCGTTCCACGCGCCGTCTCCCAGCCCCGATCGGTCCACGCGCCGTCTCCTGAGCCCCGATCGGTCCACGCGTCGTTTCCTAAGCCCCGATCCACTCAAGCGCCGTCGCCTGAGCCCCGATCGGTTCACGCGTCGTTCCCTAAGCCCTGATCCATCCACGGCGCCGTCTCCTGAGCCCCGATCGGTGCACGCATCGTCTCCTAAGCCCCGATACGTCCACGCGTCGTCTCCGAGCCACGGTCGGTCCAGCCGCCGCTTCCTAAGCCCCGATCGGTCCACGCGCCGTCTCCTAACCCCCGATCGGTCCACGCGCCGTCTCCTGAGCCCCGATCGGTCCACGCGTCGTCCACTAAGCCCCGATCGGTCCACGCATCGTCTCCTAAGCCCCAGACGGTCCACGCGCCGTCTCCGAACCCCGATCGGTCGACGCGCCGTCTCCGAACGCCGATCGGTCGACGCGCCGTCTCCGAACGCCGATCGGTCGACGCGCCGTCTCCGAACGCCGATCGGTTCACGCGCCGTCTCCTGAGCCCCGATCGCTCCACGCGCCTTCTCCTAAGCCCCAATCGTTCTACGCGCCGTCTCCGAGCCCCGATCGGTCCACGCGCCGTCTCCTGAGCCCCGATCGGTCCACGCGTCGTTCCCTAAGCCCCGATCCATCCACGCGCAGTCTCCCGAGCCCCAATCGGTTCACGCGCCGTCTCCTGAGCCCCGATCGGTCCACGCGCCGTCTCCTGAGCCCCGATCGGTCCACGCGTCGTCTCCTAAGCCCCGTTCGGTCCACGCGCCGTCTCCTAAGCCCCAATCTTTCCACGACCCGTCTCCGGGCCCCGATCGGTGCACGCGCCGTCTCCTAAGCCCCGATCGGTCCACGCCCCGTCGCTGAGCGCCGATCGGTTCACTCGCCGTCTCCGGAGCCCCGATCGATCCACGCGAATCTCCTGAGCTCCGATCGGTCCACGTGTCGTTCCCTAAGCCCCGTTCCATCCACGCGCAGTCTCCCGAGCCCCAATCGGTCCACGAGCCGTCTCCTGAGCCCCGATCGGTCCACGCGCCGTCTCCTGAGCCCCGATCGGTTCACGCGTCGTTCCCTAAACTTCGATCCATCCACGCGCAGTCTCCCGAGCCCCAATCGGTCCACGCGCCCTCTGCTAAACCTCTATCGGTCCACGCGTCGTCTCCTGAGCCCCGATCGGTCGACGGGTCCTCTCCTAAGCCCGGATCGGCCCACGCGTCTTCTCCTCAGCCCCGATCAGTCCACGCGTCGTCTCCTAAGCCCCGATCGGTCGACGCGTCGTCTCCTAATCCCCGGTCGGTTCACGCGTCGTCTCCGAAGACCCGATCCGTCGACGCGTCGTCTCCTGAGCCCCGATCAATTGACGCATCTTCTCCTGAGCCTCGATCGCTCCTCGCGCCGTCTCCCGAGCCCCGCTCGGTCCATGCGTCGTCGTCTTAGACCCGATGCCTCCACGCGCCGTCTCCGAGCCACGATCGGTCTAGGCGCCGCTTCCTGAGCCCCGATCGGTCCACGCGCCGTCTTCTAAGCCCCAATCGGTCCACGCGCCGTCTCCGATCGCCGATCGGTCCACGCGCCGTCTCCGGAGATCCATCCGTCTACGCGGCGCCTCCGCAGCCCCGATTGATCTACGCGAATCTCCTGAGCCCCGGTTGGTCCGCGCGCCCTCTCCTGAGCCCCGATCGGTCGACGCGTCGTCTCCTGAGCCCCGATCGATCCACGCGTCGTCACCTGAGCCCTGATCGCTCCACGCGCCGTTTCCTGAGCCCCGATCGGTCCACGCATCGTATCCGAGCACCGATCGGTCCACGCGCCGTTTTCTGAGCACCGTTCGGTCCATGCGTTGTCTTCAAAGCCCCGATGCCTACACGCGCCGTCTCCGAGCCACGATCGGTCCGTGCGCCGCTGCCAGAGCCCCGATCGGTCCACGCGTCGTCTCCTGATCTCCGATCGGTCCACGCGCTGTCTCCTAAGCTCCGATCGTTCCGCGCGCCGTCTCCTGAGCCCCGATCGGTCCACGCGCCGTCTCCTGAGCCCCGATCGGTTCACGCGTCGTTCCCTAAACTTCGATCCATCCACGCGCAGTCTCCCGAGCCCCAATCGGTCCACGCGCCGTCTCCTGAGACCCGATCCGTCCACGCGCCGTCTCCTGAGCCCCGATCGTCCGACGCGCCCTCTGCTAAACCTCTATCGGTCCACGCGTCGTCTCCTAAGCCCCGATCGGTCGACGGGTCGTCTCCTAAGCCCCGATCGGTCGACGCGTCGTCTCCTAATCCCCGGTCGGTCCACGCGCCGTCGCCGAAGCCCAATTGGCCCACGCGCCGTCTCCTGAGCCCCGATCGGTCCACGCGCCGTCTCCGAGCCACGATCGGTCCGTGCGCCGCTTCCAGAGCCCCGATCGGTCCACGCGTCATCTCCTGAGTTCCGATCGGTCCACGCGCCGTCTCCTAAGCCCCGATCGGTCCACGCGCCGTCTCGGAGCCCCGATCGGTTCACGTGCCGTCTCGTGAGCCCCGATCGTTCCACGCGCCGTCTCCGAGCCCCGATCGGTCCACGCTCCGTCTCCAGAGCCCGGATCGTTCCACGCGTCGTCTCCTGATCCCCGATCCGTAAACGCGTCGTCTCCGACCCTCGATCGGTCCACACGCCGTGTCCGATCCCCGATCGGTCCGCGTGCCGCATTCTAAGCCGCGGTCCGTCTACGCGCCGTCTCCGAGCACCGATCGGTCCACGCGCCGTCTCACAGCGCCGATCATTTCACGCGCTGTCTCCTGAGCCCGGATCCGTCCACGCCACGTCTCCGAGCTCCGATCGGTCCACGCGCCGTTTCCGAGCCCCGATCGGTCCATACGTCGTCTCCGAGTTCCGATCGGTCCACGCGCCGTTTCCGAGCCCCGATCGGTCCGCGCGCCGTCTCCTGAGCTCCGGTGGGTCCACGCGCCGCCTCCTGAGCCCCGATCGGTCAACGCATCGTCTCCTAAGCCCCGATACGTTCACACGCCGTCTCCGAGCCCCGATCGGTCCACGCGCCGTCGACGAGCCTCGATCGGTCCACGCGCGGCCTCCGTAGCCCCGGTCAGTCCACGCGCCGTCTCCGAGCCCCGATCGCTCCACGCTCCGTCTCCTGAGCCCGGATCGTTCCACGCGTCGTCTCCTCATCCCCGATCCGTAAACGCGTCGTCTCCGAGCCTCGATCGGTCCACACGCCGTGTCCTATCCCCGACCGGTCCGCGTGCCACATTCTAAGCCGCGGTCCGTCCATGCGCCGCCTCCTGAGCCCCGATCGGTCAACGCATCGTCTCCTAAGCCCCGATCTGTACACGCGTCGTCTCCGATCCCCGATCGGTTCACGCGCCGGCTCCGAGCCCGATTGGTCCACGCGCCGTCTCCGAGCCCCGATCGGTCCACGCGCCGTCTCCTGAGCCCCGATCGGTCCACGCGCGGCCTCCTGAGCCCCGATCGGTCCACGCGCCGTCGCCGAGCCGCGATCGGTCCTCGCGCGGCCTCCTGAGGCCCGATTGGTTCACGCGCCGTATCCGAGCCCCAATCGGTCCACGCGCCGTCTCCTGAGCCCCGATCGGTCCACGCGCGGCCTCCTGAGCCCCGATCGGTCCTCGCGCCGTCGCCGAGCCGCGATCGGTCCACGCGTGGTCTCCGAGCCCCGATCGGTCCACGCGCCGTCGCCGAGCCACGATCGGTCCACGCGCGGCCTCCTGAGCCCCGATCGGTCCACCCGCCGTCGCCGAGCCGCGATCGGTCCACGCGCGGTCTCCGAGCGCCGATCGGTCCACGCACCATCTTCTGCTCCACAATCGATCCACGCGCCGCCTCCGGAGCCCCAATTGGTCCACGCGCAACCGCCTGAGCCCAAGTCGGTCCACGCGCTGTCTTCGAGCCCCGATCAGTCCACGCGTCGTCTCCGAGCCCCGATCGGTCCACGCGCCGTCTCCGCGCCATGATCGGTCCACGCGCGGCCTCCTGAGCCCCGATCGGTCCACGCGCCGTCGCCGAGCCGCGATCGGTTCTCGGGCGGCCTCCTGAGCCCCGATCGGTCCACGCGCCGTCTCCGAGCTCCGATCGGTCCACGCGCCGTCTCCTGAGCCCCGATCCATCCACGCGCAGTCTCCCGAGCCCCGATCGGTGCACGCACCGTCTCCTAAGCCCCGATCGGTCCACGCCCCGTCTCCGAGCACCGATTGGTTCACGCGCCGTCTCCTGAGACTCGATCCGTCCACGCGCTGTCTCCTGAGCCCCGATCGGTCGACGCGTCCTCTGCTAAACCCCAATCGGTCCACGCCCCGTCTCCGAGCGCCGATCGGTTCACGCGCCGTCTCCTGAGTCCCGATCCCTCCACTCACTGTCTCCTGAGCCCCGATCGGTCGACGCGTCCTCTGCTAAACCTCGATCGGTCCACGCGCCGTCTCCTGAACCCCGATACGTGCACGCGCAGTCGCCGAGCCCCGATCGGTCCACGCGCCGTCACCGAGCCTCGATAGGTCCACGCGCGGCCTCCTGAGCCCCGGTCGGTTCACGGGCCGTCTCCGAGCCCCGATCGATCCACGCGTCGTCTTCTAAGCCCAGATGCCTCCTCGCGCAGTCTCCGAGCCACGATTGGTCCAGGCGCCGCTTCCTGAGCCCCGATCGGTTAACGCGCCGACTCCGAGCCCCGATCGTTCCACGCGCCGTCTCCGAGCCCCGATGGGTCCACGCGCGGTGTCCTGAGCCCCGGTCGGTCCAGGCCCCGTCTCCGAGCCGCGATGGGTTCACGCGTCGCCTCTTGAGCCCCGATCGATCCACGCGAGTCTCCTGAGCCCCGGTCGGTCCTCGCGCCGCCTCCTGCGCTCCGATCGGTCCACGCGCCGTCTCCTGAGCCCCGATCGGTCGACGCGCCGTCTCGTGAGCCCCGATCGGTCCACGCGCCGTCTCCTGAGCCCCGATCGTTCCACGCGTCGTTCCCTAAGCCCCGATCCATCCACGCGCAGTCTCCCGAGCCCCAATCGGTCCACGCGCCGTCTCCTGAGCCCCGATCGGTTCACGCGCCGTCTCCTCAGCCCCGATCGGTCCACGCGTCTTCTCCTGAGCTCTGATCGGTTCACGCGTCGTCTCCTAAGCCCCGATCCGTCGACGCGTCGTCTCCTGAGCCCCGATCAATTGACGCGTCTTCTCCTGAGCCCCGATCGCTCCTCGCGCCGTCTCCTGAGCCCCGCTCGGTCCATATGTCCTCTTTTTAGCCCCGATGCCTCCACGCGCCGTCTTCGAGCCACGATCGGTCCAGGCGCCGCTTCCTGAACCCCGATCGACCCACGCGCCGTCTCGTAAGCCCCAACCGGTCCACGCGCCGCCTCCTGAGCCCCGATCGGTCCACACGCCGTCTCCTGAGTCCCGATCAGTCCACGCGCGGCCTCCTAAGTCCCGATCGTTCCACGCGCCGTCTCCGAGCCCCGATCGGTCCACGCGCCGTCTCCTGAACCTCGATCGGTCCACGCGTCGTTCCCGAAGCCCCGATCCATCCACGCGCATTCTCCCGAGCCCCAATCGGTCCACGCGCCGTCTCCTAAGCCCCAATCGGTCCACGCGCCGTCTCCTAAGCCCTGCTCGGTTAACACGTCGTTTCTGAGCCCCGATCGGTCCACGCGTCGTCTCCTGAGCCCCAATTAGTCCACGCGCCATCTCCTAAGCCCTGATCGGTCCACGCGCCTTCTCCTAAGCCCCGATCGGTCCACGCGCCGTCTCCGAGCCCCGATCGGTCCACGCGCCGTCTCCTGAGCCCAGATCGTTCCACGCGTCGTCCCCGAATCCCCGATCCGTACACGCGTCGTCTCCGAGCCACGATCGTTCCGTGCGACGCTTCCAGAGCCCCGATCGGTCCACGCGTCATCTCCCGATCTCCGGTCGGTCGACGCGCCGTCTCCTAAGCCCCGATCGGTCCACGCGCCGTCGCCTGAGCCCCGATCGTTCCACGCGCCGTCTCCGACCTCTGATCGGCCCACGCGCCGTCTCCTAAGCCCCGATCTGTCCACACCCCTTCTCCCGAGCCCCGAACTGTCGACGCGTCGTCTCCTAAGCCCCGACCGGTGCACGCGCCGTCTCCTAAGCCCTGCTCGGTTAACGCGTCGTTTCCGAGCCCCGATCGGTCCACGCGTCGTCTCCTGAGCCCCAATTAGTCCACGCGCCGTCTCCTAAGCCCTGATCCGTCCACGGGCCGTGTCCGAGCTCCGATCGGTTCACGCGCCGTCTCCAAACCTCGATCCGTACACGCGTCGTCTCGGAGCCCTGATCGGTCCACGCGCCATCGCCGAGCCCCGATCGGTCCACGCGCCCTCTCCTAGCGCCGATCATTTCACGCGCCGTCTCCTGAGCCCCGATCGGTCCACACCCCTTCTCCTGATCCCCGATCGATTCACGTGCCGTCTCCTAAGCCCCGATCGGTTCACCCGTCGTCTCTTAAGTCCCAATCGGTCCACGCGCCCTCTCCGAGCGCCGATCATTTCACGCGCCGTCTCCTGAGCCCCGGTCGGTCCGCGCGCCGTCACCTGAGCCCCGATCGGTCGACGCGTCATCTTCTGAGCCCCGATCGACCCACGCGTCGTCTCCTGAGCCCCGATCGGTCCACGCGCCGTCGCCGCTCCCCGTTCGGTCCACGCGCGGCCTCCTGAGCCCCGGTCGGTCCACGCGCCGTCTCCGAGCCTCGATCGGTCCACGTACCGTCTCCGAAGCCCCGATCCGTCCACGCGCTATCACCTGAGCCCCGATCGGTCCACGCATCGTCTCTTAACACCCGATACGTCCACACGCCGTCTCCGAGCCCCGATCGATCCGCGTGACGCATTCTAAGCCACTGTCCGTCCACGCGCCGTCTCCGAGCACCGATCAGTCCACGCGCCGTCTCCTGAGCCCCGATCGGTTCACGCGTCGTCTCCGAGCCCCGACCGGTCCACGCGCCGTCGCCGAGCTGCGATCGGTCCACGCGCGGCCTCCTGAGCCCCGGTCGGTTCACGCGCCGTATCCGAGGCCCACTCGGTCTACGCGGCGTCTCGTGACTCCCAATCGGTCCACGCGCCGCCTCCTGAGCCCCGATCGGTCGACGCGTCGTCTCCTAAGCCCCGATCCGTCGACGCGTCGTCTCCTGAGCCACGATCAATTGACGCGTCTTCTCCTGAGCCCGATCGCTCCTCGCGCCGTCTCCTGAGCCCCGATCGGTCCACGCGTCGTCTCCGAACTCCGGTCGGTCCACACGCCGTTTCCTGAGCCCCGATCGGTCCATGTGTCGTCTTCTTAGCCCCGATGCCTCCACGCGCCGTCTCCGAGCCACGATCGGACCAGGCGCCGCTTCCTGAGCCCCGATCGGTCCATGCGCCGTATCCTAAGCTCCGATCGGTCCACGCGCCGTCTCCGAGCGCCGATAAGTTCAAGCGCCGTCTCCTGAGCCCCGATCTTTCCACGCGGCGTCTCCGAGCCTCGATCGATCCACGCGCCGTCTCCTGAGCCCAGATCGGTCGACGCGTCGTCTTCTGAGCCCCGATCGACCCACGCGTCGTCTCCCGAGCCCCAACCGCTCCACAAGCCGTTTCCGGAGCCCCGATCGGTCCACGCATCGTCTTCGAGCACCGATCGGTCCACGCGCCGTCTCCTGAGCCCGGATCGGTCCACGCGTCATCGCCGAATCCCCGATCCGTACACGCGTCGTCTCCGAGCCCCGATCGCTCAACGCGCCGTCTCCGAGCGCCGATTGGTGCACGAGCCGTCTCCTGAGCACCGATCGTTCCACACGCCGCCTCCTAAGCCCCGATCTGTCCAGGCGTCGTCTCCTAAGCCCCGACCGGTCCACGCGCCGTCTCCTGAGCCCCGTTCGGCCCACGCGCCGTCTCCTAACCCCCAATCTGCCCACGGGCCGTCTCCGAGCCGCGATCGGTAAACGCGCCGTCTCCTAAGCCCCGATCGGTCCAAGCGCCATCTCCTAAGCCCCGATCGTTCCACGCGCCGTCTCCGAACCCCGATCGGTCCACGCGCCGTCTCCTGAGCCCGGATCGTTCCACGCGTCGTCCCCGAATCCCCGAACCGTACACGCGCCGTCTCCGAGCCCCGATCGATCCACGCGCCGCCTCCTGAGCCCCGATCGGTCCACGCGCTGTCTCCTGAGCCCCGATAGGTATACGCGTAGTCTCCTAAGCCCCGATCGGTCCACGCGTCGTCTCCGAGCTCTGATCGGTCCACACGCCGTTTCCTGAGCCCCGATCGGTCCATGCGTCGTCTTCTTAGCCCCGATGCCTCCACGCGTCGTCTCCGAGCCACGATCGGTCCAGGCGCCGTTTCCTGAGCCCCGATCGGTCTACGCGCTGTCTCCTGAGCCCCGATCCATCCACGCGCAGTCGCCGAGCCGCGATCGGTCCACGCGCGGTCTACTGAGCTCCGGTCGGTCCACACGCCGCGGCGAACCCCAATTGGTCCACGCGCAACCTCTCGAGCCCCAGTCGGTAAACGCGCTGTCTCCGAGCCCCGATCGGTCCACGTATGTTCTCCTAAGCCCGAATTAGTCCACGCGCCGTCTCCTAAGCCCCGATCTGCCCACGGGCCGTCTCCGAGCTCCGATCGGTCCACGCGCCGTCTCCAAACCTCGATCCGTACACGCGTCGTCTCCGAGCCCCGATGGGTCCACGCGCCATCGCCGAACCCCGATCGGTCCACGCGCCGTCTCCTGAGCTCCGAACGGTCCACACCCCTTGTCCTGAGCCCCGCTCGGTCCATGCGTCGTCTTCTTAGCCCCGATGCCTCCACGCGCCGTCTCCTAAGCCCCCATCTGCCCACGGACCGTATCCGAGCCCCGATCGGTCCGCGTGACGCATTCTAAGTCACGGTCCGTCCACGCGCCGTCTCCGAGCACCGATCGGTCCACGCGCCGTCTCCTGAGCCCCGATCGGTCCACGCGTCGTCTCCTAAGCCCTGATCGGTTCACGTGTCGTCTCCGAGCCCCGATGTGTCCACGCGCCGCCTCCTGAGCCCCGATCGATCCACGCATCGGCTCCTGAGCCCCGATCGGCCCACGCATCGTCTTCGAGCACCGATCGATCCACGCGCCGTTTCCTGGGCCCCGATCGGTCCAGGCGTCGCCGACGGAGCCCCGATCGGTCTACGCGCCGTCTCATGAACCCCGATCGGACAACGCATCGTCTCCTAAGCCCCGATACGTTCACACGCCGTCTCCGAGTCCCGATCGGTCCACGCGCCGTCGACGAGCCTCGATCGGTCCACGCGCGGCCTCCTTAGCCCCGGTCGGTCCACGCGCCGTCTCCGAGACCCGATCGGTCCACGCATCGTCTCCTAAGCCCCGCTCTGTTAACGCGTCGTCTCCTGCGCTCCGATCGCTCCACGCGCCGTCTCCTGAGCGCCGATCGGTTCACGCGTCGTCTCCGAGCACCGTTCGGTCCACGCGCCGCTTCCGGAGCTCCGATCGGTCCACGCGCCGTCTCCCCACCCCGATCGGTCCACGCGCCGTCTCCTGAGCCCCGATCGGTCCGTGCGCCGTCTCCGAGCCCCGATCGGTCCACGCACCATCTCATGCTCCCCAATCGGTCCATGCGCCGCCTCCGGAGCCCTGATCGATCCACGCGAATCTCCTGAGCTCCGGTCGGTCCTCGTACCGTCTCCGAGCCCCGATCGGTCCGCGTACCGTCTCCGAAGCCCCGATCGGTCCACGCGCCGTCTCCTGAGCCCCGATCGGTCCACGCGTCGACTCCTAAGCCCCGATCGGTTCACGCGCCGTATCCGAGCCCCAATCGGTCCACGCGCCGTCTCCTAAGCTCCAATCGGTCCACGCGCCGTCTCCTGAGCCCCGATACGTCGACGCGCAGTCGCCGAGCCCCGATTGGTCCACGCGCTGTCTCCTGAGCCCCGATAGGTATACGCGTCGTCTCCTACACCCCGAACGGTCCACGCGTTGTCTCCTAAGCCCCGATCAGTCCACGCGCCGTCTCCGAGCCCCGATGGGTCCACGCACTGTCTCCTGATCCCCATGGGTCCACGAGGCGCCTCCGGAGCCCCGATCGATCCACGCGAGGATCCTGAGCCCCGATCGATCCACGCATCGTCTCCTAAGCCCCAATCGGTCAACGCGCCGTCTCCGAGCCCCAATCGGTCCACGCGCCGTCTCCTGAACCCCGATCGTTCCACGCGCCTTCTCCTAAGCTACGATCGGTCAGTGCCGTCTCCGAGCGCCGATCGGTGTACGCGCCGTCGCACGAGCCGCGATCGGTCCACGCGCGGCCTCCTGAGCCCTGGATGCTTCACGCGCCGTATCCGAGGCCCAATCGGTCCACGCACCGTCTCCTGAGCCCCGATCGCTCCACGCGCCGTCTCCGAGCCCCGATCGGTCCACGCGCCGTATCCTGAGCCCGGATCGGTCCACGCGCCGTCGCCGAGCCATGATCGGCCCACGCGAGGCTCCTGAGCCCCGGTCGGTCCGCGAGCCGTCTCCTGAGCCCCGATCGGTCGACGCGTCGTTTCCTGAACCCCGATCGGTCCCCGCGCCGTCTCCTAAGCCCGGATCGTTTCACGCGCCGTCCTCGAGCCCCGATCGGTCCACGCGCCGTCTCCTGAGCCCGGATCGGTCCACGCGTCGGCTCCTAAGCCCCGATCGGTCCACGCGTCGTCTCCTAAGCCCCGGTCCGTCGTCGCATCGTCTCCTGAGCCCCGATCGATCCACGCGTCTTCTCCTGAGCCCCGACCGCTCCACGCGTCGTCTCCGAGCTCCGATCGTTCCACGCGCCGTTTCCGAGCCCCGATCGGTCCATGCGTCGTCTTCTAAGCCCCGATGCCTCCACGCGCCGTCTCCGAGCCACGATCGGTGCAGGCGCCGCTTCGTGAACCCCGATCGGTCCACGCGCTGTCTCCTGAGCCCCGATCCATCCACGCGCAGTCGCCGAGCCCCGATCGGTCCACGCGCGGTCTACTGAGCTCCGGTCGGTCCACACGCCGCTGCGAACCCCAATTGGTCCACGCGAAACCTCTCGAGCCCCAGTCGGTAAACGCGCTATCTCCGAGCCCGGATCGGTCCACGTGTGTTCTCCTAAGCCCCAATTAGTCCACGCGCCGTCTCCTAAGCCCCGATCTGCCCACGGGCCGTCTCCGAGCTCCGATCGGTCCACGCGCCGTCTCGAAGCCTCGATCCGTACACGCGTCGTCTCCGAGCCCCGATCGGTCCACGCGCCATCGCCGAACCCCGATCGGTCCACGCGTCGTCTCCTGAGCCCCGATCAATTGACGCGTCTTCTCCTGAGCCCCGATCGATCCACGCGTCTTCTCCTGAGCCCCGACCGCTCTACGCGTCGTCTCCGAGCTCCGATCGGTCCACGCGCCGTTTCCGAGCCCCGATCGGTCCATGCGTCGTCTTCTTAGCCCCGATGCCTCCACGCGCCGTCTCATAAGCCCCGATCTGCCCACGCGCCGTCTCCGAGCCACGATCGGTGCAGGCGCCGCTTCCTGAGCCCCGATCGGTCCACGCGCTGTCTCCTGAGCCCCGATCCATCCACGCGCAGTCGCCGAGCCCCGATCGGTCCACGCGCGGTCTACTGAGTTCCGGTCGGTTCACACGCCGCGGCGAACCCCAATTGGTCCACGCGCAACCTCTCGACCCCCAGTCGGTAAACGCGCTGTCTCCGATCCCCGATCGGTCCAAGCGCCGTCTCCAAGCCTCGATCCGTACACGCGTCGTCTCCGAGCCCCGATGGGTCCACGCGTCGGCTCCTAAGCCCCGATCAGTCCACGCGCCGTCTCCGAGGCCCGATCGGTCCACGCGTCGTCTCCTAAGAGCCGATCGGTCCACGTATCGTCTCCTAAGACCCGATCGGTCCACACGCCGTCTCCGAGCCCCGATGGGTCCACGCGTCGCCTCCTGAGCCCCGGTCGGTCCACGCGCCGTCTCCGAGCGCCGATAACTTCACGCGCCGTCTCCTGAGCCCCGATCGTTCCACGCGCCGTCTCCGAGCCCCGATCGGTCCACGCGTTGTCTCCTGAGCCCCAATTAGTCCATGCGCCGTCTCCTAAGCCCCGATCCGTCCACGGGCCGTGTCCGAGTTCCGATCGGTCCACGCGTCGTCTCCGAGCCCTGATCGGCCCACGCGCCATCGCCGAGCCCCGATCGGTCGACGCGTCGTCTCCTAAGCCCCGACCGGTGCACGCGCCGTCTCCTGTGCCCCGATCGATTCACGTGCCGTCTCCTAAGCCCCGATCGGTTCGCCCGTCGTCTCTTAAGTCCCAATCGGTCCACGCGCCCTCTCCGAGCCCCGATCATTTTACGCGCCGTCTCCTGAGCCCCGGTCGGTCCGCGCGCCGTCACCTGAGCCCCGATCGGTCGACGCGTCGTCTTCTGAGCCCCGTTCATATGACGCGTCTTCTCCTGAGCCCCGATCGCTTCTCGTGCCGCCTCCTGAGCCCCGATCCGTCGAGGCGTCGTCTCCGGAGCCCCGATCAATTGACGTGTCTTCTCCTGAGCCCCGATCGCTCCTCGCGCCGTCTCCTGAGCCCCACTCGGTCCCTGCGTCGTCTTCTTAGCCCCGATGCCTCCACGCGCCGTCTCCGAGCCACGATCGGTCTAGGCGTCGCTTCCTGAGCCCCGATCGGTCATCGCGCCGTCTCCTAAGCCCCAATCGGTCCACGCGCCGCCTCCTAAGCCCCGATCGATCCACGCGTCGTCTCCGAACGCCGATCGGTTCACGCGCCGTCTCCTTTGCTCCGATCGTTCCACGCGCCGTCTCCGAGGCCCAATCGGTCCACGCATCGTCTCCTAAGCCCCGATCGGTTAACGCGCCGTCTCCGAGCCCCGATTGGTCCACACGCCGTCTCCGAGTCCCGATCGGTCCGCATGCCGCATTCTAAGCCACGGTCAGTCCTCGCCCCGTCTCCGAGCACCGATCGGTCCACGCGTCGTCCCCTAATACCCGATCGGTCTTTTAAGCCCCGATACCTCCACGCGACGTCTCCGAGTCACGATCGGCCCAGGCGACGCTTCCTGAGCCCCGATCGGCCCACGCGTCTTCTCCTAAGCCCCGATAGGTCCACGCACCGTCTCCTAAGCCCCGATTGATCCACGCGCCGTCTCCGAGCGCCGATCGGTTCACGCGCCATCTCCTGTGCTCCGATCGTTCCACGCGCCGTCTCCGAACCCCGATCGGTCGACGCGCTGTCTCCGAGCCCCGATCGGTCCACGCGCCGTCTTCGAGCCCCGATCGGTCCACTCATCGTCTCCTAAGCCCCAATCGGTTAACGCGCCGTCTCCTGAGCCCCGATCGTTCCACGCGCCGTCTCCGAGCCCCGATCGGTCCCTGCGCCGTCTCCTGAGCCCCAATAGGTCCACTCGCTGTCTCCTGAGCCCCAATAGGTCCACTCGCTGTCTCCTGAGCCCCGATAGGTACACGCGTCGTCTCCTACGCCCCGATCAGTCCACGCGTCGTCTCCCAGGCCCCGATCGGTCCACGCGCCGTCTCCGAGCCCCGATCGGTCCACGCACCGTGTCCTGATCCCCATCGGTCCACGCGGCGCCTCCGGAGCCCCGATCGATCTACGCGAGGCTTCTGAGCCCGGGTCCGTCCACGCGCCGTCTCCTAAGCCCCGATCGCTCCAGGTGCCGTTTTCTGAGCACCGTTCGGTCCACGCGTCGTCTTCAAAGCCCCGATGCCTCCACGCGAGGTCTCCAAGCCACGATCGGTCCGTGCGCCGCTTCCAGAGCCCTATCGGTCCACGCGTCCTCTCCTGATCTCCTATTGGTCCACGCGCCGTCTTCTAAGCCGCGATCGGTCCAGGTGCCGTCTCCGAGCGCCGATCGGTTCACGCGCCGTCTCCTGAGCCCTGATCGGTCCACGCGTCGTTCCCTAAGCTCCGATCCATCCACGCGCAGTCTCCTGAGCCCCGATCGGTCCACGCATCGCCTCCTGAGCTCCGGACGGTCCAGGCGCCGTCTCCGAACCCCGAGCGGTCGACGCGCCGTCTCCGAGCCCCGATGGGTCCACGCGCCGTCGCCGAACCCCAATTGGTCCACGCGCAACCGCCTGAGCCCCAGTCGGTCCACGCGCCGTTTCCTGAGCCCCGATCGGTCCACGCGCCGTCTCCTGAGCCCCGATCGGTCCACGCATCGTCTCCTAAGCCCCAATCGGTTAACGCGCCGTCTCCTGAGCCCCGATCGTTCTACGCGCCGTCTCCGAGCCCCGATCCGTCCACGCGCAGTCGCCGAGCCCCAATCGGTTCACGCACGGTCTCCTGAGCCCCAGTCGGTACACGCGCTGTCTCCGAGCCCCGATGGGTCCACGCATCGTCTCCTAAGCCCCGTTCGGTTAACGCGTCGTTTCGGAGCCCCGATCGGTCTACGCGCCATCTCCTGAGCCCCGATCGGTCCACGCGTCGTCTCCTGAGCGCCGATCGTTCCACGCGCCGTCTCCGAGCGTCGATCGGTCCACGCGCCGTCCCCTGAGCCCCGATCGGTCCACGCGCCGTCTCCGAGCGCCGATCCGTCCACGCGCCGTCTTCTGAGCCCCGATCGGTCCAGGCATCGTCTCCTAAGCCCCGGACGGTCCACCCGCCGTTTCCGAGCCCCGATCGCTCCACGCGCCGTCTCCTGAGCCCCGATCGGTCCACGCATCGTCTCCTAAGCCCCGATCCGTCGCCGCGTCGTGTCCTGAGCCCCGATCAATTGACGCGTCTTCTCCTGAGCCCCGATCGCTCCTCGCGCCGTCTCTTGAACCCCGATCATTCCACGCCCCTTCTCCTAAGCCACGATCGGTCCACGCGCCGTCTCCGAGCCCCAGTCGGTCCACGCGCTGTCTCCGAGCACCGATCGGTCTACGCGTCGTCTCCGAGCCCCGATCGGTCCACGCGCCGTCTCCGAGCCCCGAACGGTTCACGCACCGTCTTCTGGTCCCAATCGGTCCACGCGGCGCCTCTGGTGCCCCGATCGATCCACGCGAGTCTCCTGAGCCCCAGTCGGTCCGCGCGCCGTCACCTAAGCCCCGATCATTCCACGCGCCGTCTCCGAGCCCCGATCGGTCCACGCGCCGTCTCCTGAGCCCCGATCGGTCCATGCGTTGTCTCCTAAGCCCCGATCGGTCCACGCGTCGTCTCCTAAGCGCCGATCCGTCGACGCGTCGTCTCCTGAGCCCCGATCGATCCACGCGTCTTCTCCTGAGCCCCGACCGCTCCACCCGTCGTCTCCGAGCTCCGATCGGTCCAGGTGCCGTTTCCGAGCCCCGATTGGTCCATGCGTCGTCTTCGAAGCCCCGATGCCTCCACGCGCCGTCTCCGAGCCACGATCGGTGCAGGCGCCGCTTCCTGAGCCCCGATCGGTCCACGCGCTGTCTCCTGAGCCCCGATCCATCCACGCGCAGTCGCCGAGCCGCGATCGGTCCACGCGCGGTCTACTGAGCTCCGGTCGGTCCACACGCCGCGGCGAACCCCAATTGGTCCACGCACAACCTCTCGAGCCCCAGTCGGTAAACGCGCTGTCTCCGAGCCCCGATCGGTCCACGTATGTTCTCCTAAGCCCCAATTAGTCCACGCGCCGTCTCCTAAGCCCCGATCTGCCCACGGGCCTTCTCCGAGCTCCGATCGGTCCACGCGCCGTCTCCAAACCTCGATCCGTACACGCGTCGTCTCCGAGCCCCGATGGGTCCACGCGCCATCGCCGAACCCCGATCGGTCCACGCGCCGTCTCCTGAGCTCCGAACGGTCCACACCCCTTGTCCTGAGCCCCGCTCGGTCCATGCGTCGTCTTCTTAGCCCCGATGCCTCCACGCGCCGTCTCCTAAGCCCCGATCTGCCCACGGACCGTATCCGAGCCCCGATCGGTCCCCGTGACGCATTCTAAGTCACGGTCCGTCCACGCGCCGTCTCCGAGCACCGATCGGTCCACGCGCGGTCTCCTGAGCCCCGATCGGTCCACGCATCGTCTCCTAAGCCCTGATCGGTTCACGTGTCGTCTCCGAGCCCCGATGTGTCCACGCGCCGCCTCCTGAGCCCCGATCGATCCACGCATCGGCTCCTGAGCCCCGATCGGTCCACGCGCCGTCTCCGAGCCCCGATCGGTCCACGCGCCGTCGCCGAACCCCAATTGGTCCACGCGCAACCGCCTGAGCCCCAGTCGGTCCACGCGCCGTTTCCTGAGCCCCGATCGGTCCGCGCGCCGTCACGTGAGCCCCGATCGGTCAACGCGTAGTCTCCTAAGCCCCCATCGGTCCACGCGCCGTCGCCGAGCCGGGATCGGTCCACGCGCGGGCTCCTGAGTCCCGGTTGTTTCACGCGCCGTATCCGAGCCCCAATCGGTCCACGCGCCGGCTCCTGACCACCGATCGGTCCACGCGCCGTCTCCTGAGCCCCGATCGCTCCACGCACCGTTTTCTGAGCACCGTTTGGTCCACGCGTCGTCTTCAAAGCCCCGATGCCTCCACGCGCCGCCTCCGGAGCCCCGGCGATCCACGCGAATCTCCTGAGCTCCGGTCGGTCGACGCGCTGTCTCCTCAGCCCCGATCGGTCCAGGCGCCGCTTCCTGCGCCCCGATCGGTCCACGCGCCGTCTCCTAAGCCCCAATCGGTCCACGCGGCGTCTCCGAGCGCTGATCATTTCACGCGCCGTCTGCTGAGACCCGATCGGTCCACGCGCCGTATCCTAAGCCCCGATCGGTCCCCGTGCCGTGTCTGAGCGTTGATAACTTCACGCGCCGTCTCCTGCGCCCCGATCGGTCCACGCGTCGTCTCCAAAGCCCCGCTCGGCTAACGCGTCGTTTCCGAGCCCCGATCGGTCCAGGCGCCGCTTCCTGAGCCCCGATCGGTCCACGCGCCGTATCCTAAGCCCCGATCGGTCCACGTGCCGTCTCTGAGCGCTGATAACTTCACGCGCCGTCTCCTAAGCCCCGATCGGTCCACCCGTCGTCTCTTAAGCCCCAATCGGTCCACGCGCCATCTCCGGGCGCCGATCATTTTACGCGCCGTCTCCTGAACCCCGGTCGGTCCACGCGCCGTCACCTGAGCCCCGATCGGTCGACGCGCCGTCTCCTAAGCCCCGATCCGTCCACGGGCCGTCTCCTGAGCCCCGATTGCTCCACGGGCCGTTTCCTGAGCCCCGATCGTTCCACACGCCGCCCCCTAAACCTCGTTCGGTCCAGGCGTCGTCTCCTAAGCCCCGACCGGCTTACGCGCCGTCTCCTGTGCCCCGATCGATTCACGTGCCGTCTCCTAAGCCCCGATCGGTCCACCCGTCGTCTCTTAAGCCCCAATCGGTCCACGCGCCATCTCCGAGCGCCGATCATTTCACGCGCTGTCTCCTGAGCCCCGGTCGGTCCGCGCGCCGTCACCTGAGCCCCGATCGGTCGACGCGTCGTCTCCTAAGCCCTGAACGGCCCACGCGTCGTCTCCGAGCGCCGATCGGTTCACGCGCCGTCTCCTGAGCCCCGATCGTTCCACGCGCCGTCTCCGAGCTCCGATCGGCCCACGCGCCGTCTCCTAAGCCCCGATCGGTCCACGCGCCGTCTCCGAGCGCCGATCGGCTCACGCGCCGCCTCCTGAGCCCCGATCGGTCCACGCGCCGTCTCCGAGCCCCGTTCGGTCCACGCGCCGTCTCCTCAGCCCCGATCGGTCCACGCGTCGGCTCCTAAGCCTCGATAGGTCCACGCGCTGCCTCCTTAGCCCCGGTCGGTCCACGCGCCGTCTCCGAGCCCCGATCGATCCGCGTGACGCATTCTAAGCCACGGTCCGTCCACACGCCGTCTCCGAGCACCGATCAGTCCACGCGCCGTCTCCTGAGCCCCGATCGGTCAACGCGCCGTCTCCGAGCCTCGATCGGTCCACGTACCGTCTCCGAAGCCCCGATCGGTCCACGCGCCATCTCCTGAGCCTCGATCGGTCCACGTACCGTCTCCGAAGCCCCGATCGGTCCACGCGCCGTCTCCGAGCCCCGATCGATCCGCGTGACGCATTCTAAGCCACGGTCCGTCCACGCGCCGTCTCCGAGCACCGATCAGTCCACGCGCCGTCTCCTGAGCCCCGATCGGTTCACGCGTCGTCTCCGAGCCCCGATCGGTCCACGCGCCGTCGCCGAGCTGCGATCGGTCCACGCGCGGCCTCCTGAGCCCCGGTCGGTTCACGCGCCGTATCCGAGCCCCACTCGGTCCACGCGCCGTCTCGTGACTCCCAATCGGTCCACGCGCCGCCTCCTGAGCCCCGATCGGTCGACGCGTCGTCTCCTGAGCCCCGATCGATCCACGCGTCGTCTCCTGAGCCCCGATCGCTCCACGCGCCGTCTCCGAGCGCCGACCGGTGCACGCGCCGTCTCCGAGCGCCGGTCGGTGCACGCGCCGTCTCCTGAGCCACAATCGTTCCAAGCGTCGTCCCCTAATACCCGATCCATACACGCGTCGTCTCCGAGGCTCGATCAGTCCACGCGTCGTCGCCGAGTCCCGATCGGTCCACACGCAGCCTCCTCAGCACCGGTCGATCCACGCGCCGTCTCCGAGCCTCGATCGGTCCACGTACCGTCTCCGAACCCCGATCGGTCGACGCGCCGTCTCCGAGCCGCGATCGGCCCACGCGCCGTCGCCGAACCCCAATTGGTCCACGCGCAACCGCCTGAGCCCCAGTCGGTCCACGCGCCGTTTCCTGAGCCCCGATCGGTCCGCGCGCCGTCACGTGAGCCCCGATCGGTCAACGCGTAGTCTCCTAAGCCCCCATCGGTCCACGCGCCGTCGCCGAGCCGGGATCGGTCCACGCGCGGGCTCCTGAGTCCCGGTTGTTTCACGCGCCGTATCCGAGCCCCAATCGGTCCACGCGCCGGCTCCTGACCACCGATCGGTCCACGCGCCGTCTCCTGAGCCCCGATCGCTCCACGCACCGTTTTCTGAGCACCGTTTGGTCCACGCGTCGTCTTCAAAGCCCCGATGCCTCCACGCGCCGCCTCCGGAGCCCCGGCGATCCACGCGAATCTCCTGAGCTCCGGTCGGTCGACGCGCTGTCTCCTCAGCCCCGATCGGTCCAGGCGCCGCTTCCTGCGCCCCGATCGGTCCACGCGCCGTCTCCTAAGCCCCAATCGGTCCACGCGGCGTCTCCGAGCGCTGATCATTTCACGCGCCGTCTGCTGAGACCCGATCGGTCCACGCGCCGTATCCTAAGCCCCGATCGGTCCCCGTGCCGTGTCTGAGCGTTGATAACTTCACGCGCCGTCTCCTGCGCCCCGATCGGTCCACGCGTCGTCTCCAAAGCCCCGCTCGGCTAACGCGTCGTTTCCGAGCCCCGATCGGTCCAGGCGCCGCTTCCTGAGCCCCGATCGGTCCACGCGCCGTATCCTAAGCCCCGATCGGTCCACGTGCCGTCTCTGAGCGCTGATAACTTCACGCGCCGTCTCCTAAGCCCCGATCGGTCCAC
This sequence comes from Netelia fuscicornis, assembly GCA_946811545.1. Taxonomy (NCBI): domain Eukaryota; kingdom Metazoa; phylum Arthropoda; class Insecta; order Hymenoptera; family Ichneumonidae; genus Netelia; species Netelia fuscicornis. The sequence goes on along the minus strand of OX328014.1, from coordinate 28,845,753 downwards.
CCGTCGTCTCTTAAGCCCCAATCGGTCCACGCGCCATCTCCGGGCGCCGATCATTTTACGCGCCGTCTCCTGAGCCCCGGTCGGTCCACGCGCCGTCACCTGAGCCCCGATCGGTCGACGCGCCGTCTCCTAAGCCCCGATCCGTCCACGGGCCGTCTCCTGAGCCCCGATTGCTCCACGGGCCGTTTCCTGAGCCCCGATCGTTCCACACGCCGCCCCCTAAACCTCGTTCGGTCCAGGCGTCGTCTCCTAAGCCCCGACCGGCTCACGCGCCGTCTCCTGTGCCCCGATCGATTCACGTGCCGTCTCCTAAGCCCCGATCGGTCCACCCGTCGTCTCTTAAGCCCCAATCGGTCCACGCGCCATCTCCGAGCGCCGATCATTTCACGCGCTGTCTCCTGAGCCCCGGTCGGTCCGCGCGCCGTCACCTGAGCCCCGATCGGTCGACGCGTCGTCTCCTAAGCCCTGAACGGCTCACGCGTCGTCTCCGAGCGCCGATCGGTTCACGCGCCGTCTCCTGAGTCCCGATCGTTCCACGCGCCGTCTCCGAGCTCCGATCGGCCCACGCGCCGTCTCCTAAGCCCCGATCGGTCCACGCGCCGTCTCCGAGCGCCGATCGGTTCACGCGCCGCCTCCTGAGCCCCGATCGGTCCACGCGCCGTCTCCGAGCCCCGTTCGGTCCACGCGCCGTCTCCTCAGCCCCGATCGGTCCACGCGTCGGCTCCTAAGCCTCGATAGGTCCACGCGCTGCCTCCTTAGCCCCGGTCGGTCCACGCGCCGTCTCCGAGCCCCGATCGATCCGCGTGACGCATTCTAAGCCACGGTCCGTCCACACGCCGTCTCCGAGCACCGATCAGTCCACGCGCCGTCTCCTGAGCCCCGATCGGGCAACGCGCCGTCTCCGAGCCTCGATCGGTCCACGTACCGTCTCCGAAGCCCCGATCGGTCCACGCGCCATCTCCTGAGCCTCGATCGGTCCACGTACCGTCTCCGAAGCCCCGATCGGTCCACGCGCCGTCTCCGAGCCCCGATCGATCCGCGTGACGCATTCTAAGCCACGGTCCGTCCACGCGCCGTCTCCGAGCACCGATCAGTCCACGCGCCGTCTCCTGAGCCCCGATCGGTTCACGCGTCGTCTCCGAGCCCCGATCGGTCCACGCCCCGTCGCCGAGCTGCGATCGGTCCACGCGCGGCCTCCTGAGCCCCGGTCGGTTCACGCGCCGTATCCGAGCCCCACTCGGTCCACGCGCCGTCTCGTGACTCCCAATCGGTCCACGCGCCGCCTCCTGAGCCCCGATCGGTCGACGCGTCGTCTCCTGAGCCCCGATCGATCCACGCGTCGTCTCCTGAGCCCCGATCGCTCCACGCGCCGTCTCCGAGCGCCGGTCGGTGCACGCGCCGTCTCCGAGCGCCGGTCGGTGCACGCGCCGTCTCCTGAGCCCCAATCGTTCCAAGCGTCGTCCCCTAATACCCGATCCATACACGCGTCGTCTCCGAGGCTCGATCAGTCCACGCGTCGTCGCCGAGTCCCGATCGGTCCACACGCAGCCTCCTCAGCACCGGTCGATCCACGCGCCGTCTCCGAGCCTCGATCGGTCCACGTACCGTCTCCGAACCCCGATCGGTCGACGCGCCGTCTCCGAGCCGCGATCGGCCCACGCGCCGTCGCCGAGCCCCGATCGGTCCACTCATCGTCTCCTAAGCCCCAATCGGTTAACGCGCCGTCTCCTGAGCCCCGATCGTTCCACGCGCCGTCTCCGAGCCCCGATCGGTCCCTGCGCCGTCTCCTGAGCCCCAATAGGTCCACTCGCTGTCTCCTGAGCCCCGATAGGTACACGCGTCGTTTCCTACGCCCCGATCAGTCCACGCGTCGTCTCCTAGGCCCCGATCGGTCCACGCGCCGTCTCCGAGCCCCGATCGGTCCACGCACCGTGTCCTGATCCCCATCGGTCCACGCGGCGCCTCCTGAGCCCCGATCGCTCCTCGCGCCGTCTCCTGAGCCCCGCTCGGTCCATGCGTCGTCTTCTTAGCCCCGATGCCACCACGCGCCGTCTCCTAAGCCCCGATCTGCCCACGGGCCGTTTCGGAGCTCCGATCGGTCCACGCGCCGTCTCCAAGCCTCGATCCGTACACGCGCCGTCTCTGAGCCCCGATCGGTCCACGCGCCGTCTCCTGAGCCCCGATCGGTCCAGGCGCCTCTTCCTGAGCCCCGATCGGTCCACGCGCCGTATCCTAAGCCCCGATCGGTCCCCGTGCCGTGTCTGAGCGTTGATAACTTCACGCGCCGTCTCCTGCGCCCCGATCGATCCACGCGTCGTCTCCAAAGCCCCGCTCGGCTAACGCGTCGTTTCCGAGCCCCGATCGGTCCAGGCGCCGCTTCCTGAGCCCCGATCGGTCCACGCGCCGTATCCTAAGCCCCGATCGGTCCACGTGCCGTCTCTGAGCGCTGATAACTTCACGCGCCGTCTCCTAAGCCCCGATCGGTCCACCCGTCGTCTCTTAAGCCCCAATCGGTCCACGCGCCATCTCCGGGCGCCGATCATTTTACGCGCCGTCTCCTGAGCCCCGGTCGGTCCGCGCGCCGTCACGTGAGCCCCGATCGGTCAACGCGTAGTCTGCTAAGCCCCGATCGGTCCACGCGCCGTCTCCGAGCGCCGATCGGTTCACGCGCCGTCTCCTGAGCCCCGATCGTTCCACGCGCCGTCTCCGAGCCCCGGTCGGTCCACGCGCCGTCTCCGAGCCCCGATCGGTTCACGCATCGTCTCCTAAGCCCCGATCGGTTCACGCATCGTCTCCTAAGCCCCGATCGGTTAACGCGCCGTCTCCGAGCCGCGATCGGTCCACGCGCCGTCACCTGAGCCCCGATCGGTCGACGCGCCGTCTCCTAAGCCCCGATCCGTCCACGGGCCGTCTCCTGAGCCCCGATTGCTCCACGGGCCGTTTCCTGAGCCCCGATCGTTCCACACGCCGCCCCCTAAACCACGTTCGGTCCAGGCGTCGTCTCCTAAGCCCCGACCGGCTCACGCGCCGTCTCCTGTGCCCCGATCGATTCACGTGCCGTCTCCTAAGCCCCGATCGGTCCACCCGTCGTCTCTTAAGCCCCAATCGGTCCAAGCGCCATCTCCGAGCGCCGATCATTTCACGCGCTGTCTCCTGAGCCCCGGTCGGTCCGCGCGCCGTCACCTGAGCCCCGATCGGTCGACGCGTCGTCTCCTAAGCCCTGAACGGCCCACGCGTCGTCTCCGAGCGCCGATCGGTTCACGCGCCGTCTCCTGAGCCCCGATCGTTCCACGCGCCGTCTCCGAGCTCCGATCGGCCCACGCGCCGTCTCCTAAGCCCCGATCGGTCCACGCGCCGTCTCCGAGCGCCGATCGGTTCACGCGCCGCCTCCTGAGCCCCGATCGGTCCACGCGCCGTCTCCGAGCCCCGTTCGGTCCACGCGCCGTCTCCTCAGCCCCGATCGGTCCACGCGTCGGCTCCTAAGCCTCGATAGGTCCACGCGCTGCCTCCTTAGCCCCGGTCGGTCCACGCGCCGTCTCCGAGCCCCGATCGATCCGCGTGACGCATTCTAAGCCACGGTCCGTCCACACGCCGTCTCCGAGCACCGATCAGTCCACGCGCCGTCTCCTGAGCCCCGATCGGTCAACGCGCCGTCTCCGAGCCTCGATCGGTCCACGTACCGTCTCCGAAGCCCCGATCGGTCCACGCGCCATCTCCTGAGCCTCGATCGGTCCACGTACCGTCTCCGAAGCCCCGATCGGTCCACGCGCCGTCTCCGAGCCCCGATCGATCCGCGTGACGCATTCTAAGCCACGGTCCGTCCACGCGCCGTCTCCGAGCACCGATCAGTCCACGCGCCGTCTCCTGAGCCCCGATCGGTTCACGCGTCGTCTCCGAGCCCCGATCGGTCCACGCGCCGTCGCCGAGCTGCGATCGGTCCACGCGCGGCCTCCTGAGCCCCGGTCGGTTCACGCGCCGTATCCGAGCCCCACTCGGTCCACGCGCCGTCTCGTGACTCCCAATCGGTCCACGCGCCGCCTCCTGAGCCCCGATCGGTCGACGCGTCGTCTCCTGAGCCCCGATCGATCCACGCGTCGTCTCCTGAGCCCCGATCGCTCCACGCGCCGTCTCCGAGCGCCGGTCGGTGCACGCGCCGTCTCCGAGCGCCGGTCGGTGCACGCGCCGTCTCCTGAGCCCCAATCGTTCCAAGCGTCGTCCCCTAATACCCGATCCATACACGCGTCGTCTCCGAGGCTCGATCAGTCCACGCGTCGTCGCCGAGTCCCGATCGGTCCACACGCAGCCTCCTCAGCACCGGTCGATCCACGCGCCGTCTCCGAGCCTCGATCGGTCCACGTACCGTCTCCGAACCCCGATCGGTCGACGCGCCGTCTCCGAGCCGCGATCGGCCCACGCGCCGTCGCCGAGCCCCGATCGGTCCACTCATCGTCTCCTAAGCCCCAATCGGTTAACGCGCCGTCTCCTGAGCCCCGATCGTTCCACGCGCCGTCTCCGAGCCCCGATCGGTCCCTGCGCCGTCTCCTGAGCCCCAATAGGTCCACTCGCTGTCTCCTGAGCCCCGATAGGTACACGCGTCGTTTCCTACGCCCCGATCAGTCCACGCGTCGTCTCCTAGGCCCCGATCGGTCCACGCGCCGTCTCCGAGCCCCGATCGGTCCACGCACCGTGTCCTGATCCCCATCGGTCCACGCGGCGCCTCCTGAGCCCCGATCGCTCCTCGCGCCGTCTCCTGAGCCCCGCTCGGTCCATGCGTCGTCTTCTTAGCCCCGATGCCACCACGCGCCGTCTCCTAAGCCCCGATCTGCCCACGGGCCGTTTCGGAGCTCCGATCGGTCCACGCGCCGTCTCCAAGCCTCGATCCGTACACGCGCCGTCTCTGAGCCCCGATCGGTCCACGCGCCGTCTCCTGAGCCCCGATCGGTTCACGCATCGTCTCCTAAGCCCCGATACGTCCACGCGCCGTCTCCTGAGCCCCGATCGGTCCACGCGTCGTCTCCTAAGCCCCGATCGGTTAACGCGCCGTCTCCGAGCCCCGATGGGTCCACGCGCCGCCTCCTAAGCCCCGATTGGTCCACGCGTCGTCTCCTAAGCCCCGATCGGTCGACGGGTCGTCTCCTAAGCCCCGATCGGTCGACGCGTCGTCTCCTAATCCCCGGTCGGTCCACGCGCCGTCGCCGAACCCCAATTGGTCCACGCGCCGTCTCCTGAGCCCCGATCAGTCCACGCGCCGTCTCCGAGCCACGATCGGTCCGTGCGCCGCTTCCAGAGCCCCGATCGGTCCACGCGTCATCTCCTGAGTTCCGATCGGTCCACGCGCCGTCTCCTAAGCCCCGATCGGTCCACGCGCCGTCTCGGAGCCCCGATCGGTTCACGTGCCGTCTCGTGAGCCCCGATCGTTCCACGCGCCGTCTCCGAATCCTCGATCCGTACACGCGTCGTCTCCGAGCCTCGATCGGTCCACGCGCCGTCGCCGAGCCCCGATCGGTCCAGGCGTATCCTCCTGAGCCCCGGTCGGTCCACGCGCCGTCTCCGAGCCCCGATCGGTCCACGCATCGTCTCCTAAGCCCCGATCGGTTAACGCGCCGACTCGGAGCCCCGATCGCTCCACGCGCCGTCGCCGAACCCCAATTGGTCCACGCGCAACCGTCTGAGCCCCGGTTGGTCCACGCGCTGTTTCCGAGCCCCGATCGGTCCACGCGTCGTATCCGAACCCCGATCGGTCCACGCGCCGTCGCCGAGCCATGATCGGTCCACGCGCGGCCTCCTGAGCCCCGGTTGCTTCACGCGCCGTATCCGTGCCCCCATCGGTCCACGCGTCGTCTCCGAGCCCCGATCGGTCCACGCGTCGTATCCAAACCCCGATCGGTCCACGCGCGGCCTCCTGAGCCCCAATCGGTCCACGCGTCGTCTCCTAAGCCTCGATCGGTCCACGCGCCGTCTCCTAAGCCCCGATCGGTCCACGCGCCGTCTCCGAGCGCCGATCGGTTCACGCGCCGCCTCCTGAGCCCCGATCGGTCCACGCGCCGTCTCCGAGCCCCGTTCGGTCCACGCGCCGTCTCCTCAGCCCCGATCGGTCCACGCGTCGGCTCCTAAGCCTCGATAGGTCCACGCGCTGCCTCCTTAGCCCCGGTCGGTCCACGCGCCGTCTCCGAGCCCCGATCGATCCGCGTGACGCATTCTAAGCCACGGTCCGTCCACACGCCGTCTCCGAGCACCGATCAGTCCACGCGCCGTCTCCTGAGCCCCGATCGGTCAACGCGCCGTCTCCGAGCCTCGATCGGTCCACGTACCGTCTCCGAAGCCCCGATCGGTCCACGCGCCAACTCCTGAGCCTCGATCGGTCCACGTACCGTCTCCGAAGCCCCGATCGGTCCACGCGCCGTCTCCTGAGCCCCGATCGTTCCACGCGCCGTCTCCGAGCCCCGATCGGTCCCTGCGCCGTCTCCTGAGCCCCAATAGGTCCACTCGCTGTCTCCTGAGCCCCGATAGGTACACGCGTCGTTTCCTACGCCCCGATCAGTCCACGCGTCGTCTCCTAGGCCCCGATCGTTCCACGCGCCGTCTCCGAGCCCCGATCGGTCCACGCACCGTGTCCTGATCCCCATCGGTCCACGCGGCGCCTCCTGAGCCCCGATCGCTCCTCGCGCCGTCTCCTCAGCCCCGCTCGGTCCATGCGTCGTCTTCTTAGCCCCGATGCCACCACGCGCCGTCTCCTAAGCCCCGATCTGCCCACGGGCCGTTTCGGAGCTCCGATCGGTCCACGCGCCGTCTCCAAGCCTCGATCCGTACACGCGCCGTCTCTGAGCCCCGATCGGTCCACGCGCCGTCTCCTGAGCCCCGATCGGTTCACGCATCGTCTCCTAAGCCCCGATACGTCCACGCGCCGTCTCCTGAGCCCCGATCGGTCCACGCGTCGTCTCCTAAGCCCCGATCGGTTAACGCGCCGTCTCCGAGCCCCGATGGGTCCACGCGCCGCCTCCTAAGCCCCGATTGGTCCACGTGTCGTCTCCTAAGCCCCGATCGGTCGACGGGTCGTCTCCTAAGCCCCGATCGGTCGACGCGTCGTCTCCTAATCCCCGGTCGGTCCACGCGCCGTCGCCGAACCCCAATTGGTCCACGCGCCGTCTCCTGAGCCCCGATCGGTCCACGCGCCGTCTCCGAGCCACGATCGGTCCGTGCGCCGCTTCCAGAGCCCCGATCGGTCCACGCGTCATCTCCTGAGTTCCGATCGGTCCACGCGCCGTCTCCTAAGCCCCGATCGGTCCACGCGCCGTCTCGGAGCCCCGATCGGTTCACGTGCCGTCTCGTGAGCCCCGATCGTTCCACGCGCCGTCTCCGAATCCTCGATCCGTACACGCGTCGTCTCCGAGCCTCGATCGGTTAACGCGCCGACTCGGAGCCCCGATCGCTCCACGCGCCGTCGCCGAACCCCAATTGGTCCACGCGCAACCGTCTGAGCCCCGGTTGGTCCACGCGCTGTTTCCGAGCCCCGATCGGTCCACGCGTCGTATCCGAACCCCGATCGGTCCACGCGCCGTCGCCGAGCCATGATCGGTCCACGCGCGGCCTCCTGAGCCCCGGTTGCTTCACGCGCCGTATCCGTGCCCCCATCGGTCCACGCGTCGTCTCCGAGCCCCGATCGGTCCACGCGTCGTATCCAAACCCCGATCGGTCCACGCGCGGCCTCCTGAGCCCCAATCGGTCCACGCGTCGTCTCCTAAGCCTCGATCGGTCCACGCGCCGTCTCCTAAGCCCCGATCGGTCCACGCGCCGTCTCCGAGCGCCGATCGGTTCACGCGCCGCCTCCTGAGCCCCGATCGGTCCACGCGCCGTCTCCGAGCCCCGTTCGGTCCACGCGCCGTCTCCTCAGCCCCGATCGGTCCACGCGTCGGCTCCTAAGCCTCGATAGGTCCACGCGCTGCCTCCTTAGCCCCGGTCGGTCCACGCGCCGTCTCCGAGCCCCGATCGATCCGCGTGACGCATTCTAAGCCACGGTCCGTCCACACGCCGTCTCCGAGCACCGATCAGTCCACGCGCCGTCTCCTGAGCCCCGATCGGTCAACGCGCCGTCTCCGAGCCTCGATCGGTCCACGTACCGTCTCCGAAGCCCCGATCGGTCCACGCGCCAACTCCTGAGCCTCGATCGGTCCACGTACCGTCTCCGAAGCCCCGATCGGTCCACGCGCCGTCTCCTGAGCCCCGATCGTTCCACGCGCCGTCTCCGAGCCCCGATCGGTCCCTGCGCCGTCTCCTGAGCCCCAATAGGTCCACTCGCTGTCTCCTGAGCCCCGATAGGTACACGCGTCGTTTCCTACGCCCCGATCAGTCCACGCGTCGTCTCCTAGGCCCCGATCGTTCCACGCGCCGTCTCCGAGCCCCGATCGGTCCACGCACCGTGTCCTGATCCCCATCGGTCCACGCGGCGCCTCCTGAGCCCCGATCGCTCCTCGCGCCGTCTCCTCAGCCCCGCTCGGTCCATGCGTCGTCTTCTTAGCCCCGATGCCACCACGCGCCGTCTCCTAAGCCCCGATCTGCCCACGGGCCGTTTCGGAGCTCCGATCGGTCCACGCGCCGTCTCCAAGCCTCGATCCGTACACGCGCCGTCTCCGAGCCCCGATCGGTCCACGCGCCGTCTCCTGAGCCCCGATCGGTTCACGCATCGTCTCCTAAGCCCCGATACGTCCACGCGCCGTCTCCTGAGCCCCGATCGGTCCACGCGTCGTCTCCTAAGCCCCGATCGGTTAACGCGCCGTCTCCGAGCCCCGATGGGTCCACGCGCCGCCTCCTAAGCCCCGATTGGTCCACGCGTCGTCTCCTAAGCCCCGATCGGTCGACGGGTCGTCTCCTAAGCCCCGATCGGTCGACGCGTCGTCTCCTAATCCCCGGTCGGTCCACGCGCCGTCGCCGAACCCCAATTGGTCCACGCGCCGTCTCCTGAGCCCCGCTCGGTCCACGCGCCGTCTCCGAGCCACGATCGGTCCGTGCGCCGCTTCCAGAGCCCCGATCGGTCCACGCGTCATCTCCTGAGTTCCGATCGGTCCACGCGCCGTCTCCTAAGCCCCGATCGGTCCACGCGCCGTCTCGGAGCCCCGATCGGTTCACGTGCCGTCTCGTGAGCCCCGATCGTTCCACGCGCCGTCTCCGAATCCTCGATCCGTACACGCGTCGTCTCCGAGCCTCGATCGGTCCACGCGCCGTCGCCGAGCCCCGATCGGTCCAGGCGTATCCTCCTGAGCCCCGGTCGGTCCACGCGCCGTCTCCGAGCCCCGATCGGTCCACGCATCGTCTCCTAAGCCCCGATCGGTTAACGCGCCGACTCGGAGCCCCGATCGCTCCACGCGCCGTCGCCGAACCCCAATTGGTCCACGCGCAACCGTCTGAGCCCCGGTTGGTCCACGCGCTGTTTCCGAGCCCCGATCGGTCCACGCGTCGTATCCGAACCCCGATCGGTCCACGCGCCGTCGCCGAGCCATGATCGGTCCACGCGCGGCCTCCTGAGCCCCGGTTGCTTCACGCGCCGTATCCGTGCCCCCATCGGTCCACGCTTCGTCTCCGAGCCCCGATCGGTCCACGCGTCGTATCCAAACCCCGATCGGTCCACGCGCGGCCTCCTGAGCCCCAATCGGTCCACGCGTCGTCTCCTAAGCCTCGATCGGTCCACGCGCCGTCTCCTAAGCCCCGATCGGTCCACGCGCCGTCTCCGAGCGCCGATCGGTTCACGCGCCGCCTCCTGAGCCCCGATCGGTCCACGCGCCGTCTCCGAGCCCCGTTCGGTCCACGCGCCGTCTCCTCAGCCCCGATCGGTCCACGCGTCGGCTCCTAAGCCTCGATAGGTCCACGCGCTGCCTCCTTAGCCCCGGTCGGTCCACGCGCCGTCTCCGAGCCCCGATCGATCCGCGTGACGCATTCTAAGCCACGGTCCGTCCACACGCCGTCTCCGAGCACCGATCAGTCCACGAGCCGTCTCCTGAGCCCCGATCGGTCAACGCGCCGTCTCCGAGCCTCGATCGGTCCACGTACCGTCTCCGAAGCCCCGATCGGTCCACGCGCCAACTCCTGAGCCTCGATCGGTCCACGTACCGTCTCCGAAGCCCCGATCGGTCCACGCGCCGTCTCCTGAGCCCCGATCGTTCCACGCGCCGTCTCCGAGCCCCGATCGGTCCCTGCGCCGTCTCCTGAGCCCCAATAGGTCCACTCGCTGTCTCCTGAGCCCCGATAGGTACACGCGTCGTTTCCTACGCCCCGATCAGTCCACGCGTCGTCTCCTAGGCCCCGATCGGTCCACGCGCCGTCTCCGAGCCCCGATCGGTCCACGCACCGTGTCCTGATCCCCATCGGTCCACGCGGCGCCTCCTGAGCCCCGATCGCTCCTCGCGCCGTCTCCTCAGCCCCGCTCGGTCCATGCGTCGTCTTCTTAGCCCCGATGCCACCACGCGCCGTCTCCTAAGCCCCGATCTGCCCACGGGCCGTTTCGGAGCTCCGATCGGTCCACGCGCCGTCTCCAAGCCTCGATCCGTACACGCGCCGTCTCCGAGCCCCGATCGGTCCACGCGCCGTCTCCTGAGCCCCGATCGGTTCACGCATCGTCTCCTAAGCCCCGATACGTCCACGCGCCGTCTCCTGAGCCCCGATCGGTCCACGCGTCGTCTCCTAAGCCCCGATCGGTTAACGCGCCGTCTCCGAGCCCCGATGGGTCCACGCGCCGCCTCCTAAGCCCCGATTGGTCCACGCGTCGTCTCCTAAGCCCCGATCGGTCGACGGGTCGTCTCCTAAGCCCCGATCGGTCGACGCGTCGTCTCCTAATCCCCGGTCGGTCCACGCGCCGTCGCCGAACCCCAATTGGTCCACGCGCCGTCTCCTGAGCCCCGATCGGTCCACGCGCCGTCTCCGAGCCACGATCGGTCCGTGCGCCGCTTCCAGAGCCCCGACCGGTCCACGCGTCATCTCCTGAGTTCCGATCGGTCCACGCGCCGTCTCATAAGCCCCGATCGGTCCACGCGCCGTCTCGGAGCCCCGATCGGTTCACGTGCCGTCTCGTGAGCCCCGATCGTTCCACGCGCCGTCTCCGAATCCTCGATCCGTACACGCGTCGTCTCCGAGCCTCGATCGGTCCACGCGCCGTCGCCGAGCCCCGATCGGTCCAGGCGTATCCTCCTGAGCCCCGGTCGGTCCACGCGCCGTCTCCGAGCCCCGATCGGTCCACGCATCGTCTCCTAAGCCCCGATCGGTTAACGCGCCGACTCGGAGCCCCGATCGCTCCACGCGCCGTCGCCGAACCCCAATTGGTCCACGCGCAACCGTCTGAGCCCCGGTTGGTCCACGCGCTGTTTCCGAGCCCCGATCGGTCCACGCGTCGTATCCGAACCCCGATCGGTCCACCCGCCGTCGCCGAGCCATGATCGGTCCACGCGCGGCCTCCTGAGCCCCGGTTGCTTCACGCGCCGTATCCGTGCCCCCATCGGTCCACGCGTCGTCTCCGAGCCCCGATCGGTCCACGCGTCGTATCCAAACCCCGATCGGTCCACGCGCGGCCTCCTGAGCCCCAATCGGTCCACGCGTCGTCTCCTAAGCCTCGATCGGTCCACGCGCCGTCTCCGAGCCCCGTTCGGTCCACGCGCCGTCTCCTCAGCCCCGATCGGTCCACGCGTCGGCTCCTAAGCCTCGATAGGTCCACGCGCTGCATCCTTAGCCCCGGTCGGTCCACGCGCCGTCTCCGAGCCCCGATCGATCCGCGTGACGCATTCTAAGCCACGGTCCGTCCACACGCCGTCTCCGAGCACCGATCAGTCCACGCGCCGTCTCCTGAGCCCCGATCGGTCAACGCGCCGTCTCCGAGCCTCGATCGGTCCACGTACCGTCTCCGAAGCCCCGATCGGTCCACGCGCCGACTCCTGAGCCTCGATCGATCCACGTACCGTCTCCGAAGCCCCGATCGGTCCACGCGCCGTCTCCGAGCCCCGATCGATCCGCGTGACGCATTCTAAGCCACGGTCCGTCCACGCGCCGTCTCCGAGCACCGATCAGTCCACGCGCCGTCTCCTGAGCCCCGATCGGTTCACGCGTCGTCTCCGAGCCCCGATCGGTCCACGCGCCGTCGCCGAGCTGCGATCGGTCCACGCGCGGCCTCCTGAGCCCCGGTCGGTTCACGCGCCGTATCCGAGCCCCACTCGGTCCACGCGCCGTCTCGTGACTCCCAATCGGTCCACGCGCCGCCTCCTGAGCCCCGATCGGTCGACGCGTCGTCTCCTGAGCCCCGATCGAACCACGCGTCGTCTCCTGAGCCCCGATCGCTCCACGCGCTGTCTCCGAGCGCCGGTCGGTGCACGCGCCGTCTCCGAGCGCCGGTCGGTGCACGCGCCGTCTCCTGAGCCCCAATCGTTCCAAGCGTCGTCCCCTAATACCTGACCCATACACGCGTCGTCTCCGAGGCTCGATCAGTCCACGCGTCGTCGCCGAGTCCCGATCGGTCCACACGCAGCCTCCTCAGCACCGGTCGATGCACGCGCCGTCTCCGAGCCTCGATCGGTCCACGTACCGTCTCCGAACCCCGATCGGTCGACGCGCCGTCTCCGAGCCGCGATCGGCCCACGCGCCGTCGCCGAGCCCCGATCGGTCCACTCATCGTCTCCTAAGCCCCAATCGGTTAACGCGCCGTCTCCTGAGCCCCGATCGTTCCACGCGCCGTCTCCGAGCCCCGATCGGTCCCTGCACCGTCTCCTGAGCCCCAATAGGTCCACTCGCCGTCTCCTGAGCCCCGATAGGTACACGCGTCGTTTCCTACGCCCCGATCAGTCCACGCGTCGTCTCCTAGGCCCCGATCGGTCCACGCGCCGTCTCCGAGCCCCGATCGGTCCACGCACCGTGTCCTGATCCCCATCGGTCCACGCGGCGCCTCCTGAGCCCCGATCGCTCCTCGCGCCGTCTCCTGAGCCCCGCTCGGTCCATGCGTCGTCTTCTTAGCCCCGATGCCACCACGCGCCGTCTCCTAAGCCCCGATCTGCCCACGGGCCGTTTCCGAGCTCCGATCGGTCCACGCGCCGTCTCCAAGCCTCGATCCGTACACGCGCCGTCTCCGAGCCCCGATCGGTCCACGCGCCGTCTCCTGAGCCCCGACCGGTTCACGCATCGTCTCCTAAGGCCCGATACGTCCACGCGCCGTCTCCTGAGCCCCGATCGGTCCACGCGTCGTCTCCTAAGCCCCGATCGGTTAACGCGCCGTCTCCGAGCCCCGATGGGTCCACGCGCCGCCTCCTAAGCCCCGATTGGTCCACGCGTCGTCTCCTAAGCCCCGATCGGTCGACGGGTCGTCTCCTAAGCCCCGATCGGTCGACGCGTCGTCTCCTAATCCCCGGTCGGTCCACGCGCCGTCGCCGAACCCCAATTGGTCCACGCGCCGTCTCCTGAGCCCCGATCGGTCCACGCGCCGTCTCCGAGCCACGATCGGTCCGTGCGCCGCTTCCAGAGCCCCGATCGGTCCACGCGTCATCTCCTGAGTTCCGATCGGTCCACGCGCCGTCTCCTAAGCCCCGATCGGTCCACGCGCCGTCTCGGAGCCCCGATCGGTTTACGTGCCGTCTCGTGAGCCCCGATCGTTCCACGCGCCGTCTCCGAGCCCCGATCGGTCCACGCTCCGTCTCCAGAGCCCGGATCGTTCCACGCGTCGTCTCCTGATCCCCGATCCGTAAACGCGTCGTCTCCGACCCTCGATCGGTCCACACGCCGTGTCCGATCCCCGATCGGTCCGCGTGCCGCATTCTAAGCCGCGGTCCGTCTACGCGCCGTCTCCGAGCACCGATCGGTCCACGCGCCGTCTCACAGCGCCGATCATTTCACGCGCTGTCTCCTGAGCCCGGATCCGTCCACGCCACGTCTCCGAGCTCCGATCGGTCCACGCGCCGTTTCCGAGCCCCGATCGGTCCATACGTCGTCTCCGAGTACCGATCGGTCCACGCGCCGTTTCCGAGCCCCGATCGGTCCGCGCGCCGTCTCCTGAGCTCCGGTGGGTCCACGCGCCGCCTCCTGAGCCCCGATCGGTCAACGCATCGTCTCCTAAGCCCCGATACGTTCACACGCCGTCTCCGAGCCCCGATCGGTAAACGCGCCGTCGACGAGTCTCGATCGGTCCACGCGCGGCCTCCGTAGCCCCGGTCAGTCCACGCGCCGTCTCCGAGCCCCGATCGCTCCACGCTCCGTCTCCTGAGCCCGGATCGTTCCACGCGTCGTCTCCTCATCCCCGATCCGTAAACGCGTCGTCTCCGAGCCTCGATCGGTCCACACGCCGTGTCCTATCCCCGACCGGTCCGCGTGCCACATTCTAAGCCGCGGTCCGTCCATGCGCCGCCTCCTGAGCCCCGATCGGTCAACGCATCGTCTCCTAAGCCCCGATCTGTACACGCGTCGTCTCCGATCCCCGATCGGTTCACGCGCCGGCTCCGAGCCCGATTGGTCCACGCGCCGTCTCCGAGCCCCGATCGGTCCACGCGCCGTCTCCTGAGCCCCGATCGGTCCACGCGCGGCCTCCTGAGCCCCGATCGGTCCACGCGCCGTCGCCGAGCCGCGATCGGTCCTCGCGCGGCCTCCTGAGGCCCGATTGGTTCACGCGCCGTATCCGAGCCCCAATCGGTCCACGCGCCGTCTCCTGAGCCCCGATCGGTCCACTCGCGGCCTCCTGAGCCCCGATCGGTCCTCGCGCCGTCGCCGAGCCGCGATCGGTCCACGCGTGGTCTCCGAGCCCCGATCGGTCCACGCGCCGTCGCCGAGCCACGATCGGTCCACGCGCGGCCTCCTGAGCCCCGATCGGTCCACCCGCCGTCGCCGAGCCGCGATCGGTTCTCGGGCGGCCTCCTGAGCCCCGATCGGTCCACGCGCCGTCTCCGAGCTCCGATCGGTCCACGCGCCGTCTCCTGAGCCCCGATCCATCCACGCGCAGTCTCCCGAGCCCCGATCGGTGCACGCACCGTCTCCTAAGCCCCGATCGGTCCACGCCCCGTCTCCGAGCACCGATTGGTTCACGCGCCGTCTCCTGAGACTCGATCCGTCCACGCGCTGTCTCCTGAGCCCTGATCGGTCGACGCGTCCTCTGCTAAACCCCAATCGGTCCACGCCCCGTCTCCGAGCGCCGATCGGTTCACGCGACGTCTCCTGAGTCCCGATCCCTCCACTCACTGTCTCCTGAGCCCCGATCGGTCGACGCGTCCTCTGCTAAACCTCGATCGGTCCACGCGCCGTCTCCTGAACCCCGATACGTGCACGCGCAGTCGCCGAGCCCCGATCGGTCCACGCGCCGTCACCGAGCCTCGATAGGTCCACGCGCGGCCTCCTGAGCCCCGGTCGGTTCACGGGCCGTCTCCGAGCCCCGATCGATCCACGCGTCGTCTTCTAAGCCCAGATGCCTCCTCGCGCAGTCTCCGAGCCACGATCGGTCCAGGCGCCGCTTCCTGAGCCCCGATCGGTTAACGCGCCGACTCCGAGCCCCGATCGTTCCACGCGCCGTCTCCGAGCCCCGATGGGTCCACGCGCGGTGTCCTGAGCCCCGGTCGGTCCAGGCCCCGTCTCCGAGCCGCGATGGGTTCACGCGTCGCCTCTTGAGCCCCGATCGATCCACGCGAGTCTCCTGAGCCCCGGTCGGTCCTCGCGCCGCCTCCTGCGCTCCGATCGGTCCACGCGCCGTCTCCTGAGCCCCGATCGGTCGACGCGCCGTCTCGTGAGCCCCGATTGGTCCACGCGCCGTCTCCTGAGCCCCGATCGTTCCACGCGTCGTTCCCTAAGCCCCGATCCATCCACGCGCAGTCTCCCGAGCCCCAATCGGTCCACGCGCCGTCTCCTGAGCCCCGATCGGTTCACGCGCCGTCTCCTCAGCCCCGATCGGTCCACGCGTCTTCTCCTGAGCTCTGATCGGTTCACGCGTCGTCTCCTAAGCCCCGATCCGTCGACGCGTCGTCTCCTGAGCCCCGATCAATTGACGCGTCTTCTCCTGAGCCCCGATCGCTCCTCGCGCCGTCTCCTGAGCCCCGATGCCTCCACACGCCGTCTCCGAGCCACGATCGGTCCGTGCGCCGCTTCCAGAGCCCCGAACGGTGCACGCGTCTTCTCCTGATCTCCGATCGGTCCACGCGCCGTCTCATATGCCCCGATCGGTTCACGCGCCGTCTCCTGAGCCCCGATCGTTCCACGCACCGTTTCCGAGCCCCGATTGGTCCACACGCAGTCTCCGAGCCCCGATCGGTCCGCGTGCCGCATTCTAAGCCACGGTCCATCCACGCGCCGTCTCCGAGCCCCGCTCGATCCACGCGTCGTCTCCTAAGCCTCGATCGGTCCATGCGCCGTCTCCGAGCGCCGATCGGTTCACGCGCCGTCTTCTAAGCCCCGATCGTTCCACCCGCCGCCTCCTAAGCCCCGATCGGTCCAGGCTTCGTCTGCTAAGCCCCGACCGGTCCACGCGTCGTCTCCTGAGCCCCTGTCAGTTCCCCCGCCGTCTCCGAGCCCGATCGGTCCACGCATCGTCTCCTAAGCCCCTATTGGGTAACGCGCCGTCTCCGAGCCCCGATCGGTCCATGCGCGGTCTCCTGAACCCCGATACGTCCACGCGCAGTCGCCGAGCCCCGATCGGTCCACGCGCCGTCTCCTGAGCCCCTGTCAGTTCACGCGCCGTCTCCGAGCCCGATCGGTTCACGCGCCGTCTCCTGAGCCCCGATCATTCCACGCGATGTCTCCGAGCCCCGATCGGTCCACGCGCCGTCTCCTAAGCCCCGATCGGTCCACGCGCCGTCTCCGAGCGCCAATCGGTTCACGCGCCGTCTCCTGAGCCCCGATCGCTCCACGCGCCGTCTCCGAGCCCCGATCGGTCCAGACGCCGTCTCCTGAGCCCGGATCGGTCCACGCGCCGTCGCCGAACCCCAATTGGTCCACGCGCAACCGCCTGAGCCCCAGTCGGTCCACGCGCGGCCTCCTGAGCCATGGTCGGTTCACGCGCCGTCTCCTGCGCCCCGATCGGTCCACGCGTCGTTCCGTAAGCTCCGATCCATCCACGCGCAGTCTCCTGAGCCTCGATTGGTGGACGTGCCGTCTCCCAGCCACGATCGGTCCACGCGCCGTCTCCTAAGCCCCAATCTGTCCACGACCCGTCTCTGGGCCCCGATCGGTGCACGCGCCGTCTCCTGAGCCCCGGTCGGTTCACGCGCCATCTCCGAGCCGCGATCGGTCCACGCATCGTCTCCTAAGCCCCGATCGGTTAACGTGCCGTCTGCGAGCCCCGATCGGCCCACGCGCCGTCTCCTGAGCCCCGATACGTCCACGCGCAGTCGCCGAGCCCCGATCGGTCCACGCGCGGTCTCCTGAGCCCCGATCTGTCCACGCGCCGTCTCCGAGCCGCGATCGGTTCACGGATCGTCTCCTGAGTCCCGATCGGTTGACGTGCCGTCTCCGATCCCCGATCGGTCCACGCGCCGTCTCCGAGCCCCGGTCGGTCCACGCGCCGTCTCCGAGCCCCGATCGGTTCACGCATCGTCTCCTAAGCCCCGATCGGTCCACGCGCCGTCTCCGAGCGCCGATCGGTTCACGCGCCGTCACCTGAGCCCAGATCGTTCCACGCGCCGTCTCCGAGCCTCGATCGGTCCACGCGCCGTCTCCTGAGCCCGGATCGTTCCACGCGTCGTCCCCGAATCCCCGATCCGTACACGCGTCGTCTCCGAGCCTCGATCGGTCCACGCGCCGTCGCCGAGCCCCGATCGGTCCAGGCGTATCCTCCTGAGCCCCGGTCGGTCCGCGCGCCGTCTCCGAGCCACGATCGGTCTATGCGTCGCTTCCTGATCCCCGATCGGTCCTCGCGCCGTCTCCTAAGCCCCAATCGGTCCACGCGCCGTCTCCTAAGCCCCGATCGATCCACGCGCCGTCTCCGAGCGCCGATCGGTCCGCGCGCAACCTCCTAAGCCCCAGTCGGTACACGCGCTGTCTCCGAGCCCCGATTCGGTCCACGTATCATCTCCTAAGCCCCGCTCGGTTAACGCGTCGTTTCCGAGCCCCGCTCGGTCCATGCGTCGTCTTCTTAGCCCCGATGCCTCCACGCGCCGTCTCCGAGCCACGATCGGTCTAGGCGCCACTTCCTGAGCCCCGATCGGTCCAGGCGCCGCTTCCTGAGCCACGATCGGTCCACGCGCCGTCTCCTAAGCCCCAATCGGTCCACGCGCCGTCTCCTAAGCCCCGATCGGTCCAAGCGGCGTCTCCGAGCCTCGATCGGTCTACGCGCAACCGCGTGAGCCCCAGTCGGTCCACGCGCTGTCTCCGAGCCCCGATCGGTCCACGCGTCATCTCCAAGCACCGATTGGTCCACGCGCCGTCGCCGAGCCATGATCGGTCCACGCGCGGCCTCCTGAGCTCCGATCGGTCCACGCGCCGTCGCCGAGCCGCGATCGGTCCACGCGCGACCTCCTGAGCCCCGGTTGGTTCACGCGGCGTATCCGAGCCCCCATCGGTCCACGCGTCGTCTCCGAACCCCGATCCGTCCACGCGCCGTCGCCGAGCAGTGATCGGTCCACGCGAGACTCCTGAGTCCCGGTCGGTACGCGCGCCGTCTCCTGAGCCCCGATCGGTCGACGCGTCGTTTCCTGAGCCGCGATCGATCCACGCGTCGTCTTCTTAGCCCCGATGCCTCCACGCGCCGTCTCCAAGCCACGATCGGTCTAGGCGCCGCTTCCTGAGCCCCGATCGCTCCTCGCGCCGTCTCCTGAGCCCCGCTCGGTCCCTGCGCCGTCTTCTTAGCCCCGATGCCTCCACGCGCCGTCTCCTAAGCCCCAATTGGTCCACGCGCCGTCTCCTAAGCCCCGATCGGTCCGAGCGGCTTCTCCGAGCCCCCATCGGTCCACGCGGCGTTTTCTGAGCACCGTTCCGTCCACGCGTCGTCTTCAAAGCCCCGATGCCTCCACGCGCCGTCTCCGAGCCACGATCGGTCCGTGCGCCGCTTCCAGAGCCCCGGTCGGTCTCGCGCCGTCTCCTGAGCCCGGATCGGTCCACCCGTCGTCCGCGAATCCCCGATCCGTACACGCGTCGTCTCCGAGCCTCGATCGGTCCACGCCCAACCGCCTGAGCCCCAGTCGGTCCACGCGCTGTCTCCGAGCCCCAATCGGTCCACGCGTCGTCTCCGAGCACCGATTGGTCCACGCGCCGTCGCCGAGCCGCGATCGGTCCACCCGCGGCCTCCTGAGCCCCAATTAGTCCACGCGCCGTCTCCTAAGCCCTGATCCGTCCACGGGCCGTGTCCGAGCTCCGATCAGTTCACGCGCCGTCTCCAAACCTCGATCCGTACACGCGTCGTCTCCGAGCCCTGATCGTTCCACGCGCCATCGCCGAGCCCCGATCGGTCCACGCGCCCTCTCCTAGCGCCGATCATTTCACGCGCCGTCTCCTGAGCCCCGATCGGTCCACACCCCTTCTCCTGATCCCCGATCGATTCACGTGCCGTCTCCTAAGCCCCGATCGGTTCACCCGTCGTCTCTTAAGTCCCAATCGGTCCACGCGCCCTCTCCGAGCGCCGATCATTTCACGCGCCGTCTCCTGAGCCCCGGTCGGTCCGCGTGACGCATTCTAAGCCACTGTCCGTCCACGCGCCGTCTCCGAGCACCGATCAGTCCACGCGCCGTCTCCTGAGCCCCGATCGGTTCACGCGTCGTCTCCTAGCCCCGACCGGTCCACGCGCCGTCGCCGAGCTGCGATCGGTCCACGCGCGGCCTCCTGAGCCCCGGTCGGTTCACGCGCCGTATCCGAGGCCCACTCGGTCTACGCGCCGTCTCGTGACTCCCAATCGGTCCACGCGCCGCCTCCTGAGCCCCGATCGGTCGACGCGTCGTCTCCTAAGCCCCGATCCGTCGACGCGTCGTCTCCTGAGCCACGATCAATTGACGCGTCTTCTCCTGAGCCCGATGCCTCCACGCGCCGTCTCCGAGCCACGATCGGTCCAGGCGCCGCTTCCTGAGCCCCGATCGGTCCATGCGCCGTATCCTAAGCTCCGATCGGTCCACGCGCCGTCTCCGAGCGCCGATAAGTTCAAGCGCCGTCTCCTGAGCCCCGATCTTTCCACGCGGCGTCTCCGAGCCTCGATCGATCCACGCGCCGTCTCCTGAGCCCAGATCGGTCGACGCGTCGTCTTCTGAGCCCCGATCGACCCACGCGTCGTCTCCTGAGCCCCAACCGCTCCACAAGCCGTTTCCGGAGCCCCGATCGGTCCACGCATCGTCTTCGAGCACCGATCGGTCCACGCGCCGTTTTCTGAGCACCGTTCGGTCCACGCGTCGTCTTCAAAGCCCCGATGCCTCCACGCGCCGTCTCCGAGCCCCGATCGCTCCTCGCGCCGTCTCCTGAGCCCCGCTCGATCCATGCGTCGTCTCCTTAGCCCCGATGCCTCCACGCGCCGTCTCCTGAGCCCCGATCGTTCCACGCGCCGTCTTCGAGCCCCGATCGGTCCACGCGCCGTCTCCTGAGCCCGGATCGGTCCACACGTCATCGCCGAATCCCCGATCCGTACACGCGTCGTCTCCGAGCCCCGATCGCTCCACGCGCCGTCTCCGAGCGCCGATTGGTGCACGAGCCGTCTCCTGAGCACCGATCGTTCCACACGCCGCCTCCTAAGCCCCGATCTGTCCAGGCGTCGTCTCCTAAGCCCCGACCGGTCCACGCGCCGTCTCCTGAGCCCCGTTCGGCCCACGCGCCGTCTCCTAAGCCCCGATCTGCCCACGGGCCGTCTCCGAGCCGCGATCGGTAAACGCGCCGTCTCCTAAGCCCCGATCGGTCCAAGCGCCATCTCCTAAGCCCCGATCGTTCCACGCGCCGTCTCCGAACCCCGATCGGTCCACGCGCCGTCTCCTGAGCCCGGATCGTTCCACGCGTCGTCCCCGAATCCCCGAACCGTACACGCGCCGTCTCCGAGCCCCGATCGATCCACGCGCCGCCTCCTGAGCCCCGATCGGTCCACGCGCTGTCTCCTGAGCCCCGATAGGTATACGCGTAGTCTCCTAAGCCCCGATCGGTCCACGCGTCGTCTCCGAGCTCTGATCGGTCCACACGCCGTTTCCTGAGCCCCGATCTGTCCAGGCGTCGTCTCCTAAGCCCCGACCGGTCCACGCGCCGTCTCCTGAGCCCCGTTCGGCCCACGCGCCGTCTCCTAAGCCCCGATTTGCCCACGGGCCGTCTCCGAGCCGCGATCGGTAAACGCGCCGTTTCCTGAGCCCCGATCGGTCCATGCGTCGTCTTCTTAGCCCCGATGCCTCCACGCGTCGTCTCCGAGCCACGATCGGTCCAGGCGCCGCTTCCTGAGCCCCGATCGGTCCACGCGCTGTCTCCTGAGCCCCGATCCATCCACGCGCAGTCGCCGAGCCGCGATCGGTCCACGCGCGGTCTACTGAGCTCCGGTCGGTCCACACGCCGCGGCGAACCCCAATTGGTCCACGCGCAACCTCTCGAGCCCCAGTCGGTAAACGCGCTGTCTCCGAGCCCCGATCGGTCCACGTATGTTCTCCTAAGCCCGAATTAGTCCACGCGCCGTCTCCTAAGCCCCGATCTGCCCACGGGCCGTCTCCGAGCTCCGATCGGTCCACGCGCCGTCTCCAAACCTCGATCCGTACACGCGTCGTCTCCGAGCCCCGATGGGTCCACGCGCCATCGCCGAACCCCGATCGGTCCACGCGCCGTCTCCTGAGCTCCGAACGGTCCACACCCCTTGTCCTGAGCCCCGCTCGGTCCATGCGTCGTCTTCTTAGCCCCGATGCCTCCACGCGCCGTCTCCTAAGCCCCCATCTGCCCACGGGCCGTCTCCGAGCTCCGATCGGTCCACGCGCCGTCTCCAAACCTCGATCCGTACACGCGTCGTCTCCGAGCCCCGATCTGCCCACGGACCGTATCCGAGCCCCGATCGGTCCGCGTGACGCATTCTAAGTCACGGTCCGTCCACGCGCCGTCTCCGAGCACCGATCGGTCCACGCGCCGTCTCCTGAGCCCCGATCGGTCCACGCATCGTCTCCTAAGCCCTGATCGGTTCACGTGTCGTCTCCGAGCCCCGATGTGTCCACGCGCCGCCTCCTGAGCCCCGATCGATCCACGCATCGGCTCCTGAGCCCCGATCGGTCCACGCATCGTCTTCGAGCACCGATCGATCCACGCGCCGTTTCCTGGGCCCCGATTGGTCCAGGCGTCGCCGACGGAGCCCCGATCGGTCTACGCGCCGTCTCATGAACCCCGATCGGACAACGCATCGTCTCCTAAGCCCCGATACGTTCACACGCCGTCTCCGAGTCCCGATCGGTCCACGCGCCGTCGACGAGCCTCGAACGGTCCACGCGCGGCCTCCTTAGCCCCGGTCGGTCCACGCGCCGTCTCCGAGCCCCGATCGGTCCACGCACCATCTCATGCTCCCCAATCGGTCCATCCGCCGCCTCCGGAGCCCTGATCGATCCACGCGAATCTCCTGAGCTCCGGTCGGTCCTCGTACCGTCTCCGAGCCCCGATCGGTCCTCGTACCGTCTCCGAAGCCCCGATCGGTCCACGCGCCGTCTCCTGAGCCCCGATCGGTCCACGCGTCGACTCCTAATCCCCGATCGGTTCACGCGCCGTATCCGAGCCCCAATCGGTCCACGCGCCGTCTCCTAAGCTCCAATCGGTCCACGCGCCGTCTCCTGAGCCCCGATACGTCGACGCGCAGTCGCCGAGCCCCGATCGGTCCACGCGCTGTCTCCTGAGCCCCGATAGGTACACGCGTCGTCTCCTACACCCCGAACGGTCCACGCGTTGTCTCCTAAGCCCCGATCAGTCCACGCGCCGTCTCCGAGCCCCGATGGGTCCACGCATCGTCTCCTAAGCCCCAATCGGTTAACGCGCCGTCTCCGAGCCCCAATCGGTCCACGCGCCGTCTCCTGAACCCCGATCGTTCCATGCGCCTTCTCCTAAGCCACGATCGGTCAGCGCCGTCTCCGAGCGCCGATCGGTGTACGCGCCGTCGCACGAGCCGCGATCGGTCCACGCGCGGCCTCCTGAGCCCCGGGTGCTTCACGCGCCGTATCCGAGGCCCAATCGGTCCACGCACCGTCTCCTGAACCCCGATCGGTCCACGCGCCGTCGCCGAACCCCAATTGGTCCATGCGCAACCGCCTGAGCCCCAGTCGGTCCACGCGCCGTCTTCGAGCCCCGATCGGTCCACTCATCGTCTCCTAAGCCCCAATCGGTTAACGCGCCGTCTCCGGAGCCCCGATCGATCTACGCGAGGCTTCTGAGCTCCGGACGGTCCAGGCGCCGTCTCCGAACCCCGAGCGGTCGACGCGCCGTCTCCGAGCCCCGATCGGTCCACGCGCCGTCGCCGAACCCCAATTGGTCCACGCGCAACCGCCTGAGCCCCAGTCGGTCCACGCGCCGTTTCCTGAGCCCCGATCGGTCCGCGCGCCGTCACGTGAGCCCCGATCGGTCAACGCGTAGTCTCCTAAGCCCCCATCGGTCCACGCGCCGTCGCCGAGCCGGGATCGGTCCACGCGCGGGCTCCTGAGTCCCGGTTGTTTCACGCGCCGTATCCGAGCCCCAATCGGTCCACGCGCCGGCTCCTGACCACCGATCGGTCCACGCGCCGTCTCCTGAGCCCCGATCGCTCCACGCACCGTTTTCTGAGCACCGTTTGGTCCACGCGTCGTCTTCAAAGCCCCGATGCCTCCACGCGCCGCCTCCGGAGCCCCGGCGATCCACGCGAATCTCCTGAGCTCCGGTCGGTCGACGCGCTGTCTCCTCAGCCCCGATCGGTCCAGGCGCCGCTTCCTGCGCCCCGATCGGTCCACGCGCCGTCTCCTAAGCCCCAATCGGTCCACGCGGCGTCTCCGAGCGCTGATCATTTCACGCGCCGTCTGCTGAGACCCGATCGTTCCACGCGCCGTCTCCGAGACCCGATCGATCCACGCGCTGCCTCCTGAGCCGCGATTGGTCCACGCGCTGTCTCCTGAGCCCCGATAGGTACACGCGTCGTCTCCGAGCTCTGATCGGTCCACACGCCGTTTCCTGAGCCCCGATCGGTCCATGCGTCGTCTTCTTAGCCCCGATGCCTCCACGCGTCGTCTCCGAGCCACGATCGGTCCACGCGCCGTCGCCGAGCTGCGATCGGTCCACGCGCGGCCTCCTGAGCCCCGGTCGGTTCACGCGCCGTATCCGAGCCCCACTCGGTCCACGCGCCGTCTCGTGACTCCCAATCGGTCCACGCGCCGCCTCCTGAGCCCCGATCGGTCGACGCGTCGTCTCCTGAGCCCCGATCGATCCACGCGTCGTCTCCTGAGCCCCGATCGCTCCACGCGCCGTCTCCGAGCGCCGGTCGGTGCACGCGCCGTCTCCGAGCGCCGGTCGGTGCACGCGCCGTCTCCTGAGCCCCAATCGTTCCAAGCGTCGTCCCCTAATACCCGATCCATACACGCGTCGTCTCCGAGGCTCGATCAGTCCACGCGTCGTCGCCGAGTCCCGATCGGTCCACACGCAGCCTCCTCAGCACCGGTCGATCCACGCGCCGTCTCCGAGCCTCGATCGGTCCACGTACCGTCTCCGAACCCCGATCGGTCGACGCGCCGTCTCCGAGCCGCGATCGGCCCACGCGCCGTCGCCGAGCCCCGATCGGTCCACTCATCGTCTCCTAAGCCCCAATCGGTTAACGCGCCGTCTCCTGAGCCCCGATCGTTCCACGCGCCGTCTCCGAGCCCCGATCGGTCCCTGCGCCGTCTCCTGAGCCCCAATAGGTCCACTCGCTGTCTCCTGAGCCCCGATAGGTACACGCGTCGTTTCCTACGCCCCGATCAGTCCACGCGTCGTCTCCTAGGCCCCGATCGGTCCACGCGCCGTCTCCGAGCCCCGATCGGTCCACGCACCGTGTCCTGATCCCCATCGGTCCACGCGGCGCCTCCTGAGCCCCGATCGCTCCTCGCGCCGTCTCCTGAGCCCCGCTCGGTCCATGCGTCGTCTTCTTAGCCCCGATGCCACCACGCGCCGTCTCCTAAGCCCCGATCTGCCCACGGGCCGTTTCGGAGCTCCGATCGGTCCACGCGCCGTCTCCAAGCCTCGATCCGTACACGCGCCGTCTCCGAGCCCCGATGGGTCCACGCGCCGCCTCCTAAGCCCCGATTGGTCCACGCGTCGTCTCCTAAGCCCCGATCGGTCGACGGGTCGTCTCCTAAGCCCCGATCGGTCGACGCGTCGTCTCCTAATCCCCGGTCGGTCCACGCGCCGTCGCCGAACCCCAATTGGTCCACGCGCCGTCTCCTAAGCCCCGATCGGTCCACGCGCCGTCTCGGAGCCCCGATCGGTTCACGTGCCGTCTCGTGAACCCCGATCGTTCCACGCGCCGTCTCCGAATCCTCGATCCGTACACGCGTCGTCTCAGAGCCTCGATCGGTCCACGCGCCGTCGCCGAGCCCCGATCGGTCCAGGCGTATCCTCCTGAGCCCCGGTCGGTCCACGCGCCGTCTCCGAGCCCCGATCGGTCCACGCATCGTCTCCTAAGCCCCGATCGGTTAACGCGCCGACTCGGAGCCCCGATCGCTCCACGCGCCGTCGCCGAACCCCAATTGGTCCACGCGCAACCGTCTGAGCCCCGGTTGGTCCACGCGCTGTTTCCGAGCCCCGATCGGTCCACTCGTCGTATCCGAACCCCGATCGGTCCACGCGCCGTCGCCGAGCCATGATCGGTCCACGCGCGGCCTCCTGAGCCCCGGTTGCTTCACGCGCCGTATCCGTGCCCCCATCGGTCCACGCGTCGTCTCCGAGCCCCGATCGGTCCACGCGTCGTATCCAAACCCCGATCGGTCCACGCGCGGCCTCCTGAGCCCCAATCGGTCCACGCGTCGTCTCCTAAGCCTCGATCGGTCCACGCGCCGTCTCCGAGCCCCGTTCGGTCCACGCGCCGTCTCCTCAGCCCCGATCGGTCCACGCGTCGGCTCCTAAGCCTCGATAGGTCCACGCGCTGCATCCTTAGCCCCGGTCGGTCCACGCGCCGTCTCCGAGCCCCGATCGATCCGCGTGACGCATTCTAAGCCACGGTCCGTCCACACGCCGTCTCCGAGCACCGATCAGTCCACGCGCCGTCTCCTGAGCCCCGATCGGTCAACGCGCCGTCTCCGAGCCTCGATCGGTCCACGTACCGTCTCCGAAGCCCCGATCGGTCCACGCGCCAACTCCTGAGCCTCGATCGGTCCACGTACCGTCTCCGAAGCCCCGATCGGTCCACGCGCCGTCTCCGAGCCCCGATCGATCCGCGTGACGCATTCTAAGCCACGGTCCGTCCACGCGCCGTCTCCGAGCACCGATCAGTCCACGCGCCGTCTCCTGAGCCCCGATCGGTTCACGCGTCGTCTCCGAGCCCCGATCGGTCCACGCGCCGTCGCCGAGCTGCGATCGGTCCACGCGCGGCCTCCTGAGCCCCGGTCGGTTCACGCGCCGTATCCGAGCCCCACTCGGTCCACGCGCCGTCTCGTGACTCCCAATCGGTCCACGCGCCGCCTCCTGAGCCCCGATCGGTCGACGCGTCGTCTCCTGAGCCCCGATCGAACCACGCGTCGTCTCCTGAGCCCCGATCGCTCCACGCACTGTCTCCGAGCGCCGGTCGGTGCACGCGCCGTCTCCGAGCGCCGGTCGGTGCACGCGCCGTCTCCTGAGCCCCAATCGTTCCAAGCGTCGTCCCCTAATACCCGACCCATACACGCGTCGTTTCCGAGGCTCGATCAGTCCACGCGTCGTCGCCGAGTCCCGATCGGTCCACGCACCGTGTCCTGATCCCCATCGGTCCACGCGGCGCCTCCTGAGCCCCGATCGCTCCTCGCGCCGTCTCCTCAGCCCCGCTCGGTCCATGCGTCGTCTTCTTAGCCCCGATGCCACCACGCGCCGTCTCCTAAGCCCCGATCTGCCCACGGGCCGTTTCGGAGCTCCGATCGGTCCACGCGCCGTCTCCAAGCCTCGATCCGTACACGCGCCGTCTCCGAGCCCCGATCGGTCCACGCGCCGTCTCCTGAGCCCCGATCGGTTCACGCATCGTCTCCTAAGCCCCGATACGTCCACGCGCCGTCTCCTGATCCCCGATCGGTCCACGCGCCGTCTCCGAGCCACGATCGGTCCGTGCGCCGCTTCCAGAGCCCCGATCGGTCCACGCGTCATCTCCTGAGTTCCGATCGGTCCACGCGCCGTCTCCTAAGCCCCGATCGGTCCACGCGCCGTCTCGGAGCCCCGATCGGTTCACGTGCCGTCTCGTGAGCCCCGATCGTTCCACGCGCCGTCTCCGAATCCTCGATCCGTACACGCGTCGTCTCCGAGCCTCGATCGGTCCACGCGCCGTCGCCGAGCCCCGATCGGTCCAGGCGTATCCTCCTGAGCCCCGGTCGGTCCACGCGCCGTCTCCGAGCGCCGATCGGTTCACGCGCCGCCTCCTGAGCCCCGATCGGTCCACGCGTCGTCTCCTAAGCCCCGATACGCCCACACGCCGTCTCCGAGCCGCGATGGGTCCACGCGTCGCCTCCTGAGCCCCGATCGATCCACGCGAGTCTCCTGAGCCCCGGTCGGTCCTCGCGCCGCCTCCTGCGCTCCGATCGGTCCACGCGCCGTCTCCTGAGCCCCGATCCGTCGACGCGCCGTCTCGTGAGCCCCGATCGGTCCACGCGCCGTCTCCTGAGCCCCGATCGTTCCACGCGTCGTTCCCTAAGCCCCGATCCATCCACGCGCAGTCTCCCGAGCCCCAATCGGTCCACGCGCCGTCTCCTGAGCCCCGATCGGTCCACGCGCCGTCTCCTCAGCCCCGATCGGTCCACGCGTCGTCTCCGAGCACCGATCGGTCCACGCGCCGTCTCAGAGCGCCGATCATTTCACGCCCCGTCTCCTGAGCCACGATCGATCCACATGCCGTCTCCGAGCCCCGATCGGTCCGCGTGCCGCATTCTAAGCCACGGTCCATCCACGCGCCGTCTCCTGAGCCCCGATCGTTCCACGCGCCGTCTCTGAGCCCCGATCCGTCCACGCGCCGTCTCCTGAGCCCGGATCCGTCCACGCGTCATCGCCGAATCCCCGATCCGTACCCGCGTCGTCTCCGAGCCTCGATCGGTCCACGCGCCGTCGCGGAGCCCGGATCGGTCCAGGCGTGGCCTCCTGAGCCCCAATCGGTCCACGCATCGTCACCTAAGCCCCGATCGGTCCACGCGCCGTCACCGAGACATGATCGGTCCACGCGCGGCTCCTGAGCCCCGATCGTTCTACGCGCCGTCTCCGAGCCCCGATCCGTCCACGCGCAGTCGCCGAGCCCCAATCGGTTCACGCACGGTCTCCTGAGCCCCAGTCGGTACACGCGCTGTCTGCGAGCCCCGATGGGTCCACGCATCGTCTCCTAAGCCCCGTTCGGTTAACGCGTCGTTTCGGAGCCCCGATCGGTCTACGCGCCATCTCCTGAGCCCCGATCGGTCCACGCGTCATCTCCTGAGCGCCGATCGTTCCACGCGCCGTCTCCGAGCGTCGATCGGTCCACGCGCCGTCCCCTGAGCCCCGATCGGTCCACGCGCCGTCTCCGAGCGCCGATCCGTCCACGCGCCGTCTTCTGAGCCCCGATCGGTCCAGGCATCGTCTCCTAAGCCCCGGACGGTCCACCCGCCGTTTCCGAGCCCCGATCGCTCCACGCGCCGTCTCCTGAGCCCCGATCGGTCCACGCATCGTCTCCTAAGCCCCGATCCGTCGCCGCGTCGTGTCCTGAGCCCCGATCAATTGACGCGTCTTCTCCTGAGCCCCGATCGCTCCACGCGCCGTCTCTTGAACCCCGATCATTCCACGCGCCTTCTCCTAAGCCACGATCGGTCCACGCGCCGTCTCCTGAGCCCCAGTCGGTCCGCGCGCCGTCACCTAAGCCCCGATCATTCCACGCGCCGTCTCCGAGCCCCGATCGGTCCACGCGCCGTCTCCTGAGCCCCGATCGGTCCATGCGTTGTCTCCTAAGCCCCGATCGGTCCACGCGTCGTCTCCTAAGCGCCGATCCGTCGACGCGTCGTCTCCTGAGCCCCGATCGATCCACGCGTCTTCTCCTGAGCCCCGACCGCTCCACCCGTCGTCTCCGAGGTCCGATCGGTCCAGGTGCCGTTTCCGAGCCCCGATCGGTCCACGCGCTGTCTCCTGAGCCCCGATCCATCCACGCGCAGTCGCCGAGCCGCGATCGGTCCACGCGCGGTCTACTGAGCTCCGGTCGGTCCACACGCCGCGGCGAACCCCAATTGGTCCACGCACAACCTCTCGAGCCCCAGTCGGTAAACGCGCTGTCTCCGAGCCCCGATCGGTCCACGCACCATCTCATGCTCCCCAATCGGTCCATGCGCCGCCTCCGGAGCCCTGATCGATCCACGCGAATCTCCTGAGCTCCGGTCGGTCCTCGTACCGTCTCCGAGCCCCTATCGGTCCTCGTACCGTCTCCGAAGCCCCGATCGGTCCACGCGCCGTCTCCTGAGCCCCGATCGGTCCACGCGTCGACTCCTAATCCCCGATCGGTTCACGCGCCGTATCCGAGCCACAATCGGTCCACGCGCCGTCTCCTAAGCTCCAATCGGTCCACGCGCCGTCTCCTGAGCCCCGATACGTCGACGCGCAGTCGCCGAGCCCCGATCGGTCCACGCGCTGACTCCTGAGCCCCGATAGGTACACGCGTCGTCTCCTACACCCCGAACGGTCCACGCGTTGTCTCCTAAGCCCCGATCAGTCCACGCGCCGTCTCCGAGCCCCGATGGGTCCACGCACTGTCTCCTGATCCCCATGGGTCCACGAGGCACCTACGGAGCCCCGATCGATCCACGCGAGGATCCTGAGCCCCGATCGATCCACGCATCGTCTCCTAAGCCCCAATCGGTTAACGCGCCGTCTCCGAGCCCCAATCGGTCCACGCGCCGTCTCCTGAACCCCGATCGTTCCACGCGCCTTCTCCTAAGCCACGATCGGTCAGCGCCGTCTCCGAGCGCCGATCGGTGTACGCGCCGTCGCACGAGCCGCGATCGGTCCACGCGCGGCCTCCTGAGCCCCGGATGCTTCACGCGCCGTATCCGAGGCCCAATCGGTCCACGCACCGTCTCCTGAACCCCGATCGGTCCACGCGCCGTCGCCGAGCCATGATCGATCCACGCGCGGCCTCCTGAGCCCCGATCGGTCCACGCGTCGTCTCCTAAGCCCTGATCGGTCCACGTGCCGTCTCCGAGCCCCGATGGGTCTACGCGCCGCCTCCTGAGCCCCGATCGATCCACGCATCGGCTCCTGAGCCCCGGTCGGGCCACGCGTCGTCTTCGAGCACCGATCGATCCACGCGCCGTTTCCTGGGCCCCGATCGGTCCACGCGTCGCCGCCGGAGCCCCGATCGGTCTACGCGCCGCTTCATGAGCCCCGATCGGTCAACGCATCGTCTCCTAAGCCCCGATACGTTCACACGCCGTCTCCGAGTCCCGAATCGGTCCACGCGCCGTCGCCGAGCCTCGATCGGTCCACGCGCGGCCTCCTAAGCCCCGATCGGTTAACGCGCCGTCTCCGAGCCCCGATCAGTCCACGCGCCGTCTCCTGAGCCCCGGTCGGTTCATGCGCCGTCTCCGAGCCCCGATCGATCCACGCGTCGTCTTGTAAGCCCAGATGCCTTCTCGCGCCGTCTCCGGGCCACGATCGGTCCAGGCGCCGCTTCCGGAGCCACGATCGGTCCACGCGCCTTCTCCGAGCCCCGATCGGTCCACGCGCAACCGCCTGAGCCCCAGTCGGTTCACGCGCTGTCGCCGAACCCCGATCGGTCCACGCCCCGTCTCCGAGCGCCGATCGGTCCACGCGCGGTCTCCAAGCCTCGATCCGTACACGCGTCGTCTCCGAGCACCGTTCGGTCCACGCGCCGTCTCCTGAGCCCCGATCGGTCCACGCGCCGTCTCCTGAGCCCCGATCGGTCCACACGTCGTTCCCTAAACTTCGATCCATCCACGCGCAGTCTCCCGAGCCCCAATCGGTCCACGCGCCGTTTCCTGAGCCCCGATCGGTCCACGTGCCGTCTCCTGAGCCCTGATCGGTCCACGCGTCGTCTCTTAAGCCACGATCGGTCCACGCGTCGTACCCTAAACTTCGATCCATCGACACGCAGTCTCCCGAGCCCCAATCGGTCCACGCGCCGTCTCCTGAGCCCCGATCGGTCCACGTGCCGTCTCCTGAGCCCCGATCGGTCCACGCGTTGTCTCCTAAGCCACGATCGGTCCATGCGCCTTCTCCTAAGCCCCGATAGGTCCACGCGCCGTCTCCGTGCGCCGATCGGTTAATGCGCCGTCTCCGGAGCCCCGAGTGTTCCATGCGCCGTCTCCGAGCCCCGATCGGTCCACGCGCCGTCTCCTGAGCCCGGATCGGTCCACGCGTCATCCCCGAATCCCCGATCCTTATAATCGTCGTTTCCGTGCCTCGATCGGTCCACGCGCCGTCGCCGAACCCCGATCGGTCCAGGCGTGGCCTCCTGAGCCCCGGTCGGTCCACGCGCCGTCTCCGAGCCCCGATCCGTCGACGCGTCGTCTCCTGAGCACCGATCGATCCACGGCCGCCTCCTGAGCATCGATCGCTCCACGCGCCGTCTCCTAAGCCCCGATCGGTCCACGCGCCGTCTCCTGAGCCCCGATCGGTCCACGCGTCGTTCCCTAAACGCCGATCCATCCACGCGCAGTCTCCCGAGCCCCAATCGGTCCACGCGCCGTCTCCTGAGCCCCGATCGGTCCACGCGTCGTCTCCTAAGCCACGATCGGTCCACGCGTCGTCTCCGAGCCCCGATGCCTCCACGCGCCGTCTCCGAGCCACTATCGGTCCGTGCGCCGCTTCCAGAGCCCCGATCGGTCCAGGCGCCTCTTCCTGCGCCCCGATCGGTCCACGCGCCGTCTCCTAAGCCCCAATCGGTCCACGTAGGGTCTCCGAGCGCCGATCATTTCACGGGCCGTTTCCTGAGACCCGATAGTTCCACGCGCCGTCTCCGAGCCCCGATCGGTCCACGCATCGTCTCCTAAGCCCCGATCGATTAACGCGCCGTCTCCGAGCCCCGAACGGTCCACGCGCCGTCGCCGAACCCCAATTGGTCCACGCGCAACCGCCTGAGCCCCAGTCGGTTCACGCGCGGTCGCCGAACCCCGATCGGTCCACGCGTCGTCTCCGAGCCCCGATCGGTCCACGCGCCGTCTCCTGAGCCCCGATCGGCCCACGCGCGGCCTCCTAAGCCCCGATCGGTCCACGCGCCGTCTCCTGGTCCCCATCGGTCCACACGGCGCCTCCGGAGCCCCGATCGATCCACGCGAGTCACCTGAACCCGGTCAGTCCGCGCCCCGTCTCCTGAGCCTCGATCGGTCCACGCGTCATCTCCTAAGCCCCGATCGGTCTACGCGCCGTCTCCGAGCCCCGATCGGTCCACGCACCGTCTCCTGCTCCCCATCGGTCCA
Source organism: Netelia fuscicornis (assembly GCA_946811545.1). NCBI lineage: Eukaryota > Metazoa > Arthropoda > Insecta > Hymenoptera > Ichneumonidae > Netelia > Netelia fuscicornis. The sequence continues at coordinate 28,813,294 of OX328014.1, read as the reverse complement.
CACGGCGCCTCCGGAGCCCCTATCGTTCCACGCGCCGTCTCCGAGCCCCGAGCGGTCCACGCGCCGTGTCCTGAGCCCCAATCGGTCCACGCGCTGTCTCCTAAGCCCCGATCGGTCCAAGCGCCGTCTCCGAGCCCCAATCGGTCCACGCGTCGTCTCCTAAGCCCCGATCGGTCCAAGCGCCGTCTCCGAGCGCCGATCGGTTCACGCGCCGTCTCCTGAGCTCCGATCGTTCCACCCGTCATATCCGATCCCCATCAGTCGATGCGCGGCCTCCTGAGCCCCGGTCGGTTCACGCGCCGTCTCCGAGCCCCGATCGATCCACGCGTCTTCTTGTAAACCCAGATGCCTCCTCGCATCGTCTCCTAAGCCCCAATCGGTTAACGCGCCGTCTCCGGAGCCCCGATCGATCTACGCGAGGCTTCTGAGCTCCGGACGGTCCAGGCGCCGTCTCCGAACCCCGAGCGGTCGACGCGCCGTCTCCGAGCTCCGATCGGTCCACGCGCCGTCGCCGAACCCCAATTGGTCCACGCGCAACCGCCTGAGCCCCAGTCGGTCCACGCGCCGTTTCCTGAGCCCCGATCGGTCCACGCGCCGTCTCCTGAGCCCCGATCGCTCCACGCACCGTTTTCTGAGCACCGTTTGGTCCACGCGTCGTCTTCAAAGCCCCGATGCCTCCACGCGCCGCCTCCGGAGCCCCGGCGATCCACGCGAATCTCCTGAGCTCCGGTCGGTCGACGCGCTGTCTCCTCAGCCCCGATCGGTCCAGGCGCCGCTTCCTGCGCCCCGATCGGTCCACGCGCCGTCTCCTAAGCCCCAATCGGTCCACGCGGCGTCTCCGAGCGCTGATCATTTCACGCGCCGTCTGCTGAGACCCGATCGTTCCACGCGCCGTCTCCGAGACCCGATCGATCCACGCGCTGCCTCCTGAGCCGCGATTGGTCCACGCGCTGTCTCCTGAGCCCCGATAGGTACACGCGTCGTCTCCGAGCTCTGATCGGTCCACACGCCGTTTCCTGAGCCCCGATCGGTCCATGCGTCGTCTTCTTAGCCCCGATGCCTCCACGCGTCGTCTCCGAGCCACGATCGGTCCAGGCGCCGCTTCCTGAGCCCCGATCGGTCCACGCGCCGTATCCTAAGCCCCGATCGGTCCCCGTGCCGTCTCTGAGCGTTGATAACTTCACGCGCCGTCTCCTGCGCCCCGATCGGTCCACGCGTCGTCTCCAAAGCCCCGCTCGGCTAACGCGTCGTTTCCGAGCCCCGATCGGTCCAGGCGCCGCTTCCTGAGCCCCGATCGGTCCACGCGCCGTATCCTAAGCCCCGATCGGTCCACGTGCCGTCTCTGAGCGCTGATAACTTCACGCGCCGTCTCCTAAGCCCCGATCGGTCCACCCGTCGTCTCTTAAGCCCCGATCGGTCCACGCGCCATCTCCGGGCGCCGATCATTTTACGCGCCGTCTCCTGAGCCCCGGTCGGTCCGCGCGCCGTCACGTGAGCCCCGATCGGTCAACGCGTAGTCTCCTAAGCCCCGATCGGTCCACGCGCCGTCTCCGAGCGCCGATCGGTTCACGCGCCGTCTCCTGAGCCCCGATCGTTCCACGCGCCGTCTCCGAGCCCCGGTCGGTCCACGCGCCGTCTCCGAGCCCCGATCGGTTCACGCATCGTCTCCTAAGCCCCGATCGGTTCACGCATCGTCTCCTAAGCCCCGATCGGTTAACGCGCCGTCTCCGAGCCGCGATCGGTCCACGCGCCGTCACCTGAGCCCCGATCGGTCGACGCGCCGTCTCCTAAGCCCCGATCCGTCCACGGGCCGTCTCCTGAGCCCCGATTGCTCCACGGGCCGTTTCCTGAGCCCCGATCGTTCCACACGCCGCCCCCTAAACCTCGTTCGGTCCAGGCGTCGTCTCCTAAGCCCCGACCGGCTCACGCGCCGTCTCCTGTGCCCCGATCGATTCACGTGCCGTCTCCTAAGCCCCGATCGGTCCACCCGTCGTCTCTTAAGCCCCAATCGGTCCACGCGCCATCTCCGAGCGCCGATCATTTCACGCGCTGTCTCCTGAGCCCCGATCGGTCCACGCGCCGTCGCCGAGCCTCGAGAGGTCCACGCGCGGCCTCCTGAGCCCCGGTCGGTTCACGCGCCGTCTCCGAGCCCCGATCGATCCACGCGTCGTCTTCTAAGCCCAGATGCCTCCTCGCGCCGTCTCCGAGCCACGATCGGTTCAGGCGCCGCTTCCTGAGCCCCGATCGGTTAACGCGCCGACTCCGAGCCCCGATCGTTCCACGCGCCGTCTCCGAGCCCCGATGGGTCCACGCGCGGTGTCCTGAGCCCCGGTCGGTCCAGGCCCCGTCTCCGAGCCGCGATGGGTTCACGCGTCGCCTCTTGAGCCCCGATCGATCCACGCGAGTCTCCTGAGCCCCGGTCGGTCCTCGCGCCGCCTCCTGCGCTCCGATCGGTCCACGCGCCGTCTCCTGAGCCCCGATCGGTCGACGCGCCGTCTCGTGAGCCCCGATCGGTCCACGCGCCGTCTCCTGAGCCCCGATCGTTCCACGCGTCGTTCCCTAAGCCCCGATCCATCCACGCGCAGTCTCCCGAGCCCCAATCGGTCCACGCGCCGTCTCCTGAGCCCCGATCGGTTCACGCGCCGTCTCCTCAGCCCCGATCGGTCCACGCGTCTTCTCCTGAGCTCTGATCGGTTCACGCGTCGTCTCCTAAGCCCCGATCCGTCGACGCGTCGTCTCCTGAGCCCCGATAAATTGACGCGTCTTCTCCTGAGCCCCGATCGCTCCTCGCGCCGTCTCCTGAGCCCCGCTCGGTCCATATGTCGTCTTTTTAGCCCCGATGCCTCCACGCGCCGTCTTCGAGCCACGATCGGTCCAGGCGCCGCTTCCTGAACCCCGATCGACTCACGCGCCGTCTCGTAAGCCCCAACCGGTCCACGCGCCGCCTCCTGAGCCCCGATCGGTCCACACGCCGTCTCCTGAGTCCCGATCAGTCCACGCGCGGCCTCCTAAGCCCCGATCGTTCCACGCGCCGTCTCCGAGCCCCGATCGGTCCACGCGCCGTCTCCTGAACCTCGATCGGTCCACGCGTCGTTCCCGAAGCCCCGATCCATCCACGCGCATTCTCCCGAGGACCAATCGGTCCACGCGCCGTCTCCTGAGCCCCAATCGGTCCACGCGCCGTCTTTTCAGCCCCGATCGGTCCACGCGTCGTCTCCTAAGCCCCGATACGTCCACACGCCGTCTCCGAGCCGCGATGGGTCCACGCGTCGCCTCTTGAGCCCCGATCGATCCACGCGAGTCTCCTGAGCCCCGATCGTTCCACGCACCGTTTCCGAGCCCCGATTGGTCCACACGCAGTCTCCGAGCCCCGATCGGTCCGCGTGCCGCATTCTAAGCCACGGTCCATCCACGCGCCGTCTCCGAGCCCCGCTCGATCCACGCGTCGTCTTCTAAGCCTCGAGCGGTCCATGCGCCGTCTCCGAGCGCCGATCGGTTCACGCGCCGTCTTCTAAGCCCCGATCGTTCCACCCGCCGCCTCCTAAGCCCCGATCGGTCCAGGCTTCGTCTGCTAAGCCCCGACCGGTCCACGCGTCGTCTCCTGAGCCCCTGTCAGTTCCCCCGCCGTCTCCGAGCCCGATCGGTCCACCCATCGTCTCCTAAGCCCCTATTGGGTAACGCGCCGTCTCCGAGCCCCGATCGGTCCATGCGCGGTCTCCTGAACCCCGATACGTCGACGCGCAGTCGCCGAGCCCCGATCGGTCCACGCGCCGTCTCCTGAGCCCCTGTCAGTTCACGCGCCGTCTCCGAGCCCGATCGGTTCACGCGCCGTCTCCTGAGCCCCGATCATTCCACGCGATGTCTCCGAGCCCCGATCGGTCCACGCGCCGTCTCCTAAGCCCCGATCGGTCCACGCGCCGTCTCCGAGCGCCAATCGGTTCACGCGCCGTCTCCTGAGCCCCGATCGCTCCACGCGCCGTCTCCGAGCCCCCATCGGTCCACGCGTCGCCTCCGAGCCCCGATCGCTCCACGCGCCGATTTCTGAGCCCCGATCAATTGACGCGTCTTCTCCTGAGCCCCGATCGCTCCTCGCGCCGTCTCCTGAGCCCCGCTCGGTCCATGCGTTGTCTTCTTAGCCCCGATGCCTCCACGCGCCGTCTCCGAGCGCCGATCGGTTCACGCGCCGTCTCCTGAGCCCCGATCGTTCCACGCGCCATCTCCGAGCCCCGATTGGTCCACGCGCCGTCTCCTAAGCCCCGATCGGTCCACGCGCCTTCTCCTAAGCCCCGATCGGTTCACGCACCGTCTCCTGAGCCCCGATGGTTCCACGCGCCGTTTCCGAGCTCCGATCGGTCCACGCGGCGCCTCCGGAGCCCCGATCGATCCACGCGCAGTCTCCTGAGCCCCGATCGGTCCACGCATCGCCTCCTGAGCCCCGGACGGTCCAGGCGCCGTCTCCGAACCCCGATCGGTCGACGCGCCGTCTCCGAGCCCCGATCATTCCACGCGCCGTCTCCGAGCCCCGATCGGTCAACGCGCCGTCGCCGAGCCATGATCGGTCCACGCGCGGCCTCCTGAGCCCCGATCGGTTCACGCGCCGTCGCCGAGCCGCGATCGGTCCACCCGCGGCCTCCTGAACCCCGATCGGTCCACGCGCCGTCACCGAGCCGCGATCGGTCCACGCGCGACCTCCTGAGCCCCGGTTGGTTCACGCGCCGTATCCGAGTCCCCATCGGTCCACGCGTCGTCTCCGAGCCCCGATCCGTTCACGCGCCGTCGCCGAGCCATGATCGGCCCACGCGAGGCTCCTGAGCCCCGGTCGATCTGCGCGCCGTCTCCTGAGCCCCGATCGGTCGACGCGTCGTTTCCTGAGCCGCGATCGATCCACGCGTCGTCTCCTGAGCCCCGATCGCTCGACGCGCCGATTTCTGAGCCCCGATCAATTGACGCGTCTTCTCCTGAGCCCCGATCGCTCCTCGCGCCGTCTCCTGAGCCCCGCTCGGACCATGCGTCGTCTTCTTAGCCCCGATGCCTCCACGCGCCGTCTCCAAGCCACGATCGGTCTAGGCGCCGCTTCCTGAGGCCCGATCGGTTCAGGCGCCGCTTCCTGAGCCCCGATCGGTCCACGCGCCGTTTCCTAAGCTGCGATCCGCCCACGGGCCGTCTCCGAGCTGCTATCGGTAAACGCGCCGTCACCAAGCCCTGATCCGTACACGCGTCGTCTCCGAGCCCCGACCGGTCCACGCGCCGTCGCCGAGCCTCGATCGGTCCACGCGCGGCCTCCTGAGCCCCGATTGGTTCACGCGCCGGCTCCGAGCCCGATCGGACCACGTGCCGTCTCCTGAGCCCCGATCGGTCCACGCATCGTCTCCTAAGCCCCGATCGGCTAACGCGTCGACTCCGAGCCGCGATCGGTCCACGCGTCGTCTCCTAAGCCCCGATCGGTCCGTGCGCCGTCTCCGAGCCCCGATCGGTCCACGCACCATCGCATGCTCCCCAATCGGTCCATGCGCCGCCTCCGGAGCCCTGATCGATCCACGCGAATCTCCTGAGCTCCGGTCGGTCCTCCTACCATCTCCGAGCCCCGATCGGTCCACGCGTTGTCTCCTAAGCCCCGATCCGTGGCCGCGTCGTCTCCTGAGCCCCGATCAATTGACGCGTCTTCTCCTGAGCCTCGATTGCTCCTCGCGCCGTCTCCTGAGCCCCGCTCGGTCCATGCGTCGTGTTCTTAGCCCCGATGCCTCCCCGCGCCGTCTCCGAGCCACGATAGGTCCAGGCGCCGCTTCCTGAGCCCCGATCGATCCACGCGCCGTCTCGTAAACCACAATCGGTCCACGCGCCGTCTCAGAGCGCCGATCATTTCACGCGCCGTCTCCTGAGCCCCGATCGTTCCACGCGCCATCTCCGAGCCCCGATCGGTCCACGCGGCGTCTCCTGAGCCCCGATCGGTCCACGCGCCGTCTCCTGAGCCCCGATCGGCCGACGCGTCGTCTCCTAAACGCCGATCCGTCGACGCGTCGTCTCCTGAGCCCCGACCGATCCACGCGTCTTCTCCTGCGCCCCGACCGCTCCACCCGTCGTCTCCGAGCTCCGATCGGTCCAGGTGCCGTTTCCGAGCCCCGATTGGTCCATGCGTCGTCTTCGAAGCCCCGATGCCTCCACGCGCCTTCTCCGAGCCACGATCGGTGCAGGCGCCGCTTCCTGAGTCCCGATCGGTCCACGCGCGGCCTCCTGAGCCCGTTCGGTCCACGCGCCGTCGCCGAGCCGCGATCGGTTCTCGCGCGGCCTCCTGGGCCCCGGTCGGTTCACGCGCCGTATCCGAGCCCCAATCGGGCCACGCGCCGTCTCCTGAGTCCCGATCAGTCCACGCGTCGTCTCCTAAGCCCCAATCGGTCCACGCCCGCCTCCGGAGCCCCGATCGATCCACGCGAATCTCCTGAGCTCCGGTCGGTCGACGCGCCGTCTCCTCAGCCCCGATCGGTCCACGCGTCGTCTCCTAAGCCCCGATTAGTCGACGCGTCGTCTCCTGAGCCCCGATCAATTGACGCGTCTTCTCCTGATCCCCGATCGCTTCTCGTGCCGCCTCGTGAGCCCCGATCGGTCCAGGCGTCGTCTCCGGAGCCCCGATCAATTGTCATGTCTTCTCCTGAGCCCCGATCGCTCCTCGCGCCGTCTCCTGAACCCCGCTCGGTCCATGCGTCGTCTTCTTAGCCCGGATGCCTCCACGCGCCGTCTCCAAGCCACGATCGGTCCAGGCGCCGCTTCCTGCGCCCCGATCGGTCCACGCGCCGTCTCCTAAGCCCCAATCGGTGCACGCGGCGTCTCCGAGCCCCGATCGATCCACGCGCCGCCTCCTGAGCCCCGATCGGTCCACGCGCTGTCTCCTGAGCCCCGATAGGTACACGCGTAGTCTCCTGAGCCCCGATCGGTCCACGCGTCGTCTCCGAGGTCTGATCGGTCCACACGCCGTTTCCTGAGCCCCGATCGGTCCATGCGTCGTCTTCTTAGCCCCGATTCCGCCACGCGTCGTCTCCGAGCCACGATCGGTCCAGGCGCCGCTTCCTGAGCCCCGATCGGTCCACGCGCCGTATCCTCAGCCTCGATCGGTCCACGCGCCCTCTCTGAGCGCTGATAACTTCACGCGCCGTCTCCTGAGCCCCGATCGGTCCAGGCGTCATCTCCTAAGCCCCGCTCGGCTAACGCGTCGTTTCCGAGCCCCGATCGATCTACGCGTCGTCTCCTGAGCCCCAATTAGTCCACGCGCCGTCTCCTAAGCCCCGATCCGTCCACGGGCCGTGTCCGAGCTCCGGTCGGTCCACGCGCCGTCTCCAAGCCTCGATCCGTACACGCGTCGTCTCCGAGCCCCGATCGATCCACGCGCCATCGCCGAGCCCCGATCGGTCCACCCATCGTCTCTTAAGCCCCAATCGGTCCACGCGCCGTCTCCGAGCGCCGATCGGTTCACGCGCCGTCTGCTGAGCCCCGATCGTTCCACGCGACGTCTCCGAGCTCCGATCGGCCCACGCGCCGTCTCCTAAGCCCCGATCGGTCGAAGCGCCTTCTCCTAAGCCCCGATCGGTCCACGGGCCGTCTCCGAGCGCGGATCGGTCCACGCGCCGTCTCCGAACCCCGATCGGTCCACGCATCGTCTCCTAAGCCCCGATCGGTTAACGCGCCGACTCGGAGCCCCGATCGTTCCACGCGCCGTCTCCGAGCGCCGATCGGTGCACGCGCCGTCGCACGTGCCGCGATCGGTCCACGCGCGGCCTCCTGAGCCCCGGTTGGTTCACGCGCCGTATCCGAGCCCCAATCGGTCCAAGCACCGTCTCCTGAGCCCCGATCGGTCCACGCGCCGTCGCCGAGCCCCGATCGGTCCAGGCGTATCCTCCTGAGCCCCGATCGGTCCACGCGCCTTCTCCGTGCGCCGATCGGTTCACGCGCCGTCTCCTGAGCCCCGATCGCTCCACGCCCCGTCTCCGAGCCCCGATCGGTCCACGCGCCGTCTCCTGAGCCCGGATCGGTCCACGCGCCGTCGCCGAACCCCAATTGGTCCTCGCGCAACCGTCTGAGCCCCGGTTGGTCCACGCGCTGTTTCCGAGCCCCGATCGGTCCACGCGTCGTATCCGAACCCCGATCGGTCCACGCGCCGTCGCCGAGCCATGATCGGTCCACGCGCGGCCTCCTGAGTCCCGGTTGCTTCACGCGCCGTATCCGAGCCCCCATCGGTCCACGCGTCGTCTCCGAGCCCCGATCGGTCCACGCGCCGTCTCCTGAGCCCCGGTCGGTTCACGCGCCGTCTCCGAGCCCGATCGGTCCACGCATCGTCTCCTAAGCCCCTATCGGTTAACGCGCCGTCTCCGAGCCCAGATCGGTCCACGCGCAACCGCCTGAGCCCCAGTCGATCCACGCGCCGTTTCCTGAGCCCCGATCGGTCCACGCGCCGTCTCCTGGGCCCCGATCGGTCTACGCGTCGTCTCCTAAGCCCCGATTGGTGGACCTGCCGTCTCCCAGCCACGATCGGTCCACGCGCCGTCTACAAAGCACCGATCGGTCCACCCGCCGTCTTCGAGCCCCGATCGGTCCACGCATCGTCTCCTAACCCCCAATCGGTTAACGCGCCGTCTCCTGAGCCCCGATCGTTCTACGCGCCGTCTCCGAGCCCCGATCCGTCCACGCGCAGTCGCCGAGCCCCGATCGGTTCACGCACGGTCTCCTGAGCCCCAGTCGGTACACGCGCTGTCTCCGAGCCCCGATGGGTCCACGCATCGTCTCCAAAGCCCCGCTCGGTTAACGCGTCGTTTCGGAGCCCCGATCGGTCTACGCGCCATCTCCTGAGCCCCGATCGGTCCACGCGTCGTCTCCTGAGCGCCGATCGTTCCACGCGCTGTCTCCGAGCACCGATCGGTCTACGCGTCGTCTCCGAGCCCCGATCGGTCCACGCGCCGTCTCCTAAGCCCCGTTCGGTCCAAGCGCCTTCTCGTAAACCCCGGTCGGTCCACACGCCGTCTCCGAGCCCCGATCGGTCCACGCATCGTCTCCTAAGCCCCGATCGGCTAACGCGTCGACTCCGAGCCGCGATCGTTCCACGCGCCGTCCCCGATCCCCGATCGGTCCGCGCTTCGTCTCCTGAGCCCGGATCGTTCCACGCGTCGTCTCCTGATTCCCGATCCTTAAACGCGTCGTCTCCGAGCCTCGATCGGTCCACACGCTGTGTCCGAGCACCGATCGGTCGACGCGCCGTCTTCTAAGCCCAGATGCCTCCTCGCGCCGTCTCCGAGCCATGATGGGTCCAGGCGCCGCTTCCTGAGCCCCGGTCGGTCCACGCGTTGTCTCCTAAGCCCCGTTCGGTCCACGCGCCGTCTCCTAAGCCCCGATCATTCCACGCGCCGTCTCCGAGCCCCGATCGGTCCACGCGTCGTCTCCTAAGCCCTGATCGCTCTCCGCGCCGTCTCCTGAGCCCCGCTCGGTCCATGCGTGGTCTTCTAAGCCCCGATGCCTCCACGCACCGTCTCCTGGGCCCCGATCGTTCCACGTGCCGTCTCCGATCCCCGATCGGTCCGCGTACCGCATTCTAAGCCGCGGTCCGTCCACGCGCAGTCTCCGAGCACCGATCGGTCCACGCGACGTCTCCTGAGCCACGATCGGTCCACGCGTCGGCTCCTAAGCGCCGATTGGTCCACGCGCCGTCTCCTAAGCCCCGATCGGTCCACGCGCCGTTTCCGAGCCCCGATCGGTCCATGCGTCGTCTCCGAGCCCCGTTCGGTCCACGCGCCGTCTCGTAAGCCCCAATCGGTCTACGCGCCGTCTCAGAGCGCCGATCATTTCACGCGCCATCTCGTGAGCCACGATCATTCCACGCCCCGTCTCCGAGCCCCGATCGGTCCACGTGCCGCCTCCGGAGCCCCGATCGATCTACGCGAGTCTCCTAAGCCCCGACCCGTCCACGCGCCATCTCGTGAGCCACGATCATTCCACGCCCCGTCTCCGAGCCCCGATCGGTCCACGCGCCGTCTCCTAAGCCCCTATCGGTCCACGCGCCGTCGCGGAGCCCCGATCGGTCCAGGCGTGGCCTCCTGAGCCTCGATCGTTCCACGCGCGGCCTCCGGAGCCCCGGTCTGTTCACGCGCCGTATCCGAGCCCCGATCGGTCCACGTATCGTCTCCTAAGCCCCGATCGGTTACCATGCCGTCTCCGAGCCCCGGTCGGTTAACGCGTCGTTTCCGAGCCCCGATCGGTCTACGCGCCGTGTCCTGAGCCCCGATCGGTCGACGCGTCCTCTGCTAAACCCCGATCGGTCCACGCGGCGTCTCCGAGCCTCGATCGGTCCACGCGCCGTCGCCGAGACCCGATCGGTCCAGGCGTGGCCTAGTGAGCCCCGGTCGGTCCACGCGCCGTCGCCGAACCCCAATTGGTCCACGCGCAACCTCCTGAGCCCCAGTCGGTACACGCGCTGTCTCCGAGCCCCGATCGGTCCACGCATAGTCTCCTAAGCCCCGCTCGGTTAACGCGTCGTTTCCGAGCCCCGATCGGTCTACGCGCCGTCTCCTGAGCCCCGATCGGCCCACGCGTCTTCTCCTCAGCCCCGATCGCTCTTCGCGCCGTCTCCTGCGCTCCGCTCGGTCCATGCGTCGTCTTCTTAGGCCCGATGCCTCCACGCGCCGTCTCCGAGCCACGATCGGTCTAGGCGCCGCTTCCTGAGCACCGATCGGTCCACGCGTCGTCTCCTAAGCCCCGATCGGTCCACGCGTCGTCTCCTAAGCCCAGATGCGTCGACGCGTCGTCTCCTGAGCCCCGATCGGTCCACGCCTCGTCCCCGAATCCCCGATCCGTACACGCGTCGTCTCCGAGCCCCGATCTATCCACGCGCCGTCTCGTGAGGCCCAATCGGACCACGCGCTGTCTCCTGAGCCCCGATAGGTACACGCGTCGTCTCCTATGCCCCGATCGGTCCACACGTCGTCTCCTTAGCCCCGGTCCATCCACGCGCAGTCTCCCGAGCCCCAATCGGTGCACGCGCCGTCTCCTAAGCCCCGATCGGTCCACGCCCCGTCGCCGAGCGCCGATCGGTTCACTCGCCGTCTCCTGAGACCCGATCCGTCCACGCGCTGGCGCCGAGCCGCGATCGGTCCACGCGCGGCCTCCTGAGCCCCAATCGGTCCACGCGCCGTCTCCCGAGCCCCGATCGGTCCACGCACCATTTCCTGCTGCCCAATCGGTCCCCCCCCCCGTGGCTCGCTACCTTGTTGTGGTGGGGGGGCTTGCGTGTCCTGATGATCCTCGAAGCTGTGCCAGCGGGAGTCCAACTCCTGGCAGGTCTAACCATGCTGGAGTGGTTCGAGGTGAAGGACCAGACTAAGAGCGTAGCCAACGTCCCAACCCACGGTGTAAGGCATCGTGCCAAGGGGTGAATGGCCGTGGGACGGTAAACATGACGGTTTCACACGATCCCTCTGGGGTACCTGCCGACCCCCCAGAGTAATCAGGCTTGCCCGGGTAAGGCGGCTCTGCCCGGGTCGACCTACCTTCCGACCAAATCGTGGGAACAAAATGGATAAACCTAAACAAACAAATAAAACAAAACAAAAAATAACGGCGACGAGGAGTGAGACAGAAGTATTGGCTGATGATCTCGGGGCAAGATCTGATATACGGGAGAACGTAAGAGTTGAGATGGACACGTCGATCACTGAGGATGCAAGTGACGTACAAAGTGTTGGAAAACGGAGCCGGCAGCACTCGCTGTCGTCATACTGCTCGGAGATGGAAGAAATCTCTATCGAGAGACCGAAAAAATTGCGAAAGAGAGACGGAAATGCTCTTCGAGAGACAGGAGACGAAGAACTGCCGCCAATTATGAAGGAGATCTCGGAGCATCGTGTCGAGCTGGAGACTTACCTGTTTAATGACACCAACAAGGTGAACAAAAATGCGATTCGATTCATCCTGGCTAAGTGGTCTTCATTGGAGACCAAACTCTACGAGCAGGTGGTAACATCTGAAAGAAGAAGGACGGAGTTAGAGGCTGAAAAAGAGAAAAGTAAGGATAGTGCCAAAGTAAACCATAGTACTCCTCCTACCTTTGTGCAGGCTATGATGGCCGGGCGACCGGGTATATCAGGAGCCCGAGGGGAGGTGGCCGGTGGAAATCCGCCTCGCCTAAAGCCGCCGAGTGAAGTCATTCTTTTGAAACCTGTAAGTGATGATGACACAAGAACGAATGAGCAAATCAAAGGTGAGGTTATAGGTGCGCTCAAAGAGATAAGGGCCAAGCTTAAAGTGCGAAACATTCGGCAATTGAGGAAAAAAGGTGTCGCGATTGAGGTTGAGAGCAAGACTGATGCACTCATGGTGAAGGATACGCGCTTTGGGGAGATAGGCCTGAAGGCAGAGGACCCGAGGAAACTTAACCCGACGATAATAGTGTATGACGTAGAGAAGGATGCCAGCACCGACGAGTTAAAAGAGGATCTGATCACTAAAAATTGTGACTTCGAGAAAAATGGTCTAGGTGACTTGCGAACCGTTATCAATTTCAGACATCATTTTAAAAACAAAAACGGAAATGTTAACTGGATAGTAGAGATGCCGGGCTTGATCCACAAAAAGCTTGTTGAGAAAGGCAGAATCTTCATGATGTGGCGATCCTATAGGATCAGAGAATTTGTTAATATAACGAGATGTTTTAAATGTAGTAGTTTTGGGCATATTGCCAAGCACTGCAATGCAGCACAGCCAATGTGTGAAAACTGTGGGGATGAAGGACATATCCGAAACGATTGCCCTAAAAAAGAAACACCGTGCTGTAGCAACTGCCGGAGAGCAAGACGGTCGACAACGAATCACCCGTCAAGCGATAGAGGGTGTCCGGAGTACCGGAGGCAGATCGAGTTGTATCGGAGCAAGGTGCAATGGAGCTAAAGATAGCTCAAATAAATGCGGCCAGGTCAGCGGCAGCAGCCGGCGAAATTCGGGTGATTTTGGAGCAGGAACGGTTTGATGTCCTCTGCCTACAAGAACCATATACAGTCAGAGGCAAGGTCATAGGGTACAACAACCCAAACATCAGAATTATCCAGTCCCTCAGTGATTCTCCTTGGGCAGCCATTTTGATTTGTAATCCGAGACTAGATGTCTTTCACGTCCGTACGGAGGAGCCTAATCACGTTGTATGTGCACATGTACGAGGGGAAATGACAAGCGTGTACGTAGTCAGTGTTTACTGCCAGTGCTCACGACCAATCGAGCCCTATTTAATGGCCATGAGTGAGCTCATTCGAAGAATTCGGCTTGCGGATGGTAGTGCAAGGATTATTTTAGCGATCGATGCGAATGCGCGGTCTTTGCTGTGGTTTTCGGGTAGTCTGGACCATAGGGGCAACGCCGTAGAGGAATTCCTCATAGAATACGAAATGATTGTATTGAATGTACCAGCGCAGCTGACGACTTACTCGTCTGCGAGCGGTGAGTCGAATATTGATGTAACTATGTCAACCGCGAACCTAAGCAATGATATCCAGAACTGGAGAGTTACCTCAGCTTGCGGCGCTAGTGACCATAATATGATCACCTTCACCGTACGTGGCCGGGCGGAGCCGGCACGTATGAGGAGTCGACAAATAGGGTACAGATTTTCAGACGCTGACTGGGATGAGTTTCTTCGCACTTATGATGCGTATATGACCCCAGGAATAAAAGAGCAGTTGGCGACGGTTAACCCGTGTGATGCCGCATGCACTTTTGGGAGGGTGGTCAACGCGGTGTGCAGGGATACCTTAAGGGAGAAAAAAGTATCAAACCGACCGGTCCCATGGTGGACACCAGAGCTACAGAGGAAGAGACGGGCAGTGAGAAGAGCCAGGAAGGAGCTCGCGCGTGCTAGGCGCATGAACTGGAACGTGGGCGATGTCGAGCCCCTGAAGAGAAGGTACGCAATGCTGAGGAATGAATATACGGCCAAAATCAGGAGCAACAAGCAGGACACGTGGAAAAGCTTTGTCAAGAAGGAAGCAAACGACAATCCCTGGGGGCTTATATATAAAATAGCTCGCGACAAAATGAAGAAAAATGAGATCCCGTGTTCGCTTGTCTTAGCGGATCAAAAGGTTACTGCAAATTGGAGGGAAACCGCAAGGGAAATGCTTAAGAAGATGGTTCCCAAAGACTCGAGGGTAGGAGAATCTGATGTTCTAAGAGAGATCAGGAGAACAAATGAAGCCTACGTGTGCATGAATGTCGAGCCTGAAATAACAGATGGAGAGATCTCTACGGCAATGAAGGCCACCAAATTAAAGAAAGCAGCGGGACTGGATGGGATACCCGCCGAGATTTTGAAGATTATTTATAGGCATGACCAAGGAACGATTCGAAATCTATTTAACAATTGTATGCAGCGTGGGGTTTTTCCTGATCTATGGAAAAAGGCGGAACTGCGAATTATAATCAAGGATGCATCTAGGGACCGGAGTAGGGTAGATTCATATCGGCCGATTGCTCTTCTCCCGGTAATTGGCAAGGTCTATGAGCGGATAATAATTAACAGGATTCAAAGACAATACAGAATCAACAAAGAACTAGAAAGCGATCGACAGTTCGGGTTTCGACCGGGTCGATCTACGGATGACGCCTTAACGAGCTTTCGGCGTGGAGTGTATGAGTCCGAGAAAAAGTATGTTCTAGCCATTTACACAGATATACAGGGAGCATTTGATAATTTGTGGTGGCCTGCAATTAAACGGCGCCTTATTGCTGCCGAGTGCAGTAGTAGGTTGATTGCGCTGGTCGACAACTACTTCAATAGGCGAGTAATGATAGTGAAAACCGAGTATAGTAGCGAAAAGCGTACCATGGAGAAAGGGTGCCCCCAAGGATCAATCATGGGCCCCGCTGCGTGGAATTGGTGCATGGACTCTCTATTGAGCGACATTGAGGAAGGAATGAATCCGGAAGAGGTAGAAGCGATCGCGTATGCAGACGACCTACTGCTGCTGATCAAAGGCAACTCAAGAGTCGCTCTGGAAGGAATAAGTAGAATTGTAGTGGCAAAAGTTGAAAAATGGTGTACCGAGCATAAACTCACCTTATCAGAATCAAAAACACAAGTGATGATAGTGAAAGGAAAATTCCATCCGCAGAGGTTACCAGTAATCAGAATAAATGGAAACTCCGTCCGGTACTGTACTGAATACAAGTATTTGGGAATAAAAATCGATTCCAAGATGACATTCACCGCACATGCGAAAAAGACCAGAGAAGGGATAACGAGGTTCGCCATGTCGATCAGGCGAATGGCCAAAGACGAATGGGGAATAAAAAGTAATATTATGCGGACCATATACAGAGGTGTTTGCGTACCAATTGCGACATACGGAGCGGCGTTATGGTATAGGGAGGCGGCTGGAACAATGGTCAGACGACACCTAGATGCAGCACAAAGGACAATGCTTCTATCGTTGACCAGGGCTTGTAGAACGGCGTCGACGGCTGCGATGCAAGTGATCGCGGGTTGCCTTCCTTTAGATCTCGAAGCAACAAAACGCGGGCTATGCTATAGAGTGAAGAAAAATGAATATACACGGTGGAAAGGTTATGAGTTCTTACCTGAAGTTCACGATGAAGATGTTGACCTGAAAAAAGAAAAAATGCTAATTAATGAAGAAATCTGGAATGAGTGGCAAAACAGATGGGAGAACGGTGTGCATGGAAGGGATCTCTATAAATTCATAAAAGATGTACGATTTAATGAGAAAAATAGGTGGTTTGCACCCAATAGATTTGCTGTTTACCTTATGACGGGATACGGGCCAATAAATGACTCGCTAAACAGGAGGAATTTAACTGCCGATGCCTCGTGCGCCTTGTGTGGGGAAGAACGAGAAACAGTTGATCATATGGTGTGGCAATGTGCTGGGTACGAAGACATCAGGTACCCGGAGCTCAGGCAAACTAGGAATCATGAAGACCTAATCAAGACTAAGAGCTTGAATAATACATTCAACAAGTTTGCAAAAAGTCTCTTTGAGACACGATCGACTCACCTGGAAAGGGGTGATGTCGCTCAGAATGAGTAATGTAGTAAAATAGACAAACAGGTTCACCTCCTCGTGGTTAGGGACGGGCAACGGACGGGAAACCGGACGGCTAAGAAACCTGTGAAAGTAGAAAAATAAGCAATAGAATGCCAATAATATAAGAATCCCAAACGATGCTAATATAGCGAAAATAAGAATTATCGGAAGATAATGAAGAATACAGCGGAAATGAGCGAAGAAGCTCGATTGCCGCATAATAGAAGACAAAATAAAAAAAAAAAAAAAAAAAAAAATGCCCAATCGGTCCATGCGCCGCCTCCGGAGCCCCGATCGATCCACGCGAATCTCCTGAGCTCCGATCGGTCCACGTGTCGTTCCCTAAGCCCCGTTCCATCCACGCGCAGTCTCCCGAACCCCAATCGGTCCACGCGCCGTCTCCTGAGCCCCGATCGGTCCACGCGCCGTCTCCTGAGCCCCGATCGGTCCACGCGTCGTTCCCTAAACTTCGATCCATCCACGCGCAGTCTCCCGAGCCCCAATCGGTCCACGCGCCTTCTCCTGAGCCCCGATCGGTCCACGTGCCGTCTCCTGAGCCCTGATCGGTCCACGCGTCGTCTCTTAAGCCACGATCGGTCCACGCGTCGTTCCCTAAACTTCGATCCATCGACGCGCAGTCTCCCGAGCCCCAATCGGTCCACGCGCCGTCTCCTGAGCCCCGATCGGTCCACGTGCCGTCTCCTGAGCCCCGATCGGTCCACGCGTTGTCTCCTAAGCCACGATTGGTCCATGCGCCTTCTCCTAAGCCCCGATAGGTCCACGCGCCGTCTCCGTGCGCCGATCGGTTAATGCGCCGTCTCCGGAGCCCCGATCGTTCCATGCGCCGTCTCCGAGCCCCGATCGGTCCACGCGCCGTCTCCTGAGCCCGGATCGGTCCACGCGTCGTCCCCGAATCCCCGATCCTTATAATCGTCGTTTCCGTGCCTCGATCGGTCCACGCGCCGTCGCCGAACCCCGATCGGTCCAGGCGTGGCCTCCTGAGCCCCGGTCGGTCCACGCGCCGTCTCCGAGCCCCGATCCGTCGACGCGTCGTCTCCTGAGCACCGATCGATCCACGGCCGCCTCCTGAGCATCGATCGCTCCACGCGCCGTCTCCTGAGCCCCGATCGGTCCACCTGCCGTCTCCCTGCCCCGATGGGTCCACGCGCCGTTTCCTTAGCCCCGAACGGTCGACGCGTCGTCTCCGAGCCCCGATGCCTCCACGCGCCGTCTCCGAGCCACTATCGGTCCGTGCGCCGCTTCCAGAGCCCCGATCGGTCCAGGCGCCGCTTCCTGCGCCCCGATCGGTCCACGCGCCGTCTCCTAAGCCCCAATCGGTCCACGTAGGGTCTCCGAGCGCCGATCATTTCACGCGCCGTTTCCTGAGACCCGATAGTTCCACGCGCCGTCTCCGAGCCCCGATCGGTCCACGCATCGTCTCCTAAGCCCCGATCGATTAACGCGCCGTCTCCGAGCCCCGAACGGTCCACGCGCCGTCGCCGTACCCCAATTGGTCCACGCGCAACCGCCTGAGCCCCAGTCGGTTCACGCGCTGTCGCCGAACCCCGATCGGTCCACGCGTCGTCTCCGAGCCCCGATCGGTCCACGCGCCGTCTCCTGAGCCCCGGTCGGCCCACGCGCGGCCTCCTAAGCCCCGATCGGTCCACGCGCCGTCACCGAGCCGCGATCAGTTCACGCGCGGCCTCCTAAGCCCCGATCGGTCCACGCGCCGTCGCCGAACCCCAATTGGTCCACGCGAAACCGCCTGAGCCCCAGTCGGTCGACGCGTCGTCTCCGGGCCCCGATCGGTGCACGTGCCGTCTCCTAAGCCCCGATCGGTCCACGCCCCGTCGCCGAGCGCCGATCGGTTCACGCGCCGTCTCCTAAGCCCCGATCGGTCCACGCGTCGTCTCCTAAGCCCCGATCCGTCGACGCGTCGTCTCCTGAGCCACGATCAATTGACGCGTCTTCTCCTGAGCCCGATCGCTCCTCGCGCCGTCTCCTGAGCCCCGATCGGTCCACGCGTCGTGTCCGAGCTCCGATCGGTCCATACGCCGTCTCCGAGCCACGATCGGTCCAGGCATCGCTTCCTGAGCCACGATCGGTCCACGCGCCGTATCCTAAGCCCCGATCGGTCCATGGGCCGTCTCTGAGCGCCGATAAGTTCAAGCGCCGTCTCCTGAGCCCCGATCGTTCCACGCGGCGTCTCCGAGCCCCGATCGATCCACGCGCCGTCTCCTGAGCCCCGATCGGTCGACGCGTCGTCTTTTGAGCCTCGATCGATCCACCCGTCGTCTGCTGAGCCCCAACCGCTCCACACGCCGTTACCTGAGCCCCGATCGGTTCACGCATCGTCTCCGAGCACCGATCGGTCCACGCGCCGTTTTCTGAGCACCGTTCGGTCCACGCGTCGTCTTCTTAGCCCCGATGCCTCCACGCGCCGTCTTCGAGCCACGATCGGTCCAGGCGCCGCTTCCTGAGCCCCGATCGGTCCACGCGCCGTCTCATAAGCCCCGATCGGACCAAGCGCCTTCTCCTCAGCCCCGATCGGTCCACGAGCCGTCTCCGAGCGCCGATTAGTTCACGCGCCGTCTCCTGAGCCCCGATCGTTCCACGCGCCGTCTCCGAGCTCCGATCCGTCCACGCGCCGTCTCCTGAGCCCGGATCGTTCCACGCGTCATCGCCGAATCCCCGATCCGTACACGCGTCGTCTCCGAGCATCGATCGGTCCACGCGCCGTCGCGGAGCCCCGATCGGTCCAGGCGTGGTCTCCTGAGCCTCGATCGGTCCACGCGCGGCCTCCTGAGCCCCGGTCAGTTCACGCGCCGTCTCCGAGCCCCGATCGATCCACGCGTCGTCTTCCAAGCCCAGATGCCTCCTCGCGCCGTCTCCGAGCCACGATCTGTCCAGGCGCTGCTTCCTGAGCCCCAATCGGTCCACGCATCGTCACCTAAGCCCCGATCGGTCCACGCGCCGTCACCGAGCCATGATCGGTCCACGCGCGGCTCCTGAGCCCCCATCGGTCCACGCGCCGTCGCCGAGCCGGGATCGGTCCACGCGCGGGCTCTTGAGTCTCGGTTGGTTCACGCGCCGTATCCGAGCCCCAATCGGTCCACGCGCCGGCTCCTGACCACCGATCGGTCCACGCGCCGTCTCCTGAGCCCCGATCGCTCCACGCACCGTTTTCTGAGCACCGTTTGGTCTACGCGTCGTCTTTAAAGCCCCGATGCCTCCACGCGCCGCCTCCGGAGCCCCGGCGATCCACGCGAATCTCCTGAGCTCCGGTCGGTCGACGCGCTGTCTCCTCAGCCCCGATCGGTCCAGGCGCCGCTTCCTGCGCCCCGATCGGTCCACGCGCCGTCTCCTAAGCCCCAATCGGTCCACGCGGCGTCTCCGAGCGCTGATCATTTCACGCGCCGTCTGCTGAGACCCGATCGTTCCACGCGCCGTCTCCGAGACCCGATCGATCCACGCGCTGCCTCCTGAGCCGCGATTGGTCCACGCGCTGTCTCCTGAGCCCCGATAGGTACACGCGTCGTCTCCGAGCTCTGATCGGTCCAGGCGCCGCTTCCTGAGCCCCGATCGGTCCACGCGCCGTATCCTAAGCCCCGATCGGTCCCCGTGCCGTCTCTGAGCGTTGATAACTTCACGCGCCGTCTCCTGCGCCCCGATCGGTCCACGCATCGTCTCGAAAGCCCCGCTCGGCTAACGCGTCGTTTCCGAGCCCCGATCGGTCCAGGCGCCGCTTCCTGAGCGCCGATCGGTCCACGCGCCGTATCCTAAGCCCCGATCGGTCCACGTGCCGTCTCTGAGCGCTGATAACTTCACGCGCCGTCTCCTAAGCCCCGATCGGTCCACCCGTCGTCTCTTAAGCCCCAATCGGTCCACGCGCCATCTCCGGGCGCCGATCATTTTACGCGCCGTCTCCTGAGCCCCGGTCGGTCCGCGCGCCGTCACGTGAGCCCCGATCGGTCAACGCGTAGTCTCCTAAGCCCCGATCGGTCCACGCGCCGTCTCCGAGCGCCGATCGGTTCACGCGCCGTCTCCTGAGCCCCGATCGTTCCACGCGCCGTCTCCGAGCCCCGGTCGGTCCACGCGCCGTCTCCGAGCCCCGATCGGTTCACGCATCGTCACCTAAGCCCCGATCGGTTCACGCATCGTCTCCTAAGCCCCGATCGGTTAACGCGCCGTCTCCGAGCCGCGATCGGTCCACGCGCCGTCACCGGAGCCCCGATCGGTCGACGCGCCGTCTCCTAAGCCCCGATCCGTCCACGGGCCGTCTCCTGAGCCCCGATTGCTCCACGGGCCGTTTCCTGAGCCCCGATCGTTCCACACGCCGCCCCCTAAACCTCGTTCGGTCCAGGCGTCGTCTCCTAAGCCCCGACCGGCTCACGCGCCGTCTCCTGTGCCCCGATCGATTCACGTGCCGTCTCCTAAGCCCCGATCGGTCCACCCGTCGTCTCTTAAGCCCCAATCGGTCCACGCGCCATCTCCGAGCGCCGATCATTTCACGCGCTGTCTCCTGAGCCCCGGTCGGTCCGCGCGCCGTCACCTGAGCCCCGATCGGTCGACGCGTCGTCTCCTAAGCCCTGAACGGTCCACGGGCCGTCTCCGAGCGGGGATCGGTTCACGCGCCGTCACCTGAGCCCCGATCGTTCCACGCGCCGTTTCCGAGCCCCGATCGGTCCACGCGTCGTCTCCTGAGCGCGGATCGTTCCACGCGTCGTCCCCGAATCCTCGATCCGTACACGCGTCGTCTCCGAGCCTCGATCGGTCCACGCGCCGTCGCCGAGCCCCGATCGGTCCAGGCGTATCCTCCTGAGCCCCGGTCGGTCCACGCGCCGTCTCCGAGCCCCGATCGGTCCACGCATCGTCTCCTAAGCCCCGATCGGTTAACGCGCCGACTCGGAGCCCCGATCGCTCCACGCGCCGTCGCCGAACCCCAATTGGTCCACGCGCAACCGTCTGAGCCCCGGTTGGTCCACGCGCTGTTTCCGAGCCCCGATCGGTCCACGCGTCGTATCCGAACCCCGATCGGTCCACGCGCCGTCGCCGAGCCATGATCGGTCCACGCGCGGCCTCCTGAGCCCCGGTTGCTTCACGCGCCGTATCCGTGCCCCCATCGGTCCACGCGTCGTCTCCGAGCCCCGATCGGTCCACGCGTCGTATCCAAACCCCGATCGGTCCACGCGCGGCCTCCTGAGCCCCAATCGGTCCACGCGTCGTCTCCTAAGCCTCGATCGGTCCACGCGCCGTCTCCTAAGCCCCGATCGGTCCACGCGCCGTCTCCGAGCGCCGATCGGTTCACGCGCCGCCTCCTGAGCCCCGATCGGTCCACGCGCCGTCTCCGAGCCCCGTTCGGTCCACGCGCCGTCTCCTCAGCCCCGATCGGTCCACGCGTCGACTCCTAAGCCTCGATAGGTCCACGCGCTGCCTCCTTAGCCCCGGTCGGTCCACGCGCCGTCTCCGAGCCCCGATCGATCCGCGTGACGCATTCTAAGCCACGGTCCGTCCACACGCCGTCTCCGAGCACCGATCAGTCCACGCGCCGTCTCCTGAGCCCCGATCGGTCAACGCGCCGTCTCCGAGCCTCGATCGGTCCACGTACCGTCTCCGAAGCCCCGATCGGTCCACGCGCCATCTCCTGAGCCTCGATCGGTCCACGTACCGTCTCCGAAGCCCCGATCGGTCCACGCGCCGTCTCCGAGCCCCGATCGATCCGCGTGACGCATTCTAAGCCACGGTCCGTCCACGCGCCGTCTCCGAGCACCGATCAGTCCACGCGCCGTCTCCTGAGCCCCGATCGGTTCACGCGTCGTCTCCGAGCCCCGATCGGTCCACGCGCCGTCGCCGAGCTGCGATCGGTCCACGCGCGGCCTCCTGAGCCCCGGTCGGTTCACGCGCCGTATCCGAGCCCCACTCGGTCCACGCGCCGTCTCGTGACTCCCAATCGGTCCACGCGCCGCCTCCTGAGCCCCGATCGGTCGACGCGCCGTCTCCTGAGCCCCAATCGTTCCAAGCGTCGTCCCCTAATACCCGACCCATACACGCGTCGTCTCCGAGGCTCGATCAGTCCACGCGTCGTCGCCGAGTCCCGATCGGTCCACACGCAGCCTCCTCAGCACCGGTCGATCCACGCGCCGTCTCCGAGCCTCGATCGGTCCACGTACCGTCTCCGAACGCCGATCGGTCGACGCGCCGTCTCCGAGCCGCTATCGGCCCACGCGCCGTCGCCGAGCCCCGATCGGTCCACTCATCGTCTCCTAAGCCCCAATCGGTTAACGCGCCGTCTCCTGAGCCCCGATCGTTCCACGCGCCGTCTCCGAGCCCCGATCGGTCCCTGCGCCGTCTCCTGAGCCCCAATAGGTCCACTCGCTGTCTCCTGAGCCCCGATAGGTACACGCGTCGTTTCCTACGCCCCGATCAGTCCACGCGTCGTCTCCTAGGCCCCGATCGGTCCACGCGCCGTCTCCGAGCCCCGATCGGTCCACGCACCGTGTCCTGATCCCCATCGGTCCACGCGGCGCCTCCTGAGCCCCGATCGCTCCTCGCGCCGTCTCCTGAGCCCCGCTCGGTCCATGCGTCGTCTTCTTAGCCCCGATGCCACCACGCGCCGTCTCCTAAGCCCCGATCTGCCCACGGGCCGTTTCCGAGCTCCGATCGGTCCACGCGCCGTCTCCAAGCCTCGATCCGTACACGCGCCGTCTCCGAGCCCCGATCGGTCCACGCGCCGTCTCCTGAGCCCCGATCGGTTCACGCATCGTCTCCTAAGCCCCGATACGTCCACGCGCCGTCTCCTGAGCCCCGATCGGTCCACGCGTCGTCTCCTAACCCCCGATCGGTTAACGCGCCGTCTACGAGCCCCGATGGGTCCACGCGCCGCCTCCTAAGCCCCGATTGGTCCACGCGTCGTCTCCTAAGCCCCGATCGGTCGACGGGTCGTCTCCTAAGCCCCGATCGGTCGACGCGTCGTCTCCTAATCCCCGGTCGGTCCACGCGCCGTCGCCGAACCCCAATTGGTCCACGCGCCGTCTCCTGAGCCCCGATCGGTCCACGCGCCATCTCCGAGCCACGATCGGTCCGTGCGCCGCTTCCAGAGCCCCGATCGGTCCACGCGTCATCTCCTGAGTTCCGATCGGTCCACGCGCCGTCTCCTAAGCCCCGATCGGTCCACGCGCCGTCTCGGAGCCCCGATCGGTTCACGTGCCGTCTCGTGAGCCCCGATCGTTCCACGCGCCGTCTCCGAGCCCCGATCGGTCCACGCTCCGTCTCCAGAGCCCGGATCGTTCCACGCGTCGTCTCCTGATCCCCGATCCGTAAACGCGTCGTCTCCGACCCTCGATCGGTCCACACGCCGTGTCCGAACCCCGATCGGTCCGCGTGCCGCATTCTAAGCCGCGGTCCGTCTACGCGCCGTCTCCGAGCACCGATCGGTCCACGCGCCGTCTCAAAGCGCCGATCATTTCACGCGCTGTCTCCTGAGCCCGGATCGGTCCACGCCACGTCTCCGAGCTCCGATCGGTCCACGCGCCGTTTCCGAGCCCCGATCGGTCCATACGTCGTCTACGAGTTCCGATGGGTCCACGCGCCGTTTCCGAGCCCCGATCGGTCCGCGCGCCGTCTCCTGAGCCCCGGTGGGTCCACGCGCGGCCTCCTGAGCCCCGATCGGTCCTCGCGCCGTCGCCGAGCCGCGATCGGTCCACGCGTGGTCTCCGAGCCCCGATCGGTCCACGCGCCGTCGCCGAGCCACGATCGGTCCACGCGCGGCCTCCTGAGCCCCGATCGGTCCACCCGCCGTCGCCTAGCCGCGATCGGTCCACGCGCGGTCTCCGAGCGCCGATCGCTCCACGCACCATCTTCTGCTCCACAATCGATCCACGCGCCGCCTCCGGAGCCCCAATTGGTCCACGCGCAACCGCCTGAGCCCCAGTCGGTCCACGCGCTGTATTCGAGCCCCGATCAGTCCACGCGTCGTCTCCGAGCCCCGATCGGTCTACGCGCCGTCTCCGCGCCATGATCGGTCCACGCGCGGCCTCCTGAGCCCCGATCGGTCCACGCGCCGTCGCCGAGCCGCGATCGGTTCTCGGGCGGCCTCCTGAGCCCCGATCGGTCCACGCGCCGTCTCCGAGCTCCGATCGGTCCACGCGCCGTCTCCTGAGCCCCGATCCATCCACGCGCAGTCTCCGAGCCACGATCGGTCCAGGCGCCACTTCCTGAGCCCCGATCGGTTAACGCGCCGACTCCGAGCCCCGATCGTTCCACGCGCCGTCTCCGAGCCCCGATCGGTCCACGCTCCGTTGCCGAACCCTAATTGGTCCACGCGCAACCTCCTGAGCCCCAGTCGGTCCACGCGCCGTCTCCGAGCGCCGATAACTTCACGCGCCGTCTCCTGAGCCCCGATCGTTCCACGCGCCGTCTCCGAGCCCCGATCGATCCACGCGCCGTCTCCTGAGCCCAAATCGGTCCACACGCTGTCTCGTGAGCCCCGATGGGTACACGCGTCGTCTCCTACGCCCCGATCGGTCCACGCGTAGTCTCCTAAGCCCCGCTCGGTTAACGCGTCGTTTCCGAGCCCCGATCGGTCCACGCGTCGTCTCCTGAGCCCCAATTAGTCCATGCGCCGTCTCCTAAGCCCCGATCCGTCCACGGGCCGTGTCCGAGCTCCGATCGGTCCACGCGTCGTCTCCGAGCCCTGATCGGCCCACGCGCCATCGCCGAGCCCCGATCGATCCACGCGCCATCGCCGAGCCCCGATCGGTCCACACCCCTTCTCCTGAGCCCCGATCGGTCGACGCGTCGTCTCCTAAGCCCCGACCGGTGCACGCGCCGTCTCCTGTGCCCCGATCGATTCACGTGCCGTCTCCTAAGCCCTGCTCGGTTAACGCGTCGTTTCCGAGCCCCGATCGGTCCACGCGTCGTCTCCTGAGCCCCAATTAGTCCACGCGCCGTCTCCTAAGCCCTGATCCGTCCACGGGCCGTGTCCGGGCTCCGATCGGTTCACGCGCCGTCTCCAAACCTCGATCCGTACACGTGTCGTCTCCGAGCCCTGATCGGTCCACGCGCCATCGCCGAGCCCCGATCGGTCCACGCGCCCTCTCCGAGCGCCGATCATTTCACGCGCCGTCTCCTGAGCCCCGATCGGTCCACACCCCTTCTCCTGAGCCCCGGTCGGTCCACGCGCCGTCTCCTGAGCCCCGATCGGTCCACGCGTCGTCTTCTAAGCCCCGATCGGTCCACGCGTAGTCTCCTAAGCCCCGCTCGGTTAACGCGTCGTTTCCGAGCTCCGATCGGTCCACGCGTTGTCTCCTGAGCCCCAATGAGTCCATGCGCCGTCTCCTAAGCCCCGATCCGTCCACGGGCCGTCTCCGAGCCCCGATCGGTCCACGCGTCGTCTCCTAAGACCCGATCGGTCCACGTATCGTCTCCTAAGCCCCGATCGGTCCACACGCCATCTCCGAGCCCCGATGGGTCCACGCGTCGCCTCCTGAGCCCCGGTCGGTCCACGCGCCGTCTCCTGAGCCCCGATCGGTTCACCCGTCGTCTCTTAAGTCCCAATCGGTCCACGCGCCCTCTCCGAGCGCCGATCATTTCACGCGCCGTCTCCTGAGCCCCGGTCGGTCCGCGCGCCGTTTCCAGAGCCCTATCGGTCCACGCATCGTCTCCTGATCTCCGATCGGTCCACGCGCCGTCTCCTAAGCCCCGATCGGTCAACGCGCTGTCTCCGAGCGCCGATCGGTTCACGCGCCGTCTCCTGAGCCCCGATCGGTCCACGCGCCGTCTCCTGAGCCCGGATCGGTCCACGCGTCATCGCCGAATCCCCCATCCGTACACGCGTCGTCTCCGAGCCTCGATCGGTCCAGGCGCTGCTTCCTGAGACCCAATCGGTCCACGCGTTGTCACCTAAGCCCCGATCGGTCCACGCGCCGTCTCCGAGCCCCGATCGGTTCACGCATCGTCACCTAAGCCCCGATCGGACCACGCGCCGTCTCCTGAGCCCCGATCGCTCCACGCTCCGTCTCCGAGCCCCGATCGGTCCACGCGCCGGCACCTGAGCCCGGATCGGTCCACGCGCCGTCGCCGAACCCCAATTGGTCCACGCGCAACCGCCTGAGCCCCAGTCGGTCCACGCGCCGTCTCCTGAGCCCCGATCGGTCCACGCGGCGCCTCCGGAGCCCCGATCGATCCACACGAGCCTCCTGAGCCCCGGTCGGCCCACGCGCCGTCTCCTGAGCCCCGATCCGTCCACGCGCCGTCTCCTGAGCCCCGATCGTCCAACGCGCCGTCTCCGAGCACCGATCGGTCCACGCGCCGTCTCCTGAGCCCCGATCGATCCACGCGTCGTCTTCTAAGCCCAGATGCCTCCTCGCGCCGTCTCCGAGCCACGATCGGTTCAGGCGCCGCTTCGTGAGCCCCGATCGGTCCACGCTCTGTCACCAAGCCCCGATACGTACACGCGTCGTCTCCGAGCCCCGGTCGGTTCACGCGCCGTCTCCGAGCCCCGATGGGTCCACGCGCGGTCTCCTGAGCCCCGGTCGGTCCACGCGCCGTCGCCGAACCCCAATTCGTTCACGGGCAACCTCCTGAGACCCAGTCGGTCCACGCGCCGTCTCCTGAGCCCCGATCGGTCCACGTATCGTCTTCTACGCCCCGATCGGTCCACGCGTCGTCTCCTAAGCCCCGAACGGTCCACGCGCCGTCTCCGAGCCCCGATGGGTCCACGCGCGGTCTCCTGAGCCCCGGTCGGTCCACGCACCGTCGCCGAACCCCAATTCGTTCACGGGCAACCTCCTGAGACCCAGTCGGTCCACGCGCCGTCTCCGAGCCCCGATCGGTCCACGCACCGTCTCCTGATCCCCATCGGTCCACGCGGCGCCTCCGGAGCCCCGATCGATCCACACAAGTCTCCTGAGCCCCGGTCGCTCCACGCGCCGTCTCCGAGCGCCGATTGGTGCACGCGTCGTCTCCGAGCCCTGATCGGTCCACGCGCCATCGCCGAGCCCCGATCGGTCCACGCGCCATTGCCGAGCCCCGATCGGTCCACGCGCCGTCTCTTGAGCCCTGCTCGGTTAACGCGTCGTTTCCGAGCCCCGATCGGTCCACGCGTCGTCTCCTGAGCCCCAATTAGTCCACGCGCCGTCTCCTAACTCCTGATCCGTCCACGGGCCGTGTCCGAGCTCTGATCTGTTCATGCGCCGTCTCCAAACCTCGATCCGTACACGCGTCGTCTCCTGAGCCCCGATCGATCCACGGGTCTTCCCCTGAGGCTCGACCGCTCCACGCGCCGTCTCCTGAGCCCGGATCGGTCCACGCGTCATCTCCGAGCCCCGATCGGTCCACGCGCCGTCCCCGAGCCCCGATCGGTCCACGCGCCGTTTCGTGAGCCCCGATACGTCCACGCGCAGGCGCCGAGCCCTGATCGGTCCACGCGCTGTCTCCTGAGCCCCGATCGATCCACGGGTCTTCCCCTGAGCCCCGACCGCTCCACGCGCCGTCTCCTGAGCCCGGATCGGCCCACGCGTCGTTTCCGAGCCCCGATCGGTCCACGCGTCGTCTCCCGAGCCCCAATTAGTCCATGCGCCGTCTCCTAAGCCCCGATCCGTCCACGGGCCGTGTCCGAGCTCCGATCGGTCCACGCGTCGTCTCCGAGCCCTGATCGGTCCACGCGCCATCGCCGAGCGCCGATCGGTCCACGCGCCATCGCCGAGCCCCGATCGGTCCACGCGCCGTCTCCTGAGCCCCAATTAGTCCACGCGCCGTCACCTAACTCCTGATCCGTCCACGGGCCCTGTCCGAGCTCTGATCTGTTCATGCGCCGTCTCCAAACCTCGATCCGTACACGCTCCGTCTCTTGAGCCCCGATCGGTCCACACCACTTCTCCTGAGCCCCGATCGATTTACGCGCCGTCTCCTGAGCCCCGATAGGTACACGCGACGTCTCCTACGCCCCGATCGGTCCACGCGTCGTCTCCTAAGCCCTGCTCGGTTAACGCGTCGTTTCCGAGCCCCGATCGGTCCACGCGTCGTCTCCTGAGCCCCAATTAGTCCACGCGCCGTCTCCTAACTCCTGATCCGTCCACGGGCCGTGTCCGAGCTCTGATCTGTTCATGCGCCGTCTCCAAACCTCGATCCGTACACGCGTCGTCTCCGAGCCCTGATCGGTCCACGCGCCATCGCCGAGCCCCGATCGGTCCACGCGCCATCGCCGAGCCCCGATCGGTCCACGCGCCCTCTCCGAGCGCCGATCATTTCACGCTCCGTCTCCTGAGCCCCGATCGGTCCACACCACTTCTCCTGAGCCCCGATCGATTCACGTGCCGTCTCCTAAGCCCCGATCGGTTCACCCGTCGTCTCTTAAGTCCCAATCGGTCCACGCGCCCCCTCCGAGCGCCGATCATTTCACGCGCCGTCTCCTGAGCCCCGATTGGTTCACGCGCCGTATCCGAGCCCCAATCGGTCCACGCGCTGTCTCCGAGCCCTGATCGGTCCACGCGTCGTCTCCGAGCCCCGATCGGTCTAAGCACCGTCGCCGAGCCATGATCGGTCCACGCGCGGCCTCCTGAGCCCCGGTCGGTTCACGCGCCGTCTCCGAGCCCCGATTGATCCACGCGTCGTCTTCTAAGACCAGATGCCTCCTCGCCCCGTCTCCGAGCCAGGATCGGTTCAGGCGCCGCTTCGAGAGCCCCGATCGGTCCACACTCCGTCCCCAAGCCCCGATCCGTACACGCGTCGTCTCCGAGCCCCGATCGCTCCTCGCGCCGTCTCCTGAGCCCCGATCGTTCCACGCGCCGTATCCGAGCCCCGATCGATCCACGCACCGTCTCCTGAGCCCCGATCGGTCCACGCGTCGTTCCCCAAGCCCCGATCCATCGACGCGCCGTCTCATGATGCCCAATCGGTCCACGCGCAGTCTCCTGAGCCCCGATAGGTACACGCGTAGTCTCCTAAGCCCCGATCGGTCCACGCGCCGCCTCCGGAGCCCCAATCGATCAACGTGAGTCTCCTAAGCCCCCATCGGTCCACGTGCCGTCTCCGAGCCCCGATCGGTCCACGTATCGTCTCCTAAGCAACGATCGGTCCACTCGTCGTCTCCTAAGTCCCGATCGGTCCACGCGCCGTCTCCGAGCCCCGATCGGTCCACGAGTCGTCTCCTAAACCCCGATCGGTCCACGCGCCGTCTCCTGTGCCCCGATCGGTCGACGCGTCCTCTCCTAAACCCCGATCGGTCCACGCGTCGTCTCCGAGCTCCGATCGGTCCACACGCCGTTTCCTGAGCCCCGATCGGTCCATGCGTCGTCTTCTTAGCCCCGATGCATCCACGCGCCGTCTCCGAGCCACGATCGGTCCAGGCGCCGCTTCCTGAGCCCCGATCGGTCCCTGCGCCGTATCCTAAGCCCCGATCGGTCCACGCGCCGTCTCCGAGCGCCGATAAGTTCAAGCGCCGTCTCCTGAGCCCCGATCGTTCCACGCGGCGTCTTCGAGCCTCCATCGATCCACGCGCCGTCTCCTGAGCCCCGATCGGTCGACGCGTCGTCTTCTGAGCCCCGATCGATCCACGCGTCGTCTCCTGAGCCACGATCAATTGACGCGTCTTCTCCTGAGCCCGATCGCTCCTCGCGCCGTCTCCTGAGCCCCGATCGGTCCACGCGTCGTCTCCGAGCTCCGATCGGTCCACACGCCGTCTCCGAGCGCCGATTAGTTCACGCGCCGTCTCCTGAGCCCCGATCGGTCCACGCGCCGCCTCCGGAGCCCCAATCGATCAACGTGAGTCTCCTAAGCCCCCATCGGTCCACGTGCCGTCTCCGAG
Organism: Netelia fuscicornis; assembly: GCA_946811545.1. NCBI lineage: Eukaryota > Metazoa > Arthropoda > Insecta > Hymenoptera > Ichneumonidae > Netelia > Netelia fuscicornis. Next base: position 28,783,426 of record OX328014.1, on the reverse strand, counting down.
CCCCGATCGGTCCACGTATCGTCTCCTAAGCAACGATCGGTCCACTCGTCGTCTCCTAAGTCCCGATCGGTCCACGCTCCGTCTCCCAGCCCCGATCGGTCCACGCGCCGTCTCCTGAGCCCGGATCGGTCCACGCGCCGTCGCCGAACCCCAATTAGTTCACGCGCAACCGCCTGAGCCCCGGTTGGTCCACGCGCTGTCTCCGAGCCCCGATCGGTCCACGCGTCGTATCCAAACCTCGATCGGTCCACGCGCCGTCGCCGAGCCCCGATCGGTCCACGCGCCGTCTCCGGGCCCCGATCGGTCCACGCTAGGCTCCTGAGCCCCGGCTGGTCCGCGCGCCGTCTCCTGAGCCCCGAACGGTCGACGCGCCGTCTCCTGAGCCCCAATCGGCCCGCACGCTGTCTCGTGAGCCCCGATAGGTACACGCGTCGTCTCCTACGCTCCGATCGGTCCACGCGCCGTCTCCGAGCCCCGATCGGTTCACGCGCCGTCTCCTGAGCCCCGATCGGTCCACGCGCGGTCGCCGAGCCCCGATCGGTCCACGCATCGTCTCCTAAGCGCCGATCCATGGACGCGTTATTTCCTGAGCCCCGATCGCTCCACGCGCCGTTTTATGAGCCTCGATCGTTCCACACGCCGCCTCCTAAGCCCCGATCGGTCCAGGCGTCGTCTCCTAAGCCCCGACCGGTCCAGGCGCCGCCTCCTGAGCCCTGATCGGTCGACGCGCCTTCTCCTGAGCCTCGATCGGTCCATGCGCCGTCGCCGAGCCGCGATCGTTCTACGCGCCGTCTCCGAGCCCCGAGCGGTCCACGCGCCATCTCCGAGCCCCGATCGGTCGACGCATCGTCTCCTAAGCCCCGATCGGTTAACGTGCCGTCTCCGAGCCCCAATCGGTCCACGCGCCGTCTCCTGAGCCCCGATGCGTCCACGCGCAGTCGCCGAGCCCCGATCGGTCCACGCGCCGTTTCCTAAGCCCCGATCGGTCCACGCGCGGCCTGCTTAGCCCCGGTCGGTCCACGCGCCGTCTCCGAGCCCCGATCGGTCCACGCATCGTCTCCTAAGCCCCGATCGGTCCACGCGCCTTCTCCTAAGCCCCGATCGATCCACGCGCCGTATCCGAGCCCCCATCGGTCCACGCGTCGTCTCCTGAGCCCCGATCGGTCCACGCGCCGTCGCCAAGCCCCGATCGGTCCATCCATCGTTTCCTAAGCCCGGATCGGTTAACGCGCTGTCTCCGAGCGCCGATCGGTCCACGCTCCGTTGCCGAACCCCAAATGGTCCACGCGCAACCGCCTGAGCCCCGATCGGTCCACACGTCGTCTCTGAACATCGATCGGTCCACGCGCCGTTGCCGAGCCATGATCGGTCCACGCGCGACGTCCTGAGCCCCGATCGGTCCACGCGCCGCCGCCGAGCCGCGATCGGTCCACGCGCGGCCTCCTGAGCCCCGATCGGTCCACGCGCGGCCTCCTGAGCCCCGATCGGTCCACGCGCCGTCACCGAGCCGCGATCGGTCCACGCGCGACCTCCTGAGCCCCGGTTGGTTCACGCGCCGTATCCGAGCCCCCATCGGTCCACGCGTCGTCTCCGAGCCTCGATCCGTCCACGCGCCGTCGCCGAGCCATGATCGGTCCACGCGAGGCTCCTGAGCCCCGGTCGGTCCGCGCGCCGTCTCCTGAGCCCCGATCGGTCGACGCGCCGTCTCCGAGCCCCGATGCGTCCACGCGCGGTCTCCTGAGCCCCAGTCGGTACACGCGCTGTCTCCGAGCCCCGATCGGTCCACGCATCGTCTCCTAAGCCCCGCTCGGTTAACGCGTCGTTTCGGAGCCCCGATCGGTCTACGCGTCGTCTCCTGAGCCCCGATCGGCCCACGCATCGTCTCCTAAGCCCCGATCGGTCCACGCGCCGTCTCCGAGCGCCGATCCGTCCACGCGCCGTCTTCTGAGCCCCGATCGGTCCACGCGTCGTCTCCTAAACCCGGACGGTCCACCCGCCGTTTCCGAGCCCCGATCGCTCCACGAGCCGTCTCCTGAGCCCCGATCGGTCCACGCATCGTCTGCTAAGCCCCGGACGATCCACCCGCCGTTTCCGAGCCCGATCGCTCCACGCGCCGTCTCCTGAGCTCTGACCGGTCCACGCTTCGTCTCCTAAGCCCCGATCGCTCCACGCGCCGTCTCCTGAGCCCGATCGGTCCACGCATCGTCTCCTATGCTCCGATCGGTTAACGCGCCGTCTTCGCGCCGCGATCGGTCCACGCGCCGTCGCCGAACCCCAATCGTTCCACGCGCAACCGCCTGAGCCCCAATCAGTTCACGCGAGTCTCCTAAGCCCCGACCGGTCCACGCGCCGTCTCCTGAGCCCCGATCGGTCCACGCGTCGTCTCCTAAGCCCCGATCGCTCCTCGCGCCGTCTCCTGCACCCCGCTCGGTCGATGCTCCGTCTTCTTAACCCCGATGCCTCCACGCGCCGTCTCCGAGCCACGATCGGTCCACGCGCCGTCTCCTGAGCCCCGATCATTCCACGCGCCTTCTCCTAAGCCACGATCGGTCCACGCGCCGTCTCCGAGGCTCAGTCGGTACGCGCGGTCTCCGAACACCGATTGGTCTACGCGTCGTCTCCGAGCCCCGATCGGTCCACGCGCTGTCTCCGAGCACCGATCGGTCTACGCGTCGTCTCCGAGCCCCGATCGGTCCACGCGCCGTCGCCGAGCCATCATCGGTCCACGCGCGGCCTCCTGAGCCCCGATCGGTCCACGCGCCGTCGCCGAGCCGCGATCGATCCACGCGCGGCCTCCTGAGCCCCGGTCGGTTCACGCGCCGTATCCGAGCCCCAATCGGTCCACGCACCGTCTCCTGAGCCCCGATCGTTCCACGCGCCGTCTCCGAGCCCCGATCGTTCCACGCGGCGTCTCCTGATCCCCAATGGGTCCACACGCTGTGTCGTGAGCCCCGATAGGTACACGCGTCGTCTCCTACTCCCGATCGGTCCACGCGTCGTCTCCTGAGCCCCGATCGTTCCACGCGCCGTCTCCGAGCGCGATCGGTCCACGCGCCGTCTCCTGAGCCCGGATCGGTCCACGTGCCGTCTCCGGGCCCCGAACGGATCACGCACCGTCTCCTGATCCCAATCGGTCCACGCGGCGCCTCCGGAGCCCCGATCGATCCACGCGCCGTCTCCTGCACCCCGCTCGGTCGATGCTCCGTCTTCTTAACCCCGATGCCTCCACGCGCCGTCTCCGAGCCACGATCGGTCCACGCGCCGTCTCCTGAGCCCCGATCATTCCACGCGCCTTCTCCTAAGCCACGATCGGTCCACGCGCCGTCTCCGAGGCTCAGTCGGTACGCGCGGTCTCCGAACACCGATTGGTCTACGCGTCGTCTCCGAGCCCCGATCGGTCCACGCGCTGTCTCCGAGCACCGATCGGTCTACGCGTCGTCTCCGAGCCCCGATCGGTCCACGCGCCGTCGCCGAGCCATCATCGGTCCACGCGCGGCCTCCTGAGCCCCGATCGGTCCACGCGCCGTCGCCGAGCCGCGATCGATCCACGCGCGGCCTCCTGAGCCCCGGTCGGTTCACGCGCCGTATCCGAGCCCCAATCGGTCCACGCACCGTCTCCTGAGCCCCGATCGTTCCACGCGCCGTCTCCGAGCCCCGATCGTTCCACGCGGCGTCTCCTGATCCCCAATGGGTCCACACGCTGTGTCGTGAGCCCCGATAGGTACACGCGTCGTCTCCTACTCCCGATCGGTCCACGCGTCGTCTCCTGAGCCCCGATCGTTCCACGCGCCGTCTCCGAGCGCGATCGGTCCACGCGCCGTCTCCTGAGCCCGGATCGGTCCACGTGCCGTCTCCGGGCCCCGAACGGTTCACGCACCGTCTCCTGATCCCAATCGGTCCACGCGGCGCCTCCGGAGCCCCGATCGATCCACGCGAGTCTCCTGAGCCCCAGTCGGTCCGCGCGCCGTCTCCTGAGCCCCGATTGGTCGACGCGTCGTCTCCTGAGCCCTGATCGATCCACGCGTCGTCTCCTGAGCCCCGATCGCGCCACACGCCGTTTCCTGAGCCCCGATCGGTCCACGCGTCGTCTTCAACGCCCCGATGCCTCCACGCGCCGTCTCCGAGCCACGATCGGTCCGTGCGCCGCTTCCACAACCCAGATCGGTCCACGCGTCATCTCCTGATCTCCGATCGGTCCACGCGCAGTCTCCTAAGCCCCGGTCGGTCCACGCGCCGTCTCCGAGCGCCGATCGGTTGACGCGCCGTCTTCTGAGCCCCGATCGTTCCACGCGCCGTCTCCTGAGCCCCAATCGGTCCACACGCTGTGTCGTGAGCCCCGATAGGTACACGCGTCGTCTCTTACGCCCGATCGGTCCACGCGTCGTCTCCTGATCCCAATCGGTCCACGCGGCGCCTCCGGAGCCCCGATCGATCCACGCGAGTCTCCTGAGCCCCAGTCGGTCGGCGCGCCGTCTCCGAGCGCCGATCGGTTAACGCGCCGTCTCCGAGCGCCGATCGGTTAACGCGCCGTCTCCGAGCCCCGATCGGTCCACGCACCATCTTCTGCTCCCCAATCGGTCCACGCGCCGCCTCCGGAGCCCCAATTGGTCCACGCGCAACCGCCTGAACCCCAGTCGGTCCACGCGCTGTCTCCGAGCCCCAATTGGTCCAGGCGCCGTCTCCGAACCCCGATCGGTCGACGCGCTGTCTCCGAGCCCCGATCGGTCCACGCGCCGTCTTCGAGCCCCGATCGGTCCACTCATCGTCTCCTAAGCCCCAATCGGTTAACGCGCCGTCTCCTGAGCCCCGATCGTTCCACGCGCCGTCTCCGAGCCCCGATCGGTCCCTGCGCCGTCTCCTGAGCCCCAATAGGTCCACTCGCTGTCTCGTGAGCCCCAATAGGTCCACTCGCTGTCTCCTGAGCCCCGATAGGTACACGCGTCGTTTCCTACGCCCCGATCAGTCCACGCGTCGTCTCCTAGGCCCCGATCGGTCCACGCGCCGTCTCCGAGCCCCGATCGGTCCACGCACCGTGTCCTGATCCCCATCGGTCCACACGGCGCCCCCGGAGCTCCGATCGATCTACGCGAGGCTTCTGAGCCCCGGTCCGTCCGCGCGCCGTCTCCTGAGCCCCGATCGCTCCAGGTGCCGTTTTCTGAGCACCGTTCGGTCCACGCGTCGTCTTCAAAGCCCCGATGCCTCCACGCGCCGTCTCCGAGCCACGATCGGTCCGTGCGCCGCTTCCAGAGCCCTATCGGTCCACGCGTCCTCTCCTGATCTCCTATTGGTCCACGCGCCGTCTGCTAAGCCCCGATCGGTCCAGGTGCCGTCTCCGAGCGCCGATCGGTTCACGCGCCGTCTCCTGAGCCCTGATCGGTCCACGCGTCGTTCCCTAAGCTCCGATCCATCCACGCGCAGTCTCCTGAGCCCCGATCGGTCCACGCATCGCCTCCTGAGCTCCGGACGGTCCAGGCGCCGTCTCCGAACCCCGAGCGGTCGACGCGCCGTCTCCGAGCCCCGATCGGTCCACGCGCCGTCGCCGAACCCCAATTGGTCCACGCGCAACCGCCTGAGCCCCAGTCGGTCCACGCGCCGTTTCCTGAGCCCCGATCGGTCCACGCGCCGTCTCCTGAGCCCCGATCGATCTACGCGTCGTCTCCTAAGCCCTGATTGGTGGACGAGCCGTCTCCCAACCACGATCGGTTCACGCGCCGTCTCCTAAGCCCCCATCTGTCTACGACCCGTCTCCGGGCCCCGATCGATGCACGCGCCGTCTCCTAAGCCCCGATCGATCCACGCGCCGTCGCCGAACCCCAATTGGTCCACGCGCAACCGCCTGAGCCCCAGTCGGTCCACGCACTGTCTCCGAGCCCCGATCGGTCCACGCGCCGTCTTCGAGCCCCGATCGGTCCACGCAACGTCTCCTAAGCCCCAATCGGTTAACGCGCCGTCTCCTGAGCCCCGATCGTTCTACGCGCCGTCTCCGAGCCCCGATCCGTCCACGCGCTGTCTCCGAGCCCCGATGGGTCCACGCATCGTCTCCTAAGCCCCGCTCGGTTAACGCGTCGTTTCGGAGCCCCGATCGGTCTACGCGCCATCTCCTGAGCCCCGATCGGTCCACGCGTCGTCTCCTGAGCCCCGATTGTTCCACGCGCCGTCTCCGAGCGTCGATCAGTCCACGCGCCGTCTTCTGAGCCCCGATCGGTCCAGGCGCCGTCTCCGAGCGCCGATCCGTCCACGCGCCGTTTCCTAGCCCCGATCGCTCCACGCGCCGTCTCCTGCGCTCTGATCGGTCCACGCTTCGTCTCCTAAGCCCCGATCGCTCCACGCGCCGTCTCCTGAGCCCGATCGGTCCACGCATCGTCTCCTATGTCCCGATCGGTTTTACGCGCCGTGTCCGCGCCGCGATCGGTCCACGCGCCGTCGCCGAATCCCAATTGATCCACGCGCAACCGCCTGAGCCCCAATCGGTCCACGCGGGTCTCCTAAGCCCCGACCGCTCCACGCGCCGTCTCCTGAGCCCCTATCGCTCCACGCGTCGTCTCCGAGCCCCGATCGGTCCACGCGCCGTCTCCTGAGCCCCGATCGGTCCACGCGTCGTCTCCTAAGCCCCGATCGGTCCACGCCCCGTCTCCAAGCCCCGATCCGTCGCCGCGTCGTGTCCTGAGCCCCGATCAATTGACGCGTCTTCTCCTGAGCCCCGATCGCTCCTCGCGCCGTCTCCTGAACCCCGATCATTCCACGCGCTTTCTCCTAAGCCACGATCGGTCCACGCGCCGTCTCCGAGCCCCAGTCGGTCCACGCGCTGTCTCCGAGCACCGATCGGACTACGCGTCGTCTCCGAGCCCCGATCGGTCCACGCGCCGTCTCCGAGCCCCGAACGGTTCACGCTCCGTCTCCTGGTCCCAATCGGTCCACGCGGCGCCTCTGGAGCCTCGATCGATCCACGCGAGTCTCCTGAGCCCCAGTCGTCCGCGCGCCATCTCCTGAGCCCCGATTGTTCGACGCGTCGTCTCGTGAGCCCCGATCGATCCACGCGTCGTCTCCTGAGGCCCGATCGCACCACACGCCGTTTCCTGAGCCCCGATTCGTCCACGCGTCGTCTTCAAAGCCCCGATGCCTCCACGCGCCGTCTCCGAGCCACGATCGGTCCGTGCGCTGCTTCCACAACCCCGATCGGTCCACGCGTCATCTCCTAATCTCCGATCGTTCCACGCGCCGTCCCCGATCCCCGATCGATCCACGCGCCGTCTCCGAGTGCCGATCGTTCCACACGGCGTCTCCGAGCCCCGATCGGTCCACGCTTCGTCTCCTGAGCCCGGATCGTTCCACGCGTCGTCTCCTGATTCCCGATCCTTAAACGCGTCGTCTCCGAGCCTCGATCGGTCCACACGCCGTGTCCGATCCCCGGTCGGTCCGCGTACCGCATTCTGAGCCGCGGTCCGTCCACGCGCCGTCTCCGAGCACCGATCGGTCGACGCGCCGTCTCAGAGCGCCGATCATTTCACGCGCCGTCACCTGAGCCCCGATCGGTCCACGCGTCGGCTCCTAAGCCTCTATCGGTCCACGCGCGGCCTGCTTAGCCCCGGTCGGTCCACGCGCCGTCTCCGAGCCCCGATCGGTCCACGAATCATCTCCTAAGCCCCGATCGGTCCACGCGCCTTCTCCTAAGCCCCGATCGGTCCACGCGCCTTCTCCTAAGCCCCGATCGATCCACGCGCCGTCTCCGAGCGCCGATCGGTTCACGCGCCGTCTCCTGTGCTCCGATCGTTCCACGCGCCGTCTCCGAGCCCCGTTCGGTCCACGCGCCGTCTCCTCAGCCCCGATCGGTCCACGCGTCGGCTCCTAAGCCTCGATAGGTCCACGCGCGGCCTCCTTAGCCCCTGTCGGTCCACGCGCCGTCTCCGAGCCCCGATCGGTCCACGCGTCGTCTCCTAAGCCCCGATCGGTCCGTGCGCCGTCTCCGAGCCCCGATCGGTCCACGCACCATCGCATTCTCCCCAATCGGTCCATGCGCCGCCTCCGGAGCCCTGCTCGATCCACGCGAATCTCCTGAGCTCCGGTCGGTCCTCGTACCGTCTCCGAGCCCCGATCGGTCCACGTACCGTCTCCGAAGCCCCGATCGGTCCACGCGCTGTCTCCTGAGCCCCAATCGGTCCACGCGTCGTCTCCTAACCCCCGATCGGTCTGTGCGCCGTCTCCGAGCCCCGATCGGTCCACGCACCATCGCATGCTCCCCAATCGGTCCATGCGCTGCCTCCGGAGCCCTGATCGATCCACGCGAATCTCCTGAGCTCCGGTCGTTCCTCCTACCGTATCCGAGCCCCAATCGGGCCACGCGCCGTCTCCTGAGTCCCGATCAGTCCACGCGTCGTCTCCTAAGCCCCAATCGGTCCACGCCCGCCTCCGGAGCCCCGATCGATCCACGCGAATCTCCTGAGCTCCGGTCGGTCGACGCGCCGTCTCCTCAGCCCCGATCGGTCTACGCGTCGTCTCCTAAGCCCCGATTAGTCGACGCGTCGTCTCCTGAGCCCCGATCAATTGACGCGTCGTCTCCTGATCCCCGATCGCTTCTCGTGCCGCCTCCTGAGCCCCGATCGGTCCAGGCGTCGTCTCCGGAGCCCCGATCAATTGACATGTCTTCTCCTGAGCCCCGATCGCTCCTCGCGCCGTCTCCTGAACCCCGCTCGGTCCATGCGTCGTCTTCTTAGCCCGGATGCCTCCACGCGCCGTCTCCAAGCCACGATCGGTCCAGGCGCCGATTCCTGCGCCCCGATCGGTCCACGCGCCGTCTCCTAAGCCCCAGTCGGTCCACGCGCGGTCTCCGAGCCCCGATCGGTCCACGCGTCGTCTCCGAGCCCCGATCGGTCCACGTATCATCTCATGCTTCCCAATCGGTCCACGCGCCGCCTCCGGAGCCCCGATCGATCCACGCGAATCTCCTGAGCTCCGGTCGGTCCACGTACCGTCTCCGAAGCCCCGATCGGTCCACGCGGCGTCTCCTGAACCCCGATCGGTTTACGCATCGTCTCCTAAGCACCGATACGTCCACACGCCGTATTCGAGCCCCGATCGGTCCGCGTGACGCATTCTAAGCCACGGTCCGTCCACGCGCCGTCTCCGAGCACCGATCGGTCCACGCGCCGTCTCCTGAGCCCCGATCGGTCCACGCGTCGTCTCCCAAGCCCTGATCGGTCCACGCGCCGTCTCCGAGCCCCGATGGGTCTACGCGCCGCCTCCTGAGCCCCGATCGATCCACGCATCGGCTCCTGAGCCCCGGTCGGTTCATGCGCCGTCTCCGAGCCCCGATCGATCCACGCGTCGTCTTGTAAACCCAGATGCCTTCTCGCGCCGTCTCCGGGCCACGATCGGTCCAGGCGCCGCTTCCTGAGCCACGATCGGTCCACGCGCCTTCTCCGAGCCCCGATCGGTCCACGCGCAACCTCCTGAGCCCCAGTCGGTACACGCGCTGTCTCCGAGCCCCGATCGGTCCCCGCATAGTCTCCTAAGCCCCGCTCGGTTAACGCGTCGTCTCGGAGCCCCGATCGGTCCAGGCGCCGCTTCCTGAGCACCGACCGGTCCACGCGTCGACTCCTGAGCCCCGATCGGTCGACGGGTCCCCTCCTAAGCCCCGATCGGTCCACGCGCCGTCTCCGAGCCCCGATGGGTCTACGCGCCGCCTCCTGAGCCCCGATCGATCCACGCATCGGCTCCTGAGCCCCGGTCCGTCCACGCGCCGTCTCCGAGCACCGATCTGTCCACGCGCCGTCTCCTGAGCCCCGATCGGTCTACGCGCCGTCTCATGAGCCCCGATCGGTCAACGCATCCTTTCCTAAGCCCCGATACGTTCACACGCCGTCTCCTAAGCCCCGATCGGTTAACGCGCCGTCTCCGAGCCCCGATCAGTCCACGCGCCGTCTCATGAGCCCCGGTCGGTTCATGCGCCGTCTCCGAGCCTCCGTTCGATCCACGCGTCGTCCTGTAAGCCCCGATGCCTTCTCGCGCCGTCTCCGGGCCACGATCGGTCCAGGCGCCGCTTACTGAGCCACGATCGGTCCACGCGTTGTCTCCTAGGCCCCGATCGGTCCACGGGCCTTCTCCGAGCCCCGATCGGTTCACGCATCGTCTCCTAAGCCCCGATCGGTTAACGCGCCGTCTCCGAGCCCCGAACGGTCCACGCGCGGTCGCCGACCCCTAATTGGTCCACGCACAACCGCCTGAGACCCAGTCGGTTCACGCGCTGTCGCCGAACCTCGATCGGTCCACGCATCGTCTCCGAGCCCCGAACGGTCCACGCGCCGTCGCCGAGCCGCGATCGGTCCACGCGCGGCCTCCTGAGCCCCGATCGGTCCACGCGCCGTCGCCGAGCCGCGATCGGTCCACGCGCGGCCTCCTGAGCCCCGATTGGTTCACGCGCCGTATTCGAGCCCCAATCGGTCCACGCGCCGTCTCCTGAGCCCCGATCGGTCCACGACCCGTCTCCGGGCCCCGATCGGTGCACGCGCCGTCTCCTAAGCCCCGATCGGTCCACGCGCCGTCGCCGAACCCCAATTGGTCCACGCGAAACCGCCTTAGCCCCAGTCGGTCCACGCGCTGTCTCCGAGACCCGATCGGTCCACGCGTCGTCTCCGAGCCCCGATCGGTCCACGCGCCGTCGCCGAGTCATGATCTGTCCACGCGCGGCCTCCTGACACCCGATCGGTCCACGCGCCGTCTTCGAGCCCCGATCGGGCCACGCATCGTCTCCTAAGCCCCAATCGGTTAACGCGCCGTCTCCGAGCCCCGATCGGTCAACGCGCTGTCGCCGAACCCCAATTGGTCCACGCGCAACCGCCTGAGCCCCAGTCGGTCCACGCACTGTCTCCGAGCCCCGATCGGTCCACGCGTCGGCTCCGAGCCCCGATCGGTCCACGCGTCGTCTCCTAAGCCCTGATCGGTCCACGTGCCGTCTCCGAGCCCCGATGGGTCCACGCGCCACCTCCTGAGCCCCGATAGATCCACGCATCGGCTCCTGAGCCCCGATCGGTTCACGCGTCGTCTTCGAGCCCCGATCGATCCACGCGCCGTCTCGTAAGCCACAATCGGTCCACGCGCCGTCTCTGAGCGCCGATCATTTCACGCGGCGTCTCCTGAGCCCCGATCGGTTCACGCATCGTCTCCTAAGCCCCGATACGTCCACACGCCGTATCCGAGCCCCGATCGGTCCGCGTGACGCATTCTAAGCCACGGTCCGTCCACGCGCTGTCTCCGAGCACCGATCGGTCCACGCGCCGTCTCCTGAGCCCCGATCGGTCCACGCGTCGTCTCCTAAGCCCTGATCGGTCCACTTGCCGTCTCCGAGCCCCGATGGGTCCACGCGCCGTTTCCTGGGCCCCGATCAGTCCACGCGTCGCCGCCGGAGCCATGATCGGTCTACGCGCCGTCTCATGAGCCCCGATCGGTCAACGCATCGTCTCCTAAGCCCCGATACGTTCACACGCCGTCTCCGAGTCCCGATCATTCCACGCCCCGTCTCCGAGCCCCGATCGGTCCACGCGTCATCGCCGAATCCCCGATCCGTACACGCGTCGTCTCCGAGCCTCGAACGGTCCACGCGCCGTCGCGGAGCCCCGATCGGTCCAGGCGTGGTCTCCTGAGCCTCGATCGGTCCACGCGCGGTCTCCTGAGCCCCGGTTGGTTCACGCGCCGTCTCCGAGCCCCAATCGGTCCACGCGCCGGCTCCTGAGCCCCGATCGGTCCACGCGCCGTCTCCTGAGCCCCGATCGCTCCACGCACCGTTTTCTGAGCACCGTTTGGTCCACGCGTCGTCTTCAAAGCGCCGATGCCTCCACGCGCCGTCTGCGAGCCACGATCCGTCCGTGCGCCGCTTCCAGAGCCCTCTCGGTCCACGCGTCGTCTCCTGTACTCCGATCGGTCCACACGCCATCTCCTAAGCCCCGATCATTCCACGCGCCGTCTCCGAGCGCCGATCGGTTCACGCGCCGTCTCCTGAGCCCCGATCGTTCCACGCACCGTCTCCGATCTCCGATCGGTCCACGCGTCGTCTCCTAAGCCCCGATCGGTCCAAGCGCCTTCTACTAAGCCCCGATCGGTCCACGCGCCTTCTCCTGAGCCCCGATCGGTCCACGCGCCGTCTCCGAGCGCCGATCATTTCACGTGACGTCTCCTGAGCCCTGATCGTTCCACGCGCCATCTTCGAGCCCCGAGCGGTCCACGCGCCGTCTCCTGAGCCCCAATCGATCCACGCGCAGCCTACTGAGCCCCGATCGGTCCACGCGCCGTCGCCGAGCCGCGATCGGTCTACGCGCCGCTCCGAGCCCCGATCGTTCCACGCGCCGTCGCCGAGCTATGATCGGTCCACGCGCGGCCTCCTGAGCCCCGATCGGTCTACGCGCCGTCGCCGAGCCGCGATCGGTCCACGCACCGTCGCCGAGCCGCGATCGGTCCACGTGCGGCCTCCTGAGGCCCGATTGGTTCACGCGCCGTATACGAGCCCCAATCGGTCCACGCGCCGTTTCCTGAGCCCCGATCGGTCCACGCGCGGCCTCCTGAGCCCCGATCGGTCCACGCGCCGTCGCGGAGCCGCGATCGGTCCACATGCGGCCTCCTAAGCCCCGATCGGTCCACGCGCCGTCGCCGAACCCCAATTGGTCCACGCGAAACCGCCTGAGCCCCAGTCGGTCCACGCGCTGTCTCCGAGCCCCGATCGGTCCACGCGTCGTCTCCGAGCCCCGGTCGGGTCACGCATGGTCTCCTAAGCCCCAATCAGTTAACGCGCCGTCTCCGAGCCCCGATCGGTCCACGCACCGTCGCCGAACCCCAATTGGTCCAGGCGCAACCGCCTGAGCCCCAGTCGGTCCACGCGCTGTCTCCGAGCCCCGATCGGTCCACGCGTAGTCTCCGAGCCCCGATCGGTCCACGCGCCGTCGCCGAGTCATGATCTGTCCACGCGCGGCCTCCTGAGACCCGATCGGTCCACGCGCCGTCTTCGAGCCCCGATCGGTCCACGCGCCGTCTCGTAAGCCCCGATCGGTCGACGCGTCGTCTCGTGAGCCCCGATCGGTCCACGCGCCGTCTCCGAGCCCCGATCGGTCCACGCGCCGTCTCCTAAGCCCCGTTCGGTCCAAGCGCCGTCTCCGAGCCCCTATCGGTCCACGCATCGTCTCCTAAGCCGCGATCGGCTAACGCGTCGACTCCGAGCCGCGATCGTTCCACGCGCCGTCCCCGATCCCCGATCGATCCACGCGCCGTGTCCGAGCGCCGATCGATTCACGCGCCGTCACCCGAGCCCCGATCGTTCCACACGGCGTCTCCGAGCCCCGATCGGTCCACGTTTCGTCTCCTGAGCCCGGATCGTTCCACGCGTCGTCTCCTGATTCCCGATCCTTAAACGCGTCGTCTCCGAGCCTCGATCGGTCCACACGCCGTCTCCGAGCCACGACCGGTTCAGGCGCCGCTTCCCGAGCCCCGATCAGTCCACGTGTCGTCTCCTGACCCCCGATCGCTCCACGGACCGTTTCCTGATCCCCGATCGGTCCACGCGCCGCCTCCTGAGTCCCGATCGGTCAACGCGTCGTGTCCTAACCCCTGATCGGTCCACGTGCCGTCTCCGAGCCCCGATGGGTCCACGTGCCACATCCTGAGCCCCGATCGGACGACGCGTCGTCTCCTGAGCGTTGATCGATCCACGCGTCGTCTCCTGAACCCCGATTGCTCCACGGGCCGTTTCCTGAGCCCCGTTCGGTCCACGCGTCGTCTACTAAGCCTAGATGCCTCCTCGCGCCGTCTCCGAGCCATGACGGGTCCAGGCGCCGCTTCCTGAGCCCCGGTCGGTCCACGCGTTGTCTCCTAAGCCCCATTCGGTCCACGCGCCGTCTCCTAAGCCCCGATCATTCCACGCGCCGTCTCCGAGCCCCGATCGGTCCACGCGCCTTCTCCGAGCCCCGATCGGTTCACGCATCGTCTCCTAAGCCCCGATCGGTTAACGCGCCGCCTCCTGAGCCCCGATTGGTTCACGCGCCGTATCCGAGCCCCAATCGGTCCACGCGCTGTCTCCGAGCCCTGATCGGTCCACGCGCCGTCTCCGAGCCGCGATCGGTCCACGCATCGTCTCCTAAGCCCCGATCGGTTAACGCGCCGTCTCCCCGCCCCGATCGGTCCACGCGCCGTCTCCTGAGCATTGATCCGTCCACGCGCGGCGTCGAGCCGCGATCGGTCCACGCGCGGTCTCCTGAGCCCCGATCGGTCCACGCGCCGTCTCCTAATCCCCAATCTGTCCACGACCCGTCTCCGGGCCCCGATCGGTGCACGCGCCGTCTCCTAAGCCCCGATCGGTCAACGCGCCGTCGCCGAACCCCAATTGGTCCACGCGAAACCGCCTGAGCCCCAGTCGGTCCACGCGCTGTCTCCCAGCCCCGATCGGTCCACGCGTCGTCTCCGAGCCCCGATCGGTCCACGCGTCGTCGCCGAGTTATGATCTGTCCACGCGCGGCCTCCTGAGACCCGATCGGTCCACGCGCCGTCTTCGAGCCCCGATCGGTACACGCATGGTCTCCTAAGCCACAATCGGTTAACGCGCCGTCCCCGAGCCCCGATCGGTCCACGCGCCGTCTCCTGAGCCCCGATACGTCCACGCGCAGTCGCCGAGCCCTGATCGGTCCATGCGTCGTCTCCTAATCCCCGATCGGTCCACGCGAGGCTCCTGAGCCCCGATCGGACCACGCATCGTCTCCTAAGCCCCAATCGGTTAACGCGCCGTCTCCGAGCCCCGATCGGTCCACGCGCCGTCGCCGAACCCCAATTGGTCCACGCGCAACCGCCTGAGCCCCAGTCGGTCCACGCACTGTCTCCGAGCCCCGATCGGTCCACGCGTCGTCTCCGAGCCCCGATCGGTCCACGCGTCGTCTCCTAAGCCCCGATCGGTCCATGCACCGTCTCCTGAGCCCCAATCGCTACACGCGCCGTTTTCTGAGCACCGTTTGGTCCACGCGTCGTCTTGAAAGCCCCGATGCCTCCACGCGCCGTCTCCGAGCCACGATCGGTCCGTGCGCCGCTTCCAGAGGCCTATCGGTCCACGCGTCGTCTCCTGATCTCCGATCGGTCCACGCGCCGTCTCCTAAGCCCCGATCATTCCACGCGCCGTCTCCGAGCCCCGATCGGTCCACGCGCCGTCTCCTAAGCCCCGATCGGTCAACGCGCCTTCTCCTCAGCCCCGATTGGTCCACGCGCCGTCTCCGAGCGCCGATCGGTTCACGCGCCGTCTCCTGAGCCCCGATCGCTCCACGCGCCGTCTCCGAGCCCCGATCGCTCCACGCGCCGTCTCCGAGCGCCGATTGGTGCAAGAGCCGTCTCCTGAGCACCGATCGTTCCACACGCCGCCTCCTAAGCCTCGATCTGTCCAGGCGTCGTCTCCTAAGCCCCGACCGGTCCACGCGCCGTCTCCTGAGCCCCGATACGTCCACGCGCAGTCGCCGAGCCCCGATCGGTCCACGCGCGGTCTCCTGAGCCCCGATCTGTCCACGCGTCGTCTCCTAAGCCCCGATCCGTCGACGCGTCGTCTCCTGAGCCACGATCAATTGACGCGTCTTCTCCTGAGCCCGATCGCTCCTCGCGCCGTCTCCTGAGCCCCGATCGGTCCACGCGTCGTCTCCGAGCTCCGATCGGTCCAAACGCCGTTTCCTGAGTCCCGATCGGTCCATGCGTCGTCTTCTTAGCCCCGATGCCTCCACGCGCCGTCTCCGAGCGCCGATAAGTTCAAGCGCCGTCTCCTGAGCCCCGATCGTTCCACGCGGCGTCTCCGAGCCTCGATCGATCCACGCGCCGTCTCCTGAGCCCCGATCGGTCGACGCGTCGTCTTCTGAGCCCCGATCGACCCACGCGTCTTCTCCTGAGCCCCAACCGCTCCACACGCCGTTTCCTGAGCCCCGATCGGTCCACGCATCGTCTTCGAGCACCGATCGGTCCACGCGCCGTTTTCTGAGCACCGTTCGGTCCACGCGTCGTCTTCAAAGCCCCGATGCCTCCACGCGCCGTCTCCGAGCCCCGATCGCTCCTCGCGCCGTCTCCTGAGCCCCGCTCGATCCATGCGTCGTCTTCTTAGCCCCGATGCCTCCACGCGCCGTCTCCTGAGCCCCGATCGTTCCACGCACCGTCTCCGAGCCCCGATCGGTCGACGCGCCGTCTCCTGAGCCCGGATCGGTCCACGCGTCATCGCCGAATCCCCGATCCGTACACGCGTCGTCTCCGAGCCTCGATCGGTCCACGCGCTGCTTCCTGAGCCCCAATCGGTCCACGCGTTGTCACCTAAGCCCCGATCGGTCCACGCCCCGTCTCCTGAGCCCGGATCGGTCCACCTGTCGTCCTCGAATCCCCGATCCGCACACGCGTCGTCTCCGAGCCCCGACCGGTCCACGCGCCGTCGCCGAGCCTCGATCGGTCCACGCGCGGCCTCCTGAGCCCCGATCGGTTCACGCGCCGGCTCCGAGCCCGATCGGACCACGTGCCGTCTCCTGAGCCCCGGTCGGTTCACGCGCCGTCTCCGAGCCCCGATGGATCCACGCGCCGTCTCCTGAGCCCGGATCGGTCCACCTGTTGTCCTCGAATCTCGGATCCGCACACGCGTCGTCTCCGAGCCTCGACCGGTCCACGCGCCGTCTCCTGAGCCCCGATCATTCCACGCGCCGTCTCTTAAGCCGCGATCCGTCCACGGGCCGTCTCCGAGCTGCTATCGGTAAACGCGCCGTCACCAAGCCCTGATCCGTACACGCGTCGTCTCCGAGCCCCGATCGGTCCACGCGCCGTCTCCGAGCACCGATTGGTCCACGCGCCGTCGCCCGAACCCCAATTGGTCCACGCGCAGTCGCCGAGCCCCGATCGATCCCGCATCGTCTCCTAAGCCCCGATCGGTTGACGCGTCATTTACGAGCCCCGATCGGTCTACGCGCCGTCTCCTGAGCCCCGATCGGTCGACGCGTCGTCTCCTAAGACCCGACCGGTTCACCCGCCGTCTCCTGTGCACCGATCGATTCACGTGCCGTCTCCTGAGCCCCGCTCGGTCCATGCGTCGTCTTCTAAGCCCCCATGCCTCCACGCACCGTCTCCTGAGCCCCGATCGTTCCACGTGCCGTCTCCGAGCCCCGATCGCTCCACGCGCCGTCTCCGAGCGCCGATTGGTGCACGAGCCGTCTCCTGAGCACCGATCGTTCCACACGCCGCCTCCTAAGCCCCGATCTGTCCAGGCGTCGTCTCCTAAGCCCCGACCGGTCCACGCGCCGTCTCCTGAGCCCCGATACGTCCACGCGCAGTCGCGGATCCCCGATCGGTCCACACGCGGTCTCCTGAGCCCCGATCTGTCCACGCGCCGTCTCCGAGCCCCGATCGGTCCACGCGCCGTCTCCGAGCCCTGATCGGTCCACGAGCCGTCTCCTGAGCCCCAATCGGTCCACTTGCTGTCTCCTGAGCCCCGATAGGTACACACCCCTTCCCCTGAGCCCCAATCGGGCGACGCGTCGTCTGCTAAGACCCGACCGGTTCACCCGCCGTCTCCTGTGCACCGATCGATTCACGTGCCGTCTCCTAAGCCCCGATCGGTCCACACGTCGTCTCCTAAGCCCCAATCGGGCTACGCGTCGTCTCCTAAGCCCCGATCAGTCGCCGCGTCGTCTCCTGAGCCCCGATCAATTGACGCGACTTCTCCTGAGCCCCGATCGCTGCTCGCGCCGCCTTCGGGCCCCGATCGGTCCACGCACCGCCTCCTGATCCCCATCGGTCCACGCGCCGTCTCCTGAGCCACGATCGATCCACATGCCGTCTCCGAGCCCCGATCGGTCCGCGTGCCGCATTCTAAGCCACGGTCCATCCACGCGCCGTCTCCGAGTCCCGATCGGTCCACGCGTCGTCTCCTAAGCCCCGATCGGTCGACGCGTCGTCTCGTGAGCCCCGATCGGTCCACGCGCCGTCTCCGAGCCCCGATCGGTCCACGCGCCGTCTCCTAAGCCCCGTTCGGTCCAAGCGCCGTCTCCGAGCCCCTATCGGTCCACGCATCGTCTCCTAAGCCGCGATCGGCTAACGCGTCGACTCCGAGCCGCGATCGTTCCACGCGCCGTCCCCGATCCCCGATCGATCCACGCGCCGTGTCCGAGCGCCGATCGATTCACGCGCCGTCACCCGAGCCCCGATCGTTCCACACGGCGTCTCCGAGCCCCGATCGGTCCACGTTTCGTCTCCTGAGCCCGGATCGTTCCACGCGTCGTCTCCTGATTCCCGATCCTTAAACGCGTCGTCTCCGAGCCTCGATCGGTCCACACGCCGTCTCCGAGCCACGACCGGTTCAGGCGCCGCTTCCCGAGCCCCGATCAGTCCACGTGTCGTCTCCTGACCCCCGATCGCTCCACGGACCGTTTCCTGATCCCCGATCGGTCCACGCGCCGCCTCCTGAGTCCCGATCGGTCAACGCGTCGTGTCCTAACCCCTGATCGGTCCACGTGCCGTCTCCGAGCCCCGATGGGTCCACGTGCCACATCCTGAGCCCCGATCGGACGACGCGTCGTCTCCTGAGCGTTGATCGATCCACGCGTCGTCTCCTGAACCCCGATTGCTCCACGGGCCGTTTCCTGAGCCCCGTTCGGTCCACGCGTCGTCTACTAAGCCTAGATGCCTCCTCGCGCCGTCTCCGAGCCATGACGGGTCCAGGCGCCGCTTCCTGAGCCCCGGTCGGTCCACGCGTTGTCTCCTAAGCCCCATTCGGTCCACGCGCCGTCTCCTAAGCCCCGATCATTCCACGCGCCGTCTCCGAGCCCCGATCGGTCCACGCGCCTTCTCCGAGCCCCGATCGGTTCACGCATCGTCTCCTAAGCCCCGATCGGTTAACGCGCCGCCTCCTGAGCCCCGATTGGTTCACGCGCCGTATCCGAGCCCCAATCGGTCCACGCGCTGTCTCCGAGCCCTGATCGGTCCACGCGCCGTCTCCGAGCCGCGATCGGTCCACGCATCGTCTCCTAAGCCCCGATCGGTTAACGCGCCGTCTCCCCGCCCCGATCGGTCCACGCGCCGTCTCCTGAGCATTGATCCGTCCACGCGCGGCGTCGAGCCGCGATCGGTCCACGCGCGGTCTCCTGAGCCCCGATCGGTCCACGCGCCGTCTCCTAATCCCCAATCTGTCCACGACCCGTCTCCGGGCCCCGATCGGTGCACGCGCCGTCTCCTAAGCCCCGATCGGTCAACGAGCCGTCGCCGAACCCCAATTGGTCCACGCGAAACCGCCTGAGCCCCAGTCGGTCCACGCGCTGTCTCCCAGCCCCGATCGGTCCACGCGTCGTCTCCGAGCCCCGATCGGTCCACGCGTCGTCGCCGAGTCATGATCTGTCCACGCGCGGCCTCCTGAGACCCGATCGGTCCACGCGCCGTCTTCGAGCCCCGATCGGTACACGCATGGTCTCCTAAGCCACAATCGGTTAACGCGCCGTCCCCGAGCCCCGATCGGTCCACGCGCCGTCTCCTGAGCCCCGATACGTCCACGCGCAGTCGCCGAGCCCTGATCGGTCCATGCGTCGTCTCCTAATCCCCGATCGGTCCACGCGAGGCTCCTGAGCCCCGATCGGACCACGCATCGTCTCCTAAGCCCCAATCGGTTAACGCGCCGTCTCCGAGCCCCGATCGGTCCACGCGCCGTCGCCGAACCCCAATTGGTCCACGCGCAACCGCCTGAGCCCCAGTCGGTCCACGCACTGTCTCCGAGCCCCGATCGGTCCACGCGTCGTCTCCGAGCCCCGATCGGTCCACGCGTCGTCTCCTAAGCCCCGATCGGTCCACGCACCGTCTCCTGAGCCCCAATCGCTACACGCGCCGTTTTCTGAGCACCGTTTGGTCCACGCGTCGTCTTGAAAGCCCCGATGCCTCCACGCGCCGTCTCCGAGCCACGATCGGTCCGTGCGCCGCTTCCAGAGGCCTATCGGTCCACGCGTCGTCTCCTGATCTCCGATCGGTCCACGCGCCGTCTCCTAAGCCCCGATCATTCCACGCGCCGTCTCCGAGCCCCGATCGGTCCACGCGCCGTCTCCTAAGCCCCGATCGGTCAACGCGCCTTCTCCTCAGCCCCGATTGGTCCACGCGCCGTCTCCGAGCGCCGATCGGTTCACGCGCCGTCTCCTGAGCCCCGATCGCTCCACGCGCCGTCTCCGAGCCCCGATCGCTCCACGCGCCGTCTCCGAGCGCCGATTGGTGCAAGAGCCGTCTCCTGAGCACCGATCGTTCCACACGCCGCCTCCTAAGCCTCGATCTGTCCAGGCGTCGTCTCCTAAGCCCCGACCGGTCCACGCGCCGTCTCCTGAGCCCCGATACGTCCACGCGCAGTCGCCGAGCCCCGATCGGTCCACGCGCGGTCTCCTGAGCCCCGATCTGTCCACGCGTCGTCTCCTAAGCCCCGATCCGTCGACGCGTCGTCTCCTGAGCCACGATCAATTGACGCGTCTTCTCCTGAGCCCGATCGCTCCTCGCGCCGTCTCCTGAGCCCCGATCGGTCCACGCGTCGTCTCCGAGCTCCGATCGGTCCAAACGCCGTTTCCTGAGTCCCGATCGGTCCATGCGTCGTCTTCTTAGCCCCGATGCCTCCACGCGCCGTCTCCGAGCGCCGATAAGTTCAAGCGCCGTCTCCTGAGCCCCGATCGTTCCACGCGGCGTCTCCGAGCCTCGATCGATCCACGCGCCGTCTCCTGAGCCCCGATCGGTCGACGCGTCGTCTTCTGAGCCCCGATCGACCCACGCGTCTTCTCCTGAGCCCCAACCGCTCCACACGCCGTTTCCTGAGCCCCGATCGGTCCACGCATCGTCTTCGAGCACCGATCGGTCCACGCGCCGTTTTCTGAGCACCGTTCGGTCCACGCGTCGTCTTCAAAGCCCCGATGCCTCCACGCGCCGTCTCCGAGCCCCGATCGCTCCTCGCGCCGTCTCCTGAGCCCCGCTCGATCCATGCGTCGTCTTCTTAGCCCCGATGCCTCCACGCGCCGTCTCCTGAGCCCCGATCGTTCCACGCACCGTCTCCGAGCCCCGATCGGTCGACGCGCCGTCTCCTGAGCCCGGATCGGTCCACGCGTCATCGCCGAATCCCCGATCCGTACACGCGTCGTCTCCGAGCCTCGATCGGTCCACGCGCTGCTTCCTGAGCCCCAATCGGTCCACGCGTTGTCACCTAAGCCCCGATCGGTCCACGCCCCGTCTCCTGAGCCCGGATCGGTCCACCTGTCGTCCTCGAATCCCCGATCCGCACACGCGTCGTCTCCGAGCCCCGACCGGTCCACGCGCCGTCGCCGAGCCTCGATCGGTCCACGCGCGGCCTCCTGAGCCCCGATCGGTTCACGCGCCGGCTCCGAGCCCGATCGGACCACGTGCCGTCTCCTGAGCCCCGGTCGGTTCACGCGCCGTCTCCGAGCCCCGATGGATCCACGCGCCGTCTCCTGAGCCCGGATCGGTCCACCTGTTGTCCTCGAGTCTCGGATCCGCACACGCGTCGTCTCCGAGCCTCGACCGGTCCACGCGCCGTCTCCTGAGCCCCGATCATTCCACGCGCCGTCTCTTAAGCCGCGATCCGTCCACGGGCCGTCTCCGAGCTGCTATCGGTAAACGCGCCGTCACCAAGCCCTGATCCGTACACGCGTCGTCTCCGAGCCCCGATCGGTCCACGCGCCGTCTCCGAGCACCGATTGGTCCACGCGCCGTCGCCCGAACCCCAATTGGTCCACGCGCAGTCGCCGAGCCCCGATCGATCCCGCATCGTCTCCTAAGCCCCGATCGGTTGACGCGTCATTTACGAGCCCCGATCGGTCTACGCGCCGTCTCCTGAGCCCCGATCGGTCGACGCGTCGTCTCCTAAGACCCGACCGGTTCACCCGCCGTCTCCTGTGCACCGATCGATTCACGTGCCGTCTCCTAAGCCCCGATCGGTCCACACGTCGTCTCCTAAGCCCCAATCGGGCTACGCGTCGTCTCCTAAGCCCCGATCAGTCGCCGCGTCGTCTCCTGAGCCCCGATCAATTGACGCGACTTCTCCTGAGCCCCGATCGCTGCTCGCGCCGCCTTCGGGCCCCGATCGGTCCACGCACCGCCTCCTGATCCCCATCGGTCCACGCGCCGTCTCCTGAGCCACGATCGATCCACATGCCGTCTCCGAGCCCCGATCGGTCCGCGTGCCGCATTCTAAGCCACGGTCCATCCACGCGCCGTCTCCGAGTCCCGATCGGTCCACGCGTCGTCTCCTAACCCCTGATCGGTCCTCGTGCCTTCTGCGAGCCCCGAAGGGTCCACGCGCCGTCTCCTGAGCCCCGATCGGTCCACACCCCTTCCCCTGAGCCCCGATCGGTCGACGCGTCGTCTCCTAAGACCCGACCGGTTCAAACGCCGTCTCCTGTGCACCGATCGATTCACGTGCCGTCTCCTAAGCCCCGATCGGTCAACACGTCGTCTCCTAAGCCCCAATCGGGCCACGCGTCGTCTCCTAAGCCCCGATCAGTCGCCGCGTCGTCTCCTGAGCCCCGATCAATTGACGCGACTTCTCCTGAGCCCCGATCGCTCCACGCACCGTCTCCTGAGCCCCGATCGTTCCACGTGCCGTCTCCGAGCCCCGATCGCTCCACGCGCCGTCTCCGAGCGCCGATTGGTGCACGAGCCGTCTCCTGAGCACCGATCGTTCCACACGCCGCCTCCTAAGCCCCGATCTGTCCAGGCGTCGTCTCCTAAGCCCCGCTCGGTCCATGCGTCGTCTTCTAAGCCCCCATGCCTCCACGCACCGTCTCCTGAGCCCCGATAGTTCCACGTGCCGTCTCCGAGCCCCGATCGTTCCACGTGCCGTCTCCGAGCCCCGATCGCTCCACGCGCCGTCTCCGAGCGCCGATTGGTGCACGAGCCGTCTCCTGAGCACCGATCGTTCCACACCCCGCCTCCTAAGCCTCGATCTGTCCAGGCGTCGTCTCCTAAGCCCCGACCGGTCCACGCGCCGTCTCCTGAGCCCCGATACGTCCACGCGCAGTCGCCGAGCCCCGATCGGTCCACGCGCGGTCTCCTGAGCCCCGATCTGTCCACGCGTCGTCTCCTAAGCCCCGATCCGTCGACGCGTCGTCTCCGAGACTCGATCGCTCCACGCCCCGTCGCCGAGCCTCGATCGGTCCACGCGCGGCCTCCTGAGCCCCGGTCGGTTCACACGCCGTCTCCGAGCCGCGATCGGTCCACGCGCCGTCTCCTGGACCCTGATGCGTCCACGCGCAGTCGCCGAGCCCCGATCGATCCACGCGCCGTCTCCTGAGCCGAAAACGGTCCACACTCTGTCTCGTGAGCCCCGATAGGTACACGCGACGTTTCCTACGCCCCGATCGGTCCACGCGTCGTCTCCTAAGCCTTGCTCGGTTAACGCGTCGTTTCCGAGCCCCGATCGGTTCACGCGTCGTCTCTTAAGCCCCGATCGGTCCACGCGCCGTCTCCGAGCCCCGATCGGTCCTCGCACTGTCTCCTGATCCCCATGGGTCCACGCGGCGCCTCCGGGGCCCCGATCGATCCACGCGAGGCTCCTAAGCCCTGATCGGTCCACGTGCCGTCTCCGAGCCCCGATGTGTCCACGCGCCGCCTCCTGAGCCCCGATCGATCCACGCATCGGCTCCTGAGCCCCGATCGGTCCACGCGTCGTCTTCGAGCACCGATCGATCCACGCGCCGTTTCCTGGGCCCCGATCGGTCCACCCGTCGCCGCCTGAGCCCCGATCGGTCTACACGCCGTCTCCTAAGCCCCGATACGTTCACACGCCGTCTCCGAGTCCCGATCGGTCCACGCGCCGTCGCCGAGCCATGATCGGTCCATGCGCGGCTTCCTGAGCACCGATCGGTCCACGCGCCGTCGCCGAGCCGCGATCGGTCCACGCGCGGCCTCCTGAGCCCCGATTGGTCCACGCGCCGTCACCGAGCCGCGATCGGTCGACGAGTCGTTTCCTGAGCCCCGATCGATCCACGCGTCGTCCCCTGAGCCCCGATCGCTCCACGCGCCGATTTCTGAGCCCCGATCAATTGACGCGTCTTCTCCTGAGCCCCGATCGCTCCTCGCGCCGTCTCCTGAGCCCCGATCGGTCCAAACGCCGCTTCCTGAGCCCCGATCGGTCCACGCGCCGTCTCCTAAGCCCCAATCGGTCCACGCGCCGTCTCCTAAGCCCCGATCGGTCCAAGCGGCGTCTCCGAGCCCCCATCGGTCCACGCGGCGTTTTCTGAGCACCCTTCGGTCCACGCGTCGTCTTCAATGCCCCGATGCCTCCACGCGCCGTCTCCGAGCCACGATCGGTCCGTGCGCCGCTTCCAGAGCCCCGAACGGTGCACGCGTCTTCTCCTGATCTCCGATCGGTCCACGCGCCGTCTCATATGCCCCGATCGGTCCACGCGCCGTCTCATAAGCCCCGATCCGTCCACTCGCCGTCTCCGAGCGCCGATCGGTTCACGCGCCGTCTCCTGAGCCCCGATCGTTCCACGCACCGTTTCCGAGCCCCGATCGGTCCACGTGCCGTCTCCTGAGCCCGGATCGGTCCACTCGTCGTCCGCGAATCCCCGATCCGTACACGCGTCGTCTCCGAGCCTCGATCGGTCCACGCGTCGTCTCCTAAGCCCCGACCGGTCCACGCGCCGTCTCCTGAGCCCCGATCGTTCCACGCACCGTCTCCTATGCCGCGATCCGTCCACGGGCCGTCTCCCAGCTGCTATCGGTAAACGCGCCGTCACCAAGCCCTGATCCGTACACGCGTCGTCTCCGAGCTCCGATCGGTCCACGCGCCGTCGCCGAGCCCGATCGGTCCACGCATCGTCTCCTAAGCCCCGATCGGTTAACGTGCCGTCTCCGAGCCCCGATCGGTCCACGCGCCGTCTCCTGAGCCCCGGTCGGTTCACGCGCCGTCTCCGAGCACCGATCGGTCCACGCATCGTCTCCTAAGCCCCGCTCTGTTAACGCGTCGTCTCCTGAGCACCGATCGGTCAACGCGTCTTCTCCTAAGCCCCGATAGGTCCACGCGCCGTCTCCTAAGCCCCGATTGATCCACGCGCCGTCTCCGAGCGCCGATCGGTTCACGCGCCATCTCCTGTGCTCCGATCGTTCCACGCGCCGTCTCCGAGCCCCGATCGGTCCACGCGCCGTCTCCTGAGCCCCAATCGGTCCACGCGTCGGCTCCTAAGCCTCGATCGGTCCACGCGCGTCCTCCTTAGCCCCGGTCGGTCCACGCGCCATCTCCGAGCCCCGATCGGTCCACGCATCGTCTCCTAATCCCCGATCGGTTAACGCGCCGTCTCCGCGCCCCGATCGGTCCACGCGCCGTCTCCTGAGCCCCGATATATCCACGCGCAGTCGCCGAGCCCCGATCGGTCCACGCGCGGTCTCCTGAGCCCCGGTCGGTCCACGCGCCGTCTCCGAGGCCCGGTCGGTCCACGCATCGTCTCCTAAGCCCCGATCGGTCCGCGCGCCGTCTCCGAGCGCCAATCGGTTTACGCGCCGTCTCCTGAGCCCCGATCGCTCCACGCGCCGTCTCCGAGCCCCGATCGGTCCAGGCGCCGTCGCCTGAGCCCGGATCGGTCCACGCGCCGTCGCCGAACCCCAATAGGTCCCCGCGCAACCGCCTGAGCCCCGGTTGGTCCACGCGCTGTCTCCGAGCCCCGATCGGTCCACGCGTCGTATCCAAACCCCGATCGGTTCACGCGCCGTCTCCTGAGCCCCGATCATTCCACGCGATGTCTCCGAGCCCCGATCGGTCCACGCGCCGTCTCCTAAGCCCCGATCGGTCCACGCGCCGTCTCCGAGCGCCAATCGGTTCACGCGCCGTCTCCTGAGCCCCGATCGTTCCACGCGCCATCTCCGAGCCCCGATCAATTGACGCGTCTTCTCCTGAGCCTCGAACGCTCCTCGCGCCGTCTCCTGAGCCCCGCTCGGTCCATGCGTCGTGTTCTTAGCCCCGATGACTCCACGCGCCGTCTCCGAGCCACGATAGGTCCAGGCGCCGCTTCCTGAGCCCCGATCGATCCACGCGCCGTCTCGTAAGCCACAATCGGTCCACGCGCCGTCTCAGAACGCCGATCATTTCACGCGCCGTCTCCTGAGCCCCGATCGTTCCACGCGCCATCTCCGAGCCCCGATCGGTCCACGCGGCGTCTCCTGAGCCCCGATCGGTCTACGCGCCGTCTCCTGAGCCCCGATCAGCCGACGCGTCGTCTCCTAAGCGCCGATCCGTCGACGCGTCGTCTCCTGAGCCCCGATCGATCCACGCGTCTTCTCCTGAGCCCCGACCGCTCCACCCGTCGTCTCCGAGCTCCGATCGGTCCAGGTGTCGTTTCCGAGCCCCGATTGGTCCATGCGTCGTCTTCGAAGCCCCGATGCCTCCACGCGCCGTCTCCGAGCCACGATCGGTGCAGGCGCCGCTTCCTGAGCCCCGATCGGTCCACGCGCGGCCTCCTGAGCCCCGATCGGTCCACGCGCCGTCGCCGAGCCGCGATCGGTTCTCGCGCGGCATCCTGAGCCCCGGTCGGTTAACGCGCCGTCTCCGAGCCCCGATCGGTCCACGCGCCATCGCCGAACCCCAATTGGTCCACGCGCAACCGCCTACGCCCCAGTCGGTCCACGCGCGGTCTCCGAGCCCCGATCGGTCCACGCGTCGTCTCCGAGCCCCGGTCGGTCAACGCGCCGTCTGCGAGCCCCGATCGGTTCACGCATCGTCTCCTAAGCCCCGATCGGTTAACGCGCCGTCTCCGAGTCGCGATTGGTCCACGCGCCGTCGCCGAACCCCAATTGGTCCACGCGCAACCGCCTGAGCCCCAGTCGGTCCACGCGTTGTCTCCGAGCTCCAATCGGTCCACGCGCCGTTTCCTGAGCCCCGATCGGTCCATACGTCGTCTTCTAAACCCCGATGCCTCCACGCGCCGTCTCCGAGCCAGATCGGTTCAGGCGCCGCTTCCCGAGCCCCGATCAGTCCACGCGCCGTCTCCTAAACCCCGACCGGCTCACGCGCCGTCTCCTGTGCCCCGATCGATTCACGTACCGTCTCCTAAGCCCCGATCGGTCCACCCGTCGTCTCTTAAGCCCCAATCGGTCCACGCGCCATCTCCGAGCTCCGATCATTTCACGCGCTGTCTCCTGAGCCCCGCTCGGTCCACGCGCCGTCACCTGAGCCCTGATCGGTCGACGCGTCGTCTCCTGAGCCCCGACCGCTCCACACGCCGTTTCTTGAGCCACGATCGGTCCACGCGTCGTCTTCAAAGCCCCGATCCGTACACGTGTCGTCTCCGAGCCTCGATCTGTCCACGCGCCGTCGCCGAGCCCCGATCGGTCCACGCGCCGTCTCCGAGCCCCGATCGGTCCACGCATCGTCTCCTAAGCCCCGATCGGTTAACGCGCCGTCTCCGAGCCCCGAACGGTCCACGCGCCGTCGCCGAACCCCAATTGGTCCACGCGCAACCGCCTGAGCCCCAGTCGGTTCACGCGCCGTCTTCGAGCCCCGATCGGTCCACGCATGGTCTCCTAAGCCCCAATCGGTTAACGCGCCGTCCTCGAGCCCCGATCGGTCCACGCGCCGTCTCCTGAGCCCCGATACGTCCACGCGCAGTCGCCGACCCCTGATCGGTCCACGCGCTGTCTCCTGAGCCCCGATAGGTACACGCGTCGTCGCCTACACCCCGATCGGTCCACGCGTCGTCTCCTAAGCCCCCATTGGTCCACGTGCCGTCTCCCAGCCCCGATCGGTCCACGCGCCGTCTCCTAATCCCCAATCTGTCCACGACCCGTCTCCGGGCCCCGATCGGTGCACGCGCCGTCTCCTAAGCCCCGATCGGTCCACGCGCCGTCGCCGAACCCCAATTCGTCCACGCGAAACCGCCTGAGCCCCAGTCGGTCCACGCGCTGTCTCCGAGCCCCGATCGGTCCACGCGTCGTCTCCGAGCCCCGATCGGTCCACGCGCCGTCTCCGAGCCCCGTTCGGTCCACGCACTGTCTCCTGATCCCCATGGGTCAACGCGGCGCCTCCGGAGCCCCGATCGATCCACGCGAGGCTCCTGAGCCCCGATCGGTCCACGCGTCGTCTCCTAAGCCCTGATCGGTCCACGTGCCGTCTCCGAGCCCCGATGGGTCCACGCGCCGCCTCCTGAGCCCCGATCGATCCACGCATCGGCTCCTGAGCCCCGATCGGTCCACGCGTCGTCTTCGAGCACCGATCGATCCACGCGCCGTTTCCTGAGCCCCGATCGGTCCACGCGCCGTCTCCTAAGCCCCTATCGGTCTACGCGCCGTCTCATGAGCCCCGATCGGTCAACGCATCGTCTCCTAAGCCCCGATACGTTCACACGCCGTCTCCGAGTCCCGATCATTCCACGCCCCGTCTCCGAGCCCCGATCGGTCCACGCGTCATCGCCGAATCCCCGATCCGTACACGCGTCGTCTCCGAGCCTCGATCGGTCCACGCGCCGTCGCGGAGCCCCGATCGGTCCAGGCGTGGCCTCCTGAGCCTCGATCGGTCCACGCGCCGTCACCGAGCCATGATCGGTCCACGCGCGGCTCCTGAGCCCCATCGGTCCACGCGCCGTCGCCGAGCCGGGATCGGTCCACGCGCGGGTTCCTGAGTCCCGGTTGGTTCATGCGCCGTATCCGAGCCCCAATCGGTCCACGCGCCGGCTCCTGAGCCCCGATCGGTCCACGCGCCGTCTCCTGAGCCCCGATCGCTCCACGCACCGTTTTCTGAGCACCGTTTGGTCCACGCGTCGTCTCAAAGCCCCGATGCCTCCACGCGCCGTCTCCGAGCCACGATCCGTCCGTGCGCCGCTTCCAGAGCCCTCTCGGTCCACGCTTCGTCTCCTGATCTCCGATCGGTCCACACGCCATCTCCTAAGCCCCGATCATTCCACGCGCCACCTCCGAGCCCCGATCGATCCACGCGCCGTCTCATAAGCCCCGATCGGACCACGCGCCGTCTCCTGAACCCGGATCGGTCCACGCGCCGTCGCCGAACCCCAATTGGTCCACGCGCCACCGCATGTGCCCCAGTCGGTCCACGCGCTGTCTCCGAGCCCAGATCGGTCCACGCGCCGTCTCCGAGCTCCGATCGGTCCACGCGTCGTCTCCTAAGCCCCGATCGGTCCAAGCGCCTTCTACTAAGCCCCGATCGGTCCACGCGCCGTCTCCGAGCGCCGATCGGTTCACGCGCCGTCTCCTGAGCCCCGATCGTTCCACGCGCCGTCTCCGAGCCCCGATCGGTCTACGCACCGTCTCCTAAGCCCCGATCGGTCCACGCGCCTTCTCCTCATCCCCGATCGGTCCACGCGCCGTCTTCGAGCGCCGATTGGTTCACGCGACGTCTCCTGAGCGCCGATCGCTCCACGCGCAGTCGCCGAGCCTCGATCGGTTCTCGCGCGGTCTCCTGAGCCCCGGTCGGTCCACGCGCCGTCGCCGAACCCCAATTGGTCCACGCGCAACCTCCTGAGCCCCAGTCGGTACACGCGCTGTCTCCGAGCCCCGATCGGTCCCCGCATAGTCTCCTAAGCCCCGCTCGGTTAACGCGTCGTCTCGGAGCCCCGATCGGTCCAGGCGCCGCTTCCTGAGCACCGACCGGTCCACGCGTCGTCTCCTGAGCCCCGATCGGTCGACGGGTCCCCTCCTAAGCCCCGATCGGTCCACGCGCCTTCTCCTGAGCCCCCATCGGTCCACGCGCCGTCTCCGAGCGCCGATCATTTCACGTGACGTCTCCTGAGCCCTGATCGTTCCACGCGCCGTCTTCGAACCCCGAGCGGTCCACGCGCCGTCTCCATGAGCCCCAATCGATCCACGCGCAGCCTCCTGAGCCCCGATCGGTCCACGCGCCGTCGCCGAGCCGCGATCGGTCCACGCGCGGCCTCTTGAGGCCAGATTGGTTCACGCGCCGTATCCGAGCCCCAATCGGTCCACGCGCCGTCTCCTGAGCCCCGATCGGTCCACGCGCGGCCTCCTGAGCCCCGATCGGTCCACGCGCCGTCGCCGAACCGCGATCGGTCCACGCGCCGCCTCCTGAGTCCCGATCGGTCAACGCGTCGTGTCCTAAGCCTTGATCGGTCCACGTGCCGTCTCCGAGCCCTGATGGGTCCACGCGCCGCATCCTGAGCCCCGATCGGACGACGCGTCGTCTCCTGAGCCCGGATCGGTCCACCCGATCGTCCTCGAATCCCCGATCCGCACACGCGTCGTCTCCGAGCCTCGATCGGTCCACGCGCCGTCTCCTAAGCCGCGATCCGTCCACGGGCCGTCTTCGAGCTGCTATCGGTAAACGCGCCGTCACCAAGCCCTGATCTGTACACGCGTCCTCTCCTGATGTCCTATTAGTCCACGCGCCGTCTCCTAAGCCCCGATCGTTCCACGTGCCATCTCCGCGCGCCGATCGATTCACGCGCCGTCTCCTAAGCCCCGATCGGTCCACGCGTCGTTCCCGAAGCTCCGATCCATCCACGCGCAGTCTCCTGAGCCCCGATCGGTCCACGCATCGCCTCCTGACCCCGGACGGTCCAGGCGCCGTCTCCAAACCCCGAGAGGTCGACGCGCCGTCTCCGAGCCCCGATCGGTCCACGCGCCGTCGCCGAACCCCAATTGGTCCACGCGCAACCGCATGAGCCCCAATCGGTTCACGCGAGTCTCCTAAGCCCGACCGGTCCACGCGCCGTCTCCTGAGCCCCGATCGGTCCACGCGTCGTCTCCTAAGCCCCGATCGCTCCTCGCGCCGTCTCCTGAACCCCGCTCGGTCGATGCGTCGTCTTCTTAACCCCGATGCCTCCACGCGCCGTCTCCGAGCCACGATCGGTCCACGCGCCGTCTCCTGAGCCCCGATCATCCCACGCGCCTTCTCCTAAGCCACGATCGGTCCACGCGCCGTCTCCCAGCCCCAGTCGGTCCACGCGCTGTCTCCGAGCACCGATTGGTCTACGCGTCGTCTCCGAGCCCCGATCGGTCCACGCGCTGTCTCCGAGCACCGAACGGTTCACGCACCGTCTCCTGACCCCAATCGGTCCACGCGGCGCCTCCGGAGCCCCGATCGATCCACGCGAGTCTCCTGAGCCCCAGTCGGTCCGCACGCCGTCTCCTGAGCCCTGATTGGTCCACGCGCCGTCTCCTGAGTCCCGATCGGTCCACGCGTCGTCTCCTAAGCCCCGATCGCTCCTCGCGCCGTCTCCTGAACCCCGCTCGGTCGATGCGTCGTCTTCTTAACCCCGATGCCTCCACGCGCCGTCTCCGAGCCACGATCGGTCCACGCGCCGTCTCCTGAGCCCCGATCATTCCACGCGCCTTCTCCTAAGCCACGATCGGTCCACGCGCCGTCTCCTGAGCCCCGATCGTTCCACGCGCCGTCTCCGAGCCCCGATCGTTCCACGCGGCGTCTCCTGTGAGCCCCAATCGGTCCACACGCTGTGTCGTGAGCCCCGATAGGTACACGCGTCGTCTCCTACGCCCGATCGGTCCACGCGTCGTCTCCTGAGCCCCGATCGTTCCACGCGCCGTCTCCGAGCCGCGATCGGTCCACGCGTCGTTTCCTGAGCTCCGATCGCGCCACACGCCGTTTCCTGAGCCCCGATCGGTCCACGCGTCGTCTTCAACGCCCCGATGTCTCCACGCGCCGTCTCCGAGCCACGATCGGTCCGTGCGCCGCTTCCACAACCCCGATCGGTCCACGCGTCATCTCCTGATCTCCGATCGGTCCACGCGCCGTCTCCTAAGCCCCGATCGGTCCATGCGCCGTCTCCGAGCGCCGATCGGTTGAGGCGCCGTCTCCTGAGCCCCGATCGTTCCACGCGCCGTCTCCTGAGCCCCAATCGGTCCACACGCTATGTCGTGAGCCCCGATAGGTACACGCGTCGTCTCCTACGCCCGATCGGTCCACGCGTCGTCTCCTGATCCCAATCGGTCCACGCGGCGCCTCCGGAGCCCCGATCGATCCACGCGAGTCTCCTGAGCCCCAGTCGGTCCGCGCGCCGTCTCCGGAGCCCCGATCGGTCCACGCGCAACCGCCTGAGCCCCAGTCGGTCCACGCGCTGTCTCCGAGCCCCGATCGGTCCACGCGCCGTCTCCGAGCGCCGATCGGTTCACGCGCCGTCTCCTGAGCCCCGATCGGTCCACGCGCCGTCGCCGATCCTCGATCGGTCCACGCGAGGCCTCCTGAGCCGCGGTCGGTTCACGCGCCGTCTCCGAGCCCCGATCGATCCACGCGTCGTCTTCTAAGCCCAGATGCCTCCTCGCGCCGTCTCCGAGCCACGATCGGTTCAGGCGCCGCTTCGTGAGCCCCGATCGGTCCACGCTCCGTCACCAAGCCCCGATACGTACACGCGTCGTCTCCGAGCCCCGGTCGGTTCACGCGCCGTCTCCGAGCCCCGATGGGTCCACGCGCGGTCTCCTGAGCCCCGGTCGGTCCAAGCGCCGTCGCCGAACCCCAATTCGTCCACGGGCAACCTCCTGAGACCCAGTCGTTCCACACGCCGTCTCCAAGCCCCGATCGGTCCACGCTTCGTCTCCTGATCCCGGATCGTTCCACGCGTCATCTCCTGATCCCCGATCCGTAATCGCGTCGTCTCCGAGCCTCGATCGGTCCACACGCCGTGTCCGATCCCCGATCGGTCCGCGTACCGCATTCTGAGCCGCGGTCCGTCCACGCGCCGTCTCCGAGCACCGATCGGTCCACGCGCCGTCTCAGAGCGCCGATCATTTCACGCCCCGTCTCCTGAGCTCCGATCGTTCAACGCGCCGTCTCCGAGCCCCGATCGGTCCACGCGCCGTCTCCTGAGCCCCAATCGGTCCACACGCTGTCTCGTGAGCCCCGATAGGTACACGCGTCGTGTCCTACGCCCCGATCGGTCCACGCGTCGTCTCCTAAGCCCCGATCGGTCCACGCGCCGTCTCCGAGCCCCCATCGGTCCACGCGTTGTCTCCTAAGCCCCGATCGGCCCACGCGCCGTCTCCGTGCCCCGATCGGTTCACGCATCGTCTCCTAAGCCCCGATCGGTTAACGCGCCGTCTCCGAGCGCCGAGCGGTCCACGCGCCGTCGCCGAACCCCAATTGGTCCACGCGCAACCGCCTGAGTCCCAGTCGGTCCACGCGCTGTCTCCGAGCCCCGATCGGTCCACGCGCCGTCGCCGAGCCATGATCGGTCCACGCGCTGCCTCCTGAGCCCCAATCGGTCCACGCGTTGTCACCTAAGCCCCGATCGGTCCACGCGCCGTCTCCGAGCCCCGTTCGGCCCACGCGCCGTCTCCTAAGCCCCGATCGGTCCACGCGCCGTCTCCTGAGCCCCGATCGGTCCACGCGTCGTCTCCGAGCCCCGATCGGTCCACGCTCCGTCTCCGAGCCCCGATCGGTCCACGCGCCGGCACCTGAGCCCGGATCGGTCCACGCGCCGTCGCCGAACCCCAATTGGTCCACGCGCAACCGCCTGAGCCCCAGTCGGTCCACGCGCTGTCTCCGAGCCCCGATCGGTCCACGCGCCGTCTCCGAGCGCCGATCGGTTCACGCGCCGTCTCCTGAGCCCCGATCGGTCCACGCGGCGCCTCCGGAGCCCCGATCGATCCACACGAGGCTCCTGAGCCCCGGTCGGTCCGCCCGCCGACTCCTGAGCCTCGATCGGCCCACGCGCCGTCTCCTGAGCCCCGATCCGTCCACGCGCCGTCTCCTGAGCCCCGATCGTCCAACGCGCCGTCTCCGAGCACCGATCGGTCCACGCGCCGTCTCCTGAGCCCCGATCGGTCCACGCGTCGTCTCCAAAGCCCTGATCAGTCCACGTGCCGTCTCCGAGCCCCGATCGGTCCACACACAGTCGCCGAGCCCCGATCGGTCCACGCGCCGTCGCCGAGCCTCGATCGGTCCACGCGCGGCCTCCTGAGCCGCGGTCGGTTCACGCGCCGTCTCCGAGCCCCGATCGATCCACGCGTCGTCTTCTAAGCCCAGATGCCTCCTCGCGCCGTCTCCGAGCCACGATCGGTTCAGGCGCCGCTTCGTGAGCCCCGATCGGTCCACGCTCCGTCACCAAGCCCCGATACATACACGCGTCGTCTCCGAGCCCCGGTCGGTTCACGCGCCGTCTCCGAGCCCCGATGGGTCCACGCGCGGTCTCCTGAGCCCCGGTCGGTCCACGCGCCGTCGCCGAACCCCAATTCGTCCACGGGCAACCTCCTGAGACCCAGTCGGTCCACGCGCCGTCTCCTGAGCCCCGATCGGTCCACGTATCGTCTCCTACGCCCCGATCGGTCCACGCGTCGTCTCCTAAGCCCCGAACGGTCCACACGCCGTCTCCTGAGCACCGATCGTTCCACACGCCGCCTCCTAAGCCCCGATCTGTCCAGGCGTCGTGTCCTAAGCCCCGACCGGTCCACGCGCCGTCTCCTGAGCCCCGTTCGGCCCACGCGCCGTCTCCTAAGCCCCGATCTGTCCATGGGCCGTCTCCGAGCCGCGATCGGTAAACGCGCCGTCACCAAGCCCCGATCCGTACACGCGTCGTCTCCGAGCCCCGATGGGTCCACGCGCCGTCGCCGAGCCTCGATCGATCCACGCGCCGTCTCCTGAGCCCCAATCGGTCCACTCGCTGTCTCCTGATCCCCGATAGGTACACGCGTCGTCTCCTACGCCCCGATCGGTCCACGCGCCGTCTTCGTGCCCCGATCGGTCCACGCACCGCCTCCTGATCCCCATCGGTCCACCCGCCGTCTCCTGAGCCACGATCGATCCACATGCCGTCTCCGAGCCCCGATCGGTCCGCGTGCCGCATTCTAAGCCACGGTCCATCCACGCGCCGTCTCCGAGCCCCGATCGGTCCACGCGTCGTCTCCTAAGCCCTGATCGGTCCTCGTGCCTTCTGCGAGCCCCGAAGCGTCCACGCGCAGCCTCCTGAGCCCCGATCGGTCGACGCGTCGTCTCCTGAGCCCCGATCGATCCACGGGTTTTCCCCTGAGCCCCGACCGCTCCACGCGCCGTCTCCTGAGCCCGGATCGGTCCACGCGTCGTCTCCGAGCCCCGATCGGTCCACGGGCCGTCCCCGAGCCCCGATCGGTCCACGCGCCGTTCCCTGAGCCCCGATACGTCCACGCGCAGTCGCCGAGCCCTAATCGGTCCACGCGCTGTCTCCTGAGCCCCGATAGGTACACGCGTCGTCTTCTAAGCCCCGATCGGTCCACGCGTAGTCTCCTAAGCCCCGCTTGGTTAACGCGTCGTTTCCGAGCCCCGATCGGTCCACGCGTCGTCTCCTGAGCCCAAATTAGTCCATGCGCCGTCTCCTAAGCCCCGATCCGTCCACGGGCCGTGTCCGAGCTCCGATCGGTCCACGCGTCGTCTCCGAGCCCTGATCGGTCCACGCGCCATCGCCGAGCCCCGATCGGTCCACGCGCCATCGCCGAGCCCCGATCGGTCCACGCGCCGTCTCCTGAGCCCCGATCTGTCCACACCCCTTCTCCTGAGCCCCGATCTGTCGACGCGTCGTCTCCTAAGCCCCGACCGGTGCACGCGCCGTCTCCTGAGCCCAAATTGTCCACACGCTGTCTCGTGAGCCCCGATAGGTACACGCGACGTCTCCTACGCCCCGATCGGTCCACGCGTCGTCTCCTAAGCCCTGCTCGGTTAACGCGTCGTTTCCGAGCCCCGATCGGTCCACGCGTCGTCTCCTGAGCCCCAATTAATCCACGCGCCGTCTCCTAAGCCCTGATCCGTCCACGGGCCGTGTCCGAGCTCCGATCTGTTCATGCGCCGTCGCCAAACCTCGATCCGTACACGCGTCGTCTCCGAGCCCTGATCGGTCCACGCGCCATCGCCGAGCCCCGATCGGTCCACGCGCCATCGCCGAGCCCCGATCGGTCCATGCACCCTCTCCGAGCGCCGATCATTTCACGCTCCGTCTCCTGAGCCCCGATCGGTCCACACCACTTCTCCTGAGGCCCGATCGATTCACGTGCCGACTCCTAAGCCCCGATCGGTTCACCCGTCGTCTTTTAAGTCCCAATCGGTCCACGCGCCCCCTCCGAGCGCCGATCATTTCACGCGCCGTCTCCTGAGCCCCGATCTGTCGACGCGTCGTCTCCTAAGCCCCGACCGGTGCACGCGCCGTCTCCTGAGCCCAAATTGTCCACACGCTGTATCGTGAGC
This sequence comes from Netelia fuscicornis, assembly GCA_946811545.1. Taxonomy (NCBI): domain Eukaryota; kingdom Metazoa; phylum Arthropoda; class Insecta; order Hymenoptera; family Ichneumonidae; genus Netelia; species Netelia fuscicornis. The sequence continues at coordinate 28,747,302 of OX328014.1, read as the reverse complement.
CCCGATAGGTACACGCGACGTCTCCTACGCCCCGATCGGTCCACGCGTCGTCTCCTAAGCCCTGCTCGGTTAACGCGTCGTTTCCGAGCCCCGATCGGTCCACGCGTCGTCTCCTGAGCCCCAATTAATCCACGCGCCGTCTCCTAAGCCCTGATCCGTCCACGGGCCGTGTCCGAGCTCCGATCTGTTCATGCGCCGTCGCCAAACCTCGATCCGTACACGCGTCGTCTCCGAGCCCTGATCGGTCCACGCGCCATCGCCGAGCCCCGATCGGTCCACGCGCCATCGCCGAGACCCGATCGGTCCATGCACCGTCTCCGAGCGCCGATCATTTCACGCTCCGTCTCCTGAGCCCCGATCGGTCCACACCACTTCTCCTGAGGCCCGATCGATTCACGTGCCGACTACTAAGCCCCGATCGGTTCACCCGTCGTCTTTTAAGTCCCAATCGGTCCACGCGCCCCCTCCGAGCGCCGATCATTTCACGCGCCGTCTCCTGAGCCCCGGTCGGTCCGCGCGCCGTCACCTGAGCCCCGATCGGTCGACGCGTCGTCTTCTGAGCCCCGATCGACCCACGCGTCGTCTCCTGAGCCCCGACCGCTCCACACGCCCTTTCCTGAGCCCCTGTCGGTCCACGCATCGTCTCCGAGCGCCAATCGGTTCACGCGCCGTCTCCTGAGCCCCGATCGTTCCACGCGCCGACTCCGAGCTCCGATCGGCCCACGCGCCGTCTCCTAATCACCGATCGGTCCAAGCGCCGTCTCCGAGCCCCGATCGGTCCACGCGTCGTCTCCTAAGACCCGATCGGTCCACGTATCGTCTCCTAAGCCCCGATCGGTCCACACGCCGTCTCCGAGCCCCGATGGGTCCACGCGTCGCCTCCTGAGCCCCGGTCGGTCCACGCGCCTTCTCCTGAGCCCCGATCGGTCCACCCGTCGTCTTCTAAGCCCCGATCGGTCCACGCGTCGTCTCCTAAGCCCCGATCGGTCCACGCGCCGTCTCCGAGCGCCGATAACTTTACGCACCGTCTCCTGAGCCCCGATCGTTCCACGCGCCGTGTCCGAGCCCCGATCGATACACGCGCCGTCTCCTGAGCCCAAATCGGTCCACACGCTGCCTCGTGAGCCCCGATAGGTACAGGCGTCGTCTCCTACGCCCCGATCGGTCCACGCGTAGTCTCCTAAACCCCGCTCGGTTAACGCGTCGTTTCCGAGCCCCGATCGGTCCACGCGTCGTCTCCTGAGCCCCAATTAGTCCATGCGCCGTCTCCTAAGCCCCGATCCATCCACGGGCCGTGTCCGAGCTCCGATCGGTCCACGCGTCGTCTCCGAGCCCTGATCGGTCCACGCGCCATCGCCCAGACCCGATCGGTCCACACCCCTTCTCCTGAGCCCCGATCTGTCAACGCGTCGTCTCCTAAGCCCCAATCGGTCCACGCGCCCTCTCCGAGCGCCGATCATTTCACGCGCCGTCTCCTGAGCCCCGGTCGGGCCGCGCGCCGTCACCTGAGCCCCGATCGGTCGACGCGTCGTCTTCTGAGCCCCGATCGGTCCACGCGCCGTCTTCGAGCGCCGATCGGTTCACGCGCCGTCTCCTGAGCCCCGATCGTTCCACGCGCCGTCTCCGAGCTCCGATCGGCCCACGCGCCGTCTCCTAAGCCCCGATCGGTCCAAGCGCCTTCTCCTAAGCCCCGATCGGTCCACGCGCCGTCTCCGAGCCCCGATCGGTCCACGCGCCGTCTCCTGAGCCCGGATCGTTCCACGCGTCGTCCCCGAATCCCCGATCCGTACACGCGTCGTCTCCGAGCCACGATCGGTCCGTGCGCCGCTTCCAGAGCCCCGATCGGTCCACGCGCCGTCTCCTGAGCCCCGATCTGTCCACACCCCTTCTCCTGAGGCCCGATCTGTCGACGCGTCGTCTCCTAAGCCCCGACCGGTGCACGCGCCGTCTCCTAAGCCCTGCTCGGTTAACGCGTCGTCTCCGAGCCCTGATCGGCCCACGCGCCATCGCCGAGCCCCGATCGGTCCACGCGCCATCGCCGAGCCCCGATCGGTCCACACCCCTTCTCCTGAGCCCCGATCGGTCGACGCGTCGTCTCCTAAGCCCCGACCGATGCACGCGCCGTCTCCTGTGCCCCGATCGATTCACGTGCCGTCTCCTAAGCCCCGATCGGTTCGCCCGTCGTCTCTTAAGTCCCAATCGGTCCACGCGCCCTCTCCGAGCGCCGATCATTTCACGCGCCGTCTCCTGAGCTCCGGTCGGTCCGCGCGCCGTCACCTGAGCCCCGATCGGTCGACGCGTCGTCTTCTGAGCCCCGATCGTTCCACGCGCCGCCTCCGAGCTCCGATCGGTCGACGCGTCGTCGCCTACACCCCAATCCGTCCACACGTCGTCTCCGAGCCCCGATGGGTCCACGTGTCGCCTCCTGAGCCCCGGTCGGTCCACGCGCCGTCTCCTGAGCCCCGATCGGTCCACCCGTCGTCTTCTAAGCCCCGATCGGTCCACGCGTTGTCTCCTAAGCCCCGATCGGTCCACGCGTAGTCTCCTAAGCCCCGCTCGGTTAACGCGTCGTTTCCGAGCCCCGATCGGTCCACGCGTCGCCTCCTAAGCCCCAATTAGTCCACGCGCCGTCTCCTAAGCCCTGATCCGTCCACGGGCCGTGTCCGAGCTCCGATCGGTTCACGCGCCGTCTCCAAACCTCGATCCGTACACGCGTCGTCTCCGAGCCCTGATCGGTCCACGCGCCATCGCCGAGCGCCGATCGGTCCACGCGCCATGGCCGAGCCCCGATCGGTCCACGCGCCGTCTCCGAGCCACGATCGGTCTCTGCGTCGCTTCCTGAGCCCCGATCGTTCCACGCGCCGCCTCCTAAGCCCCGATCGTTCCAGGCTTCGTCTCCTAAGCCCCGACCGGTCGACGCGTCGTCTCCTGAGCCCCGGTCGGTTAACGCGCCGTCTCCAAGCCCCGATCGGTCCACGCGTCGTCTCCTAAGCCCCGATCGGTCCAAGCGCCTTCTACTAAGCCACGATCGGTCCACGCGCCGTCTCCGAGCGCCGATCGGTTCACGCGCCGTCTCCTGAGCCCCGATCGTTCCACGCGCCGTCTCCGAGCCCCGATCGGTCTACGCACCGTCTCCTAAGCCCCGATCGGTCCACGCGCCTTCTCCTCATCCCCGATCGGTCCACGCGCCGTCTTCGAGCGCCGATTGGTTCACGCGACGTCTCCTGAGCGCCGATCGCTCCACGCGCAGTCGCCGAGCCTCGATCGGTTCTCGCGCGGTCTCCTGAGCCCCGGTCGGTCCACGCGCCGTCGCCGAACCCCAATTGGTCCACGCGCAACCTCCTGAGCCCCAGTCGGTACACGCGCTGTCTCCGAGCCCCGATCGGTCCCCGCATAGTCTCCTAAGCCCCGCTCGGTTAACGCGTCGTCTCGGAGCCCCGATCGGTCAAGGCGCCGCTTCCTGAGCACCGACCGGTCCACGCGTCGTCTCCTGAGCCCCGATCGGTCGACGGGTCCCCTCCTAAGCCCCGATCGGTACACGCGCCTTCTCCTGAGCCCCCATCGGTCCACGCGCCGTCTCCGAGCGCCGATCATTTCACGTGACGTCTCCTGAGCCCTGATCGTTCCACGCGCCGTCTTCGAGCCCCGATCGATCCACGCGCAGCCTCCTGAGCCCCGATCGGTCCACGCGCCGTCGCCGAGCCGCGATCGGTCCACGCGCGGCCTCTTGAGGCCAGATTGGTTCACGCGCCGTATCCGAGCCCCAATCGGTCCACGCGCCGTCTCCTGAGCCCCGATCGGTCCACGCGCGGCCTCCTGAGCCCCGATCGGTCCACGCGCCGTCGCCGAACCGCGATCGGTCCACGCGCCGCCTCCTGAGTCCCGATCGGTCAACGCGTCGTGCCTTAAGCCTTGATCGGTCCACGTGCCGTCTCCGAGCCCTGATGGGTCCACGCGCCGCATCCTGAGCCCCGATCGGACGACGCGTCGTCTCCTGAGCCCGGATCGGTCCACCCGATCGTCCTCGAATCCCCGATCCGCACACGCGTCGTCTCCGAGCCTCGATCGGTCCACGCGCCGTCTCCTAAGCCGCGATCCGTCCACGGGCCGTCTTCGAGCTGCTATCGGTAAACGCGCCGTCACCAAGCCCTGATCTGTACACGCGTCCTCTCCTGATGTCCTATTAGTCCACGCGCCGTCTCCTAAGCCCCGATCGTTCCACGTGCCATCTCCGCGCGCCGATCGATTCACGCGCCGTCTCCTAAGCCCCGATCGGTCCACGCGTCGTTCCCGAAGCTCCGATCCATCCACGCGCAGTCTCCTGACCCCCGATCGGTCCACGCATCGCCTCCTGACCCCGGACGGTCCAGGCGCCGTCTCCAAACCCCGAGAGGTCGACGCGCCGTCTCCGAGCCCCGATCGGTCCACGCGCCGTCGCCGAACCCCAATTGGTCCACGCGCAACCGCCTGAGCCCCAATCGGTTCACGCGAGTCTCCTAAGCCCCGACCGGTCCACGCGCCGTCTCCTGAGCCTCGATCGGTCCACGCGTCGTCTCCTAAGCCCCGATCGCTCCTCGCGCCGTCTCCTGAACCCCGCTCGGTCGATGCGTCGTCTTCTTAACCCCGATGCCTCCACGCGCCGTCTCCGAGCCACGATCGGTCCACGCGCCGTCTCCTGAGCCCCGATCGTTCCACGCGTCGTCTCCGAGCACCGTTCGGTCCACGCGCCGTTTCCTGAGCCCCGATCGGTCCACGCGTCGGCTCCTAAGCCTCGACAGGTCCACACGCGGCCTCCTTAGCCCCGGTCGGTCCACGCGCCGTCTCCGAGCCGCGATCGGTCCACGCATCGTCTCCTAAGCCCCGATCGGTTAACGCGCCGTCTCCCCGCCCCGATCGGTCCACGCGCCATCTCCTGAGCCCCGATACGTCCACGCGCAGTCGCCGAGCCCCAATCAGTCCACGCGCGGCCTCCTAAGCCCCGGTCGGGTCACGCGCCGTCTCCCCGCCCCGATCGGTCCACGCGCCATCTCCTGAGCCCTGATCCGTCCACGCGCGGCGTCGAGCCGCGATCGGTCCACGCGCGGCCTCCTGAGCCCCAATCGGTCCACGCGTCGTATCCTAAGCCCCGATCCGTCGCCGCGTCGTCTCCTGAGCCCCGATCAATTGACGCGTCTTCTCCTGAGCCCCGATCGCTCCTCGCGCCGTCTCCTGAGCCCCGCTCGGTCCATGCGTTGTGTTCTTAGCCCCGATGCCTCCACGCGCCGTCTCCGAGCCACGATAGGTCGAGGCGCCGCTTCCTGAGCCCCGATCGATCCACGCGCCGTCTCGTAAGCCACAATCGGTCCACGCGCCGTCTCAGAGCGCCGATCATTTCACGCGCCCTCTCCTGAGCCCCGATCGTTCCACGCGCCGTCTCCGAGCACCGATCGGTCCACGCGCCGTCTCCTGAGGCCCGATCGGTCCACGCGTCGTCTCCTAAGCCCCGATCGGTTAACGCGCCGTCTCCGAGCCCCAATCGGTCCACGCGCCGTCTCCTGAACCCCGATACGTCCACGCGCAGTCGCCGAGGCCCGATCGGTCCACGCGCCGTCTCCTGAGCCCCGATCGGTCCACGCGTCGTCTCCTAAGCCCTGATCGGTCCACGTGCCGTCTCCGAGCCCCGATGGGTCTACGCGCCGACTCCTGAGCCCCGATCGATCCACGCATCGGCTCCTGAGCCCCGGTTGGTCCACGCGTCGTCTTCGAGCACCGATCGATCCACGCGCCGTTTCCTGGGCCCCAATCAGTCCACGCGCGGCCTCCTGAGCCCCGGTTGTTTCACGCGCCGTCTCCCCGCCCCGATCGGTCCACGCGTCGTCTCCTAAGCCCCGATCGGTTAACGCGACGTCTCCGAGCCCCAATCGGTCCACGCGCCGTCTCCTGAACCCCGATACGTCCACGCGCAGTCGCCGAGCCCCGATCGCTCCTCGCGCCGTCTCCTGAGCCCCGCTCGGTCCATGCGTCGTGTTCTTAGCCCCGATGCCTCCACGCGCCGTCTCCGAGCCACGATAGGTCGAGGCGCCGCTTCCTGAGCCCCCATCGATCCACGCGCCGTCTCGTAAGCCATAATCGGTCCACGCGCCGTCTCAGAGCGCCGATCATTTCACGCGCCGTTTCCTGAGCCCCGATCGTTCCACGCGCCGTCTCCGAGCCCCGATCGGTCCACGCGGCCTCTCCTCAGCCCCGATCGATTCACGCATCGTCTCCTAAGCCCCGATACGTCTACACGCCGTATCCGAGCCCCGATCGGTCCACGCGTCGTCTCCTAAGCCTTGATCGGTCCACGTGCCGTCTCCGAGCCCCGATGGGTCTACGCGCCGCCTCCTGAGCCCCGATCGATCCACGCATCGTCTCCTGAGCCCCGATCGGTTAACGCGCCGTCTCCGAGCCCCGATCAGTCCACGCGCCGTCTCCTGAGCCCCGGTCGGTTCATGCGCCGTCTCCGAGCCCCGATCGGTCCACGCGTCGTCTCCGAGCCCCGATCGGTCCACGCGCCGTCGCCGAGTCATGATCTGTCCACGCGCGGCCTCCTGAGACCCGATCGGTCCACGCGCCGTCGCCGAGCCGCGATCGGTCCACGCGCGGCCTCCTGAGCCCCGATCGGTCCACGCGCCGTCGCCGAGCCGCGATCGGTTCTCGCGCGGCCTCCTGAGCCCCGGTCGGTCCACGCGCCGCCTACGGAGCCCCGATCGATCCACGCGAATCTCCTGAGCTCCGGTCGGTCGACGCGCCGTCTCCTGAGCCCCGATCGGTCCACACGTCGTCTCCTAAGCCCCGATTCGTCGACGCGTCGTCTCCTGAGCCCCGATCAATTGACGCGTCTTCTCCTGAGCCCTGATCGCTTCTCGTGCCGCCTCCTGAGCCCCACTCCGTCGAGGCGTTGTCTCCGGAGCCCCGATCAATTGACGTGTCTTCTCCTGAGCCCCGATCGCTCCTCGCGCCATCTCCTGAACCCCGCTCGGTCCATGCATCGTCTTCTTAGCCGTGATGCCTCCACGCGCCGTCTCCGAGCCACGATGGGTCCAGGCGCCGCTTCCTGCGCCCCGATCGGTCCACACGCCGTCTCCGAGCCCCGATCGGTCCGCGTGCCGCATTCTAAGCCACGGTCCATCCACGCACCGTCTCCGAGCCCCGCTCGATTCACGCGTCGTCTCCTAAGCCCCGATCGGTCCACGCGCCGTCTCCTAAGTCCCTATTGGTCCACGTGCCGTCTCCCAGCCCCGATCGGTCTACGCGCCGTCTCCGAGACCCGATCGGTCCACGCGCCGTCTCCTGAGCGCCGATACGTCCACGCGCAGTCGCCGAGCCCTGATCGGTCCACGCGCTGTCTCCTGAGCCCCGATAGGTACACGCGTCGTCGCCTACACCCCGATCGGTCCACGCGTCGTATCCGAAACCCGATCGGTCCACGCGCCGTCGCCGAGCCATGATCGGTCCACGCGCGGCCTCCTGAGCCGCGCTTGGTTCACGCGCCGTATCCGAGCCCCCATCGGTCCACGCGTCGTCTCCGAGCCCCGATCGGTCCACGCGCCGTCGTCGAGCCATGATCGGCCCACGAGAGGCTCCTGAGCCCCGGTCGGTCCGCGAGCCGTCTCCTGAGCCCCGATCGGTCGACGCGCTGTTTCCGAGCCCCGATCGGTCCATGCGTCGTCTTCTAAGCCCCGATGCCTCCACGCGCCGTCTCCGAGCCACGATCGGTGCAGGCGCCGATTCGTGAACCCCGATCGGTCCACGCGTCGGCTCCTAAGCCCCGATCCGTCGCCGCGTCGTCTTCTGAGCCCCGATCGATCCACGCGCCGTCTCCTAAGCCCCGATCGGTGCACGCGCCGTCTCCGAGCGCCGATCGGTTCACGCGCCGTCTCCTGAGCCCCGATCATTCCACACGATGTCTCCGAGCGCCGATCGGTCCACGCGCGGTCTCCAAGCCTCGATCCGTACACGCGCCGTCTCCGAGCCCCGATCGGTCCACGCGTCGTCTCCGAGCACCGTTCGTTCCACGCGCCGTTTCCTGAGCCCCGATCGGTCCATCCGTCGTCTTTTAAGCCCCGATACCTCCACACGCCGTCTCCGAGCCACGATCGGTCCATGCGCCGCTTCCTGAGCCCCGATCGGTCCACGCGTCGGCTCCTAAGCCTCGATAGGTCCACGCGCGGCCTCCTTAGCCCCGGTCGGTCCACGCGCCGTCTCCGAGCCCCGATCGGTCTACACGTCGTCTCCGAGCACCGTTCGTTCCACGCGCCGTTTCCTGAGCCCCGATCGGTCCATCCGTCGTCTTTTAAGCCCCGATACCTCCACGCGCCGTCTCCGAGCCACGATCGGTCCAAGAGCCGTCTCCTGAGCCTCCATCGATCCACGCGTCGTCTTCTAAGCCCAGATGCCTCCTCGCGCCGTCTCCGAGCCACGATCGGTCCAGGCGCCGTTTCCTGAGCCCCGATCGGTCCACGCGTTGTGTCCTAAGCCCGGATCGTTCCACGCGCCGCTTCCGATCCCCGATCGTCCAACGCGCCGTCTCCGAGCACCGATCGGTCCACGCGCCGTCTCCTGAGCCCCGATCGGTCCACGCGTCGTCTCCAAAGCCCTGATCCGTCCACGTGCCGTCTCCGAGCCCCGATCGGTCCACGCGCCGTCTCCTGAACCCCGATACGTCCACACACAGTCGCCGAGCCCCGATCGGTCCACGCGCCGTCGCCGAGCCTCGATCGGTCCACGCGCGGCCTCCTGAGCCGCGGTCGGTTCACGCGCCGTCTCCGAGCCCCGATCGATCCACGCGTCGTCTTCTAAGCCCAGATGCCTCCTCGAGCCGTCTCCGAGCCACGATCGGTTCAGGCGCCGCTTCGTGAGCCCCGGTCGGTCCACGCGCCGTCGCCGAACCCCAATTCGTCCACGGGCAACCTCCTGAGACCCAGTCGGTCCACGCGCCGTCTCCTGAGCCCCGATCGGTCCACGTATCGTCTCCTACGCCCCGATCGGTCCACGCGTCGTCTCCTAAGCCCCGAACGGTCCACGCGCCGTCTCCTGAGCACCGATCGTTCCACACGCCGCCTCCTAAGCCCCGATCTGTCCAGGCGTCGTGTCCTAAGCCCCGACCGGTCCACGCGCCGTCTCCTGAGCCCCGTTCGGCCCACGCGCCGTCTCCTAAGCCCCGATCTGTCCATGGGCCGTCTCCGAGCCGCGATCGGTAAACGAGCCGTCACCAAGCCCCGATCCGTACACGCGTCGTCTCCGAGCCCCGATGGGTCCACGCGCCGTCGCCGAGCCTCGATCGGTCCACGCGCCGTCTCCTGAGCCCCAATCGGTCCACTCGCTGTCTCCTGATCCCCGATAGGTACACGCGTCGTCTCCTACGCCCCGATCGGTCCACGCGCCGCCTTCGTGCCCCGATCGGTCCACGCACCGCCTCCTGATCCCCATCGGTCCACCCGCCGTCTCCTGAGCCACGATCGATCCACATGCCGTCTCCGAGCCCCGATCGGTCCGCGTGCCGCATTCTAAGCCACGGTCCATCCACGCGCCGTCTCCGAGCCCCGATCGGTCCACGCGTCGTCTCCTAAGCCCTGATCGGTCCTCGTGCCTTCTGCGAGCCCCGAAGGGTCCACGCGCAGCCTCCTGAGCCCCGATCGGTCGACGAGTCGTCGCCTGAGCCCCGATCGATCCACGGGTCTTCCCCGAGCCCCGATCGGTCCACGCGCCGTTCCCTGAGCCCCGATACGTCCACGCGCAGTCGCCGAGCCCTGATCGGTCCACGCGCTGTCTCCTGAGCCCCGATAGGTACACGCGTCGTCTTCTAAGCCCCGATCGGTCCACGCGTAGTCTCCTAAGCCCCGCTTGGTTAACGCGTCGTTTCCGAGCCCCGATCGGTCCACGCGTCGTCTCCTGAGCCCAAATTAGTCCATGCGCCGTCTCCTAAGCCCCGATCCGTCCACGGGCCGTGTCCGAGCTCCGATCGGTCCACGCGTCGTGTCCGAGCCCTGATCGGTCCACGCGCCATCGCCGAGCCCCGATCGGTCCACGCGCCATCGCCGAGCCCCGATCGGTCCACGCGCCGTCTCCTGAGCCCCGATCTGTCCACACCCCTTCTCCTGAGCCCCGATCTGTCGACGCGTCGTCTCCTAAGCCCCGACCGGTGCACGCGCCGTCTCCTGAGCCCAAATTGTCCACACGCTGTCTCGTGAGCCCCGATAGGTACACGCGACGTCTCCTACGCCCCGATCGGTCCACGCGTCGTCTCCTAAGCCCTGCTCGGTTAACGCGTCGTTTCCGAGCCCCGATCGGTCCACGCGTCGTCTCCTGAGCCCCAATTAATCCACGCGCCGTCTCCTAAGCCCTGATCCGTCCACGGGCCGTGTCCGAGCTCCGATCTGTTCATGCGCCGTCGCCAAACCTCGATCCGTACACGCGTCGTCTCCGAGCCCTGATCGGTCCACGCGCCATCGCCGAGCCCCGATCGGTCCACGCGCCATCGCCGAGCCCCGATCGGTCCATGCACCCTCTCCGAACGCCGATCATTTCACGCTCCGTCTCCTGAGCCCCGGTCGGTCCGCGCGCCGTCACCTGAGCCCCGATCGGTCGACGCGTCGTCTTCTGAGCCCCGATCGACCCACGCGTCGTCTCCTGAGCCCCGACCGCTCCACACGCCCTTTCCTGAGCCCCGATCGGTCCACGCATCGTCTCCGAGCGCCAATCGGTTCACGCGCCGTCTCCTGAGCCCCGATCGTTCCACGCGCCGACTCCGAGCTCCGATCGGCCCACGCGCCGTCTCCTAATCACCGATCGGTCCAAGCGCCGTCTCCGAGCCCCGATCGGTCCACGCGTCGTCTCCTAAGACCCGATCGGTCCACGTATCGTCTCCTAAGCCCCGATCGGTCCACACGCCGTCTCCGAGCCCCGATGGGTCCACGCGTCGCCTCCTGAGCCCCGGTCGGTCCACGCGCCGTCTCCTGAGCCCCGATCGGTCCACCCGTCGTCTTCTAAGCCCCGATCAGTCCACGCGTCTTCTCCTAAGCCCCGATCGGTCCACGCGCCGTCTCCTGAGCCCCAATTAGTCCATGCGCCGTCTCCTAAACCCCGATCCGTCCACGGGCCGTGTCCCAGCTCCGATCGGTCCGCGCGTCGTCTCCGAGCCCTGATCGGTCCACGCGCCATCGCCGAGACCCGATCGGTCCACACCCCTTCTCCTGAGCCCCGATCTGTCGACGCGTCGTCTCCTAAGCCCCGACCGGTGCACGCGCCGTGTCCTGTGCCCCGATCGATTCACGTGCCGTCTCCTAAGCCCCGATCGGTCCACCCGTCGTCTCTTAAGCCCCAATCGGTCCACGCGCCCTCTCCGAGCGCCGATCATTTCACGCGCCGTCTCCTGAGCCCCGGTCGGGCCGCGCGCCGTCACCTGAGCCCCGATCGGTCGACGCGTCGTCTTCTGAGCCGCGATCGGTCCACGCGCCGTCTCCGAGCGCCGATCGGTTCACGCGCCGTCTCCTGAGCCCGATCGTTCCACGCGCCGTCTCCGAGCTCCGATCGGCCCACGCACCGTCTCCTAAGCCCCGATCGGTCCAAGCGCCTTCTCCTAAGCCCCGATCGGTCCACGCGCCGTCTCCGAGCCCCGATCGGTCCACGCGCCGTCTCCTGAGCCCGGATCGTTCCACGCGTCGTCCCCGAATCCCCGATCCGTACACGCGTCGTCACCGAGCCACGATCGGTCCGTGCGCCGCTTCCAGAGCCCCGATCGGTCCACGCGTCATCTCCCGATCTCCGGTCAGTCGACGCGCCGTCTCCTAAGCCCCGATCGGTCCACGCGCCGTCGCCTGAGCCCCGATCGTTCCACGCGCCGTCTCCGAGCTCTGATCGGCCCACGCGCCGTCTCCTAAGCCCCGATCGGTCCAAGCGCCTTCTCATAAGCCCCGATCGGTCCACGCGCCGTCCCCGAGCGCCGATCGGTTCACGCCCCGTCACCTGAGCCCCGATCATTCGAAGCGCCGTCTCCGAGCCCCGATCGGTCCACGCGCCGTCTCCTGAGCCCGGATCGTTCCACGCGTCGTCCCCGAATCCCCGATCCGTACACGCGTCGTCTCCGAGCCTCGATCGGTGCACGCGCCGTCGCCGAACCCCAATTGGTCCACGCGAAACCGCCTGAGCCCCAGTCGGTCCACGCGCTGTCTCCGAGCCCCGATGGGTCCACGCGCCGTCTCCGAGCCCCGAACGGTCCACGCGCGGTCGCCGAACCCCAATTGGTCCACGCGCAACCGCCTGAGACCCAGTCGGTTCACGCGCTGTAGCCGAACCTCGATCGGTCCACGCATCGTCTCCGAGCCCCGATCGGTCCACGCGCCGTCGCCGAGCTATGATCGGTCCATGCGCGGCCTCCTGAGCCCCGATCGGTCCACGCGCCGTCGCCGAGCCGCGATCGGTCCACGCGCGGCCTCCTGAGGAGCGATTGGTTCACGCGCCGTATCCGAGCCCCGGTCGGTCCGCGAGCCGTCTCCTGAGCCCCGATCGGTCGACGCGTCGTTTCCTGAACCCCGATCAGTCCACGCGCCGTCTCCTAAGCCCGGATCGTTCCACGCGCCGTCCTCGAGCCCCGATCGGTCCACGCGCCGTCTCCTGAGCCCGGATCGGTCCACGCGTCGGCTCCTAAGCCCCGATCGGTCCACGCGTCGTCTCCTAAGCCCCGATCCGTCGACGCGTCGTCTCCTGAGCCCCGATCGATCCACGCGACTTCTCCTGAGCCCCGACCGCTCCACGCGTCGTCTCCGAGCTCCGATCGGTCCATGCGTCGTATCCGAACCCCGATCGGTCCACGCGCCGTCGCCGAGGTATGATCGGTCCACGCGCGGCCTCCTGAGCCCCAATCGGTCCACGCGCCGTCTCCTAAGCCCCGATCGATCCACGCGCCGTCTCCGAGCGCCGATCGGTCCGCGTGCCGCATTCTAAGCAACGGTCCATCCACGCGCCGTCTCCGAGCCCCGCTCGATCCACTCGTCGTCTCCGAGCCCCGCTCGATCCACGCGTCGTCTCCTAAGCCTCGATCGGTCCACGCGCCGTCTCCGAGTCCGATCGTTCCACGCGCCGCCTCCGAAGCCCCGAACGGTTCACGCGCCGTCTCCGAGCCCCGATCGATCCACGCGTCGTCTTCTAAGCCCAGATGCCTCCTCGCGCCGTCTCCGAGCCCCGATCGATCCACGCGTCGTCTCCAAGCCCCGGTCGGTTCACGCGCCGTCTCCTGAGCCCCGATCATTCCACGCGATGTCTCCGAGCCCCGATCGGTTCACGCGCCGTCTCCTAAGCCCCGATCGGTCCACGCGCCCTCTCCGAGCGCCGATCGGTTCACGCGCCGTCTCCTGAGCCCCGATTCGTCGACGCGTCGTCTCCTGAGCCCCGATCAATTGGCGCGGCTTCTCCTGAGCCCCGATCGCTTCTCGTGCCGCCTCCTGATCCCCACTCCGTCGAGGCGGCGTCTCCGAGCGCCGATCATTTAACGCGCCGTCTCCTGAGACCGGATCGTTCCACGCGCCGTCTCCGAGCCCCGATCGGTCCGCGTGCCGCATTCTAAGCCACGGTCCATCCACGCGCCGTTTCCTGAGCCCCGATCGGTCCACGCGTCGTCTTCTAAGCCCAGATGCCTCCTTGCGCCGTCTCCCATCCACGATCGGTGCAGGCGCCGCTTCCTGAGCCCCGATCGGTCCACGCGTTTTCTCCTAAGCCCCGATCGGTCCACGCGTCGTCTCCTCAGCCCCGATCGGTCGATGCGTCGTCTTCTTAACCCCGATGCCTCCACGCGCCGTCTCCGAGCCACGATCGGTCCACGCGCCGTCTCCTGAGCCCCGATCATTCAACGCGCCTTCTCCTAAGCCACGATCGGTCCACGCGACGTCTCCGAGCCCCAGTCGGTCCGCGCGCTGTCTCCGAGCACCGATCGGTCTACGCGTCGTCTCCGAGCCCCGATCGGTCCACGCGCCGTCGCCGAACCCCAATTGATCCACGCGCAACCGCCTGAGTCCCAATCGGTCCACGCGAGTCTCCTAAGCCCCGACCGGTCCACGCGCCGTCTCCTGAGCCCCTATCACTCCACGCGTCGTCTCCGAGCCCCGATCGGTCCATGCGCCGTCGCCGAGCCATGATCGCTCCACGCGCGGCCTCCTGAGCCCCGGTCGCGTCACGCGCCGTATCCACGCCCCAATCGATCCACGCGCCGTTTCCTGAGCCCCGATCATTCAACGCGCCTTCTCCTAAGCCATGATCGGTCCACGCGCCGTATCCGAGCCCCAGTCGGTCCACGCGCTGTCTCCGAGCACCGATCGGTCTACGCGTCGTCTCCGAGCCCCGATCGGTCCACGCGCCATCTCCTAAGCCCCGATCGGTCCACGTACCGTCTCCGAGCGCCGATCGGTTCACGCGCCGTCTCCTGAGCCCCGATCATTCCACGCGCAGTCTCCGAGCCCCGATCGGTCCACGCGTTGTCTCCTAAGCCCCGATCGCTCCACGCGCCGTCTCCGAGCGCCGAGCGGTCCACGTTCCGTCGCCGAACCCGAATTGGTCCACGCGCAACCGCCTGAGCCCCAGTCGGTCCACGCGCTGTCTCCGAGCCCCGATCGGTCCACGCGCCGTTGCCGAGCTATGATCGGTCCACGCGCGGTCTCCTGAGCCCCGATCGGTCCACGCGCCGTCGCCGATCCACGATCGGTCCGTGCGCCGCTTCCAGAGCCCTATCGGTCCACGCATCGTCTCCTGATCTCCGATCGGTCCATGCACCGTCTCCTAAGCCCCGATCGGTCCACGTGCTGTCTCCGAGCGCCGATCGGTTCACGCGCCGTCTCCGAGCCCGGATCGGTCCACGCGTCGTCTCCTGAGCCCCGATCGGTCCACGCGCCGTCTCCAAGCCCCGATCGGTCCATGCATCGTTTCCTAAGCCCGGATCGGTTAACGCGCTGTCTCCGAGCGCCGATCGGTCCACGCGCCGTCACCGAACCCCAAATGGTCCACGCGCAACCGCCTGAGCCCCGATCGGTCCACGCGTCGTCTCTGAACATCGATCGGTCCACGCGCCGTTGCCGAGCCATGATCGGTCCACGCGCGGCCTCATGAGCCCCGATCGGTCGACGCGCCGCCGCCGAGTCATGATCGGTCCACGCGAGGCTCCTGAGCCCCGGTCGGTCCGCGCGCCGTCTCCTGAGCCCCGATCGGTCGACGCGTCGTTTCCTGAGCCCCGATCGATCCACGCCTCGTCTCCTGAGCCCCGATCGCTCCTCGCGCCGTCTCCTGAGCCCCGCTCGGTCCATGCGTCGTCTTCTTAGCCCCGATGCCTCCACGCGCCGTCTCCGAGCCCCGCTCAGTCTAGGCGCCGCTTCCTGAGCCCCGATCGGTCCACGCGCCGTCTCCTAAGCCCCAATCGGTCCACGCGCCGTCTCCTAAGCCCCGATCGGTCCAAGCGGCGTCTCCGAGCCACGATCGTTCCACGCACAGTCTCCTGATCCCGATCGGTCCACGCGCCGTCTCCGAGCGCCGATCGATTCACGGGTCGTCTCCGAGCCGCGATCGATAAAGGCGCCGTCATCAAGCCCCGATCCGTATAGGCGTCGTCTCCGAACCCCGATGGGTCCACTCGCCGTCGCCGAGCCTCGATCGGTCCACGCGCGGCCTCCTGAGCCCCGGTCGCGTCACGCGCCGTATCCACGCCCCAATCGATCCACGCGCCGTCTCCTGAGTCCCGATCGGTCCACGCGCCGTCTCCTGAACCCCGCTCGGTCGATGCGTCGTCTTCTTAACCCCCATGCCTCCACGCGCCGTCTCCGAGCCACGATCCGTCGCCGCGTCGTGTCCTGAGCCCCGATCAATTGACGCGTCTTCTCCTGAGCCCCGATCGCTCCTCGCGCCGTCTCCTGAACCCCGCTCGGTCGATGCGTCGTCTTCTTAACCCCGATGCCTCCACGCGCCGTCTCCGAGCCACGATCGGTCCACGCGCCGTCTCCTGAGCCTCGATCATTCAACGCGCCTTCTCCTAAGCCACGATCGGTCCACGCGCCGTCTCCGAGCCACGATCGGTCCGCGCGCCGTCGCCGAGCCATCATCGGTCCACGCGCGGCCTCCTGAGCCCCGATCGGTCCACGCGCCGTCGCCGAGCCGCGATCGTTCCACGCGCCGTCTCCGAGCACCGATCGGTCCACGCGCCGTATCCGAGCCCCAATCGGTCCACGCGCCGTCTCCTGAGCCCCGATCGTTCCACGCGCCGTCGTCGAGCCCCGATCGGTCCACACGCCGTATCCGAGCCCCGATCGGTCCGCGTGACGCATTCTAAGCCACGGTCCGTCCACGCGCCGTCTCTGAGCACCGATCGGTCCACGCGCCGTCTCCTGAGCCCCGCTCGGTCCATGCGTCGTCTTCTTAGCCCCGATGCCTCCACGCGTCGTCTCCTAAGCCCCGATCGGTCCACGCGCCGTCTCCGGGCCCCGATCGATCCACGCTAGGCTCCTGAGCACCGATCGGTCCGCGCGCCGTCTCAGAGCGCCGATCATTTCACGCCCCGTCTCCTGAGCTCCGATCGTTCCACGCGCCGTCTCCGAGCCCCGATCGGTCCACACGCCGTATCCGAGCCCCGATCGGTCCGCGTGACGCATTCTAAGCCACGGTCCGTCCACGCGCCGTCTCTGAGCACCGATCGGTCCACGCGCCGTCTCCTGAGCCCCGCTCGGTCCATGCGTCGTCTTCTTAGCCCCGATGCCTCCACGCGTCGTCTCCTAATCCCCGATCGGTCCACGCGCCGTCTCCGGGCCCCGAACGATCCACGCTAGGCTCCTGAGCCCCGGCCGGTCCGCGCGCCGTCTCCTGAGCCCCGAACGGTCGACGCGTCGTCTCCTGAGCCCCGATCGATCCACGCGCCGTCTCCTAAGCCCCGATCGGTGCACGCGCCGTCTCCGAGCGCCGATCGGTTCACGCGCCGTCTCCTGAGCCCCGATCATTCCACGCGATGTCTCCGAGCCCCGATCGGTCCACCAGCTGTTTTCTGAGCACCGTTCGGTCAACGCGTCGTCTTCAAAGCCCCGATGCCTCCACGCGCCGTCTCCGAGCCACGATCGGTTCAAGCGCCGTCTCCTGAGCCCCGATCATTCCACGCGATGTCTCCGAGCCCCGATCGGTCCACGCGCCGTCTCCTAAGCCCCGATCGGTGCACGCGCCGTCTCCGAGCGCCGATCGGTTCACGCGCCGTCTCCTGAGCCCCGATCATTCCACGCGATGTCTCCGAGCCCCGATCGGTCCACGCGCCGTCTCCTAAGCCCCGATCGGTCCACGCGCCGTCTCCGAGCGCCGATCGGTCCACGCGCGGTTTCCAAGCCTCGATCCGTACACGCGCCGTCTCCGAGCCACGATCGGTCCAGGCGCCGCTTCCTGAGCCCCGATCGGTCCACGCGTCGGCTCCTAAGCCTCGATAGGTCCACGCGCGGCCTCCTGAGCCCCGATCGTTCCAGGCGCCTTCTCCGAGCCGCGATCGGTCCACGCGCCGTCTCCGAGCCCCGAACGGTTCACGCACCGTCTCCTGATCCCAATCGGTCCACGCGGCGCCTCCGGAGCCCCGATCGATTCGCGCGAGTCTCCTGAGCCCCAGTCGGTCGGCGCGCCGTCTCCTGAGCCCTGATTGGTCGACGCGTCGTCTCCTGAGCCCTGATCGATCCACGCGTCGTCTCCTGAGCTCCGATCGCGCCACACGCCGTTTCCTGAGCCCCGATCGGTCCACGCGTCATCTCCTGATCTCCGATCGCTCCACGCGCCGTCTCCTAAGCCCCGATCGGTCCATGCGCCGTCTCCGAGCGCCGATCGGTTGAGGCGCCGTCTCCTGAGCCCCGATCGTTCCACGCGCCGTCTCCTGAGCCCCAATCGGTCCACACGCTGTGTCGTGAGCCCCGATAGGTACACGCGTCGTCTCCTACGCCCGATCGGTCCACGCGTCGTCTCCTGATTCCAATCGGTCCACGCGGCGCCTCCGGAGCCCCGATCGATCCACGCGAGTGTCCTGAGCCCCAGTCGGTCCGCGCGCCGTCTCGGGAGCCCCGATCGGTGCACGCGCCGTCTCCTAAGCCCCGTTCGGTCCAAGCGTCTTCTCCTAAACCCCGGTCGGTCCACGCGCCGTCTCCTAAGCCCCGATCGGTGCACGCGCCGTCTCCGAGCGCCGATCGGTTCACGCGCCGTCTCCTGAGCCCCGATCATTCCACGCGATGTCTCCGAGCCCTGATCGGTCCACGAGCCGTTTTCTGAGCACCGTTCGGTCAACGCGTCGTCTTCAAAGCCCCGATGCCTCCACGCGCCGTCTCCGAGCCACGATCGGTCCGTGCGCCGCTTCCAAAGCCCTATCAGTCCAGGCGTCCTCTCCTGATCTCCGATCGGTTCACGCGCCGTCTCCAAGCCTCGATCCGTACACGCGCCGTCTCCGAGCCCCGATCGGTCCACGCGTCGTCTCCGAGCACCGTTCGGTCCACGCGCCGTTTCCTGAGCCCCGATCGGTCCACGCGTCGGCTCCTAAGCCTCGATAGGTCCACGCGCGGCCTCTTAGCCCCGGTCGGTCCACGCGCCGTCTCCGAGCCGCGATCGGTCCACGCATCGTCTATTAAGCCCCGATCGGTTAACGCGCCGTCTCCCCGCCACGATCGGTCCACGCGCCATCTCCTGAGCCCCGATACGTCCACGCGCAGTCGCCGAGCCCCAATCAGTCCACGCGCGGCCTCCTAAGCCCCGGTCGGGTCACGCGCCGTCTCCCCGCCCCGATCGGTCCACGCGCCGTCTCCTGAGCCCTGATCCGTCCACGCGCGGCGTCGAGCCGCGATCGGTCCACGCGCGGCCTCCTGAGCCCCAATATGTCCACGCGTCGTATCCTAAGCCCCGATCCGTCGCCGCGTCGTCTCCTGAGCCCCGATCAATTGACGCGTCTTCTCCTGAGCCCCGATCGCTACTCGCGCCGTCTCCTGAGCCCCGCTCGGTCCATGCGTCGTGTTCTTAGCCCCGATGCCTCCACGCGCCGTCTCCGAGCCACGATAGGTCGAGGCGCCGCTTCCTGAGCCCCGATCGATCCACGCGCCGTCTCGTAAGCCACAATCGGTCCACGCGCCGTCTCAGAGCGCCGATCATTTCACGCGCCGTCTCCTGAGCCCCGATCGTTCCACGCGGCGCCTCCGAGCACCGATCGGTCCACGCGCCGTCTCCTGAGGCCCGATCGGTCCACGCGTCGTCTCCTAAGCCCCGATCGGTTAACGCGCCGTCTCCGAGCCCCAATCGGTCCACGCGCCGTCTCCTGAGCCCCGATACGTCCACGCGCAGTCGCCGAGGCCCGATCGGTCCACGCGCCGTCTCCTGAGCCCCGATCGGTCCACGCGTCGTTTCCTAAGCCCTGATCGGTCCACGTGCCGTCTCCGAGCCCCGATGGGTCTACGCGCCGACTCCTGAGCCCCGATCGATCCACGCATCGGCTCCTGAGCCCCGGTCGGTCCACACGTCGTCGTCGAGCACCGATCGATCCACGCGCCGTTTCCTGGGCCCCAATCAGTCCACGCGCGGCCTCCTGAGCCCCGGTCGGTTCACGCGCCGTCTCCCCGCCCCGATCGGTCCACGCGCGGCCTCCTGAGCCCCAATCGCTCCACGCGTCGTATCCTAAGCCCCGATCCGTCGCCGCGTCGTCTCCTGAGCCCCGATCAATTGACGCGTCTTCTCCTGAGCCCCGATCGCTCCTCGCGCCGTCTCCTGAGCCCCGCTCGGTCCATGCGTCGTGTTCTTAGCCCCGATGCCTCCACGCGCCGTCTCCGAGCCACGATAGGTCGAGGCGCCGTTTCCTGAGCCCCGATCGATCCACGCGCCGTTTCGTAAGCCACAATCGGTCCACGCGCCGTCTCAGAGCGCCGATCATTTCACGCGCCGTTTCCTGAGCCCCAATCGTTCCACGCGCCGTCTCCGAGCCCCGATCGGTCCACGCGCCGTCTCCTGAGCCCCGATGGCTCCACGCGCCGTCTCCGAGCCCCGATCGGTCCACGCGCCGTCTCCTGAGCCCGGATCGGTCCACGCGCCGTTGCCGAACCCCAATTGGTCCACGCTCAACCGCCTGAGCCCCGGTTGGTCCACGCGCTGTCTCCGAGCCCCGATCGGTCCACGCGTCGTATCCAAACCCCGATCGGTCCACGCGCCGTCGCCGAGCCATGATCGGTCCACGCGCCGTCTCCTAAGCCCCGATCGGTCCACGCGCCGTCTCCGAGCGCCGATCGGTTCACGCGCCGTCTCCTGAGCCCCGATCGGTCCACGCGCCGTCTCCGGGCCCCGATCGGTCCACGCACCATCTCCTGCTCTCCAATCGGTCCACGCGCCGCCTGCGGAGCCCCGATCGATCCACGCTACGCTCCTGAGCCCCGGCCGGTCCGCGCGCCGCCTCCTGAGCCCCGAACGGTCGACGCGTCGTCTCCTGAACCCCAATCGGCCCACACGCAGTCTCGTGAGCCCCGATAGGTACACGCGCCGTCTCCTGAGCTCCGATCGTTCCACGCGCCGTCTCCGAGCCCCGATCGGTCCAGGCGCCGTCTCCTGAGCCCCAATCGGTCCACACGCTGTCTCGTGAGCCCCGATAGGTACACGCGTCGCGTCCTACGCCCCAATCGGTCCACGCGTCGTCTCCTAAGCCCCGATCGGTCCACGCGCCGTCTCCGAGCCCCGATCGCACCTCACGCCGTCTCCTGAGCCCCGCTCGGTCAATGCGTCGTGTTCTTAGCCCCGATGCCTTCACGCCCCGTCTCCGAGCCACGATAGGTCCAGGCGCCGCTTCCTGAGCCCAGATCGATCCACGCGCCGTCTCGTAAGCCACAATCGGTCCACGCGCCGTCTTAGAGCGCCGATCATTTCACGCGCCGTCTCCTGAGCCCCGATCGTTCCACGCGCCGTCTCCGAGCCCCGATCGGTCCACGCGGCGTCTCCTGAGCCCCGATCGGTTCACGCATCGTCTCCTAAGCCCCGATACGTCTACACGCCGTATCCGAGCCCCGATCGGTCCGCTTGACGCATTCTAAGCCACGGTCCGTCCACGCGCCGTCTCCGAGCACCGATCGGTCCACGCGCCGTCTCCTGAGCCCCGATCGGTCCACGCATCGTCTCCTAAGCCCTGATCGGTCCACGTGCCGTCTCCGAGCCCCGATGGGTCTACGCGCCGCCTCCTGAGCCCCGATCGATCCACGCATCGGCTTCTGAGCCCCGGTCGGTCCACGCGTCGTCTTCGAGCACCGATCGATCCACGCGCCATTTCCTGGGCCCCGATCGGTCCACGCGTCGCCGCCGGAGCCCCGATCGGTCTACGCGCCGTCTCATGAGCCCCGGTCGGTTCATGCGCCGTCGCCGAGCCTCGATCGGTCCACGCGCGGCCTCCCTAGCCCCGATCGCTCCACGCACCGTTTCCTGATCCCCGATCGGTCCACACGCCGTCTCCGAGCCCCGATCGTTCCGCGTGCCGCATTCTAAGCCACGGTCCATCCACGCGCCGTCTCCGAGCCCCGCTCGATTCACGCGTCGTCTCCTAAGCCCCGATCGGTCCACGCGCCGTCTCCGAGCCCCGATCAGTCCGTGCACCGTCTCCTGATCCCCATCGCTCCACGCGGCGTCTCCGGAGCCCCGATCGATCCCCGCGAGTCTCCTGAGCCCCGGTCGGTCCGCGCACCATCATCTGAGCCCCGATAGGTCGACGCGTCGTCTCCGAGACTCGATCGCTCCACGCCCCGTCGCCGAGCCTCGATCGGTCCACGCGCGGCCTCCTGAGCCCCGGTCGGTTCACACGCCGTCTCCGAGCCGCGATCGGTCCACGCGCCGTCTCCTGGGCCCCGATGCGTCCACGCGCAGTCGCCGAGCCCCGATCGGTCCACGCGGGGTCTCCTGAGCCCCGATCGGTCCACGCGCCGTCTCCTAAGCCCCGATCGATCCACGCGCCGTCTCCGAGCGCCGCTCGGTTCACGCGCCGTCTCCTGTGCTCCGATCGTTCCACGCGCCGTCTCCGAGCCCCGATCGGTCCACGCGCCGTCTCCTGAGCCCCGATCGTTCCACGCGCCGCCTCCTAAGCCCCGATCGGTCCACGCGTCGTCTCCTAAGCCACCATTGGTCCACGTGCCGTCTCCCAGCCCCGATCGGTCCACGCGCCATCTCCTAATCCCCAATCTGTCCACGACCCGTCTCCGGGCCCCGATCGGTGCACGCGCCGTCTCCTAAGCCCCGATCGGTCCACGCGCCGTCGCCGAACCCCAATTGGTCCACGCGAAACCGCCTGAGCCCCAGTCGGTCCACGCGCTGTCTCCGAGCCCCGATCGGTCCACGCGTCGTCTCCGAGCCCCGATCGGTCCACGCGTCGTCTCCTAAGCCCCGATCCGTCGCCGCGTCGTCTCCTGAGCCCCGATCAATTGACGCGTCTTCTCCTGAGCCCCGATCGCTACTCGCGCCGTCTCCTGAGCCCCGCTCGGTCCATGCGTCGTGTTCTTAGCCCCGATGCCTCCACGCGCCGTCTCCGAGCCACGATAGGTCGAGGCGCCGCTTCCTGAGCCCCGATCGATCCACGCGCCGTCTCGTAAGCCACAATCGGTCCACGCGCCGTCTCAGAGCGCCGGTCATTTCACGCGCCGTCTCCTGAGCCCCGATCGTTCCACGCGCCGCCTCCGAGCACCGATCGGTCCACGCGCCGTCTCCTGAGGCCCGATCGGTCCACGCGTCGTCTCCTAAGCCCCGATCGGTTAACGCGCCGTCTCCGAGCCCCAATCGGTCCACGCGCCGTCTCCTGAGCCCCGATACGTCCACGCGCAGTCGCCGAGGCCCGATCGGTCCACGCGCCGTCTCCTGAGCCCCGGTCGGTCCACGCGCCCTCGCCGAGCCCCGATCGGTCCGCGCATCGTCTCCTAAGCCACGATCGGTCCACGCGCCGTCTCCGAGCGCCGATCGGTTCACGCGCCTTCTCCTGAGCCCCGATCCGTGCACGCGTCGTCTCCTAAGCCCCGATACGTCCACACGCCGTCTCCGAGCCCCGATGGGTCCACGCGTCGTCTCCTAAGCCCCGATCGGTCCACGCCTCGTCCCCGAATCCCCGATCCGTACACGCGTCGTCTCCGAGCCCCGATCTGTCCACGCCCCGTCTCGTGAGGCCCAATCGGACCACGCGCTGTCTCCTGAGCCCCGATAGGTACACGCGTCGTCTCCTATGCCCCGATCGGTCCACACGTCGTCTCCTTAGCCCCGATCGGTCCACGCGCAGTCGCCGAGCCCCGATCGGTTCACGCATCGTCTCCTAAGCCACGATCGGTCCACGCGCCGTCGCCGAACCCCAATTGGTCCACGCGCAACCTCCTGAGCCCCAGTCGGTACACGCGCTGTCTCCGAGCCCCGATCGGTCCACGCATAGTCTCCTAAGCCCCGCTCGGTTAACGCGTCGTTTCCGAGCCCCGATCGGTCTACGCGCCGTCTCCTGAGCCCCGATCGGGCCACGCGTCTTCTCCTCAGCCCCGATCGCTCCTCGCGCCGTCTCCTGCGCCCCGCTCGGTCCATGCGTCGTCTTCTTAGGCCCGATGCCTCCACGCGCCGTCTTCGAGCCACGATCGGTCTAGGCGCCGCTTCCTGAGCACCGATCGGTCCACGCGTCGTCTCCTAAGCCCCGATCGGTCCACGCGTCGTCTCCTAAGCCCCGATGCGTCGACGCGTCGTCTCCTGAGCCCCGATCGGTCCACGCCTCGTCCCCGAATCCCCGATCCGTACACGCGTCGTCTCCGAGCCCCGATCTGTCCACGCGCCGTCTCGTGAGGCCCAATCGCACCACGCGCTGTCTCCTGAGCCCCGATAGGTACACGCGTCGTCTCCTATGCCCCGATCGGTCCACACGTCGTCTCCTTAGCCCCGGTCCATCCACGCGCAGTCTCCCGAGCCCCAATCGGTCCACGCGCCGTCTCCTGAGACCCGATCGGTCCACGCACCGTCTCCTCAGCACCGATCGGTCCACGCGTCGTCTCCTAAGCCCCGATCGGTCCACGCGCCGTCTCCGAGCCCCGATCGGTCCACGCGCCGTCTCCTAAGCCCTAATCTGTCCACGACCCGTCGCCGGGCCCCGATTGGTGCACGCGCCATCTCCTAAGCCCCGATCGGTGCACGCCCGGTCTCCGAGCGCCGATCGGGTCACGCGCCGTCTCCTGAGACCCGATCCGTCCACGCGCCGTCTCCTGAGCCCCGATCGTCCGACGCGCCCTCTGCTAAACCTCGATCGGTCCACGCGTCGTCTCCTGAGCCCCGATCGGTCGACGGGTCCTCTCCTAAGCCCGGATCGGCCCACGCGTCTTCTCCTCAGCCCCGATCAGTCCACGCGTCGTCTCCTAAGCCCCGATCGGTCGACGCGTCGTCTCCTAATCCCCGGTCGGTTCACGCGTCGTCTCCGAAGACCCGATCCGTCGACGCGTCGTCTCCTGAGCCCCGATCAATTGACGCGTCTTGTCCTGAGCCCTGATCGCTCCACGCGCCGTTTCCTGAGCCCCGATCGGTCCACGCGCCGTCTCCGAGCCACGATCGGTCCGTGCGCCGCTGCCAGAGCCCCGATCGGTCCACGCGTCGTCTCCTGATCTCCGATCGGTCCACGCGCTGTCTCCTAAGCTCCGATCGTTCCGCGCGCCGTCTCCCAGCCCCGATCGGTCCACGCGCCGTCTCCTAAGCCCCGATCGGTCCACGCGTCGTTCCCTAAGCCCCGATCCATCCACGCGCAGTCTCCTGAGCCCCGATCGTTCCACGCGCCGTCTCCCAGCCCCGATCGGTCCACGCGCCGTCTCCTGAGCCCCGATCGGTCCACGCGTCGTTTCCTAAGCCCCGATCCACTCAAGCGCCGTCGCCTGAGCCCCGATCGGTTCACGCGTCGTTCCCTAAGCCCTGATCCATCCACGGCGCCGTCTCCTGAGCCCCGATCGGTGCACGCATCGTCTCCTAAGCCCCGATACGTCCACGCGTCGTCTCCGAGCCACGGTCGGTCCAGCCGCCGCTTCCTAAGCCCCGATCGGTCCACGCGCCGTCTCCTAACCCCCGATCGGTCCACGCGCCGTCTCCTGAGCCCCGATCGGTCCACGCGTCGTCCACTAAGCCCCGATCGGTCCACGCATCGTCTCCTAAGCCCCAGACGGTCCACGCGCCGTCTCCGAACCCCGATCGGTCGACGCGCCGTCTCCGAACGCCGATCGGTCGACGCGCCGTCTCCGAACGCCGATCGGTCGACGCGCCGTCTCCGAACGCCGATCGGTTCACGCGCCGTCTCCTGAGCCCCGATCGCTCCACGCGCCTTCTCCTAAGCCCCAATCGTTCTACGCGCCGTCTCCGAGCCCCGATCGGTCCACGCGCCGTCTCCTGAGCCCCGATCGGTCCACGCGTCGTTCCCTAAGCCCCGATCCATCCACGCGCAGTCTCCCGAGCCCCAATCGGTTCACGCGCCGTCTCCTGAGCCCCGATCGGTCCACGCGCCGTCTCCTGAGCCCCGATCGGTCCACGCGTCGTCTCCTAAGCCCCGTTCGGTCCACGCGCCGTCTCCTAAGCCCCAATCTTTCCACGACCCGTCTCCGGGCCCCGATCGGTGCACGCGCCGTCTCCTAAGCCCCGATCGGTCCACGCCCCGTCGCTGAGCGCCGATCGGTTCACTCGCCGTCTCCGGAGCCCCGATCGATCCACGCGAATCTCCTGAGCTCCGATCGGTCCACGTGTCGTTCCCTAAGCCCCGTTCCATCCACGCGCAGTCTCCCGAGCCCCAATCGGTCCACGCGCCGTCTCCTGAGCCCCGATCGGTCCACGCGCCGTCTCCTGAGCCCCGATCGGTTCACGCGTCGTTCCCTAAACTTCGATCCATCCACGCGCAGTCTCCCGAGCCCCAATCGGTCCACGCGCCCTCTGCTAAACCTCTATCGGTCCACGCGTCGTCTCCTGAGCCCCGATCGGTCGACGGGTCCTCTCCTAAGCCCGGATCGGCCCACGCGTCTTCTCCTCAGCCCCGATCAGTCCACGCGTCGTCTCCTAAGCCCCGATCGGTCGACGCGTCGTCTCCTAATCCCCGGTCGGTTCACGCGTCGTCTCCGAAGACCCGATCCGTCGACGCGTCGTCTCCTGAGCCCCGATCAATTGACGCATCTTCTCCTGAGCCTCGATCGCTCCTCGCGCCGTCTCCCGAGCCCCGCTCGGTCCATGCGTCGTCGTCTTAGACCCGATGCCTCCACGCGCCGTCTCCGAGCCACGATCGGTCTAGGCGCCGCTTCCTGAGCCCCGATCGGTCCACGCGCCGTCTTCTAAGCCCCAATCGGTCCACGCGCCGTCTCCGATCGCCGATCGGTCCACGCGCCGTCTCCGGAGATCCATCCGTCTACGCGGCGCCTCCGCAGCCCCGATTGATCTACGCGAATCTCCTGAGCCCCGGTTGGTCCGCGCGCCCTCTCCTGAGCCCCGATCGGTCGACGCGTCGTCTCCTGAGCCCCGATCGATCCACGCGTCGTCACCTGAGCCCTGATCGCTCCACGCGCCGTTTCCTGAGCCCCGATCGGTCCACGCATCGTATCCGAGCACCGATCGGTCCACGCGCCGTTTTCTGAGCACCGTTCGGTCCATGCGTTGTCTTCAAAGCCCCGATGCCTACACGCGCCGTCTCCGAGCCACGATCGGTCCGTGCGCCGCTGCCAGAGCCCCGATCGGTCCACGCGTCGTCTCCTGATCTCCGATCGGTCCACGCGCTGTCTCCTAAGCTCCGATCGTTCCGCGCGCCGTCTCCTGAGCCCCGATCGGTCCACGCGCCGTCTCCTGAGCCCCGATCGGTTCACGCGTCGTTCCCTAAACTTCGATCCATCCACGCGCAGTCTCCCGAGCCCCAATCGGTCCACGCGCCGTCTCCTGAGACCCGATCCGTCCACGCGCCGTCTCCTGAGCCCCGATCGTCCGACGCGCCCTCTGCTAAACCTCTATCGGTCCACGCGTCGTCTCCTAAGCCCCGATCGGTCGACGGGTCGTCTCCTAAGCCCCGATCGGTCGACGCGTCGTCTCCTAATCCCCGGTCGGTCCACGCGCCGTCGCCGAAGCCCAATTGGCCCACGCGCCGTCTCCTGAGCCCCGATCGGTCCACGCGCCGTCTCCGAGCCACGATCGGTCCGTGCGCCGCTTCCAGAGCCCCGATCGGTCCACGCGTCATCTCCTGAGTTCCGATCGGTCCACGCGCCGTCTCCTAAGCCCCGATCGGTCCACGCGCCGTCTCGGAGCCCCGATCGGTTCACGTGCCGTCTCGTGAGCCCCGATCGTTCCACGCGCCGTCTCCGAGCCCCGATCGGTCCACGCTCCGTCTCCAGAGCCCGGATCGTTCCACGCGTCGTCTCCTGATCCCCGATCCGTAAACGCGTCGTCTCCGACCCTCGATCGGTCCACACGCCGTGTCCGATCCCCGATCGGTCCGCGTGCCGCATTCTAAGCCGCGGTCCGTCTACGCGCCGTCTCCGAGCACCGATCGGTCCACGCGCCGTCTCACAGCGCCGATCATTTCACGCGCTGTCTCCTGAGCCCGGATCCGTCCACGCCACGTCTCCGAGCTCCGATCGGTCCACGCGCCGTTTCCGAGCCCCGATCGGTCCATACGTCGTCTCCGAGTTCCGATCGGTCCACGCGCCGTTTCCGAGCCCCGATCGGTCCGCGCGCCGTCTCCTGAGCTCCGGTGGGTCCACGCGCCGCCTCCTGAGCCCCGATCGGTCAACGCATCGTCTCCTAAGCCCCGATACGTTCACACGCCGTCTCCGAGCCCCGATCGGTCCACGCGCCGTCGACGAGCCTCGATCGGTCCACGCGCGGCCTCCGTAGCCCCGGTCAGTCCACGCGCCGTCTCCGAGCCCCGATCGCTCCACGCTCCGTCTCCTGAGCCCGGATCGTTCCACGCGTCGTCTCCTCATCCCCGATCCGTAAACGCGTCGTCTCCGAGCCTCGATCGGTCCACACGCCGTGTCCTATCCCCGACCGGTCCGCGTGCCACATTCTAAGCCGCGGTCCGTCCATGCGCCGCCTCCTGAGCCCCGATCGGTCAACGCATCGTCTCCTAAGCCCCGATCTGTACACGCGTCGTCTCCGATCCCCGATCGGTTCACGCGCCGGCTCCGAGCCCGATTGGTCCACGCGCCGTCTCCGAGCCCCGATCGGTCCACGCGCCGTCTCCTGAGCCCCGATCGGTCCACGCGCGGCCTCCTGAGCCCCGATCGGTCCACGCGCCGTCGCCGAGCCGCGATCGGTCCTCGCGCGGCCTCCTGAGGCCCGATTGGTTCACGCGCCGTATCCGAGCCCCAATCGGTCCACGCGCCGTCTCCTGAGCCCCGATCGGTCCACGCGCGGCCTCCTGAGCCCCGATCGGTCCTCGCGCCGTCGCCGAGCCGCGATCGGTCCACGCGTGGTCTCCGAGCCCCGATCGGTCCACGCGCCGTCGCCGAGCCACGATCGGTCCACGCGCGGCCTCCTGAGCCCCGATCGGTCCACCCGCCGTCGCCGAGCCGCGATCGGTCCACGCGCGGTCTCCGAGCGCCGATCGGTCCACGCACCATCTTCTGCTCCACAATCGATCCACGCGCCGCCTCCGGAGCCCCAATTGGTCCACGCGCAACCGCCTGAGCCCAAGTCGGTCCACGCGCTGTCTTCGAGCCCCGATCAGTCCACGCGTCGTCTCCGAGCCCCGATCGGTCCACGCGCCGTCTCCGCGCCATGATCGGTCCACGCGCGGCCTCCTGAGCCCCGATCGGTCCACGCGCCGTCGCCGAGCCGCGATCGGTTCTCGGGCGGCCTCCTGAGCCCCGATCGGTCCACGCGCCGTCTCCGAGCTCCGATCGGTCCACGCGCCGTCTCCTGAGCCCCGATCCATCCACGCGCAGTCTCCCGAGCCCCGATCGGTGCACGCACCGTCTCCTAAGCCCCGATCGGTCCACGCCCCGTCTCCGAGCACCGATTGGTTCACGCGCCGTCTCCTGAGACTCGATCCGTCCACGCGCTGTCTCCTGAGCCCCGATCGGTCGACGCGTCCTCTGCTAAACCCCAATCGGTCCACGCCCCGTCTCCGAGCGCCGATCGGTTCACGCGCCGTCTCCTGAGTCCCGATCCCTCCACTCACTGTCTCCTGAGCCCCGATCGGTCGACGCGTCCTCTGCTAAACCTCGATCGGTCCACGCGCCGTCTCCTGAACCCCGATACGTGCACGCGCAGTCGCCGAGCCCCGATCGGTCCACGCGCCGTCACCGAGCCTCGATAGGTCCACGCGCGGCCTCCTGAGCCCCGGTCGGTTCACGGGCCGTCTCCGAGCCCCGATCGATCCACGCGTCGTCTTCTAAGCCCAGATGCCTCCTCGCGCCGTCTCCGAGCCCCGATCGGTCCACGCGCCGTCTCCTGAGCCCAGATCGTTCCACGCGTCGTCCCCGAATCCCCGATCCGTACACGCGTCGTCTCCGAGCCACGATCGTTCCGTGCGACGCTTCCAGAGCCCCGATCGGTCCACGCGTCATCTCCCGATCTCCGGTCGGTCGACGCGCCGTCTCCTAAGCCCCGATCGGTCCACGCGCCGTCGCCTGAGCCCCGATCGTTCCACGCGCCGTCTCCGACCTCTGATCGGCCCACGCGCCGTCTCCTAAGCCCCGATCTGTCCACACCCCTTCTCCCGAGCCCCGAACTGTCGACGCGTCGTCTCCTAAGCCCCGACCGGTGCACGCGCCGTCTCCTAAGCCCTGCTCGGTTAACGCGTCGTTTCCGAGCCCCGATCGGTCCACGCGTCGTCTCCTGAGCCCCAATTAGTCCACGCGCCGTCTCCTAAGCCCTGATCCGTCCACGGGCCGTGTCCGAGCTCCGATCGGTTCACGCGCCGTCTCCAAACCTCGATCCGTACACGCGTCGTCTCGGAGCCCTGATCGGTCCACGCGCCATCGCCGAGCCCCGATCGGTCCACGCGCCCTCTCCTAGCGCCGATCATTTCACGCGCCGTCTCCTGAGCCCCGATCGGTCCACACCCCTTCTCCTGATCCCCGATCGATTCACGTGCCGTCTCCTAAGCCCCGATCGGTTCACCCGTCGTCTCTTAAGTCCCAATCGGTCCACGCGCCCTCTCCGAGCGCCGATCATTTCACGCGCCGTCTCCTGAGCCCCGGTCGGTCCGCGCGCCGTCACCTGAGCCCCGATCGGTCGACGCGTCATCTTCTGAGCCCCGATCGACCCACGCGTCGTCTCCTGAGCCCCGATCGGTCCACGCGCCGTCGCCGCTCCCCGTTCGGTCCACGCGCGGCCTCCTGAGCCCCGGTCGGTCCACGCGCCGTCTCCGAGCCTCGATCGGTCCACGTACCGTCTCCGAAGCCCCGATCCGTCCACGCGCTATCACCTGAGCCCCGATCGGTCCACGCATCGTCTCTTAACACCCGATACGTCCACACGCCGTCTCCGAGCCCCGATCGATCCGCGTGACGCATTCTAAGCCACTGTCCGTCCACGCGCCGTCTCCGAGCACCGATCAGTCCACGCGCCGTCTCCTGAGCCCCGATCGGTTCACGCGTCGTCTCCGAGCCCCGACCGGTCCACGCGCCGTCGCCGAGCTGCGATCGGTCCACGCGCGGCCTCCTGAGCCCCGGTCGGTTCACGCGCCGTATCCGAGGCCCACTCGGTCTACGCGGCGTCTCGTGACTCCCAATCGGTCCACGCGCCGCCTCCTGAGCCCCGATCGGTCGACGCGTCGTCTCCTAAGCCCCGATCCGTCGACGCGTCGTCTCCTGAGCCACGATCAATTGACGCGTCTTCTCCTGAGCCCGATCGCTCCTCGCGCCGTCTCCTGAGCCCCGATCGGTCCACGCGTCGTCTCCGAACTCCGGTCGGTCCACACGCCGTTTCCTGAGCCCCGATCGGTCCATGTGTCGTCTTCTTAGCCCCGATGCCTCCACGCGCCGTCTCCGAGCCACGATCGGACCAGGCGCCGCTTCCTGAGCCCCGATCGGTCCATGCGCCGTATCCTAAGCTCCGATCGGTCCACGCGCCGTCTCCGAGCGCCGATAAGTTCAAGCGCCGTCTCCTGAGCCCCGATCTTTCCACGCGGCGTCTCCGAGCCTCGATCGATCCACGCGCCGTCTCCTGAGCCCAGATCGGTCGACGCGTCGTCTTCTGAGCCCCGATCGACCCACGCGTCGTCTCCCGAGCCCCAACCGCTCCACAAGCCGTTTCCGGAGCCCCGATCGGTCCACGCATCGTCTTCGAGCACCGATCGGTCCACGCGCCGTCTCCTGAGCCCGGATCGGTCCACGCGTCATCGCCGAATCCCCGATCCGTACACGCGTCGTCTCCGAGCCCCGATCGCTCAACGCGCCGTCTCCGAGCGCCGATTGGTGCACGAGCCGTCTCCTGAGCACCGATCGTTCCACACGCCGCCTCCTAAGCCCCGATCTGTCCAGGCGTCGTCTCCTAAGCCCCGACCGGTCCACGCGCCGTCTCCTGAGCCCCGTTCGGCCCACGCGCCGTCTCCTAACCCCCAATCTGCCCACGGGCCGTCTCCGAGCCGCGATCGGTAAACGCGCCGTCTCCTAAGCCCCGATCGGTCCAAGCGCCATCTCCTAAGCCCCGATCGTTCCACGCGCCGTCTCCGAACCCCGATCGGTCCACGCGCCGTCTCCTGAGCCCGGATCGTTCCACGCGTCGTCCCCGAATCCCCGAACCGTACACGCGCCGTCTCCGAGCCCCGATCGATCCACGCGCCGCCTCCTGAGCCCCGATCGGTCCACGCGCTGTCTCCTGAGCCCCGATAGGTATACGCGTAGTCTCCTAAGCCCCGATCGGTCCACGCGTCGTCTCCGAGCTCTGATCGGTCCACACGCCGTTTCCTGAGCCCCGATCGGTCCATGCGTCGTCTTCTTAGCCCCGATGCCTCCACGCGTCGTCTCCGAGCCACGATCGGTCCAGGCGCCGTTTCCTGAGCCCCGATCGGTCTACGCGCTGTCTCCTGAGCCCCGATCCATCCACGCGCAGTCGCCGAGCCGCGATCGGTCCACGCGCGGTCTACTGAGCTCCGGTCGGTCCACACGCCGCGGCGAACCCCAATTGGTCCACGCGCAACCTCTCGAGCCCCAGTCGGTAAACGCGCTGTCTCCGAGCCCCGATCGGTCCACGTATGTTCTCCTAAGCCCGAATTAGTCCACGCGCCGTCTCCTAAGCCCCGATCTGCCCACGGGCCGTCTCCGAGCTCCGATCGGTCCACGCGCCGTCTCCAAACCTCGATCCGTACACGCGTCGTCTCCGAGCCCCGATGGGTCCACGCGCCATCGCCGAACCCCGATCGGTCCACGCGCCGTCTCCTGAGCTCCGAACGGTCCACACCCCTTGTCCTGAGCCCCGCTCGGTCCATGCGTCGTCTTCTTAGCCCCGATGCCTCCACGCGCCGTCTCCTAAGCCCCCATCTGCCCACGGACCGTATCCGAGCCCCGATCGGTCCGCGTGACGCATTCTAAGTCACGGTCCGTCCACGCGCCGTCTCCGAGCACCGATCGGTCCACGCGCCGTCTCCTGAGCCCCGATCGGTCCACGCGTCGTCTCCTAAGCCCTGATCGGTTCACGTGTCGTCTCCGAGCCCCGATGTGTCCACGCGCCGCCTCCTGAGCCCCGATCGATCCACGCATCGGCTCCTGAGCCCCGATCGGCCCACGCATCGTCTTCGAGCACCGATCGATCCACGCGCCGTTTCCTGGGCCCCGATCGGTCCAGGCGTCGCCGACGGAGCCCCGATCGGTCTACGCGCCGTCTCATGAACCCCGATCGGACAACGCATCGTCTCCTAAGCCCCGATACGTTCACACGCCGTCTCCGAGTCCCGATCGGTCCACGCGCCGTCGACGAGCCTCGATCGGTCCACGCGCGGCCTCCTTAGCCCCGGTCGGTCCACGCGCCGTCTCCGAGACCCGATCGGTCCACGCATCGTCTCCTAAGCCCCGCTCTGTTAACGCGTCGTCTCCTGCGCTCCGATCGCTCCACGCGCCGTCTCCTGAGCGCCGATCGGTTCACGCGTCGTCTCCGAGCACCGTTCGGTCCACGCGCCGCTTCCGGAGCTCCGATCGGTCCACGCGCCGTCTCCCCACCCCGATCGGTCCACGCGCCGTCTCCTGAGCCCCGATCGGTCCGTGCGCCGTCTCCGAGCCCCGATCGGTCCACGCACCATCTCATGCTCCCCAATCGGTCCATGCGCCGCCTCCGGAGCCCTGATCGATCCACGCGAATCTCCTGAGCTCCGGTCGGTCCTCGTACCGTCTCCGAGCCCCGATCGGTCCGCGTACCGTCTCCGAAGCCCCGATCGGTCCACGCGCCGTCTCCTGAGCCCCGATCGGTCCACGCGTCGACTCCTAAGCCCCGATCGGTTCACGCGCCGTATCCGAGCCCCAATCGGTCCACGCGCCGTCTCCTAAGCTCCAATCGGTCCACGCGCCGTCTCCTGAGCCCCGATACGTCGACGCGCAGTCGCCGAGCCCCGATTGGTCCACGCGCTGTCTCCTGAGCCCCGATAGGTATACGCGTCGTCTCCTACACCCCGAACGGTCCACGTATCGTCTCCTAAGACCCGATCGGTCCACACGCCGTCTCCGAGCCCCGATGGGTCCACGCGTCGCCTCCTGAGCCCCGGTCGGTCCACGCGCCGTCTCCGAGCGCCGATAACTTCACGCGCCGTCTCCTGAGCCCCGATCGTTCCACGCGCCGTCTCCGAGCCCCGATCGGTCCACGCGTTGTCTCCTGAGCCCCAATTAGTCCATGCGCCGTCTCCTAAGCCCCGATCCGTCCACGGGCCGTGTCCGAGTTCCGATCGGTCCACGCGTCGTCTCCGAGCCCTGATCGGCCCACGCGCCATCGCCGAGCCCCGATCGGTCGACGCGTCGTCTCCTAAGCCCCGACCGGTGCACGCGCCGTCTCCTGTGCCCCGATCGATTCACGTGCCGTCTCCTAAGCCCCGATCGGTTCGCCCGTCGTCTCTTAAGTCCCAATCGGTCCACGCGCCCTCTCCGAGCCCCGATCATTTTACGCGCCGTCTCCTGAGCCCCGGTCGGTCCGCGCGCCGTCACCTGAGCCCCGATCGGTCGACGCGTCGTCTTCTGAGCCCCGTTCATATGACGCGTCTTCTCCTGAGCCCCGATCGCTTCTCGTGCCGCCTCCTGAGCCCCGATCCGTCGAGGCGTCGTCTCCGGAGCCCCGATCAATTGACGTGTCTTCTCCTGAGCCCCGATCGCTCCTCGCGCCGTCTCCTGAGCCCCACTCGGTCCCTGCGTCGTCTTCTTAGCCCCGATGCCTCCACGCGCCGTCTCCGAGCCACGATCGGTCTAGGCGTCGCTTCCTGAGCCCCGATCGGTCATCGCGCCGTCTCCTAAGCCCCAATCGGTCCACGCGCCGCCTCCTAAGCCCCGATCGATCCACGCGTCGTCTCCGAACGCCGATCGGTTCACGCGCCGTCTCCTTTGCTCCGATCGTTCCACGCGCCGTCTCCGAGGCCCAATCGGTCCACGCATCGTCTCCTAAGCCCCGATCGGTTAACGCGCCGTCTCCGAGCCCCGATTGGTCCACACGCCGTCTCCGAGTCCCGATCGGTCCGCATGCCGCATTCTAAGCCACGGTCAGTCCTCGCCCCGTCTCCGAGCACCGATCGGTCCACGCGTCGTCCCCTAATACCCGATCGGTCTTTTAAGCCCCGATACCTCCACGCGACGTCTCCGAGTCACGATCGGCCCAGGCGACGCTTCCTGAGCCCCGATCGGCCCACGCGTCTTCTCCTAAGCCCCGATAGGTCCACGCGCCGTCTCCTAAGCCCCGATTGATCCACGCGCCGTCTCCGAGCGCCGATCGGTTCACGCGCCATCTCCTGTGCTCCGATCGTTCCACGCGCCGTCTCCGAACCCCGATCGGTCGACGCGCTGTCTCCGAGCCCCGATCGGTCCACGCGCCGTCTTCGAGCCCCGATCGGTCCACTCATCGTCTCCTAAGCCCCAATCGGTTAACGCGCCGTCTCCTGAGCCCCGATCGTTCCACGCGCCGTCTCCGAGCCCCGATCGGTCCCTGCGCCGTCTCCTGAGCCCCAATAGGTCCACTCGCTGTCTCCTGAGCCCCAATAGGTCCACTCGCTGTCTCCTGAGCCCCGATAGGTACACGCGTCGTCTCCTACGCCCCGATCAGTCCACGCGTCGTCTCCCAGGCCCCGATCGGTCCACGCGCCGTCTCCGAGCCCCGATCGGTCCACGCACCGTGTCCTGATCCCCATCGGTCCACGCGGCGCCTCCGGAGCCCCGATCGATCTACGCGAGGCTTCTGAGCCCGGGTCCGTCCACGCGCCGTCTCCTAAGCCCCGATCGCTCCAGGTGCCGTTTTCTGAGCACCGTTCGGTCCACGCGTCGTCTTCAAAGCCCCGATGCCTCCACGCGAGGTCTCCAAGCCACGATCGGTCCGTGCGCCGCTTCCAGAGCCCTATCGGTCCACGCGTCCTCTCCTGATCTCCTATTGGTCCACGCGCCGTCTTCTAAGCCGCGATCGGTCCAGGTGCCGTCTCCGAGCGCCGATCGGTTCACGCGCCGTCTCCTGAGCCCTGATCGGTCCACGCGTCGTTCCCTAAGCTCCGATCCATCCACGCGCAGTCTCCTGAGCCCCGATCGGTCCACGCATCGCCTCCTGAGCTCCGGACGGTCCAGGCGCCGTCTCCGAACCCCGAGCGGTCGACGCGCCGTCTCCGAGCCCCGATGGGTCCACGCGCCGTCGCCGAACCCCAATTGGTCCACGCGCAACCGCCTGAGCCCCAGTCGGTCCACGCGCCGTTTCCTGAGCCCCGATCGGTCCACGCGCCGTCTCCTGAGCCCCGATCGGTCCACGCATCGTCTCCTAAGCCCCAATCGGTTAACGCGCCGTCTCCTGAGCCCCGATCGTTCTACGCGCCGTCTCCGAGCCCCGATCCGTCCACGCGCAGTCGCCGAGCCCCAATCGGTTCACGCACGGTCTCCTGAGCCCCAGTCGGTACACGCGCTGTCTCCGAGCCCCGATGGGTCCACGCATCGTCTCCTAAGCCCCGTTCGGTTAACGCGTCGTTTCGGAGCCCCGATCGGTCTACGCGCCATCTCCTGAGCCCCGATCGGTCCACGCGTCGTCTCCTGAGCGCCGATCGTTCCACGCGCCGTCTCCGAGCGTCGATCGGTCCACGCGCCGTCCCCTGAGCCCCGATCGGTCCACGCGCCGTCTCCGAGCGCCGATCCGTCCACGCGCCGTCTTCTGAGCCCCGATCGGTCCAGGCATCGTCTCCTAAGCCCCGGACGGTCCACCCGCCGTTTCCGAGCCCCGATCGCTCCACGCGCCGTCTCCTGAGCCCCGATCGGTCCACGCATCGTCTCCTAAGCCCCGATCCGTCGCCGCGTCGTGTCCTGAGCCCCGATCAATTGACGCGTCTTCTCCTGAGCCCCGATCGCTCCTCGCGCCGTCTCTTGAACCCCGATCATTCCACGCGCCTTCTCCTAAGCCACGATCGGTCCACGCGCCGTCTCCGAGCCCCAGTCGGTCCACGCGCTGTCTCCGAGCACCGATCGGTCTACGCGTCGTCTCCGAGCCCCGATCGGTCCACGCGCCGTCTCCGAGCCCCGAACGGTTCACGCACCGTCTTCTGGTCCCAATCGGTCCACGCGGCGCCTCTGGTGCCCCGATCGATCCACGCGAGTCTCCTGAGCCCCAGTCGGTCCGCGCGCCGTCACCTAAGCCCCGATCATTCCACGCGCCGTCTCCGAGCCCCGATCGGTCCACGCGCCGTCTCCTGAGCCCCGATCGGTCCATGCGTTGTCTCCTAAGCCCCGATCGGTCCACGCGTCGTCTCCTAAGCGCCGATCCGTCGACGCGTCGTCTCCTGAGCCCCGATCGATCCACGCGTCTTCTCCTGAGCCCCGACCGCTCCACCCGTCGTCTCCGAGCTCCGATCGGTCCAGGTGCCGTTTCCGAGCCCCGATTGGTCCATGCGTCGTCTTCGAAGCCCCGATGCCTCCACGCGCCGTCTCCGAGCCACGATCGGTGCAGGCGCCGCTTCCTGAGCCCCGATCGGTCCACGCGCTGTCTCCTGAGCCCCGATCCATCCACGCGCAGTCGCCGAGCCGCGATCGGTCCACGCGCGGTCTACTGAGCTCCGGTCGGTCCACACGCCGCGGCGAACCCCAATTGGTCCACGCACAACCTCTCGAGCCCCAGTCGGTAAACGCGCTGTCTCCGAGCCCCGATCGGTCCACGTATGTTCTCCTAAGCCCCAATTAGTCCACGCGCCGTCTCCTAAGCCCCGATCTGCCCACGGGCCTTCTCCGAGCTCCGATCGGTCCACGCGCCGTCTCCAAACCTCGATCCGTACACGCGTCGTCTCCGAGCCCCGATGGGTCCACGCGCCATCGCCGAACCCCGATCGGTCCACGCGCCGTCTCCTGAGCTCCGAACGGTCCACACCCCTTGTCCTGAGCCCCGCTCGGTCCATGCGTCGTCTTCTTAGCCCCGATGCCTCCACGCGCCGTCTCCTAAGCCCCGATCTGCCCACGGACCGTATCCGAGCCCCGATCGGTCCCCGTGACGCATTCTAAGTCACGGTCCGTCCACGCGCCGTCTCCGAGCACCGATCGGTCCACGCGCCGTCTCCTGAGCCCCGATCGGTCCACGCATCGTCTCCTAAGCCCTGATCGGTTCACGTGTCGTCTCCGAGCCCCGATGTGTCCACGCGCCGCCTCCTGAGCCCCGATCGATCCACGCATCGGCTCCTGAGCCCCGATCGGTCCACGCGCCGTCTCCGAGCCCCGATCGGTCCACGCGCCGTCGCCGAACCCCAATTGGTCCACGCGCAACCGCCTGAGCCCCAGTCGGTCCACGCGCCGTTTCCTGAGCCCCGATCGGTCCGCGCGCCGTCACGTGAGCCCCGATCGGTCAACGCGTAGTCTCCTAAGCCCCCATCGGTCCACGCGCCGTCGCCGAGCCGGGATCGGTCCACGCGCGGGCTCCTGAGTCCCGGTTGTTTCACGCGCCGTATCCGAGCCCCAATCGGTCCACGCGCCGGCTCCTGACCACCGATCGGTCCACGCGCCGTCTCCTGAGCCCCGATCGCTCCACGCACCGTTTTCTGAGCACCGTTTGGTCCACGCGTCGTCTTCAAAGCCCCGATGCCTCCACGCGCCGCCTCCGGAGCCCCGGCGATCCACGCGAATCTCCTGAGCTCCGGTCGGTCGACGCGCTGTCTCCTCAGCCCCGATCGGTCCAGGCGCCGCTTCCTGCGCCCCGATCGGTCCACGCGCCGTCTCCTAAGCCCCAATCGGTCCACGCGGCGTCTCCGAGCGCTGATCATTTCACGCGCCGTCTGCTGAGACCCGATCGGTCCACGCGCCGTATCCTAAGCCCCGATCGGTCCCCGTGCCGTGTCTGAGCGTTGATAACTTCACGCGCCGTCTCCTGCGCCCCGATCGGTCCACGCGTCGTCTCCAAAGCCCCGCTCGGCTAACGCGTCGTTTCCGAGCCCCGATCGGTCCAGGCGCCGCTTCCTGAGCCCCGATCGGTCCACGCGCCGTATCCTAAGCCCCGATCGGTCCACGTGCCGTCTCTGAGCGCTGATAACTTCACGCGCCGTCTCCTAAGCCCCGATCGGTCCACCCGTCGTCTCTTAAGCCCCAATCGGTCCACGCGCCATCTCCGGGCGCCGATCATTTTACGCGCCGTCTCCTGAGCCCCGGTCGGTCCACGCGCCGTCACCTGAGCCCCGATCGGTCGACGCGCCGTCTCCTAAGCCCCGATCCGTCCACGGGCCGTCTCCTGAGCCCCGATTGCTCCACGGGCCGTTTCCTGAGCCCCGATCGTTCCACACGCCGCCCCCTAAACCTCGTTCGGTCCAGGCGTCGTCTCCTAAGCCCCGACCGGCTTACGCGCCGTCTCCTGTGCCCCGATCGATTCACGTGCCGTCTCCTAAGCCCCGATCGGTCCACCCGTCGTCTCTTAAGCCCCAATCGGTCCACGCGCCATCTCCGAGCGCCGATCATTTCACGCGCTGTCTCCTGAGCCCCGGTCGGTCCGCGCGCCGTCACCTGAGCCCCGATCGGTCGACGCGTCGTCTCCTAAGCCCTGAACGGCCCACGCGTCGTCTCCGAGCGCCGATCGGTTCACGCGCCGTCTCCTGAGCCCCGATCGTTCCACGCGCCGTCTCCGAGCTCCGATCGGCCCACGCGCCGTCTCCTAAGCCCCGATCGGTCCACGCGCCGTCTCCGAGCGCCGATCGGCTCACGCGCCGCCTCCTGAGCCCCGATCGGTCCACGCGCCGTCTCCGAGCCCCGTTCGGTCCACGCGC
Source organism: Netelia fuscicornis (assembly GCA_946811545.1). Lineage (NCBI taxonomy): Eukaryota > Metazoa > Arthropoda > Insecta > Hymenoptera > Ichneumonidae > Netelia > Netelia fuscicornis. The sequence continues at coordinate 28,707,941 of OX328014.1, read as the reverse complement.
CGTCTCCTCAGCCCCGATCGGTCCACGCGTCGGCTCCTAAGCCTCGATAGGTCCACGCGCTGCCTCCTTAGCCCCGGTCGGTCCACGCGCCGTCTCCGAGCCCCGATCGATCCGCGTGACGCATTCTAAGCCACGGTCCGTCCACACGCCGTCTCCGAGCACCGATCAGTCCACGCGCCGTCTCCTGAGCCCCGATCGGTCAACGCGCCGTCTCCGAGCCTCGATCGGTCCACGTACCGTCTCCGAAGCCCCGATCGGTCCACGCGCCATCTCCTGAGCCTCGATCGGTCCACGTACCGTCTCCGAAGCCCCGATCGGTCCACGCGCCGTCTCCGAGCCCCGATCGATCCGCGTGACGCATTCTAAGCCACGGTCCGTCCACGCGCCGTCTCCGAGCACCGATCAGTCCACGCGCCGTCTCCTGAGCCCCGATCGGTTCACGCGTCGTCTCCGAGCCCCGATCGGTCCACGCGCCGTCGCCGAGCTGCGATCGGTCCACGCGCGGCCTCCTGAGCCCCGGTCGGTTCACGCGCCGTATCCGAGCCCCACTCGGTCCACGCGCCGTCTCGTGACTCCCAATCGGTCCACGCGCCGCCTCCTGAGCCCCGATCGGTCGACGCGTCGTCTCCTGAGCCCCGATCGATCCACGCGTCGTCTCCTGAGCCCCGATCGCTCCACGCGCCGTCTCCGAGCGCCGACCGGTGCACGCGCCGTCTCCGAGCGCCGGTCGGTGCACGCGCCGTCTCCTGAGCCACAATCGTTCCAAGCGTCGTCCCCTAATACCCGATCCATACACGCGTCGTCTCCGAGGCTCGATCAGTCCACGCGTCGTCGCCGAGTCCCGATCGGTCCACACGCAGCCTCCTCAGCACCGGTCGATCCACGCGCCGTCTCCGAGCCTCGATCGGTCCACGTACCGTCTCCGAACCCCGATCGGTCGACGCGCCGTCTCCGAGCCGCGATCGGCCCACGCGCCGTCGCCGAACCCCAATTGGTCCACGCGCAACCGCCTGAGCCCCAGTCGGTCCACGCGCCGTTTCCTGAGCCCCGATCGGTCCGCGCGCCGTCACGTGAGCCCCGATCGGTCAACGCGTAGTCTCCTAAGCCCCCATCGGTCCACGCGCCGTCGCCGAGCCGGGATCGGTCCACGCGCGGGCTCCTGAGTCCCGGTTGTTTCACGCGCCGTATCCGAGCCCCAATCGGTCCACGCGCCGGCTCCTGACCACCGATCGGTCCACGCGCCGTCTCCTGAGCCCCGATCGCTCCACGCACCGTTTTCTGAGCACCGTTTGGTCCACGCGTCGTCTTCAAAGCCCCGATGCCTCCACGCGCCGCCTCCGGAGCCCCGGCGATCCACGCGAATCTCCTGAGCTCCGGTCGGTCGACGCGCTGTCTCCTCAGCCCCGATCGGTCCAGGCGCCGCTTCCTGCGCCCCGATCGGTCCACGCGCCGTCTCCTAAGCCCCAATCGGTCCACGCGGCGTCTCCGAGCGCTGATCATTTCACGCGCCGTCTGCTGAGACCCGATCGGTCCACGCGCCGTATCCTAAGCCCCGATCGGTCCCCGTGCCGTGTCTGAGCGTTGATAACTTCACGCGCCGTCTCCTGCGCCCCGATCGGTCCACGCGTCGTCTCCAAAGCCCCGCTCGGCTAACGCGTCGTTTCCGAGCCCCGATCGGTCCAGGCGCCGCTTCCTGAGCCCCGATCGGTCCACGCGCCGTATCCTAAGCCCCGATCGGTCCACGTGCCGTCTCTGAGCGCTGATAACTTCACGCGCCGTCTCCTAAGCCCCGATCGGTCCACCCGTCGTCTCTTAAGCCCCAATCGGTCCACGCGCCATCTCCGGGCGCCGATCATTTTACGCGCCGTCTCCTGAGCCCCGGTCGGTCCACGCGCCGTCACCTGAGCCCCGATCGGTCGACGCGCCGTCTCCTAAGCCCCGATCCGTCCACGGGCCGTCTCCTGAGCCCCGATTGCTCCACGGGCCGTTTCCTGAGCCCCGATCGTTCCACACGCCGCCCCCTAAACCTCGTTCGGTCCAGGCGTCGTCTCCTAAGCCCCGACCGGCTCACGCGCCGTCTCCTGTGCCCCGATCGATTCACGTGCCGTCTCCTAAGCCCCGATCGGTCCACCCGTCGTCTCTTAAGCCCCAATCGGTCCACGCGCCATCTCCGAGCGCCGATCATTTCACGCGCTGTCTCCTGAGCCCCGGTCGGTCCGCGCGCCGTCACCTGAGCCCCGATCGGTCGACGCGTCGTCTCCTAAGCCCTGAACGGCTCACGCGTCGTCTCCGAGCGCCGATCGGTTCACGCGCCGTCTCCTGAGCCCCGATCGTTCCACGCGCCGTCTCCGAGCTCCGATCGGCCCACGCGCCGTCTCCTAAGCCCCGATCGGTCCACGCGCCGTCTCCGAGCGCCGATCGGTTCACGCGCCGCCTCCTGAGCCCCGATCGGTCCACGCGCCGTCTCCGAGCCCCGTTCGGTCCACGCGCCGTCTCCTCAGCCCCGATCGGTCCACGCGTCGGCTCCTAAGCCTCGATAGGTCCACGCGCTGCCTCCTTAGCCCCGGTCGGTCCACGCGCCGTCTCCGAGCCCCGATCGATCCGCGTGACGCATTCTAAGCCACGGTCCGTCCACACGCCGTCTCCGAGCACCGATCAGTCCACGCGCCGTCTCCTGAGCCCCGATCGGGCAACGCGCCGTCTCCGAGCCTCGATCGGTCCACGTACCGTCTCCGAAGCCCCGATCGGTCCACGCGCCATCTCCTGAGCCTCGATCGGTCCACGTACCGTCTCCGAAGCCCCGATCGGTCCACGCGCCGTCTCCGAGCCCCGATCGATCCGCGTGACGCATTCTAAGCCACGGTCCGTCCACGCGCCGTCTCCGAGCACCGATCAGTCCACGCGCCGTCTCCTGAGCCCCGATCGGTTCACGCGTCGTCTCCGAGCCCCGATCGGTCCACGCCCCGTCGCCGAGCTGCGATCGGTCCACGCGCGGCCTCCTGAGCCCCGGTCGGTTCACGCGCCGTATCCGAGCCCCACTCGGTCCACGCGCCGTCTCGTGACTCCCAATCGGTCCACGCGCCGCCTCCTGAGCCCCGATCGGTCGACGCGTCGTCTCCTGAGCCCCGATCGATCCACGCGTCGTCTCCTGAGCCCCGATCGCTCCACGCGCCGTCTCCGAGCGCCGGTCGGTGCACGCGCCGTCTCCGAGCGCCGGTCGGTGCACGCGCCGTCTCCTGAGCCCCAATCGTTCCAAGCGTCGTCCCCTAATACCCGATCCATACACGCGTCGTCTCCGAGGCTCGATCAGTCCACGCGTCGTCGCCGAGTCCCGATCGGTCCACACGCAGCCTCCTCAGCACCGGTCGATCCACGCGCCGTCTCCGAGCCTCGATCGGTCCACGTACCGTCTCCGAACCCCGATCGGTCGACGCGCCGTCTCCGAGCCGCGATCGGCCCACGCGCCGTCGCCGAGCCCCGATCGGTCCACTCATCGTCTCCTAAGCCCCAATCGGTTAACGCGCCGTCTCCTGAGCCCCGATCGTTCCACGCGCCGTCTCCGAGCCCCGATCGGTCCCTGCGCCGTCTCCTGAGCCCCAATAGGTCCACTCGCTGTCTCCTGAGCCCCGATAGGTACACGCGTCGTTTCCTACGCCCCGATCAGTCCACGCGTCGTCTCCTAGGCCCCGATCGGTCCACGCGCCGTCTCCGAGCCCCGATCGGTCCACGCACCGTGTCCTGATCCCCATCGGTCCACGCGGCGCCTCCTGAGCCCCGATCGCTCCTCGCGCCGTCTCCTGAGCCCCGCTCGGTCCATGCGTCGTCTTCTTAGCCCCGATGCCACCACGCGCCGTCTCCTAAGCCCCGATCTGCCCACGGGCCGTTTCGGAGCTCCGATCGGTCCACGCGCCGTCTCCAAGCCTCGATCCGTACACGCGCCGTCTCTGAGCCCCGATCGGTCCACGCGCCGTCTCCTGAGCCCCGATCGGTCCAGGCGCCTCTTCCTGAGCCCCGATCGGTCCACGCGCCGTATCCTAAGCCCCGATCGGTCCCCGTGCCGTGTCTGAGCGTTGATAACTTCACGCGCCGTCTCCTGCGCCCCGATCGATCCACGCGTCGTCTCCAAAGCCCCGCTCGGCTAACGCGTCGTTTCCGAGCCCCGATCGGTCCAGGCGCCGCTTCCTGAGCCCCGATCGGTCCACGCGCCGTATCCTAAGCCCCGATCGGTCCACGTGCCGTCTCTGAGCGCTGATAACTTCACGCGCCGTCTCCTAAGCCCCGATCGGTCCACCCGTCGTCTCTTAAGCCCCAATCGGTCCACGCGCCATCTCCGGGCGCCGATCATTTTACGCGCCGTCTCCTGAGCCCCGGTCGGTCCGCGCGCCGTCACGTGAGCCCCGATCGGTCAACGCGTAGTCTGCTAAGCCCCGATCGGTCCACGCGCCGTCTCCGAGCGCCGATCGGTTCACGCGCCGTCTCCTGAGCCCCGATCGTTCCACGCGCCGTCTCCGAGCCCCGGTCGGTCCACGCGCCGTCTCCGAGCCCCGATCGGTTCACGCATCGTCTCCTAAGCCCCGATCGGTTCACGCATCGTCTCCTAAGCCCCGATCGGTTAACGCGCCGTCTCCGAGCCGCGATCGGTCCACGCGCCGTCACCTGAGCCCCGATCGGTCGACGCGCCGTCTCCTAAGCCCCGATCCGTCCACGGGCCGTCTCCTGAGCCCCGATTGCTCCACGGGCCGTTTCCTGAGCCCCGATCGTTCCACACGCCGCCCCCTAAACCACGTTCGGTCCAGGCGTCGTCTCCTAAGCCCCGACCGGCTCACGCGCCGTCTCCTGTGCCCCGATCGATTCACGTGCCGTCTCCTAAGCCCCGATCGGTCCACCCGTCGTCTCTTAAGCCCCAATCGGTCCAAGCGCCATCTCCGAGCGCCGATCATTTCACGCGCTGTCTCCTGAGCCCCGGTCGGTCCGCGCGCCGTCACCTGAGCCCCGATCGGTCGACGCGTCGTCTCCTAAGCCCTGAACGGCCCACGCGTCGTCTCCGAGCGCCGATCGGTTCACGCGCCGTCTCCTGAGCCCCGATCGTTCCACGCGCCGTCTCCGAGCTCCGATCGGCCCACGCGCCGTCTCCTAAGCCCCGATCGGTCCACGCGCCGTCTCCGAGCGCCGATCGGTTCACGCGCCGCCTCCTGAGCCCCGATCGGTCCACGCGCCGTCTCCGAGCCCCGTTCGGTCCACGCGCCGTCTCCTCAGCCCCGATCGGTCCACGCGTCGGCTCCTAAGCCTCGATAGGTCCACGCGCTGCCTCCTTAGCCCCGGTCGGTCCACGCGCCGTCTCCGAGCCCCGATCGATCCGCGTGACGCATTCTAAGCCACGGTCCGTCCACACGCCGTCTCCGAGCACCGATCAGTCCACGCGCCGTCTCCTGAGCCCCGATCGGTCAACGCGCCGTCTCCGAGCCTCGATCGGTCCACGTACCGTCTCCGAAGCCCCGATCGGTCCACGCGCCATCTCCTGAGCCTCGATCGGTCCACGTACCGTCTCCGAAGCCCCGATCGGTCCACGCGCCGTCTCCGAGCCCCGATCGATCCGCGTGACGCATTCTAAGCCACGGTCCGTCCACGCGCCGTCTCCGAGCACCGATCAGTCCACGCGCCGTCTCCTGAGCCCCGATCGGTTCACGCGTCGTCTCCGAGCCCCGATCGGTCCACGCGCCGTCGCCGAGCTGCGATCGGTCCACGCGCGGCCTCCTGAGCCCCGGTCGGTTCACGCGCCGTATCCGAGCCCCACTCGGTCCACGCGCCGTCTCGTGACTCCCAATCGGTCCACGCGCCGCCTCCTGAGCCCCGATCGGTCGACGCGTCGTCTCCTGAGCCCCGATCGATCCACGCGTCGTCTCCTGAGCCCCGATCGCTCCACGCGCCGTCTCCGAGCGCCGGTCGGTGCACGCGCCGTCTCCGAGCGCCGGTCGGTGCACGCGCCGTCTCCTGAGCCCCAATCGTTCCAAGCGTCGTCCCCTAATACCCGATCCATACACGCGTCGTCTCCGAGGCTCGATCAGTCCACGCGTCGTCGCCGAGTCCCGATCGGTCCACACGCAGCCTCCTCAGCACCGGTCGATCCACGCGCCGTCTCCGAGCCTCGATCGGTCCACGTACCGTCTCCGAACCCCGATCGGTCGACGCGCCGTCTCCGAGCCGCGATCGGCCCACGCGCCGTCGCCGAGCCCCGATCGGTCCACTCATCGTCTCCTAAGCCCCAATCGGTTAACGCGCCGTCTCCTGAGCCCCGATCGTTCCACGCGCCGTCTCCGAGCCCCGATCGGTCCCTGCGCCGTCTCCTGAGCCCCAATAGGTCCACTCGCTGTCTCCTGAGCCCCGATAGGTACACGCGTCGTTTCCTACGCCCCGATCAGTCCACGCGTCGTCTCCTAGGCCCCGATCGGTCCACGCGCCGTCTCCGAGCCCCGATCGGTCCACGCACCGTGTCCTGATCCCCATCGGTCCACGCGGCGCCTCCTGAGCCCCGATCGCTCCTCGCGCCGTCTCCTGAGCCCCGCTCGGTCCATGCGTCGTCTTCTTAGCCCCGATGCCACCACGCGCCGTCTCCTAAGCCCCGATCTGCCCACGGGCCGTTTCGGAGCTCCGATCGGTCCACGCGCCGTCTCCAAGCCTCGATCCGTACACGCGCCGTCTCTGAGCCCCGATCGGTCCACGCGCCGTCTCCTGAGCCCCGATCGGTTCACGCATCGTCTCCTAAGCCCCGATACGTCCACGCGCCGTCTCCTGAGCCCCGATCGGTCCACGCGTCGTCTCCTAAGCCCCGATCGGTTAACGCGCCGTCTCCGAGCCCCGATGGGTCCACGCGCCGCCTCCTAAGCCCCGATTGGTCCACGCGTCGTCTCCTAAGCCCCGATCGGTCGACGGGTCGTCTCCTAAGCCCCGATCGGTCGACGCGTCGTCTCCTAATCCCCGGTCGGTCCACGCGCCGTCGCCGAACCCCAATTGGTCCACGCGCCGTCTCCTGAGCCCCGATCAGTCCACGCGCCGTCTCCGAGCCACGATCGGTCCGTGCGCCGCTTCCAGAGCCCCGATCGGTCCACGCGTCATCTCCTGAGTTCCGATCGGTCCACGCGCCGTCTCCTAAGCCCCGATCGGTCCACGCGCCGTCTCGGAGCCCCGATCGGTTCACGTGCCGTCTCGTGAGCCCCGATCGTTCCACGCGCCGTCTCCGAATCCTCGATCCGTACACGCGTCGTCTCCGAGCCTCGATCGGTCCACGCGCCGTCGCCGAGCCCCGATCGGTCCAGGCGTATCCTCCTGAGCCCCGGTCGGTCCACGCGCCGTCTCCGAGCCCCGATCGGTCCACGCATCGTCTCCTAAGCCCCGATCGGTTAACGCGCCGACTCGGAGCCCCGATCGCTCCACGCGCCGTCGCCGAACCCCAATTGGTCCACGCGCAACCGTCTGAGCCCCGGTTGGTCCACGCGCTGTTTCCGAGCCCCGATCGGTCCACGCGTCGTATCCGAACCCCGATCGGTCCACGCGCCGTCGCCGAGCCATGATCGGTCCACGCGCGGCCTCCTGAGCCCCGGTTGCTTCACGCGCCGTATCCGTGCCCCCATCGGTCCACGCGTCGTCTCCGAGCCCCGATCGGTCCACGCGTCGTATCCAAACCCCGATCGGTCCACGCGCGGCCTCCTGAGCCCCAATCGGTCCACGCGTCGTCTCCTAAGCCTCGATCGGTCCACGCGCCGTCTCCTAAGCCCCGATCGGTCCACGCGCCGTCTCCGAGCGCCGATCGGTTCACGCGCCGCCTCCTGAGCCCCGATCGGTCCACGCGCCGTCTCCGAGCCCCGTTCGGTCCACGCGCCGTCTCCTCAGCCCCGATCGGTCCACGCGTCGGCTCCTAAGCCTCGATAGGTCCACGCGCTGCCTCCTTAGCCCCGGTCGGTCCACGCGCCGTCTCCGAGCCCCGATCGATCCGCGTGACGCATTCTAAGCCACGGTCCGTCCACACGCCGTCTCCGAGCACCGATCAGTCCACGCGCCGTCTCCTGAGCCCCGATCGGTCAACGCGCCGTCTCCGAGCCTCGATCGGTCCACGTACCGTCTCCGAAGCCCCGATCGGTCCACGCGCCAACTCCTGAGCCTCGATCGGTCCACGTACCGTCTCCGAAGCCCCGATCGGTCCACGCGCCGTCTCCTGAGCCCCGATCGTTCCACGCGCCGTCTCCGAGCCCCGATCGGTCCCTGCGCCGTCTCCTGAGCCCCAATAGGTCCACTCGCTGTCTCCTGAGCCCCGATAGGTACACGCGTCGTTTCCTACGCCCCGATCAGTCCACGCGTCGTCTCCTAGGCCCCGATCGTTCCACGCGCCGTCTCCGAGCCCCGATCGGTCCACGCACCGTGTCCTGATCCCCATCGGTCCACGCGGCGCCTCCTGAGCCCCGATCGCTCCTCGCGCCGTCTCCTCAGCCCCGCTCGGTCCATGCGTCGTCTTCTTAGCCCCGATGCCACCACGCGCCGTCTCCTAAGCCCCGATCTGCCCACGGGCCGTTTCGGAGCTCCGATCGGTCCACGCGCCGTCTCCAAGCCTCGATCCGTACACGCGCCGTCTCTGAGCCCCGATCGGTCCACGCGCCGTCTCCTGAGCCCCGATCGGTTCACGCATCGTCTCCTAAGCCCCGATACGTCCACGCGCCGTCTCCTGAGCCCCGATCGGTCCACGCGTCGTCTCCTAAGCCCCGATCGGTTAACGCGCCGTCTCCGAGCCCCGATGGGTCCACGCGCCGCCTCCTAAGCCCCGATTGGTCCACGTGTCGTCTCCTAAGCCCCGATCGGTCGACGGGTCGTCTCCTAAGCCCCGATCGGTCGACGCGTCGTCTCCTAATCCCCGGTCGGTCCACGCGCCGTCGCCGAACCCCAATTGGTCCACGCGCCGTCTCCTGAGCCCCGATCGGTCCACGCGCCGTCTCCGAGCCACGATCGGTCCGTGCGCCGCTTCCAGAGCCCCGATCGGTCCACGCGTCATCTCCTGAGTTCCGATCGGTCCACGCGCCGTCTCCTAAGCCCCGATCGGTCCACGCGCCGTCTCGGAGCCCCGATCGGTTCACGTGCCGTCTCGTGAGCCCCGATCGTTCCACGCGCCGTCTCCGAATCCTCGATCCGTACACGCGTCGTCTCCGAGCCTCGATCGGTTAACGCGCCGACTCGGAGCCCCGATCGCTCCACGCGCCGTCGCCGAACCCCAATTGGTCCACGCGCAACCGTCTGAGCCCCGGTTGGTCCACGCGCTGTTTCCGAGCCCCGATCGGTCCACGCGTCGTATCCGAACCCCGATCGGTCCACGCGCCGTCGCCGAGCCATGATCGGTCCACGCGCGGCCTCCTGAGCCCCGGTTGCTTCACGCGCCGTATCCGTGCCCCCATCGGTCCACGCGTCGTCTCCGAGCCCCGATCGGTCCACGCGTCGTATCCAAACCCCGATCGGTCCACGCGCGGCCTCCTGAGCCCCAATCGGTCCACGCGTCGTCTCCTAAGCCTCGATCGGTCCACGCGCCGTCTCCTAAGCCCCGATCGGTCCACGCGCCGTCTCCGAGCGCCGATCGGTTCACGCGCCGCCTCCTGAGCCCCGATCGGTCCACGCGCCGTCTCCGAGCCCCGTTCGGTCCACGCGCCGTCTCCTCAGCCCCGATCGGTCCACGCGTCGGCTCCTAAGCCTCGATAGGTCCACGCGCTGCCTCCTTAGCCCCGGTCGGTCCACGCGCCGTCTCCGAGCCCCGATCGATCCGCGTGACGCATTCTAAGCCACGGTCCGTCCACACGCCGTCTCCGAGCACCGATCAGTCCACGCGCCGTCTCCTGAGCCCCGATCGGTCAACGCGCCGTCTCCGAGCCTCGATCGGTCCACGTACCGTCTCCGAAGCCCCGATCGGTCCACGCGCCAACTCCTGAGCCTCGATCGGTCCACGTACCGTCTCCGAAGCCCCGATCGGTCCACGCGCCGTCTCCTGAGCCCCGATCGTTCCACGCGCCGTCTCCGAGCCCCGATCGGTCCCTGCGCCGTCTCCTGAGCCCCAATAGGTCCACTCGCTGTCTCCTGAGCCCCGATAGGTACACGCGTCGTTTCCTACGCCCCGATCAGTCCACGCGTCGTCTCCTAGGCCCCGATCGTTCCACGCGCCGTCTCCGAGCCCCGATCGGTCCACGCACCGTGTCCTGATCCCCATCGGTCCACGCGGCGCCTCCTGAGCCCCGATCGCTCCTCGCGCCGTCTCCTCAGCCCCGCTCGGTCCATGCGTCGTCTTCTTAGCCCCGATGCCACCACGCGCCGTCTCCTAAGCCCCGATCTGCCCACGGGCCGTTTCGGAGCTCCGATCGGTCCACGCGCCGTCTCCAAGCCTCGATCCGTACACGCGCCGTCTCCGAGCCCCGATCGGTCCACGCGCCGTCTCCTGAGCCCCGATCGGTTCACGCATCGTCTCCTAAGCCCCGATACGTCCACGCGCCGTCTCCTGAGCCCCGATCGGTCCACGCGTCGTCTCCTAAGCCCCGATCGGTTAACGCGCCGTCTCCGAGCCCCGATGGGTCCACGCGCCGCCTCCTAAGCCCCGATTGGTCCACGCGTCGTCTCCTAAGCCCCGATCGGTCGACGGGTCGTCTCCTAAGCCCCGATCGGTCGACGCGTCGTCTCCTAATCCCCGGTCGGTCCACGCGCCGTCGCCGAACCCCAATTGGTCCACGCGCCGTCTCCTGAGCCCCGCTCGGTCCACGCGCCGTCTCCGAGCCACGATCGGTCCGTGCGCCGCTTCCAGAGCCCCGATCGGTCCACGCGTCATCTCCTGAGTTCCGATCGGTCCACGCGCCGTCTCCTAAGCCCCGATCGGTCCACGCGCCGTCTCGGAGCCCCGATCGGTTCACGTGCCGTCTCGTGAGCCCCGATCGTTCCACGCGCCGTCTCCGAATCCTCGATCCGTACACGCGTCGTCTCCGAGCCTCGATCGGTCCACGCGCCGTCGCCGAGCCCCGATCGGTCCAGGCGTATCCTCCTGAGCCCCGGTCGGTCCACGCGCCGTCTCCGAGCCCCGATCGGTCCACGCATCGTCTCCTAAGCCCCGATCGGTTAACGCGCCGACTCGGAGCCCCGATCGCTCCACGCGCCGTCGCCGAACCCCAATTGGTCCACGCGCAACCGTCTGAGCCCCGGTTGGTCCACGCGCTGTTTCCGAGCCCCGATCGGTCCACGCGTCGTATCCGAACCCCGATCGGTCCACGCGCCGTCGCCGAGCCATGATCGGTCCACGCGCGGCCTCCTGAGCCCCGGTTGCTTCACGCGCCGTATCCGTGCCCCCATCGGTCCACGCGTCGTCTCCGAGCCCCGATCGGTCCACGCGTCGTATCCAAACCCCGATCGGTCCACGCGCGGCCTCCTGAGCCCCAATCGGTCCACGCGTCGTCTCCTAAGCCTCGATCGGTCCACGCGCCGTCTCCTAAGCCCCGATCGGTCCACGCGCCGTCTCCGAGCGCCGATCGGTTCACGCGCCGCCTCCTGAGCCCCGATCGGTCCACGCGCCGTCTCCGAGCCCCGTTCGGTCCACGCGCCGTCTCCTCAGCCCCGATCGGTCCACGCGTCGGCTCCTAAGCCTCGATAGGTCCACGCGCTGCCTCCTTAGCCCCGGTCGGTCCACGCGCCGTCTCCGAGCCCCGATCGATCCGCGTGACGCATTCTAAGCCACGGTCCGTCCACACGCCGTCTCCGAGCACCGATCAGTCCACGAGCCGTCTCCTGAGCCCCGATCGGTCAACGCGCCGTCTCCGAGCCTCGATCGGTCCACGTACCGTCTCCGAAGCCCCGATCGGTCCACGCGCCAACTCCTGAGCCTCGATCGGTCCACGTACCGTCTCCGAAGCCCCGATCGGTCCACGCGCCGTCTCCTGAGCCCCGATCGTTCCACGCGCCGTCTCCGAGCCCCGATCGGTCCCTGCGCCGTCTCCTGAGCCCCAATAGGTCCACTCGCTGTCTCCTGAGCCCCGATAGGTACACGCGTCGTTTCCTACGCCCCGATCAGTCCACGCGTCGTCTCCTAGGCCCCGATCGGTCCACGCGCCGTCTCCGAGCCCCGATCGGTCCACGCACCGTGTCCTGATCCCCATCGGTCCACGCGGCGCCTCCTGAGCCCCGATCGCTCCTCGCGCCGTCTCCTCAGCCCCGCTCGGTCCATGCGTCGTCTTCTTAGCCCCGATGCCACCACGCGCCGTCTCCTAAGCCCCGATCTGCCCACGGGCCGTTTCGGAGCTCCGATCGGTCCACGCGCCGTCTCCAAGCCTCGATCCGTACACGCGCCGTCTCCGAGCCCCGATCGGTCCACGCGCCGTCTCCTGAGCCCCGATCGGTTCACGCATCGTCTCCTAAGCCCCGATACGTCCACGCGCCGTCTCCTGAGCCCCGATCGGTCCACGCGTCGTCTCCTAAGCCCCGATCGGTTAACGCGCCGTCTCCGAGCCCCGATGGGTCCACGCGCCGCCTCCTAAGCCCCGATTGGTCCACGCGTCGTCTCCTAAGCCCCGATCGGTCGACGGGTCGTCTCCTAAGCCCCGATCGGTCGACGCGTCGTCTCCTAATCCCCGGTCGGTCCACGCGCCGTCGCCGAACCCCAATTGGTCCACGCGCCGTCTCCTGAGCCCCGATCGGTCCACGCGCCGTCTCCGAGCCACGATCGGTCCGTGCGCCGCTTCCAGAGCCCCGACCGGTCCACGCGTCATCTCCTGAGTTCCGATCGGTCCACGCGCCGTCTCATAAGCCCCGATCGGTCCACGCGCCGTCTCGGAGCCCCGATCGGTTCACGTGCCGTCTCGTGAGCCCCGATCGTTCCACGCGCCGTCTCCGAATCCTCGATCCGTACACGCGTCGTCTCCGAGCCTCGATCGGTCCACGCGCCGTCGCCGAGCCCCGATCGGTCCAGGCGTATCCTCCTGAGCCCCGGTCGGTCCACGCGCCGTCTCCGAGCCCCGATCGGTCCACGCATCGTCTCCTAAGCCCCGATCGGTTAACGCGCCGACTCGGAGCCCCGATCGCTCCACGCGCCGTCGCCGAACCCCAATTGGTCCACGCGCAACCGTCTGAGCCCCGGTTGGTCCACGCGCTGTTTCCGAGCCCCGATCGGTCCACGCGTCGTATCCGAACCCCGATCGGTCCACCCGCCGTCGCCGAGCCATGATCGGTCCACGCGCGGCCTCCTGAGCCCCGGTTGCTTCACGCGCCGTATCCGTGCCCCCATCGGTCCACGCGTCGTCTCCGAGCCCCGATCGGTCCACGCGTCGTATCCAAACCCCGATCGGTCCACGCGCGGCCTCCTCAGCCCCGATCGGTCCACGCGTCGGCTCCTAAGCCTCGATAGGTCCACGCGCTGCATCCTTAGCCCCGGTCGGTCCACGCGCCGTCTCCGAGCCCCGATCGATCCGCGTGACGCATTCTAAGCCACGGTCCGTCCACACGCCGTCTCCGAGCACCGATCAGTCCACGCGCCGTCTCCTGAGCCCCGATCGGTCAACGCGCCGTCTCCGAGCCTCGATCGGTCCACGTACCGTCTCCGAAGCCCCGATCGGTCCACGCGCCGACTCCTGAGCCTCGATCGATCCACGTACCGTCTCCGAAGCCCCGATCGGTCCACGCGCCGTCTCCGAGCCCCGATCGATCCGCGTGACGCATTCTAAGCCACGGTCCGTCCACGCGCCGTCTCCGAGCACCGATCAGTCCACGCGCCGTCTCCTGAGCCCCGATCGGTTCACGCGTCGTCTCCGAGCCCCGATCGGTCCACGCGCCGTCGCCGAGCTGCGATCGGTCCACGCGCGGCCTCCTGAGCCCCGGTCGGTTCACGCGCCGTATCCGAGCCCCACTCGGTCCACGCGCCGTCTCGTGACTCCCAATCGGTCCACGCGCCGCCTCCTGAGCCCCGATCGGTCGACGCGTCGTCTCCTGAGCCCCGATCGAACCACGCGTCGTCTCCTGAGCCCCGATCGCTCCACGCGCTGTCTCCGAGCGCCGGTCGGTGCACGCGCCGTCTCCGAGCGCCGGTCGGTGCACGCGCCGTCTCCTGAGCCCCAATCGTTCCAAGCGTCGTCCCCTAATACCTGACCCATACACGCGTCGTCTCCGAGGCTCGATCAGTCCACGCGTCGTCGCCGAGTCCCGATCGGTCCACACGCAGCCTCCTCAGCACCGGTCGATGCACGCGCCGTCTCCGAGCCTCGATCGGTCCACGTACCGTCTCCGAACCCCGATCGGTCGACGCGCCGTCTCCGAGCCGCGATCGGCCCACGCGCCGTCGCCGAGCCCCGATCGGTCCACTCATCGTCTCCTAAGCCCCAATCGGTTAACGCGCCGTCTCCTGAGCCCCGATCGTTCCACGCGCCGTCTCCGAGCCCCGATCGGTCCCTGCACCGTCTCCTGAGCCCCAATAGGTCCACTCGCCGTCTCCTGAGCCCCGATAGGTACACGCGTCGTTTCCTACGCCCCGATCAGTCCACGCGTCGTCTCCTAGGCCCCGATCGGTCCACGCGCCGTCTCCGAGCCCCGATCGGTCCACGCACCGTGTCCTGATCCCCATCGGTCCACGCGGCGCCTCCTGAGCCCCGATCGCTCCTCGCGCCGTCTCCTGAGCCCCGCTCGGTCCATGCGTCGTCTTCTTAGCCCCGATGCCACCACGCGCCGTCTCCTAAGCCCCGATCTGCCCACGGGCCGTTTCCGAGCTCCGATCGGTCCACGCGCCGTCTCCAAGCCTCGATCCGTACACGCGCCGTCTCCGAGCCCCGATCGGTCCACGCGCCGTCTCCTGAGCCCCGACCGGTTCACGCATCGTCTCCTAAGGCCCGATACGTCCACGCGCCGTCTCCTGAGCCCCGATCGGTCCACGCGTCGTCTCCTAAGCCCCGATCGGTTAACGCGCCGTCTCCGAGCCCCGATGGGTCCACGCGCCGCCTCCTAAGCCCCGATTGGTCCACGCGTCGTCTCCTAAGCCCCGATCGGTCGACGGGTCGTCTCCTAAGCCCCGATCGGTCGACGCGTCGTCTCCTAATCCCCGGTCGGTCCACGCGCCGTCGCCGAACCCCAATTGGTCCACGCGCCGTCTCCTGAGCCCCGATCGGTCCACGCGCCGTCTCCGAGCCACGATCGGTCCGTGCGCCGCTTCCAGAGCCCCGATCGGTCCACGCGTCATCTCCTGAGTTCCGATCGGTCCACGCGCCGTCTCCTAAGCCCCGATCGGTCCACGCGCCGTCTCGGAGCCCCGATCGGTTTACGTGCCGTCTCGTGAGCCCCGATCGTTCCACGCGCCGTCTCCGAGCCCCGATCGGTCCACGCTCCGTCTCCAGAGCCCGGATCGTTCCACGCGTCGTCTCCTGATCCCCGATCCGTAAACGCGTCGTCTCCGACCCTCGATCGGTCCACACGCCGTGTCCGATCCCCGATCGGTCCGCGTGCCGCATTCTAAGCCGCGGTCCGTCTACGCGCCGTCTCCGAGCACCGATCGGTCCACGCGCCGTCTCACAGCGCCGATCATTTCACGCGCTGTCTCCTGAGCCCGGATCCGTCCACGCCACGTCTCCGAGCTCCGATCGGTCCACGCGCCGTTTCCGAGCCCCGATCGGTCCATACGTCGTCTCCGAGTACCGATCGGTCCACGCGCCGTTTCCGAGCCCCGATCGGTCCGCGCGCCGTCTCCTGAGCTCCGGTGGGTCCACGCGCCGCCTCCTGAGCCCCGATCGGTCAACGCATCGTCTCCTAAGCCCCGATACGTTCACACGCCGTCTCCGAGCCCCGATCGGTAAACGCGCCGTCGACGAGTCTCGATCGGTCCACGCGCGGCCTCCGTAGCCCCGGTCAGTCCACGCGCCGTCTCCGAGCCCCGATCGCTCCACGCTCCGTCTCCTGAGCCCGGATCGTTCCACGCGTCGTCTCCTCATCCCCGATCCGTAAACGCGTCGTCTCCGAGCCTCGATCGGTCCACACGCCGTGTCCTATCCCCGACCGGTCCGCGTGCCACATTCTAAGCCGCGGTCCGTCCATGCGCCGCCTCCTGAGCCCCGATCGGTCAACGCATCGTCTCCTAAGCCCCGATCTGTACACGCGTCGTCTCCGATCCCCGATCGGTTCACGCGCCGGCTCCGAGCCCGATTGGTCCACGCGCCGTCTCCGAGCCCCGATCGGTCCACGCGCCGTCTCCTGAGCCCCGATCGGTCCACGCGCGGCCTCCTGAGCCCCGATCGGTCCACGCGCCGTCGCCGAGCCGCGATCGGTCCTCGCGCGGCCTCCTGAGGCCCGATTGGTTCACGCGCCGTATCCGAGCCCCAATCGGTCCACGCGCCGTCTCCTGAGCCCCGATCGGTCCACGCGCGGCCTCCTGAGCCCCGATCGGTCCTCGCGCCGTCGCCGAGCCGCGATCGGTCCACGCGTGGTCTCCGAGCCCCGATCGGTCCACGCGCCGTCGCCGAGCCACGATCGGTCCACGCGCGGCCTCCTGAGCCCCGATCGGTCCACCCGCCGTCGCCGAGCCGCGATCGGTTCTCGGGCGGCCTCCTGAGCCCCGATCGGTCCACGCGCCGTCTCCGAGCTCCGATCGGTCCACGCGCCGTCTCCTGAGCCCCGATCCATCCACGCGCAGTCTCCCGAGCCCCGATCGGTGCACGCACCGTCTCCTAAGCCCCGATCGGTCCACGCCCCGTCTCCGAGCACCGATTGGTTCACGCGCCGTCTCCTGAGACTCGATCCGTCCACGCGCTGTCTCCTGAGCCCCGATCGGTCGACGCGTCCTCTGCTAAACCCCAATCGGTCCACGCCCCGTCTCCGAGCGCCGATCGGTTCACGCGCCGTCTCCTGAGTCCCGATCCCTCCACTCACTGTCTCCTGAGCCCCGATCGGTCGACGCGTCCTCTGCTAAACCTCGATCGGTCCACGCGCCGTCTCCTGAACCCCGATACGTGCACGCGCAGTCGCCGAGCCCCGATCGGTCCACGCGCCGTCACCGAGCCTCGATAGGTCCACGCGCGGCCTCCTGAGCCCCGGTCGGTTCACGGGCCGTCTCCGAGCCCCGATCGATCCACGCGTCGTCTTCTAAGCCCAGATGCCTCCTCGCGCAGTCTCCGAGCCACGATCGGTCCAGGCGCCGCTTCCTGAGCCCCGATCGGTTAACGCGCCGACTCCGAGCCCCGATCGTTCCACGCGCCGTCTCCGAGCCCCGATGGGTCCACGCGCGGTGTCCTGAGCCCCGGTCGGTCCAGGCCCCGTCTCCGAGCCGCGATGGGTTCACGCGTCGCCTCTTGAGCCCCGATCGATCCACGCGAGTCTCCTGAGCCCCGGTCGGTCCTCGCGCCGCCTCCTGCGCTCCGATCGGTCCACGCGCCGTCTCCTGAGCCCCGATCGGTCGACGCGCCGTCTCGTGAGCCCCGATTGGTCCACGCGCCGTCTCCTGAGCCCCGATCGTTCCACGCGTCGTTCCCTAAGCCCCGATCCGTCCACGCGCAGTCTCCCGAGCCCCAATCGGTCCACGCGCCGTCTCCTGAGCCCCGATCGGTTCACGCGCCGTCTCCTCAGCCCCGATCGGTCCACGCGTCTTCTCCTGAGCTCTGATCGGTTCACGCGTCGTCTCCTAAGCCCCGATCCGTCGACGCGTCGTCTCCTGAGCCCCGATCAATTGACGCGTCTTCTCCTGAGCCCCGATCGCTCCTCGCGCCGTCTCCTGAGCCCCGATGCCTCCACACGCCGTCTCCGAGCCACGATCGGTCCGTGCGCCGCTTCCAGAGCCCCGAACGGTGCACGCGTCTTCTCCTGATCTCCGATCGGTCCACGCGCCGTCTCATATGCCCCGATCGGTTCACGCGCCGTCTCCTGAGCCCCGATCGTTCCACGCACCGTTTCCGAGCCCCGATTGGTCCACACGCAGTCTCCGAGCCCCGATCGGTCCGCGTGCCGCATTCTAAGCCACGGTCCATCCACGCGCCGTCTCCGAGCCCCGCTCGATCCACGCGTCGTCTCCTAAGCCTCGATCGGTCCATGCGCCGTCTCCGAGCGCCGATCGGTTCACGCGCCGTCTTCTAAGCCCCGATCGTTCCACCCGCCGCCTCCTAAGCCCCGATCGGTCCAGGCTTCGTCTGCTAAGCCCCGACCGGTCCACGCGTCGTCTCCTGAGCCCCTGTCAGTTCCCCCGCCGTCTCCGAGCCCGATCGGTCCACGCATCGTCTCCTAAGCCCCTATTGGGTAACGCGCCGTCTCCGAGCCCCGATCGGTCCATGCGCGGTCTCCTGAACCCCGATACGTCCACGCGCAGTCGCCGAGCCCCGATCGGTCCACGCGCCGTCTCCTGAGCCCCTGTCAGTTCACGCGCCGTCTCCGAGCCCGATCGGTTCACGCGCCGTCTCCTGAGCCCCGATCATTCCACGCGATGTCTCCGAGCCCCGATCGGTCCACGCGCCGTCTCCTAAGCCCCGATCGGTCCACGCGCCGTCTCCGAGCGCCAATCGGTTCACGCGCCGTCTCCTGAGCCCCGATCGCTCCACGCGCCGTCTCCGAGCCCCGATCGGTCCAGACGCCGTCTCCTGAGCCCGGATCGGTCCACGCGCCGTCGCCGAACCCCAATTGGTCCACGCGCAACCGCCTGAGCCCCAGTCGGTCCACGCGCGGCCTCCTGAGCCATGGTCGGTTCACGCGCCGTCTCCTGCGCCCCGATCGGTCCACGCGTCGTTCCGTAAGCTCCGATCCATCCACGCGCAGTCTCCTGAGCCTCGATTGGTGGACGTGCCGTCTCCCAGCCACGATCGGTCCACGCGCCGTCTCCTAAGCCCCAATCTGTCCACGACCCGTCTCTGGGCCCCGATCGGTGCACGCGCCGTCTCCTGAGCCCCGGTCGGTTCACGCGCCATCTCCGAGCCGCGATCGGTCCACGCATCGTCTCCTAAGCCCCGATCGGTTAACGTGCCGTCTGCGAGCCCCGATCGGCCCACGCGCCGTCTCCTGAGCCCCGATACGTCCACGCGCAGTCGCCGAGCCCCGATCGGTCCACGCGCGGTCTCCTGAGCCCCGATCTGTCCACCCGCCGTCTCCGAGCCGCGATCGGTTCACGGATCGTCTCCTGAGTCCCGATCGGTTGACGTGCCGTCTCCGATCCCCGATCGGTCCACGCGCCGTCTCCGAGCCCCGGTCGGTCCACGCGCCGTCTCCGAGCCCCGATCGGTTCACGCATCGTCTCCTAAGCCCCGATCGGTCCACGCGCCGTCTCCGAGCGCCGATCGGTTCACGCGCCGTCACCTGAGCCCAGATCGTTCCACGCGCCGTCTCCGAGCCTCGATCGGTCCACGCGCCGTCTCCTGAGCCCGGATCGTTCCACGCGTCGTCCCCGAATCCCCGATCCGTACACGCGTCGTCTCCGAGCCTCGATCGGTCCACGCGCCGTCGCCGAGCCCCGATCGGTCCAGGCGTATCCTCCTGAGCCCCGGTCGGTCCGCGCGCCGTCTCCGAGCCACGATCGGTCTATGCGTCGCTTCCTGATCCCCGATCGGTCCTCGCGCCGTCTCCTAAGCCCCAATCGGTCCACGCGCCGTCTCCTAAGCCCCGATCGATCCACGCGCCGTCTCCGAGCGCCGATCGGTCCGCGCGCAACCTCCTAAGCCCCAGTCGGTACACGCGCTGTCTCCGAGCCCCGATTCGGTCCACGTATCATCTCCTAAGCCCCGCTCGGTTAACGCGTCGTTTCCGAGCCCCGCTCGGTCCATGCGTCGTCTTCTTAGCCCCGATGCCTCCACGCGCCGTCTCCGAGCCACGATCGGTCTAGGCGCCACTTCCTGAGCCCCGATCGGTCCAGGCGCCGCTTCCTGAGCCACGATCGGTCCACGCGCCGTCTCCTAAGCCCCAATCGGTCCACGCGCCGTCTCCTAAGCCCCGATCGGTCCAAGCGGCGTCTCCGAGCCTCGATCGGTCTACGCGCAACCGCGTGAGCCCCAGTCGGTCCACGCGCTGTCTCCGAGCCCCGATCGGTCCACGCGTCATCTCCAAGCACCGATTGGTCCACGCGCCGTCGCCGAGCCATGATCGGTCCACGCGCGGCCTCCTGAGCTCCGATCGGTCCACGCGCCGTCGCCGAGCCGCGATCGGTCCACGCGCGACCTCCTGAGCCCCGGTTGGTTCACGCGGCGTATCCGAGCCCCCATCGGTCCACGCGTCGTCTCCGAACCCCGATCCGTCCACGCGCCGTCGCCGAGCAGTGATCGGTCCACGCGAGACTCCTGAGTCCCGGTCGGTACGCGCGCCGTCTCCTGAGCCCCGATCGGTCGACGCGTCGTTTCCTGAGCCGCGATCGATCCACGCGTCGTCTTCTTAGCCCCGATGCCTCCACGCGCCGTCTCCAAGCCACGATCGGTCTAGGCGCCGCTTCCTAAGCCCCGATCGCTCCTCGCGCCGTCTCCTGAGCCCCGCTCGGTCCCTGCGCCGTCTTCTTAGCCCCGATGCCTCCACGCGCCGTCTCCTAAGCCCCAATTGGTCCACGCGCCGTCTCCTAAGCCCCGATCGGTCCGAGCGGCTTCTCCGAGCCCCCATCGGTCCACGCGGCGTTTTCTGAGCACCGTTCCGTCCACGCGTCGTCTTCAAAGCCCCGATGCCTCCACGCGCCGTCTCCGAGCCACGATCGGTCCGTGCGCCGCTTCCAGAGCCCCGGTCGGTCTCGCGCCGTCTCCTGAGCCCGGATCGGTCCACCCGTCGTCCGCGAATCCCCGATCCGTACACGCGTCGTCTCCGAGCCTCGATCGGTCCACGCCCAACCGCCTGAGCCCCAGTCGGTCCACGCGCTGTCTCCGAGCCCCAATCGGTCCACGCGTCGTCTCCGAGCACCGATTGGTCCACGCGCCGTCGCCGAGCCGCGATCGGTCCACCCGCGGCCTCCTGAGCCCCAATTAGTCCACGCGCCGTCTCCTAAGCCCTGATCCGTCCACGGGCCGTGTCCGAGCTCCGATCAGTTCACGCGCCGTCTCCAAACCTCGATCCGTACACGCGTCGTCTCCGAGCCCTGATCGTTCCACGCGCCATCGCCGAGCCCCGATCGGTCCACGCGCCCTCTCCTAGCGCCGATCATTTCACGCGCCGTCTCCTGAGCCCCGATCGGTCCACACCCCTTCTCCTGATCCCCGATCGATTCACGTGCCGTCTCCTAAGCCCCGATCGGTTCACCCGTCGTCTCTTAAGTCCCAATCGGTCCACGCGCCCTCTCCGAGCGCCGATCATTTCACGCGCCGTCTCCTGAGCCCCGGTCGGTCCGCGTGACGCATTCTAAGCCACTGTCCGTCCACGCGCCGTCTCCGAGCACCGATCAGTCCACGCGCCGTCTCCTGAGCCCCGATCGGTTCACGCGTCGTCTCCTAGCCCCGACCGGTCCACGCGCCGTCGCCGAGCTGCGATCGGTCCACGCGCGGCCTCCTGAGCCCCGGTCGGTTCACGCGCCGTATCCGAGGCCCACTCGGTCTACGCGCCGTCTCGTGACTCCCAATCGGTCCACGCGCCGCCTCCTGAGCCCCGATCGGTCGACGCGTCGTCTCCTAAGCCCCGATCCGTCGACGCGTCGTCTCCTGAGCCACGATCAATTGACGCGTCTTCTCCTGAGCCCGATCGCTCCTCGCGCCGTCTCCTGAGCCCCGATCGGTCCACGCGTCGTCTCCGAACTCCGGTCGGTCCACACGCCGTTTCCTGAGCCCCGATCGCTCCATGTGTCGTCTTCTTAGCCCCGATGCCTCCACGCGCCGTCTCCGAGCCACGATCGGTCCAGGCGCCGCTTCCTGAGCCCCGATCGGTCCATGCGCCGTATCCTAAGCTCCGATCGGTCCACGCGCCGTCTCCGAGCGCCGATAAGTTCAAGCGCCGTCTCCTGAGCCCCGATCTTTCCACGCGGCGTCTCCGAGCCTCGATCGATCCACGCGCCGTCTCCTGAGCCCAGATCGGTCGACGCGTCGTCTTCTGAGCCCCGATCGACCCACGCGTCGTCTCCTGAGCCCCAACCGCTCCACAAGCCGTTTCCGGAGCCCCGATCGGTCCACGCATCGTCTTCGAGCACCGATCGGTCCACGCGCCGTTTTCTGAGCACCGTTCGGTCCACGCGTCGTCTTCAAAGCCCCGATGCCTCCACGCGCCGTCTCCGAGCCCCGATCGCTCCTCGCGCCGTCTCCTGAGCCCCGCTCGATCCATGCGTCGTCTCCTTAGCCCCGATGCCTCCACGCGCCGTCTCCTGAGCCCCGATCGTTCCACGCGCCGTCTTCGAGCCCCGATCGGTCCACGCGCCGTCTCCTGAGCCCGGATCGGTCCACACGTCATCGCCGAATCCCCGATCCGTACACGCGTCGTCTCCGAGCCCCGATCGCTCCACGCGCCGTCTCCGAGCGCCGATTGGTGCACGAGCCGTCTCCTGAGCACCGATCGTTCCACACGCCGCCTCCTAAGCCCCGATCTGTCCAGGCGTCGTCTCCTAAGCCCCGACCGGTCCACGCGCCGTCTCCTGAGCCCCGTTCGGCCCACGCGCCGTCTCCTAAGCCCCGATCTGCCCACGGGCCGTCTCCGAGCCGCGATCGGTAAACGCGCCGTCTCCTAAGCCCCGATCGGTCCAAGCGCCATCTCCTAAGCCCCGATCGTTCCACGCGCCGTCTCCGAACCCCGATCGGTCCACGCGCCGTCTCCTGAGCCCGGATCGTTCCACGCGTCGTCCCCGAATCCCCGAACCGTACACGCGCCGTCTCCGAGCCCCGATCGATCCACGCGCCGCCTCCTGAGCCCCGATCGGTCCACGCGCTGTCTCCTGAGCCCCGATAGGTATACGCGTAGTCTCCTAAGCCCCGATCGGTCCACGCGTCGTCTCCGAGCTCTGATCGGTCCACACGCCGTTTCCTGAGCCCCGATCTGTCCAGGCGTCGTCTCCTAAGCCCCGACCGGTCCACGCGCCGTCTCCTGAGCCCCGTTCGGCCCACGCGCCGTCTCCTAAGCCCCGATCTGCCCACGGGCCGTCTCCGAGCCGCGATCGGTAAACGCGCCGTTTCCTGAGCCCCGATCGGTCCATGCGTCGTCTTCTTAGCCCCGATGCCTCCACGCGTCGTCTCCGAGCCACGATCGGTCCAGGCGCCGCTTCCTGAGCCCCGATCGGTCCACGCGCTGTCTCCTGAGCCCCGATCCATCCACGCGCAGTCGCCGAGCCGCGATCGGTCCACGCGCGGTCTACTGAGCTCCGGTCGGTCCACACGCCGCGGCGAACCCCAATTGGTCCACGCGCAACCTCTCGAGCCCCAGTCGGTAAACGCGCTGTCTCCGAGCCCCGATCGGTCCACGTATGTTCTCCTAAGCCCGAATTAGTCCACGCGCCGTCTCCTAAGCCCCGATCTGCCCACGGGCCGTCTCCGAGCTCCGATCGGTCCACGCGCCGTCTCCAAACCTCGATCCGTACACGCGTCGTCTCCGAGCCCCGATGGGTCCACGCGCCATCGCCGAACCCCGATCGGTCCACGCGCCGTCTCCTGAGCTCCGAACGGTCCACACCCCTTGTCCTGAGCCCCGCTCGGTCCATGCGTCGTCTTCTTAGCCCCGATGCCTCCACGCGCCGTCTCCTAAGCCCCCATCTGCCCACGGGCCGTCTCCGAGCTCCGATCGGTCCACGCGCCGTCTCCAAACCTCGATCCGTACACGCGTCGTCTCCGAGCCCCGATCTGCCCACGGACCGTATCCGAGCCCCGATCGGTCCGCGTGACGCATTCTAAGTCACGGTCCGTCCACGCGCCGTCTCCGAGCACCGATCGGTCCACGCGCCGTCTCCTGAGCCCCGATCGGTCCACGCATCGTCTCCTAAGCCCTGATCGGTTCACGTGTCGTCTCCGAGCCCCGATGTGTCCACGCGCCGCCTCCTGAGCCCCGATCGATCCACGCATCGGCTCCTGAGCCCCGATCGGTCCACGCATCGTCTTCGAGCACCGATCGATCCACGCGCCGTTTCCTGGGCCCCGATTGGTCCAGGCGTCGCCGACGGAGCCCCGATCGGTCTACGCGCCGTCTCATGAACCCCGATCGGACAACGCATCGTCTCCTAAGCCCCGATACGTTCACACGCCGTCTCCGAGTCCCGATCGGTCCACGCGCCGTCGACGAGCCTCGAACGGTCCACGCGCGGCCTCCTTAGCCCCGGTCGGTCCACGCGCCGTCTCCGAGCCCCGATCGGTCCACGCACCATCTCATGCTCCCCAATCGGTCCATGCGCCGCCTCCGGAGCCCTGATCGATCCACGCGAATCTCCTGAGCTCCGGTCGGTCCTCGTACCGTCTCCGAGCCCCGATCGGTCCTCGTACCGTCTCCGAAGCCCCGATCGGTCCACGCGCCGTCTCCTGAGCCCCGATCGGTCCACGCGTCGACTCCTAATCCCCGATCGGTTCACGCGCCGTATCCGAGCCCCAATCGGTCCACGCGCCGTCTCCTAAGCTCCAATCGGTCCACGCGCCGTCTCCTGAGCCCCGATACGTCGACGCGCAGTCGCCGAGCCCCGATCGGTCCACGCGCTGTCTCCTGAGCCCCGATAGGTACACGCGTCGTCTCCTACACCCCGAACGGTCCACGCGTTGTCTCCTAAGCCCCGATCAGTCCACGCGCCGTCTCCGAGCCCCGATGGGTCCACGCATCGTCTCCTAAGCCCCAATCGGTTAACGCGCCGTCTCCGAGCCCCAATCGGTCCACGCGCCGTCTCCTGAACCCCGATCGTTCCATGCGCCTTCTCCTAAGCCACGATCGGTCAGCGCCGTCTCCGAGCGCCGATCGGTGTACGCGCCGTCGCACGAGCCGCGATCGGTCCACGCGCGGCCTCCTGAGCCCCGGATGCTTCACGCGCCGTATCCGAGGCCCAATCGGTCCACGCACCGTCTCCTGAACCCCGATCGGTCCACGCGCCGTCGCCGAACCCCAATTGGTCCATGCGCAACCGCCTGAGCCCCAGTCGGTCCACGCGCCGTCTTCGAGCCCCGATCGGTCCACTCATCGTCTCCTAAGCCCCAATCGGTTAACGCGCCGTCTCCGGAGCCCCGATCGATCTACGCGAGGCTTCTGAGCTCCGGACGGTCCAGGCGCCGTCTCCGAACCCCGAGCGGTCGACGCGCCGTCTCCGAGCCCCGATCGGTCCACGCGCCGTCGCCGAACCCCAATTGGTCCACGCGCAACCGCCTGAGCCCCAGTCGGTCCACGCGCCGTTTCCTGAGCCCCGATCGGTCCGCGCGCCGTCACGTGAGCCCCGATCGGTCAACGCGTAGTCTCCTAAGCCCCCATCGGTCCACGCGCCGTCGCCGAGCCGGGATCGGTCCACGCGCGGGCTCCTGAGTCCCGGTTGTTTCACGCGCCGTATCCGAGCCCCAATCGGTCCACGCGCCGGCTCCTGACCACCGATCGGTCCACGCGCCGTCTCCTGAGCCCCGATCGCTCCACGCACCGTTTTCTGAGCACCGTTTGGTCCACGCGTCGTCTTCAAAGCCCCGATGCCTCCACGCGCCGCCTCCGGAGCCCCGGCGATCCACGCGAATCTCCTGAGCTCCGGTCGGTCGACGCGCTGTCTCCTCAGCCCCGATCGGTCCAGGCGCCGCTTCCTGCGCCCCGATCGGTCCACGCGCCGTCTCCTAAGCCCCAATCGGTCCACGCGGCGTCTCCGAGCGCTGATCATTTCACGCGCCGTCTGCTGAGACCCGATCGTTCCACGCGCCGTCTCCGAGACCCGATCGATCCACGCGCTGCCTCCTGAGCCGCGATTGGTCCACGCGCTGTCTCCTGAGCCCCGATAGGTACACGCGTCGTCTCCGAGCTCTGATCGGTCCACACGCCGTTTCCTGAGCCCCGATCGGTCCATGCGTCGTCTTCTTAGCCCCGATGCCTCCACGCGTC
The DNA here is from genome assembly GCA_946811545.1 of Netelia fuscicornis. Classification (NCBI taxonomy): domain Eukaryota; kingdom Metazoa; phylum Arthropoda; class Insecta; order Hymenoptera; family Ichneumonidae; genus Netelia; species Netelia fuscicornis. The sequence goes on along the minus strand of OX328014.1, from coordinate 28,682,015 downwards.
GTCTCCGAGCCACGATCGGTCCACGCGCCGTCGCCGAGCTGCGATCGGTCCACGCGCGGCCTCCTGAGCCCCGGTCGGTTCACGCGCCGTATCCGAGCCCCACTCGGTCCACGCGCCGTCTCGTGACTCCCAATCGGTCCACGCGCCGCCTCCTGAGCCCCGATCGGTCGACGCGTCGTCTCCTGAGCCCCGATCGATCCACGCGTCGTCTCCTGAGCCCCGATCGCTCCACGCGCCGTCTCCGAGCGCCGGTCGGTGCACGCGCCGTCTCCGAGCGCCGGTCGGTGCACGCGCCGTCTCCTGAGCCCCAATCGTTCCAAGCGTCGTCCCCTAATACCCGATCCATACACGCGTCGTCTCCGAGGCTCGATCAGTCCACGCGTCGTCGCCGAGTCCCGATCGGTCCACACGCAGCCTCCTCAGCACCGGTCGATCCACGCGCCGTCTCCGAGCCTCGATCGGTCCACGTACCGTCTCCGAACCCCGATCGGTCGACGCGCCGTCTCCGAGCCGCGATCGGCCCACGCGCCGTCGCCGAGCCCCGATCGGTCCACTCATCGTCTCCTAAGCCCCAATCGGTTAACGCGCCGTCTCCTGAGCCCCGATCGTTCCACGCGCCGTCTCCGAGCCCCGATCGGTCCCTGCGCCGTCTCCTGAGCCCCAATAGGTCCACTCGCTGTCTCCTGAGCCCCGATAGGTACACGCGTCGTTTCCTACGCCCCGATCAGTCCACGCGTCGTCTCCTAGGCCCCGATCGGTCCACGCGCCGTCTCCGAGCCCCGATCGGTCCACGCACCGTGTCCTGATCCCCATCGGTCCACGCGGCGCCTCCTGAGCCCCGATCGCTCCTCGCGCCGTCTCCTGAGCCCCGCTCGGTCCATGCGTCGTCTTCTTAGCCCCGATGCCACCACGCGCCGTCTCCTAAGCCCCGATCTGCCCACGGGCCGTTTCGGAGCTCCGATCGGTCCACGCGCCGTCTCCAAGCCTCGATCCGTACACGCGCCGTCTCCGAGCCCCGATCGGTCCACGCGCCGTCTCCTGAGCCCCGATCGGTTCACGCATCGTCTCCTAAGCCCCGATACGTCCACGCGCCGTCTCCTGAGCCCCGATCGGTCCACGCGTCGTCTCCTAAGCCCCGATCGGTTAACGCGCCGTCTCCGAGCCCCGATGGGTCCACGCGCCGCCTCCTAAGCCCCGATCGGTCCACGCGCCGTCTCCTAAGCCCCGATCGGTCCACGCGCCGTCTCGGAGCCCCGATCGGTTCACGTGCCGTCTCGTGAACCCCGATCGTTCCACGCGCCGTCTCCGAATCCTCGATCCGTACACGCGTCGTCTCAGAGCCTCGATCGGTCCACGCGCCGTCGCCGAGCCCCGATCGGTCCAGGCGTATCCTCCTGAGCCCCGGTCGGTCCACGCGCCGTCTCCGAGCCCCGATCGGTCCACGCATCGTCTCCTAAGCCCCGATCGGTTAACGCGCCGACTCGGAGCCCCGATCGCTCCACGCGCCGTCGCCGAACCCCAATTGGTCCACGCGCAACCGTCTGAGCCCCGGTTGGTCCACGCGCTGTTTCCGAGCCCCGATCGGTCCACTCGTCGTATCCGAACCCCGATCGGTCCACGCGCCGTCGCCGAGCCATGATCGGTCCACGCGCGGCCTCCTGAGCCCCGGTTGCTTCACGCGCCGTATCCGTGCCCCCATCGGTCCACGCGTCGTCTCCGAGCCCCGATCGGTCCACGCGTCGTATCCAAACCCCGATCGGTCCACGCGCGGCCTCCTGAGCCCCAATCGGTCCACGCGTCGTCTCCTAAGCCTCGATCGGTCCACGCGCCGTCTCCGAGCCCCGTTCGGTCCACGCGCCGTCTCCTCAGCCCCGATCGGTCCACGCGTCGGCTCCTAAGCCTCGATAGGTCCACGCGCTGCATCCTTAGCCCCGGTCGGTCCACGCGCCGTCTCCGAGCCCCGATCGATCCGCGTGACGCATTCTAAGCCACGGTCCGTCCACACGCCGTCTCCGAGCACCGATCAGTCCACGCGCCGTCTCCTGAGCCCCGATCGGTCAACGCGCCGTCTCCGAGCCTCGATCGGTCCACGTACCGTCTCCGAAGCCCCGATCGGTCCACGCGCCAACTCCTGAGCCTCGATCGGTCCACGTACCGTCTCCGAAGCCCCGATCGGTCCACGCGCCGTCTCCGAGCCCCGATCGATCCGCGTGACGCATTCTAAGCCACGGTCCGTCCACGCGCCGTCTCCGAGCACCGATCAGTCCACGCGCCGTCTCCTGAGCCCCGATCGGTTCACGCGTCGTCTCCGAGCCCCGATCGGTCCACGCGCCGTCGCCGAGCTGCGATCGGTCCACGCGCGGCCTCCTGAGCCCCGGTCGGTTCACGCGCCGTATCCGAGCCCCACTCGGTCCACGCGCCGTCTCGTGACTCCCAATCGGTCCACGCGCCGCCTCCTGAGCCCCGATCGGTCGACGCGTCGTCTCCTGAGCCCCGATCGAACCACGCGTCGTCTCCTGAGCCCCGATCGCTCCACGCACTGTCTCCGAGCGCCGGTCGGTGCACGCGCCGTCTCCGAGCGCCGGTCGGTGCACGCGCCGTCTCCTGAGCCCCAATCGTTCCAAGCGTCGTCCCCTAATACCCGACCCATACACGCGTCGTTTCCGAGGCTCGATCAGTCCACGCGTCGTCGCCGAGTCCCGATCGGTCCACGCACCGTGTCCTGATCCCCATCGGTCCACGCGGCGCCTCCTGAGCCCCGATCGCTCCTCGCGCCGTCTCCTCAGCCCCGCTCGGTCCATGCGTCGTCTTCTTAGCCCCGATGCCACCACGCGCCGTCTCCTAAGCCCCGATCTGCCCACGGGCCGTTTCGGAGCTCCGATCGGTCCACGCGCCGTCTCCAAGCCTCGATCCGTACACGCGCCGTCTCCGAGCCCCGATCGGTCCACGCGCCGTCTCCTGAGCCCCGATCGGTTCACGCATCGTCTCCTAAGCCCCGATACGTCCACGCGCCGTCTCCTGAGCCCCGATCGGTCCACGCGCCGTCTCCGAGCCACGATCGGTCCGTGCGCCGCTTCCAGAGCCCCGATCGGTCCACGCGTCATCTCCTGAGTTCCGATCGGTCCACGCGCCGTCTCCTAAGCCCCGATCGGTCCACGCGCCGTCTCGGAGCCCCGATCGGTTCACGTGCCGTCTCGTGAGCCCCGATCGTTCCACGCGCCGTCTCCGAGCCACGATCGGTCCGTGCGCCGCTTCCAGAGCCCCGAACGGTGCACGCGTCTTCTCCTGATCTCCGATCGGTCCACGCGCCGTCTCATATGCCCCGATCGGTTCACGCGCCGTCTCCTGAGCCCCGATCGTTCCACGCACCGTTTCCGAGCCCCGATTGGTCCACACGCAGTCTCCGAGCCCCGATCGGTCCGCGTGCCGCATTCTAAGCCACGGTCCATCCACGCGCCGTCTCCGAGCCCCGCTCGATCCACGCGTCGTCTCCTAAGCCTCGATCGGTCCATGCGCCGTCTCCGAGCGCCGATCGGTTCACGCGCCGTCTTCTAAGCCCCGATCGTTCCACCCGCCGCCTCCTAAGCCCCGATCGGTCCAGGCTTCGTCTGCTAAGCCCCGACCGGTCCACGCGTCGTCTCCTGAGCCCCTGTCAGTTCCCCCGCCGTCTCCGAGCCCGATCGGTCCACGCATCGTCTCCTAAGCCCCTATTGGGTAACGCGCCGTCTCCGAGCCCCGATCGGTCCATGCGCGGTCTCCTGAACCCCGATACGTCCACGCGCAGTCGCCGAGCCCCGATCGGTCCACGCGCCGTCTCCTGAGCCCCTGTCAGTTCACGCGCCGTCTCCGAGCCCGATCGGTTCACGCGCCGTCTCCTGAGCCCCGATCATTCCACGCGATGTCTCCGAGCCCCGATCGGTCCACGCGCCGTCTCCTAAGCCCCGATCGGTCCACGCGCCGTCTCCGAGCGCCAATCGGTTCACGCGCCGTCTCCTGAGCCCCGATCGCTCCACGCGCCGTCTCCGAGCCCCGATCGGTCCAGACGCCGTCTCCTGAGCCCGGATCGGTCCACGCGCCGTCGCCGAACCCCAATTGGTCCACGCGCAACCGCCTGAGCCCCAGTCGGTCCACGCGCGGCCTCCTGAGCCATGGTCGGTTCACGCGCCGTCTCCTGCGCCCCGATCGGTCCACGCGTCGTTCCGTAAGCTCCGATCCATCCACGCGCAGTCTCCTGAGCCTCGATTGGTGGACGTGCCGTCTCCCAGCCACGATCGGTCCACGCGCCGTCTCCTAAGCCCCAATCTGTCCACGACCCGTCTCTGGGCCCCGATCGGTGCACGCGCCGTCTCCTGAGCCCCGGTCGGTTCACGCGCCATCTCCGAGCCGCGATCGGTCCACGCATCGTCTCCTAAGCCCCGATCGGTTAACGTGCCGTCTGCGAGCCCCGATCGGCCCACGCGCCGTCTCCTGAGCCCCGATACGTCCACGCGCAGTCGCCGAGCCCCGATCGGTCCACGCGCGGTCTCCTGAGCCCCGATCTGTCCACCCGCCGTCTCCGAGCCGCGATCGGTTCACGGATCGTCTCCTGAGTCCCGATCGGTTGACGTGCCGTCTCCGATCCCCGATCGGTCCACGCGCCGTCTCCGAGCCCCGGTCGGTCCACGCGCCGTCTCCGAGCCCCGATCGGTTCACGCATCGTCTCCTAAGCCCCGATCGGTCCACGCGCCGTCTCCGAGCGCCGATCGGTTCACGCGCCGTCACCTGAGCCCAGATCGTTCCACGCGCCGTCTCCGAGCCTCGATCGGTCCACGCGCCGTCTCCTGAGCCCGGATCGTTCCACGCGTCGTCCCCGAATCCCCGATCCGTACACGCGTCGTCTCCGAGCCTCGATCGGTCCACGCGCCGTCGCCGAGCCCCGATCGGTCCAGGCGTATCCTCCTGAGCCCCGGTCGGTCCGCGCGCCGTCTCCGAGCCACGATCGGTCTATGCGTCGCTTCCTGATCCCCGATCGGTCCTCGCGCCGTCTCCTAAGCCCCAATCGGTCCACGCGCCGTCTCCTAAGCCCCGATCGATCCACGCGCCGTCTCCGAGCGCCGATCGGTCCGCGCGCAACCTCCTAAGCCCCAGTCGGTACACGCGCTGTCTCCGAGCCCCGATTCGGTCCACGTATCATCTCCTAAGCCCCGCTCGGTTAACGCGTCGTTTCCGAGCCCCGCTCGGTCCATGCGTCGTCTTCTTAGCCCCGATGCCTCCACGCGCCGTCTCCGAGCCACGATCGGTCTAGGCGCCACTTCCTGAGCCCCGATCGGTCCAGGCGCCGCTTCCTGAGCCACGATCGGTCCACGCGCCGTCTCCTAAGCCCCAATCGGTCCACGCGCCGTCTCCTAAGCCCCGATCGGTCCAAGCGGCGTCTCCGAGCCTCGATCGGTCTACGCGCAACCGCGTGAGCCCCAGTCGGTCCACGCGCTGTCTCCGAGCCCCGATCGGTCCACGCGTCATCTCCAAGCACCGATTGGTCCACGCGCCGTCGCCGAGCCATGATCGGTCCACGCGCGGCCTCCTGAGCTCCGATCGGTCCACGCGCCGTCGCCGAGCCGCGATCGGTCCACGCGCGACCTCCTGAGCCCCGGTTGGTTCACGCGGCGTATCCGAGCCCCCATCGGTCCACGCGTCGTCTCCGAACCCCGATCCGTCCACGCGCCGTCGCCGAGCAGTGATCGGTCCACGCGAGACTCCTGAGTCCCGGTCGGTACGCGCGCCGTCTCCTGAGCCCCGATCGGTCGACGCGTCGTTTCCTGAGCCGCGATCGATCCACGCGTCGTCTTCTTAGCCCCGATGCCTCCACGCGCCGTCTCCAAGCCACGATCGGTCTAGGCGCCGCTTCCTAAGCCCCGATCGCTCCTCGCGCCGTCTCCTGAGCCCCGCTCGGTCCCTGCGCCGTCTTCTTAGCCCCGATGCCTCCACGCGCCGTCTCCTAAGCCCCAATTGGTCCACGCGCCGTCTCCTAAGCCCCGATCGGTCCGAGCGGCTTCTCCGAGCCCCCATCGGTCCACGCGGCGTTTTCTGAGCACCGTTCCGTCCACGCGTCGTCTTCAAAGCCCCGATGCCTCCACGCGCCGTCTCCGAGCCACGATCGGTCCGTGCGCCGCTTCCAGAGCCCCGGTCGGTCTCGCGCCGTCTCCTGAGCCCGGATCGGTCCACCCGTCGTCCGCGAATCCCCGATCCGTACACGCGTCGTCTCCGAGCCTCGATCGGTCCACGCCCAACCGCCTGAGCCCCAGTCGGTCCACGCGCTGTCTCCGAGCCCCAATCGGTCCACGCGTCGTCTCCGAGCACCGATTGGTCCACGCGCCGTCGCCGAGCCGCGATCGGTCCACCCGCGGCCTCCTGAGCCCCAATTAGTCCACGCGCCGTCTCCTAAGCCCTGATCCGTCCACGGGCCGTGTCCGAGCTCCGATCAGTTCACGCGCCGTCTCCAAACCTCGATCCGTACACGCGTCGTCTCCGAGCCCTGATCGTTCCACGCGCCATCGCCGAGCCCCGATCGGTCCACGCGCCCTCTCCTAGCGCCGATCATTTCACGCGCCGTCTCCTGAGCCCCGATCGGTCCACACCCCTTCTCCTGATCCCCGATCGATTCACGTGCCGTCTCCTAAGCCCCGATCGGTTCACCCGTCGTCTCTTAAGTCCCAATCGGTCCACGCGCCCTCTCCGAGCGCCGATCATTTCACGCGCCGTCTCCTGAGCCCCGGTCGGTCCGCGTGACGCATTCTAAGCCACTGTCCGTCCACGCGCCGTCTCCGAGCACCGATCAGTCCACGCGCCGTCTCCTGAGCCCCGATCGGTTCACGCGTCGTCTCCTAGCCCCGACCGGTCCACGCGCCGTCGCCGAGCTGCGATCGGTCCACGCGCGGCCTCCTGAGCCCCGGTCGGTTCACGCGCCGTATCCGAGGCCCACTCGGTCTACGCGCCGTCTCGTGACTCCCAATCGGTCCACGCGCCGCCTCCTGAGCCCCGATCGGTCGACGCGTCGTCTCCTAAGCCCCGATCCGTCGACGCGTCGTCTCCTGAGCCACGATCAATTGACGCGTCTTCTCCTGAGCCCGATCGCTCCTCGCGCCGTCTCCTGAGCCCCGATCGGTCCACGCGTCGTCTCCGAACTCCGGTCGGTCCACACGCCGTTTCCTGAGCCCCGATCGCTCCATGTGTCGTCTTCTTAGCCCCGATGCCTCCACGCGCCGTCTCCGAGCCACGATCGGTCCAGGCGCCGCTTCCTGAGCCCCGATCGGTCCATGCGCCGTATCCTAAGCTCCGATCGGTCCACGCGCCGTCTCCGAGCGCCGATAAGTTCAAGCGCCGTCTCCTGAGCCCCGATCTTTCCACGCGGCGTCTCCGAGCCTCGATCGATCCACGCGCCGTCTCCTGAGCCCAGATCGGTCGACGCGTCGTCTTCTGAGCCCCGATCGACCCACGCGTCGTCTCCTGAGCCCCAACCGCTCCACAAGCCGTTTCCGGAGCCCCGATCGGTCCACGCATCGTCTTCGAGCACCGATCGGTCCACGCGCCGTTTTCTGAGCACCGTTCGGTCCACGCGTCGTCTTCAAAGCCCCGATGCCTCCACGCGCCGTCTCCGAGCCCCGATCGCTCCTCGCGCCGTCTCCTGAGCCCCGCTCGATCCATGCGTCGTCTCCTTAGCCCCGATGCCTCCACGCGCCGTCTCCTGAGCCCCGATCGTTCCACGCGCCGTCTTCGAGCCCCGATCGGTCCACGCGCCGTCTCCTGAGCCCGGATCGGTCCACACGTCATCGCCGAATCCCCGATCCGTACACGCGTCGTCTCCGAGCCCCGATCGCTCCACGCGCCGTCTCCGAGCGCCGATTGGTGCACGAGCCGTCTCCTGAGCACCGATCGTTCCACACGCCGCCTCCTAAGCCCCGATCTGTCCAGGCGTCGTCTCCTAAGCCCCGACCGGTCCACGCGCCGTCTCCTGAGCCCCGTTCGGCCCACGCGCCGTCTCCTAAGCCCCGATCTGCCCACGGGCCGTCTCCGAGCCGCGATCGGTAAACGCGCCGTCTCCTAAGCCCCGATCGGTCCAAGCGCCATCTCCTAAGCCCCGATCGTTCCACGCGCCGTCTCCGAACCCCGATCGGTCCACGCGCCGTCTCCTGAGCCCGGATCGTTCCACGCGTCGTCCCCGAATCCCCGAACCGTACACGCGCCGTCTCCGAGCCCCGATCGATCCACGCGCCGCCTCCTGAGCCCCGATCGGTCCACGCGCTGTCTCCTGAGCCCCGATAGGTATACGCGTAGTCTCCTAAGCCCCGATCGGTCCACGCGTCGTCTCCGAGCTCTGATCGGTCCACACGCCGTTTCCTGAGCCCCGATCTGTCCAGGCGTCGTCTCCTAAGCCCCGACCGGTCCACGCGCCGTCTCCTGAGCCCCGTTCGGCCCACGCGCCGTCTCCTAAGCCCCGATCTGCCCACGGGCCGTCTCCGAGCCGCGATCGGTAAACGCGCCGTTTCCTGAGCCCCGATCGGTCCATGCGTCGTCTTCTTAGCCCCGATGCCTCCACGCGTCGTCTCCGAGCCACGATCGGTCCAGGCGCCGCTTCCTGAGCCCCGATCGGTCCACGCGCTGTCTCCTGAGCCCCGATCCATCCACGCGCAGTCGCCGAGCCGCGATCGGTCCACGCGCGGTCTACTGAGCTCCGGTCGGTCCACACGCCGCGGCGAACCCCAATTGGTCCACGCGCAACCTCTCGAGCCCCAGTCGGTAAACGCGCTGTCTCCGAGCCCCGATCGGTCCACGTATGTTCTCCTAAGCCCGAATTAGTCCACGCGCCGTCTCCTAAGCCCCGATCTGCCCACGGGCCGTCTCCGAGCTCCGATCGGTCCACGCGCCGTCTCCAAACCTCGATCCGTACACGCGTCGTCTCCGAGCCCCGATGGGTCCACGCGCCATCGCCGAACCCCGATCGGTCCACGCGCCGTCTCCTGAGCTCCGAACGGTCCACACCCCTTGTCCTGAGCCCCGCTCGGTCCATGCGTCGTCTTCTTAGCCCCGATGCCTCCACGCGCCGTCTCCTAAGCCCCCATCTGCCCACGGGCCGTCTCCGAGCTCCGATCGGTCCACGCGCCGTCTCCAAACCTCGATCCGTACACGCGTCGTCTCCGAGCCCCGATCTGCCCACGGACCGTATCCGAGCCCCGATCGGTCCGCGTGACGCATTCTAAGTCACGGTCCGTCCACGCGCCGTCTCCGAGCACCGATCGGTCCACGCGCCGTCTCCTGAGCCCCGATCGGTCCACGCATCGTCTCCTAAGCCCTGATCGGTTCACGTGTCGTCTCCGAGCCCCGATGTGTCCACGCGCCGCCTCCTGAGCCCCGATCGATCCACGCATCGGCTCCTGAGCCCCGATCGGTCCACGCATCGTCTTCGAGCACCGATCGATCCACGCGCCGTTTCCTGGGCCCCGATTGGTCCAGGCGTCGCCGACGGAGCCCCGATCGGTCTACGCGCCGTCTCATGAACCCCGATCGGACAACGCATCGTCTCCTAAGCCCCGATACGTTCACACGCCGTCTCCGAGTCCCGATCGGTCCACGCGCCGTCGACGAGCCTCGAACGGTCCACGCGCGGCCTCCTTAGCCCCGGTCGGTCCACGCGCCGTCTCCGAGCCCCGATCGGTCCACGCACCATCTCATGCTCCCCAATCGGTCCATGCGCCGCCTCCGGAGCCCTGATCGATCCACGCGAATCTCCTGAGCTCCGGTCGGTCCTCGTACCGTCTCCGAGCCCCGATCGGTCCTCGTACCGTCTCCGAAGCCCCGATCGGTCCACGCGCCGTCTCCTGAGCCCCGATCGGTCCACGCGTCGACTCCTAATCCCCGATCGGTTCACGCGCCGTATCCGAGCCCCAATCGGTCCACGCGCCGTCTCCTAAGCTCCAATCGGTCCACGCGCCGTCTCCTGAGCCCCGATACGTCGACGCGCAGTCGCCGAGCCCCGATCGGTCCACGCGCTGTCTCCTGAGCCCCGATAGGTACACGCGTCGTCTCCTACACCCCGAACGGTCCACGCGTTGTCTCCTAAGCCCCGATCAGTCCACGCGCCGTCTCCGAGCCCCGATGGGTCCACGCATCGTCTCCTAAGCCCCAATCGGTTAACGCGCCGTCTCCGAGCCCCAATCGGTCCACGCGCCGTCTCCTGAACCCCGATCGTTCCATGCGCCTTCTCCTAAGCCACGATCGGTCAGCGCCGTCTCCGAGCGCCGATCGGTGTACGCGCCGTCGCACGAGCCGCGATCGGTCCACGCGCGGCCTCCTGAGCCCCGGATGCTTCACGCGCCGTATCCGAGGCCCAATCGGTCCACGCACCGTCTCCTGAACCCCGATCGGTCCACGCGCCGTCGCCGAACCCCAATTGGTCCATGCGCAACCGCCTGAGCCCCAGTCGGTCCACGCGCCGTCTTCGAGCCCCGATCGGTCCACTCATCGTCTCCTAAGCCCCAATCGGTTAACGCGCCGTCTCCGGAGCCCCGATCGATCTACGCGAGGCTTCTGAGCTCCGGACGGTCCAGGCGCCGTCTCCGAACCCCGAGCGGTCGACGCGCCGTCTCCGAGCCCCGATCGGTCCACGCGCCGTCGCCGAACCCCAATTGGTCCACGCGCAACCGCCTGAGCCCCAGTCGGTCCACGCGCCGTTTCCTGAGCCCCGATCGGTCCGCGCGCCGTCACGTGAGCCCCGATCGGTCAACGCGTAGTCTCCTAAGCCCCCATCGGTCCACGCGCCGTCGCCGAGCCGGGATCGGTCCACGCGCGGGCTCCTGAGTCCCGGTTGTTTCACGCGCCGTATCCGAGCCCCAATCGGTCCACGCGCCGGCTCCTGACCACCGATCGGTCCACGCGCCGTCTCCTGAGCCCCGATCGCTCCACGCACCGTTTTCTGAGCACCGTTTGGTCCACGCGTCGTCTTCAAAGCCCCGATGCCTCCACGCGCCGCCTCCGGAGCCCCGGCGATCCACGCGAATCTCCTGAGCTCCGGTCGGTCGACGCGCTGTCTCCTCAGCCCCGATCGGTCCAGGCGCCGCTTCCTGCGCCCCGATCGGTCCACGCGCCGTCTCCTAAGCCCCAATCGGTCCACGCGGCGTCTCCGAGCGCTGATCATTTCACGCGCCGTCTGCTGAGACCCGATCGTTCCACGCGCCGTCTCCGAGACCCGATCGATCCACGCGCTGCCTCCTGAGCCGCGATTGGTCCACGCGCTGTCTCCTGAGCCCCGATAGGTACACGCGTCGTCTCCGAGCTCTGATCGGTCCACACGCCGTTTCCTGAGCCCCGATCGGTCCATGCGTCGTCTTCTTAGCCCCGATGCCTCCACGCGTCGTCTCCGAGCCACGATCGGTCCACGCGCCGTCGCCGAGCTGCGATCGGTCCACGCGCGGCCTCCTGAGCCCCGGTCGGTTCACGCGCCGTATCCGAGCCCCACTCGGTCCACGCGCCGTCTCGTGACTCCCAATCGGTCCACGCGCCGCCTCCTGAGCCCCGATCGGTCGACGCGTCGTCTCCTGAGCCCCGATCGATCCACGCGTCGTCTCCTGAGCCCCGATCGCTCCACGCGCCGTCTCCGAGCGCCGGTCGGTGCACGCGCCGTCTCCGAGCGCCGGTCGGTGCACGCGCCGTCTCCTGAGCCCCAATCGTTCCAAGCGTCGTCCCCTAATACCCGATCCATACACGCGTCGTCTCCGAGGCTCGATCAGTCCACGCGTCGTCGCCGAGTCCCGATCGGTCCACACGCAGCCTCCTCAGCACCGGTCGATCCACGCGCCGTCTCCGAGCCTCGATCGGTCCACGTACCGTCTCCGAACCCCGATCGGTCGACGCGCCGTCTCCGAGCCGCGATCGGCCCACGCGCCGTCGCCGAGCCCCGATCGGTCCACTCATCGTCTCCTAAGCCCCAATCGGTTAACGCGCCGTCTCCTGAGCCCCGATCGTTCCACGCGCCGTCTCCGAGCCCCGATCGGTCCCTGCGCCGTCTCCTGAGCCCCAATAGGTCCACTCGCTGTCTCCTGAGCCCCGATAGGTACACGCGTCGTTTCCTACGCCCCGATCAGTCCACGCGTCGTCTCCTAGGCCCCGATCGGTCCACGCGCCGTCTCCGAGCCCCGATCGGTCCACGCACCGTGTCCTGATCCCCATCGGTCCACGCGGCGCCTCCTGAGCCCCGATCGCTCCTCGCGCCGTCTCCTGAGCCCCGCTCGGTCCATGCGTCGTCTTCTTAGCCCCGATGCCACCACGCGCCGTCTCCTAAGCCCCGATCTGCCCACGGGCCGTTTCGGAGCTCCGATCGGTCCACGCGCCGTCTCCAAGCCTCGATCCGTACACGCGCCGTCTCCGAGCCCCGATCGGTCCACGCGCCGTCTCCTGAGCCCCGATCGGTTCACGCATCGTCTCCTAAGCCCCGATACGTCCACGCGCCGTCTCCTGAGCCCCGATCGGTCCACGCGTCGTCTCCTAAGCCCCGATCGGTTAACGCGCCGTCTCCGAGCCCCGATGGGTCCACGCGCCGCCTCCTAAGCCCCGATCGGTCCACGCGCCGTCTCCTAAGCCCCGATCGGTCCACGCGCCGTCTCGGAGCCCCGATCGGTTCACGTGCCGTCTCGTGAACCCCGATCGTTCCACGCGCCGTCTCCGAATCCTCGATCCGTACACGCGTCGTCTCAGAGCCTCGATCGGTCCACGCGCCGTCGCCGAGCCCCGATCGGTCCAGGCGTATCCTCCTGAGCCCCGGTCGGTCCACGCGCCGTCTCCGAGCCCCGATCGGTCCACGCATCGTCTCCTAAGCCCCGATCGGTTAACGCGCCGACTCGGAGCCCCGATCGCTCCACGCGCCGTCGCCGAACCCCAATTGGTCCACGCGCAACCGTCTGAGCCCCGGTTGGTCCACGCGCTGTTTCCGAGCCCCGATCGGTCCACTCGTCGTATCCGAACCCCGATCGGTCCACGCGCCGTCGCCGAGCCATGATCGGTCCACGCGCGGCCTCCTGAGCCCCGGTTGCTTCACGCGCCGTATCCGTGCCCCCATCGGTCCACGCGTCGTCTCCGAGCCCCGATCGGTCCACGCGTCGTATCCAAACCCCGATCGGTCCACGCGCGGCCTCCTGAGCCCCAATCGGTCCACGCGTCGTCTCCTAAGCCTCGATCGGTCCACGCGCCGTCTCCGAGCCCCGTTCGGTCCACGCGCCGTCTCCTCAGCCCCGATCGGTCCACGCGTCGGCTCCTAAGCCTCGATAGGTCCACGCGCTGCATCCTTAGCCCCGGTCGGTCCACGCGCCGTCTCCGAGCCCCGATCGATCCGCGTGACGCATTCTAAGCCACGGTCCGTCCACACGCCGTCTCCGAGCACCGATCAGTCCACGCGCCGTCTCCTGAGCCCCGATCGGTCAACGCGCCGTCTCCGAGCCTCGATCGGTCCACGTACCGTCTCCGAAGCCCCGATCGGTCCACGCGCCAACTCCTGAGCCTCGATCGGTCCACGTACCGTCTCCGAAGCCCCGATCGGTCCACGCGCCGTCTCCGAGCCCCGATCGATCCGCGTGACGCATTCTAAGCCACGGTCCGTCCACGCGCCGTCTCCGAGCACCGATCAGTCCACGCGCCGTCTCCTGAGCCCCGATCGGTTCACGCGTCGTCTCCGAGCCCCGATCGGTCCACGCGCCGTCGCCGAGCTGCGATCGGTCCACGCGCGGCCTCCTGAGCCCCGGTCGGTTCACGCGCCGTATCCGAGCCCCACTCGGTCCACGCGCCGTCTCGTGACTCCCAATCGGTCCACGCGCCGCCTCCTGAGCCCCGATCGGTCGACGCGTCGTCTCCTGAGCCCCGATCGAACCACGCGTCGTCTCCTGAGCCCCGATCGCTCCACGCACTGTCTCCGAGCGCCGGTCGGTGCACGCGCCGTCTCCGAGCGCCGGTCGGTGCACGCGCCGTCTCCTGAGCCCCAATCGTTCCAAGCGTCGTCCCCTAATACCCGACCCATACACGCGTCGTTTCCGAGGCTCGATCAGTCCACGCGTCGTCGCCGAGTCCCGATCGGTCCACGCACCGTGTCCTGATCCCCATCGGTCCACGCGGCGCCTCCTGAGCCCCGATCGCTCCTCGCGCCGTCTCCTCAGCCCCGCTCGGTCCATGCGTCGTCTTCTTAGCCCCGATGCCACCACGCGCCGTCTCCTAAGCCCCGATCTGCCCACGGGCCGTTTCGGAGCTCCGATCGGTCCACGCGCCGTCTCCAAGCCTCGATCCGTACACGCGCCGTCTCCGAGCCCCGATCGGTCCACGCGCCGTCTCCTGAGCCCCGATCGGTTCACGCATCGTCTCCTAAGCCCCGATACGTCCACGCGCCGTCTCCTGAGCCCCGATCGGTCCACGCGCCGTCTCCGAGCCACGATCGGTCCGTGCGCCGCTTCCAGAGCCCCGATCGGTCCACGCGTCATCTCCTGAGTTCCGATCGGTCCACGCGCCGTCTCCTAAGCCCCGATCGGTCCACGCGCCGTCTCGGAGCCCCGATCGGTTCACGTGCCGTCTCGTGAGCCCCGATCGTTCCACGCGCCGTCTCCGAATCCTCGATCCGTACACGCGTCGTCTCCGAGCCTCGATCGGTCCACGCGCCGTCGCCGAGCCCCGATCGGTCCAGGCGTATCCTCCTGAGCCCCGGTCGGTCCACGCGCCGTCTCCGAGCGCCGATCGGTTCACGCGCCGCCTCCTGAGCCCCGATCGGTCCACGCGTCGTCTCCTAAGCCCCGATACGCCCACACGCCGTCTCCGAGCCGCGATGGGTCCACGCGTCGCCTCCTGAGCCCCGATCGATCCACGCGAGTCTCCTGAGCCCCGGTCGGTCCTCGCGCCGCCTCCTGCGCTCCGATCGGTCCACGCGCCGTCTCCTGAGCCCCGATCCGTCGACGCGCCGTCTCGTGAGCCCCGATCGGTCCACGCGCCGTCTCCTGAGCCCCGATCGTTCCACGCGTCGTTCCCTAAGCCCCGATCCATCCACGCGCAGTCTCCCGAGCCCCAATCGGTCCACGCGCCGTCTCCTGAGCCCCGATCGGTCCACGCGCCGTCTCCTCAGCCCCGATCGGTCCACGCGTCGTCTCCGAGCACCGATCGGTCCACGCGCCGTCTCAGAGCGCCGATCATTTCACGCCCCGTCTCCTGAGCCACGATCGATCCACATGCCGTCTCCGAGCCCCGATCGGTCCGCGTGCCGCATTCTAAGCCACGGTCCATCCACGCGCCGTCTCCGAGCCCCGATCGATCCACGCGCCGTCTCGTAAGCCACAATCGGTCCACGCGCCGTCTCAGAGCGCTGATCATTTCACGCGCCGTCTCCTGAGCCCCGATCGTTCCACGCACCGTCTCCGAGCCCCGATCGGTCCACGCGGCGTCTCCTGAGCCCCGATCGGTGCACGCGCCGTCTCCTGAGCACCGATCGGTCCACGCGCCGTTTTCTGAGCACCGCTCGATCCATGCGTCGTCTTCTTAGCCCCGATGCCTCCACGCCCCGTCTTCGAGCCCCGATCGGTCCACGCGCCGTCTCCTAAGCCCCTATCGGTCCATGCGCCGTCTCCGAGCGCCGATAGGTTCACGCGCCGTCTCCTGAGCCCCGATCGTTCCACGCGCCGTCTCTGAGCCCCGATCCGTCCACGCGCCGTCTCCTGAGCCCGGATCCGTCCACGCGTCATCGCCGAATCCCCGATCCGTACCCGCGTCGTCTCCGAGCCTCGATCGGTCCACGCGCCGTCGCGGAGCCCGGATCGGTCCAGGCGTGGCCTCCTGAGCCTCGATCGGTCCACGCGCGGCCTCCTGAGCCCCGGTCGGTTCACGCGCCGTCTCCTGAGCCCCGATCGTTCCACGCGCCGTCTCTGAGCCCCGATCCGTCCACGCGCCGTCTCCTGAGCCCGGATCCGTCCACGCGTCATCGCCGAATCCCCGATCCGTACCCGCGTCGTCTCCGAGCCTCGATCGGTCCACGCGCCGTCGCGGAGCCCGGATCGGTCCAGGCGTGGCCTCCTGAGCCCCAATCGGTCCACGCATCGTCACCTAAGCCCCGATCGGTCCACGCGCCGTCACCGAGACATGATCGGTCCACGCGCGGCTCCTGAGCCCCCATCGGTCAACGCGCCGTCGCCGAGCCGGGATCGGTCCACGCGCGGGCTCCTGAGTCCCGGTTGGTTCACGCGCCGTATCCGAGCCCCAATCGGTCCACGCGCCGTTTCCTGAGCCCCGATCGGTCCACGCGCCGTCTCCTGAGCCCCGATCGGTCCACGCATCGTCTCCTAAGCCCCAATCGGTTAACGCGCCGTCTCCTGAGCCCCGATCGTTCTACGCGCCGTCTCCGAGCCCCGATCCGTCCACGCGCAGTCGCCGAGCCCCAATCGGTTCACGCACGGTCTCCTGAGCCCCAGTCGGTACACGCGCTGTCTGCGAGCCCCGATGGGTCCACGCATCGTCTCCTAAGCCCCGTTCGGTTAACGCGTCGTTTCGGAGCCCCGATCGGTCTACGCGCCATCTCCTGAGCCCCGATCGGTCCACGCGTCATCTCCTGAGCGCCGATCGTTCCACGCGCCGTCTCCGAGCGTCGATCGGTCCACGCGCCGTCCCCTGAGCCCCGATCGGTCCACGCGCCGTCTCCGAGCGCCGATCCGTCCACGCGCCGTCTTCTGAGCCCCGATCGGTCCAGGCATCGTCTCCTAAGCCCCGGACGGTCCACCCGCCGTTTCCGAGCCCCGATCGCTCCACGCGCCGTCTCCTGAGCCCCGATCGGTCCACGCATCGTCTCCTAAGCCCCGATCCGTCGCCGCGTCGTGTCCTGAGCCCCGATCAATTGACGCGTCTTCTCCTGAGCCCCGATCGCTCCACGCGCCGTCTCTTGAACCCCGATCATTCCACGCGCCTTCTCCTAAGCCACGATCGGTCCACGCGCCGTCTCCTGAGCCCCAGTCGGTCCGCGCGCCGTCACCTAAGCCCCGATCATTCCACGCGCCGTCTCCGAGCCCCGATCGGTCCACGCGCCGTCTCCTGAGCCCCGATCGGTCCATGCGTTGTCTCCTAAGCCCCGATCGGTCCACGCGTCGTCTCCTAAGCGCCGATCCGTCGACGCGTCGTCTCCTGAGCCCCGATCGATCCACGCGTCTTCTCCTGAGCCCCGACCGCTCCACCCGTCGTCTCCGAGGTCCGATCGGTCCAGGTGCCGTTTCCGAGCCCCGATCGGTCCACGCGCTGTCTCCTGAGCCCCGATCCATCCACGCGCAGTCGCCGAGCCGCGATCGGTCCACGCGCGGTCTACTGAGCTCCGGTCGGTCCACACGCCGCGGCGAACCCCAATTGGTCCACGCACAACCTCTCGAGCCCCAGTCGGTAAACGCGCTGTCTCCGAGCCCCGATCGGTCCACGCACCATCTCATGCTCCCCAATCGGTCCATGCGCCGCCTCCGGAGCCCTGATCGATCCACGCGAATCTCCTGAGCTCCGGTCGGTCCTCGTACCGTCTCCGAGCCCCTATCGGTCCTCGTACCGTCTCCGAAGCCCCGATCGGTCCACGCGCCGTCTCCTGAGCCCCGATCGGTCCACGCGTCGACTCCTAATCCCCGATCGGTTCACGCGCCGTATCCGAGCCACAATCGGTCCACGCGCCGTCTCCTAAGCTCCAATCGGTCCACGCGCCGTCTCCTGAGCCCCGATACGTCGACGCGCAGTCGCCGAGCCCCGATCGGTCCACGCGCTGACTCCTGAGCCCCGATAGGTACACGCGTCGTCTCCTACACCCCGAACGGTCCACGCGTTGTCTCCTAAGCCCCGATCAGTCCACGCGCCGTCTCCGAGCCCCGATGGGTCCACGCACTGTCTCCTGATCCCCATGGGTCCACGAGGCACCTACGGAGCCCCGATCGATCCACGCGAGGATCCTGAGCCCCGATCGATCCACGCATCGTCTCCTAAGCCCCAATCGGTTAACGCGCCGTCTCCGAGCCCCAATCGGTCCACGCGCCGTCTCCTGAACCCCGATCGTTCCACGCGCCTTCTCCTAAGCCACGATCGGTCAGCGCCGTCTCCGAGCGCCGATCGGTGTACGCGCCGTCGCACGAGCCGCGATCGGTCCACGCGCGGCCTCCTGAGCCCCGGATGCTTCACGCGCCGTATCCGAGGCCCAATCGGTCCACGCACCGTCTCCTGAACCCCGATCGGTCCACGCGCCGTCGCCGAGCCATGATCGATCCACGCGCGGCCTCCTGAGCCCCGATCGGTCCACGCGTCGTCTCCTAAGCCCTGATCGGTCCACGTGCCGTCTCCGAGCCCCGATGGGTCTACGCGCCGCCTCCTGAGCCCCGATCGATCCACGCATCGGCTCCTGAGCCCCGGTCGGGCCACGCGTCGTCTTCGAGCACCGATCGATCCACGCGCCGTTTCCTGGGCCCCGATCGGTCCACGCGTCGCCGCCGGAGCCCCGATCGGTCTACGCGCCGCTTCATGAGCCCCGATCGGTCAACGCATCGTCTCCTAAGCCCCGATACGTTCACACGCCGTCTCCGAGTCCCGAATCGGTCCACGCGCCGTCGCCGAGCCTCGATCGGTCCACGCGCGGCCTCCTAAGCCCCGATCGGTTAACGCGCCGTCTCCGAGCCCCGATCAGTCCACGCGCCGTCTCCTGAGCCCCGGTCGGTTCATGCGCCGTCTCCGAGCCCCGATCGATCCACGCGTCGTCTTGTAAGCCCAGATGCCTTCTCGCGCCGTCTCCGGGCCACGATCGGTCCAGGCGCCGCTTCCGGAGCCACGATCGGTCCACGCGCCTTCTCCGAGCCCCGATCGGTCCACGCGCAACCGCCTGAGCCCCAGTCGGTTCACGCGCTGTCGCCGAACCCCGATCGGTCCACGCCCCGTCTCCGAGCGCCGATCGGTCCACGCGCGGTCTCCAAGCCTCGATCCGTACACGCGTCGTCTCCGAGCACCGTTCGGTCCACGCGCCGTCTCCTGAGCCCCGATCGGTCCACGCGCCGTCTCCTGAGCCCCGATCGGTCCACACGTCGTTCCCTAAACTTCGATCCATCCACGCGCAGTCTCCCGAGCCCCAATCGGTCCACGCGCCGTCTCCTGAGCCCCGATCGGTCCACGTGCCGTCTCCTGAGCCCTGATCGGTCCACGCGTCGTCTCTTAAGCCACGATCGGTCCACGCGTCGTACCCTAAACTTCGATCCATCGACACGCAGTCTCCCGAGCCCCAATCGGTCCACGCGCCGTCTCCTGAGCCCCGATCGGTCCACGTGCCGTCTCCTGAGCCCCGATCGGTCCACGCGTTGTCTCCTAAGCCACGATCGGTCCATGCGCCTTCTCCTAAGCCCCGATAGGTCCACGCGCCGTCTCCGTGCGCCGATCGGTTAATGCGCCGTCTCCGGAGCCCCGAGTGTTCCATGCGCCGTCTCCGAGCCCCGATCGGTCCACGCGCCGTCTCCTGAGCCCGGATCGGTCCACGCGTCATCCCCGAATCCCCGATCCTTATAATCGTCGTTTCCGTGCCTCGATCGGTCCACGCGCCGTCGCCGAACCCCGATCGGTCCAGGCGTGGCCTCCTGAGCCCCGGTCGGTCCACGCGCCGTCTCCGAGCCCCGATCCGTCGACGCGTCGTCTCCTGAGCACCGATCGATCCACGGCCGCCTCCTGAGCATCGATCGCTCCACGCGCCGTCTCCTGAGCCCCGATCGGTCCACCTGCCGTCTCCCTGCCCCGATGGGTCCACGCGCCGTTTCCTTAGCCCCGAACGGTCGACGCGTCGTCTCCGGGCCCCGATCGGTGCACGCGCCGTCTCCTAAGCCCCGATCGGTCCACGCGCCGTCTCCTGAGCCCCGATCGGTCCACGCGTCGTTCCCTAAACGCCGATCCATCCACGCGCAGTCTCCCGAGCCCCAATCGGTCCACGCGCCGTCTCCTGAGCCCCGATCGGTCCACGCGTCGTCTCCTAAGCCACGATCGGTCCACGCGTCGTCTCCGAGCCCCGATGCCTCCACGCGCCGTCTCCGAGCCACTATCGGTCCGTGCGCCGCTTCCAGAGCCCCGATCGGTCCAGGCGCCTCTTCCTGCGCCCCGATCGGTCCACGCGCCGTCTCCTAAGCCCCAATCGGTCCACGTAGGGTCTCCGAGCGCCGATCATTTCACGGGCCGTTTCCTGAGACCCGATAGTTCCACGCGCCGTCTCCGAGCCCCGATCGGTCCACGCATCGTCTCCTAAGCCCCGATCGATTAACGCGCCGTCTCCGAGCCCCGAACGGTCCACGCGCCGTCGCCGAACCCCAATTGGTCCACGCGCAACCGCCTGAGCCCCAGTCGGTTCACGCGCGGTCGCCGAACCCCGATCGGTCCACGCGTCGTCTCCGAGCCCCGATCGGTCCACGCGCCGTCTCCTGAGCCCCGATCGGCCCACGCGCGGCCTCCTAAGCCCCGATCGGTCCACGCGCCGTCTCCTGGTCCCCATCGGTCCACACGGCGCCTCCGGAGCCCCGATCGATCCACGCGAGTCACCTGAACCCGGTCAGTCCGCGCCCCGTCTCCTGAGCCTCGATCGGTCCACGCGTCATCTCCTAAGCCCCGATCGGTCTACGCGCCGTCTCCGAGCCCCGATCGGTCCACGCACCGTCTCCTGCTCCCCATCGGTCCACACGGCGCCTCCGGAGCCCCTATCGTTCCACGCGCCGTCTCCGAGCCCCGAGCGGTCCACGCGCCGTGTCCTGAGCCCCAATCGGTCCACGCGCTGTCTCCTAAGCCCCGATCGGTCCAAGCGCCGTCTCCGAGCCCCAATCGGTCCACGCGTCGTCTCCTAAGCCCCGATCGGTCCAAGCGCCGTCTCCGAGCGCCGATCGGTTCACGCGCCGTCTCCTGAGCTCCGATCGTTCCACCCGTCATATCCGATCCCCATCAGTCGATGCGCGGCCTCCTGAGCCCCGGTCGGTTCACGCGCCGTCTCCGAGCCCCGATCGATCCACGCGTCTTCTTGTAAACCCAGATGCCTCCTCGCATCGTCTCCTAAGCCCCAATCGGTTAACGCGCCGTCTCCGGAGCCCCGATCGATCTACGCGAGGCTTCTGAGCTCCGGACGGTCCAGGCGCCGTCTCCGAACCCCGAGCGGTCGACGCGCCGTCTCCGAGCTCCGATCGGTCCACGCGCCGTCGCCGAACCCCAATTGGTCCACGCGCAACCGCCTGAGCCCCAGTCGGTCCACGCGCCGTTTCCTGAGCCCCGATCGGTCCACGCGCCGTCTCCTGAGCCCCGATCGCTCCACGCACCGTTTTCTGAGCACCGTTTGGTCCACGCGTCGTCTTCAAAGCCCCGATGCCTCCACGCGCCGCCTCCGGAGCCCCGGCGATCCACGCGAATCTCCTGAGCTCCGGTCGGTCGACGCGCTGTCTCCTCAGCCCCGATCGGTCCAGGCGCCGCTTCCTGCGCCCCGATCGGTCCACGCGCCGTCTCCTAAGCCCCAATCGGTCCACGCGGCGTCTCCGAGCGCTGATCATTTCACGCGCCGTCTGCTGAGACCCGATCGTTCCACGCGCCGTCTCCGAGACCCGATCGATCCACGCGCTGCCTCCTGAGCCGCGATTGGTCCACGCGCTGTCTCCTGAGCCCCGATAGGTACACGCGTCGTCTCCGAGCTCTGATCGGTCCACACGCCGTTTCCTGAGCCCCGATCGGTCCATGCGTCGTCTTCTTAGCCCCGATGCCTCCACGCGTCGTCTCCGAGCCACGATCGGTCCAGGCGCCGCTTCCTGAGCCCCGATCGGTCCACGCGCCGTATCCTAAGCCCCGATCGGTCCCCGTGCCGTCTCTGAGCGTTGATAACTTCACGCGCCGTCTCCTGCGCCCCGATCGGTCCACGCGTCGTCTCCAAAGCCCCGCTCGGCTAACGCGTCGTTTCCGAGCCCCGATCGGTCCAGGCGCCGCTTCCTGAGCCCCGATCGGTCCACGCGCCGTATCCTAAGCCCCGATCGGTCCACGTGCCGTCTCTGAGCGCTGATAACTTCACGCGCCGTCTCCTAAGCCCCGATCGGTCCACCCGTCGTCTCTTAAGCCCCGATCGGTCCACGCGCCATCTCCGGGCGCCGATCATTTTACGCGCCGTCTCCTGAGCCCCGGTCGGTCCGCGCGCCGTCACGTGAGCCCCGATCGGTCAACGCGTAGTCTCCTAAGCCCCGATCGGTCCACGCGCCGTCTCCGAGCGCCGATCGGTTCACGCGCCGTCTCCTGAGCCCCGATCGTTCCACGCGCCGTCTCCGAGCCCCGGTCGGTCCACGCGCCGTCTCCGAGCCCCGATCGGTTCACGCATCGTCTCCTAAGCCCCGATCGGTTCACGCATCGTCTCCTAAGCCCCGATCGGTTAACGCGCCGTCTCCGAGCCGCGATCGGTCCACGCGCCGTCACCTGAGCCCCGATCGGTCGACGCGCCGTCTCCTAAGCCCCGATCCGTCCACGGGCCGTCTCCTGAGCCCCGATTGCTCCACGGGCCGTTTCCTGAGCCCCGATCGTTCCACACGCCGCCCCCTAAACCTCGTTCGGTCCAGGCGTCGTCTCCTAAGCCCCGACCGGCTCACGCGCCGTCTCCTGTGCCCCGATCGATTCACGTGCCGTCTCCTAAGCCCCGATCGGTCCACCCGTCGTCTCTTAAGCCCCAATCGGTCCACGCGCCATCTCCGAGCGCCGATCATTTCACGCGCTGTCTCCTGAGCCCCGATCGGTCCACGCGCCGTCGCCGAGCCTCGAGAGGTCCACGCGCGGCCTCCTGAGCCCCGGTCGGTTCACGCGCCGTCTCCGAGCCCCGATCGATCCACGCGTCGTCTTCTAAGCCCAGATGCCTCCTCGCGCCGTCTCCGAGCCACGATCGGTTCAGGCGCCGCTTCCTGAGCCCCGATCGGTTAACGCGCCGACTCCGAGCCCCGATCGTTCCACGCGCCGTCTCCGAGCCCCGATGGGTCCACGCGCGGTGTCCTGAGCCCCGGTCGGTCCAGGCCCCGTCTCCGAGCCGCGATGGGTTCACGCGTCGCCTCTTGAGCCCCGATCGATCCACGCGAGTCTCCTGAGCCCCGGTCGGTCCTCGCGCCGCCTCCTGCGCTCCGATCGGTCCACGCGCCGTCTCCTGAGCCCCGATCGGTCGACGCGCCGTCTCGTGAGCCCCGATCGGTCCACGCGCCGTCTCCTGAGCCCCGATCGTTCCACGCGTCGTTCCCTAAGCCCCGATCCATCCACGCGCAGTCTCCCGAGCCCCAATCGGTCCACGCGCCGTCTCCTGAGCCCCGATCGGTTCACGCGCCGTCTCCTCAGCCCCGATCGGTCCACGCGTCTTCTCCTGAGCTCTGATCGGTTCACGCGTCGTCTCCTAAGCCCCGATCCGTCGACGCGTCGTCTCCTGAGCCCCGATAAATTGACGCGTCTTCTCCTGAGCCCCGATCGCTCCTCGCGCCGTCTCCTGAGCCCCGCTCGGTCCATATGTCGTCTTTTTAGCCCCGATGCCTCCACGCGCCGTCTTCGAGCCACGATCGGTCCAGGCGCCGCTTCCTGAACCCCGATCGACCCACGCGCCGTCTCGTAAGCCCCAACCGGTCCACGCGCCGCCTCCTGAGCCCCGATCGGTCCACACGCCGTCTCCTGAGTCCCGATCAGTCCACGCGCGGCCTCCTAAGCCCCGATCGTTCCACGCGCCGTCTCCGAGCCCCGATCGGTCCACGCGCCGTCTCCTGAACCTCGATCGGTCCACGCGTCGTTCCCGAAGCCCCGATCCATCCACGCGCATTCTCCCGAGGACCAATCGGTCCACGCGCCGTCTCCTGAGCCCCAATCGGTCCACGCGCCGTCTTTTCAGCCCCGATCGGTCCACGCGTCGTCTCCTAAGCCCCGATACGTCCACACGCCGTCTCCGAGCCGCGATGGGTCCACGCGTCGCCTCTTGAGCCCCGATCGATCCACGCGAGTCTCCTGAGCCCCGATCGTTCCACGCACCGTTTCCGAGCCCCGATTGGTCCACACGCAGTCTCCGAGCCCCGATCGGTCCGCGTGCCGCATTCTAAGCCACGGTCCATCCACGCGCCGTCTCCGAGCCCCGCTCGATCCACGCGTCGTCTTCTAAGCCTCGAGCGGTCCATGCGCCGTCTCCGAGCGCCGATCGGTTCACGCGCCGTCTTCTAAGCCCCGATCGTTCCACCCGCCGCCTCCTAAGCCCCGATCGGTCCAGGCTTCGTCTGCTAAGCCCCGACCGGTCCACGCGTCGTCTCCTGAGCCCCTGTCAGTTCCCCCGCCGTCTCCGAGCCCGATCGGTCCACCCATCGTCTCCTAAGCCCCTATTGGGTAACGCGCCGTCTCCGAGCCCCGATCGGTCCATGCGCGGTCTCCTGAACCCCGATACGTCGACGCGCAGTCGCCGAGCCCCGATCGGTCCACGCGCCGTCTCCTGAGCCCCTGTCAGTTCACGCGCCGTCTCCGAGCCCGATCGGTTCACGCGCCGTCTCCTGAGCCCCGATCATTCCACGCGATGTCTCCGAGCCCCGATCGGTCCACGCGCCGTCTCCTAAGCCCCGATCGGTCCACGCGCCGTCTCCGAGCGCCAATCGGTTCACGCGCCGTCTCCTGAGCCCCGATCGCTCCACGCGCCGTCTCCGAGCCCCCATCGGTCCACGCGTCGCCTCCGAGCCCCGATCGCTCCACGCGCCGATTTCTGAGCCCCGATCAATTGACGCGTCTTCTCCTGAGCCCCGATCGCTCCTCGCGCCGTCTCCTGAGCCCCGCTCGGTCCATGCGTTGTCTTCTTAGCCCCGATGCCTCCACGCGCCGTCTCCGAGCGCCGATCGGTTCACGCGCCGTCTCCTGAGCCCCGATCGTTCCACGCGCCATCTCCGAGCCCCGATTGGTCCACGCGCCGTCTCCTAAGCCCCGATCGGTCCACGCGCCTTCTCCTAAGCCCCGATCGGTTCACGCACCGTCTCCTGAGCCCCGATGGTTCCACGCGCCGTTTCCGAGCTCCGATCGGTCCACGCGGCGCCTCCGGAGCCCCGATCGATCCACGCGCAGTCTCCTGAGCCCCGATCGGTCCACGCATCGCCTCCTGAGCCCCGGACGGTCCAGGCGCCGTCTCCGAACCCCGATCGGTCGACGCGCCGTCTCCGAGCCCCGATCATTCCACGCGCCGTCTCCGAGCCCCGATCGGTCAACGCGCCGTCGCCGAGCCATGATCGGTCCACGCGCGGCCTCCTGAGCCCCGATCGGTTCACGCGCCGTCGCCGAGCCGCGATCGGTCCACCCGCGGCCTCCTGAACCCCGATCGGTCCACGCGCCGTCACCGAGCCGCGATCGGTCCACGCGCGACCTCCTGAGCCCCGGTTGGTTCACGCGCCGTATCCGAGTCCCCATCGGTCCACGCGTCGTCTCCGAGCCCCGATCCGTTCACGCGCCGTCGCCGAGCCATGATCGGCCCACGCGAGGCTCCTGAGCCCCGGTCGATCTGCGCGCCGTCTCCTGAGCCCCGATCGGTCGACGCGTCGTTTCCTGAGCCGCGATCGATCCACGCGTCGTCTCCTGAGCCCCGATCGCTCGACGCGCCGATTTCTGAGCCCCGATCAATTGACGCGTCTTCTCCTGAGCCCCGATCGCTCCTCGCGCCGTCTCCTGAGCCCCGCTCGGACCATGCGTCGTCTTCTTAGCCCCGATGCCTCCACGCGCCGTCTCCAAGCCACGATCGGTCTAGGCGCCGCTTCCTGAGGCCCGATCGGTTCAGGCGCCGCTTCCTGAGCCCCGATCGGTCCACGCGCCGTTTCCTAAGCTGCGATCCGCCCACGGGCCGTCTCCGAGCTGCTATCGGTAAACGCGCCGTCACCAAGCCCTGATCCGTACACGCGTCGTCTCCGAGCCCCGACCGGTCCACGCGCCGTCGCCGAGCCTCGATCGGTCCACGCGCGGCCTCCTGAGCCCCGATTGGTTCACGCGCCGGCTCCGAGCCCGATCGGACCACGTGCCGTCTCCTGAGCCCCGATCGGTCCACGCATCGTCTCCTAAGCCCCGATCGGCTAACGCGTCGACTCCGAGCCGCGATCGGTCCACGCGTCGTCTCCTAAGCCCCGATCGGTCCGTGCGCCGTCTCCGAGCCCCGATCGGTCCACGCACCATCGCATGCTCCCCAATCGGTCCATGCGCCGCCTCCGGAGCCCTGATCGATCCACGCGAATCTCCTGAGCTCCGGTCGGTCCTCCTACCATCTCCGAGCCCCGATCGGTCCACGCGTTGTCTCCTAAGCCCCGATCCGTGGCCGCGTCGTCTCCTGAGCCCCGATCAATTGACGCGTCTTCTCCTGAGCCTCGATTGCTCCTCGCGCCGTCTCCTGAGCCCCGCTCGGTCCATGCGTCGTGTTCTTAGCCCCGATGCCTCCCCGCGCCGTCTCCGAGCCACGATAGGTCCAGGCGCCGCTTCCTGAGCCCCGATCGATCCACGCGCCGTCTCGTAAACCACAATCGGTCCACGCGCCGTCTCAGAGCGCCGATCATTTCACGCGCCGTCTCCTGAGCCCCGATCGTTCCACGCGCCATCTCCGAGCCCCGATCGGTCCACGCGGCGTCTCCTGAGCCCCGATCGGTCCACGCGCCGTCTCCTGAGCCCCGATCGGCCGACGCGTCGTCTCCTAAACGCCGATCCGTCGACGCGTCGTCTCCTGAGCCCCGACCGATCCACGCGTCTTCTCCTGCGCCCCGACCGCTCCACCCGTCGTCTCCGAGCTCCGATCGGTCCAGGTGCCGTTTCCGAGCCCCGATTGGTCCATGCGTCGTCTTCGAAGCCCCGATGCCTCCACGCGCCTTCTCCGAGCCACGATCGGTGCAGGCGCCGCTTCCTGAGTCCCGATCGGTCCACGCGCGGCCTCCTGAGCCCGTTCGGTCCACGCGCCGTCGCCGAGCCGCGATCGGTTCTCGCGCGGCCTCCTGGGCCCCGGTCGGTTCACGCGCCGTATCCGAGCCCCAATCGGGCCACGCGCCGTCTCCTGAGTCCCGATCAGTCCACGCGTCGTCTCCTAAGCCCCAATCGGTCCACGCCCGCCTCCGGAGCCCCGATCGATCCACGCGAATCTCCTGAGCTCCGGTCGGTCGACGCGCCGTCTCCTCAGCCCCGATCGGTCCACGCGTCGTCTCCTAAGCCCCGATTAGTCGACGCGTCGTCTCCTGAGCCCCGATCAATTGACGCGTCTTCTCCTGATCCCCGATCGCTTCTCGTGCCGCCTCGTGAGCCCCGATCGGTCCAGGCGTCGTCTCCGGAGCCCCGATCAATTGTCATGTCTTCTCCTGAGCCCCGATCGCTCCTCGCGCCGTCTCCTGAACCCCGCTCGGTCCATGCGTCGTCTTCTTAGCCCGGATGCCTCCACGCGCCGTCTCCAAGCCACGATCGGTCCAGGCGCCGCTTCCTGCGCCCCGATCGGTCCACGCGCCGTCTCCTAAGCCCCAATCGGTGCACGCGGCGTCTCCGAGCCCCGATCGATCCACGCGCCGCCTCCTGAGCCCCGATCGGTCCACGCGCTGTCTCCTGAGCCCCGATAGGTACACGCGTAGTCTCCTGAGCCCCGATCGGTCCACGCGTCGTCTCCGAGGTCTGATCGGTCCACACGCCGTTTCCTGAGCCCCGATCGGTCCATGCGTCGTCTTCTTAGCCCCGATTCCGCCACGCGTCGTCTCCGAGCCACGATCGGTCCAGGCGCCGCTTCCTGAGCCCCGATCGGTCCACGCGCCGTATCCTCAGCCTCGATCGGTCCACGCGCCCTCTCTGAGCGCTGATAACTTCACGCGCCGTCTCCTGAGCCCCGATCGGTCCAGGCGTCATCTCCTAAGCCCCGCTCGGCTAACGCGTCGTTTCCGAGCCCCGATCGATCTACGCGTCGTCTCCTGAGCCCCAATTAGTCCACGCGCCGTCTCCTAAGCCCCGATCCGTCCACGGGCCGTGTCCGAGCTCCGGTCGGTCCACGCGCCGTCTCCAAGCCTCGATCCGTACACGCGTCGTCTCCGAGCCCCGATCGATCCACGCGCCATCGCCGAGCCCCGATCGGTCCACCCATCGTCTCTTAAGCCCCAATCGGTCCACGCGCCGTCTCCGAGCGCCGATCGGTTCACGCGCCGTCTGCTGAGCCCCGATCGTTCCACGCGACGTCTCCGAGCTCCGATCGGCCCACGCGCCGTCTCCTAAGCCCCGATCGGTCGAAGCGCCTTCTCCTAAGCCCCGATCGGTCCACGGGCCGTCTCCGAGCGCGGATCGGTCCACGCGCCGTCTCCGAACCCCGATCGGTCCACGCATCGTCTCCTAAGCCCCGATCGGTTAACGCGCCGACTCGGAGCCCCGATCGTTCCACGCGCCGTCTCCGAGCGCCGATCGGTGCACGCGCCGTCGCACGTGCCGCGATCGGTCCACGCGCGGCCTCCTGAGCCCCGGTTGGTTCACGCGCCGTATCCGAGCCCCAATCGGTCCAAGCACCGTCTCCTGAGCCCCGATCGGTCCACGCGCCGTCGCCGAGCCCCGATCGGTCCAGGCGTATCCTCCTGAGCCCCGATCGGTCCACGCGCCTTCTCCGTGCGCCGATCGGTTCACGCGCCGTCTCCTGAGCCCCGATCGCTCCACGCCCCGTCTCCGAGCCCCGATCGGTCCACGCGCCGTCTCCTGAGCCCGGATCGGTCCACGCGCCGTCGCCGAACCCCAATTGGTCCTCGCGCAACCGTCTGAGCCCCGGTTGGTCCACGCGCTGTTTCCGAGCCCCGATCGGTCCACGCGTCGTATCCGAACCCCGATCGGTCCACGCGCCGTCGCCGAGCCATGATCGGTCCACGCGCGGCCTCCTGAGTCCCGGTTGCTTCACGCGCCGTATCCGAGCCCCCATCGGTCCACGCGTCGTCTCCGAGCCCCGATCGGTCCACGCGCCGTCTCCTGAGCCCCGGTCGGTTCACGCGCCGTCTCCGAGCCCGATCGGTCCACGCATCGTCTCCTAAGCCCCTATCGGTTAACGCGCCGTCTCCGAGCCCAGATCGGTCCACGCGCAACCGCCTGAGCCCCAGTCGATCCACGCGCCGTTTCCTGAGCCCCGATCGGTCCACGCGCCGTCTACAAAGCACCGATCGGTCCACCCGCCGTCTTCGAGCCCCGATCGGTCCACGCATCGTCTCCTAACCCCCAATCGGTTAACGCGCCGTCTCCTGAGCCCCGATCGTTCTACGCGCCGTCTCCGAGCCCCGATCCGTCCACGCGCAGTCGCCGAGCCCCGATCGGTTCACGCACGGTCTCCTGAGCCCCAGTCGGTACACGCGCTGTCTCCGAGCCCCGATGGGTCCACGCATCGTCTCCAAAGCCCCGCTCGGTTAACGCGTCGTTTCGGAGCCCCGATCGGTCTACGCGCCATCTCCTGAGCCCCGATCGGTCCACGCGTCGTCTCCTGAGCGCCGATCGTTCCACGCGCTGTCTCCGAGCACCGATCGGTCTACGCGTCGTCTCCGAGCCCCGATCGGTCCACGCGCCGTCTCCTAAGCCCCGTTCGGTCCAAGCGCCTTCTCGTAAACCCCGGTCGGTCCACACGCCGTCTCCGAGCCCCGATCGGTCCACGCATCGTCTCCTAAGCCCCGATCGGCTAACGCGTCGACTCCGAGCCGCGATCGTTCCACGCGCCGTCCCCGATCCCCGATCGGTCCGCGCTTCGTCTCCTGAGCCCGGATCGTTCCACGCGTCGTCTCCTGATTCCCGATCCTTAAACGCGTCGTCTCCGAGCCTCGATCGGTCCACACGCTGTGTCCGAGCACCGATCGGTCGACGCGCCGTCTTCTAAGCCCAGATGCCTCCTCGCGCCGTCTCCGAGCCATGATGGGTCCAGGCGCCGCTTCCTGAGCCCCGGTCGGTCCACGCGTTGTCTCCTAAGCCCCGTTCGGTCCACGCGCCGTCTCCTAAGCCCCGATCATTCCACGCGCCGTCTCCGAGCCCCGATCGGTCCACGCGTCGTCTCCTAAGCCCTGATCGCTCTCCGCGCCGTCTCCTGAGCCCCGCTCGGTCCATGCGTGGTCTTCTAAGCCCCGATGCCTCCACGCACCGTCTCCTGGGCCCCGATCGTTCCACGTGCCGTCTCCGATCCCCGATCGGTCCGCGTACCGCATTCTAAGCCGCGGTCCGTCCACGCGCAGTCTCCGAGCACCGATCGGTCCACGCGACGTCTCCTGAGCCACGATCGGTCCACGCGTCGGCTCCTAAGCGCCGATTGGTCCACGCGCCGTCTCCTAAGCCCCGATCGGTCCACGCGCCGTTTCCGAGCCCCGATCGGTCCATGCGTCGTCTCCGAGCCCCGTTCGGTCCACGCGCCGTCTCGTAAGCCCCAATCGGTCTACGCGCCGTCTCAGAGCGCCGATCATTTCACGCGCCATCTCGTGAGCCACGATCATTCCACGCCCCGTCTCCGAGCCCCGATCGGTCCACGTGCCGCCTCCGGAGCCCCGATCGATCTACGCGAGTCTCCTAAGCCCCGACCCGTCCACGCGCCATCTCGTGAGCCACGATCATTCCACGCCCCGTCTCCGAGCCCCGATCGGTCCACGCGTAGTCTCCTAAGCCCCGATCGGTCCACGCGCCGTCTCCGAGCGCCGATCGGTTCACGCGCCGTCTCCTGAGCCCCGATCGTTCCACGCGCCGTCTCCGAGCCCCGGTCGGTCCACGCGCCGTCTCCGAGCCCCGATCGGTTCACGCATCGTCACCTAAGCCCCGATCGGTTCACGCATCGTCTCCTAAGCCCCGATCGGTTAACGCGCCGTCTCCGAGCCGCGATCGGTCCACGCGCCGTCACCGGAGCCCCGATCGGTCGACGCGCCGTCTCCTAAGCCCCGATCCGTCCACGGGCCGTCTCCTGAGCCCCGATTGCTCCACGGGCCGTTTCCTGAGCCCCGATCGTTCCACACGCCGCCCCCTAAACCTCGTTCGGTCCAGGCGTCGTCTCCTAAGCCCCGACCGGCTCACGCGCCGTCTCCTGTGCCCCGATCGATTCACGTGCCGTCTCCTAAGCCCCGATCGGTCCACCCGTCGTCTCTTAAGCCCCAATCGGTCCACGCGCCATCTCCGAGCGCCGATCATTTCACGCGCTGTCTCCTGAGCCCCGGTCGGTCCGCGCGCCGTCACCTGAGCCCCGATCGGTCGACGCGTCGTCTCCTAAGCCCTGAACGGTCCACGGGCCGTCTCCGAGCGGGGATCGGTTCACGCGCCGTCACCTGAGCCCCGATCGTTCCACGCGCCGTTTCCGAGCCCCGATCGGTCCACGCGTCGTCTCCTGAGCGCGGATCGTTCCACGCGTCGTCCCCGAATCCTCGATCCGTACACGCGTCGTCTCCGAGCCTCGATCGGTCCACGCGCCGTCGCCGAGCCCCGATCGGTCCAGGCGTATCCTCCTGAGCCCCGGTCGGTCCACGCGCCGTCTCCGAGCCCCGATCGGTCCACGCATCGTCTCCTAAGCCCCGATCGGTTAACGCGCCGACTCGGAGCCCCGATCGCTCCACGCGCCGTCGCCGAACCCCAATTGGTCCACGCGCAACCGTCTGAGCCCCGGTTGGTCCACGCGCTGTTTCCGAGCCCCGATCGGTCCACGCGTCGTATCCGAACCCCGATCGGTCCACGCGCCGTCGCCGAGCCATGATCGGTCCACGCGCGGCCTCCTGAGCCCCGGTTGCTTCACGCGCCGTATCCGTGCCCCCATCGGTCCACGCGTCGTCTCCGAGCCCCGATCGGTCCACGCGTCGTATCCAAACCCCGATCGGTCCACGCGCGGCCTCCTGAGCCCCAATCGGTCCACGCGTCGTCTCCTAAGCCTCGATCGGTCCACGCGCCGTCTCCTAAGCCCCGATCGGTCCACGCGCCGTCTCCGAGCGCCGATCGGTTCACGCGCCGCCTCCTGAGCCCCGATCGGTCCACGCGCCGTCTCCGAGCCCCGTTCGGTCCACGCGCCGTCTCCTCAGCCCCGATCGGTCCACGCGTCGACTCCTAAGCCTCGATAGGTCCACGCGCTGCCTCCTTAGCCCCGGTCGGTCCACGCGCCGTCTCCGAGCCCCGATCGATCCGCGTGACGCATTCTAAGCCACGGTCCGTCCACACGCCGTCTCCGAGCACCGATCAGTCCACGCGCCGTCTCCTGAGCCCCGATCGGTCAACGCGCCGTCTCCGAGCCTCGATCGGTCCACGTACCGTCTCCGAAGCCCCGATCGGTCCACGCGCCATCTCCTGAGCCTCGATCGGTCCACGTACCGTCTCCGAAGCCCCGATCGGTCCACGCGCCGTCTCCGAGCCCCGATCGATCCGCGTGACGCATTCTAAGCCACGGTCCGTCCACGCGCCGTCTCCGAGCACCGATCAGTCCACGCGCCGTCTCCTGAGCCCCGATCGGTTCACGCGTCGTCTCCGAGCCCCGATCGGTCCACGCGCCGTCGCCGAGCTGCGATCGGTCCACGCGCGGCCTCCTGAGCCCCGGTCGGTTCACGCGCCGTATCCGAGCCCCACTCGGTCCACGCGCCGTCTCGTGACTCCCAATCGGTCCACGCGCCGCCTCCTGAGCCCCGATCGGTCGACGCGCCGTCTCCTGAGCCCCAATCGTTCCAAGCGTCGTCCCCTAATACCCGACCCATACACGCGTCGTCTCCGAGGCTCGATCAGTCCACGCGTCGTCGCCGAGTCCCGATCGGTCCACACGCAGCCTCCTCAGCACCGGTCGATCCACGCGCCGTCTCCGAGCCTCGATCGGTCCACGTACCGTCTCCGAACGCCGATCGGTCGACGCGCCGTCTCCGAGCCGCTATCGGCCCACGCGCCGTCGCCGAGCCCCGATCGGTCCACTCATCGTCTCCTAAGCCCCAATCGGTTAACGCGCCGTCTCCTGAGCCCCGATCGTTCCACGCGCCGTCTCCGAGCCCCGATCGGTCCCTGCGCCGTCTCCTGAGCCCCAATAGGTCCACTCGCTGTCTCCTGAGCCCCGATAGGTACACGCGTCGTTTCCTACGCCCCGATCAGTCCACGCGTCGTCTCCTAGGCCCCGATCGGTCCACGCGCCGTCTCCGAGCCCCGATCGGTCCACGCACCGTGTCCTGATCCCCATCGGTCCACGCGGCGCCTCCTGAGCCCCGATCGCTCCTCGCGCCGTCTCCTGAGCCCCGCTCGGTCCATGCGTCGTCTTCTTAGCCCC
Source organism: Netelia fuscicornis (assembly GCA_946811545.1). Classification (NCBI taxonomy): domain Eukaryota; kingdom Metazoa; phylum Arthropoda; class Insecta; order Hymenoptera; family Ichneumonidae; genus Netelia; species Netelia fuscicornis. The sequence goes on along the minus strand of OX328014.1, from coordinate 28,648,780 downwards.
GATGCCACCACGCGCCGTCTCCTAAGCCCCGATCTGCCCACGGGCCGTTTCCGAGCTCCGATCGGTCCACGCGCCGTCTCCAAGCCTCGATCCGTACACGCGCCGTCTCCGAGCCCCGATCGGTCCACGCGCCGTCTCCTGAGCCCCGATCGGTTCACGCATCGTCTCCTAAGCCCCGATACGTCCACGCGCCGTCTCCTGAGCCCCGATCGGTCCACGCGTCGTCTCCTAACCCCCGATCGGTTAACGCGCCGTCTACGAGCCCCGATGGGTCCACGCGCCGCCTCCTAAGCCCCGATTGGTCCACGCGTCGTCTCCTAAGCCCCGATCGGTCGACGGGTCGTCTCCTAAGCCCCGATCGGTCGACGCGTCGTCTCCTAATCCCCGGTCGGTCCACGCGCCGTCGCCGAACCCCAATTGGTCCACGCGCCGTCTCCTGAGCCCCGATCGGTCCACGCGCCATCTCCGAGCCACGATCGGTCCGTGCGCCGCTTCCAGAGCCCCGATCGGTCCACGCGTCATCTCCTGAGTTCCGATCGGTCCACGCGCCGTCTCCTAAGCCCCGATCGGTCCACGCGCCGTCTCGGAGCCCCGATCGGTTCACGTGCCGTCTCGTGAGCCCCGATCGTTCCACGCGCCGTCTCCGAGCCCCGATCGGTCCACGCTCCGTCTCCAGAGCCCGGATCGTTCCACGCGTCGTCTCCTGATCCCCGATCCGTAAACGCGTCGTCTCCGACCCTCGATCGGTCCACACGCCGTGTCCGAACCCCGATCGGTCCGCGTGCCGCATTCTAAGCCGCGGTCCGTCTACGCGCCGTCTCCGAGCACCGATCGGTCCACGCGCCGTCTCAAAGCGCCGATCATTTCACGCGCTGTCTCCTGAGCCCGGATCGGTCCACGCCACGTCTCCGAGCTCCGATCGGTCCACGCGCCGTTTCCGAGCCCCGATCGGTCCATACGTCGTCTACGAGTTCCGATGGGTCCACGCGCCGTTTCCGAGCCCCGATCGGTCCGCGCGCCGTCTCCTGAGCCCCGGTGGGTCCACGCGCGGCCTCCTGAGCCCCGATCGGTCCTCGCGCCGTCGCCGAGCCGCGATCGGTCCACGCGTGGTCTCCGAGCCCCGATCGGTCCACGCGCCGTCGCCGAGCCACGATCGGTCCACGCGCGGCCTCCTGAGCCCCGATCGGTCCACCCGCCGTCGCCTAGCCGCGATCGGTCCACGCGCGGTCTCCGAGCGCCGATCGCTCCACGCACCATCTTCTGCTCCACAATCGATCCACGCGCCGCCTCCGGAGCCCCAATTGGTCCACGCGCAACCGCCTGAGCCCCAGTCGGTCCACGCGCTGTATTCGAGCCCCGATCAGTCCACGCGTCGTCTCCGAGCCCCGATCGGTCTACGCGCCGTCTCCGCGCCATGATCGGTCCACGCGCGGCCTCCTGAGCCCCGATCGGTCCACGCGCCGTCGCCGAGCCGCGATCGGTTCTCGGGCGGCCTCCTGAGCCCCGATCGGTCCACGCGCCGTCTCCGAGCTCCGATCGGTCCACGCGCCGTCTCCTGAGCCCCGATCCATCCACGCGCAGTCTCCGAGCCACGATCGGTCCAGGCGCCACTTCCTGAGCCCCGATCGGTTAACGCGCCGACTCCGAGCCCCGATCGTTCCACGCGCCGTCTCCGAGCCCCGATCGGTCCACGCTCCGTTGCCGAACCCTAATTGGTCCACGCGCAACCTCCTGAGCCCCAGTCGGTCCACGCGCGGCCTCCTGAGCCATGGTCGGTTCACGCGCCGTCTCCTGCGCCCCGATCGGTCCACGCGTCGTTCCGTAAGCTCCGATCCATCCACGCGCAGTCTCCTGAGCCCCGATTGGTGGACGTGCCGTCTCCCAGCCACGATCGGTCCACGCGCCGTCTCCTAAGCCCCAATCTGTCGACGACCCGTCTCTGGGCCCCGATCGGTGCACGCGCCGTCTCCTGAGCCCCGGTCGGTTCACGCGCCATCTCCGAGCCGCGATCGGTCCACGCATCGTCTCCTAAGCCCCGATCGGTTAACGTGCCGTCTGCGAGCCCCGATCGGCCCACGCGCCGTCTCCTGAGCCCCGATACGTCCACGCGCAGTCGCCGAGCCCCGATCGGTCCACGCGCGGTCTCCTGAGCCCCGATCTGTCCACGCGCCGTCTCCGAGCCGCGATCGGTTCACGGATCGTCTCCTGAGTCCCGATCGGTTGACGGGCCGTCTCCGATCCCCGATCGGTCCACGCGCCGTCTCCGAGCCCCGGTCGGTCCACGCGCCGTCTCCGAGCCCCGATCGGTTCACGCATCGTCTCCTAAGCCCCGATCGGTCCACGCGCCGTCTCCGAGCGCCGATCGGTTCACGCGCCGTCACGTGAGCCCCGATCGTTCCACGCGCCGTCTCCGAGCCTCGATCGGTCCACGCGCCGTCTCCTGAGCCCGGATCGTTCCACGCGTCGTCCCCGAATCCCCGATCCGTACACGCGTCGTCTCCGAGCCTCGATCGGTCCACGCGCCGTCTCCGAGCCCCGATCGGTCCAGGCGTATCCTCCTGAGCCCCGGTCGGTCCGCGCGCCGTCTCCGAGCCACGATCGGTCTATGCGTCGCTTCCTGATCCCCGATCGGTCCTCGCGCCGTCTCCTAAGCCCCAATCGGTCCACGCGCCGTCTCCTAAGCCCCGATCGATCCACGCGCCGTCTCCGAGCGCCGATCGGTCCGCGCGCAACCTCCTAAGCCCCAGTCGGTACACGCGCTGTCTCCGAGCCCCGATCGGTCCACGTATCATCTCCTAAGCCCCGCTCGGTTAACGCGTCGTTTCCGAGCCCCGCTCGATCCATGCGTCGTCTTCTTAGCCCCGATGCCTCCACGCGCCGTCTCCGAGCCACGATCGGTCTAGGCGCCACTTCCTGAGCCCCGATCGGTCCAGGCGCCGCTTCCTGAGCCACGATCGGTCCACGCGCCGTCTCCTAAGCCCCAATCGGTCCACGCGCCGTCTCCTAAGCCCCGATCGGTCCAAGCGGCGTCTCCGAGCCTCGATCGGTCTACGCGCAACCGCCTGAGCCCCAGTCGGTTCACGCGCTGTCTCCGAGCCCCGATCGGTCCACGCGTCGTCTCCAAGCACCGATTGGTCCACGCGCCGTCGCCGAGCCACGATCGGTCTAGGCGCCACTTCCTGAGCCCCGATCGGTCCAGGCGCCGCTTCCTGAGCCACGATCGGTCCACGCGCCGTCTCCTAAGCCCCAATCGGTCCACGCGCCGTCTCCTAAGCCCCGATCGGTCCAAGCGGCGTCTCCGAGCCTCGATCGGTCTACGCGCAACCGCCTGAGCCCCAGTCGGTCCACGCGCTGTCTCCGAGCCCCGATCGGTCCACGCGTCGTCTCCAAGCACCGATTTGTCCACGCGCCGTCGCCGAGCCATGATCGGTCCACGCGCGGCCTCCTGAGCCCCGATCGGTCCACGCGCCGTCGCCGAGCCGCGATCGGTCCACGCGCGACCTCCTGAGCCCCTGTTGGTTCACGCGCCGTATCCGAGCCCCCATCGGTCCACGCGTCGTCTCCGAACCCCGGTCCGTCCACGCGCCGTCGCCGAGCAGTGATCGGTCCACGCGAGACTCCTGAGTCCCGGTCGGTACGCGCGCCGTCTCCTGAGCCCCGATCGGTCGACGCGTCGTTTCCTGAGCCGCGATCGATCCACGCGTCGTCTTCTTAGCCCCGATGCCTCCACGCGCCGTCTCCAAGCCACGATCGGTCTAGGCGCCGCTTCCTGAGCCCCGATCGCTCCTCGCGCCGTCTCCTGAGCCCCGCTCGGTCCCTGCGCCGTCTTCTTAGCCCCGATGCCTCCACGCGCCGTCTCCGAGCCACGATCGGTCTATGCGTCGCTTCCTGATCCCCGATCGGGCCTCGCGCCGTCTCCTAAGCCCCAATCGGTCCACGCGCCGTCTCCTAAGCCCCAATTGGTCCACGCGCCGTCTCCTAAGCCCCGATCGGTCCGAGCGGCTTCTCCGAGCCCCCATCGGTCCACGCGGCGTTTTCTGAGCACCGTACCGTCCACGCGTCGTCTTCAAAGCCCCGATGCCTCCACGCGCCGTCTCCGAGCCACGATCGGTCCGTGCGCCGCTTCCAGAGCCCCGGTCGGTCTCGCGCCGTCTCCTGAGCCCCGCTCGGACCATGCGTCGTCTTCTTAGCCCCGATGTCTCCACGCGCCGTCTCCAAGCCACGATCGGTCTAGGCGCCGCTTCCTGAGCCCCGATCGGTTCAGGCGCCGCTTCCTGAGCCCCGATCGGTCCACGCGCCGTCTCCTAAGCTGCGATCCGCCCACGGGCCGTCTCCGAGCTGCTATCGGTAAACGCGCCGTCACCAAGCCCTGATCCGTACACGCGTCGTCTCCGAGCCCCGACCGGTCCACGCGCCGTCGCCGAGCCTCGATCGGTCCACGCGCGGCCTCCTGAGCCCCGATTGGTTCACGCGCCGGCTCCGAGCCCGATCGGACCACGTGCCGTCTCCTGAGCCCCGGTCGGTTCACGCGCCGTATCCGAACCCCGATCGATCCACGCGCAGTCTCCTGAGCCCCGATAGGTACACGCGTAGTCTCCTAAGCCCCGATCGATCCACGCGCCGCCTCCGGAGCCCCAATCGATCAACGTGAGTCTCCTAAGCCCCGACCGGTCCACGCGCCGTCTCCTGAGCCCCGATCGGTCCACGTATCGTCTCCTAAGCCCCGATCGGTCCACTCGTCGTCTCCTAAGCCCCGATCGGTCCACGCGCCGTCTCCGAGCCCCGATCGGTCCACGCGTTGTCTCCTAAACGCCGATCGGTCCACGCGCCGTCTCCTGTGCCCCGATCGGTCGACGCGTCCTCTCCTAAACCCCGATCGGTCCACGCGTCGTCTCCTAAGCCCCGATCGGTCCACGCGTCGTCTCCTAAGCCCCGATCCGTCGACGCGTCGTCTCCTGAGCCACGATCAATTGACGCGTCTTCTCCTAAGCCCGATCGCTCCTCGCGCCGTCTCCTGAGCCCCGATCGGTCCACGCGTCGTCTCCGAGCTCCGATCGGTCCACACGCCGTTTCCTGAGCCCCGATCGGTCCATGCGTCGTCTTCTTAGCCCCGATGCCTCCACGCGCTGTCTCCGAGCCACGATCGGTCCAGGCGCCGCTTCCTGAGCCCCTATCGGTCCATGTGCCGTATCCTAAGCTCCGAGCGGTGCACGCGCCGTCTCCGAGCGCCGATAAGTTCAAGCGCCGTCTCCTGAGCCCCGATCGTTCCACGCGGCGTCTCCGAGCTTCGATCGATCCACGCGCCGTCTCCTGAGCCCCGATCGGTCGACGCGTCGTCTTCTGAGCCCCGATCGACCCACGCGTCGTCTCCTGAGCCCCAACCGCTCCACACGCCGTTTCCTGAGCCCCGATCGGTCCACGCATCGTCTTCGAGCACCGATCGGTCCACGCGCCGTTTTCTGAGCACTGTTCGGTCCACGCGTCGTCTTCAAAGCCCCGATGCCTCCACGCGCCGTCTCCGAGCCCCGATCGCTCCTCGCGCCGTCTCCTGAGCCCCGCTCGATCCATGCGTCGTCTTCTTAGCCCCGATGCCTCCACGCGCCGTCTCCTGAGCCCCGATCGTTCCACGCGCCGTCTCCGAGCCTTGATCGGTCCACGCGCCGTCTCCTGAGCCCGGATCGGTCCACGCGTCATCGCCGAATCCCCGATCCGTACACGCGTCGTCTCCGAGCCTCGATCGGTCCAGGCGCTGCTTCCTGAGCCCCAATCGGTCCACCTGTTTTCACCTAAGCCCCGATCGGTCCACGCGCCGTCTCCTGAGCCCGGATCGGTCCACCCGTCGTCCTCGAATCCCCGATCCGCACACGCGTCGTCTCCGAGCCTCGACCGGTCCACGCGCCGTCTCCTAAGCCCCGATCATTCCACGCGCCGTCTCCTAAGCCGCGATCTGTCCACGGGCCGTCTCCGAGCTGCTATCGGTAAACGCGCCGTCACCAAGCCCTGATCCGTACACGCGTCGTCTCCGAGCCCCGACCGGTCCACGCGCCGTCGCCGAGCCTCGATCGGTCCACGCGCGGCCTCCTGAGCCCCGATCGGTTCACGCGCCGGCTCTGAGCCCGATCGGACCACGTGCCGTCTCCTAAGCCCCGGTCGGTTCACGCGCCGTCTCCTAAGCCCCGATCGGTCCACACGTCGTCTCCTAAGCCCCAATCGGGCCACGCGTCGTCTCCTAAGCCCCGATCAGTCGCCGCGTCGTCTCCTGAGCCCCGATCAATTGACGCGACTTCTCCTGAGCCCCGATCGCTCCTCGCGCCGTCTCCTGAGCCCCGCTCGGTCCACGCGTCGTTCCCTAAGCCCCGATCCATCCACGCGCAGTCTCCTGAGCCCCGATCGGTCCACGCATCGTCTCCTAAGCCCCAGACGGTCCTCGTGCCGTCTCCGAACCCCGATCGGTCGACGCGCCGCCTCCGAGCGCCGATCGGTTCACGCGCCGTATTCTGAGCCCCGATCGTTCCACGCGCCTCCTGCTAAGCCCCGATCGGTCCAGGCTTCGTCTCCTAAGCCCCGACCGGTCGACGCGTCGTCTCCTGAGCCCCGGTCGGTTAACGCGCCGTCTCCAAGCCCCGATCGGTCCACGCGCAACCGCCTGAGCCCCAGTCGGTCCTCGCGCTGTCTCCGAGCCCCAATCGGTCCACGCGTCGTCTCCGAGCCCCGGTTGGTTCACGCGCCGTATCCGAGCCCCCATCGGTCCACGCGTCGTCTCCGAGCCCCGATCCGTCCACGCACCGTCGCCGAGCCATGATCGGCCCACGCGAGGCTCCTGAGCCCCGGTCGATCTGCGCGCCGTCTCCTGAGCCCCGATCGGTCGACGCGTCGTTTCCTGAGCCCCGATCAATTGACGCGTCTTCTCCTGAGCCCCGATCGCTCCTCGCGCCGTCTCCTGAGCCCCGATCGCTCCTCGCGCCGTCTCCTGAGCCCCGCTCGGTCCATGCGTCGTCTTCTTAGCCCCGATGCCTCCACGCACCGTCTCCAAGCCACGATCGGTCTAGGCGCCGCTTCCTGAGCCCCGATCGGTTCAGGCGCCGCTTCCTGAGCCCCGATCGGTCCACGCGCCGTCTCCTAAGCTGCGATCCGCCCACGGGCCGTCTCCGAGCTGCTATCGGTAAACGCGCCGTCACCAAGCCCTGATCCGTACACGCGTCGTCTCCGAGCCCCGACCGGTCCACGCGCCGTCGCCGAGCCTCGATCGGTCCACGCGCGGCCTCCTGAGCCCCGATTGGTTCACGCGCCGGCTCCGAGCCCGATCGGACCACGTACCGTCTCCTGAGCCCCGGTCGGTTCACGCGCCGTCTCCGAGCCCCGATCGGTTGACGCGTCATTTACGAGCCCCGATCGGTCTACGCGCCATCTCCTGAGCCCCAATCGGTCGACGCGTCGTCTCCTAAGACCCGACCGGTTCACCCGCCGTCTCCTGTGCACCGAACGATTCACATGCCGTCTCCTAAGCCCCGATCGGTCCACACGTCGTCTCCTAAGCCCCAATCGGGCCACGCGTCGTCTCCTAATCCCCGATCAGTCGCCGCGTCGTCTCCTGAGCCCCGATCAATTGACGCGACTTCTCCTGAGCCCCGCGCGCTCCTCGCGCCGTCTCCTGAGCCCCGCTCGGTCCATGCGTCGTCCTCTAAGCCCCCATGCCTCCACGCACCGTCTCCTGAGCACCGATCGTTCCACACGCCACCTTCTAAGCCCCGATCTGTCCAGGCGTCGTCTCCTAAGCCCCGACCGGTCCACGCGCCGTCTCCTGAGCCCCGTTCGGCCCACGCGCCGTTTCCTAAGCCCCGGTCTGTCCACGGGCCGTCTCCGAGCCGCGATCGGTAAACGCGCCGCCTCCTGAGCCACTGTCCGTCCACGCGCCGTCTCCGAGCACCGATCAGTACACGCGCCGTCTCCTGAGCCCCGATCGGTTCACGCGTCGTCTCCGAGCCCCGATCGGTCCACGCGCCGTCGCCGAGCTGCGATCGGTCCACGCGCGGCCTCCTGAGCCCCGGTCGGTTCACGCGCCGTATCCGAGCCCCACTCGGTCCCCGCGCCGTCTCGTGACTCCCAATCGGTCCACGCGCCGCCTCCTGAGCCCCGATCGCTCCACGCGCTGTCTCCGAGCGCCGGTCGGTGCACGCGCCGTCTCCTGTGCCCCGATCGTTCCACGCGTCGTCCCCTAATCCCCGATCCATACACGCGTCGTCTCCAAGCCTCGATCGGTCCACGCGCCGTCGCCGCTCCCCGATCGGTCCACGCGCGGCCTCCTGAGCCCCGGTCGGTCCACGCGCCGTCTCCGAGCCTCGATCGGTCCACGTACCGTCTCCGAAGCCCCGATCCGTCCACGCGCTATCACCTGAGCCCCGATCGGTCCACGCATCGTCTCTTAACACCCGATACGTCCACACGCCGTCTCCGAGCCCCGATCGATCCGCGTGACGCATTCTAAGCCACTGTCCGTCCACGCGCCGTCTCCGAGCACCGATCAGTCCACGCGCCGTCTCCTGAGCCCCGATCGGTTCACGCGTCGTGTCCGAGCCCCGATCGGTCCACGCGCCGTCGCCGAGCTGCGATCGGTCCACGCGCGGCCTCCTGAGTCCCGGTCGGTTCACGCGCCGTATCCGAGCCCCACTCGGTCTACGCGCCGTCTCGTGACTCCCAATCGGTCCACGCGCCGCCTCCTGAGCCTCGATCGGTCGACGCGTCGTCTCCTAAGCCCCGATCCGTCGACGCGTCGTCTCCGGAGCCACGATCAATTGACGCGTCTTCTCCTGAGCCCGATCGCTCATCGCGCCGTCTCCTGAGCCCCGATCGGTCCACGCGTCGTCTCCGAACTCCGGTCGGTCCACACGCCGTCTCCTGAGCCCCGATCTTTCCACGCGGCGTCTCCGAGCCTCGATCGATCCACGCGCCGTCTCCTGAGCCCAGATCGGTCGACGCGTCGTCTTCTGAGCCCCGATCGACCCACGCGTCGTCTCCTGAGCCCCAACCGCTCCACAAGCCGTCGCCGAGCCCCGATCGCTCCTCGCGCCGTCTCCTGAGCCCCGCTCGATCCATGCGTCGTCTCCTTAGCCCCGATGCCTCCACGCGCCGTCTCCTGAGCCCCGATCGTTCCACGCGCCGTCTCCGAGCCCCGATCGGTCCACGCGCCGTCTCCTGAGCCCGGATCGGTCCACGCGTCATCGCCGAATCCCCGATCCGTACACGCGTCGTCTCCGAGCCCCGATCGCTCCACGCGCCGTCTCCGAGCGCCGATTGGTGCACGAGCCGTCTCCTGAGCACCGATCGTTCCACACGCCGCCTCCTAAGCCCCGAACTGTCCACCCGCTATCTCCTGAGCCCCGATAGGTACACACGTCGTCTGCTACGCCCCGATCGGTCCACGCGCCGCCTTCGTGGCCCGATCGGTCCACGCACCGCCTCCTGATCCCCATCGGTCCACGCGCCGTCTCCTGAGCCACGATCGATCCAGATGCCGTCTCCGAGCCCCGATCGGTCCGCGTGCCGCATTCTAAGCCACGGTCCATCCACGCGCCGTCTCCGAGCCCCGATCGCTCCACGCGTCGTCTCCTAAGCCCTGATCGGTCCTCGTGCCTTCTTCGAGCCCCGAAGGGTCCACGCGCAGCCTCCTGAGCCCCGATCGGTCGACGCGTCGTCTCCGAGCCCCGATCGGTCCACGAGCAGTCTCCTGAGCTCCGGTTGGTTCACGCACCGTCTCCTGATCCCCATCGGTCCACGCGGCGCCTCCGGAGCCCCGATCGATCCACACGAGTCTCCTGAGCCCCGGTCGGTCCGCGCGCCGTCACCTGAGCCACGTTCGGTCCACGCATCGTCTCCTGAGCCCCGATCGCTCCACACGCCGCTTCGAGAGCGCCGATCGGTACACGCGTCGTCTCCTGATCTCCGATCGATCTACACACAGTCTCATAAGCCCCGATCGGTCGAGGCGTCGTCTCCTAAGCCCCGACCGGTCCACGCGCCGTCTCCTGAGCCCCGTTCGGCCCACGCCCCGTCTCCTGAGCCCCGGTCGGTCCGCGCGCCGTCACCTGAGCCCCGATCGGTCGACGCGTCGTCTTCTAAGCCCCGATCGGTCCACGCGTAGTCTCCTAAGCCCCGCTCGGTTAACGCGTCGTTTCCGAGCCCCGATCGGTCCACGCGATGTCTCCTGAGCCCCAATTAGTCCATGCGCCGTCTCCTAATCCCCGATCCGTCCACGGGCCGTGTCCGAGCTCCGATCGGTCCACGCGCCATCGCCGAGCCTCGATCGGTCCCCGCGCCGTCTCCTGAGCCCCGATCTGTCCAAACCCCTTCTCCTGAGCCCCGATCTGTCGACGCGTCGTCTCCTAAGCCCCGACCGGTGCACGCGCCGTCTCCTGAGCCCAAATTGTCCACACGCTGTCTCCTACGCCCCGATCGGTCCACGCGTCGTCTCCTAAGCCCTGCTCGGTTAACGCGTCGTTTCTGAGCCCCGATCGGTCCACGCGTCGTCTCCTGAGCCCCAATTAGTCCACGCGCCGTCTCCTAAGCCCTGATCCGTCCACGGGCCGTGTCCGAGCTCCGATCGGTTCACGCGCCGTCTCCAAACCTCGATCCGTACACGCGTCGTCTCCGAGCCCTTATCGGTCCACGCGCCATCGCCGAGCCCCGATCGGTCCACGCGCTATCGCCGAGCCCCGATCGGTCCACGCGCCCTCTCCGAGCGCCGATCATTTCACGCGCCGTCTCCTGAGCCCCGGTCGGTTCACACCCCTTCTCCTGAGCCCCGATCGATTCACGTGCCATCTCCTAAGCCCTGATCGGTCCACGCGCCTTCTCCTAAGCCCCGATCGGTCCACGCGCCGTCTCCGAGCCCCGATCGGTCCACGCGCCGTCTCCTGAGCCCAGATCGTTCCACGCGTCGTCCCCGAATCCCCGATCCGTACACGCGTCGTCTCCGAGCCACGATCGGTCCGTGCGACGCTTCCAGAGCCCCGATCGGTCCACGCGTCATCTCCCGATCTCCGGTCGGTCGACGCGCCGTCTCCTAAGCTCCGATCGGTCCACGCGCCGTCGCCTGAGCCCCGATCGTTCCACGCGCCGTCTCCGAGCTCTGATCGGCCCACGCGCCGTCTCCTAAGCCCCGGTCGGTCCAAGCGCCTTCTCCTAAGCCCCGATCGGTCAACGCGCCGTCTCCGAGCCACGATCGGTCCAGGCGCCGCTTCCTGCGCCCCGATCAGTCCACGCGCCGTCTCCTAAGCCCCAATCGGTCCAGGCGCCGCTTCCTGAGACCCGCTCGTTCCACGCGCCGTCTCCGAGCCCCGATCGATCCACGCGCCGCCTCCTGAGCCCCGATCGGTCCACGCGGTGTATCCTGATTCCCGATAGGTACACGCGTAGTCTCCTAAGCCCCGATCGGTTCACGCGTCGTCTCCGAGCTCTGATCGGTCCACACGCCGTTTCCTGAGCCCCGATCGGTCCACGCGCCGTCTCCCAGCGCCGATCGGTTCACGCCCCGTCACCTGAGCCCCGATCATTCGAAGCCCCGTCTCCGAGCCCCGATCGGTCCACGCGCCGTTTCCTGAGCCCCGATACGTCCACGAGTAGTCGCCGAGCCCTGATCGGTCCACGTGCTGTCTCCTGAGCCCCGATAGGTACACGCGTCGTCTTCTAAGCCCCGATCGGACCACGCGTAGCCTCCTAAGCCCCGCTCGGTTAACGCGTCGTTTCCGAGCCCCGATCGGTCCACGCGTCGTCTCCTGAGCCCCAATTAGTCCATGCGCCGTCTCCCAAGCCCCGATCCGTACAAGCGTCGTGTCCGAGCCCCGATCGGTTAACGCGCCGTCTCCGAGCCCCGATCGGCCCACGCGCCGTCTCCTGAGCCCCGATCCGTCCACGCGCAGTCGCCGAGCACCGGTCGGTCCAGGCGTCGTCTCCTGAGCCCCGATCAATTGACGCGACTTCTCCTGAGCCCCGATCGCTCCTCGCGCCGTCTCCTGAGCCCCGCTCGGTCCATGCGTCGTCTTCTAAGCCCCCATGCCTCCACGCACCGTCTCCTGAGCCCCGATCGTTCCACGTGCCGTCTCCGAGCCCCGATCGCTCCACGCGCCGTCTCCGAGCGCCGATTGGTGCACGAGCCGTCTCGTGAGCACCGATCGTTCCACACGCCGCCTCCTAAGCCCCGAACTGTCCAGGCGTCGTCTCCTAAGCCCCGACCGGTCCACGCGCCGTCTCCTGAGCCCCGATACGTCCACGCGCAGTCGCCGAGCCCCCATGCCTCCACGCACCGTCTCCTGAGCCCCGATCGTTCCACGTGCCGTCTCCGAGCCCCGATCGCTCCACGCGCCGTCTCCGAGCGCCGATTGGTGCACGAGCCGTCTCGTGAGCACCGATCGTTCCACACGCCGCCTCCTAAGCCCCGAACTGTCCAGGCGTCGTCTCCTAAGCCCCGACCGGTCCACGCGCCGTCTCCTGAGCCCCGATACGTCCACGCGCAGTCGCCGAGCCCCGATCGGTCCACGCGCGGTCTCCTGAGCCCCGATCTGTCCACGCGCCGTCTCCGAGCCCCGATCGGTCCACGCGCCGTCTCCGAGCCCTGATCGGTCCACGCGCGGTCTCCTGAGCCCCGATCTGTCCACGCGCCGTCTCCTGAGCCCCAATCGGTCCACTCGCTGTCTCCTGAGCCCCGATAGGTACATGCGTCGTCTCCGGAGCCCCGATCGATCCACACGAGTCTCCTGAGCCCCGGTCGCTCCGCGCGCCGTCCCCTGAGCCCCGATCGGTCCACGCATCGTCTCCTGAGCCCCGATCGCTCCACACGCCGCTTCGAGAGCGCCGATCGGTGCACGCGTCGTCTCCTGATCTCCGATCGATCTACGCGCAGTCTCATAAGCCCCGATCGGTCGAGGCGCCGCCTCCGAGCGCCGATCGGTTCACGCCCCGTCTCCCGAGCCACGATCGGTCCACGCGCGGCCTCCTGCGCCCTGAACGGCCCACGCGCCGTCTCCGAGCCCCGATCGATCCACGCGCTGTCTCGTAAGCCACAATCGGTCCACGCGCCTTCTCAGAGCGCTGATCATTTCACGCGCCGTCTCCTGAGCCCCGATCGTTCCACGCACCGTCTCCGAGCCCCGATCGGTCCACGCGGCGTCTCCTGAGCCCCGATCGGTGCACGCGCCGTCTCCTGAGCACCGATCGTTCCACACGCCGCCTCCTAAACCCGATCTGTCCAGGCGTCGTCTCCTAAGCCCCGACCGGTCCACGCGCCGTCTCCTGAGCCCCGTTCGGCCCACGCGCCGTCTCCTGAGCCCCGGTCGGTCCGCGCGCCGTCACCTGAGCCCCGATCGGTCGACGCGTCGTCTTCTAAGCCCCGATCGGTTAACGCGCCGTCTCCGAGTCGCGATTGGTCCACGCGCCGTCGCCGAACCCCAATTGGTCCACGCGCAACCGCCTGAGCCCCAGTCGGTCCACGCGTTGTCTCCGAGCTCCAATCGGTCCACGCCCCGTTTCCTGGGCCCCGATCGGTCCATACGTCGTCTTCTAAACCCCGATGCCTCCACGCGCCGTCTCCGAGCCAGATCGGTTCAGGCGCCGCTTCCCGAGCCCCGATCAGTCCACGCGCCGTCTCCTAAGCCCCGACCGGCTCACGCGCCGTCTCCTGTGCCCCGATCGATTCACGTACCGTCTCCTAAGCCCCGATCGGTCCACCCGTCGTCTCTTAAGCCCCAATCGGTCCACGCGCCATCTCCGAGCGCCGATCATTTCACGCGCTGTCTCCTGAGTCCCGCTCGGTCCACGCGCCGTCACCTGAGCCCTGATCGGTCGACGCGTCGTCTCCTGAGCCCCGATCGCTCCACACGCCGTTTCTTGAGCCACGATCGGTCCACGCGTCGTCTTCAAAGCCCCGATCCGTACACGCGTCGTCTCCGAGCCTCGATCTGTCCACGCGCCGTCGCCGAGCCCCGATCGGTCCACGCGCCGTCTCCGAGCCCCGATCGGTCCGTGCGCCGCTTTCACAGCCCCGATCGGTCCACGCGTCATCTCCTGATCTCCGATCGGTCCACGCGCCGTCTCCTAAGCCCCGATCGGTCCACGCGCCGGCTCCGAGCGCCGATCGGTTGACGCGCCGTCTCCTGAGCCCCGATCGTTCCACGTGCCGTCTCCGAGCCCCGATCGGTCCACGCGGCGTCTCCTAAGCCCCGTTCGGTCCAAACGCCTTCTCCTAAACCCCGGTCGGTCCACACGCCGTCTCCGAGCCCCGATCGGTCCATGCATCGTCTCCTAAGCCCCGATCGGCTAACGCGTCGACTCCGAGCCGCGATCGTTCCACGCGCCGTCCCCGATCCCCGATCGATCCACGCGCCGTCTCCGAGCCCCGATCGGTCCACGCGCTGTCTCCTGAGCCCCGATCCATCCACGCGCAGTCGCCGAGCCGCGATCGGTCCACGCGCGGTCTACTGAGCTCCGGTCGGTCCACACGCCGCGGCGAACCCCAATTGGTCCACGCGCAACCTCTCGAGCCCCAGTCGGTAAACGCGCTGTCTCCGAGCCCCGATCGGTCCACGTATGTTCTCCTAAGCCCGAATTAGTCCACGCGCCGTCTCCTAAGCCCCGATCTGCCCACGGGCCGTCTCCGAGCCCCGATGGGTCCACGCGTCGCCTCCTGAGCCCCGATCGATCCACGCGAGTCTCCTGAGCCCCGATCGAATCACGGGCCGTCTCCTAAGCCCCGATCGGTCCACACGTCGCCTCCTAAGCCCCAATCGGTGAACGCGTCGTCTCCTAAGCCCCGATCCGTCGCCGCGTCGTCTCCTGAGCCCCGATCAATTGACGCGTCTTCTCCTGAGCCCCGATCGCTCCTCGCGCCGTCTCCTGAGCCCCGCTCGGTCCATGCGTCGTCTTCTTAGCCTCGATGCCACCACGCGCCGTATCCTAAGCCCCGATCTGCCCACGGGCCGTTTCCGAGCTCCGATCGGTCCACGCGCCGTCTCCAAGCCTCGATCCGTACACGCGCCGTCTCCGAGCCCCGATCGTTCCACGCGCCGTCTCCTGAGCCCCGATCGGTTCACGCATCGTCTCCTAAGCCCCGATACGTCCACATGCCGTATCCGAGCCCCGATCGGTCCGCGTGACGCATTCTAAGTCACGGTCCGTCCACGCGCCGTCTCCGAGCACCGATCGGTCTACGCGCCGCCTCCTAAGCCCCGATCGGTCCACGCGTCGTCTCCTAAGCCCCGATCGGTCGACGGGTCGTCTCCTAAGCCCCGATCGGTCGACGCGTCGTCTCCTAATCCCCGGTCGGTCCACGCGCCGTCGCCGAACCCCAATTGGACCACGAGCCACCTCCTGAGCACCAATCGGTCCACGCATCGTCTCCTAAACACTGCTCTGTTAACGCGTCATCTCCTGCACTCCGATCGCTCCACGCGCCGTCTCCTGAGCGCCGATCGGTTCACACGTCGCCTCCTAAGCCCCAATCGGTGAACGCGTCGTCTCCTAAGCCCCGATCCGTCGCCGCGTCGTCTCCTGAGCCCCGATCAATTGACGCGTCTTCTCCTGAGCCCCGATCGCTCCTCGCGCCGTTTCCTGAGCCCCGCTCGGTCCATGCGTCGTGTTCTTAGCCCCGATGCCTCCACGCGCCGTCTCCGAGCCACGATAGGTCCAGGCGCCGCTTCCTGAGCCCCGATCGATCCACGCGCCGTCTCGTAAGCCACAATCGGTCCACGCGCCGTCTCAGAGCGCCGATCATTTCACGCGCCGTCTCCTGAGCCGTGATCGTTCCACGCGCCGTCTCCGAGCCCCGATCGGTCCACGCGTCGTCTCCTGAGCCCCGATCAATTGACGCGTCTTCTCCTGAGCCCCGATCGCTCCTCGCGCCGTCTCCTGAGCCCCGCTCGGTCCATGCGTCGTCTTCCTAGCCCCGATGCCACCACGCGCCGTATCCTAAGCCCCGATCTGCCCACGGGCCGTTTCCGAGCTCCGATCGGTCCACGCGCCGTCTCCAAGCCTCGATCCGTACACGCGCCGTCTCCGAGCCCCGATCGGTCCACGCGCCGTCTCCTGAGCCCCGATCGGTTCACGCATCGTCTCCTAAGCCCCGATACGTCCACATGCCGTATCCGAGCCCCGATCGGTCCGCGTGACGCATTCTAAGTCACGGTCCGTCCACGCGCCGTCTCCGAGCACCGATCGGTCCACGCGCCGCCTCCTAAGCCCCGATCGGTCCACTCGTCGTCTCCTAAGCCCCGATCGGTTAACGCGCCGTCTCCGAGCCCCGATGGGTCCACGCGCCGCCTCCTAAGCCCCGGTCGGTCCACGCGCTGTCGCCGAACCCCAATCGGTCCACGCGCCACCTCCTGAGCCCCAGTCGGTCCACGCGCTCTCTCCGAGCACCGAGCGGTCTACGCATCGTCTCCTAAACCCCGCTCTGTTAACGCGTCGTCTCCTGAGCCCCGATCGCTCCACGCGCCGTCTCCTGAGCGCCGATCGGTCCACGCGTCGTCTCCGAGCACCGTTCGGTCCACGCGCCGTTTCGTGGGCCCCGATCGGTCCATCCATCGTCTTTTAAGCCCCGATACCTCCACGCGCCGTCTCCGAGCCACGATCGGTCCAGGCGTGGCCTCCTGAGCCTCGGTCGGTCCACACGCCGTTTCGTGAGCCCCGATCGGTGCACGCGTCGTCTTCTAAGCCCAGATGCCTCCTTGCGCCGTCTCCCAACCACGATCGGTGCAGGCGCCGCTTCCTGAGCCCCGATCGGTCCACGCGTTTTCTCCTAAGCCCCGATCGGTCCACGCGTCGTCTCCTCAGCCCCGATCGGTCGACGCGTCGTCTCCGAGCGCCGATCGGTGCACGCGCCGTCTCCTGAACCCCGATCGTTCCACACGCCGCCTCCTAAGCCCCGATCGGTCTAGGCGTCGTCTCCTAAGCCCCGACCGGTCCAGGCGCCGTCTCCTGAGCCCCGATCGTTCCACGCGCCGTCTCCGAGCCCGGTTCGGTCCACGCGCCGTCTCCTCAGCCCCGATCGGTCCACGTGTTGGCTCCTAAGCCTCGATAGGTCCACGCGCGGCCTCCTTAGCCCCGGTCGGTCCACGCGCCGTCTCCTAAGCCCCGATCGGTCCGTGCGCCGTCTCCGAGCCCCGATCGGTCGACGCACCATCTCATGCTCCCCAATCGGTCCATGCGCCGCCTCCGGAGCCCTGATCGATCCACGCGAATCGCCTGAGCTCCGGTCGGTCCTCGTACCATCTCCGAGCCCCGATCGCTCCACGCGCCGTCTCCTGAGCGCCGATCCGTCCACGCGCCGTCTCCTGAGCCCCGATCGGTCCACGCGTCGTCTCCTAAGCCCCGATCGGTTCACGCGCCGTATCCGAGGCCCAATCGGTCCACGCGCCGTCTCCTAAGCTCCAATCGGTCCACGCACCGTCTCCTGAGCCCCGATACGTCGACGCGCAGTCGCCGAGCCCCGATCGTTCCACGCGCTATCTCCTGAGCCCCGATAGGTACACGCGTCGTCTCCTACACCCCGAACGGCCCACGCGTCGTCTCCTAAGCCGCGATCAGTCCACGCGCAGTCTCCGTGCCCCGATGGGTCCACGCACTGTCTCCTGATCCCCATGGGTCCACATGGCGCCTCCGGAGCCCCGATCGATCCACGCGAGGATCCTGAGCCCCGATCGATCCACGCATCGTCTCCTAAGCCCCAATCGGTTAGCGCACCGTCTCCGAGCCCCAATCGGTACACGCGCCGTCTCCTGAACCCCGATCGTTCCACGCGCCTTCTCCTAAGCCACGATCGGTCAGCGCCGTCTCCGAGCGCCGATCGGTGCACGCGCCGTCGCACGAGCCGCGATCGGTCCACGCGCGGCCTCCTGAGCCCCAATCGGTCCACGCGTCGTATCCTAAGCCCCGATCAGTCCCTGCGCCGTCTCCGAGCCCCGATCGGTCCACGTATCATCTCATGCTTCCCAATCGGTCCACGCGCCGCGTCCGGAGCCCCGATCGATCCACGCGAATCTCCTGAGCTCCGGTCGGTCCACGTACCGTCTTCGAAGCCCCGATCGGTCCACGCGTCGTCTCCGAGTCACGATAGGTCCAGGCGCCGCTTCCTGAGCCCCGATCGATCCACGCGCCGTCTCGTAGGCCACAATCGGTCCACGCGCCGTCTCAGAGCGCCGATCAATTCACGCGCCGTCTCCTGAGCCCCGATCGTTCCACGCGCCGTCTCCGAGCCCCAATCGGTCCACGCGGCGTCTCCTGAACCCCGATCGGTTTACGCATCGTCTCCTAAGCCCCGATACGTCCACACGCCGTATTCGAACCCCGATCGGTCCGCGTGACGCATTCTAAGCCACGGTCCGTCCACGCGCCGTCTTCGAGCACCGATCGGTCCACGCGCCGTCTCCTGAGCCCCGATCGGTCTACGCGTCGTCTCCTAAGCCCTGATCGGTCCACGCGCCGTCTCCGAGCCCCGATGGGTCTACGCGCCGCCTCCTAAGCCCCGATCGATGCACGCATCGGCTCCTGAGCCCCGGTCGGTCCACGCGTCGTCTTCGAGCACCGATCGATCCACGCGCCGTTTACTGGGCCCCGATCGGTCCACGCGTCGCCGCCGGAGCCCCGATCGGTCTACGCGCCGCCTCATGAGCCCCGATCGGTCAACGCATCGTCTCCTAAGCCCCGATACGTTCACACGCCGTCTCCGAGTACCGATCGGTCCACGCGCCGTCGCCGAGCCTCGATCGGTCCACGCGCGGCCTCCTAAGCCCCGATCGGTTAACGCGCCGTCTCCGAGCCCCGATCAGTCCACGCGCCGTCTCCTGAGCCCCGGTCGGTTCATGCGCCGTCTGCGAGCCCCGATCGATCCACGCGAGTTCTTGTAAGCCCAGATTCCTTCTCGCGCCGTCTCCGGGCCACGATCGGTCCAGGCGCCGCTTCCTGAGCCACGATCGGTCCACGCGCCTTCTCCGAGCCCCGATCGGTCCACGCGCAACCTCCTGAGCCCCAGTCGGTACACGCGCTGTCTCCGAGCCCCGATCGATCCCCGCATAGTCTCCTAAGCCCCGCTCGGTTAACGCGTCGTCTCGGAGCCCCGATCGGTCCAGGCGCCGCTTCCTGAGCACCGACCCTTCCACGCGTCGACTCCTGAGCCCCGATCGGTCGACGGGTCCCCTCCTAAGCCCCGATCGGTCCGCGCGTCGTCTCCGAGCCCCGATCGGTCCACGCACTGTCTCCTGATCCCTATGGGTCAACGCGGCGCCTCCCGAGCCCCGATCGATCCACGCGAGGCTCCTGAGCCCCGATCGGACCACGCATCGTCTCCTAAGCCCCAATCGGTTAACGCGCCGTTGCCTGAGCCCCGATCGGTCCACGCGTCGTCTTCTAACCCCAGACGCCTCCTCGCACCGTCTCCGAGGGCCGATCGGTTCACGCGCCGTCTCCTGAGCCCCGATCGTTCCACGCATCGTCTCCGAACCCCGATGGGTCCACGCGTCGGCTCCTAAGCCCCGATCAGTCCACGCGCCGTCTCCGAGGCCCGATCGATCCACGCGTCGTCTCCTAAGACCCGATCGGTCCACGTATCGTCTCCTAAGACCCGATCGGTCCACACGCCGTCTCCGAGCCCCGATGGGTCCACGCGTCGCCTCCTGAGCCCCGGTCGGTCCACGCGCCGTCTCCGAGCGCCGATAACTTCACGCGCCGTCTCCTGAGCCCCAATCGTTCCACGCGCCGTCTCCGAGCCCCGATCGATCCACGCGCCGTCTCCTGAGCCCAAATCGGTCCACACGCTGTCTCGTGAGCCCCGATAGGTACACGCGTCGTCTCCTACGCCCCGATCGGTCCACGCGTAGTCTCCTAAGTCCCGCTCGGTTAACGCGTCGTTTCCGAGCCCCGATCGGTCCACGCGTCGTCTCCTGAGCCCCAATTAGTCCATGCGCCGTCTCCTAAGCCCCGATCCGTCCACGGGCCGTGTCCGAGTTCCGATCGGTCCACGCGTCGTCTCCGAGCCCTGATCGGCCCACGCGCCATCGCCGAGCCCCGATCGGTCCACGCGCCATCGCCGAGCCCCGATCGGTCCACACCGCTTCTCCTGAGCCCCGATCGGTCGACGCGTCGTCTCCTAAGCCCCGACCGGTGCACTCGCCGTCTCCTGTGCCCCGATCGATTCACGTGCCGTCTCCTAAGCCCCGATCGGTTCGCCCGTCGTCTCTTAAGTCCCAATCGGTCCACGCGCCCTCTCCGAGCGCCGATCATTTCACGCGCCGTCTCCTGAGCCCCGGTCGGTCCGCGCGCCGTCACCTGAGCCCCGATCGGTCGACGCGTCGTCTTCTGAGCCCCGATCGTTCCACGCGCCGTCTCCGAGCTCCGATCGGTCGACGCGTCGTCGCCTACACCCCAATCCGTCCACACGTCGTCTCCGAGCCCCGATGGGTCCACGAGTCGCCTCCTGAGCCCCGGTCGGTCCACGCGCCGTCTCCTGAGCCCCGATCGGTCCACCCGTCGTCTTCTAAGCCCCGATCGGTCCACGCGTTGTCTCCTAAGCCCCGATCGGTCCACGCGTAGTCTCCTAAGCTCCGCTCGGTTAACGCGTCGTATCCGAACCCCGATCGGTCCACGCGCCGTCGCCGAGCCATGATCGGTCCACGCGCGGTCTCCTGAGCCCCGGTTGGTCCACGCGCCGTCGCCGAGCCATGATCGGCCCACGCGAGGCTCCTGAGCCCCGGTCGGTCCGCGCGCCGTCTCCTGAGCCCCGATCGGTCGACGCGTCGTTTCCTGAGCCCCGATCGATCCACGCGTCGTCTCCTGAGCCCCGATCGCTCCACGCGCCGATTTCTGAGCCCCGATCAATTGACGCGTCTTCTCCTGAGCCCCGATCGCTCCTCGCGCCGTCTCCTGAGCCCCACTCGGTCCCTGCGTCGTCTTCTTAGCCACGATGCCTCCACGCGCCGTCTCCGAGCCACGATCGGTCTAGGCGTCGCTTCCTGAGCCCCGATCGGTCATCGCGCCGTCTCCTAAGCCCCAATCGGTCCACGCGCCGCCTCCTAAGCCCCGATCGATCCACGCGTCGTCTCCGAACGCCGATCGGTTCACGCGCCGTCTCCTTTGCTCCGATCGTTCCACGCGCCGTCTCCGAGGCCCAATCGGTCCACGCATCGTCTCCTAAGCCCCGATCGGTTAACGCGCCGTCTCCGAGCCCCGATTGGTCCACACGCCGTCTCCGGGTCCCGATCGGTCCGCATGCCGCATTCTAAGCCACGATCAGTCCTCGCGCCGTCTCCGAGCACCGATCGGTCCACGCGTCGTCCCCTAATACCCGATCGGTCCACGCGTCGTCTCCTAAGCCCCGATCCGTCGACGCGTCGCCTCCTGAGCCCCGATCGATCCACGCGCCGCCTCCTCAACCCCGATCGCTCCACGTGCCGTTTCCTGATCCCCGATTGGTCCACACGCCTTCTCCGAGCCCCGATCGGTCCGCGTGCCGCATTCTAAGCCACGGTCCATCCACTCGCCATCTCCGAGCCCCGCTCGATCCACGCGTCGTCTCCTAAGCCTCGATCGGTCCACGCGCCGTCTCCGGGCGCCGATCGGGTCACGCGCCGTCTTCTGAGCCCCGATCGTTCCACGCGCCGCCTCCTAAACACCGATCGGTCCAGGCTTCGTCTCCTAAGCACCGACCGGTCGACGCGTCGTCTCCTGAGCCCCGGTCGGTTCACGCGCCGTCTCCGAGCCCGATCGGTCCACGCATCGTCTCCTAAGCCCCTATCGGCGAACGCGCCGTCTCCGAGCCCCGATCGGTCCTCGCGCAACCGCCTGAGCCCCAGTCGGTCCACGCGCTGTCTCCGAGCCCCGATCGGTCCACGCGTCGTCTCCGAGCACCGATCGGTCCACGCGCCGTCGCCGAGCCATGATCGGTCCATGCGCGGCCTCCTGAGCACCGATCGGTCCACGCGCCGTCGCCGAGCCGCGATCGGTCCACGCGCGGCCTCCTGAGCCCCGATTGGTCCACGCGCCGTCACCGAGCCGCGATCGGTCCACGCGCGACCTCCTGAGCCCCGGTTGGTTCACGCGCCGTATCCGAGCCCCCATCGGTCCACGCGTCGTCTCCGAGCCCCGATCCGTCCACGCGCCGTCGCCGAGCAGTGATCGGTCCACGCGAGACTCCTGAGTCCCGGTCGGTACGCGCGCCGTCTCCTGAGCCCCGATCGGTCGACGAGTCGTTTCCTGAGCCCCGATCGATCCACGCGTCGTCCCCTGAGCCCCGATCGCTCCACGCGCCGATTTCTGAGCCCCGATCAATTGACGCGTCTTCTCCTGAGCCCCGATCGCTCCTCGCGCCGTCTCCTGAGCCCCGATCGGTCCAGACGCCGCTTCCTGAGCCCCGATCGGTCCACGCGCCGTCTCCTAAGCCCCAATCGGTCCACGCGCCGTCTCCTAAGCCCCGATCGGTCCAAGCGGCGTCTCCGAGCCCCCATCGGTCCACGCGGCGTTTTCTGAGCACCGTTCGGTCCACGCGTCGTCTTCAAAGCCCCGATGCCTCCACGCGCCGTCTCCGAGCCACGATCGGTCCGTGCGCCGCTTCCAGAGCCCCGAACGGTGCACGCGTCTTCTCCTGATCTCCGATCGGTCCACGCGCCGTCTCATATGCCCCGATCGGTCCACGCGCCGTCTCATAAGCCCCGATCGGTCCACTCGCCGTCTCCGAGCGCCGATCGGTTCACGCGCCGTCTCCTGAGCCCCGATCGTTCCACGCACCGTTTCCGAGCCCCGATCGGTCCACGTGCCGTCTCCTGAGCCCGGATCGGTCCACCCGTCGTCCGCGAATCCCCGATCCGTACACGCGTCGTCTCCGAGCCTCGATCGGTCCACGCGTCGTCTCCTGATCTCCGATCGGTCCACACGCCATCTCCTAAGCCCCGATCATTCCACGTGCCATCTCCGAGCCCCGATCGGTCAACGCGCCGTCTCATAAGCCCCGATCGGACCACGCGCCTTCTCCTCAGCCCCGATCGGTCCACGCGCCGTCTCCGAGCGCCGATTAGTTCACGCGCCGTCTCCTGAGCCCCGATCGCTCCACGCGCCGTCACCTGAGCCCCGATCGGTCCACGCGCCGTCTCCTGCGCCCAGATCGGTCCACGCGCCGTCGCCGAACCCCAATTGGTCCCCGCGCCACCGCCTGTGCCCCAGTCGGTCCACGCGCTGTCTCCGAGCCCAGATCGGTCCACGCGCCGTCTCCGAGCGCCGATCGGTTCACGCGCCGTCTCCTGAGCCCCGATCGTTCCACGCGCCGTCTCCGAGCTCCGATCGGTCCACGCGCCGTCTCCTAAGCCCCGATCGGTCCAAGCGCCTTCTCCTAAGCCCCGATGGGTCCACGCGCCGTCTCCGAGCGCCGATCAGTTCACGCGCCGGCACCTGAGCCCCGATCGTTCCACGCGCCGTCTCCGACCCCCGATCGGTCCACGCGCCGTCTCCTGAGCCCGGATCGTTCCACGCGTCGTCCCCGAATCCCTGATCCGTACACGCGTCGTCTCCGAGCCTCGGAGACGACGGATCGACAGATCGGAGTCTGGATCGGTCCAGACGCCGCTTCGTGAGCCCGATCGATCCACGCGCCGTCACCGGAGCCCCGATCGTTCCACGTGCCGTCTCCTAGCCCCGATTGGTGCACGCGCCGTCTCCTGAGCACCGATCGTTCCACACGCCGCCTCCTAAGCTCCGATCTGTTCAGGCGTCGTCTCCAAAGCCCCGACCGGTCCACGCGCCGTCTCCTGAGCCCCGTTCGGCCCACGTGCCGTCTCCTAGCCCCGATCGGTTCACGCATCGTCTCCTAAGCCCCGATCGGTTAACGCGCGGCCTCCTGAGCCCCGATCGGTCCACGCGCCGTCACCGAGCCGCGATCGGTCCACGCGTGGCCTCCTGAGCCCCGGTTGGTTTACGCACCGTCTCCTGATCCCCATCGGTCCACGCGACGCCTCCGGAGCCCCGATCGATCCACACGAGTCTCCTGAGCCCCGGTCGGTCCACGCGCCGTCACCTGAGCCCCGATCGGTCCACGCGCCTTCTCCTAAGCCCCGATCGGTCCAGGCACCGCTTCCTGAGCCCCGATCGATCCACACGTCGTCTCCTAAGCCCCAATCGGGCCACGCGTCGTCTCCTAAGCCCCGATCCGTCGCCGCGTCGTCTCCTGAGTCCCGATCAATTGACGCGACTTCTCCTGAGCCCCGATCGCTCCTCGCGCCGTCTCCTGAGCCCCGCTCGGTCCATGCGTGGTCTTCTAAGCCCCGATGCCTCCACGCACCGTCTCCTGAGCCCCGATCGTTCCACGTGCCATCTCCGAGCCCCGATCGCGCCACGCGCCGTCTCCGAGCCCCGATCGGTCCACGCGCCGTCACCGAGCCGCGATCAATCCACGCGCGGCCTCCTGAGCCCCGGTTGGTTTACGCACCGTCTCCTGATCCCCATCGGTCCACGCGGCGCCTCCGGAGCCCCGATCGATCCACACGAGTCTCCTGAGCCCCGGTCGGTCCGCGCGCCGTCACCTGAGCCCCGATCGGTCCACGCATCGTCTCCTGAGCCCCGATCCTTCCACACGCCGCTTCTAGAGCCCCGATCGGTGCACGCGTCGTCTCCTGATCTCCGATCGATCTACGCGCCGTCTCCTAAGCCCCGATCGGTCCACGCGCCTTCTCCTAAGCCCCAATCGGTCCACGCGCCGGCTCCTGAGCCCCGATCGCTCCAGGTGCCGTTTTGTGAGCACCGTTCGGTCCACGCGTCGTCTTCAAAGCCCCGATGCCTCCACGCGCCGTCTCCGAGCCACGATCGGTCCGTGCGCCGCTTCCAGAGCCCTATCGGTCCATGCGTCCTCTCCTGATCTCCTATTGGTCCACGCGCCGTCTCCTAAGCCGCGATCGGTCCAGGTGCCGTCTCCGAGCGCCGATCGGTTCACGCGCCGTCTCCTGAGCCCTGATCGGTCCACGCGTCGTTCCCTAAGCTCCGATCCATCCACGCGCAGTCTCCTGAGCCCCGATCGGTCCACGCATCGCCTCCTGAGCTCCGGACGGTCCAGGCGCCGTCTCCGAACCCCGAGCGGTCGACGCGCCGTCTCCGAGCCCCGATGGGTCCACGCGCCGTCGCCGAACCCCAATTGGTCCACGCGCAACCGCCTGAGCCCCAGTCGGTCCACGCGCCGTTTCCTGAGCCCCGATCGGTCCACGCACCGTGTCCTGATCCCCATCGGTCCACGTGGCGCCTCCGGAGCCCCGATCGATCTACGCGAGGCTTCTGAGCCCGGGTCCGTCCACGCGCCGTCTCCTAAGCCCCGATCGCTCCAGGTGCCGTTTTCTGAGCACCGTTCGGTCCACGCGTCGTCTTCAAAGCCCCGATGCCTCCACGCGCCGTCTCCGAGCCACGATCGGTCCGTGCGCCGCTTCCAGAGCCCTATCGGTCCACGCGTCCTCTCCTGATCTCCTATTGGTCCACGCGCCGTCTCCTGAGCCCCGATCGTTCTACGCGCCGTCTCCGAGCCCCGATCCGTCCACGCGCAGTCGCCGAGCCCCAATCGGTTCTCGCACGGTCTCCTGAGCCCCAGTCGGTACACGCGCTGTCTCCGAGCCCCGATGGGTCCACGCATCGTCTCCTAAGCCCCGATCGGTCCACGCGTCGTCTCCTACGCCCCGATCGGTCCACGCGCCGTCTCCGAGCACCGGTTGGTCCACGCGCCGTCGCCCGAACCCCAATAGGTCCACGCGCCGTCGCCCGAACCCCAATTGGTCCACGAGCAACCTCCTGAGCTCCAGTCGGTCCACGCGCAGTCGCCGAGCCCCGATCGGTCCACGCATCGTCTCCTGAGCCCCGATCCTTCCACACGCCGCTTCTAGAGCCCCGATCGGTGCACGCGTCGTCTCCTGATCTCCGATCGATCTACGCGCCGTCTCCTAAGCCCCGATCGGTCCACGCGCCTTCTCCTAAGCCCCGATCGGTCCAGGCACCGCTTCCTGAGCCCCGATCGGTCCACGCGCCGTCTCCCAGCACCGATCATTTCACGCGCCGTCTCCTGAGCCCCGATCGTTCCACGCGCCGTCTCCGAGCCCCGATCGATCCACGCGCCGTCTCCTGAGCCCCGATCGGTCCACGCGCCGTATCCTAAGCCCCGATCGGTCCACGGGCCGTCTCTGAGCGCCGATAAGTTCAAGCGCCGTCTCCTGAGCCCCGATCGTTCCACGCGGCCCCTCCGAGCCCCGATCGATCCACGCGCCGTCTCCTGAGCCCCGGTCGGTCCGCGCGTCGTTTTCTTAGCCTCGATGCCTCCACGCGCCGTCTTCGAGCCACGATCGGTCCAGGCGCCGCTTCCTGAGCCCCGATCGGTCCACGCGCCGTCTCGTAAGCCCCAGTCGGTCTACGCGTCGTCTCAGAGCGCCGATCATTTCACGCGCCGTCTCGTAAGCCCCGATCATTCCACGCCCCGTCTTCGAGCCCCGATCGGTCCACGCGCCGTCTCCTAAGCCCCGATCGGTCCACGCCCCGTCTTCGAGCCCCGATCGGTCCACGCGCCGTCTCCTAAGCCCCTATCGGTCCACGCGCCGTCTCCGAGCGCCGATCGGTTCACGCGCCGTCTCCTGAGCCCCGATCGTTTCACGCGTCATCGCCGAATCCCCGATCCGTACACGCGTCGTCTCCGAGCCTCGATCGGTCCACGCGCCGTCGCGGAGCCCCGATCAGTCCAGGCGTGGCCTCCTGAGCCTCGATCGGTCCACGCGCGGCCTCCTGAGCCCCGCTCGGATCACGCGCCGTCTCCGAGCCCCGATCGATCCACGCGTCGTCTTCCAAGCCCAGATGCCTCCTCGCGCCGTCTCCGAGCCACGATCGGTCCAAGCGCTGCTTCCTGAGTCCCAATCGGTCCACGCGTTGTCTCCTAAGCCCCGATCAGTCCACGCGCCGTCTCCGAGCTCCGATCGGTCCACGCGCCGTCTCCTAAGCCCCGATCGGTCCAAGCGCCTTCTGCTAAGCCCCGACCGGTCCACGCGCCGTCTCATGAGCCCCGTTCGGCCCACGTGCCGTCTCCTAGCCCCGATCGGTTCACGCATCGTCTCCTAAGCCCCGATCGGTTAACGCGCGGCCTCCTGAGCCCCGATCGGTCCACGCGCCGTCACCGAGCCGCGATCGGTCCACGCGCGGCCTCCTGAGCCCCGATCCCTCCACACGCCGCTTCTAGAGCCCCGATCGGTGCACGCGTCGTCTCCTGATCTCCGGTCGATCTACGCGCCGTCTCCTAAGCCCCGATCGGTCCACGCGCCTTCTCCTAAGCCCCGATCGGTCCAGGCACCGCTTCCTGAGCCCCGATCGGTCCACGCGCCGTCTCCGAGCGCCGATCATTTCACGCGCCGTCTCCTGAGCCCCGATCGTTCCACGCGCCGTCTCCGAGCCCCGATCGATCCACGCGCCGTCTCCTGATCCCCGATCGGTCCACGCGCCGTATCCTAAGCCCCGATCGGTCCACGGGCCGTCTCTGAGCGCCGATAAGTTCAAGCGCCGTCTCCTGAGCCCCGATCGTTCCACGCGCCGTCTCCTGAGCCCGGATCGGTCCACGCGCCGTCTCCTGAGCCCCGATCGGTCGACGCGTCGTCTTCTGAGCCTCGATCGATCCACGCGTCGTCTCCTGAGCCCCAACCGCTCCACACGCCGTTACCTGATCCCCGATCGGTCCACGCATCGTCTCCGAGCACCGATCGGTCCACGCGCCGCTTTCTGAGCCCCGATCGGTCCACGCGCCGTGTCCGAGCCCCGATCGGTTCACGCATCCTCACCTAAGCCCCGATCGGTCTACGCGTCGTCACTGAGCCATGATCGGTCCACGCGCGGCTCCTGAGCCCCCATCGGTCCACGCGCCGTCGCCGAGCCGGGATCGGTCCACGCGCGGGCTCCTGAGCCCCGGTTGGTTCACGCGCCGTATCCGAGCCCCAATCAGTCCACGCGCCGGCTCCTGAGCCCCGATCGCTCCAGGTGCCGTTTTGTGAGCACCGTTCGGTCCACGCGTCGTCTTCAAAGCCCCGATGCCTCCACGCGCCGTCTCCGAGCCACGATCGGTCCGTGCGCCGCTTCCAGAGCCCTATCGGTCCACGCGTCCTCTCCTGATCTCCTATTGGTCCACGCGCCGTCTCCTAAGCCGCGATCGGTCCAGGTGCCGTCTCCGAGCGCCGATCGGTTCACGCGCCGTCTCCTGAGCCCTGATCGGTCCACGCGTCGTTCCCTAAGCTCCGATCCATCCACGCGCAGTCTCCTGAGCCCCGATCGGTCCACGCATCGCCTCCTGAGCTCCGGACGGTCCAGGCGCCGTCTCCGAACCCCGAGCGGTCGACGCGCCGTCTCCGAGCCCCGATGGGTCCACGCGCCGTCGCCGAACCCCAATTGGTCCACGCGCAACCGCCTGAGCCCCAGTCGGTCCACGCGCCGTTTCCTGAGCCCCGATCGGTCCACGCACCGTGTCCTGATCTCCATCGGTCCACGTGGCGCCTCCGGAGCCCCGATCGATCTACGCGAGGCTTCTGAGCCCGGGTCCGTCCACGCGCCGTCTCCTAAGCCCCGATCGCTCCAGGTGCCGTTTTCTGAGCACCGTTCGGTCCACGCGTCGTCTTCAAAGCCCCGATGCCTCCACGCGCCGTCTCCGAGCCACGATCGGTCCGTGCGCCGCTTCCAGAGCCCTATCGGTCCACGCGTCCTCTCCTGATCTCCTATTGGTCCACGCGCCGTCTCCTGAGCCCCGATCGTTCTACGCGCCGTCTCCGAGCCCCGATCCGTCCACGCGCAGTCGCCGAGCCCCAATCGGTTCACGCACGGTCTCCTGAGCCCCAGTCGGTACACGCGCTGTCTCCGAGCCCCGATGGGTCCACGCATCGTCTCCTAAGCCCCGCTCGGTTAACGCGTCGTTTCGGAGCCCCGATCGGTCTACGCGCCATCTCCTGAGCCCCGATCGGTCCACGCGTCGTCTCCTGAGCGTCGATCGTTCCACGCGCCGTCTCCGAGCGTCGATCGGTCCACGCGCCGTCCCCTGAGCCCCGATCGGTCCACGCGCCGTCTCCGAGCGCCGATCCGTCCACGCGCCGTCTTATGAGCCCCGATCGGTCCAGGCATCGTCTCCTAAGCCCCGGACGGTCCACCCGCCGTTTCCGAGCCCCGATCGCTCCACGCGCCGTCTCCTGAGCCCCGATCGGTCCACGCATCGTCTCCTAAGCCCCGATCCGTCGCCGCGTCGTGTCCTGAGCCCCGATCAATTGACGCGTCTTCTCCTGAGCCCCGATCGCTCCTCGCGCCGTCTCTTGAACCCCGATCATTCCACGCGCCTTCTCCTAAGCCACGATCGGTCCACGCGCCGTCTCCGAGCCCCAGTCGGTCCACGCGCTGTCTCCGAGCACCGATCGGTCCACGCGGCGCCTCTGGTGCCCCGATCGATCCACGCGAGTCTCCTGAGCCCCAGTCGGTCCGCGCGCCGTCTCCTGAGCCCCGATTGTTCTACGCGTCGTCTCCTGAGCCCCGATCGATCCACGCGTCGTCTCCTGAGCCCCGATCGCACCACACGCCGTTTCCTGAGCCCCGATCGGTCCACGCGTCGTCTTCAAAGCCCCGATGCCTCCACGCGCCGTCTCCGAGCCACGATCGGTCCGTGCGCAACTTTCACAACCCCGATCGGTCCACGCGTCATCTTCTGATCTCCGATCGGTCCACGCGCCGTCTCCTAAGCCCCGTTCGGTCCAAGCGCCTTCTCCTAAACCCCGGTCGGTCCACACGCCGTCTCCGAGCCTCGATCGGTCCACACGCCGTGTCCGATCCCCGATCGGTCCGCGTACCGCATTCTGAGTCGCGGTCCGTCCACGCGCCGTCTCCGAGCACCGATCGGTCGACGCGCCGTCTTCTAAGCCCAGATGCCTCCTCGCGCCGTCTCCGAGCCATGATGGGTCCAGGCGCCGCTTCCTGAGCCCCGGTCGGTCCACGCGTTGTCTCCTAAGCCCCGATCGGTCCACGCGTCGTCTCCTAAGCGCCGATCCGTCGACGCGTCGTCTCCTGAGCCCCGATCGATCCACGCGTCTTCTCCTGAGCCCCGACCGCTCCACCCGTCGTCTCCGAGCTCCGATCGGTTCACGCGGCGCCTCCGAGCCCCGATCGATCCACGCGTCGTCTTCTAAGCCCAGATGCCTCCTCGCGCCGTCTCCGAGCCCCGATCGGTCCAGGCACCGCTTCCTGAGCCCCGAACGTTCCACGCGCCGTCTCCGAGCCCCGATCGACCCACGCGCCGTCTCCTGAGCCCCGATCGGTCCACGCGCCGTATCCTAAGCCCCGATCGGTCCACGGGCCGTCTCTGAGCGCCGATAAGTTCAAGCGCCGTCTCCTGAGCCCCGATCGTTCCACGCGGCCCCTCAGAGCCCCGATCGATCCACGCGCCGTCTCCTGAGCCACGGTCGGTCCGCGCGTCGTCTTCAAAGCCCCGATGCCTCCACGCGCCATCTCCAAGCCCCGATCGCCCCTCGCGCCGTCTCCTGAGCCCCGCTCGATCCATGCGTCGTCTTCTTACCCTCGATGCCTCCACGCGCCGTCTTCGAGCCACGATCGGTCCAGGCGCCGCTTCCTGAGCCCCGATCGGTCCACGCGCCGTCTCGTAAGCCCCAATCGGTCTACGCGTCGTCTCAGAGCGCCGATCATTTCACGCGCCGTCTCGTAAGCCCCGATCATTCCACGCCCCGTCTTCGAGCCCCGATCGGTCCACGCGCCGTCTCCTAAGCCCCGATCATTCCACGCCCCGTCTTCGAGCCCCGATCGGTAAACGCGCCGTCTCCTAAGCCCCGATCCGTACACGCGTCGTCTCCGAGCCTCGATCGGTCCACGCGCCGTCGCGGAGCCCCGATCAGTCCAGGCGTGGCCTCCTGAGCCTCGATCGGTCCACGCGCGGCCTCCTGAGCCCCGATCCCTCCACACGCCGCTTCTAGAGCCCCGATCGGTGCACGCGTCGTCTCCTGATCTCCGGTCGATCTACGCGCCGTCTCCTAAGCCCCGATCGGTCCACGCGCCTTCTCCTAAGCCCCGATCGGTCCAGGCACCGCTTCCTGAGCCCCGATCGGTCCACGCGCCGTCTCCTGAGCCCCGATCGGTCGACGCGTCGTCTTCTGAGCCTCGATCGATCCACGCGTCGTCTCCTGAGCCCCAACCGCTCCACACGCCGTTACCTGAGCCCCGATCGGTCCACGCATCGTCTCCGAGCACCGATCGGTCCACGCGCCGCTTTCTGAGCACCGTTCGGTCCACGCGTCGTCTTCAAAGCCCCGATGCCTCCACGCGCCGTCTCCAAGCCCCGATCGCCCCTCGCGCCGTCTCCTGAGCCCCGCTCGATCCATGCGTCGTCTTCTTAGCCCCGATGCCTCCACGCGCCGTCTTCGAGCCACGATCGGTCCAGGCGCCGCTTCCTGAGCTTCGATCGGTCCACGCGCCGTCTCGTAAGCCCCAATCGGTCTACGCGCCGTCTCAGAGCGCCGATCATTTCACGCGCCCTCTCGTGAGCCCCGATCCTTCCACGCCCCATCTTCGAGCCCCGATCGGTCCACGCGCCGTCTCCTAAGCCCCTATCGGTCCACGCGCCGTCTCCGAGCGCCGATCGGTTCACGCGCCGTCTCCTGAGCCCCGATCGTTCCACGCGCCGTCTCCGAGCCCCGATCCGTCCACGCGCCGTCTCCTGAGCCCGGATCGGTCCACGCGTCATCGCCGAATCCCCGATCCGTAGACGCGTCGTCTCCGAGCCTCGATCGGTCCACGCGCCGTCGCGGAGCCCCGATCGGTCCAGGCGTGGCCTCCTGAGCCTCGATCGGTCCACGCGTTGTCTCCTAAGCCCCGATCGGTCCACGCGCCGTCTCCGAGCCCCGATCGGTTCACGCATCGTCACCTAAGCCCCGATCGGTCTACGCGTCGTCACCGAGCCATGATCGGTCCACGCGCGGCTCCTGAGCCCCCATCGGTCCACGCGCCGTCGCCGAGCCGGGATCGGTCCACGCGCGGGCTCCTGAGCCCCGATCGGTCCACGCGCCGTCGCCGAGCCGGGATCGGTCCACGCGCGGGCTACAGAGCCCCGGTTGGTTCACGCGCCGTATCCGAGCCCCAATCGGTCCACGCGCCGGCTCCTGAGCCCCGATCGGTCCACGCGCCGTCTCCTGAGCCCCGATCGCTCCACGCACCGTTTTCTGAGCACCGTTTGGTCCACGCGTCGTCTTCAAAGCCCCGATGCCTCCACGCGCCGTCTTCGAGCCACGATCGGTCCAGGCGCCGCTTCCTGAGCTTCGATCGGTCCACGCGCCGTCTCGTAAGCCCCAATCGGTCTACGCGCCGTCTCAGAGCGCCGATCATTTCACGCGCCCTCTCGTGAGCCCCGATCCTTCCACGCCCCATCTTCGAGCCCCGATCGGTCCACGCGCCGTCTCCTAAGCCCCTATCGGTCCACGCGCCGTCTCCGAGCGCCGATCGGTTCACGCGCCGTCTCCTGAGCCCCGATCGTTCCACGCGCCGTCTCCGAGCCCCGATCCGTCCACGCGCCGTCTCCTGAGCCCGGATCGGTCCACGCGTCATCGCCGAATCCCCGATCCGTAGACGCGTCGTCTCCGAGCCTCGATCGGTCCACGCGCCGTCGCGGAGCCCCGATCGGTCCAGGCGTGGCCTCCTGAGCCTCGATCGGTCCACGCGTTGTCTCCTAAGCCCCGATCGGTCCACGCGCCGTCTCCGAGCCCCGATCGGTTCACGCATCGTCACCTAAGCCCCGATCGGTCTACGCGTCGTCACCGAGCCATGATCGGTCCACGCGCGGCTCCTGAGCCCCCATCGGTCCACGCGCCGTCGCCGAGCCGGGATCGGTCCACGCGCGGGCTCCTGAGCCCCGATCGGTCCACGCGCCGTCGCCGAGCCGGGATCGGTCCACGCGCGGGCTACAGAGCCCCGGTTGGTTCACGCGCCGTATCCGAGCCCCAATCGGTCCACGCGCCGGCTCCTGAGCCCCGATCGGTCCACGCGCCGTCTCCTGAGCCCCGATCGCTCCACGCACCGTTTTCTGAGCACCGTTTGGTCCACGCGTCGTCTTCAAAGCCCCGATGCCTCCACGCGCCGTCTCCGAGCCACGATCCGTCCGTGCGCCGGTTCCAGAGCCCTCTCGGTCCACGCGCCGTCTCCGAGCTCCGATCGGTCCACGCGCCGTCTCCTATGCCCCGATCGGTCCAAGCGCCTTCTGCTAAGCCCCGATCGGTCCACGCGCCGTCTCCGAGCGCCGATCGGTTCACGCGCCGTCACCTGAGCCCCGATCGTTCCACGCGCCGTCTCCGAGCCCCGATCGGTCTACGCGCCATCTCCTAAGCCCCGATCGGTCCACGCGCCTTCTCCTCATCCCCGATCGGTCCACGCGCCGTCTCGGAGCCCCGATCGGCCCACGCGCCGTCTCCTGAGCCCCGATCCGTCCACGCGCAGTCGCCGAGCCCCGATCGGTCCAGGCGCCGTCTCCTGAGCCTCGATCGGTCCACACGCCTTTCCCTGAGCCCCGATCGGTCGACGCGTCGTCTCCTAAGACCCGACCGGATCACCTGCCGTCTCCTGAGCCCCGATCGGTCCACGCGTCTTCTCCTGAGCCCCGATCGCTCGACGCGCCGTATCCGATCGCCGATCGGTCCGCGTGACGCATTCTAAGCTACGGTCCGTCCACGCGTCGTCTCCTGAACCCCGATACGTCCACACACAGGCGCCGAGCCCCGATCGATCCACGGGTCGTCTTCTAAGCCCAGATGCCTCCACGCGACGTCTCCTGAGCCCCGAACGGTCCACGCGTCGGCTCCTAAGCCTCGATCGGTCCACGTGCCATCTCCTGAGCCCCCATCGGTCCAGGCGTCGTCTCCGAGCCCCGATCGGTCGACGCGTCGTCTCCTAAGCCCCCACCGGTTCACGCGCCGTCTCCTGGGCACCGACCGGTTCACGCGCCGTCTCCTGGGCACCGATCTATTCACGTGCCGTCTCCTAAGCCCCGATCGGTCCACACATCGTCTCCTAAGCCCCAATCGGTCCACGCGTCGTCTCCTAATCCCCGATCCGTCGCCGCGTCGTCTTCCTGAGCCCCGATCAATTGACGCGTCTTCTCCTGAGCCCCGATCGCTCCTCGCGCCGTCTCCTGAGCCCCGCTCGGTCCATGCGTTGTCTTCTTAGCCCCGATGCCTCCACGCGTCGTCTCGGAGCCACGATCGGTCCTGGCGCCGCTTCCTGAGCCCCAATCGGTCCACGCGCCGTCTCGTAAGCCCCAATCGGTCCACGCGCCGTCTCCTGAGCCCCGATCGTTCCACGCGCCTTCTCGTAAGCCACGATCGGTCCGCGCGCCGTGTCCGAGCGCCGATTGGTTCACGCACCGTCTCCTGAGCCCCGATCGTTCCACGCGCCGTCTCCGAGCCGCGATCGGTCCACGCGCCGTCGCCGAGCCATGATCGGACCACGCGCAGCCTCCTGAGCCCCGATCCGTCCACGTGGTGGCGCCGAGCCGCGATCGGCCCACGCGCGGCCTCCTGAGCCCCAATCGGTCCACCCGCCGTTTCCGAGCCCCGACCGCTCCACGCGTCGTCTCCTGAGCCGCGCGCGGTCAATGCGTCGTCTTCTTACCCCCGATCGCTCCACGCGCCGTCTCCTGAGCTCCAATCGGTCCACTTATCGTCTCCTAAGCCCCGGTCACTCCACGCGCCGTCTCCTGAGCCCCGATCGATCCACGCGCCGTCTCCTGAGCCCCGATCGGTCCACGCGCCGTCCCGGAGTCCCGATCGGTCCACGCGCCGATTCCTAAGCCCCAATCTGTCCACGCGTCGTCTCCTAAGCCCCGATCGGTCCACGCGCCGTGTCCGAGCCCCGATCGCTCCACGCGCCGTCTCCGGAGCCCCGATCGGTCCACGCGCCGTCTCCGAGCACCGATTGGTTCACGCACCGTCTCCTGAGCCCCGATCGGTCCACGCGTCGTCTTCGAGCACCGATCGATCCACGCGCCGTCTCCTGAGCCCCGATCGTTCCACGCGCCTTCTCCTAAGCCACGATCGGTCCACGCGCCGTGTCCGAGCGCCAATTGGTTCACGTGCCATCTCCTGAGACCCGATCGGTCCACGAGTCGTCTCCTAAGCCCCAATCGGTCCACCTATCGTCTCCTAAGCCCCGATCTTTTAACATGCCGTATCCGAGCCCCGACCGGTCCACCGCCGTCTCCTGAGCCCCGATCCGTCCACGCGCTGGTGCGGACCCGTGATCGGTCCACGCGCGGCCTCCTGAGCCCCAATCGGTCCATGCGCCGTTTCCTGAGCCTCGATCGGTCCACGCGTCGCTTCCTAAGCCCCATAGGTCCACGCGTCGTTTCCTAACCCTGGACGGCCCATGCGTCGTCTCCTAAGCCCCGATCGGTTCACGCGCCGTCTCCGAACCCCGATCGGTCCACGGCCCATCTCCTGCTCCCCAATCGGTCCACGCGCCGCCTCCGGAGCCCCGATCGATCCGCACGAATCTCCTGAGCTCCGGTCGGTCCACGCGCGGCCTCCTGAGCCCCAATCGGTCCATGCGCCGTTTCCTGAGCCTCGATCGGTCCACGCGTCGCTTCCTAAGCCCCATAGGTCCACGCGTCGTTTCCTAACCCTGGACGGCCCATGCGTCGTCTCCTAAGCCCCGATCGGTTCACGCGCCGTCTCCGAACCCCGATCGGTCCACGGCCCATCTCCTGCTCCCCAATCGGTCCACGCGCCGCCTCCGGAGCCCCGATCGATCCGCACGAATCTCCTGAGCTCCGGTCGGTCCACGCGCCGACTCCTGAGCCCCGGTCGGTCCTCTCGCCGTCTCCGAGCCCCGATCGGTCCACGTACCGTCTCCGAAGCCCCGATCGGTCCACACGCCGTATCCTGAGCCCCGATCGGTTCACGCGCCGGTTCCTGAGCCCCGATCGGTCCACGCGTCGTCTTCTAAGCCCAGATGCCTCAAGCCGCCGTCCCCGAACCACGATCGGTCCAGGCGCCACTTCCTGAGCACCGATCGGTCGACGCGTCCTCTGCTAAACCCCGATCGGTCCACGCGTCGTCTCCTGAGCCCCGATCGGTCCACGCGTCGTCTCCTAAGCCCCGACTGGTCCACGCGCCGGCTCCGAGCCCTGATCGGTCCACGCACTGTCTCCTGGTCCCCATCGGTCCACACGGCGCCTCCGGATCCCCGATCGATCCACGCGAGTCACCTGAGCCCCGGTCAGTCCGCGCCCCGTCTCCTGAGCCCCGATCGGTCCACGCGCCTTCTCCTAAGCCACGATCGGTCCACGCGCCGTGTCCGAGCGCCGATTGGTTCACACGCCATCTCCTGAGCCCCGATCGGTCCACGCGCCGTCTCCGAGCTCCGATCGGTCCACGCGCCGTTTCCTGAGCCCCGATCGGTCCATACGTCGTCTTCTAAACCCCGATGCCTCCACGCGCCGTCTCCTACGCCCCGATCGCTCCACGCACCGTCTCCTACTCCCCGATCGGTTCACACGCCGCCTCCGAAGGTCCGTTAGATCCACGCGAGTCTCCTAAGCCCCGACCGGTCCACGCGCTATCTCCTGAGCCCCGATCGGTCCACGAGTCGTCTCCTAAGCCCTGATCGGTCCACGTGCCGTCTCCGAGCCCCGATGGGTCCACGCGCCGCCTCCTGACCTTCGATCGGTCCGCGCATCGTCTCCTAAGCCCCGATCGGTCCACGCGCCGTCTCCGAGCGCCGATCGGTTCACGCGCCTTCTCCTGAGCCCCGATCCGTCCACGCGTCGTCTCCTAAGCCCCGATACGTCCACACGCCGTCTCCGAGCCCCGATGGGTCCACGCGTCGCCTCCTGAGCCCCGATCGATCCACGCGAGTCTCCTGAGCCCCGGTCGGTCCACGCGCCGTCTCCTGAGCCCCGATGCGTCGATGCGTCCTCTCCTGAGCCCCGATCAATTGACGCGTCTTCTCCTGAGCCCCGATCGCTCCTCGCGCCGTCTCCTGCGCCCCGCTCGGTCCATGCGTCGTCTTCTTAGGCCCGATGCCTCCACGCGCCGTCTCCGAGCCACGATCGGTCTAGGCGCCGCTTCCTGAGCCCCGATCGGTCCACGCGCCGTCTCCGAACCCCGATCGGTCGACGCGCTGTCTCCGAGCCCCGATCGGTCCACGCGCCGTCTTCGAGCCCCGATCGGTCCACTCATCGTCTCCTAAGCCCCAATCGGTTAACGCGCCGTCTCCTGAGCCCCGATCGTTCCACGCGCCGTCTCCGAGCCCCGATCGGTCCCTGCGCCGTCTCCTGAGCCCCAATAGGTCCACTCGCTGTCTCCTGAGCCCCAATAGGTCCACTCGCTGTCTCCTGAGCCCCGATAGGTACACGCGTCGTTTCCTACGCCCCGATCAGTCCACGCGTCGTCTCCCAGGCCCCGATCGGTCCACGCGCCGTCTCCGAGCCCCGATCGGTCCACGCACCGTGTCCTGATCCCCATCGGTCCACGCGGCGCCTCCGGAGCCCCGATCGATCTACGCGAGGCTTCTGAGCCCGGGTCCGTCCACGCGCCGTCTCCTAAGCCCCGATCGCTCCAGGTGCCGTTTTCTGAGCACCGTTCGGTCCACGCGTCGTCTTCAAAGCCCCGATGCCTCCACGCGCCGTCTCCGAGCCACGATCGGTCCGTGCGCCGCTTCCAGAGCCCTATCGGTCCACGCGTCCTCTCTTGATCTCCTATTGGTCCACGCGCCGTCTCCTAAGCCGCGATCGGTCCAGGTGCCGTCTCCGAGCGCCGATCGGTTCACGCGCCGTCTCCTGAGCCCTGATCGGTCCACGCGTCGTTCCCTAAGCTCCGATCCATCCACGCGCAGTCTCCTGAGCCCCGATCGGTCCACGCATCGCCTCCTGAGCTCCGGACGGTCCAGGCGCCGTCTCCGAACCCCGAGCGGTCGACGCGCCGTCTCCGAGCCCCGATGGGTCCACGCGCCGTCGCCGAACGCCAATTGGTCCACGCGCAACCGCCTGAGCCCCAGTCGGTCCACGCGCCGTTTCCTGAGCCCCGATCAGTCCACGCGCCGTCTCCTGAGCCCCGATCGATCTACGCGTCGTCTCCTAAGCCCCGATTGGTGGACGAGCCGTCTCCCAACCACGATCGGTTCACGCGCCGTCTCCTAAGCCCCCATCTGTCTACGACCCGTCTCCGGGCCCCGATCGATGCACGCGCCGTCTCCTAAGCCCCGATCGATCCACGCGCCGTCGCCGAAGCACAATTGGTCCACGCGCAAGCGCCTGAGCCCCGATCGGTCCACGCATCGTCTCCTAAGCCCCAATCGGTTAACGCGCCGTCTCCTGAGCCCCGATCGTTCTACGCGCCGTCTCCGAGCCCCGATCCGTCCACGCGCAGTCGCCGAGCCCCAATCGGTTCACGCACGGTCTCCTGAGCCCCAGTCGGTACACGCGCTGTCTCCGAGCCCCGATGGGTCCTCGCATCGTCTCCTAAGCCCCGTTCGGTTAACGCGTCGTTTCGGAGCCCCGATCGGTCTACGCGCCATCTCCTGAGCCCCGATCGGTCCACGCGTCGTCTCCTGAGCGCCGATCGTTCCACGCGCCGTCTCCGAGCGTCGATCGGTCCACGCGCCGTCCCCTGAGCCCCGATCGGTCCACGCGCCGTCTCCGAGCGCCGATCCGTCCACGCGCCGTCTTCTGAGCCCCGATCGGTCCAGGCATCGTCTCCTAAGCCCCGGACGGTCCACCCGCCGTTTCCGAGCCCCGATCGCTCCACGCGCCGTCTCCTGAGCCCCGATCGGTCCACGCATCGTCTCCTAAGCCCCGATCCGTCGCCGCGTCGTGTCCTGAGCCCCGATCAATTGACGCGTCTTCTCCTGAGCCCCGATCGCTCCTCGCGCCGTCTCTTGAACCCCGATCATTCCACGCGCCTTCTCCTAAGCCACGATCGGTCCACGCGCCGTCTCCGAGCCCCAGTCGGTCCACGCGCTGTCTCCGAGCACCGATCGGTCTACGCGTCGTCTCCGAGCCCCGATCGGTCCACGCGCCGTCTCCGAGCCCCGAACGGTTCACGCACCGTCTCCTGGTCCCAATCGGTCCACGCGGCGCCTCTGGTGCCCCGATCGATCCACGCGAGTCTCCTGAGCCCCAGTCGGTCCGCGCGCCGTCTCCTGAGCCCCGATTGTTCTACGCGTCGTCTCCTGAGCCCCGATCGATCCACGCGTCGTCTCCTGAGCCCCGATCGCACCACACGCCGTTTCCTGAGCCCCGATCGGTCCACGCGTCGTCTTCAAAGCCCCGATGCCTCCACGCGCCGTCTCCGAGCCACGATCGGTCCGTGCGCAACTTTCACAACCCCGATCGGTCCACGCGTCATCTCCTGATCTCCGATCGGTCCACGCGCCGTCTCCTAAGTCCCGATCGGTCCACGCGCCGTCTCCGAGCGCCGATCGGTTGACGCGCCGTCTCCTGAGCCCCGATCGTTCCACGTGCCGTCTCCGAACTCCGATCGGTCCACGCGCCGTCTCCTAAGCCCCGTTCGGTCCAAGCGCCTTCTCCTAAACCCCGGTCGGTCCACACGCCGTCTCCGAGCACCGATCGGTCGACGCGCCGTCTTCTAAGCCCAGATGCCTCCTCGCGCCGTCTCCGAGCCATGATGGGTCCAGGCGCCGCTTCCTGAGCCCCGGTCGGTCCACGCGTTGTCTCCTAAGCCCCGTTCGGTCCACGCGCCGTCACCTAAGCCCCGATCATTCCACGCGCCGTCTCCGAGCCCCGATCGGCCCACGGGCCGTCTCCTGAGCCCCGATCGGTCCATGCGTTGTCTCCTAAGCCCCGATCGGTCCACGCGTCGTCTCCTAAGCGCCGATCCGTCGACGCGTCGTCTCCTGAGCCCCGATCGATCCACGCGTCTTCTCCTGAGCCCCGACCGCTCCACCCGTCGTCTCCGAGCTCCGATCGGTCCAGGTGCCGTTTCCGAGCCCCGATTGGTCCATGCGTCGTCTTCGAAGCCCCGATGCCTCCACGCGCCGTCTCCGAGCCACGATCGGTGCAGGCGCCGCTTCCTGAGCCCCGATCGGTCCACGCGCTGTCTCCTGAGCCCCGATCCATCCACGCGCAGTCGCCGAGCCGCGATCGGTCCACGCGCGGTCTACTGAGCTCCGGTCGGTCCACACGCCGCGGCGAACCCCAATTGGTCCACGCGCAACCTCTCGAGCCCCTGTCGGTAAACGCGCTGTCTCCGAGCCCCGATCGGTCCACGTATGTTCTCCTAAGCCCCAATTAGTCCACGCGCCGTCTCCTAAGCCCCGATCTGCCCACGAGCCGTCTCCGAGCTCCGATCGGTCCACGCGCCGTCTCCAAACCTCGATCCGTACACGCGTCGTCTCCGAGCCCCGATGGGTCCACGCGCCATCGCCGAACCCCGATCGGTCCACGCATCGTCTCCTAAGCCCCAATCGGTTAACGCGCCGTCTCCGAGCCCCAATCGGTCCACGCGGCGCCTCCGGAGCCCCGATCGATCTACGCGAGTCTCCTGAGCCCCAGTCGGTCCGCGCGCCGTCTCCGGAGCCCCGATCGGTCCACGCGCCGTCTCCTAAGCCCCGTTCGGTCCAAGCGTCTTCTCCTAAACCTCGGTCGGTCCTCGCGCCGTTTCCGACCCCCGATCGGCTCACGCATCGTCTCCTAAGCCCCGATCGGCTAACGCGTCGACTCCGAGCCCCGATCGTTCCACGCGCCGTCCCCGATCCCCGATCGATCCACGCGCCGTCTCCGAGCGCCGATCCGTTCACGCGCCGTCACCCGAGCCCCGATCGTTCCACACGCCGTCTCCGAGTCCCGATCGGTCCACGCTCCGTCTCCTGATCCCCGATCCGTAAACGCGTCGTCTCCTAAGCCCCGATCGGTCCACGCGGCGTCTCCGAGCCCCGATCGGTCCACACGCCGTATCCGAGCCCCGATCGGTCCGCGTGACGCATTCTAAGCCACGGTCCGTCCACGCGCCGTCTCCGAGCACCGATCGGTCCACGCGCCGTCTCCTGAGCCCCGATCGGTCTACGCGCCGTCTCATGAGCCCCGATCGGTCAACGCATCCTCTCCTAAGCCCCGATACGTTCACGCGCCGTCTCCTAAGCCCCGATCGGTTAACGCGCCGTCTCCGAGCCCCGATCAGTCCACGCGCCGTCCCCTGAGCCCCGGCCGGTTCGTGCGCCGTCTCCGAGCCCCGTTCGATCTACGCGTCGTCTTGTAAGCCCAGATGCCTTCTCTCGCCGTATCCGGGCCACGATCGGTCCAGGCGCCGCTTCCTGAGCCACGATCGGTCCACGCGTTGTCTCCTAGGCCCCGATCGGTCCACGCGCCTTCTCCGAGCCCCGATCGGTTCCCGCATCGGATCCTAAGCCCCGATCGGTTAACGCACCGTCTCCGAGCCCCGAACGGTCCACGCGCGGTCGCCGAACCCCAATTGGTCCACGCGCAACCGCCTGAGCCCCAGTCGGTTCACGCGCTGTCGCCGAACCTCGATCGGTCCACGCATCGTCTCCGAGCCCCCAGTGGTCCACGTGCCGTCTGCCAGCCCCGATCGGTCCACGCGCCGTCTCCTAATCCCCAATCTGTCCACGACCCGTCTCCGGGCCCCGATCGGTGCACGCGCCGTCTCCTAAGCCCCGATCGGTCAACGCGCCGTCGCCGAACCCCAATTGGTCCACGCGAAACCGCCTGAGCCCCAGTCGGTCCACGCGCTGTCTCCGAGCCCCGATCGGTCCACGCGTCGTCTCCGAGCCCCGATCGGTCCACGCGTCGTCGCCGAGTCATGATCTGTCCACGCGCGGCCTCCTGAGCCCCGATCGATCCACGCGCCGTCTCCTGAGCCCCGCTCGGTCCATGCGTCGTCTTCTTAGCCCCGATGCATCCACGCGCCGTCTCCGAGCCACGATCGGTCTAGGCGCCGCTTCCTGACCCCGATCGGTCCACGCGCTGTCTCCTAAGCCCCAATCGGTCCACGCGCCGTCTCCTAAGCCGCGATCGGTCCAAGCGGCGACTCCGAGCCCCGATCGGTCCACGCACCGTCTCCTGATCCCCATCGGTCCACGCGGCGTTTTCTGAGCACCGTTCGGTCCACGCGTCGTCTTCAAAGCCCCGATGCCTCCACGCGCCGTCTCCGAGCCACGATCGGTCCGTGCGCCGCTTCCAGAGCCCCGATCTGTGCACGCGTCTTCTCCTGATCTCCGGTCGGTCCACGCGCCGTCTCATAAGCCCCGATCGGTCCACGCGCCGTCTCCGAGCGCCGATCGGTTCACGGGCCGTCTCTGAGCCGCGATCGATAAAGCCGCCGTCATCAAGCCCCGATCCGTACACGCGTCGTCTCCGAGCCCCGATGCCTCTACGCGCCGTCTCCGAGCTACGATCGGTTCAGGCGCCGCTTCCCGAGCCCCGATCAGTCCACGTGCCGTCTCCTAAGCCCCGATCGCTCCACGGACTGTTTCCTGATCCCCGATCGGTCCACGCGCCGCCTCCTGAGTCCTGATCGGTCAACGCGTCGTGTCCTAAGCCCTGATCGGTCCACGTGCCGTCTCCGAGCCCCGATGGGTCCACGCGCCACATCCTGAGCCCCGATCGGACGACGCGTCGTCTCCTGAGCCTTGATCGGTCCACGCGTCGTCTCCTGAACCCCGATTGCTCCACGGGCCGTTTCCTGAGCCCCGATCGGTCCACGCGTCGTGTTCTAAGCCCAGATGCCTCCTCGCGCCGTCTCCGAGCCAGGATGGGTCCAGGCGCCGCTTCCTGAGCCCCGATCGGTCCACGCGTTGTCTCCTAAGCCCCGTTCGGCCCACGCGCCGTCTCCTAAGCCCCGATCGGTCCACGCGCCGTCTCCTGAGCCCCGATCGGTCCACGCGTTGTTTCCTAAGCCCCGATCGGTCCACGCGTCGTCTCTTAAGCCCCGATCCGTCGACGCGTCGTCTCCTGAGCCCCCATCGGTCCACGTGCCGTCTCCGAGCGACGATCGGTTCACGCACCGGCTCCTGAGCCCCGATCGTTCCACGCGCCGTTTCCGAGCCCCGATCGGTCCACGCGCCGTCTCCTGAGCCTGGATCGGTCCACCCGT
This sequence comes from Netelia fuscicornis, assembly GCA_946811545.1. NCBI lineage: Eukaryota > Metazoa > Arthropoda > Insecta > Hymenoptera > Ichneumonidae > Netelia > Netelia fuscicornis. The sequence continues at coordinate 28,605,665 of OX328014.1, read as the reverse complement.
CGTCCTCGAATCCCCGATCCGCACACGCGTCGTCTCCGAGCCTCGACCCGTTCACGCGCCGTCTCCTGAGCCCCGATCATTCCATGCGCCGTCTCCTAAGCCGCGATCCGTCCACGGGCCGTCTCCGAGCTGCTATCGGTAAACGCGCCGTCACCAAGCCCTGATCCGTACACGCGTCGTCTCCGAGCCCCGATCGGTCCACGCGCCGTCGCCGAGCCTCGATCGGTCCAGGCGCGGCCTCCTGAGCCCCGATCGGTTCACGCGCCGGCTCCGAGCCGGATCGGACCACGTGCCGTCTCCTGAGCCCCGGTCGGTTCACGCTCCGTCTCCGAGCCCCGATGGGTCCACGCGCGGTCTCCTAAGCCCCGGTCGGTCCACGCGCCGTCGCCGAACCCCAATTCGTACACGCGCAACCTCCTGAGCCCCAGTCGGTCCACGCGCCGTCTCCTAAGCCCCAATCTGTCCACGACCCGTCTCTGGGCCCCGATCGGTGCACGCGCCGTCTCCTGAGCCCCGATCGGTCCACGCGCCGTCTCCTGAACCCCGATACGTCCGCACGCAGTCGCCGAGCCCCGATCGGTCCACGCGCCGTCGCCGAGCCTCGATCGGTCCACGCGCGGCGTCCTGAGCCCCGGTCGGTTCACGCGCCGTCTCCGAGCCCCGATCGATCCACGCGTCGTCTTCTAAGACCAGATGCCTCCTCGCGCCGTCTCCGAGCCAGGATCGGTTCAGGCGCCGCTTCGTGAGCCCCGATTGGTCCACACTCCGTCACCAAGCCCCGATCCGTACACGCGTCGTCTCCGAGCCCCGATCGGTCCACGCGCCGTTTCCGAGCCCCGATCGGTCCGCGCGTCGTCTCCGAGCCTCGATCGGTCCTCGCGTCGTCTCCTAAGCCCCGACTGGTCCACGCGCCGTCTCCTGAGCCCTGGTCGGTTCACGCGCCGTCTCCGAGCCCTGATCGATCCACGCGTCGTCTTGTAAGCCCAGATGCCTCCACGCGCCGTCTCCGAGCCACGATCGGTCCAGGCGCCGCTTCCTGAGCCCCGATCGGTCCACGCGCCGTCTCCTAAGCCCCAATCGCTCCAGGCGCCGTCTCCGAACGCCGATCATTTCACGCGCTGTCTCCTGAGTCCCGATCGTTCCACGCGCAGTATCCGAGCCCCGATCGATCCACGCGCTGTCTCCTGAGCCCCGATCGGTCCACGCGTCGTTCCCCAAGCCCCGATCCATCGACGCGCCGTCTCCTGATGCCCAATCGGTCCACGCGCAGTCTCCTGAGCCCCGATAGGTACACGCGTAGTCTCCTACGCCCCGATCGGTCCACGCGCCGCCTCCGGAGCCCCAATCGATCAACGTGAGTCTCCTAAGCCCCGATCGGTCCACGTGCCGTCTCCGAGCCCCGATCGGTCCACGCGTCGTCTCCTAATCCCCGATCGGTCCACACGCCGTCTCCGAGCCCCGATGGGTCTACGCGTCGCCTCCTGAGCCCCGGTCGGTCCACGCGCCGTCTCCGGAGCCCCGATCGGTCCACGCGTCGTCTCCTAAGCCCCGATCGGTCCACGCGTCGTCTCCTAAGCCTCGATCCGTCGACGCGTCGTCTCCTGAGCCACGATCAATTGACGCGTCTTCTCCTGAGCCCGATCGCTCCTCGCGCCGTCTCCTGAGCCCCGATCGGTCCACGCGTCGTCTCCGAGCTCCGATCGGTCCACACGCCGTTTCCTGAGCCCCGATCGGTCCATGCGTCGTCTTCTTAGCCCCGATGCCTCCACGCGCCGTCTCCGAGCCAAGATCGGTCCAGGCGCCGCTTCCTGAGCCCCGATCGGTCCAAGCGCCGTATCCTAATCCCCGATCGGTCCACGCGCCGTCTCCGAGCGCCGATAAGTTCAAGCGCTGTCTCCGAGCCCCGATCGGTTAACGCGCCGTCTCCGAGCCCCGATCGGCCCACGCGCCGTCTCCTGAGCCTCGATCCGTCGACGCGTCGTCTCCCGAGCCACGATCAATTGACGCGTCTTCTCCTGAGCCCGATCAGTCCTCGCGCCGTCTCCTGAGCCCCGATCGGTCCACGCGTCGTCTCCGAGCTCCGATCGGTCCACACGCCGTTTCCTGAGCCCCGATCGGTCCATGCGTCGTCTTCTTAGCCCCGATGCCTCCACGCGCCGTCTCCGAGCCAAGATCGGTCCAGGCGCCGCTTCCTGAGCCCCGATCGGTCCAAGCGCCGTATCCTAAGCCCCGATCGGTCCACGCGCCGTCTCCGAGCGCCGATAAGTTCAAGCGCTGTCTCCGAGCCCCGATCGGTTAACGCGCCGTCTCCGAGCCCCGATCGGCCCACGCGCCGTCTCCTGAGCCCCGATCCGTCCACGCGCAGTCGCCGAGCACCGTTCGGTCCAGGCGCCGTCTCCTGAGCCCCGATCGGTCCACACCCCTTCCCCTGAGCCCCGATCGGTCGACGCGTCGTCTCCTAAGACCCGACCGGTTCACCCGCCGTCTCCTGTGCACCGATCGATTCACGTGCCGTCTCCTAAGCCCCGATCGGTCCACACGTCGTCTCCTAAGCCCCAATCGGGCCACGCGTCGTCTCCTAAGCCCCGATCAGTCGCCGCGTCGTCTCCTGAGCCCCGATCAATTGACGCGACTTCTCCTGAGCCCCGATCGCTCCTCGCGCCGTCTCCTGAGCCCCGCTCCGTCCATGCGTCCTCTTCTAAGCCCCCATGCCTCCACGCACCGTCTCCTGAGCCCCGATCGGTCCACGCGTCGTCTCCGAGCTCCGATCGGTCCACACGCCGTTTCCTGAGCCCCGATCGGTCCATGCGTCGTCTTCTTAGCCCCGATGCATCCACGCGCCGTCTCCGAGCCACGATCGGTCCAGGCGCCGCTTCCTGAGCCCCGATCGGTCCCTGCGCCGTATCCTAAGCCCCGATCGGTCCACGCGCCGTCTCCGAGCGCCGATAAGTTCAAGCGCCGTCTCCTGAGCCCCGATCGTTCCACGCGGCGTCTTCGAGCCTCGATCGATCCACGCGCCGTCTCCTGAGCCCCGATCGGTCGACGCGTCGTCTTCTGAGCCCCGATCGATCCACGCGTCGTCTCCTGAGCCACGATCAATTGACGCGTCTTCTCCTGAGCCCGATCGCTCCTCGCGCCGTCTCCTGAGCCCCGATCGGTCCACGCGTCGTCTCCGAGCTCCGATCGGTCCACACGCCGTCTCCGAGCGCCGATTAGTTCACGCGCCGTCTCCTGACCCCCGATCGCTCCACGCTCCGTCTCCCAGCCCCGATCGGTCCACGCGCCGTCTCCTGAGCCCGGATCGGTCCACGCGCCGTCGCCGAACCCCAATTGGTCCACGCGCCACCGCCTGTGCCCCAGTCGGTCCACGCGCTGTCTCCGAGCGCAGATCGGTCCACGCGCCGTCTCCGAGCTCCGATCGGTCCACGCGCCGTCTCCTAAGCCCCGATCGGTCCACGCGCGGTCTCCGAGCGCCGATCGGTTCACGCGCCGTCACCTGAACCCCGATCGTTCCACGCGCCGTCTCCGAACCCGGTCGGTCTACGCGCCGTCTCCTAAGCCCCGATCGGTCCACGCGCCTTCTCCTCATCCCCGATCGGTCCACGCGCCGTCTCGGAGCGCCGATTGGTTCACGCGCCGTCTCCTGAGCCCCGATCGCTCCACGCGCAGTCGCCGAGCCTCGATCGGTTCATGCGAGGTCTCCTGAGCCCCGGTCGGTCCACGCGCCGTCGCCGAACCCCAATTGGTCCACGCGCAACCTCCTGAGCCCCAGTCGGTACACGCGCTGTCTCCGAGCCCCGATCGGTCCCCGCATAGTCTCCTAAGCCCCGCTCGGTTAACGCGTCGTCTCCTGAGCCCCGATCGGTCCACGCGTCGTCTCCTAAGCCCCGATCGGTCCTCGCGCCGTCTCCTAAGCCCCGGTCGGTTCACGCGCCGTCTCCGAGCCCCGTTCGATCCACGCGTCGTCTTCTAAGACCAGATGCCTCCTCGCCCCGTCTCCGAGCCAGGATCGGTTCAGGCGCTGCTTCGAGAGCCCCGATCGGTCCACACTCCGTCACCAAGCCCCGATCCGTACACGCGTCGTCTCCGAGCCCCGATCGCTCCTCGCGCCGTCTCCTGAGCCCCGATCGTTCCACGCGCCGTATCCGAGCCCCGATCGATCCACGCACCGTCTCCTGAGCCCCGATCGGTCCACGCGTCGTTCCCCAAGCCCCGATCCATCGACGCGCCGTCTCCTGATGCCCAATCGGTCCACGCGCAGTCTCCTGAGCCCCGGTAGGTACACGCGTAGTCTCCTAAGCCCCGATCGGTCCACGCGCCGCCTCCGGAGCCCCAATCGATCAACGTGAGTCTCCTAAGCCCCCATCGGTCCACGTGCCGTCTCCGAGCCCCGATCGCTCCTCGAGCCGTCTCCTGAGCCCCGATCGTTCCACGCGCCGTATCCGAGCCCCGATCGATCCACGCACCGTCTCCTAACCCCCGATCGGTCCACGCGTCGTCTCCTCAGCCCCGATCCGTCGACGCGTCGTCTCCTGAGCCACGATCAATTGACGCGTCTTCTCCTGAGCCCGATCGCTCCACGCGCCATCTCCTGAGCCCCGATCGGTCCACGCGCCGTCTCCGAGCTCCGATCGGTCCACGCGCCGTCTCCTAAGCCCCGATCAGTCCAAGCGCCTTCTGCTAAGCCCCGATCGGTCCACGCGCCGTCTCCGAGCGCCGATCGGTTTACGCACCGTCACCTGAGCCCCATCGTTCCACGCCCCGTCTCCGAGCCCCGATCGGTCCACGCGCCGTCTCCTAAGCCCCGATCGGTCCACACGCCTTCTCCTCATCCCCGATCGGTCCACGCGCCGTCTCGGAGCGCCGATTGGTTCACGCGCCGTCTCCTGAGCCCCGATCGCTCCACGCGCCGTCTCCTGAGCCCCGATCGTTCCACGCGCCTTCTCCTAAGCCACGATCGGTCCACGCGCCGTCTCCGAGCGCCGATCATTTCACGCGCCGTCTCCTGAGCCCCTATCGTTCCACGCGCCGTCTCCGAACCCCGATCGATCCACGCGCCGTCTCCTGAGCCCCGATCGGTCCACGCGTCGTTCCCCAAGCCCCGATCCATCGACGCGCCGTCTCCTGATGCCCAATCGGTCCACGCGCTGTCTCCTGAGCCCCGATAGGTACACGCGTAGTCTCCTAAGCCCCGATCGGTCCACGCGCCGCCTCCTGAGCCCCAGTCGATCAACGTGAGTCTCCTAAGCCCCGACCGGTCCACGCGCCGTCTCCTGAGCCCCGATCGGTCCACGCGTCGTCTCCTAAGCCCCGATCCGTCGACGCGTCGTCTCCTGAGCCACGATCAATTGACGCGTCTTCTCCTGAGCCCGATCGCTCCTCGCGCCGTCTTCTGAGCCCCGATCGGTCGACGCGTCGTCTTCTGAGCCCCGATCGATCCACGCGTCGTCTCCTGAGCCACGATCAATTGACGCGTCTTCTCCTGAGCCCGAACGCTCCTCGCGCCGTCTCCTGAGCCCCGATCGATCCACGCGCCGTCTCCTGAGCCCCGATCGGTCCACGCGTCGTTCCCCAAGCCCCGATCCATCGACGCGCCGTCTCCTGATGCCCAATCGGTCCACGCGCAGTCTCGTGAGCACCGATCGGTCCACGCGTCGACTCCTAAGCCCCGATCGGTCCACGCGCCGTCTCCGGAGCCCCAATCGATCAACGTGAGTCTCCTAAGCCCCGACCGATCCACGCGCCGTCTCCTGAGCCCCGATCGGTCCACGTATCGTCTCCTAAGCCCCGATCGGTCCACTCGTCGTCTCCTAAGTCCCGATCGGTCCACGCGCCGTCTCCGAGCCCCGATCGGTCCACGCGTCGTCTTCTGAGCCCCGATCGATCCACGCGTCGTCTCGTGAGCCACGATCAATTGACGCGTCTTCTCCTGAGCCCGATCGCTCCTCGCGCCGTCTCCTGAGCCCCGATCGGTCCACGCGTCGTCTCCGAGCTCCGATTAGTTCACGCGCCGTCTCCTGACCCCCGATCGCTCCACGCTCCGTCTCCCAGCCCCGATCGGTCCACGCGCCGTCTCCTGAGCCCGGATCGGTCCACGCGCCGTCTCCTGAGCCCGGATCGGTCCACGCGCCGTCGCCGAACCCCAATTGGTCCACGCGCCACCGCCTGTGCCCCAGTCGGTCCACGCGCTGTCTCCGAGCGCAGATCGGTCCACGCGCCGTCTCCGAGCTCCGATCGGTCCACGCGCCGTCTCCTAAGCCCCAATTGGTCCACGCGCCACCGCCTGTGCCCCAGTCGGTCCACGCGCTGTCTCCGAGCGCAGATCGGTCCACGCGCCGTCTCCGAGCTCCGATCGGTCCACGCGCCGTCTCCTAAGCCCCGATCGGTCCACGCGCGGTCTCCGAGCGCCGATCGGTTCACGCGCCGTCACCTGAACCCCGATCGTTCCACGCGCCGTCTCCGAACCCGGTCGGTCTACGCGCCGTCTCCTAAGCCCCGATCGGTCCACGCGCCTTCTCCTCATCCCCGATCGGTCCACGCGCCGTCTCGGAGCGCCGATTGGTTCACGCGCCGTCTCCTGAGCCCCGATCGCTCCACGCGCAGTCGCCGAGCCTCGATCGGTTCATGCGAGGTCTCCTGAGCCCCGGTCGGTCCACGCGCCGTCGCCGAACCCCAATTGGTCCACGCGCAACCTCCTGAGCCCCAGTCGGTACACGCGCTGTCTCCGAGCCCCGATCGGTCCCCGCATAGTCTCCTAAGCCCCGCTCGGTTAACGCGTCGTCTCCTGAGCCCCGATCGGTCCACGCGTCGTCTCCTAAGCCCCGATCGGTCCTCGCGCCGTCTCCTAAGCCCCGGTCGGTTCACGCGCCGTCTCCGAGCCCCGTTCGATCCACGCGTCGTCTTCTAAGACCAGATGCCTCCTCGCCCCGTCTCCGAGCCAGGATCGGTTCAGGCGCTGCTTCGAGAGCCCCGATCGGTCCACACTCCGTCACCAAGCCCCGATCCGTACACGCGTCGTCTCCGAGCCCCGATCGCTCCTCGCGCCGTCTCCTGAGCCCCGATCGTTCCACGCGCCGTATCCGAGCCCCGATCGATCCACGCACCGTCTCCTGAGCCCCGATCGGTCCACGCGTCGTTCCCCAAGCCCCGATCCATCGACGCGCCGTCTCCTGATGCCCAATCGGTCCACGCGCAGTCTCCTGAGCCCCGATAGGTACACGCGTAGTCTCCTAAGCCCCGATCGGTCCACGCGCCGCCTCCGGAGCCCCAATCGATCAACGTGAGTCTCCTAAGCCCCCATCGGTCCACGTGCCGTCTCCGAGCCCCGATCGCTCCTCGCGCCGTCTCCTGAGCCCCGATCGTTCCACGCGCCGTATCCGAGCCCCGATCGATCCACGCACCGTCTCCTAACCCCCGATCGGTCCACGCGTCGTCTCCTCAGCCCCGATCCGTCGACGCGTCGTCTCCTGAGCCACGATCAATTGACGCGTCTTCTCCTGAGCCCGATCGCTCCACGCGCCATCTCCTGAGCCCCGATCGGTCCACGCGCCGTCTCCGAGCTCCGATCGGTCCACGCGCCGTCTCCTAAGCCCCGATCGGTCCAAGCGCCTTCTGCTAAGCCCCGATCGGTCCACGCGCCGTCTCCGAGCGCCGATCGGTTTACGCACCGTCACCTGAGCCCCATCGTTCCACGCCCCGTCTCCGAGCCCCGATCGGTCCACGCGCCGTCTCCTAAGCCCCGATCGGTCCACACGCCTTCTCCTCATCCCCGATCGGTCCACGCGCCGTCTCGGAGCGCCGATTGGTTCACGCGCCGTCTCCTGAGCCCCGATCGCTCCACGCGCCGTCTCCTGAGCCCCGATCGTTCCACGCGCCTTCTCCTAAGCCACGATCGGTCCACGCGCCGTCTCCGAGCGCCGATCATTTCACGCGCCGTCTCCTGAGCCCCTATCGTTCCACGCGCCGTCTCCGAACCCCGATCGATCCACGCGCCGTCTCCTGAGCCCCGATCGGTCCACGCGTCGTTCCCCAAGCCCCGATCCATCGACGCGCCGTCTCCTGATGCCCAATCGGTCCACGCGCTGTCTCCTGAGCCCCGATAGGTACACGCGTAGTCTCCTAAGCCCCGATCGGTCCACGCGCCGCCTCCTGAGCCCCAGTCGATCAACGTGAGTCTCCTAAGCCCCGACCGGTCCACGCGCCGTCTCCTGAGCCCCGATCGGTCCACGCGTCGTCTCCTAAGCCCCGATCCGTCGACGCGTCGTCTCCTGAGCCACGATCAATTGACGCGTCTTCTCCTGAGCCCGATCGCTCCTCGCGCCGTCTTCTGAGCCCCGATCGGTCGACGCGTCGTCTTCTGAGCCCCGATCGATCCACGCGTCGTCTCCTGAGCCACGATCAATTGACGCGTCTTCTCCTGAGCCCGAACGCTCCTCGCGCCGTCTCCTGAGCCCCGATCGATCCACGCGCCGTCTCCTGAGCCCCGATCGGTCCACGCGTCGTTCCCCAAGCCCCGATCCATCGACGCGCCGTCTCCTGATGCCCAATCGGTCCACGCGCAGTCTCGTGAGCACCGATCGGTCCACGCGTCGACTCCTAAGCCCCGATCGGTCCACGCGCCGTCTCCGGAGCCCCAATCGATCAACGTGAGTCTCCTAAGCCCCGACCGATCCACGCGCCGTCTCCTGAGCCCCGATCGGTCCACGTATCGTCTCCTAAGCCCCGATCGGTCCACTCGTCGTCTCCTAAGTCCCGATCGGTCCACGCGCCGTCTCCGAGCCCCGATCGGTCCACGCGTTGTCTCCTAAACCCCGATCGGTCCACGCGCCGTCTCCTGTGCCCCGATCGGTCGACGCGTCCTCTCGTAAACCCCGATCGGTCCACGCGTCGTCTCCTAAGCCCCGATCGGTCCACGCGTCGTCTCCTAAGCCCCGATCCGTCGACGCGTCGTCTTCTAAGCCCCGATCGATCCACGCGTCTTCTCCTGAACCCCGATCGCTCCTCGCGCCGTCTCCTGAGCCCCGCTCGGTCCATGCGTCGTCTTCTTAGCCCCGATGCATCCACGCGCCGTCTCCGAGCCACGATCGGTCTAGGCGCCGCTTCCTGACCCCGATCGGTCCACGCGCTGTCTCCTAAGCCCCAATCGGTCCACGCGCCGTCTCCTAAGCCGCGATCGGTCCAAGCGGCGACTCCGAGCCCCGATCGGTCCACGCACCGTCTCCTGATCCCCATCGGTCCACGCGGCGTTTTCTGAGCACCGTTCGGTCCACGCGTCGTCTTCAAAGCCCCGATGCCTCCACGCGCCGTCTCCGAGCCACGATCGGTCCGTGCGCCGCTTCCAGAGCCCCGATCTGTGCACGCGTCTTCTCCTGATCTCCGGTCGGTCCACGCGCCGTCTCATAAGCCCCGATCGGTCCACGCGCCGTCTCCGAGCGCCGATCGGTTCACGGGCCGTCTCTGAGCCGCGATCGATAAAGCCGCCGTCATCAAGCCCCGATCCGTACACGCGTCGTCTCCGAGCCCCGATGCCTCTACGCGCCGTCTCCGAGCTACGATCGGTTCAGGCGCCGCTTCCCGAGCCCCGATCAGTCCACGTGCCGTCTCCTAAGCCCCGATCGCTCCACGGACTGTTTCCTGATCCCCGATCGGTCCACGCGCCGCCTCCTGAGTCCTGATCGGTCAACGCGTCGTGTCCTAAGCCCTGATCGGTCCACGTGCCGTCTCCGAGCCCCGATGGGTCCACGCGCCACATCCTGAGCCCCGATCGGACGACGCGTCGTCTCCTGAGCCTTGATCGGTCCACGCGTCGTCTCCTGAACCCCGATTGCTCCACGGGCCGTTTCCTGAGCCCCGATCGGTCCACGCGTCGTGTTCTAAGCCCAGATGCCTCCTCGCGCCGTCTCCGAGCCAGGATGGGTCCAGGCGCCGCTTCCTGAGCCCCGATCGGTCCACGCGTTGTCTCCTAAGCCCCGTTCGGCCCACGCGCCGTCTCCTAAGCCCCGATCGGTCCACGCGCCGTCTCCTGAGCCCCGATCGGTCCACGCGTTGTTTCCTAAGCCCCGATCGGTCCACGCGTCGTCTCTTAAGCCCCGATCCGTCGACGCGTCGTCTCCTGAGCCCCCATCGATCCACGCGCCGTCTCCGAGCCCCGATCGGTCCAGGCGCCGTTTCCGAGCACCGATTGGTCCATGCGTCGTCTTCGAAGCCCCGATGCCTCCACGCGCCGTCTCCGAGCCACGATCGGTGCAGGCGCCACTTCCTGAGCCCCGATCGGTCCACGCGCCGTCTCCTGAGCCCCGATCGGTCCACGCGTCGTCTCCGAGCACCGTTCGGTCCACGCGCCGTTTCCTGAGCCCCGATCGGTCTATGCGTCGTCTTTTAAGCCCCGATACCTCCACGCGCCGTCTACGAGCCACGATCAGTCCAGGCGCCGCTTCCTGAGCCCCGATCGGTCCACGCGTCGTCTCCTAAGCCCCGATCGGTCCACGCGCCGTCTCCTAAGCCCCGATCGATCCACGCGCCGTCTCCGAGCCCCGATCGGTCCACGCATCGTCTCCTAAGCCCCGATCGGTTAACGCGCCGTCTCCCCGCCCCGCTCGGTCCACGCGCCGTCTCCTGAGCCCCGATACGTCCACGCGCAGACGCCGAGCCCCGATCAGTCCACGCGCGGCCTCCTGTGCCCCGGTCGGTTCACGCGCCGTCTCCCCGCCCCGATCGGTCCACGCGCCGTCTCCTGAGCCCTGATCCGTCCACGCACGGCGTCGAGCCGCGATCGGTCCACGCGCGGCCTCCTGAGCCCCAATCGGTCCACGCGTCGTCTCCTAAGCCCCGATCGGTCCGTGCGCCGTCTCCGAGCCCCGATCGGTCCACGCACCATCTCATGCTCCCCAATCGGTCCATGCGCCGCCTGCGGAGCCCTGATCGATCCACGCGAATCTCCTGAGCTCCGGTCGGTCCTCGTACCGTCTCCGAGCCCCGATCGGTCCGCGTGCCGCATTCTAAGCCACGGTCCATCCACGCGCCGTCTCCGAGCCCCGATCGGTCCACGCGTCGTCTCCTAAGCCCTGATCGGTCCTCGTGCCTTCTGCGAGCCCCGAAGGGTCAACGCGCAGCCTCCTGAGCCCCGATCGGTCCACGCGCCGTCCCCGAGCCCCGATCGGTCCACGCGCTGTCTCCTGAGCCCCGATAGGTACACGCGTCGTCTTCTAAGCCCCGATCGATCCACGCGTCGTCTCCTGAGCCCCGATCGCGCCACACGCCGTTTCCTGAGCCCCGATCGGTCCACGCGCCGTCTCCGAGCCCCGATCGGTCCACGCTTCGTCTCCTGATCCCGGATCGTTCCACGCGTCGTCTCCTGATCCCCGATCCGTAATCGCGTCGTCTCCGAGCCTCGATCGGTCCACACGCCGTGTCCGATCCCCGATCGGTTCACGCATCGTCACCTAAGCCCCGATCGGACCACGCGCCGTCTCCTGAGCCCCGATCGCTCCACGCTCCGTCTCCGTGCCCCGATCGGTCCACGCGCCGGCACCTGAGCCCGGATTGGTCCACGCGCCGTCGCCGAACCCCAATTGGTCCACGCGCAACCGCCTGAGCCCCAGTCGGTCCACGCGCTGTCTCCGAGCCCCGATCGGTCCACGCGCCGTCTCCGAGCGCCGATCGGTTCACGCGCCGTCTCCTGAGTCCCGATCGGCCCACGCGGCGCCTCCGGAGCCCCGATCGATCCACACGAGTCTCCTGAGCCCCGGTCGGTCCGCCCGCCGTCTCCTGAGCCTCGATCGGCCCACGCGCCGTCTCCTGAGCCCCGATCCGTCCACGCGCCGCCTCCTGAGCCCCGATCGTCCAACGCGCCGTCTCCGAGCACCGATCGGTCCACGCGCCGTCTCCTGAGCCCCGATCGGTCCACGCGTCGTCTCCAAAGCCCTGATCGGTCCACGTGCCGTCTCCGAGCCCCGATCGGTCCACGCGCCGTCTCCTGAACCCCGATACGTCCACACACAGTCGCCGAGCCCCGATTGGTCCACGCGCCGTAGCCGAGCCTCCATCGGTCCACGCGCGGCCTCCTGAGCCGCGGTCGGTCCACGCGCCGTCTCCGAGCCCCGGTCGGTTCACGCGCCGTCTCCGAGCCCCGATCGGTCTACGCGCGGTCTCCTGAGCCCCGATCTGTCCACGCGCCGTCTCCGAGCCCCGATCGGTCCACGCGCCGTCTCCGAGCCCTGATCGGTCCACGCGCCGTCTCCTGAGCCCCAATCGGTCCACTCGCTGTCTCCTGATCCCCGATAGGTACACGCGTCGTCTCCTACGCCCCGATCGGTCAACGCGCCGCCTTCGTGCCCCGATCGGTCCACGCACCGCCTCCTGATCCCCATCGGTCCACGCGCCGTCTCCTGAGCCACGATCGATCCACGCGCCGTCTCCGTGCCCCGATCGGTCCACGCGTCGTCTCCTGAGCCCCGATCGATCCACGGGTCTTCCCCTGAGCCCCGACCGCTCCACGCGCCGTCTCCTGAGCCCGGATCGGTCCACGCGTCGTCTCCGAGCCCCGATCGGTCCACGCGCCGTCTCCGAGCCCCGATCGGTCCACGCGTAGTCTCCTAAGCCCCGCTTGGTTAACGCGTCGTTTCCGAGCCCCGATCGGTCCACGCGTCGTCTCCTGAGCCCCAATTAGTCCATGCGCCGTCTCCTAAGCCCTGATCCGTCCACGGGCCGTGTCCGAGCTCCGATCTGTTCATGCGCCGTCTCCAAACCTCGATCCGTACACGCGTCGTCTCCGAGCCCTGATCGGTCCACGCGCCATCGCCGAGCCCCGATCGGTCCACGCGCCGTCACCGAGCCATGATCGGTCCACGCGCGGCTCCTGAGCCCCATCGGTCCATACGCCGTCGCCGAGCCGGGATCGGTCCACGCGCGGGCTCCTGAGTCCCGGTTGGTTCACGCGCCATATCCGAGCCCCAATCGGTCCACGCGCCGGCTCCTGAGCCCCGATCGGTCCACGCGCCGTCTCCTGAGCCCCGATCGCTCCACGCACCGTTTTCTGAGCACCGTTTGGTCCACGCGTCGTCTTCAAATCCCCGATGCCTCCAGGCGCCGTCTCCGAGCCACGATCCGTCCGTGCGCCGCTTCCAGAGCCCTCTCGGTCCACGCGTCGTCTCCTGATCTCCGATCGGTCCACACGCCATCTCCTAAGCCCCGATCATTCCACGCGCCATCTCCGAGCCCCGATCGGTCCACGCGCCGTCTCATAAGCCCCGATCGGACCACGCGCCTTCTCCTCAGCCCCGATCGGTCCACGCGCCGTCTCCGAGCGCCGATTAGTTCACGCGCCGTCTCCTGAGCCCCGATCGCTCCACGCTCCGTCTCCCAGCCCCGATCGGTCCACGCGCCGTCTCTGAACACCGATCGGTCCACGCGCCCTTGCCGAGCCATGATCGGTCCACGCGCCGTCTCCTGAGCCCCGATGCGTCCACGCGCAGTCGCCGAGCCCCGATCGGTCCACGCGCGGCCTCCTGAGCCCCGGTCGGTTCACACGCCGTCTCCGAGCCGCGATCGGTCCACGCATCGTCTCCTAAGCCTCGATCGGTCCACGCGCCTTCTCCTAAGCCCCGATCGATCCACGCGCCGTCTCCGAGCGCCGATCGGTTCACGCGCCGTCTCCTGTGCTCCGATCGTTCCACGCGCCGTCTCCCCGCCCCGATCGGTCCACGCACCGTCTCCTGAGCCCCGATACGTCCACGCGCAGTCGCCGAGCCCCGATCGGTCCACGCGCGGCCTCCTGAGCCCCGATCGGTCCACGCGCCGTCGCCGAGCCTCGATCGCTCCACGCGCGGCCTCCTGAGCCCCGGTCGGTTCACACGCCGTCTCCGAGCGGCGATCGGTCCACGCATCGTCTCCTAAGCCCCGATCGGTTAACGTGCCGTCTCCGAGCCCCGATCGGTCCACGCGCCGTCTCCTGAGCCCCGATGCGTCCACGCGCAGTCGCCGAGCCCCGATCGGTCCACGCGGGGTCTCCTGAGCCCCGATCGGTCCACGCGGCGGCTCCTAAGCCTCGATCGGTCCACGCGCGGCCTGCTTAGCCCCGGTCGGTCCACGCATCGTCTCCGAGCACCGATCGGTCCACGCGCCGCCTCCTGAGCCCCGATCGGTCCACGCGCCGTCTCCTGAGCCCCGATCGTTCCACGCGTCGTCTTCTGAGCCCCGATCGATCCACGCGTCGTCTCCTGAGCCACGATCAATTGACGTGTCTTCTCCTGAGCCCGATCGCTCCTCGCGCCGTCTCCTGAGCCCCGATCGGTCCACGCGTCGTCTCCGAGCTCCGATCGGTCCACACGCCGTCTCCGAGCGCCGATAAGTTCAAGCGCCGTCTCCTGAGCCCCGATCGTTCCACGCGCAACCTCCTGAGCCCCAGTCGGTCCACGCGCCGTCTCCTAAGCCCCAATCTGTCCACGACCCGTCTCTGGGCCCCGATCGGTGCACGCGCCGTCTCCTGAGCCCCGATCGGTCCACGCGCCGTCTCCTGAACCCCGATACGTCCACACGCAGTCGCCGAGCCCCGATCGGTACACGCGCCGTCGCCGAGCCTCGATCGGTCCACGCGCGGCCTCCTGAGCCCCGGTCGGTCCACACGCCGTCTCCGAGCCCCGATGGGTCCACGCGTCGCCTCCTGAGCCCCGGTCGGTCCACGCGCCGTCTCCTGAGCCCCGATCGGTCCACGCGTCGTCTCCTAAGCCCCGATCGGTCCACGCGTCATCTCCTAAGCCCCGATCCGTCGACGCGTCGTCTCCTGAGCTACGATCAATTGACGCGTCTTCTCCTGAGCCCGATCGCTCCTCGCGCCGTCTCCTGAGCCACGATCGGTCCACGCGCCGTATCCTAAGCCCCGATCGGTCCATGGGCCGTCTCTGAGCGCCGATAAGTTCAAGCGCCGTCTCCTGAGCCCCGATCGTTCCACGCGGCGTCTCCGAGCCCCGATCGATCCACGCGCCGTCTCCTGAGCCCCGATCGGTCGACGCGTCGTCTTTTGAGACTCGATCGATCCACCCGACGTCTCCTGAGCCCCAACCGCTCCACACGCCGTTACCTGAGCCCCGATCGGTCCACGCATCGTCTCCGAGCACCGATCGGTCCACGCGCCGTTTTCTGAGCACCGTTCGGTCCACGCACCGTTTTCTGAGCACCGTTTGGTCCACGCGTCGTCTTCAAAGCCCCGATGCCTCCACGCGCCGTCTCCGAGCCACGATCCGTCCGTGCGCCGCTTCCAGAGCCCTCTCGGTCCACGCGTCGTCTCCGGATCTCCGATCGGTCCACACGCCATCTCCTAAGCCCCGATCATTCCACGCGCCATCTCCGAGCCCCGATCGGTCCACGCGCCGTCTCATAAGCCCCGATCGGACCACGCGCCTTCTCCTCAGCCCCGATCGGTCCACGAGCCGTCTCCGAGCGCCGATTAGTTCACGCGCCGTCTCCTGAGCCCCGATCGCTCCACGCTCCTGTTACATCCCCATAACGTAACCACCATCGCGCCTTAAATACGAGCATCCCTCCTTACGCCAACGCACGACGCAACCCTAACTCGGGGATGAACGCGGCGGGGAGAGATGCTCAGGCCCAAGAGTGGGGACAGACGATAAGGATAAATTTTCCTCCGAATTGGAAAAGTAAGGAGTAGGAGACGGTGGAGACTTTGGACCAATAAGAAATTTGTAAACTACCCTCTCCAACCCCTACGCAATAGACAAAGATAGTTGATAGACTAGTATATAAGGCCCGAATTTTAGCATAAAAAGCAGTTCTTCATCAACATTCAAACTTGTAAGCTTCTCTTAAGTCTTCAAAATTGTAAAAGTCCTGGATAGAGCAAAAACCCTGTACTGCTCTACCAGTCTCAACTCAACCAACCAAGAAAAATAGAAAAGAGTAAGTTACTAACTGACTCCCACAAATTATTGAATTGCGAGGACCACCTCGAGTTCAAAATTCCTTCTCAACAACAAGTCGAATTGCGTGGACCACCCCGAGTTCGACGATCCTCCAATACTCCATATTGAACTGCGAGGCCCACCTCGAGTTCGATCATCCTCCTACACAACCCATTGAACTGCGAGGTCCACCCCGAGTTCGATAGATTCCCCAAAGAATAAATGAGTTGCGAGGACAACAGCGAGCTCATTCTTTCCATCATCCGTTGAGTTGCGAGGACCACCTCGAACTCAGAGGATACCTTCCTTACACATTAATCCAAATTCCTTCTAACTTCTGGGGACTCCATAGTCAAAAATTCATTCATCTGATCAAACTCCATTAGCCCGTTTCCCAAGACTCATTAGCTTTGCTAAGGTCAAAAATAGGGCAACTATTATGTTACTAGGACGTAACACTCCGTCTCCCAGCCCCGATCGGTCCACGCGCCGTGTCCTGAGCCCCGATCGGTCCACGCGCCGTCTTCAAAGCATCGATGCCTCCACGCGCAGTCTCCAAGCCCCGATCGCCCCTCGCGCCGTCTCCTGAGCCCCGCTCGATCCATGCGTCGTCTTCTTAGCCCCGATGCCTCCACGCGCTGTCTTCGAGCCACGATCGGTCCAGGCGCCGCTTCCTGAGCCCCGATCGGTCCACGCGCCGTCTCGTAAGCCCCAATCGGTCTACGCGCCGTCTCAGAGCGCCGATCATTTCACGCGCCGTCTCGTGAGCCCCGATCATTCCACGCGCCGTCTCCGAGCGCCGATCGGTTCACGCGCCGTCTCCTGAGCCCCGATCGTTCCACGCGCCGTCTCCGAGCTCCGATCCGTCCACGCGCCGTCTCCTGAGCCCGGATCGTTCCACGCGTCATCGCCGAATCCCCGATCCGTACACGCGTCGTCTCCGAGCCTCGATCGGTCCACGCGCCGACGCGGAGCCCCGATCGGTCCAGGCGTGGCCTCCTGAGCCTCGATCGGTCCACGCGCGGCCTCCTGAGCCCCGGTCGGTTCACGCGCCGTCTCCGAGCCCCGATCGATCCACGCGTCGTCTTCCAAGCCCAGATGCCTCCTCGCGCCGTCTCCGAGCCACGATCGGTCCAGGCGTGGCCTCCTGAGCCTCGATCGGTCCACGCGCTGCTTCCTGAGCCCCAATCGGTCCACGCATCGTCACCTAAGCCCCGATCGGTCCACGCGCCGTCACCGAGCCATGATCGGTCCACGCGCGGCTCCCGAGCCCCCATCGGTCCACGCGCCGTCGCCGAGCCGGGATCGGTCCACGCGCGGGCTTCTGAGTCCCGGTTGGTTCACGCGCCGTATCCGAGCCCCAATCGGTCCACGCGCCGGCTCCTGAGCACCGATCGGTCCACGCGCCGTCTCCGAGCGCCGATCGGTTCACGCGCCGTCTCCTGAGCCCCGATCGTTCCACGCGCCGTCTCCGAGCTCCGATCGGCCCACGCGCCGTCTCCTAAGCCCCGATCGGCCCACGCGCCGTCTCCTAAGCCCCGATCGGTCCAAGCGCCTTCTCTTAAGCCCCGATCGGTCCAGGCGCCGTCTCCGAGCGCGGATCGGTTCACGCGCCGTCACCTGAGCCCCGATCGTTCCACGCGCCGTCTCCGAGCCCCGATCGGTCCACGCGCCGTCTCCTGAGCCCGGATCGTTCCACGCGACGTCCCCGAATCCTCGATCCGTACACGCGTCGTCTCCGAGCCTCGATCGGTCCACGCGCCGTCGCCGAGCCCCGATCGGTCCAGGCGTATCCTCCTGAGCCCCGGTCGGTCCACGCGCCGTCTCCGAGCCCCGTTCGGTCCACGCATCGTCTCCTAAGCCCCGATCGGTTAACGCGCCGACTCGGAGCCCCGATCGTTCCACGCGCCGTCTCCGAGCCCCGATCGTTCCACGCGCCTTCTCCTAAGCCACGATCGGTCAGCGCCGTCTCCGAGCACCGATCGGTGCACGCGCCGTCGCACGTGCCGCGATCGGTCCACGCGCGGCCTCCTGAGCCCCGGTTGGTTCACGCGCCGTATCCGAGCCCCAATCGGTCCACGCACCGTCTCCTGAGCCCCGATCTGTCCACGCGCCGTCTCTTCAGCCCGGATCAGTCCACGCGCCGTCGCCGAACCCCAATTGGTCCACGCGCAACCGTCTGAGCTCCGGTTGGTCCACGCGCTGTTTCCGAGCCCCGATCGGTCCACGCGTCGTATCCGAACCCCGATCGGTCCACGCGCCGTCGCCGAGCCATGATCGGTCCACGCGCGGCCTCCTGAGCCCCGGTTGCTTCACGCACCGTATCCGAGCCCCGATCGGTCCACGCGCCGTCGCCGAGCCTCGATCGGTCCACGCGCGGCCTCTTGAGCCCCGATCGGTTCACGCGCCGGCTCCGAGCCCGATCGGTCCACGCATCGTCTCCTAAGCCCCGATCGGTTAACGCGCGGTCTCCGAGCCCCGATCGGTCCACGCGCCGTCTCCGAGCGCCGATCGGTTCACGCGCCGTCTCCTGAGCGCCGATCGTTCCACGCGCCGTCTCCGAGCTCCGATCGGCCCACGCGCCGTCTCCTAAGCCACGATCGGTCCAAGCGCCTTCTCCTAAGCCCCGATCGGTCCAGGCGCCGTCTCCGAGCGCGGATCGGTTCACGCGCCGTCACCTGAGCCCCGATCGCTCCACGCACCGTTTTCTGAGCACCGTTTGGTCCACGCGTCGTCTTCAAAGCCCCGATGACTCCACGCGCCGCCTCCGGAGCCCCGATCGATCCACGCGAATCTCCTGAGCTCCGGTCGGTCGACGCGCCGTCTCCTCAGCCCCGATCCGTCCACGCGTCGTCTCCTAAGCCCCGATTCGTCGACGCGTCGTCTCCTAAGCCCCGATCGGTTAACGCGCCGTCTCCGAGCCCCGATCGGTCCACGCGCCGTCTCCGAGCGCCGATCGGTTCACGCGCCGTCTCCTGAGCGCCGATCGTTCCACGCACCGTCTCCGAGCTCCGATCGATCCACGCGCCGTCTGCTGAGACCCGATCGGTCCACACGCTGTCTCGTGAGCCCCGATAGGTACACGCGTCGCGTCCTACGCCCCGATCGGTACACGCGTAGTCTCCTAAGCCCCGATCGGTCCACGCGTCGTCTCCGAGCTCTGATCGGTCCACACGCCGTTTCCTGAGCCCCGATTGGTCCATGCGTCGTCTTCTTAGCCCCGATGCCTCCACGCGTCGTCTCCGAGCCACGATCGGTCCAGGCGCCGCTTCCTGAGCCCCGATCGGTCCACGCGCCGTATCCTAAGCCCCGATCGGTCCCCGTGCCGTCTCTGAGCGCTGATAACTTCACGCGCCGTCTCCTGCGCCCCGATCGGTCCACGCGTCGTCTCCTAGGCCCCGCTCGGCTAACGCGTCGTTTCCGAGCCCCCATCGGTCCAGGCGCCGCTTCCTGAGCCCCGATCGGTCCACGCGCCGTATCCTAAGCCCCGATCGGTCCACGTGCCGTCTCTGAGCGCTGATAACTTCACGCGCCGTCTCCTAAGCCCCGATCGGTCCACCCGTCGTCTCTTAAGCCCCAATCGGTCCACGCGCCATCTCCGGGCGCCGATCATTTTACGCGCCGTCTCCTGAGCCCCGGTCGGTCCGCGCGCCGTCACCTGAGCCCCGATCGGTCAACGCGTAGTCTCCTAAGCCCCGATCGGTCCACGCGCCGTCGCCGAGCCCCGATCGGTCCACGCGCCGACGCCGAGCCTCGATCGGTCCACGCGCAGCCTCCTGAGCCCCGATCGGTTCACGCGCCGGCTCCGAGCCCGATCGGTCCACGCATCGTCTCCTAAGCCCCGATCGGTTAACGTGCCGTCTCCGAGCCCCGATCGGTCCACGCGTCGCCTCCTGAGCCCCTGTCGGTTCACGCGCCGTCTCCGAGCCCCGATCGATCCACGCGTCTTCTTGTAAACCCAGATGCCTCCTCGCATCGTATCCTAAGCCCCGATCGGTTAACGCGCCATCTCCGAGCTCCGATCGATCCACGCGCCGTCTGCTGAGACCCAATCGGTCCACACGCTGTCTCGTGAGCCCCGATAGGTACACGCGTCGCGTCCTACGCCCCGATCGGTACACGCGTAGTCTCCTAAGCCCCGATCGGTCCACGTATCGTCTCCTAAGACCCGATCGGTCCACACGCCGTCTCCGAGCCCCGATGGGTCCACGCGTCGCCTCCTGAGCCCCGGTCGGTCCACGCGCCGTCTCCGAGCGCCGATAACTTCACGCGCCGTCTCCTGAGCCCCGACCGTTCCACGCGCCGTCTCCGAGCCCCGATCGTTCCACGCGCCGTCTCCTGAGCCCAAATCGGTCCACACGCTGTCTCGTGAGCCCCCATAGGTACACGCGTCGTCTCCTACGCCCCGATCGGTCCACGTGTAGTCTCCTAAGCCCCGCTCGGTTAACGCGTCGTTTCCGAGCCCCGATCGGTCCACGCGTCGTCTCCTGAGCCCCAATTAGTCCATGCGCCGTCTCCTAAGCCCCGATCCGTCCACGGGCCGTGTCCGAGCTCCGATCGGTCCACGCGTCGTCTCTGAGCCCTGATCGGCCCACGCGCCATCGCCGAGCCCCGATCGGTCCACGCGCCATCGCCGAGCCCCGATCGGTCCACACCCCTTCTCCTGAGCCGCGATCGGTCGACGCGTCGTCTCCTAAGCCCCGACCGGTGCACGCGCCGTCTCCTGAGCCCCGGTCGGTCCGCGCGCCGTCACCTGAGCCCCGATCGGTCGACGCGTCCTCTTCTGAGCCCCGATCGTTCCACGCGCCGTCTCCGAGGCCCGATCGGTCCACGCGCCGTCTCCTGAGCCCCGATCATTCCACGAGCCGTCTCCTAAGCCGCGATCCGTCCACGGGCCGTCTCCGAGCTGCTATCGGTAAACGCGCCGTCACCAAGCCCTGATCCGTACACGCGTCGTCTCCGAGCCCCGATCGATCCACGCGTCGTCTCCGAACGCCGATCGGTCCACGCGCCATCTCCTGAGCCCCGATACGTCCACGCGCAGTCGCCGAGCCCCAATCAGTCCACGCGCGTCCTCCTAAGCCCCGGTCGGGTCACGCGCCGTCTCCCCGCCCCGATCGGTCCACGCGCCGTCTCCTGAGCCCTGATCCGTCCACGCGCGGCGTCGAGCCGCGATCGGTCCACGCGCGGCCTCCTGAGCCCCAATATGTCCACGCGTCGTATCCTAAGCCCCGATCCGTCGCCGCGTCGTCTCCTGAGCCCCGATCAATTGACGCGTCTTCTCCTGAGCCCCGATCGCTACTCGCGCCGTCTCCTGAGCCCCGCTCGGTCCATGCGTCGTGTTCTTAGCCCCGATGCCTCCACGCGCCGTCTCCGAGCCACGATAGGTCGAGGCGCCGCTTCCTGAGCCCCGATCGATCCACGCGCCGTCTCGTAAGCCACAATCGGTCCACGCGCCGTCTCAGAGCGCCGATCATTTCACGCGCCGTCTCCTGAGCCCCGATCGTTCCACGCGGCGCCTCCGAGCACCGATCGGTCCACGCGCCGTCTCCTGAGGCCCGATCGGTCCACGCGTCGTCTCCTAAGCCCCGATCGGTTAACGCGCCGTCTCCGAGCCCCAATCGGTCCACGCGCCGTCTCCTGAGCCCCGATACGTCCACGCGCAGTCGCCGAGGCCCGATCGGTCCACGCGCCGTCTCCTGAGCCCCGATCGGTCCACGCGTCGTTTCCTAAGCCCTGATCGGTCCACGTGCCGTCTCCGAGCCCCGATGGGTCTACGCGCCGACTCCTGAGCCCCGATCGATCCACGCATCGGCTCCTGAGCCCCGGTCGGTCCACACGTCGTTGTCGAGCACCGATCGATCCACGCGCCGTTTCCTGGGCCCCAATCAGTCCACGCGCGGCCTCCTGAGCCCCGGTCGGTTCACGCGCCGTCTCCCCGCCCCGATCGGTCCACGCGCGGCCTCCTGAGCCCCAATCGCTCCACGCGTCGTATCCTAAGCCCCGATCCGTCGCCGCGTCGTCTCCTGAGCCCCGATCAATTGACGCGTCTTCTCCTGAGCCCCGATCGCTCCTCGCGCCGTCTCCTGAGCCCCGCTCGGTCCATGCGTCGTGTTCTTAGCCCCGATGCCTCCACGCGCCGTCTCCGAGCCACGATAGGTCGAGGCGCCGTTTCCTGAGCCCCGATCGATCCACGCGCCGTTTCGTAAGCCACAATCGGTCCACGCGCCGTCTCAGAGCGCCGATCATTTCACGCGCCGTTTCCTGAGCCCCAATCGTTCCACGCGCCGTCTCCGAGCCCCGATCGGTCCACGCGCCGTCTCCTGAGCCCCGATGGCTCCACGCGCCGTCTCCGAGCCCCGATCGGTCCACGCGCCGTCTCCTGAGCCCGGATCGGTCCACGCGCCGTTGCCGAACCCCAATTGGTCCACGCTCAACCGCCTGAGCCCCGGTTGGTCCACGCGCTGTCTCCGAGCCCCGATCGGTCCACGCGTCGTATCCAAACCCCGATCGGTCCACGCGCCGTCGCCGAGCCATGATCGGTCCACGCGCCGTCTCCTAAGCCCCGATCGGTCCACGCGCCGTCTCCGAGCGCCGATCGGTTCACGCGCCGTCTCCTGAGCCCCGATCGGTCCACGCGCCGTCTCCGGGCCCCGATCGGTCCACGCACCATCTCCTGCTCTCCAATCGGTCCACGCGCCGCCTGCGGAGCCCCGATCGATCCACGCTACGCTCCTGAGCCCCGGCCGGTCCGCGCGCCGCCTCCTGAGCCCCGAACGGTCGACGCGTCGTCTCCTGAACCCCAATCGGCCCACACGCAGTCTCGTGAGCCCCGATAGGTACACGCGCCGTCTCCTGAGCTCCGATCGTTCCACGCGCCGTCTCCGAGCCCCGATCGGTCCAGGCGCCGTCTCCTGAGCCCCAATCGGTCCACACGCTGTCTCGTGAGCCCCGATAGGTACACGCGTCGCGTCCTACGCCCCAATCGGTCCACGCGTCGTCTCCTAAGCCCCGATCGGTCCACGCGCCGTCTCCGAGCCCCGATCGCACCTCACGCCGTCTCCTGAGCCCCGCTCGGTCAATGCGTCGTGTTCTTAGCCCCGATGCCTTCACGCCCCGTCTCCGAGCCACGATAGGTCCAGGCGCCGCTTCCTGAGCCCAGATCGATCCACGCGCCGTCTCGTAAGCCACAATCGGTCCACGCGCCGTCTTAGAGCGCCGATCATTTCACGCGCCGTCTCCTGAGCCCCGATCGTTCCACGCGCCGTCTCCGAGCCCCGATCGGTCCACGCGGCGTCTCCTGAGCCCCGATCGGTTCACGCATCGTCTCCTAAGCCCCGATACGTCTACACGCCGTATCCGAGCCCCGATCGGTCCGCTTGACGCATTCTAAGCCACGGTCCGTCCACGCGCCGTCTCCGAGCACCGTTCGGTCCACGCGCCGTCTCCTGAGCCCCGATCGGTCCACGCATCGTCTCCTAAGCCCTGATCGGTCCACGTGCCGTCTCCGAGCCCCGATGGGTCTACGCGCCGCCTCCTGAGCCCCGATCGATCCACGCATCGGCTTCTGAGCCCCGGTCGGTCCACGCGTCGTCTTCGAGCACCGATCGATCCACGCGCCATTTCCTGGGCCCCGATCGGTCCACGCGTCGCCGCCGGAGCCCCGATCGGTCTACGCGCCGTCTCATGAGCCCCGGTCGGTTCATGCGCCGTCGCCGAGCCTCGATCGGTCCACGCGCGGCCTCCCTAGCCCCGATCGCTCCACGCACCGTTTCCTGATCCCCGATCGGTCCACACGCCGTCTCCGAGCCCCGATCGTTCCGCGTGCCGCATTCTAAGCCACGGTCCATCCACGCGCCGTCTCCGAGCCCCGCTCGATTCACGCGTCGTCTCCTAAGCCCCGATCGGTCCACGCGCCGTCTCCGAGCCCCGATCAGTCCGTGCACCGTCTCCTGATCCCCATCGCTCCACGCGGCGTCTCCGGAGCCCCGATCGATCCCCGCGAGTCTCCTGAGCCCCGGTCGGTCCGCGCACCATCATCTGAGCCCCGATAGGTCGACGCGTCGTCTCCGAGACTCGATCGCTCCACGCCCCGTCGCCGAGCCTCGATCGGTCCACGCGCGGCCTCCTGAGCCCCGGTCGGTTCACACGCCGTCTCCGAGCCGCGATCGGTCCACGCGCCGTCTCCTGGGCCCCGATGCGTCCACGCGCAGTCGCCGAGCCCCGATCGGTCCACGCGGGGTCTCCTGAGCCCCGATCGGTCCACGCGCCGTCTCCTAAGCCCCGATCGATCCACGCGCCGTCTCCGAGCGCCGCTCGGTTCACGCGCCGTCTCCTGTGCTCCGATCGTTCCACGCGCCGTCTCCGAGCCCCGATCGGTCCACGCGCCGTCTCCTGAGCCCCGATCGTTCCACGCGCCGCCTCCTAAGCCCCGATCGGTCCACGCGTCGTCTCCTAAGCCACCATTGGTCCACGTGCCGTCTCCCAGCCCCGATCGGTCCACGCGCCATCTCCTAATCCCCAATCTGTCCACGACCCGTCTCCGGGCCCCGATCGGTGCACGCGCCGTCTCCTAAGCCCCGATCGGTCCACGCGCCGTCGCCGAACCCCAATTGGTCCACGCGAAACCGCCTGAGCCCCAGTCGGTCCACGCGCTGTCTCCGAGCCCCGATCGGTCCACGCGTCGTCTCCGAGCCCCGATCGGTCCACGCGTCGTCTCCTAAGCCCCGATCCGTCGCCGCGTCGTCTCCTGAGCCCCGATCAATTGACGCGTCTTCTCCTGAGCCCCGATCGCTACGCGCGCCGTCTCCTGAGCCCCGCTCGGTCCATGCGTCGTGTTCTTAGCCCCGATGCCTCCACGCGCCGTCTCCGAGCCACGATAGGTCGAGGCGCCGCTTCCTGAGCCCCGATCGATCCACGCGCCGTCTCGTAAGCCACAATCGGTCCACGCGCCGTCTCAGAGCGCCGATCATTTCACGCGCCGTCTCCTGAGCCCCGATCGTTCCACGCGTCGTCTCCTAAGCCCTGATCGGTCCACGTGCCGTCTCCGAGCCCCAATGGGTCCACGCGCCGCCTCCTGAGCCCCGATCGATCCACGCATCGGCTCCTGAGCCCCGATCGGTTCACGCGTCGTCTTCGAGCCCCGATCGATCCACGCGCCGTCTCGTAAGCCACAATCGGTCCCCGCGCCGTCTCAGAGCGCCGATCATTTCACGCGCCGTCTCCTGAGCCCCGATCGTTCCACGCGCCGTCTCCGAGCCCCGATCGGTCCACGCGGCGTCTCCTAAGCCCCGATCGGTCCAAGCGCCTTCTACTAAGCCCCGATCGGTCCACGCGCCGTCTCCGAGCGCCGATCGGTTCACGCGCCGTCTCCTGAGCCCCGATCGTTCCACGCGCCGTCTCCGAGCCCCGATCGGTCTACGCACCGTCTCCTAAGCCCCGATCGGTCCACGCGCCTTCTCCTCATCCCCGATCGGTCCACGCGCCGTCTTCGAGCGCCGATTGGTTCACGCGACGTCTCCTGAGCGCCGATCGCTCCACGCGCAGTCGCCGAGCCTCGATCGGTTCTCGCGCGGTCTCCTGAGCCCCGGTCGGTCCACGCGCCGTCGCCGAACCCCAATTGGTCCACGCACAACCTCCTGAGCCCCAGTCGGTACACGCGCTGTCTCCGAGCCCCGATAGGTCCCCGCATAGTCTCCTAAGCCCCGCTCGGTTAACGCGTCGTCTCGGAGCCCCGATCGGTCCAGGCGCCGCTTCCTGAGCACCGACCGGTCCACGCGTCGTCTCCTGAGCCCCGATCGGTCGACGGCTCCCCTCCTAAGCCCCGATCGGTCCACGCGCCTTCTCCTGAGCCCCGATCGGTCCACGCGCCGTCTCCGAGCGCCGATCATTTCACGTGACGTCTCCTGAGCCCTGATCGTTCCACGCGCCGTCTTCGAGCCCGGAGCGGTCCACGCGCCGTCTCCATGAGCCCCAATCGATCCACGCGCAGCCTCCTGAGCCCCGATCGTTCCACGCGCCGTCGCCGAGCCGCGATCGCTCTACGCGCCGCTCCGAGCCCCGATCGGTCCACGCGCCGTCGCCGAGCTATGATCGGTCCACGCGCGGCCTCCTGAGCCCCGATCGGTCCACGCGCCGTCGCCGAGCCGCGATCGGTCCACGCGCGGCCTCCTGAGGCCCGATTGGTTCACGCGCCGTATCCGAGCCCCAATCGGTCCACGCGCCGTCTCCTGAGCCCCGATCGGTCCACGCGCGGTCTCCTGAGCCCCGATCGGTCCACGCGCCGTCGCCGAACCGCGATCGGTCCACGCGCCGCCTCCTGAGTCCCGATCGGTCAACGCGTCGTGTCCTAAGCCTTGATCGGTCCACGTGCCGTCTCCGAGCCCCGATGGGTCCACGCGCCGCATCCTGAGCCCCGATCGGACGACGCGTCGTCTCCTGAGCCCGGATCGGTCCACCCGTCGTCCTCGAATCCCCGATCCGCACACGCGTCGTCTCCGAGCCTCGATCGGTCCACGCGCCGTCTCCTGAGCCCCGATCGGTCTACGCGCCGTCTCCTGAGCCCCGATCGGTCCACGCATCGCGTCCTGACCCCGGACGGTCCAGGCGCCGTCTCCAAACCCCGAGCGGTCGACGCGCCATCTCCGAGCCCCAATCGGTCCACGCGCCGTCGCCGAACCCCAATTGGTCCACGCGCAACCGCCTGAGCCCCAATCGGTTCACGCGAGTCTCCTAAGCCCCGACCGGTCCACGCGCCGGCTCCTGAGCCCCGGTCGGTCCTCGCGCCGTCTCCGAGCCCCGATCGGTCCACGTACCGTCTCCGAAGCCCCGATCGGTCCACACACCGTCTCCTGAGCCCCGATCGGTTAACGCGCCGTTTCCTGAGCCCCGATCGGTCCACGCGTCGTCTTCTAAGCCCAGATGCCCCAAGGCGCCGTCCCCGAGTCACGATCGGTCCAGGCGCCACTTCCTGAGCACCGATCGGTCCACGCGTCGTGTCCTAAGCCCCGATCGGTCTACGCGCCGTGTCCTGAGCCCCGATCGGTCGACGCGTCCTCTGCTAAACCCCGATCGGTCCACGCGGCGTCTCCGAGCCTCGATCGGTCCACGCGCCGTCGCCGAGACCCGATCGGTCCAGGCGTGGCCTCCTGAGCCCCGGGCGGTCCACGCGCCGTCGCCGAGCCCCGATCGGTCCGCGCATCGTCTCCTAAGCCCCGATCGGTCCACACGCCGTCTCCGAGCGCCGATCGGCTCACGCGCCTTCTCCTGAGCCCCGATCCGTCCACGCGTCGTCTCCTAAGCCCCGATACGTCCACACGCCATCTCCGAGCCACGATGGGTCCACGCGTCGCCTCCTGAGCCCCGATCGATCCACGCGAGTCTCCTGAGCCCCGGTCGGTCCACGCGCCGTCTCCTGAGACCCGATGCGTCGACGCGTCTTCTCCTGAGCCCCGATCAATTGACGCGTCTTCTCCTGAGCCCCGATCGCTCCTCGCGCCGTCTCCTGCGCCCCGCTCGGTCCATGCGTCGTCTTCTTAGGCCCGATGCCTCCACGCGCCGTCTCCGAGCCACGATCGGTCTAGGCGCCGCTTCCTGAGCCCCGATCGGTCCACGCGTCGTCTCCTAAGCCCCGATCGGTCCACGCGTCGTCTCCTAAGCCCCGAACGGTCAACGCGCAGTCGCCGAGCCCCGATCGGTTCACGCGCGGTCTCCTGAGCCCCGGTCGGTCCACGCGCCGTCGCCGAACCCCAATTGGTCCACGCGCAACCTCCTGAGCCCTAGTCGGTACACGCGCTGTCTCCGAGCCCCGATCGGTCCACGCATAGTCTCCTAAGCCCCGCTCGGTTAACGCGTCGTTTCCGAGCCCCGATCGGTCTACGCGCCGTCTCCTGAGCCCCGATCGGCCCACGCGTCTTCTCCTCAGCCCCGATCGCTCCTCGCGCCGTCTCCTGCGCCCCGCTCGGTCCATGCGTCGTCTTCTTAGGCCCGATGCCTCCACGCGCCGTCTCCGAGCCACGATCGGTCTAGGCGCCGCTTCCTGAGCACCGATCGGTCCACGCGTCGTCTCCTAAGCCCCGATCGGTCCACGCGTCGTCTCCTAAGCCCCGATGCGTCGACGCGTCGTCTCCTGAGCCCCGATCGGTCCACGCCTCGTCCCCGAATCCCCGATCCGTACACGCGTCGTCTCCGAGCCCCGACCTGTCCACGCGCCGTCTCGTGAGGCCCAATCGGACCACGCGCTGTCTCCTGAGCCCCGATAGGTACACGCGTCGTCTCCTATGCCCCGATCGGTCCACACGTCGTCTCCTTAGCCCCGATCGGTCCACGCGCAGTCGCCGAGCCCCGATCGGTTCACGCGCGGTCTCCTGAGCCCGGGTCGGTCCACGCGCCGTCGCCGAACCCCAATTGGTCCACGCGCAACCTCCTGAGCCCCAGTCGGTACACGCGCTGTCTCCGAGCCCCGATCGTTCCACGCGCCGCCTCCTAAGCCCCGATCGGTCCATGCGTCGTCTTCTTAGGTCCGATGCCTCCACGCTCCGTCTCCGAGCCACGATCGGTCCTAGCGCCGCTTCGACAGCACCGATCGGTCTTCACGCCGTCTCCTAAGGCCCGATCGCTCCACGCACCGTCTCCTCATCCCCGATTGGTTCACGCGCCGTCTCCGAGCCACGATCGGTCCGTGCGCCGCTTCCAGAGCCCCGATCGGTCCACGCGTCATCTCCTGATCTCCGATCGGTCCACGCGCCGTCTCCTAAGCCCCGATCGGTCCACGCGCCGTCTCCGAGCCCCGATCGGTTCACGTGCCGTCTCGTGAGCCCCGAACGTTCCACGCGCCGTCTCCGAGCCCCGATCGGTCCACGCTCCGTCTCCAGAGCCCGGATCGTTCCACGCGTCGTCTCCTAAGCCCCAATCCATCGACGCGTCATTTCCTGAGCCCCGATCGCTCCACGCGCCGTTTTCTGAGCACCGTTCTGTCCACGCGTCGTCTTCAAAGCCCCGATCCGTACACGCGTCGTCTCCGAGCCTCGATCGGTCCACGCGCCGTCGCCGAGCCCCGATCGGTCCACGCGCGGCCTCCTGAGCCCCGGTCGGTCCACGCGCCGTCTCCGAGCCCCGATCGGTCCACGCGCCGTCTCCGAACGCCGATCGGTTCACGCGCTGTCACCCGAGTCTCGATCGTTCCACGCTCCGTCTCCTGAGCCCCGATCGGTGCACGCATCGTCTCCTAAGCCCCGATACGTCCACGCGTTGTCTCCGAGCCACGATCGGGCCAGCCGCCGCTTCCTAAGCCCCGATCGGTCCACGCGCCGTCTCCTAACCCCCGATCGGTCCACGTGCCGTCTCCTGAGCCCCGATCGGTCCACGCGTCGTCCACTAAGCCCCGATCGGTCCACGCATCGTCTCCTAAGCCCCAGACGGTCCACGCGCCGTCTCCGAACCCCGATCGGTCGACGCGCCGTCTCCGAACGCCGATCGGTTCACGCGCCGTCTCCTGAGCCCCGATTGCTCCACGCGCCTTCTTCTAAGCCCCGATCCGTCTACGCGCCGTCTCCGAGCCCCGATCGGTCCACGCACCGTCTCCTGCTCCCCATCGGTCCACACGGCGCCTCCGGAGCCCCTACCGTTCCACGCGCCGTCTCCGAGCCCCGACCGCTCCACACGCCCTTTCCTGAGCCCCGATCGGTCCACATGCCGTCGCCGAACCCCAAATGGTCCACGCGCAACCGCCAGAGCCCCGATCGGTCCACGCGTCGTCTCTGAACACCGATCGGTCCACGCGCCCTTGCCGAGCCATGATCGGTCCACGCGCGGCCTCCTGAGCCCCGATCGGTCCACGCGCCGTCGCCGAGCCTCGATCGGTCTACGCGCGGCCTCCTGAGCCCCGGTCGGTTCACGCGCCGTCTCCGAGCCACGATCGGTCTAGTCGCCGCTTCCTGAGCCCCGATCGGTCCACGCGCCGTCTTCTAAGCCCCAATCGGTCCACGCGCCGTCTCCGAGCGCCGATCGGTCCACGCGCCGTCTCCGGAGCCCCATCCGTCTACGCGGCGCCTCCGCAGCCCCGATTGATCCACGCGAATCTCCTGAGCCCCGGTTGGTCCGCGCGCCCTCTCCTGAGCCCCGATTGGTCGACGCGTCGTCTCCTGAGCCCCGATCGATCCACGCGTCGTCACCTGAGCCCTGATCGCTCCACGCGCCGTTTTCTGAGCACCGTTCTGTCCACGCGTCGTCTTCAAAGCCCCGATGCCTCCACGCGCCGTCTCCGAGCCACGATCGGTCCGTGCGCCGCTTCCAGAGCCCTATCAGTCCAGGCGTCCTCTGCTGATCTCCGATCGGTCGACGCGCCGTCTCCTAAGCCCCGATCGATCCACGCACCGGCTCCGAGCGCCGATCGGTCCACGCGTTGTCTCCTAAGCCCCGATCGGTCCACGCGCCTCCTCCGAGCGCCGAGCGGTCCACGCGCCGTCGCCGGACCCGAATTGGTCCACGCGCAACCGCCTGAGCCCCAGTCGGTCCACGCGCTGTCTCCGAGCGCCGATCGGTCCACGCGCTGTTGCCGAGCTATGATCGGTCAACGCGCGGTCTCCTGAGCCCCGATCGGTCCACGCGCCGTCGCCGATCCACGATCGGTCCGTGCGCCGCTTCCAGAGCCCTATCGGACCACGCATCGTCTCCTGATCTCCGATCGGTCCACGCGCCGTCTCCTAAGCCCCGATCGGTCCACGCGCTGTCTCCGAGCGCCGATCGGTTCACGCGCCGTCTCCTGAGCCCCGATCATTCCACGCGCCATCTCCGAGCCCGGATCGGTCCACGTGTCGTCTCCTGAGCCCAGATCGGTCCACGCGCCGTCTCCAAGCCCCGATCGGTCCATGCATCGTTTCCTAAACCCCGATCGGTTAACGCGCTGTCTCCGAGCGCCGATCGGTCCACATGCCGTCGCCGAACCCCAAATGGTCCACGCGCAACCGCCAGAGCCCCGATCGGTCCACGCGTCGTCTCTGAACACCGATCGGTCCACGCGCCCTTGCCGAGCCATGATCGGTCCACGCGCGGCCTCCTGAGCCCCGATCGGTCCACGCGCCGTCGCCGAGCCTCGATCGATCCACGCCCGGCCTCCTGAGCCCCGGTCGGTTCACACGCCGTCTCCGAGCCGCGATCGGTCCACGCATCGTCTCCTAAGCCCCGATCGGTTAACGTGCCGTCTCCGAGCCCCGATCGGTCCACGCGCCGTCTCCTGAGCCCCGATGCGTCCATGCGCAGTCGCCGAGCCCCGATCGGTCCACGCGCGGCCTTCTGAGCCCCGGTCGGTCCACGCGCCGTCTCCGAGCCTCGATCGGTCCACGTACCGTCTCCGAAGCCCCGATCGGTCCACGCGCCATCTCCTGAGCCCCGATCGGTCCACGCATCGTCTCTTAACCCCCGATACGTCCACACGCCGTTTCCGAGCCCCGATCGATCCGCGTGACGCATTCTAAGCCACTGTCCATCCACGCGCCGTCTGCGAGCACCGATCAGTCCACGCGCCGTCTCCTGATCTCCGATCGGTCCACGCGCTGTCTCCGAGCGCCGATCGGTCCACATGCCGTCGCCGAACCCCAAATGGTCCACGCGCAACCGCCAGAGCCCCGATCGGTCCACGCGTCGTCTCTGAACACCGATCGGTCCACGCGCCCTTGCCGAGCCATGATCGGTCCACGGGCGGCCTCCTGAGCCCCGATCGGTCCACGCGCCGTCGCCGAGCCTCGATCGGTCCACGCCCGGCCTCCTGAGCCCCGGTCGGTTCACACGCCGTCTCCGAGCCGCGATCGGTCCACGCATCGTCTCCTAAGCCCCGATCGGTTAACGTGCCGTCTCCGAGCCCCGATCGGTCCACGCGCCGTCTCCTGAGCCCCGATGCGTCCATGCGCAGTCGCCGAGCCCCGATCGGTCCACGCGCGGCCTTCTGAGCCCCGGTCGGTCCACGCGCCGTCTCCGAGCCTCGATCGGTCCACGTTCCGTCTCCGAAGCCCCGATCGGTCCACGCGCCATCTCCTGAGCCCCGATCGGTCCACGCATCGTCTCTTAACCCCCGATACGTCCACACGCCGTTTCCGAGCCCCGACCGGTCCACGTGCCGTCTCCTGAGCCCCGTTCGGCCCCCGCGCCGTCTCCTAAGCCCCGATCTGTCCACGGGCCGTCTCCGAGCCGCGATCGGTAAACGAGCCGTCACCAAGCCCCGATCCGTACACGCGTCGTCTCCGAGCCCCGATGGGTCCACGCGCCGTCGCCGAGCCTCGATCGGTCCACGCGCCGTCTCCTAAGCCCCGCTCGGTCCACGCGCCGTCTCCGAGCCCCGATCGGTTCACGTGCCGTCTCGTGAGCCCCGATCGTTCCACGCGCCGTCTTCGAGCCCCGATCGGTCCACGCTCCGTCTCCAGAGCCCGGATCGTTCCACGCGTCGTCTCCTGATCCCCGATCCGTAAACGCGTCGTCTCCGAGCCTCGATCGGCCCACTCGCCGTGTCCGATCCCCGATCGGTCCGTGTGCCGCATTATAAGCCGCGGTCCGTCCACGCCCCGTCTCCGAGCACCGATCGGTCCACGCGCCGTCTCAAAGCGCCGATCATTTCACGCGCTGTCTCCTGAGCCCGGATCGGTCCACGCCACGTCTCCGAGCTCCGATCGGTCCACGCGCCGTTTCCGAGCCCCGATCGGTCCATACGTCGTCTATGAGTTCGGATCGGTCCACGCGCCGTTTTCGAGCCCCGATCAGTCCGCGCGCCGTCTCCTGAGCCCCGGTGGGTCCATGCGTCGTCTTCTTAGACCCGATGCCTCCACGCGCCGTCTCCGAGCCACGATCGGTCTAGTCGCCGCTTCCTGAGCCCCGATCGGTCCACGCGCCGTCTTCTAAGCCCTAATCGGTCCACGCGCCGTCTCCGAGCGCCGATCGGTCCACGCGCCGTCTCCGGAGCCCCATCCGTCTACGCGGCGCCTCCGCAGCCCCGATTGATCCACGCGAATCTCCTGAGCCCCGGTTGGTCCGCGCGCCCTCTCCTGAGCCCCGATCGGTCGACGCGTCGTCTCCTGAGCCCCGATCGATCCACGCGTCGTCACCTGAGCCCTGATCGCTCCACGCGCCGTTTCCTGAGCCCCGATCGGTCCACGCATCGTCTCCGAGCACCGATCGGTCCACGCGCCGTTTCGTGAGCACCGTTCGGTCCATGCGTCGTCTTCAAAGCCCCGATGCCTACACGCGCCGTCTCCGAGCCACGATCGGTCCGTGCGCCGCTGCCAGAGCCCCGATGGGTCCACGCGCCGTCTCCCGAGCCCCGATCGGTCCACGCACCATCTCCTGCTGCCCAATCGGTCCATGCGCCGCCTCCGGAGCCCCGATCGATCCACGCGAATCTCCTGAGCTCCGATCGGTCCACGTGTCGTTCCCTAAGCCCCGTTCCGTCCACGCGCAGTCTCCCGAGCCCCAATCGGTCCACGCGCCGTCTCCTGAGCCCCGATCGGTCCACGCGCCGTCTCCTCAGCCCCGATCGGTCCACGCGTCGTTCCCTAAACTTCGATCCATCCACGCGCAGTCTCCCGAGCCCCAATCGGTCCACGCGCCGTCTCCTGAGCCCCGATCGGTCAACGTGCCGTCTCCTGAGCCCCGATCGGTCCACGCGTCGTCTCTTAAGCCACGATCGGTCCACGCGTCGTTCCCTAAACTTCGATCCATCCACGCGCAGTCTCCCGAGCCCCAATCGGTCCACGCGCCGTCTCCTGAGCCCCGATCGGTCCACGTGCCGTCTCCTGAGCCCCGATCGGTCCACGCGTTGTCTCCTAAGCCACGATCGGTCCATGCGCCTTCTCCTAATCCCCGATAGGTCCACGCGCCGTCTCCGTGCGCCGATCGGTTAACGCGCCGTCTCCTGAGCCCCGATCGTTCCATGCGCCGTCTCCGAGCCCCGATCGGTCCACGCGCCGTCTCCTGAGCCCGGATCGGTCCACGCGTCGTCCCCGAATCCCCGATCCTTACAATCGTCGTTTCCGTGCCTCGATCGGTCCACGCGCCGTATCCTCAGCCCCGATCGGTCCACGCGCCATCGCCGAACCCCAATTGGTCCACGCGCAACCGCCTGCGCCCCAGTCGGTCCACGCGCGGTCTCCGAGCCCCGATCGGTCCACGCGTCGTCTCCGAGCCCCGGTCGGTCCACGCGCCGTCTCCGAGCCCCGATCGGTTCACGCATCGTCTCCTAAGCCCCGATCGGTTAACGCGCCGTCTCCGAGCCGCGATTGGTCCACGCGCCGTCGCCGAACCCCAATTGGTCCACGCGCAACCGCCTGAGCCCCAGTCGGTCCACGCGTTGTCTCCGAGCTCCAATCGGTCCACGCGCCGTTTCCTGAGCCCCGATCGGTCCGTACGTCGTCTTCTAAACCCCGATGCCTCCACGCGCCGTCTCCGAGCCACGATCGGTCCGTGCGCCGCTTCCAGAGCCCTATCAGTCCAGGCGTCCTCTGCTGATCTCCGATCGGTCGACGCGCCGTCTCCTAAGCCCCGATCGATCCACGCGCCGTCTCCTAAGCCCCGCTCGGTCCACGCGCCGTCTCCGAGCCCCGATCGGTTCACGTGCCGTCTCGTGAGCCCCGATCGTTCCACGCGCCGTCTTCGAGCCCCGATCGGTCCACGCTCCGTCTCCAGAGCCCGGATCGTTCCACGCGTCGTCTCCTGATCCCCGATCCGTAAACGCGTCGTCTCCGAGCCTCGATCGGCCCACTCGCCGTGTCCGATCCCCGATCGGTCCGTGTGCCGCATTATAAGCCGCGGTCCGTCCACGCCCCGTCTCCGAGCACCGATCGGTCCACGCGCCGTCTCAAAGCGCCGATCATTTCACGCGCTGTCTCCTGAGCCCGGATCGGTCCACGCCACGTCTCCGAGCTCCGATCGGTCCACGCGCCGTTTCCGAGCCCCGATCGGTCCATACGTCGTCTATGAGTTCGGATCGGTCCACGCGCCGTTTTCGAGCCCCGATCGGTCCGCGCGCCGTCTCCTGAGCCCCGGTGGATCCATGCGTCGTCTTCTTAGACCCGATGCCTCCACGCGCCGTCTCCGAGCCACGATCGGTCTAGTTGCCGCTTCCTGAGCCCCGATCGGTCCACGCGCCGTCTTCTAAGCCCCAATCGGTCCACGCGCCGTCTCCGAGCGCCGATCGGTCCACGCGCCGTCTCCGGAGCCCCATCCGTCTACGCGGCGCCTGCGCAGCCCCGATTGATCCACGCGAATCTCCTGAGCCCCGGTTGGTCCGCGCGCCCTCTCCTGAGCCCCGATTGGTCGACGCGTCGTCTCCTGAGCCCCGATCGGTCCACGCGCCATCGCCGAACCCCAATTGGTCCACGCGCAACCGCCTGCGCCCCAGTCGGTCCACGCGCGGTCTCCGAGCCCCGATCGGTCCACGCGTCGTCTCCGAGCCCCGGTCGGTCCACGCGCCGTCTCCGAGCCCCGATCGGTTCACGCATCGTCTCCTAAGCCCCGATCGGTTAACGCGCCGTCTCCGAGCCGCGATTGGTCCACGCGCCGTCGCCGAACCCCAATTGGTCCACGCGCAACCGCCTGAGCCCCAGTCGGTCCTCGCGTTGTCTCCGAGCTCCAATCG
Organism: Netelia fuscicornis; assembly: GCA_946811545.1. Taxonomy (NCBI): domain Eukaryota; kingdom Metazoa; phylum Arthropoda; class Insecta; order Hymenoptera; family Ichneumonidae; genus Netelia; species Netelia fuscicornis. The sequence continues at coordinate 28,570,133 of OX328014.1, read as the reverse complement.
GTCCACGCGCCGTCTCCTAAGCCCCGACCGGCTCACGCCCCGTCTCCTGTGCCCCGATCGATTCACGTACCGTCTCCTAAGCCCCGATCGGTCCACCCGTCGTCTCTTAAGCCCCAATCGGTCCACGCGCCATCTCCGAGCGCCGATCATTTCACGCGCTGTCTCCTGAGCCCCGGTCGGTCCACGCGCCGTCACCTGAGCCCTGATCGGTCGACGCGTCGTCTCCTGAGCCCCGGTCGCTCCACGCGCCGTCTCGGAGCGCCGATTGGTTCACGCGCCGTCTCCTGAGCCCCGATCGGTCCACGCGCCGTCTCCGAGCGCCGATCATTTCACGCGCCGTCTCCGAGCTCCGATCGGTCCACACGTCGTCTCCGAGCCCCGATCGGTCCACGCGTCGTCTCCTAAGACCCGATCGGTCCACGCGCCGTCGCCGAGCCGCGCTCGGTCCACGCGCGGCCTCCTGACCCCCGGTCGGTTCACGCGCCGTATCCGAGCCCCAATCGGTCCACGCGCCGTCTCCTGACTCCCAATCGGTGCACGCGCCGCCTCCTGAGCCCCGTTCAGTCGACGCGTCGTCTCCTGAGCCCCGATCGATCCACGCGTCGTTTCCTGAGCCCCGATCGCTCCACGCGCCGTCTCCGAGCGCCGGTCGGTGCACGCGCCGTCTCCTGAGCCCCGATCGTTCCACGCGTCGTCTCCGAGCCCCGATCGCTCCACGCGCCGATTTCTTAGCCCCGATCAATTGACGCGTCTTCTCCTGAGCCCCGATCGCTCCTCGCGCCGTCTCCTAAGCCCCAATCGGTCCACGCGCCGTCTCCTAAGCCCCGATCGGTCCACGCGCCGTCACCTGAGCCCCGATCGTTCCACGCCCCGTCTCCGAGCCCCGATCGGTCCACGCGCCGTCTCCTAAGCCCCGATCGGTCCACGCGCCTTCTCCTCATCCCCGATCGGTCCACGCGCCGTCTCGGAGCGCCGATTGGTTCACGCGCCGTCTCCTGAGCCCCGATCGGTCCACGCGCCGTCTCCGAGCGCCGATCATTTCACGCGCCGTCTCCGAGCTCCGATCGGTCCACACGTCGTCTCCGAGCCCCGATCGGTCCACGCGTCGTCTCCTAAGACCCGATCGGTCCACGCGCCGTCGCCGAGCCGCGCTCGGTCCACGCGCGGCCTCCTGACCCCCGGTCGGTTCACGCGCCGTATCCGAGCCCCAATCGGTCCACGCGCCGTCTCCTGACTCCCAATCGGTGCACGCGCCGCCTCCTGAGCCCCGTTCAGTCGACGCGTCGTCTCCTGAGCCCCGATCGATCCACGCGTCGTTTCCTGAGCCCCGATCGCTCCACGCGCCGTCTCTGAGCGCCGGTCGGTGCACGCGCCGTCTCCTGAGCCCCGATCGTTCCACGCGTCGTCCCCTAATCCCCGATCCATACTCGCGTCGTCTCCGAGCCTCGATCGGTCCACGCGCCGTCGCCGCGTCCCGATCGGTCCACGCGCGGCCTCCTGAGCCCCGGTCGGTCCACGCGCCGTCTCCGAGCCTCGATCGGTCCACGTACCGTCTCCGAAGCCCCGATCGGTCCACGCGCCATCTCCTGAGCCCCGACCGCTCCACACGCCCTTTCCTGAGCCCCGATCGGTTCACGCGCCGTCTCCTGAGCCCCAATCGTTCCAAGCGTCGTCCCCTAATACCCGATCCATACACGCGTCGTCTCCGAGCCTCGATCAGTCCACGCGTCGTCGCCGAGTCCCGATCGGTCCACGCGCCGTCTCCGAGCCTCGATCGGTCCACGTACCGTCTCCGAAGCCCCGATCGGTCTACGCGCCGTCTCCTGAGTCCCGATCGGTCCACGCGCCGTCTCCGAGCCACGATCGGTCCGTGCGCCGCTTCCAGAGCCCCGATCGGTCCACGCGTCATCTCCTGATCTCCGATCGGTCCACGCGCCGTCTCCTAAGCCCCGATCGGTCCACGCGCCGTCTCCGACCCCCCATCGGTTCACGTGCCGTATCGTGAGCCCCGATCGTTCCACGCACCGTCTCCGAGCCCCGATCGGTCCACGCTCCGTCTCCAGAGCCCGGATCGTTCCACGCGTCGTCTCCTAAGCCCCAATCCATCGACGCGTCATTTCCTGAGCCCCGATCGCTCCACGCGCCGTTTTCTGAGCACCGTTCTGTCCACGCGTCGTCTTCAAAGCCCCGATCCGTACACGCGTCGTCTCCGAGCCTCGATCGGTCCACGCGCCGTCGCCGAGCCCCGATCGGTTCACGCGCCGTCTCCTGAGCCCGGATCGGTCCACGCGCCGTCGCCGAACCCCAATTGGTCCACGCGCAACCGCCTGAGCCCAGGTTAGTCCACGCGCTGTTTCCGAGCCCCGATCGGTCCACGCGTCGTATCCGAACCCCGATCGGTCCACGCGCCGTCGCCGAGCCATGATCGGTCCACGCGCGGCCTCCTGAGTCCCGGTTGCTTCACGCGCCGTATCCGAGCCCCCATCGGTCCACGCGTCGTCTCCGAGCCCCGATCGGTCCACGCGCCGTCTCCTGAGCCCCGGTCGGTTCACGCGCCGTCTCCGAGCCCGATCGGTCCACGCATCGTCTCCTAAGCCCCTATCGGTTAACGCGCCGTCTCCCAGCCCAGATCGGTCCACGCGCAACCGCCTGAGCCCCAGTCGATCCACGCGCCGTTTCCTGAGCCCCGATCGGTCCACGCGCCGTCTCCTGGGCCCCGATCGGTCTACGCGTCGTCTCCTAAGCCCCGATTGGTGGACCTGCCGTCTCCCAGCCACGATCGGTCCACGCGCCGTCTGCAAAGCCCCGATCGGTCCACCCGCCGTCTTCGAGCCCCGATCGGTCCACGCATCGTCTCCTAAGCCCCAATCGGTTAACGCGCCGTCTCCTGAGCCCCGATCGTTCTACGCGCCGTCTCCGAGCCCCGATCCGTCCACGCGCAGTCGCCGAGCCCCGATCGGTTCACGCACGGTCTCCTGAGCCCCAGTCGGTACACGCGCTGTCTCCGAGCCCCGATGGGACCACGCATCGTCTCCTAAGCCCCGCTCGGTTAACGCGTCGTTTCGGAGCCCCGATCGGTCTACGCGCGATGTCCTGAGCCCCGATCGGTCCACGCGTCGTCTCCTGAGCGCCGATCGTTCCACGCGCCGTCTCCGCGCGTCGATCGGTCCACGCGCCGTCCCCTGAGCCCCGATCGGTCCACGCGCCGTCTCCGAGCGCCGATCCGTCCACGCACCGTCTTCTGAGCCCCGATCGGTCCAGGCATCGTCTCCTAAGTCCCGGACGGTCCACCCGCCGTTTCCGAGCCCCGACCGCTCCACGCGCCGTCTCCTGAGCCCCGATCGGTCCACCCATCGTCTCCTAAGCCCCGATCCGTCGCCGCGTCGTGTCCTGAGCCCCGATCAATTGACGCGTCTTCTCCTGAGCCCCGATCGCTCCTCGCGCCGTCTCCTGAACCCCGATCATTCCACGCGCCTTCTCCTAAGCCACGATCGGTCCACGCGCCGTCTCCGAGCCCCAGTCGGTCCACGCGCTGTCTCCGAGCACCGATCGGTCTACGCGTCGTCTCCGAGCCCCGATCGGTCCACGCGCCGTCTCCGAGCCCCGAACGGTTCACGCACCGTCTCCTGGTCCCAATCGGTCCACGCGGCGCCTCTGGTGCCCCGATCGATCCACGCGAGTCTCCTGAGCCCCAGTCGGTCCGCGCGCCGTCTCCTGAGCCCCGATTGTTCGACGCGTCGCCTCCTGAGCCGCGATCGATCCACGCGTCGTCTCCTGAGCCCCGATCGCACCACACGCCGTTTCCTGAGCCCCGATCGGTCCACGCGTCGTCTTCAAAGCCCCGATGCCTCCACGCGCCGTCTCCGAGCCCCGATGGGACCACGCATCGTCTCCTAAGCCCCGCTCGGTTAACGCGTCGTTTCGGAGCCCCGATCGGTCTACGCGCGATCTCCTGAGCCCCGATCGGTCCACGCGCCGTCTCCGAGCCCCGAACGGTTCACGCACCGTCTCCTGGTCCCAATCGGTCCACGCGGCGCCTCTGGTGCCCCGATCGATCCACGCGAGTCTCCTGAGCCCCAGTCGGTCCGCGCGCCGTCTCCTGATCCCCGATCGTTCCACACGCCGCCTCCTAAGCCCCGCTCGGTCCATGCGTCGTGTTCTTAGCCCCGATGCCTCCACGCCCCGTCTCCGAGGCATGATAGGTCCAGGCGCCGCTTCCTGAGCCCCGATCGATCCACGCGCCGTCTCGTAAGCCACAATCGGTCCACGCGCCGTCTCCGAGCACCGATCGGTCCACGCGCCGTCTCCTGAGCCCCGATCGGTCCACGCGTCGTCCCCTAAGCCCTGATCGGTCCACGTGCCGTCTCCGAGCCCCGATGGGTCTACGCGCTGCCTCCTGAGACCCGATCGATCCACGCATCGGCTCCTGAGCCCCGGTCGGTCCAAGCGTCGTCTTCGAGCACCGATCGATCCACGCGCCGTTTCCTGGGCCCCGATCGGTCCACGCGTCGCCGCCGGAGCCCCGATCGGTCTACGCGCCGTCTCATGAGCCCCGGTCGGTTCATGCGCCGTCGCCGAGCCTCGATCGGTCCACGCGCGGCCTCCTTAGCCCCGGTCGGTCCACGCGCCGTCTCCGAGCCCCGATCGGTCCACGCATCGTCTCCTGAGCCCCGATCGGTTAACGCGCCGTCTCCGAGCCCCGATCAGTCCACGCGCCGTCTCCTGAGCCCCGGTCGGTTCATGCGCCGTCTCCGAGCCCCGATCGATCCACGCGCCTTCTCCTAATCCCCAATCTGTCCACGACCCGTCTCCGGGCCCCGATCGGTGCACGCGCCGTCTCCTAAGCCCCGATCGGTCCACGCGCCGTCGCCGAACCCCAATTGGTCCACGCGAAACCGCCTGAGCCCCAGTCGGTCCACGCGCTGTCTCCGAGCCCCGATCGGTCCACGCGTCGTCTCCGAGCCCCGATCGGTCCACGCGCCGTCGCCGAGTCATGATCTGTCCACGCGCGGCCTCCTGAGACCCGATCGGTCCACGCGCCGTCGCCGAGCCGCGATCGGTCCACGCGCGGCCTCCTGAGCCCCGATTGGTTCACGCGCCGTATCCGAGCCCCAATCGGTCCACGCGCTGTCTCCGAGCCCTGATCGGTCCACACGTCGTCTCCGAGCCCCGATCGGTCTACGCGCCGTCGCCGAGCCATGATGGGTCCACGCGCGGCCTCCTGAGCCCCGATCGGTCCACGCGCCGTTGCCGAGCCGCGATCGGTTCTCGCGCGGCCTCCTGAGCTCCGGTCGGTCCACGCGCCGCCTACGGAGCCCCGATCGATCCACGCGAATCTCCTGAGCTCCGGTCGGTCGACGCGCCGTCTCCTGAGCCCCGATCGGTCCACGCGTCGTCTCCTAAGCCCCGATTCGTCGACGCGTCGTCTCGTGAGCCCCGGTCAATTGACGCGTCTTCTCCTGAGCCCCGATCGCTTCTCGTGCCGCCTCCTGAGCCCCACTCCATCGAGGCGTCGTCTCCGGGGCCCCGATCAATTGACGTGTCTTCTCCTGAGCCCCGATCACTCCTCGCGCCGTCTCCTGAACCCCGCTCGGTCCATGCGTCGTCATCTTAGCCCGGATGCCTCCACGCACCGTCTCCGAGCCACGATGGGTCCAGGCGCCGCTTCCTGCGCCCCGATCGGTCCATGCGCCGTCTCTTAAGCCCCAATCGGTCCACGCGGCGTCTCCGAGCGCCGATCATTTAACGCGCCGTCTCCTGAGACCCGATCGTTCCACGCGCCGTCTCCGAGCCCCGATCGGTCCGCGTGCCGCATTCTAAGCCACGGTCCATCCACGCGCCGTCTCCGAGCCCCGGTCGATCCACGCGTCGTCTCCTAAGCCCCGATCGGTCCACGCGCCGTCTCCTAAGCCCCGATTGATCCACGCGGCGTCTCCCAGCCCCGATCGATCCACGCGCCGTCTCCTGAGCCCCAATCGGTCCACGCGTCGGCTCCTAAGCCCCGATCCATCGACGCGTCGTCTCCTGAGCCCCGATCGATCCACGCGCCGCCTCCTGAGCCCCGATCGCTCCACGCACCGTTTCAAGATCCCCGATCGGTCCACACGCCGTCTCCGAGCCCCGATCGGTCCGCGTGCCGCATTCTAAGCCACGGTCCATCCACGCGCCGTCTCCGAGCCCCGCTCGATTCACGTGTCGTCTCCTAAGCCCCGATCGGTCCACGCGCCGTCTCCTAAGCCCCTATTGGTTCACGTGCCGTCTCCCAGCCCCGATCGGTCCACGCGCCGTCTCCTAAGCCCCAATCTGTCCACGACCCGTCTCCGGGCCCCGATCGGTGCACTCGCCGTCTCCTAAGCCCCGATCGGTCCACGCGCCGTCTCCGAGCGCCGATTGGTTCACGCGCCGTCTCCTGAGCCCTGATCCGTCCACGCGCCGTCTCCGAGCGCCGATCGGTTCACGCGCCGTCTCCTTAGCCCCGATCATTCCACGCGATGTCTCCGAGCCCCGATCGCTCCACGCGCCGTCTCCTAAGCCCCGATCGGTCCACGCGCCGTCTCCGAGCCCCGATCGGTCCGTGCACCGTCTCCTGATCCCCATCGCTCCACGCGGCGTCTCCGGAGCCCCGATCGATCACCGCGAGTCTCCTGAGCCCCGGTCGGTCCGCGCACCGTCATCTGAGCCCCGATCGGTGGACGCGTCGTCTCCGAGACACGATCGGTCCACGCCCCGTCGCCGAGCCTCGATCGCTCCACGCATCGTCTCCTAAGCCCCGATCGGTTAACGTGCCGTTTCCGAACCCCGATCGGTCCACGCGCCGTCTCCTGGGCCCCAATGCGTCCACGCGCAGTCGCCGAGCCCCGATCGGTCCACGCGGGGTCTCCTGAGCCCCGATCGGTCCACGCGCCGTCTCCTAAGCCCCGATCGATCCACGCGCCGTCTCCGAGCGCCGCTCGGTTCACGCGCCGTCTCCTGCGCTCCGATCGTTCCACGCGCCGTCTCCGAGCCCCGATCGGTCCACGCTCCGTCTCCTGAGCCCCGATCGTTCCACACCCCGCCTCCTAAGCCCCGATCGGTCCACGCACCGTCTCCGAGCCCCGATCGGTTCACGCGCCGTCTCCGAGCCCCGATCGGTCCACGCGCCGTTTCCGAGCCACGATCGGTCCATACGTCGTCTCCGAGTTCGGATCGGTCCACGCGCCGTTTCCGAGCCCCGATGGGTCCGCGCGCCGTCTCCTGAGCCCCGGTGGGTCCACGCGCCGCCTCCTGAGCCCCGATCGGTCAACGCATCGTCTCCTAAGCCCCGATACGTTCACACGCCGTCTCCGAGCCCCGATCGGTCCACGCGCCGTCGCCGAGCCTCGATCGGTCCACGCGCGGCCTCCGTAGCCCCGGTCGGTCCACGCGCCGTCTCCGAGCCCCGATCGGTCCACGCTCCGTCTCCTGAGCCCGGATCGTTCCACGCGTCGTCTCCTGATCCCCGATCCGTAAACGCGTCGTCTCCGAGCCTCGATCGGTCCACACGCCGTGTCCGATCCCCGACCGGTCCGCGTGCCGCATTTTAAGCCGCGGTCCGTCTACGCGCCGTCTCCGATCACCGATCAGTCCACGCGCCGTCTCAAAGCGCCGATCATTTCACGCGCCGTCTCCTCAGCCCCGATCGTTCCACGCGCCGTCTCCTCAGCCCCGATCGTTCCACGCGCCGTCTCGTGAGCCCCGATAGGTACACGCGCCGGCTCCTAAGCCCCGATCGGTCCACGCGTCGTCTCCTAAGCCCCGATCGGTCGACGGGTCGTCTCCTAAGCCCCGATCCGTCGACGGGTCGTCTCCTAATCCCCGGTCGGTCCACGCGCCGTCGCCGAACCCCAATTGGTCCACGCGCCACCTCCTGAGCCCCAGTCGGTCCACGCGCTGTCTCCGAGCACCGATCGGTCTACGCATCGTCTCCTAAACCCCGCTCTGTTAACGCGTCGTCTCCTGAGCCCCGATCGCTCCACGCGCCGTCTCCTGAGCGCCGATCGGTCCACGTGTCGTCTCCGAGCACCGTTCGGTTCACGCGCCGTTTCCTGGGCCCCGATCGGTCCATCCGTCGTCTTTTAAGCCCCGATACCTCCACGCGCCGTCTCCGAGCCACGATCGGTCCGCGTGCCGCATTCTAAGCCACGGTCCATCCACGCGCCGTCTCCGAGCCCCGGTCGATCCACGCGCCGTCTCCTAAGCCCCGATTGATCCACGCGCCGTCTCCCAGCCCCGATCGATCCACGCGCCGTCTCCTGAGCCCCAATCGGTCCACGCGTCGGCTCCTAAGCCCCGATCCATCGACGCGTCGTCTCCTGAGCCCCGATCGATCCACGCGCCGCCTCCTGAGCCCCGATCGCTCCACGCACCGTTTCAAGATCCCCGATCGGTCCACACGCCGTCTCCGAGCCCCGATCGGTCCGCGTGCCGCATTCTAAGCCACGGTCCATCCACGCGCCGTCTCCGAGCCCCGCTCGATTCACGTGTCGTCTCCTAAGCCCCGATCGGTCCACGCGCCGTCTCCTAAGCCCCTATTGGTTCACGTGCCGTCTCCCAGCCCCGATCGGTCCACGCGCCGTCTCCTAAGCCCCAATCTGTCCACGACCCGTCTCCGGGCCCCGATCGGTGCACTCGCCGTCTCCTAAGCCCCGATCGGTCCACGCGCCGTCTCCGAGCGCCGATTGGTTCACGCGCCGTCTCCTGAGCCCTGATCCGTCCACGCGCCGTCTCCGAGCGCCGATCGGTTCACGCGCCGTCTCCTTAGCCCCGATCATTCCACGCGATGTCTCCGAGCCCCGATCGGTCCACGCGCCGTCTCCTAAGCCCCGATCGGTCCACGCGCCGTCTCCGAGCCCCGATCGGTCCGTGCACCGTCTCCTGATCCCCATCGCTCCACGCGGCGTCTCCGGAGCCCCGATCGATCACCGCGAGTCTCCTGAGCCCCGGTCGGTCCGCGCACCGTCATCTGAGCCCCGATCGGTGGACGCGTCGTCTCCGAGACACGATCGGTCCACGCCCCGTCGCCGAGCCTCGATCGCTCCACGCATCGTCTCCTAAGCCCCGATCGGTTAACGTGCCGTTTCCGAACCCCGATCGGTCCACGCGCCGTCTCCTGGGCCCCAATGCGTCCACGCGCAGTCGCCGAGCCCCGATCGGTCCACGCGGGGTCTCCTGAGCCCCGATCGGTCCGCGCGCCGTCTCCTGAGCCCCGGTGGGTCCACGCGCCGCCTCCTGAGCCCCGATCGGTCAACGCATCGTCTCCTAAGCCCCGATACGTTCACACGCCGTCTCCGAGCCCCGATCGGTCCACGCGCCGTCGCCGAGCCTCGATCGGTCCACGCGCGGCCTCCGTAGCCCCGGTCGGTCCACGCGCCGTCTCCGAGCCCCGATCGGTCCACGCTCCGTCTCCTGAGCCCGGATCGTTCCACGCGTCGTCTCCTGATCCCCGATCCGTAAACGCGTCGTCTCCGAGCCTCGATCGGTCCACACGCCGTGTCCGATCCCCGACCGGTCCGCGTGCCGCATTTTAAGCCGCGGTCCGTCTACGCGCCGTCTCCGATCACCGATCAGTCCACGCGCCGTCTCAAAGCGCCGATCATTTCACGCGCCGTCTCCTCAGCCCCGATCGTTCCACGCGCCGTCTCGTGAGCCCCGATAGGTACACGCGTCGTGTCCTACGCCCCGATCGGTCCACGCGTCGTCTCCTAAGCCCCGATCGGTGTGCGCAGCGTCTCCTGATCCCCATCGGTCCACGCGGCGCCTCCGGAGCCCCGATCGATCCACGCGCCGTCTCCGAGCGCCGATCGGTGCACGCTCCGTCTCCTGAGCCCCGATCGTTCCACACGCCGCCTCCTAAGCCCCGATCGTTCCAGGCGTCGTCTCCCAAGCCCCGATCTGTCCACGGGCCGTCTGCGAGCCGCGATCGGTAAAGCCGCCGTCATCAAGCCCCGAACCGTACACGCGTCGTCTCCGAACCCCGATGGGTCCACGCGCCGTCGCCGAGCCTCGATCGGTCCACGCGCGACCTCCTGAGCCCCGATCGGTCCACGCGCCGTCTCCTGAGCCCCGATCGGTCCACGCGCCGTCGCCGAACCCCAATTGGTCCACGCGAAACCGCCTGAGCCCCAGTCGGTCCACGCGCTGTCTCCGAGCCCTGATCGGTCCACGTGCCGTCTCCCAGCCCCGATCGGTCCGTGCACCGTCTCCTGATCCCCATCGCTCCACGCGGCGTCTCCGGAGCCCCGATCGATCCACGCGAGTCTCCTGAGCCCCGGTCGGTCCGCGCACCGTCATCTGAGCCCCGATCGGTCGACGCGTCGTCTCCGAGACACGATCGGTCCACGCCCCGTCGCCGAGCCTCGATCGGTCCAAGCGCGGCCTCCTGAGCCCCGGTCGGTTCACACACCGTCTCCGAGCCGCGATCGGTCCACGCATCGTCTCCTAAGCCCCGATCGGTTAACGTGCCGTCTCCGAACCCCGATCGGTCCACGCGCCGTCTCCTGGGCCCCGATGCGTCCACGCGCAGTCGCCGAGCCCCGATCGGTCCACGCGGGGTCTCCTGAGCCCCGATCGGTCCACGCGCCGTCTCCTAAGCCCCGATCAATCCACGCGCCGTCTCCGAGCGCCGCTCGGTTCACGCGCCGTCTCCTGTGCTCCGATCGTTCCACGCGCCGTCTCCGAGCCCCGATCGGTCCACGCGCCGTCTCCTGAGCCCCGATCGTTCCACACGCCGCCTCCTAAGCCCCGATCGGTCCAGGCGTCGTCTCCTAATCCCCGACCGGTCCACGCGCCGTCTCCTGAGCCCCGATCGGTCCACGCGCCGTCTCCTAAGCCCCGATCTGTCCACGGGCCGTTTCCGTGCCGCGATCGGTCCACGCGCCGTCGCCGAACCCCAATTGATCCACGCGCAACCGCCTGAGTCCCAATCGGTCCACGCGAGTCTCCTAAGCCCCGACCGGTCCACGCGCCGTCTCCTGAGCCCCTATCGCTCCACGCGTCGTCTCCGAGCCCCGATCGGTCCATGCGCCGTCGCCGAGCCATGATCGCTCCACGCGCGGCCTCCTGAGCCCCGGTCGCGTCACGCGCCGTATCCACGCCCCAATCGATCCACGCGCCGTCTCCTGAGTCCCGATCGGTCCACGCGCCGTCTCTTGAGCCCCGATCGGTCCACGCGTCGTCTCCTAAGCCCCGATCGGTCCACGCGCCGTCTCTAAGCCCCGATCCGTCGCCGCGTCCTGTCCTGAGCCCCGATCAATTGACGCGTCTTCTCCTGAGCCCCGATCGCTCCTCGCGCCGTCTCCTGAACCCCGCTCGGTCGATGCGTCGTCTTCTTAACCCCGATGCCTCCACGCGCCGTCTCCGAGCCACGATCGGTCCACGCGCCGTCTCCGAGCCCCGATCGGTCCACGCGCCGTCGCCGAGCCATGATCGGTCCACGCGCGGCATCCTGAGCCCCGATCGGTCCACGCGCCGTCGCCGAGCCGCGATCGGCCCACGCATCGTCTCCTGAGCCCCGATCGGTTAACGCGCCGTCTCCGAGCCCCGATCAGTCCACGCGCCGTCTCCTGAGCCCCGGTCGGTTCATGCGCCGTCTCCGAGCCCCGATCGATCCACGCGTCGTCTTGTAAGCCCAGATGCCTTCTCGCGCCGTCTCCGGCCCACGATCGGTCCAGGCGCCGCTTCCTGAGCCACGATCGGTCCACGCGCCTTCTCCGAGCCCCGATCGGTGCACGCGCCGTCTCCTGAGCCCCGATCAGTCCACGCGCCGTCTCCTGAGCCCCGGTCGGTTCATGCGCCGTCTCCGAGCCCCGATCGATCCACGCGTCGTCTTGTAAGCCCAGATGCCTTCTCGCGCCGTCTCCGAGCTCCGATCGGTCCACGTGCCGTCTCCCAGCCCCGATCGGTCCACGCGCCTTCTCCTAATCCCCAATCTGTCCACGACCCGTCTCCGGGCTCCGATCCGTGCACGCGCCGTCTCCTAAGCCCCGATCGGTCCACGCGCCGTCGCCGAACCCCAATTAGTCCACGCGAAACCGCCTGAGCCCCAGTCGGTCCACGCGCTGTCTCCGAGCCCCGATCGGTCCACGCGTCGTCTCCGAGCCCCGATCGGTCCACGCGCCGTCGCCGAGCCATGATCTGTCCACGCGCGGCCTCCTGAGACCCGATCGGTCCACGCGCCGTCGCCGAGCCGCGATCGGTCCACGCGCGGCCTCCTGAGCCCCGATTGGTTCACGCGCCGTATCCGAGCCCCAATCGGTCCACGCGCTGTTTCCGAGCCCTAATCGGTCCACACGTCGTCTCCGAGCCCCGATCGGTCTACGCGCCGTCGCCGAGCCATGATGGGTCCACGCGCGGCCTCCTGAGCCCCGATCGGTCCACGCGCCGTCTCCGAGCCCCGGTCGATCCACGCGTCGTCTCCTAAGCCCCGATCGGTCCACGCGCCGTCTCCTAAGCCCCGATTGATCCACGCGCCGTCTCCCAGCCCCGATCGATCCACGCGCCGTCTCCTGAGCCCCAATCGGTCCACGCGTCGGCTCCTAAGCCCCGATCCATCGACGCGTCGTCTCCTGAGCCCCGATCGATCCACGCGCCGCCTCCTGAGCCCCGATCGCTCCACGCACCGTTTCCTGATCCCCGATCGGTCCACACGCCGTCTCCGAGCCCCGATCGGTCCGCGTGCCGCATTCTAAGCCACGGTCCATCCACGCGCCGTCTCCGAGCCCCGCTCGATTCACGTGTCGTCTCCTAAGCCCCGATCGGTCCACGCGCCGTCTCCTAAGCCCCTATTGGTTCACGTGCCGTCTCCCAGCCCCGATCGGTCCACGCGCCGTCTCCTAAGCCCCAATCTGTCCACGACCCGTCTCCGGGCCCCGATCGGTGCACTCGCCGTCTCCTAAGCCCCGATCGGTCCACGCGCCGTCTCCGAGCGCCGATTGGTTCACGCGCCGTCTCCTGAGCCCTGATCCGTCCACGCGCCGTCTCCGAGCGCCGATCGGTTCACGCGCCGTCTCCTGAGCCCCGATCATTCCACGCGATGTCTCCGAGCCCCGATCGGTCCACGCGCCGTCTCCTAAGCCTCGATCGGTCCACGCGCCGTCTCCGAGCCCCGATCGGTCCGTGCACCGTCTCCTTATCCCCATCACTCCACACGGCGTCTCCGGAGCCCCGATCGATCAACGCGAGTCTCCTGAGCCCCGGTCGGTCCGCGCACCGTCATCTGAGCCCCGATCGGTCGACGCGTCGTCTCCGAGACTCGATCGGTCCACGCCCCGTCGCCGAGCCTCGATCGGTCCACGCGGGGTCTCCTGAGCCCCGATCGGTCCACGCGCCGTCTCCTGGGCCCCGATGCGTCCACGCGCAGTCGCCGAGCCCCGATCGGTCCACACGCCGTATCCGAGCTCCGATCGGTCCGCGTGACGCATTCTAAGTCACGGTACGTCCACGCGCCGTCTCCGAGCACCGATCGGTCCACGCGCCGCCTCCTAAGCCCCGATCGGTCCACGCGTCGTCTCGTCAGCCCCGATCGGTCCACGCGTCGTCTCCGAGCACCGTTCGGTCCACGCGCCGTTTCCTGAGCCCTGATCGGGCCATCCGTCGTCTCCTAAGCCCCGATCCGTCGCCGCGTCGTCTCCTGAGCCCCGATCAATTGACGCGTCTTCTCCTGAGCCCCGATCGGTCCTCGCGCCGTCTCCTGAGCCCCGCTCGGTCCATGCGTCGTGTTCTTAGCCCCGATGCCTCCACGCGCCGTCTCCGAGCCACGATAGGTCAAGGCGCCGCTTCCTGAGCCCCGATCGATCCACGCGCCGTCTCGTAAGCCACAATCGGTCCACGCGCCGTCTCAGAGCGCCGATCATTTCACGCGCCGTCTCCTGAGCCCTGATCGTTCCACGCGCCGTCTCCGACCCCCGATCGGTCCACGCGGCGTCTCCTGAGCCCCGATCGGTTCACGCATCGGCTCCCAAGCCCCGATACGTCCACACCCCGTATCCGAGCCCCGATCGATCCGCGTGACGCATTCTAAGCCACGGTCCGTCCACGCGCCGTCTCCGAGCCCCGATCGGTGCACGCGCCGTCTCCTGAGCCCCGATCGATCCACGCGTCGTCTCCTGAGCCCCGATCGGTCCACGCGCCCTCTCCTGAGCCCCGATCGGTCCACGCGCCGTCGCCGAACCCCAATTGGTCCACGCGAAACCGCCTGAGCCCCAGTCGGTCCACGCGCTGTCTCCGAGCTCCGATCGGTCCACGTGCCGTCTCCCAGCCCCGATCGGTCCACGCGCCTTCTCCTAATCCCCAATCTGTCCACGACCCGTCTCCGGGCTCCGATCGGTGCACGCGCCGTCTCCTAAGCCCCGATCGGTCCACGCGCCGTCGCCGAACCCCAATTAGTCCACGCGAAACCGCCTGAGCCCCAGTCGGTCCACGCGCTGTCTCCGAGCCCCGATCGGTCCACGCGCGGCCTCCTGAGACCCGATCGGTCCACGCGCCGTCGCCGAGCCGCGATCGGTCCACGCGCGGCCTCCTGAGCCCCGATTGGTTCACGCGCCGTATCCGAGCCCCAATCGGTCCACGCGCTGTTTCCGAGCCCTAATCGGTCCACACGTCGTCTCCGAGCCCCGATCGGTCTACGCGCCGTCGCCGAGCCATGATGGGTCCACGCGCGGCCTCCTGAGCCCCGATCGGTCCACGCGCCGTCGCCGAGCCGCGATCGGTTCTCGCGCGGCCTCCTGAGCTCCGGTCGGTCCACGCGCCGTCTCCTGAGCCCCGATCGATCCACGCGCCGCCTCCTGAGCCCCGATCGCTCCACGCACCGTTTCCTGATCCCCGATCGGTCCACGCGTCGTCTCCTAAGCCCCGATTCGTCGACGCGTCGTCTCCTGAGCCCCGGTCAATTGACGCGTCTTCTCCTGAGCCCCGATCGCTTCTCGTGCCGCCTCCTGAGCCCCACTCCATCGAGGCGTCGTCTCCGGGGCCCCGATCAATTGACGTGTCTTCTCCTGAGCCCCGATCGCTCCTCGCGTCGTCTCCTGAACCCCGCTCGGTCCATGCGTCGTCTTCTTAGCCCGGATGCCTCCACGCACCGTCTCCGAGCCACGATGTGTCCAGGCGCCGCTTCCTGCGCCCCGATCGGTCCACGCGCCGTCTCTTAAGCCCCAATCGGTCCACGCGGCGTCTCCGATCGCCGATCATTTAACGCGCCGTCTCCTGAGACCCGATCGTTCCACGCGCCGTCTCCGAGCCCCGATCGGTCCGCGTGCCGCTTCTAAGCCACGGTCCATCCACGCGCCGTCTCCGAGCCCCGGTCGATCCACGCGTCGTCTCCTAAGCCCCGATCGGTCCACGCGCCGTCTCCTAAGCCCCGATTGATCCACGCGCCGTCTCCCAGCCCCGATCGATCCACGCGCCGTCTCCTGAGCCCCAATCGGTCCACGCGTCAGCTCCTAAGCCCCGATCCATCGACGCGTCGTCTCCTGAGCCCCGATCGATCCACGCGCCGCCTCCTGAGCCCCGATCGCTCCACGCACCGTTTCCTCATCCCCGATCGGTCCACACGCCGTCTCCGAGCCCCGATCGGTCCGCGTGCCGCATTCTAAGCCACGGTCCATCCACGCGCCGTCTCCGAGCCCCGCTCGATTCACGTGTCGTCTCCTAAGCCCCGATCGGTCCACGCGCCGTCTCCTAAGCCCCTATTGGTTCACGTGCCGTCTCCCAGCCCCGATCGGTCCACGCGCCGTCTCCTAAGCCCCAATCTGTCCACGACCCGTCTCCGGGCCCCGATCGGTGCACTCGCCGTCTCCTAAGCCCCGATCGGTCCACGCGCCGTCTCCGAGCGCCGATTGGTTCACGCGCCGTCTCCTGAGCCCTGATCCGTCCACGCGCCGTCTCCGAGCGCCGATCGGTTCACGCGCCGTCTCCTGAGCCCCGATCATTCCACGCGATGTCTCCGAGCCCCGATCGGTCCACGCGCCGTCTCCTAAGCCTCGATCGGTCCACGCGCCGTCTCCGAGCCCCGATCGGTCCGTGCACCGTCTCCTTATCCCCATCACTCCACACGGCGTCTCCGGAGCCCCGATCGATCAACGCGAGTCTCCTGAGCCCCGGTCGGTCCGCGTACCGTCATCTGAGCCCCGATCGGTCGACGCGTCGTCTCCGAGACTCGATCGGTCCACGCCCCGTCGCCGAGCCTCGATCGGTCCACGCGGGGTCTCCTGAGCCCCGATCGGTCCACGCGCCGTCTCCTGGGCCCCGATGCGTCCACGCGCAGTCGCCGAGCCCCGATCGGTCCACACGCCGTATCCGAGCTCCGATCGGTCCGCGTGACGCATTCTAAGTCACGGTCCGTCCACGCGCCGTCTCCGAGCACCG
Source organism: Netelia fuscicornis (assembly GCA_946811545.1). Taxonomy (NCBI): domain Eukaryota; kingdom Metazoa; phylum Arthropoda; class Insecta; order Hymenoptera; family Ichneumonidae; genus Netelia; species Netelia fuscicornis. The sequence goes on along the minus strand of OX328014.1, from coordinate 28,553,756 downwards.
ATCGGTCCACGCGCCGCCTCCTAAGCCCCGATCGGTCCACGCGTCGTCTCGTCAGCCCCGATCGGTCCACGCGTCGTCTCCGAGCACCGTTCGGTCCACGCGCCGTTTCCTGAGCCCTGATCGGGCCATCCGTCGTCTCCTAAGCCCCGATCCGTCGCCGCGTCGTCTCCTGAGCCCCGATCAATTGACGCGTCTTCTCCTGAGCCCCGATCGGTCCTCGCGCCGTCTCCTGAGCCCCGCTCGGTCCATGCGTCGTGTTCTTAGCCCCGATGCCTCCACGCGCCGTCTCCGAGCCACGATAGGTCAAGGCGCCGCTTCCTGAGCCCCGATCGATCCACGCGCCGTCTCGTAAGCCACAATCGGTCCACGCGCCGTCTCAGAGCGCCGATCATTTCACGCGCCGTCTCCTGAGCCCTGATCGTTCCACGCGCCGTCTCCGACCCCCGATCGGTCCACGCGGCGTCTCCTGAGCCCCGATCGGTTCACGCATCGGCTCCTAAGCCCCGATACGTCCACACGCCGTATCCGAGCCCCGATCGATCCGCGTGACGCATTCTAAGCCACGGTCCGTCCACGCGCCGTCTCCTGAGCCCCGATCGGTCCACGCGTCGTCTCCAAAGCCCCGATCGGTCCACACGCCGTCTCCTGAGCCCCGATCGTTCCACGCGGCGTATCCGAGCCTCGATCGGTCCACGCGCGGCCTCCTGAGCCCCGATCGGTTCACGCGCCGGCTCCGAGCCCGATCGGACCACGTGCCGTCTCCTGAGCCCCGGTCGGTTCACGCGCCGTCTCCGAGCCCCGATGGGTCCACGCGCGGTCTCCTGAGCCCCGGCGGTCCACGCGCCGTCGCCGAACCCCAATTCGTCCACGCGCAACCTCCTGAGCCCCAGTCGGTCCACGCGCCGTCTCCTAAGCCCCAATCTGTCCACGACCCGACTCTGGGCCCCGATCTGTGCACGCGCCGTCTCCTGAGCCCGATCGGTCCACGCCCCGTCTACTGAACCCCGATACGTCCACACGCAGTCGCCGAGCCCCGATCGGTCCACGCGCCGTCGCCGAGCCTGGATCGGTCCACGCGCGGCCTCCTGAGCCCCGGTCGGTTCACGCGTCGTCTCCGAGCCCCGATCGGTCCACGCGCCGCCTCCGGAGCCCCGATCGATCCACGTTAGGCTCCTGAGCCCCGGCTGGTCCACGCGCCGCCTCCGGAGCCCCGATCGATCCACGCGAATCTTCTGAGCTCCGGTCGGTCCACGCACCGCCTCCTGAGCCCGGAACGGTCCACGCGCCGTCGCCGAACCCCAATTAGTTCACGCGCAACCGCCTGAGCCCCGGTTGGTCCACGCGCTGTCTCCGAGCCCCGATCGGTCCACGCGTCGTATCCAAACCTCGATCGGTCCACGCGCCGTCGCCGAGCCCCGGTCGGTCCACGCGCCGTCTCCGGGCCCCGATCGGTTCACGCTAGGCTCCTGAGCCCCGGCTGGTCCGCGCGCCGTCTCCTGAGCCCCGAACGGTCGACGCGCCGTCTCCTGAGCCCCAATCGGCCCGCACGCTGTCTCGTGAGCCCCGATAGGTACACGCGTCGTCTCCTACGCTCCGATCGGTCCACGCGCCGTCTCCGAGCCCCGATCGGTTCACGCGCCGTCTCCTGAGCCCCGATCGGTCCACGCGCAGTCGCCGAGCCCCGATCGGTCCACGCATCGTCTCCTAAGCCCCGATCCATGGACGCGTTATTTCCTGAGCCCCGATCGCTCCACGCGCCGTTTTATGAGCCCCGATCGTTCCACACGCCGCCTCCTAAGCCCCGATCGGTCCAGGCGTCGTCTCCTAAGCCCCGACCGGTCCAGGCGCCGCCTCCTGAGCCCCGATCGGTCCACGCGCCATCTCCTAAGCCCCGATCGGTCCACGCGCCGTCTCCGAGCGCCGATCGATTCACAGGCCGTCTCCGAGCCGCGATCGATAAAGCCGCCGTCATCAAGCCCCGATCCGTACACGCGTCGTCTCCGAGCCCCGATGGGTCCACTTGCCGTCGCCGAGCCTCGATCGGTCCACGCGCGGCCTCCTGAGCCCCGGTCGGTTCACACGCCGTCTCCGAGCCGCGATCGGTCCACGCATCGTCTCCTAAGCCCCGATCGGTTAACGTGCCGTCTCCGAGCCCCAATCGGTCCACGCGCCGTCTCCTGAGCCCCGATGCGTCCACGCGCAGTCGCCGAGCCCCGATCGGTCCACGCGCCGTCTCCTAAGCCCCGATCGGTCCACGCGCGGCCTGCTTAGCCCCGGTCGGTCCACGCGCCGTCTCCGAGCCCCGATCGGTCCACGCATCGTCTCCTAAGCCCCGATCGGTCCACGCGCCTTCTCCTAAGCCCCGATCGATCCACGCGCCGTCTCCGAGCGCCGATCGGTTCACGCACCGTCTCCTTAGCCCCGATCGCTCCACGCGCCGTCTCCGAGCCCCGATCGGTCCACGCGCCGTCTCCTGAGCCCGGATCGGTCCACGCGCCGTCGCCGAACCCCAATTAGTTCACGCGCAACCGCCTGAGCCCCGGTTGGTCCACGCGCTGTCTCCGAGCCCCGATCGGTCCACGCGTCTTATCCAAACCTCGATCGGTCCACGCGCCGCTTCCAGAGCCCTATCGGTCCACGCATCGTCTCCTGATCTCCGATCGGTCCACGCGCCGTCTCCTAAGCCCCGATCGGTCCACGTGCTGTCTCCGAGCGCCGATCGGTTCACGCGCCGTCTCCTGAGGCCCGATCATTCCACGTGCCGTCTCCGAGCCCGGATCGGTCCACGCGTCGTCTCCTGAGCCCCGATCGGTCCACGCGCCGTCTCCAAGCCCCGATCGGTCCATGCATCGTTTCCTAAGCCCGGATCGGTTAACGCGCTGTCTCCGAGCGCCGATCGGTCCACGCGCCGTCGCCGAACCCCAAATGGTCCACGCGCAACCGCCTGAGCCCCGATAGGTCCACGCGTCGTCTCTGAACATCGATCGGTCCACGCGCCGTTGCCGAGCCATGATCTGTCCACGCGCGGCCTCCTGAGCCCCGATCGGTCGACGCGCCGCCGCCGAGCAGCGATCGGTCCACGCGCGGCCTCCTGAGCCCCGATCGGTCCACGCGCCGTCACCGAGCCGCGGTCGGTCCACGCGCGACCTCCTGAGCCCCGGTTGGTTCACGCGCCGTATCCGAGCCCCCATCGGTCCACGCGTCGTCTCCTGAGCCCCGATCGGTCCACGCGCCGTCGCCAAGCCCCGATCGGTCCATGCATCGTTTCCTAAGCCCGGATCGGTTAACGCGCTGTCTCCGAGCGCCGATCGGTCCACGCTCCGTCGCCGAACCCCAAATGGTCCACGCGCAACCGCCTGAGCCCCGATCGGTCCACGCGTCGTCTCTGAACATCGATCGGTCCACGCGCCGTTGCCGAGCCATGATCGGTCCACGCGCGGCCTCCTGAGCCCCGATCGGTCCACGCGCCGCCGCCGAGCCGCGATCGGTCCACGCGCAGCCTCCTGAGCCCCGATCGGTCCACGCGCGGCCTCCTGAGCCCCGATCGGTCCACGCGCCGTCACCGAGCCGCGATCGGTCCACGCGCGACCTCCTGAGCCCCGGTTGGTTCACGCGCCGTATCCGAGCCCCCATCGGTCCACGCGTCGTCTCCGAGCCTCGATCCGTCCACGCGCCGTCGCCGAGCCATGATCGGTCCACGCGAGGCTCCTGAGCCCCGGTCGGTCCGCGCGCCGTCTCCTGAGCCCCGATCGGTCGACGCGTCGTTTCCTGAGCCCCGATCGATCCACGCCTCGTCTCCTGAGCCCCGATCGCTCCACGCGCCGATTTCTGAGCCCCGATCAATTGACGCGTCTTCTCCAGAGCCCCGATCGGTGCACGCGTCTTCTCCTGATCTCCGATCGGTCCACGCGCCGTCTCCGAGCGCCGATCGATTCACGGGTCGTCTCCGAGCCGCGATCGATAAAGGCGCCGTCATCAAGCCCCGATCCGTATAGGCGTCGTCTCCGAGCCCCAATGGGTCCACTCGCCGTCGCCGAGCCTCGATCGGTCCACGCGCGGCCTGCTGAGCCCCAGTCGGTCCGCGCGCCGTCTCCTGAGCCCCGATTGTTCGACGCGTCGTCTCCTGAGCCCCGATCGATCCACGCGTCGTCTCCTTAGCCCCAATCGCGCCACACGCCGTTTCCTGAGCCCCGATCGGTCCACGCGTCGTCTTCAAAGCCCCGATGCCTCCCCGCGCCGTCTCCGAGCCACGATCGGTCCGTGCGCCGCTTCCACAACCCCGATCGGTCCACGGGTCAACTCCTGATCTCCGATCGTTCAACGCGCCGTCTCCGATACCCGATCGATCCACGCGCCGTCCCCGAGCGCCGATCGTTCCACACGCCATCTCCGAGCCCCGATCGGTCCACGCTTCGTCTCCTGAGCCCGGATCGTTCCACGCGTCGTCTCCTGATCCCCGATCCGCAAACGCGTCGTCTCCGAGCCTGGATCGGTCCACACGCCGTGTCCGATCCCCGATCGGTCCGCGTACCGCATTCTGAGCCGCGGTCCGTCCACGCGCCGTCTCCGAGCACCGATCGGTCCACGCGCCGTCTCCAAGCCCCAGTCGGTCCACGCGCTGTCTCCGAGCACCGATCGGTCTACGCGTCGTCTCCGAGCCCCGATCGATCTACGCGCCGTCGCCGAGCCATGATCAGTCCACGCGCGGCCTCCTGAGCCCCGATCGGTCCACGCGTCGTCTCCTAAACCCGGACGGTCCACCCGCCGTTTCCGAGCCCCGATCGCTCCACGAGCCGTCTCCTGAGCCCCGATCGGTCCACGCATCGTCTCCTAAGCCCCGATCGGTCCACGCGCCGTCTCCGAGCGCCGATCCGTCCACGCGCCGTCTTCTGAGCCCCGATCGGTCCACGCGTCGTCTCCTAAACCCGGACGGTCCACCCGCCGTTTCCGAGCCCCGATCGCTCCACGAGCCGTCTCCTGAGCCCCGATCGGTCCACGCATCGTCTGCTAAGCCCCGGACGGTCCACCCGCCGTTTCCGAGCCCGATCGCTCCACGCGCCGTCTCCTGAGCTCTGATCGGTCCACGCTTCGTCTCCTAAGCCCCGATCGCTCCACGCGCCGTCTTCTGAGCCCGATCGGTCCACGCATCGTCTCCTATGCTCCGATCGGTTAACGCGCCGTCTTCGCGCCGCGATCGGTCCACGCGCCGTCGCCGAACCCCAATCGTTCCACGCGCAACCGCCTGAGCCCCAATCAGTTCACGCGAGTCTCCTAAGCCCCGACCGGTCCACGCGCCGTCTCCTGAGCCCCGATCGGTCCACGCGTCGTCTCCTAAGCCCCGATCGCTCCTCGCGCCGTCTCCTGCACCCCGCTCGGTCGATGCTCCGTCTTCTTAACCCCGATGCCTCCACGCGCCGTCTCCGAGCCACGATCGGTCCACGCGCCGTCTCCTGAGCCCCGATCATTCCACGCGCCTTCTCCTAAGCCACGATCGGTCCACGCGCCGTCTCCGAGGCCCAGTCGGTACGCGCGGTCTCCGAACACCGATTGGTCTACGCGTCGTCTCCGAGCCCCGATCGGTCCACGCGCTGTCTCCGAGCACCGATCGGTCTACGCGTCGTCTCCGAGCCCCGATCGGTCCACGCGCCGTCGCCGAGCCATCATCGGTCCACGCGCGGCCTCCTGAGCCCCGATCGGTCCACGCGCCGTCGCCGAGCCCCGATCGTTCCGCGCGCCGTCTCCGAGCCCCGATCGTTCCACGCGGCGTCTCCTGATCCCCAATCGGTCCACACGCTGTGTCGTGAGCCCCGATAGGTACACGCGTCGTCTTCTACTCCCGATCGGTCCACGCGTCGTCTCCTGAGCCCCGATCGTTCCACGCGCCGTCTCCGAGCGCGATCGGTCCACGCGCCGTCTCCTGAGCCCGGATCGGTCCACGTGCCGTCTCCGAGCCCCGAACGGTTCACGCACCGTCTCCTGATCCCAATCGGTCCACGCGGCGCCTCCAGAGCCCCGATCGATCCACGCGAGTCTCCTGAGCCCCAGTCGGTCCGCGCGCCGTCTCCTGAGCCCCGATTGGTCGACGCGTCGTCTCCTGAGCCCTGATCGATCCACGCGTCGTCTCCTGAGCCCCGATCGCGCCACACGCCGTTTCCTGAGCCCCGATCGGTCCACGCGTCGTCTTCAACGCCCCGATGCCTCCACGCGCCGTCTCCGAGCCACGATCGGTCCGTGCGCCGCTTCCACAACCCAGATCGGTCCACGCGTCATCTCCTGATCTCCGATCGGTCCACGCGCAGTCTCCTAAGCCCCGATCGGTCCACGCGCCGTCTCCGAGCGCCGATCGGTTGTCGCGCCGTCTTCTGAGCCCCGATCGTTCCACGCGCCGTCTCCTGAGCCCCAATCGGTCCACACGCTGTGTCGTGAGCCCCGATAGGTACACGCGTCGTCTCTTACGCCCGATCGGTCCACGCGTCGTCTCCTGATACCAATCGGTCCACGCGGCGCCTCCGGAGCCCCGATCGATCCACGCGAGTCTCCTGAGCCCCAGTCGGTCGGCGCGCCGTCTCCGAGCGCCGATCGGTTAACGCGCCGTCTCCGAGCGCCGATCGGTTAACGCGCCGTCTCCGAGCCCCGATCGGTCCACGCACCATCTTCTGCTCCCCAATCGGTCCACGCGCCGCCTCCAGAGCCCCAATTGGTCCACGCGCAACCGCCTGAGCCCCAGTCGGTCCACGCGCTGTCTCCGAGCCCCAATTGGTCCAGGCGCCGTCTCCGAACCCCGATCGGTCGACGCGCTGTCTCCGAGCCCCGATCGGTCCACGCGCCGTCTTCGAGCCCCGAACGGTTCACGCACCGTCTCCTGATCCCAATCGGTCCACGCGGCGCCTCCGGAGCCCCGATCGATCCACGCGAGTCTCCTGAGCCCCAGTCGGTCCGCGCGCCGTCTCCTGAGCCCCGATTGGTCGACGCGTCGTCTCCTGAGCCCTGATCGATCCACGCGTCGTCTCCTGAGCCCCGATCGCACCACACGCCGTTTCCTGAGCCCCGATCGGTCCACGCGTCGTCTTCAACGCCCCGATGCCTCCACGCGCCGTCTCCGAGCCACGATCGGTCCGTGCGCCGCTTCCACAACCCAGATCGGTCCACGCGTCATCTCCTGATCTCCGATCGGTCCACGCGCAGTCTCCTAAGCCCCGATCGGTCCACGCGCCGTCTCCGAGCGCCGATCGGTTGACGCGCCGTCTTCTGAGCCCCGATCGTTCCACGCGCCGTCTCCTGAGCCCCAATCGGTCCACACGCTGTGTCGTGAGCCCCGATAGGTACACGCGTCGTCTCTTACGCCCGATCGGTCCACGCGTCGTCTCCTGATCCCAATCGGTCCATGCGGCGCCTCCGGAGCCCCGATCGATCCACGCGAGTCTCCTGAGCCCCAGTCGGTCGGCGCGCCGTCTCCGAGCGCCGATCGGTTAACGCGCCGTCTCCGAGCGCCGATCGGTTAACGCGCCGTCTCCGAACCCCGATCGGTCGACGCGCTGTCTCCGAGCCCCGATCGGTCCACGCGCCGTCTTCGAGCCCCGATCGGTCCACTCATCGTCTCCTAAGCCCCAATCGGTTAACGCGCCGTCTCCTGAGCCCCGATCGTTCCACGCGCCGTCTCCGAGCCCCGATCGGTCCCTGCGCCGTCTCCTGAGCCCCAATAGGTCCACTCGCTGTCTCCTGAGCCCCAATAGGTCCACTCGCTGTCTCCTGAGCCCCGGTAGGTACACGCGTCGTTTTCTACGCCCCGATCAGTCCACGCGTCGTCTCCTAGGCCCCGATCGGACCACGCGCCGTCTCCGAGCCCCGATCGGTCCACGCACCGTGTCCTGATCCCCATCGGTCCTCGCGGCGCCTCCGGAGCTCCGATCGATCTACGCGAGGCTTCTGTGCCCCGGTCCGTCCGCGCGCCGTCTCCTGAGCCCCGATCGCTCCAGGTGCCGTTTTCTGAGCACCGTTCGGTCCACGCGTCGTCTTCAAAGCCCCGATGCCTCCACGCGCCGTCTCCGAGCCACGATCGGTCCGTGCGCCGCTTCCAGAGCCCTATCGGTCCACGCGTCCTCTCCTGATCTCCTATTGGTCCACGCGCCGTCTGCTAAGCCCCGATCGGTCCAGGTGCCGTCTCCGAGCGCCGATCGGTTCACGCGCCGTCTCCTGAGCCCTGATCGGTCCACGCGTCGTTCCCTAAGCTCCGATCCATCCACGCGCAGTCTCCTGAGCCCCGATCGGTCCACGCATCGCCTCCTGAGCTCCGGACGGTCCAGGCGCCGTCTCCGAACCCCGAGCGGTCGACGCGCCGTCTCCGAGCCCCGATCGGTCCACGCGCCGTCGCCGAACCCCAATTGGTCCACGCGCAACCGCCTGAGCCCCAGTCGGTCCACGCGCCGTTTCCTGAGCCCCGATCGGTCCACGCGCCGTCTCCTGAGCCCCGATCGATCTACGCGTCGTCTCCTAAGCCCTGATTGGTGGACGAGCCGTCTCCCAACCACGATCGGTTCACGCGCCGTCTCCTAAGCCCCCATCTGTCTACGACCCGTCTCCGGGCCCCGATCGATGCACGCACCGTCTCCTAAGCCCCGATCGATCCACGCGCCGTCGCCGAACCCCAATTGGTCCACGCGCAACCGCCTGAGCCCCAGTCGGTCCACGCACTGTGTCCGAGCCCCGATCGGTCCACGCGCCGTCTTCGAGCCCCGATCGGTCCACGCAACGTCTCCTAAGCCCCAATCGGTTAACGCGCCGTCTCCTGAGCCCCGATCGTTCTACGCGCCGTCTCCGAGCCCCGATCCGTCCACGCGCTGTCTCCGAGCCCCGATGGGTCCACGCATCGTCTCCTAAGCCCCGCTCGGTTAACGCGTCGTTTCGGAGCCCCGATCGGTCTACGCGCCATCTCCTGAGCCCCGATCGGTCCACGCGTCGTCTCCCGAGCCCCGATCGTTCCACGCGCCGTCTCCGAGCGTCGATCAGTCCACGCGCCGTCTTCTGAGCCCCGATCGGTCCAGGCGCCGTCTCCGAGCGCCGATCCGTCCACGCGCTGTCTCCGAGCCCCGATCGGTCCAGGCATCGTCTCCTAAGCCCCGGACGGTCCACCCGCCGTTTCCTAGCCCCGATCGCTCCACGCGCCGTCTCCTGCGCTCTGATCGGTCCACGCTTCGTCTCCTAAGCCCCGATCGCTCCACGCGCCGTCTCCTGAGCCCGATCGGTCCACGCATCGTCTCCTATGTCCCGATCGGTTTTACGCGCCGTGTCCGCGCCGCGATCGGTCCACGCGCCGTCGCCGAATCCCAATTGATCCACGCGCAACCGCCTGAGCCCCAATCGGTCCACGCGGGTCTCCTAAGCCCCGACCGCTCCACGCGCCGTCTCCTTGGCCCCTATCGCTCCACGCGTCGTCTCCGAGCCCCGATCGGTCCACGCGCCGTCTCCTGAGCCCCGATCGGTCCACGCGTCGTCTCCTAAGCCCCGATCGGTCCACGCGCCGTCTCCAAGCCCCGATCCGTCGCCGCGTCGTGTCCTGAGCCCCGATCAATTGACGCGTCTTCTCCTGAGCCCCGATCGCTCCTCGCGCCGTCTCCTGAACCCCGATCATTCCACGCGCCTTCTCCTAAGCCACGATCGGTCCACGCGCCGTCTCCGAGCCCCAGTCGGTCCACGCGCTGTCTCCGAGCACCGATCGGACTACGCGTCGTCTCCGAGCCCCGATCGGTCCACGCGCCGTCTCCGAGCCCCGAACGGTTCACGCACCGTCTCCTGGTCCCAATCGGTCCACGCGGCGCCTCTGGAGCCCCGATCGATCCACGCGAGTCTCCTGAGCCCCAGTCGGTCCGCGCGCCATCTCCTGAGCCCCGATTGTTCGACGCGTCGTCTCGTGAGCCCCGATCGATCCACGCGTCGTCTCCTGAGCCCCGATCGCACCACACGCCGTTTCCTGAGCCCCGATTCGTCCACGCGTCGTCTTCAAAGCCCCGATGCCTCCACGCGCCGTCTCCGAGCCACGATCGGTCCGTGCGCTGCTTCCACAACCCCGATCGGTCCACGCGTCATCTCCTGATCTCCGATCGTTCCACGCGCCGTCCCCGATCCCCGATCGATCAACGCGCCGTCTCCGAGTGCCGATCGTTCCACACGGCGTCTCCAAGCCCCGATCGGTCCACGCTTCGTCTCCTGAGCCCGGATCGTTCCACGCGTCGTCTCCTGATTCCCGATCCTTAAACGCGTCGTCTCCGAGCCTCGATCGGTCCACACGCCGTGTCCGATCCCCGGTCGGTCCGCGTACCGCATTCTGAGCCGCGGTCCGTCCACGCGCCGTCTCCGAGCACCGATCGGTCGACGCGCCGTCTCAGAGCGCCGATCATTTCACGCCCCGTCATCTGAGCCCCGATCGGTCCACGCGTCGGCTCCTAAGCCTCTATCGGTCCACGCGCGGCCTGCTTAGCCCCGGTCGGTCCACGCGCCGTCTCCGAGCCCCGATCGGTCCACGAATCGTCTCCTAAGCCCCGATCGGTCCACGCGCCTTCTCCTAAGCCCCGATCGGTCCACGCGCCGTCTCCTAAGCCCCGATCGATCCACGCGCGGTCTCCGAGCGCCGATCGGTTCACGCGCCGTCTCCTGTGCTCCGATCGTTCCACGCGCCGTCTCCGAGCCCCGTTCGGTCCACGCGCCGTCTCCTCAGCCCCGATCGGTCCACGCGTCGTCTCCTAAGCCCCGATCGGTTCACGCGCCGTATCCGAGCCCCAATCGGTCCACGCGCCGTCTCATAAGCTCCAATCGGTCCACGCGCCGTCTCCTGAGCCCCGATACGTCGACGCGCAGTCGCCGAGCCCCGATCGGTCCACGCGCTGTCTCCTGAGCCCCAATCGGTCCACGCGTCGTCTCCTAACCCCCGATCGGTCCGTGCGCCGTCTCCGAGCCCCGATCGGTCCACGCACCATCGCATGCTCCCCAATCGGTCCATGCGCCGCCTCCGGAGCCCTGATCGATCCACGCGAATCTCCTGAGCTCCGGTCGGTCCTCCTACCGTATCCGAGCCCCGATCGGTCCACGCGTCGTCTCCTAAGCCCCGATTAGTCGACGCGTCGTCTCCTGAGCCCCGATCAATTGACGCGTCTTCTCCTGATCCCCGATCGCTTCTCGTGCCGCCTCCTGAGCCCCGATCGGTCCACGCGCCGTCTCCGAGCCCCGAACGGTTCACGCACCGTCTCCTGGTCCCAATCGGTCCACGCGGCGCCTCTGGAGCCCCGATCGATCCACGCGAGTCTCCTGAGCCCCAGTCGGTCCGCGCGCCATCTCCTGAGCCCCGATTGTTCGACGCGTCGTCTCGTGAGCCCCGATCGATCCACGCGTCGTCTCCTGAGCCCCGATCGCACCACACGCCGTTTCCTGAGCCCCGATTCGTCCACGCGTCGTCTTCAAAGCCCCGATGCCTCCACGCGCCGTCTCCGAGCCACGATCGGTCCGTGCGCTGCTTCCACAACCCCGATCGGTCCACGCGTCATCTCCTGATCTCCGATCGTTCCACGCGCCGTCCCCGATCCCCGATCGATCAACGCGCCGTCTCCGAGTGCCGATCGTTCCACACGGCGTCTCCAAGCCCCGATCGGTCCACGCTTCGTCTCCTGAGCCCGGATCGTTCCACGCGTCGTCTCCTGATTCCCGATCCTTAAACGCGTCGTCTCCGAGCCTCGATCGGTCCACACGCCGTGTCCGATCCCCGGTCGGTCCGCGTACCGCATTCTGAGCCGCGGTCCGTCCACGCGCCGTCTCCGAGCACCGATCGGTCGACGCGCCGTCTCAGAGCGCCGATCATTTCACGCCCCGTCATCTGAGCCCCGATCGGTCCACGCGTCGGCTCCTAAGCCTCTATCGGTCCACGCGCGGCCTGCTTAGCCCCGGTCGGTCCACGCGCCGTCTCCGAGCCCCGATCGGTCCACGAATCGTCTCCTAAGCCCCGATCGGTCCACGCGCCTTCTCCTAAGCCCCGATCGGTCCACGCGCCGTCTCCTAAGCCCCGATCGATCCACGCGCGGTCTCCGAGCGCCGATCGGTTCACGCGCCGTCTCCTGTGCTCCGATCGTTCCACGCGCCGTCTCCGAGCCCCGTTCGGTCCACGCGCCGTCTCCTCAGCCCCGATCGGTCCACGCGTCGTCTCCTAAGCCCCGATCGGTTCACGCGCCGTATCCGAGCCCCAATCGGTCCACGCGCCGTCTCATAAGCTCCAATCGGTCCACGCGCCGTCTCCTGAGCCCCGATACGTCGACGCGCAGTCGCCGAGCCCCGATCGGTCCACGCGCTGTCTCCTGAGCCCCAATCGGTCCACGCGTCGTCTCCTAACCCCCGATCGGTCCGTGCGCCGTCTCCGAGCCCCGATCGGTCCACGCACCATCGCATGCTCCCCAATCGGTCCATGCGCCGCCTCCGGAGCCCTGATCGATCCACGCGAATCTCCTGAGCTCCGGTCGGTCCTCCTACCGTATCCGAGCCCCGATCGGTCCACGCGTCGTCTCCTAAGCCCCGATTAGTCGACGCGTCGTCTCCTGAGCCCCGATCAATTGACGCGTCTTCTCCTGATCCCCGATCGCTTCTCGTGCCGCCTCCTGAGCCCCGATCGGTCCAGGCGTCGTCTCCGGAGCCCCGATCAATTGACATGTCTTCTCCTGAGCCCCGATCGCTCCTCGCGCCGTCTCCTGAACCCCGCTCGGTCCATGCGTCGTCTTCTTAGCCCGGATGCCTCCACGCGCCGTCTCCAAGCCACGATCGGTCCAGGCGCCGATTCCTGCGCCCCGATCGGTCCACGCGCCGTCTCCTAAGCCCCAATCGGTCCACGCGGCGTCTCCGAGCGCCGATCATTTCACGCGCCGTCTCCTGAGACCCGATCGTTCCACGCGCCGTCTCCGAGCCCCGATCGATCCACGCGCCGCCTCCTGAGCCCCGATAGGTACACGCGTAGTCTCCTAAGCCCCGATCGGTCCACGCGTCGTCTCCGAGCTCTGATCGGTCCACACGCCGTTTCCTGAGCCCCGATCGGTCCATGCGTCGTCTTCTTAGCCCCGATGCCTCCACGCGTCGTCTCCGAGCCACAATCAGTCCAGGCGCCGCTTCCTGAGCCCCGATCGGTCCACGCGCCGTATCCTCAGCCCCGATCGGTCCACGCGCCGTCTCCTGAGCCCGATCTGTCCACGCGCCGTCTCCGAGCCCCGATCGGTTCACGGATCGTCTCCTAAGCGCCGATCGGTTAACGCGCCGTCTCCGAGCCCCGATCGGTCCACGCGCCATCGCCGAACCCCAATTGGTCCACGCGCAACCGCCTGCGCCCCAGTCGGTCCACGCGCGGTCTCCGAGCCCCGATCGGTCCACGCGTCGTCTCCGAGCCCCGGTCGGTCCACGCGCCGTCTCCGAGCCCCGATCGGTTCACGCATCGTCTCCTAAGCCCCGATCGGTTAACGCGCCGTCTCCGAGTCGCGATTGGTCCACGCGCCGTCGCCGAACCCCAATTGGTCCACGCGCAACCGCCTGAGCCCCAGTCGGACCACGCGCCATCTCCGAGCGCCGATCATTTCACGCGCTGTCTCCTGAGCCCCGCTCGGTCCACGCGCCGTCACCTGAGCCCTGATCGGTCGACGCGTCGTCTCCTGAGCCCCGATCGCTCCACACGCCGTTTCTTGAGCCACGATCGGTCCACGCGTCGTCGTCAAAGCCCCGATCCGTACACGCGTCGTCTCCGAGCCTCGATCTGTCCACGCGCCGTCGCCGAGCCCTGATCGGTCCACGCGCCGTCTCCGAGCCCCGATCGGTCCGTGCGCCGCTTTCACAGCCCCGATCGGTCCACGCGTCATCTCCTGATCTCCGATCGGTCCACGCGCCGTCTCCTAAGCCCCGATCGGTCCACGCGCCGTCTCCGAGCGCCGACCGGTTGACGCGCCGTCTCCTGAGCCCCGATCGTTCCACGTGCCGTCTCCGAGCCCCGATCGGTCCACGCGCCGTCTCCTAAGCCCCGTTCGGTCCAAGCGCCTTCTCCTAAACCCCGGTCGGTCCACACGCCGTCTCCGAGCCCCGATCGGTCGACGCATCGTCTCCTAAGCCCCGATCGGCTAACGCGTCGACTCCGAGCCGCGATCGTTCCACGCGCCGTCCCCGATCCCCGATCGATCCACGCGCCGTCTCCGAGCGCCGATCGGTTCACGCGCGGTCACCCGAGCCCCGTTCGTTCCACACGGCGTCTCCGAGCCCCGATCGGTCCACGCGTCGTCTCCTAAGCCCTGATCGGTCCACGCGCCGTCTCCGTGCGCCGATCGGTTCACGCGCCGTCTCCTGAGCCCGGATCGGTCCACGCACCGTCTCCTAAGCCCCTATCGGTTAACGCGCCGTCTCCGAGCCCAGATCGGTCCACGCGCAACCGCCTGAGCCCCGATCGGTCCACGCGTCGTCTCCTGAGCACCGATCGGTCCACGCATCGTCTCCTAAGCCCCTATCGGTTAACGCGCCGTCTCCGAGCCCAGATCGGTCCACGCGCAACCGCCTGAGCCCCGATCGGTCCACGCGTCGTCTCCTGAGCACCGATCGGTCCACGCGCCGCCTCCTAAGCCCCGATCGGTCCACGCGTCGTCTCCTAAGCCCCGATCCGTCGACGGGTCGTCTCCTAAGCCCCGATCGGTCGACGCGTCGTCTCCTAATCCCCGGTCGGTCCACGCGCCGTCGCCGAACCCCAATTGGTCCACGAGCCACCTCCTGAGCCCCAATCGGTCCACGCGCTGTCTCCGAGCACCAATCGGTCCACGCATCGTCTCCTAAACACTGCTCTGTTAACGCGTCATCTCCTGCACTCCGATCGCTCCACGCGCCGTCTCCTGAGCGCCGATCGGTCCACGCGCCGTCTCCGAGCGCCGATCGGTGCACGCGCCGTCTCCTGAGCCCCGATCGTTCCACACGCCGCCTCCTAAGCCCCGATCGGTCTAGGCGCCGTCTCCTGAGCCCCGATCGTTCCACGCGCCGTCTCCGAGCCCGGTTCGGTCCACGCGCCGTCTCCTCAGCCCCGATCGGTCCACGCGTTGGCTCCTAAGCCTCGATAGGTCCACGCGCGGCCTCCTTAGCCCCGGTCGGTCCACGCGCCGTCTCCGAGCCCCGACCGGTCCACGCATCGTCACCTAAGATCCGATCGGTTAACGCACCGTCTCCCCGCCCCGATCGGTCCACGCGCCGTCTCCTGAGCCCCGATACGGCCACGCGCAGTCGCCGAGCACCGATCAGTCCACGCGCGGCCTCCTGAGCCCCGGTCGGTTCACGCGCCGTCTCCCCGCCGCGATCGGACCACGCGCCGTCTCCTAAGCCCCGATCGGTCCGTGTGCCGTCTCCGAGCCCCGATCGGTCGACGCACCATCTCATGCTCCCCAATCGGTCCATGCGCCGCCTCCGGAGCCCTGATCGATCCACGCGAATCGCCTGAGCTCCGGTCGGTCCTCGTACCGTCTCCGAGCCCCGATCGCTCCACGCGCCGTCTCCTGAGCGCCGATCCGTCCACGCGCCGTCTCCTGAGCCCCGATCGGTCCACGCGTCGTCTCCTAAGCCCCGATCGGTTCACGCGCCGTATCCGAGGCCCAATCGGTCCACGCGCCGTCTCCTAAGCTCCAATCGGTCCACGCGCCGTCTCCTGAGCCCCGATACGTCGACGCGCAGTCGCCGAGCCGCGATCGTTCCACGCGCTATCTCCTGAGCCCCGATAGGTACACGCGTCGTCTCCTACACCCCGAACGGTCCACGCGTCGTCTCCTAAGCCGCGATCAGTCCACGCGCAGTCTCCGAGCCCCGATGGGTCCACGCACTGTCTCCTGATCCCCATGGGTCCACGCGGCGCCTCCGGAGCCCCGATCGATCCACGCGAGGATCCTGAGCCCCGATCGATCCACGCATCGTCTCCTAAGCCCCAATCGGTTAGCGCGCCGTCTCCGAGCCCCAATCGGTACACGCGCCGTCTCCTGAACCCCGATCGTTCCACGCGCCTTCTCCTAAGCCACGATCGGTCAGCGCCGTCTCCGAGCGCCGATCGGTGCACGCACCGTCGCACGAGCCGCGATCGGTCCACGCGCGGCCTCCTGAGCCCCAATCGGTCCACGCGTCGTATCCTAAGCCCCGATCCGTCGCCGCGTCGTCTCCTGAGCCCCGATCAATTGACGCGTCTTCTCCTGAGCCCCGATCGCTCCTCGCGCCGTCTCCTGAGCCCCGCTCGGTCCATGCGTCGTGTTCTTAGCCCCGATGCCTCCACGCGCCGTCTCCGAGTCACGATAGGTCCAGGCGCCGCTTCCTGAGCCCCGATCGATCCACGCGCCGTCTCGTAGGCCACAATCGGTCCACGCGCCGTCTCAGAGCGCCGCTCATTTCACGCGCCGTCTCCTGAGCCCCGATCGTTCCACGCGCCGTCTCCGAGCCCCAATCGGTCCACGCGGCGTCTCCTGAACCCCGATCGGTTTACGCATCGTCTCCTAAGCCCCGATACGTCCACACGCCGTATTCGAGCCCCGATCGGTCCGCGTGACGCATTCTAAGCCACGGTCCGTCCACGCGCCGTCTCCGAGCACCGATCGGTCCACGCGCCGTCTCCTGAGCCCCGATCGGTCCACGCGTCGTCTCCTAAGCCCTGGTCGGTCCACGCGCCGTCTCCGAGCCCCGATGGGTCTACGCGCCGCCTCCTGAGCCCCGATCGATCCACGCATCGGCTCCTGAGCCCCGGTCGGTCCACGCATCGTCTTCGAGCACCGATCGATCCACGCGCCGTTTCCTGGGCCCCGATCGGTCCACGCGTCGCCGCCGGAGCCCCGATCGGTCTACGCGCCGCCTCATGAGCCCCGATCGGTCAACGCATCGTCTCCTAAGCCCCGATACGTTCACACGCCGTCTCCGAGTACCGATCGGTCCACGCGCCGTCGCCGAGCCTCGATCGGTCCACGCGCGGCCTCCTAAGCCCCGATCGGTTAACGCGCCGTCTCCGAGCCCCGATCAGTCCACGCGCCGTCTCCTGAGCCCCGGTCGGTTCATGCGCCGTCTCCGAGCCCCGATCGATCCACGCGTCGTCTTGTAAACCCAGATGCCTTCTCGCGCCGTCTCCGGGCCACGATCGGTCCAGGCGCCGCTTCCTGAGCCACGATCGGTCCACGCGCCTTCTCCGAGCCCCGATCGGTCCACGCGCAACCTCCTGAGCCCCAGTCGGTACACGCGCTGTCTCCGAGCCCCGATCGGTCCCCGCATAGTCTCCTAAGACCCGCTCGGTTAACGCGTCGTCTCGGAGCCCCGATCGGTCCAGGCGCCGCTTCCTGAGCACCGACCGGTCCACGCGTCGACTCCTGAGCCCCGATCGGTCGACGGGTCCCCTCCTAAGCCCCGATCGGTCCACGCGCCGTCTCCGAGCCCCGATGGGTCTACGCGCCGCCTCCTGAGCCCCGATCGATCCACGCATCGGCTCCTGAGCCCCGGTCCGTCCACGCGCCGTCTCCGAGCACCGATCTGTCCACGCGCCGTCTTCTGAGCCCCGATCGGTCTACGCGCCGTCTCATGAGCCCCGATCGGTCAACGCATCCTTTCCTAAGCCCCGATACGTTCACACGCCGTCTCCTAAGCCCCGATCGGTTAACGCGCCGTCTCCGAGCCCCGATCAGTCCACGCGCCGTCTCATGAGCCCCGGTCGGTTCATGCGCCGTCTCCGAGCCTCCGTTCGATCCACGCGTCGTCCTGTAAGCCCCGATGCCTTCTCGCGCCGTCTCCGGGCCACGATCGGTCCAGGCGCCGCTTCCTGAGCCACGATCGGTCCACGCGTTGTCTCCTAGGCCCCGATCGGTCCACGGGCCTTCTCCGAGCCCCGATCGGTTCACGCATCGTCTCCTAAGCCCCGATCGGTTAACGCGCCGTCTCCTAAGCCCCGATCGGTCCACGCGCCGTCGCCGAACCCCAATTGGTCCACGCGAAACCGCCTTAGCCCCAGTCGGTCCACGCGCTGTCTCCGAGACCCGATCGGTCCACGCGTCGTCTCCGAGCCCCGATCGGTCCACGCGCCGTCGCCGAGTCATGATCTGTCCACGCGCGGCCTCCTGACACCCGATCGGTCCACGCGCCGTCTTCGAGCCCCGATCGGTCCACGCATGGTCTCCTAAGCCCCAATCGGTTAACGCGCCGTCCTCGAGCCCCGATCGGTCCACGCGCCGTCTCCTGAGCCCCGATACGTCCACGCGCAGTCGCCGAGCCCTGATCGGTCCACGCGCCGTCTCCTAATCCCCAATCTGTCCACGACCCGTCTCCGGGCCCCGATCGGTGCACGCGCCGTCTCCTAAGCCCCGATCGGTCCACGCGCCGTCGCCGAACCCCAATTGGTCCACGCAAAACCGCCTGAGCCCCAGTCGGTCCACGCGCTGTCTCCGAGCCCCGATCGGTCCACGCGTCGTCTCCGAGCCCCGATTGGTCCACGCGCCGTCTCCGAGCCCCGTTCGGTCCACGCACTGTCTCCTGATCCCCATGGGTCAACGCGGCGCCTCCGGAGCCCCGATCGATCCACGCGAGGCTCCTGGGCCCCGATCGGGCCACGCATCGTCTCCTAAGCCCCAATCGGTTAACGCGCCGTCTCCGAGCCCCGATCGGTCAACGCGCTGTCGCCGAACCCCAATTGGTCCACGCGCAACCGCCTGAGCCCCAGTCGGTCCACGCACTGTCTCCGAGCCCCGATCGGTCCACGCGTCGTCTCCGAGCCCCGATCGGTCCACGCGTCGGCTCCTAAGCCCTGATCGGTCCTCGTGCCGTCTCCGAGCCCCGATGGGTCCACGCGCCGCCTCCTGAGCCCCGATCGATCCACGCATCGGCTCCTGAGCCCCGATCGGTTCACGCGTCGTCTTCGAGCCCCGATCGATCCACGCGCCGTCTCGTAAGCCACAATCGGTCCACGCGCCGTCTCTGAGCGCCGATCATTTCACGCGCCGTCTCCTGAGCCCCGATCGTTCCACGCGCCGTCTCCGAGCCCCGATCGGTCCGCGTGACGCATTCTAAGCCACGGTCCGTCCACGCGCCGTCTCCGAGCACCGATCGGTCCACGCGCCGTCTCCTGAGCCCCGATCGGTCCACGCGTCGTCTCCTAAGCCCCGATCGGTCCACGCGTCGTCTTCGAGCACCGATCGATCCACGCGCCGTTTCCTGGGCCCCGATCAGTCCACGCGTCGCCGCCGGAGCCCCGATCGGTCTACGCGCCGTCTCATGAGCCCCGATCGGTCAACGCATCGTCTCCTAAGCCCCGATACGTTCACACGCCGTCTCCGAGTCCCGATCATTCCACGCCCCGTCTCCGAGCCCCGATCGGTCCACGCGTCATCGCCGAATCCCCGATCCGTACACGCGTCGTCTCCGAGCCTCGAACGGTCCACGCGCCGTCGCGGAGCCCCGATCGGTCCAGGCGTGGCCTCCTGAGCCTCGATCGGTCCACGCGCGGTCTCCTGAGCCCCGGTTGGTTCACGCGCCGTCTCCGAGCCCCGATCGATCCACGCGTCGTCTTCGAAGCCCAGATGCCTCCTCGCGCCGTCTCCGAGCCACGATCGGTCCAGACGCTGCTTCCTGAGCCCCAATCAGTCCACGCATCGTCACCTAAGCCCCGATCGGTCCACGCGCCGTCACCGAGCCATGATCGGTCCACGAGCGGCTCCTGAGCCCCATCGGACCACGCGCCGTCGCCGAGCCTTGATCGGTCCACGCGCGGCCTCCTAAGCCCCGATCGGTCCACGCGCCGTCGCCGAGCCGCGATCGGTCCACGCGCGGCCTCCTGAGCCCCGATTGGTTCACGCGCCGTATCCGAGCCCCAATCGGTCCACGCGCCGTCTCCTGAGCCCCGATCGGTCCACGACCCGTCTCCGGGCCCCGATCGGTGCACGCGCCGTCTCCTAAGCCCCGATCGGTCCACGCGCCGTCGCCGAACCCCAATTGGTCCACGCGAAACCGCCTTAGCCCCAGTCGGTCCACGCGCTGTCTCCGAGACCCGATCGGTCCACGCGTCGTCTCCGAGCCCCGATCGGTCCACGCGCCGTCGCCGAGTCATGATCTGTCCACGCGCGGCCTCCTGACACCCGATCGGTCCACGCGCCGTCTTCGAGCCCCGATCGGTCCACGCATGGTCTCCTAAGCCCCAATCGGTTAACGCGCCGTCCTCGAGCCCCGATCGGTCCACGCGCCGTCTCCTGAGCCCCGATACGTCCACGCGCAGTCGCCGAGCCCTGATCGGTCCACGCGCCGTCTCCTAATCCCCAATCTGTCCACGACCCGTCTCCGGGCCCCAATCGGTGCACGCGCCGTCTCCTAAGCCCCGATCGGTCCACGCGCCGTCGCCGAACCCCAATTGGTCCACGCAAAACCGCCTGAGCCCCAGTCGGTCCACGCGCTGTCTCCGAGCCCCGATCGGTCCACGCGTCGTCTCCGAACCCCGATTGGTCCACGCGCCGTCTCCGAGCCCCGTTCGGTCCACGCACTGTCTCCTGATCCCCATGGGTCAACGCGGCGCCTCCGGAGCCCCGATCGATCCACGCGAGGCTCCTGAGCCCCGATCGGGCCACGCATCGTCTCCTAAGCCCCAATCGGTTAACGCACCGTCTCCGAGCCCCGATCGGTCAACGCGCTGTCGCCGAACCCCAATTGGTCCACGCGCAACCGCCTGAGCCCCAGTCGGTCCACGCACTGTCTCCGAGCCCCGATCGGTCCACGCGTCGTCTCCGAGCCCCGATCGGTCCACGCGTCGGCTCCTAAGCCCTGATCGGTCCACGTGCCGTCTCCGAGCCCCGATGGGTCCACGCGCCGCCTCCTGAGCCCCGATCGATCCACGCATCGGCTCCTGAGCCCCGATCGGTTCACGCGTCGTCTTCGAGCCCCGATCGATCCACGCGCCGTCTCGTAAGCCACAATCGGTCCACGCGCCGTCTCTGAGCGCCGATCATTTCACGCGCCGTCTCCTGAGCCCCGATCGTTCCACGCGCCGTCTCCGAGCCCCGATCGGTCCACGCGGCGTCTCCTGATCCCCGATCGGTTCACGCATCGTCTCCTAAGCCCCGATACGTCCACACGCCGTATCCGAGCCCCGATCGGTCCGCGTGACGCATTCTAAGCCACGGTCCGTCCACGCGCCGTCTTCGAGCCCCGATCGGTCCACGCATGGTCTCCTAAGCCCCAGTCGGTTAACGCGCCGTCCCCGGGCCCCGATCGGTCCACGCGATGTCTCCTAAGCCCGGATGCCTCCACGCGCCGTCTCCAAGCCACGATCGGTCCAGGCGCCGATTCCTGCGCCCCGATCGGTCCACGCGCCGTCTCCTAAGCCCCAATCGGTCCACGCGGCGTCTCCGAGCGCCGATCATTTCACGCGCCGTCTCCTGAGACCCGATCGTTCCACGCGCCGTCTCCGAGCCCCGATCGATCCACGCGCCGCCTCCTGAGCCCCGATAGGTACACGCGTAGTCTCCTAAGCCCCGATCGGTCCACGCGTCGTCTCCGAGCTCTGATCGGTCCACACGCCGTTTCCTGAGCCCCGATCGGTCCATGCGTCGTCTTCTTAGCCCCGATGCCTCCACGCGTCGTCTCCGAGCCACGATCAGTCCAGGCGCCGCTTCCTGAGCCCCGATCGGTCCACGCGCCGTATCCTCAGCCCCGATCGGTCCACGCGCCGTCTCCTGAGCCCGATCTGTCCACGCGCCGTCTCCGAGCCCCGATCGGTTCACGGATCGTCTCCTAAGCGCCGATCGGTTAACGCGCCGTCTCCGAGCCCCGATCGGTCCACGCGCCATCGCCGAACCCCAATTGGTCCACGCGCAACCGCCTGCGCCCCAGTCGGTCCACGCGCGGTCTCCGAGCCCCGATCGGTCCACGCGTCGTCTCCGAGCCCCGGTCGGTCCACGCGCCGTCTCCGAGCCCCGATCGGTTCACGCATCGTCTCCTAAGCCCCGATCGGTTAACGCGCCGTCTCCGAGTCGCGATTGGTCCACGCGCCGTCGCCGAACCCCAATTGGTCCACGCGCAACCGCCTGAGCCCCAGTCGGACCACGCGCCATCTCCGAGCGCCGATCATTTCACGCGCTGTCTCCTGAGCCCCGCTCGGTCCACGCGCCGTCACCTGAGCCCTGATCGGTCGACGCGTCGTCTCCTGAGCCCCGATCGCTCCACACGCCGTTTCTTGAGCCACGATCGGTCCACGCGTCGTCGTCAAAGCCCCGATCCGTACACGCGTCGTCTCCGAGCCTCGATCTGTCCACGCGCCGTCGCCGAGCCCTGATCGGTCCACGCGCCGTCTCCGAGCCCCGATCGGTCCGTGCGCCGCTTTCACAGCCCCGATCGGTCCACGCGTCATCTCCTGATCTCCGATCGGTCCACGCGCCGTCTCCTAAGCCCCGATCGGTCCACGCGCCGTCTCCGAGCGCCGATCGGTTGACGTGCCGTCTCCTGAGCCCCGATCGTTCCACGTGCCGTCTCCGAGCCCCGATCGGTCCACGCGCCGTCTCCTAAGCCCCGTTCGGTCCAAGCGCCTTCTCCTAAACCCCGGTCGGTCCACACGCCGTCTCCGAGCCCCGATCGGTCGACGCATCGTCTCCTAAGCCCCGATCGGCTAACGCGTCGACTCCGAGCCGCGATCGTTCCACGCGCCGTCCCCGATCCCCGATCGATCCACGCGCCGTCTCCGAGCGCCGATCGGTTCACGCGCGGTCACCCGAGCCCCGTTCGTTCCACACGGCGTCTCCGAGCCCCGATCGGTCCACGCGTCGTCTCCTAAGCCCTGATCGGTCCACGCGCCGTCTCCGTGCGCCGATCGGTTCACGCGCCGTCTCCTGAGCCCGGATCGGTCCACGCACCGTCTCCTAAGCCCCTATCGGTTAACGCGCCGTCTCCGAGCCCAGATCGGTCCACGCGCAACCGCCTGAGCCCCGATCGGTCCACGCGTCGTCTCCTGAGCACCGATCGGTCCACGCATCGTCTCCTAAGCCCCTATCGGTTAACGCGCCGTCTCCGAGCCCAGATCGGTCCACGCGCAACCGCCTGAGCCCCGATCGGTCCACGCGTCGTCTCCTGAGCACCGATCGGTCCACGCGCCGCCTCCTAAGCCCCGATCGGTCCACGCGTCGTCTCCTAAGCCCCGATCCGTCGACGGGTCGTCTCCTAAGCCCCGATCGGTCGACGCGTCGTCTCCTAATCCCCGGTCGGTCCACGCGCCGTCGCCGAACCCCAATTGGTCCACGAGCCACCTCCTGAGCCCCAATCGGTCCACGCGCTGTCTCCGAGCACCAATCGGTCCACGCATCGTCTCCTAAACACTGCTCTGTTAACGCGTCATCTCCTGCACTCCGATCGCTCCACGCGCCGTCTCCTGAGCGCCGATCGGTCCACGCGCCGTCTCCGAGCGCCGATCGGTGCACGCGCCGTCTCCTGAGCCCCGATCGTTCCACACGCCGCCTCCTAAGCCCCGATCGGTCTAGGCGTCGTCTCCTAAGCCCCGACCGGTCCAGGCGCCGTCTCCTGAGCCCCGATCGTTCCACGCGCCGTCTCCGAGCCCGGTTCGGTCCACGCGCCGTCTCCTCAGCCCCGATCGGTCCACGCGTTGGCTCCTAAGCCTCGATAGGTCCACGCGCGGCCTCCTTAGCCCCGGTCGGTCCACGCGCCGTCTCCGAGCCCCGACCGGTCCACGCATCGTCACCTAAGATCCGATCGGTTAACGCACCGTCTCCCCGCCCCGATCGGTCCACGCGCCGTCTCCTGAGCCCCGATACGGCCACGCGCAGTCGCCGAGCACCGATCAGTCCACGCGCGGCCTCCTGAGCCCCGGTCGGTTCACGCGCCGTCTCCCCGCCGCGATCGGACCACGCGCCGTCTCCTAAGCCCCGATCGGTCCGTGTGCCGTCTCCG
This sequence comes from Netelia fuscicornis, assembly GCA_946811545.1. Lineage (NCBI taxonomy): Eukaryota > Metazoa > Arthropoda > Insecta > Hymenoptera > Ichneumonidae > Netelia > Netelia fuscicornis. The sequence continues at coordinate 28,529,828 of OX328014.1, read as the reverse complement.
AGCCCCGATCGGTCGACGCACCATCTCATGCTCCCCAATCGGTCCATGCGCCGCCTCCGGAGCCCTGATCGATCCACGCGAATCGCCTGAGCTCCGGTCGGTCCTCGTACCGTCTCCGAGCCCCGATCGCTCCACGCGCCGTCTCCTGAGCGCCGATCCGTCCACGCGCCGTCTCCTGAGCCCCGATCGGTCCACGCGTCGTCACCTAAGCCCCGATCGGTTCACGCGCCGTATCCGAGGCCCAATCGGTCCACGCGCCGTCTCCTAAGCTCCAATCGGTCCACGCGCCGTCTCCTGAGCCCCGATACGTCGACGCGCAGTCGCCGAGCCGCGATCGTTCCACGCGCTATCTCCTGAGCCCCGATAGGTACACGCGTCGTCTCCTACACCCCGAACGGTCCACGCGTCGTCTCCTAAGCCGCGATCAGTCCACGCGCAGTCTCCGAGCCCCGATGGGTCCACGCACTGTCTCCTGATCCCCATGGGTCCACGCGGCGCCTCCGGAGCCCCGATCGATCCACGCGAGGATCCTGAGCCCCGATCGATCCACGCATCGTCTCCTAAGCCCCAATCGGTTAGCGCGCCGTCTCCGAGCCCCAATCGGTACACGCGCCGTCTCCTGAACCCCGATCGTTCCACGCGCCTTCTCCTAAGCCACGATCGGTCAGCGCCGTCTCCGAGCGCCGATCGGTGCACGCACCGTCGCACGAGCCGCGATCGGTCCACGCGCGGCCTCCTGAGCCCCAATCGGTCCACGCGTCGTATCCTAAGCCCCGATCCGTCGCCGCGTCGTCTCCTGAGCCCCGATCAATTGACGCGTCTTCTCCTGAGCCCCGATCGCTCCTCGCGCCGTCTCCTGAGCCCCGCTCGGTCCATGCGTCGTGTTCTTAGCCCCGATGCCTCCACGCGCCGTCTCCGAGTCACGATAGGTCCAGGCGCCGCTTCCTGAGCCCCGATCGATCCACGCGCCGTCTCGTAGGCCACAATCGGTCCACGCGCCGTCTCAGAGCGCCGCTCATTTCACGCGCCGTCTCCTGAGCCCTGATCGTTCCACGCGCCGTCTCCGAGCCCCAATCGGTCCACGCGGCGTCTCCTGAACCCCGATCGGTTTACGCATCGTCTCCTAAGCCCCGATACGTCCACACGCCGTATTCGAGCCCCGATCGGTCCGCGTGACGCATTCTAAGCCACGGTCCGTCCACGCGCCGTCTCCGAGCACCGATCGGTCCACGCGCCGTCTCCTGAGCCCCGATCGGTCCACGCGTCGTCTCCTAAGCCCTGGTCGGTCCACGCGCCGTCTCCGAGCCCCGATGGGTCTACGCGCCGCCTCCTGAGCCCCGATCGATCCACGCATCGGCTCCTGAGCCCCGGTCGGTCCACGCATCGTCTTCGAGCACCGATCGATCCACGCGCCGTTTCCTGGGCCCCGATCGGTCCACGCGTCGCCGCCGGAGCCCCGATCGGTCTACGCGCCGCCTCATGAGCCCCGATCGGTCAACGCATCGTCTCCTAAGCCCCGATACGTTCACACGCCGTCTCCGAGTACCGATCGGTCCACGCGCCGTCGCCGAGCCTCGATCGGTCCACGCGCGGCCTCCTAAGCCCCGATCGGTTAACGCGCCGTCTCCGAGCCCCGATCAGTCCACGCGCCGTCTCCTGAGCCCCGGTCGGTTCATGCGCCGTCTCCGAGCCCCGATCGATCCACGCGTCGTCTTGTAAACCCAGATGCCTTCTCGCGCCGTCTCCGGGCCACGATCGGTCCAGGCGCCGCTTCCTGAGCCACGATCGGTCCACGCGCCTTCTCCGAGCCCCGATCGGTCCACGCGCAACCTCCTGAGCCCCAGTCGGTACACGCGCTGTCTCCGAGCCCCGATCGGTCCCCGCATAGTCTCCTAAGACCCGCTCGGTTAACGCGTCGTCTCGGAGCCCCGATCGGTCCAGGCGCCGCTTCCTGAGCACCGACCGGTCCACGCGTCGACTCCTGAGCCCCGATCGGTCGACGGGTCCCCTCCTAAGCCCCGATCGGTCCACGCGCCGTCTCCGAGCCCCGATGGGTCTACGCGCCGCCTCCTGAGCCCCGATCGATCCACGCATCGGCTCCTGAGCCCCGGTCCGTCCACGCGCCGTCTCCGAGCACCGATCTGTCCACGCGCCGTCTCCTGAGCCCCGATCGGTCTACGCGCCGTCTCATGAGCCCCGATCGGTCAACGCATCCTTTCCTAAGCCCCGATACGTTCACACGCCGTCTCCTAAGCCCCGATCGGTTAACGCGCCGTCTCCGAGCCCCGATCAGTCCACGCGCCGTCTCATGAGCCCCGGTCGGTTCATGCGCCGTCTCCGAGCCTCCGTTCGATCCACGCGTCGTCCTGTAAGCCCCGATGCCTTCTCGCGCCGTCTCCGGGCCACGATCGGTCCAGGCGCCGCTTCCTGAGCCACGATCGGTCCACGCGTTGTCTCCTAGGCCCCGATCGGTCCACGGGCCTTCTCCGAGCCCCGATCGGTTCACGCATCGTCTCCTAAGCCCCGATCGGTTAACGCGCCGTCTCCTAAGCCCCGATCGGTCCACGCGCCGTCGCCGAACCCCAATTGGTCCACGCGAAACCGCCTTAGCCCCAGTCGGTCCACGCGCTGTCTCCGAGACCCGATCGGTCCACGCGTCGTCTCCGAGCCCCGATCGGTCCACGCGCCGTCGCCGAGTCATGATCTGTCCACGCGCGGCCTCCTGACACCCGATCGGTCCACGCGCCGTCTTCGAGCCCCGATCGGTCCACGCATGGTCTCCTAAGCCCCAATCGGTTAACGCGCCGTCCTCGAGCCCCGATCGGTCCACGCGCCGTCTCCTGAGCCCCGATACGTCCACGCGCAGTCGCCGAGCCCTGATCGGTCCACGCGCCGTCTCCTAATCCCCAATCTGTCCACGACCCGTCTCCGGGCCCCGATCGGTGCACGCGCGGTCTCCTAAGCCCCGATCGGTCCACGCGCCGTCGCCGAACCCCAATTGGTCCACGCAAAACCGCCTGAGCCCCAGTCGGTCCACGCGCTGTCTCCGAGCCCCGATCGGTCCACGCGTCGTCTCCGAGCCCCGATTGGTCCACGCGCCGTCTCCGAGCCCCGTTCGGTCCACGCACTGTCTCCTGATCCCCATGGGTCAACGCGGCGCCTCCGGAGCCCCGATCGATCCACGCGAGGCTCCTGGGCCCCGATCGGGCCACGCATCGTCTCCTAAGCCCCAATCGGTTAACGCGCCGTCTCCGAGCCCCGATCGGTCAACGCGCTGTCGCCGAACCCCAATTGGTCCACGCGCAACCGCCTGAGCCCCAGTCGGTCCACGCACTGTCTCCGAGCCCCGATCGGTCCACGCGTCGTCTCCGAGCCCCGATCGGTCCACGCGTCGGCTCCTAAGCCCTGATCGGTCCTCGTGCCGTCTCCGAGCCCCGATGGGTCCACGCGCCGCCTCCTGAGCCCCGATCGATCCACGCATCGGCTCCTGAGCCCCGATCGGTCCACGCGTCGTCTTCGAGCCCCGATCGATCCACGCGCCGTCTCGTAAGCCACAATCGGTCCACGCGCCGTCTCTGAGCGCCGATCATTTCACGCGCCGTCTCCTGAGCCCCGATCGTTCCACGCGCCGTCTCCGAGCCCCGATCGGTCCACGCGGCGTCTCCTGAGCCCCGATCGGTTCACGCATCGTCTCCTAAGCCCCGATACGTCCACACGCCGTATCCGAGCCCCGATCGGTCCGCGTGACGCATTCTAAGCCACGGTCCGTCCACGCGCCGTCTCCGAGCACCGATCGGTCCACGCGCCGTCTCCTGAGCCCCGATCGGTCCACGCGTCGTCTCCTAAGCCCTGATCTGTCCACGTGCCGTCTCCGAGCCCCGATGGGTCCACGCGCCGCCTCCTGAGCCCCGATCGATCCACGCATCGGCTCCTGAGCCCCGATCGGTCCACGCGTCGTCTTCGAGCACCGATCGATCCACGCGCCGTTTCCTGGGCCCCGATCAGTCCACGCGTCGCCGCCGGAGCCCCGATCGGTCTACGCGCCGTCTCATGAGCCCCGATCGGTCAACGCATCGTCTCCTAAGCCCCGATACGTTCACACGCCGTCTCCGAGTCCCGATCATTCCACGCCCCGTCTCCGAGCCCCGATCGGTCCACGCGTCATCGCCGAATCCCCGATCCGTACACGCGTCGTCTCCGAGCCTCGAACGGTCCACGCGCCGTCGCGGAGCCCCGATCGGTCCAGGCGTGGCCTCCTGAGCCTCGATCGGTCCACGCGCGGTCTCCTGAGCCCCGGTTGGTTCACGCGCCGTCTCCGAGCCCCGATCGATCCACGCGTCGTCTTCGAAGCCCAGATGCCTCCTCGCGCCGTCTCCGAGCCACGATCGGTCCAGACGCTGCTTCCTGAGCCCCAATCAGTCCACGCATCGTCACCTAAGCCCCGATCGGTCCACGCGCCGTCACCGAGCCATGATCGGTCCACGAGCGGCTCCTGAGCCCCATCGGACCACGCGCCGTCGCCGAGCCTTGATCGGTCCACGCGCGGCCTCCTAAGCCCCGATCGGTCCACGCGCCGTCGCCGAGCCGCGATCGGTCCACGCGCGGCCTCCTGAGCCCCGATTGGTTCACGCGCCGTATCCGAGCCCCAATCGGTCCACGCGCCGTCTCCTGAGCCCCGATCGGTCCACGACCCGTCTCCGGGCCCCGATCGGTGCACGCGCCGTCTCCTAAGCCCCGATCGGTCCACGCGCCGTCGCCGAACCCCAATTGGTCCACGCGAAACCGCCTTAGCCCCAGTCGGTCCACGCGCTGTCTCCGAGACCCGATCGGTCCACGCGTCGTCTCCGAGCCCCGATCGGTCCACGCGCCGTCGCCGAGTCATGATCTGTCCACGCGCGGCCTCCTGACACCCGATCGGTCCACGCGCCGTCTTCGAGCCCCGATCGGTCCACGCATGGTCTCCTAAGCCCCAATCGGTTAACGCGCCGTCCTCGAGCCCCGATCGGTCCACGCGCCGTCTCCTGAGCCCCGATACGTCCACGCGCAGTCGCCGAGCCCTGATCGGTCCACGCGCCGTCTCCTAATCCCCAATCTGTCCACGACCCGTCTCCGGGCCCCAATCGGTGCACGCGCCGTCTCCTAAGCCCCGATCGGTCCACGCGCCGTCGCCGAACCCCAATTGGTCCACGCAAAACCGCCTGAGCCCCAGTCGGTCCACGCGCTGTCTCCGAGCCCCGATCGGTCCACGCGTCGTCTCCGAACCCCGATTGGTCCACGCGCCGTCTCCGAGCCCCGTTCGGTCCACGCACTGTCTCCTGATCCCCATGGGTCAACGCGGCGCCTCCGGAGCCCCGATCGATCCACGCGAGGCTCCTGAGCCCCGATCGGGCCACGCATCGTCTCCTAAGCCCCAATCGGTTAACGCACCGTCTCCGAGCCCCGATCGGTCAACGCGCTGTCGCCGAACCCCAATTGGTCCACGCGCAACCGCCTGAGCCCCAGTCGGTCCACGCACTGTCTCCGAGCCCCGATCGGTCCACGCGTCGTCTCCGAGCCCCGATCGGTCCACGCGTCGGCTCCTAAGCCCTGATCGGTCCACGTGCCGTCTCCGAGCCCCGATGGGTCCACGCGTCGTCTTGTAAGCCCAGATGCCTTCTCGCGCCGTCTCCGGGCCACGATCGGTCCAGGCGCCGCTTCCTGAGCCACGATCGGTCCACGCGCCTTCTCCGAGCCCCGATCGGTCCACGCGCAACCTCCTGAGCCCCAGTCGGTACACGCGCTGTCTCCGAGCCCCGATCGGTCCCCGCATAGTCTCCTAAGCCCCAATCGGTTAACGCGCCGTCTCCGAGCCCCGATCGGTCAACGCGCTGTCGCCGAACCCCAATTGGTCCACGCGCAACCGCCTGAGCCCCAGTCGGTCCACGCACTGTCTCCGAGCCCCGATCGGTCCACGCGTCGTCTCCGAGCCCCGATCGGTCCACGCGTCGTCTCCTAAGCCACAATCGGTCCACGCGCCGTCTCTGAGCGCCGATCATTTCACGCGCCGTCTCCTGAGCCCCGATCGTTCCACGCGCCGTCTCCGAGCCCCAGTCGGTCCACGCGCTGTCTCCGAGCACCGATTGGTCTACGCGTCGTCTCCGAGCCCCGATCGGTCCACGCGCTGTCTCCGAGCACCAAACGGTTCACGCACCGTCTCCTGATCCCAATCGGTCCACACGGCGCCTCCGGAGCCCCGATCGATCCACGCGAGTCTCCTGAGCCCCGGTTGGTCCGCGCGCCCTCTCCTGAGCCCCGATCGGTCGACGCGTCGTCTCCTGAGCCCCGATCGATCCACGCGTCGTCACCTGAGCCCTGATCGCTCCACGCGCCGTTTCCTGAGCCCCGATCGGTCCACGCGCCGTCTCCGAGCACCGATCGGTCCACGCGCCGTCTCAGAGCGCCGATCATTTCACGCCCCGTCTCCTGAGCTCCGATCGTTCCACGCGCCGTCTCCGAGCCCCGATCGGTCCACGCGCCGTCTCCTGAGCCCCAATCGGTCCACACGCTGTCTCGTGAGCCCCGATAGGTACACGCGCCGTGTCCTACGCCCCGATCGGTCCACGCGCCGTCTCCGAGCACCGATCGGTCCACGCGCCGTCTCCTGAGCCCCGGTCGGTCTACGCGCCGTCTCATGAGTCCCGATCGGTCAACGCATCCTCTCCTAAGCCCCGATACGTTCACACGCCGTCTCCTAAGCCCCGATCGGTTAACACGCCGTCTCCGAGCCCCGATCAGTCCACGCGCCGTCTCCTGAGCCCCGGCGGTTCATGCGCCGTCTCCGAGCCCCGTTCGATCCACGCGTCGTCTTGTAAGCCCAGATGCCTTCTCGCGCCGTCTCCGGGCCACGATCGGTCCAGGCGCCGCTTCCTGATCCACGATCGGTCCACGCGTTGTCTCCTAGGCCCCGATCGGTCCACGCCCCTTCTCCGAGCCCCGATCGGTTCACGCATCGCCTCCTAAGCCCCGATCGGTTAACGCGCCGTCTCCGAGCCCCGAACGGTCCACGCGCGGTCGCCGAACCCCAATTGGTCCACGCGCAACCGCCTGAGACCCAGTCGGTTCACGCGCTGTAGCCGAACCTCGATCGGTCCACGCATCTTCTCCGAGCCCCGATCGGTCCACGCGCCGTCGCCGAGCCATGATCGGTCCACGTGCGGCCTCCTGAGCCCCGATCGGTCCACGCGCCGTCTCCTGAGCCCCGATCGGTCCACGACCCGTCTCCGGGCCCCGATCGGTGCACGCGCCGTCTCCTAAGCCCCGATCGGTCCACGCGCCGTCGCCGAACCCCAATTGGTCCACGCGAAATCGCCTGAGCCCCAGTCGGTCCACGCGCTGTCTCCGAGCCCCGATCGGTCCACGCGTCGTCTCCGAGCCCCGATCGGTCCACGCGCCGTCGCCGAGTCATGATCTGTCCACGCGCGGCCTCCTGAGACCCGATCGGTCCACGCGCCGTCTTCGAGCCCCGATCGGTCCACGCATGGTCTCCTAAGCCCCAATCGGTTAACGCGCCGTCCCCGAGCGCCGATCGGTCCACGCGCCGTCTCCTGAGCCCCGATACGTCCACGCGCTGTCGCCGAGCCCTGATCGGTCCACGCGCTGTCTCCTTAGCCCCGATAGGTACACGCGTTGTCGCCTACACCCCGATCGGTCCACGCGTCGTCTCCTAAGCCCCCATTGGTCCACGTGCCGTCTCCCAGCCCCGATCGGTCCACGCGCCGTCTCCTAATCCCCAATCTGTCCACGATCCGTCTCCGGGCCCCGATCGGTCCACGCGTCGTCTCCGAGCCCCGATGGGTCCACGCGCCGCCTCCTGAGCCCCGATCGATTCACGCATCGGCTCCTGAGCCCCGATCGGTCCACGCGTCGTCTTCGAGCCCGGATCGATCCACGCGCCGTCTCGTAAGCCACAATCGGTCCACGCGCCGTCTCAGAGCGCCGATCATTTCACGCGCCGTCTCCTGAGCCCCGATCATTCCACGCGCCGTCTCCGAGCCCCGATCGGTCCACGCGGCGTCTCCTGAGCCCCGATCGGTTCACGCATCGTCTCCTAAGCCCCGATACGTCCACACGCCGTATCCGAGCCCCGATCGGTCCGCGTGACGCATTCTAAGCCACGGTCCGTCCACGCGCCGTCTTCGAGCCCCGATCGGTCCACGCATGGTCTCCTAAGCCCCAGTCGGTTAACGCGCCGTCCCCGGGCCCCGATCGGTCCACGCGATGTCTCCTAAGCCCCGATCGGTCCACGCGCCGCCTCCGAGCCCCGATCGGTCCACGCACTGTCTCCTGATCCCCATGGGTCCACGCGGCGCCTCCGGGGCCCCGATCGATCCACGCGAGGCTCCTAGGCCCCGATCGGTCCACGTGCCTTCTCCTCAGCCCCGATCGGTCCACGCGCCGTCTCCGAGCGCCGATTAGTTCATGCGCCGTCTCCTGAGCCCCGATCGCTCCACGCTCCGTCTCCCAGCCCCGATCGGTCCACGCGCCGTCTCCTGAACCCGGATCGGTCCACGCGCCGTCGCCGAACCCCAATTGGTCCACGCACCATCGCCTGTGCCCCAGTCGGTCCACGCGCCGTCTCCGAGCGCCGATCGGTTCACGCGCCGTCTCCTGAGCCCCGATCGGTCCGTGCGCCGTCTCCGAGCCCCGATCGGTCCACGCACCATCGCATGCTCCCCAATCGGTCCATGCGCCGCCTCCGGAGCCCTGATCGATCCACGCGAATCTCCTGAGCTCCGGTCGGTCCTCGTACCGTCTCCGAGCCCCGATCGGTGCACGCGCCGTCTCCTAAGCCCCGATCGGTCCACGCGCCGTCGCCGAACCCCAATTGGTCCACGCGAAATCGCCTGAGCCCCAGTCGGTCCACGCGCTGTCTCCGAGCCCCGATCGGTCCACGCGTCGTCTCCGAGCCCCGATCGGTCCACGCGCCGTCGCCGAGTCATGATCTGTCCACGCGCGGCCTCCTGAGACCCGATCGGTCCACGCGCCGTCTTCGAGCCCCGATCGGTCCACGCATGGTCTCCTAAGCCCCAATCGGTTAACGCGCCGTCCCCGAGCGCCGATCGGTCCACGCGCCGTCTCCGAGCCCCGATCGGTCCACGCGCTGTCTCCGAGCACCAAACGGTTCACGCACCGTCTCCTGATCCCAATCGGTCCACACGGCGCCTCCGGAGCCCCGATCGATCCACGCGAGTCTCCTGAGCCCCGGTTGGTCCGCGCGCCCTCTCCTGAGCCCCGATCGGTCGACGCGTCGTCTCCTGAGCCCCGATCGATCCACGCGTCGTCACCTGAGCCCTGATCGCTCCACGCGCCGTTTCCTGAGCCCCGATCGGTCCACGCGCCGTCTCCGAGCACCGATCGGTCCACGCGCCGTCTCAGAGCGCCGATCATTTCACGCCCCGTCTCCTGAGCTCCGATCGTTCCACGCGCCGTCTCCGAGCCCCGATCGGTCCACGCGCCGTCTCCTGAGCCCCAATCGGTCCACACGCTGTCTCGTGAGCCCCGATAGGTACACGCGCCGTGTCCTACGCCCCGATCGGTCCACGCGCCGTCTCCGAGCACCGATCGGTCCACGCGCCGTCTCCTGAGCCCCGGTCGGTCTACGCGCCGTCTCATGAGTCCCGATCGGTCAACGCATCCTCTCCTAAGCCCCGATACGTTCACACGCCGTCTCCTAAGCCCCGATCGGTTAACACGCCGTCTCCGAGCCCCGATCAGTCCACGCGCCGTCTCCTGAGCCCCGGCGGTTCATGCGCCGTCTCCGAGCCCCGTTCGATCCACGCGTCGTCTTGTAAGCCCAGATGCCTTCTCGCGCCGTCTCCGGGCCACGATCGGTCCAGGCGCCGCTTCCTGATCCACGATCGGTCCACGCGTTGTCTCCTAGGCCCCGATCGGTCCACGCCCCTTCTCCGAGCCCCGATCGGTTCACGCATCGCCTCCTAAGCCCCGATCGGTTAACGCGCCGTCTCCGAGCCCCGAACGGTCCACGCGCGGTCGCCGAACCCCAATTGGTCCACGCGCAACCGCCTGAGACCCAGTCGGTTCACGCGCTGTAGCCGAACCTCGATCGGTCCACGCATCTTCTCCGAGCCCCGATCGGTCCACGCGCCGTCGCCGAGCCATGATCGGTCCACGTGCGGCCTCCTGAGCCCCGATCGGTCCACGCGCCGTCTCCTGAGCCCCGATCGGTCCACGACCCGTCTCCGGGCCCCGATCGGTGCACGCGCCGTCTCCTAAGCCCCGATCGGTCCACGCGCCGTCGCCGAACCCCAATTGGTCCACGCGAAATCGCCTGAGCCCCAGTCGGTCCACGCGCTGTCTCCGAGCCCCGATCGGTCCACGCGTCGTCTCCGAGCCCCGATCGGTCCACGCGCCGTCGCCGAGTCATGATCTGTCCACGCGCGGCCTCCTGAGACCCGATCGGTCCACGCGCCGTCTTCGAGCCCCGATCGGTCCACGCATGGTCTCCTAAGCCCCAATCGGTTAACGCGCCGTCCCCGAGCGCCGATCGGTCCACGCGCCGTCTCCTGAGCCCCGATACGTCCACGCGCTGTCGCCGAGCCCTGATCGGTCCACGCGCTGTCTCCTTAGCCCCGATAGGTACACGCGTTGTCGCCTACACCCCGATCGGTCCACGCGTCGTCTCCTAAGCCCCCATTGGTCCACGTGCCGTCTCCCAGCCCCGATCGGTCCACGCGCCGTCTCCTAATCCCCAATCTGTCCACGATCCGTCTCCGGGCCCCGATCGGTCCACGCGTCGTCTCCGAGCCCCGATGGGTCCACGCGCCGCCTCCTGAGCCCCGATCGATTCACGCATCGGCTCCTGAGCCCCGATCGGTCCACGCGTCGTCTTCGAGCCCGGATCGATCCACGCGCCGTCTCGTAAGCCACAATCGGTCCACGCGCCGTCTCAGAGCGCCGATCATTTCACGCGCCGTCTCCTGAGCCCCGATCATTCCACGCGCCGTCTCCGAGCCCCGATCGGTCCACGCGGCGTCTCCTGAGCCCCGATCGGTTCACGCATCGTCTCCTAAGCCCCGATACGTCCACACGCCGTATCCGAGCCCCGATCGGTCCGCGTGACGCATTCTAAGCCACGGTCCGTCCACGCGCCGTCTTCGAGCCCCGATCGGTCCACGCATGGTCTCCTAAGCCCCAGTCGGTTAACGCGCCGTCCCCGGGCCCCGATCGGTCCACGCGATGTCTCCTAAGCCCCGATCGGTCCACGCGCCGCCTCCGAGCCCCGATCGGTCCACGCACTGTCTCCTGATCCCCATGGGTCCACGCGGCGCCTCCGGGGCCCCCATCGATCCACGCGAGGCTCCTAGGCCCCGATCGGTCCACGTGCCTTCTCCTCAGCCCCGATCGGTCCACGCGCCGTCTCCGAGCGCCGATTAGTTCATGCGCCGTCTCCTGAGCCCCGATCGCTCCACGCTCCGTCTCCCAGCCCCGATCGGTCCACGCGCCGTCTCCTGAACCCGGATCGGTCCACGCGCCGTCGCCGAACCCCAATTGGTCCACGCACCATCGCCTGTGCCCCAGTCGGTCCACGCGCCGTCTCCGAGCGCCGATCGGTTCACGCGCCGTCTCCTGAGCCCCGATCGGTCCGTGCGCCGTCTCCGAGCCCCGATCGGTCCACGCACCATCGCATGCTCCCCAATCGGTCCATGCGCCGCCTCCGGAGCCCTGATCGATCCACGCGAATCTCCTGAGCTCCGGTCGGTCCTCGTACCGTCTCCGAGCCCCGATCGGTCCACGTACCGTCTCCGAAGCCCCGATCGGTCCACGCGCCGTCACCTGAGCCCCGATCGGTCCACGCGTCGTCTCCTAAGCCCCGATCGGTTCACGCGCCGTATCCGAGCCCCAATCGGTCCACGCGCCGTCTCATAAGCTCCAATCGGTCCACGCGCCGTCTCCTGAGCCCCGATACGTCGACGCGCAGTCGCCGAGCCCCGATCGGTCCACGCGCTGTCTCCTGAGCCCCGATAGGTACACGCGTCGTCTCCTACACCCCGATCGGTCCACGCGCGGCCTCCTGAGCCCCAATCGGTCCACGCGTCGTCTCCTAAGCCCCGATCGGTCCGTGCGCCGTCTCCGAGCCCCGATCGGTCCACGCGTCGTCTCCTAAGCCCCGATCCGTCGCCGCGTCGTCTCCTGAGCCCCGATCAATTGACGCGTCTTCTCCTGAGCCTCGATCGCTCCTCGCGCCGTCTCCTGAGCCCCGCTCGGTCCATGCGTCGTGTTCTTAGCCCCGATGCCTCCACGCGCCGTCTCCGAGCCACGATAGGTCCAGGCGCCGCTTCCTGAGCCCCGATCGATCCACGCGCCGTCTCGTAAGCCACAATCGGTCCACGCGCCGTCTCAGAGCGCCGATCGGTCCACGCGGCGTCTCCTGAGCCCCGATCGCTCCACGCGCCGTCTCCTGAGCCCCGATCGGCCGACGCGTCGTCTCCTAAGCGCCGATCCGTCGACGCGTCGTCTCCTGAGCCCCGATCGATCCACGCGTCTTCTCCTGAGCCCCGACCGCTCCACCCGTCGTCTCCGAGCTCCGATCGGTCCAGGTGCCGTTTCCAAGCCCCGATTGGTCCATGCGTCGTCTTCTCCTGAGCCCCGATCGCTCCTCGCGCCGTCTCCTGAACCCCGCTCGGTCCATGCGTCGTCTTCTTAGCCCGGATGCCTCCACGCGCCGTCTCCAAGCCACGATCGGTCCAGGCGCCGCTTCCTGCGCCCCGATCGGTCCACGCGCCGTCTCCTAAGCCCCAATCGGTCCACGCGGCGTCTCCGAGCGCCCATCATTTCACGCGCCGTCTCCTGAGACCCGATCGTTCCACGCGCCGTCTCCGAGCCCCGATCGATCCACGCGCCGCCTCCTGAGCCCCGATCGGTCCACGCGCTGTCTCCTGAGCCCCGATAGGTACCCGCGTAGTCTCCTAAGCCCCGATCGGTCCACGCATGGTCTCCTAAGCCCCAATCGGTTAACGCGCCGTCCCCGAGCCCCGACCGGTCCACGCGATGTCTCCTGAGCCCCGATAGGTACACGCGTCATCGCCTACACCCCGATCGGTCCACGCGTCGTCTCCTAAGCCCCGATCGGTCCACGCGCCGTCTCCGAGCCCCGATCGGTCCACGCACTGTCTCCTCATCCCCATGGGTCCACGCGGCGCCTCCGGGGCCCCGATCGATCCACGCGAGGCTCCTAAGCCCCGATCGGTCCACGCGCAACCGCCTGAGCCCCAGTCGGTCGACGCGCTGTCTCCGAGTCCCGATCGGTCCACGCGTCGTCTCCGAGCCCCGATCGGTCCACGCGCCGTCGCCGAGCCACGATCGGTCCACAAGCGGCCTCCTGAGCCCCGATCGGTCCACGCGCCGTCTCCGAGCCTTGATCGGTCCACGTACCGTCTCCGAAGCCCCGATCGGTCCACGCGCCGTCTCCTGAGCCCCGATAGGTCCACGCGATGTCTCCGAGCCACGATCGGTCCGTGCGCCGCTTCCAGAGCCCCGATCGGTCCACGCGTCATCTCCTGATCTCCGATCGGTTCACGCGCCGTCTCCTGAGCCCCGGTGGGTCCACGCGCCGCCTCCTGAGCCCCGATCGGTCAACGCATCGTCTCCTAAGCCCCGATACGTTCACACGCCGTCTCCGAGCCCCGATCGGTCCACGCGCCGTCGCCGAGCCTCGATCGGTCCACGCGCGGCCTCTGTAGCCCCGGTCGGTCCACGCGCCGTCTCCGAGCCCCGATCGGTCCACGCTCCGTCTCCTGAGCCCGGATCGTTCCACGCGTCGTCTCCTGATCCCCGATCCGTAAACGCGTCGTCTCCGAGCCCCGATCGATCCACTCGTCGTCTTCTTAGCCCAGATGCCTCCTCGCGCCGTCTCCGAGCGCCAATCGGTCCACGCGTCGTCTCCTAAGCCCCGATCGGTCCAACCTCCGTCTCCGAGCGCCGATCGGTTCACGCCCCGTCTCCTGAGCTCCGATCATTCCACCCGTCATATCCGAGCCCCATCAGTCGATGCGCGGCCTCCTGAGCCCCGGTCGGTTCACGCGCCGTATCCGAGCCCCGATCGGTTCACGTATCGTCTCCTAAGCCCCGATCGGTTAACATGCCGTCTCCGAGCCCCGATCGGTCCACCGCCGTCTCCTGAGCCCCGATCCGTCCACGGCCCATCTCCTGCTCCCCAATCGGTCCACGCGCCGCCTCCGGAGCCCGGATCGATCCACGCGAATCTCCTGAGGTCCGGTCGGTCCACGCGCCGTCTCCTGAGCCCCGGTCGGTCCTCGCGCCGTCTCCGAGCCCCGATCGGTCCACGTACCGTCTCCGAAGCCCCGATCGGTCCACACGCCGTTTCCTGAGCACCGATCGGTCCACGCGTCGTGTCATAAGCCCCGATCGGTCTACGCGCCGTGTCCTGAGCCCCGATCCTCTGCTAAACCCCGATCGGTCCACGCGGCTTCTCCGAGCCTCGATCGGTCCACGCGCCGTCGCCGAGACCCGATCGGTCCAGGCGTGGCCTCCTGAGCCCCGGTCGGTCCACGCGCCGTCGCCGAGCCCCGATCGGTCCGCGCATCGTCTCCTAAGCCCCGATCGGTCCACGCGCCGTCTCCGAGCGCCGATGGGTGCACGCGTCGCCTCCTGAGCCCCGATCGATCCACGCGAGTCTCCTGAGCCCCTATCGGTGCACGGGTTGTCTCCGAGCCCCGATCGGTCCACGCGCAACCGCCTGAGCCCCAATTGGTCCTCGCGCAACCACCTGAGCCCCAGTCGGGCCACGCGCGGTCTCCGAGCCCCGATCGGTCCACGCGTCGTCTCTGAGCCCCGATCGGTCCCCGCGCCGTCGCCGAGCCATGATCGTTCCACGCGCGGCCTCCTGAGCCACGATCGGACCACGCGCCATCGCCGAGTCGCGATCGGTCCACGCGCCGCCTCCTAAGCCCCGATCGGTCCACGCGTCGTCTCCTAAGCCCCGATCGGTCGACGGGTCGTCTCCTAAGCCCCGATCGGTCGACGCGTCGTCTCCTAATCCCCGGTCGGTCCACGCGCCGTCGCCGAACCCCAATTGGTCCACGCGCCACCTCCTGAGCCCCAGTCGGTCCACGCGCTCTCTCCGAGCACCGATCGGTCTACGCATCGTCTCCTAAACCCCGCTCTGTTAACGCGTCGGCTCCTGAGCCCCGATCGCTCCACGCGCCGTCTCCTGAGCGCCGATCGGTCCACGCGTCGTCTCCGAGCACCGTTCGGTCCACGCGCCGTTTCCTGGGCCCCGATCGGTCCATCCGTCGTCTTTTAAGCCCCGATACCTCCACGCGCCGTCTCCGAGCCACGATCGGTCCAGGCGTGGCTTCCTGAGCCTCGGTCGGTCCACACGCCGTTTCGTGAGCCCCGATCGGTGCACGCGTCGTCTTCTAAGCCCAGATGCCTCCTTGCGCCGTCTCCCAACCACGATCGGTGCAGGCGCCGCTTCCTGAGCCCCGATCGGTCCACGCGTTTTCTCCTAAGCCCCGATCGGTCCACGCGTCGTCTCCTCAGCCCCGATCGGTTGACGCGTCGTCTCCGAGCGCCGATCGGTGCACGCGCCGTCTCCTGAACCCCGATCGTTCCACACGCCGCCTCCTAAGCCCCGATCGGTCTAGGCGTCGTCTCCTAAGCCCCGACCGGTCCAGGCGCCGTCTCCTGAGCCCCGATAGTTCCACGCGCCGTCTCCGAGCCCGGTTCGGTTCACGCGCCGTCTCCTCAGCCCCGATCGGTCCACGCGTTGGCTCCTAAGCCTCGATAGGTCCACGCGCGGCCTCCTTAGCCCCGGTCGGTCCACGCGCCGTCTCCGAGCCCCGATCGGTCCACGCATCGTCACCTAAGATCCGATCGGTTAACGCACCGTCTCCCCGCCCCGATCGGTCCACGCGCCGTCTCCTGAGCCCCGATACGTCCACGCGCAGTCGCCGAGCACCGATCAGTCCACGCGCGGCCTCCTGAGCCCCGGTCGGTTCACGCGCCGTCTCCCCGCCGCGATCGGACCACGCGCCGTCTCCTGAGCCCTGATCCGTCCACGCGCGGCGTCGAGCCGCGATCGGTCCACGCGCGGCCTCCTGAGCCCCAATCGGTCCACGCGTCGTCTCCTAAGCCCCGATCGGTCCGTGCGCCGTCTCCGAGCCCCGATCGGTCCACGCACCATCTCATGCTCCCCAATCGGTCCATGCGCCGCCTCCGGAGCCCTGATCGATCCACGCGAATCTCCTGAGCTCCGGTCGGTCCTCGTACCGTCTCCGAGCCCCGATCGCTCCACGCGCCGTCTCCTGAGCGCCGATCCGTCCACGCGCCGTCTCCTGAGCCCCGATCGGTCCATGCGTCGTCTCCTAAGCCCTGATCGGTCCACGTGCCGTCTCCGAGCCCCGATGGGTCTACGCGCCGCCTCCTGAGCCCCGATCGATCCACGCATCGGCTCCTGAGCCCCGGTCGGTCCACGCGTCGTCTTCGAGCACCGATTGATCCACGCGCCGTTTCCTGGGTCCCGATCGGTCCACGCGTCGCCGCCGGAGCCCCGATCGGTCTACGCGCCGCCTCATGAGCCCCGATCGGTCAACGCATCGTCTCCTAAGCCCCGATACGTTCACACGCCGTCTCCGAGTCCCGATCGGTCCACGCGCCGTCGCCGAGCCCACATCGATCCACGCGTCGTCTTGTAAGCCCAGATGCCTTCTCGCGCCGTCTCCGGGCCACGATCGGTCCAGGCGCCGCTTCCTGAGCCACGATCGGTCCACGCGCCTTCTCCGAGCCCCGATCGGTCCACGCGCAACCGCCTGAGCCCCAGTCGGTTCACGCGCTGTCGCCGAACCCCGATCGGTCCACGCGTCGTCTCCCAGCCCCGATCGGTCCACGCGCCGTCGCCGAGCCATGATCGATCCACGCGCGGCCTCCTGAGCCCCGATCGGTCCACGCGTCGTCTCCAAGCCCCGATCGGTCCACGCGCCGTCGCCGAGCCATGATCGGTCCACGCGCGGCCTCCTGAGCCCCGATCGGTCCACGCGCCGTCTCCGAGCCCCGATCGGTTCACGCACTGTCTCCTGATCCCCATGGGTCCACGCGGCGCCTCCGGGGCCCCGATCGATCCACGCGAGGCTCCTAAGCCCCGATCGGTCCACGCGCCGTCGCCGAGCCGCGATCGGTCCACGCGCGGTCTCCTGAGCCCCGGTCGGTTCATGCGCCGTCTCCTGAGCCCCGATCGGTTCACGCGTCGTTCCCTAAGCCCCGATCGATCCACGCGCAGTCTCCAGAGCCGCGATCGGTCCACGCATCCCCTCCTGAGCCCCGGACGGTCCACGCGCCGTCTCCGAGCCCCGATCGATCCACGCGCCGCCTCCTGAGCCCCGATCGGTCCACGCGCCGTCGCCGAACCCCAATTGGTCCACGCGCAACCGCCTGAGCCCCAGTCGGTCCACGCACTGTGTCCGAGCCCCGATCGGTCCACGCGCTGTCTTCGAGCGCCGATCGGTCCACGCAACGTCTCCTAAGCCCCAATCGGTTAACGCGCCGTCTCCTGAGCCCTGATCGTTCTACGCACCGTCTCCGAGCCCCGATCCGTCCACGCGCAGTCGCCGAGCCCCGATCGGTTCACGCGCGGTCGCCTGAGCCCCAGTCGGTACACGCCCTGTCTCCGAGCCCCGATCGGTCCACGCGTCGTCTCCTAAGCCCCGATCGTTCGACGCGTCGTCTCCTAAGCCCCAATCGGTCTACGCGCCGTCTCAGAGTGCCGATCATTTCACGCGCCGTCTCGTGAGCCCCGATCATTCCACGCCCCGTCTCCGAGCCCCGATCGGTCCACGCGCCGTCTCCTAAGCCCCTATCGGTCCACGCGCCGTCTCCGAGCGCCGATCGGTTCACGCGCCGTCTCCTGAGCCCCGATCGTTCCACGCGCCGTCTCCGAGCCCCGATCCGTCCACGCGCCGTCTCCTGAGCCCGGATCGGTCCACGCGTCATCGCCGAATCCCCGATCCGTACACGCGCCGTCTCCGAGCCCCGAACGGTTCACGCACCGTCTCCTGATCCCAATCGGTCCACGCGGCGCCTCCGGAGCCCCGATCGATCCACGCGAGTCTCCTGAGCCCAAGTCGGTCCGCGCGCCGTCTCCTGAGCCCGATCGGTCCAAGCGCCGTCTCCTAAGCCCCGTTCGGTCCAAGCGTCTTCTCCAAAACCCCGGTCGGCCCACGCGCCGTCTCCGAGCCCCGATCGGCCCACGCATCGTCTCCTAAGCCCCGATCGGCTAACGCGTCGACTCCGAGCCCCGATCATTCCACGCGCCGTCCCCGATGCCCGATCGATCCACGCGCCGTCTCCGAGCGCCGATCGGTTCACGCGCCGTCACCCGAGCCCCGATCGTTCCACACGCCGACTCCGAGTCCCGATCGGTCCACGCTCCGTCTCCTGAGCCCGGATCGTTCCACGCGTCGTCTCCTGATTCCCGATCCGTAAACGCGTCGTCTCCGAGCCTCGATCGGTCCACACGCCGTGTCCGATCCCCGATCGGTCCGCGTACCGCATTCTGAGCCGCGGTCCGTCCACGCGCCGTCTCCGAGCCCCGAACGGTTCACGCACCGTCTCCTGAGCCCCAATCGGTCCACACGCTGTCTCGTGAGCCCCGATAGGTACACGCGCCGTGTCCTACGCCCCGATCGGTCCACGCGTCGTCTCCCAAGCCCCGATCGGTCCACGCTGCGTCTCCGAGCCCCGATCGGTCCACACGCCGTATCCGAGCCCCGATCGGTCCGCATGACGCATTCTAAGCCACGGTCCGTCCATGCGCCGTCTCCGAGCACCGATCGGTCCACGCGCCGTCTCCTGACCCCCGATCGGTCTACGCGCCGTCTCATGAGCCCCGATCGGTCAACGCATCCTTTCCTAAGCCCCGATACGTTCACACGCCGTCTCCTAAGCCCCGATCGGTTAACGCGCCGTCTCCGAGCCCCGAACGGTCCACGCGCGGTCGCCGAACCCTAATTGGTCCACGCACAACCGCCTGAGACCCAGTCGGTTCACGCGCTGTCGCCGAACCTCGATCGGTCCACGCATCGTCTCCGAGCCCCGATCGGTCCACGCGCCGTCGCCGAGCCGCGATCGGTCCACGCGCCGCCTCCTGAGCCCCGATCGGTCCACGCGCCGTCGCCGAGCCGCGATCGGTCCACGCGCGGCCTCCTGAGCCCCGATTGGTTCACCCGCCGTATCCGAGCCCCAATCGGTCCACGCGCCGTCTCCTGAGCCCCGATCGGTCCACGACCCGTCTCCGGGCCCCGATCGGTGCACGCGCCGTCTCCTAAGCCCCGATCGGTCTACGCGCCGTCGCCGAACCCCAATTGGTCCACGCGAAACCGCCTTAGCCCCAGTCGGTCCACGCGCTGTCTCCGAGACCCGATCGGTCCACGCGTCGTCTCCGAGCCCCGATCGGTCCACGCGCCGTCGCCGAGTCATGATCTGTCCACGCGCGGCTTCCTGACACCCGATCGGTCCACGCGCCGTCTTCGAGCCCCGATCGGTCCACGCATGGTCTCCTAAGCCCCAATCGGTTAACGCGCCGTCCTCGAGCCCCGGTCGGTCCACGCGCCGTCTCCTGAGCCCCGATACGTCCACGCGCAGTCGCCGAGCCCTGATCGGTCCACGCGATGTCTCCTGAGCCCCGATAGGTACACGCGTCGCCGCCTACACCCCGATCGGTCCACGAGTCGTCTCCTAAGCCCCCATTGGACCACGTGCTGTCTCCCAGCCCCGATCGCTCCACGCGCCGTCTCCTAATCCCCAATCTGTCCACGACCCGTTTCCGGGCCCCGATCGGTGCACGCGCCGTCTCCTAAGCCCCGATCGGTCCACGCGCCGTCGCCGAACCCCAATTGGTCCACGCGAAACCGCCTGAGCCCCAGTCGGTCCACGCGCTGTCTCCGAGCCCCGATCGGTCCACGCGTCGTCTCCGAGCTCCGATCGGTTCACGCGCCGTCGCCGAGTCATGATCTGTCCACGCGCGGCCTCCTGAGACCCGATCGGTCCACGCGCCGTCTCCTGAGCCCCGATACGTCCACGCGCAGTCGCCGAGCGCTGATCGATCCACGCGTCGTCGCCTACACCCCGATCGGTCCACGCACTGTCTCCTGATCCCCATGGGTCAACGCGGCGCCTCCGGAGCCCCGATCGATCCACGCGAGGCTCCTGAGCCCCGATCGGGCCACGCATCGTCTCCTAAGCCCCAATCGGTTAACGCGCCGTCTCCGAGCCCCGATCGGTCAACGCGCCGTCGCCGAACCCCATTTGGTCCACGCGCAACCGCCTGAGCCCCAGTCGGTCCACGCACTGTCTGCGAGCCCCGATCGGTCCACGCGTCGTCTCCGAGCCCCGATCGGTCCACGCGTCGTCTCCTAAGCCCTGATCGGTCCACGTGCCGTCTCCGAGCCCCGATGGGTCCACGCGCCGCCTCCTGAGCCCCGATCGATCCACGCATCGGCTCCTGAGCCCCGATCGGTTCACGCGTCGTCTTCGAGCCCCGATCGATCCACGCGCCGTCTCGTAAGCCACAATCGGTCCCCGCGCCGTCTCAGAGCGCCGATCATTTCACGCGCCGTCTCCTGAGCCCCGATCGTTCCACGCGCCGTCTCCGAGCCCCGATCGGTCCACGCGGCGTCTCCTGAGCCCCGATCGGTTCACGCATCGTCTCCTAAGCCCCGATACGTCCACACGCCGTATCCGAGCCCCGATCGGTCCGCGTGACGCATTCTAAGCCACGCGCCGTCTCCGAGCCCCGATCGGTCCACGCGTCGTCTCCTAAGCCCCGATCGGTCCAAGCGCCTTCTACTAAGCCCCGATCGGTCCACGCGCCGTCTCCGAGCGCCGATCGGTCCACGCGTCGTCTCCTGAGCCCCGATCGGTCGACGGGTCCCCTCCTAAGCCCCGATCGGTCCACGCGCCTTCTCCTGAGCCCCGATCGGTCCACGCGCCGTCTCCGAGCGCCGATCATTTCACGTGACGTCTCCTGAGCCCTGATCGTTCCACGCGCCGTCTTCGAGCCCGGAGCGGTCTACGCGCCGTCTCCATGAGCCCCAATCGATCCACGCGCAGCCTCCTGAGCCCCGATCGTTCCACGCGCCGTCGCCGAGCCGCGATCGTTCTACGCGCCGCTCCGAGCCCCGATCGGTCCACGCGCCGTCGCCGAGCTATGATCGGTCCACGCGCGGCATCCTGAGCCCCGATCGGTCCACGCGCCGTCGCCGAGCCGCGATCGGTCCACGCGCGGCCTCCTGAGGCCCGATTGGTTCACGCGCCGTATCCGAGCCCCAATCGGTCCACGCGCCGTCTCCTGAGCCCCGATCGGTCCACGCGCGGCCTCCTGAGCCCCGATCGGTCCACGCGCCGTCGCCGAACCGCGATCGGTCCACGCGCCGCCTCCTGAGTCCCGATCGGTCAACGCGTCGTGTCCTAAGCCTTGATCGGTCCACGTGCCGTCTCCGAGCCCCGATGGGTCCACGCGCCGCATCCTGAGCCCCGATCGGACGACGCGTCGTCTCCTGAGCCCGGATCGGTCCACCCGTCGTCCTCGAATCCCCGATCCGCACACGCGTCGTCTCCGAGCCTCGATCGGTCCACGCGCCGTTTCCTAAGCCGCGATCCGTCCACGGGCCGTCTTCGAGCTGCTATCGGTAAACGCGCCGTCACCAAGCCCTGATCTGTACACGCGTCGTCTCCGAGCCCCGATCGGTCCACGCGCCGTCGCCGAGCCTCGATCGGTCCACGCGCCGTCTCCGAGCCACGATCGGTCCGTGCGCCGCTTCCACAGCCCTATCGGTCCACGCGTCCTCTCCTGATCTCCTATTAGTCCACGCGCCGTCTCCTAAGCCCCGATCGTTCCACGTGCCATCTCCGCGCGCCGATCGATTCACGCGCCGTCTCCTGAGCCCCGATCGGTCCACGCGTCGTTCCCGAAGCTCCGATCCATCCACCCGCAGTCTCCTGAGCCCCGATCGGTCCACGCATCGCCTCCTGACCCCGGACGGTCCAGGCGCCGTCTCCAAACCCCGAGCGGTCGACGCGCCGTCTCCGAGCCCCAATCAGTCCACGCGCCGTCGCCGAACCCCGATCGGTCTACGCGCCGTCTCCTAAGCCCCGATCGGTCCACGCGCCTTCTCCTCATCCCCGATCGGTCCACGCGCCGTCTCGGAGCGCCGATTGGTTCACGCGCCGTCTCCTGAACCCCGATACGTCCACACACAGTCGCCGAGCCCCGATCGTTCCACGTGCCGTCTCCGAGCCCCGGTTGGTGCACGCGCCGTCTCCTGAGCACCGATCGTTCCACACGCCGCCTCCTAAGGTCCGATCTGTCCAGGCGTCGTCTCCTAAGCCCCGACCGGTCCACGCGCCGTCTCCTGAGCCCCGTTCGGCCCACGTACCGTCTCCTAGCCCCGATCGGTTCACGCATCGTCTCCTAAGCCCCGATCGGTTAACGCGCGGCCTCCTGAGCCCCGATCGGTCCACGCGCCGTCACCGAGCCGCGATCGGTCCACGCGCGACCTCCTGAGCCCCGGTTGGTTTACGCACCGTCTCCTGATCCCCATCGGTCCACGCGGCGCCTCCGGAGCCCCGATCGGTCCAGGCGTGGCCTCCTGAGCCTCGATCGGTCCACGCGCGGCCTCCTGAGCCCCGGTCGGTTCACGCGCCGTATCCGAGCCCCGATCGGTCCACGTATCGTCTCCTAAGCCCCGATCGGTTAACATGCCGTCTCCGAGCCCCGATCGGTCCACCGCCGTCTCCTGAGCCCCGATCCGTCCACGGCCCATCTCCTGCTCCCCAATCGGTCCACGCGCCGCCTCCGGAGCCCGGATCGATCCACGCGAATCTCCTGAGCTCCGGTCCGTCCACGCGCCGTCTCCTGAGCCCCGGTCGGTCCTCGCGCCGTCTCCGAGCCCCGATCGGTCCACGCATCGTCTCCTGAGCCCCGATCCCTCCACACGCCGCTTCTAGAGCCCCGATCGGTGCACGCGTCGTCTCCTGATCTCCGGTCGATCTACGCGCCGTCTCCTAAGCCCCGATCGGTCCACGCGCCTTCTCCTAAGCCCCGATCGGTCCAGGCACCGCTTCCTGAGCCCCGATCGGTCCACGCGCCGTCTCCGAGCGCCGATCATTTCACGCGCCGTCTCCTGAGCCCCGATCGTTCCACGCGCCGTTTTCTGAGCACCGTTCGGTCCATGCGTCGTCTTCAAAGCCCCGATGCCTACACGCGCCGTCTCCGAGCCACGATCGGTCCGTGCGCCGCTGCCAGAGCCCCGATCGGTCCACGCGTCGTCTCCTGATCTCCGATCGGTCCACGCGCTGTCTCCTAAGCTCCGATCGTTCCGCGCGCCGTCTCCCAGCCCCGATCGGTCCACGCGCCGTCTCCTGAGCCCCGATCGGTCCACGCGCCGTCTCCCAGCCCCGATCGGTCCACGCGCCGTCTCCTGAGCCCCGATCGGTCCACGCGTCGTTTCCTAAGCCCCGATCCACTCAAGCGCCGTCGCCTGAGCCCCGATCGGTTCACGCGTCGTTCCCTAAGCCCTGATCCATCCACGGCGCCGTCTCCTGAGCCCCGATCGGTGCACGCATCGTCTCCTAAGCCCCGATACGTCCACGCGTCGTCTCCGAGCCACGATCGGTCCAGCCGCCGCTTCCTAAGCCCCGATCGGTCCACGCGCCGTCTCCGAACGCCGATCGGTTCACGCGCCGTCTCCTGAGCCCCGATTGCTCCACGCGCCTTCTCCTAAGCCCCAATCGCTCTACGCGCCGTCTCCGAGCCCCGATCGGTCCACGCGCCGTCTCCTGAGCCCCGATCGGTCCACGCGTCGTTCCCTAAGCCCCGATCCATCCACGCGCAGTCTCCCGAGCCCCAATCGGTCCACGCGCCGTCTCCTGAGCCCCGATCGGTCCACGCGCCGTCTCCTGAGCCCCGATCGGTCCACGCGTCGTCTCCTAAGCCCCGTTCGGTCCACGCGCCGTCTCCTAAGCCCCAATCTGTCCACGACCCGTCTCCGGGCCCCGATCGGTGCACGCGCCGTCTCCTAAGCCCCGTTCGGTCCACGCCCCGTCGCCGAGCACCGATCGGTTCACTCGCCGTCTCCTGAGACCCGATCCGTCCACGCGCTGGCGCCGAGCCGCGATCGGTCCACGCGCGGCCTCCTGAGCCCCAATCGGTCCACGCGCCGTCTCCCGAGCCCCGATCGGTCCACGCACCATCTCCTGCTGCCCAATCGGTCCATGCGCCGCCTCCGGAGCCCCGATGGATCCACGCGAATCTCCTGAGCTCCGATCGGTCCACGTGTCGTTCCCTAAGCCCCGTTCCATCCACGCGCAGTCTCCCGAGCCCCAATCGGTCCACGCGCCGTCTCCTGAGTCCCGATCGGTCCACGCGCCGTCTCCTGAGCCCCGATCGGTCCACGCGTCGTTCCCTAAACTTCGATCCATCCACGCGCAGTCTCCCGAGCCCCAATCGGTCCACGCGCCGTCTCCTGAGCCCCGATCGGTCCACGTGCCGTCTCCTGAGCCCCGATCGGTCCACGCGTCGTCTCTTAAGCCACGATCGGTCCACGCGTCGTTCGCTAAACTTCGATCCATCCACGCGCAGTCTCCCGAGCCCCAATCGGTCCACGCGCCGTCTCCTGAGCCCCGATCGGTCCACGTGCCGTCTCCTGAGCCCCGATAGGTCCACGCGTTGTCTCCTAAGCCACGATCGGTCCATGCGCCTTCTCCTAAGCCCCAATAGGTCCACGCGCCCTCTCCGTGCGCCGATCGGTTATCGCGCGGTCTCCGAGCCCCGATCGGTCCACGCGCCGTCTCCTGAGCCCGGATCGGTCCACGCGTCGTTCCCGAATCCCCGATCCTTACAATCGTCGTTTTCGTGCCTCGATCGGTCCACGCGCCGTCGCCGAACCCCGATCGGTCCAGGCGTGGCCTCCTGAGCCCCGGTCGGTCCACGCGCCGTTTCCTTAGCCCCGAACGGTCGACGCGTCGTCTCCGGGCCCCGATCGGTGCACGCGCCGTCTCCTAAGCCCCGATCGGTCCACGCGCCGTCTCCTGAGCCCCGATCGGTCCACGCGTCGTTCCCTAAACCCCGATCCATCCACGCGCAGTCTCCCGAGCCCCAATCGGTCCACGCGCCGTCTCCTGAGCCCCGATCGGTCCACATGCCGTCTCCTGAGCCCCGATCGGTTCACGCGTCGTCTCCTAAGCCACGATCGGTCCACGCGTCGTCTCCGAGCCCCGATGCCGCCACGCGCCGTCTCCGAGCCACTATCGGTCCGTGCGCCGCTTCCAGAGCCCCGATCGGTCCAGGCGCCGCTTCCTGCGCCCCGATCGGTCCACGCGCCGTCTCCTAAGCCCCAATCGGTCCACGTAGGGTCTCCGAGCGCCGATCATTTCACGCGCCGTTTCCTGAGACCCGATAGTTCCACGCGCCGTCTCCGAGCCCCGATCGATCCACGCGCCGCCTCCTGAGCCCCGATCGGTCCACGCGCTGTCTCCTGAGCCCCGATAGGTACACGCATAGTCTCCTAAGCCCCGATCGGTCCACGCGTCGTCTCCGAGCTCTGATCGGTCCACACGCCGTTTCCTGAGCCCCGATGGGTCCATACGTCGTCTTCTAAACCCCGATGCCTCCACGCGCCGTCTCCGAGCCAGATCGGTTCTGGCGCCGCTTCCCGAGCTCCGATCAGTCCACGCGCCGTCTCCTAAGCCCCGATCGCTCCACGGGCCGTCTCCTGAGCCCCGATTGCTCCACGGGCCGTTTCCTGAGCCCCGATCGTTCCACACGCCGCCCCCTAAGTCTCGATCGGTCCAGGCGTCGTCTCCTAAGCCCCGACCGGCTCACGCGCCGTCTCCTGTGCCCCGATCGATTCACGTGCCGTCTCCTAAGCCCCGATCGGTCCACCCGTCGTCTCTTAAGCCCCAATCGGTCCACGCGCCATCTCCGAGCCCCGATCATTTCACGCGCTGTCTCCTGAGCGCCGGTCGGTCCACGCGACGTCACCTGAGCCCTGATCGGTCGACGCATCGTCTCCTAAGCCCCGATCGATTAACGCGCCGTCTCCGAGCCCCGAACGGTCCACGCGCCGTCGCCGAACCCCAATTGGTCCCCGCGCAACCGCCTGAGCCCCAGTCAGTTCACGCGCGGTCGCCGAACCCCGATCGGTCCACGCGCCGTCTCCTGAGCCCGGATCGGTCCACGCGTCGTTCCCGAATCCCCGATCCTTACAATCGTCGTTTTCGTGCCTCGATCGGTCCACGCGCCGTCGCCGAACCCCGATCGGTCCAGGCGTGGCCTCCTGAGCCCCGGTCGGTCCACGCGCCGTTTCCTTAGCCCCGAACGGTCGACGCGTCGTCTCCGGGCCCCGATCGGTGCACGCGCCGTCTCCTAAGCCCCGATCGGTCCACGCGCCGTCTCCTGAGCCCCGATCGGTCCACGCGTCGTTCCCTAAACCCCGATCCATCCACGCGCAGTCTCCCGAGCCCCAATCGGTCCACGCGCCGTCTCCTGAGCCCCGATCGGTCCACATGCCGTCTCCTGAGCCCCGATCGGTTCACGCGTCGTCTCCTAAGCCACGATCGGTCCACGCGTCGTCTCCGAGCCCCGATGCCGCCACGCGCCGTCTCCGAGCCACTATCGGTCCGTGCGCCGCTTCCAGAGCCCCGATCGGTCCAGGCGCCGCTTCCTGCGCCCCGATCGGTCCACGCGCCGTCTCCTAAGCCCCAATCGGTCCACGTAGGGTCTCCGAGCGCCGATCATTTCACGCGCCGTTTCCTGAGACCCGATAGTTCCACGCGCCGTCTCCGAGCCCCGATCGATCCACGCGCCGCCTCCTGAGCCCCGATCGGTCCACGCGCTGTCTCCTGAGCCCCGATAGGTACACGCGTAGTCTCCTAAGCCCCGATCGGTCCACGCGTCGTCTCCGAGCTCTGATCGGTCCACACGCCGTTTCCTGAGCCCCGATGGGTCCATACGTCGTCTTCTAAACCCCGATGCCTCCACGCGCCGTCTCCGAGCCAGATCGGTTCTGGCGCCGCTTCCCGAGCTCCGATCAGTCCACGCGCCGTCTCCTAAGCCCCGATCGCTCCACGGGCCGTCTCCTGAGCCCCGATTGCTCCACGGGCCGTTTCCTGAGCCCCGATCGTTCCACACGCCGCCCCCTAAGTCTCGATCGGTCCAGGCGTCGTCTCCTAAGCCCCGACCGGCTCACGCGCCGTCTCCTGTGCCCCGATCGATTCACGTGCCGTCTCCTAAGCCCCGATCGGTCCACCCGTCGTCTCTTAAGCCCCGATCGGTCCACGCGTCGTCTTTGAAGCCCAGATGCCTCCTTGCGCCGTCTCCCAACCACGATCGGTGCAGGCGCCGCTTCCTGAGCCCCGATCGGTCCACGCGTTTTCTCCTACGCCCCGATCGGTCCACGCGTCGTCTCCTGAGCCCCGATCGGTCGACGCGTCGTCTCCTGAGCCCCGATCGATCCACGCATCGTCTCCTCAGCCCCGATCGCTCCACGCGCCGTCTCCGAGCGCCGATCGGTGCACGCGCCGTCCCCTGAGCCCCAATCGTTCCACACGCCGCCTCCTAAGCCCCAATCGGTAAAGCCGCCGTCATCAAGCCCCGATCCGTACACGCGTCGTCTCCGAGCCCCGATGGGTCCACGCGCCGTGTCTTAAGCCCTGATCGGTCCACGTGCCGTCTCCGAGCTCCGATGGGTCCACGCGCCGCATCCTGAGCCCCGATCGGACGACGCGTCGTCTCCTGAACCCCGATTGCTCCTAGGCCCGTTTCCTGAGCCCCGATCGGTCCACGCGTCGTCTTCTAAGCCCCGATCGGTCCACGCGTCATCTCCTAAGCCCCGATCCGTCGACGTGTCGTCTCCTGAGTCCCGATCGATCCACCCGTCTTCTCCTGAGCCCCGACCGCTCCACGCCTCGTCACCGAGCTCCGATCGGTCCACGCGCCGTTTCCCAGGCCCGATCGGTGCAGGCGCCGCTTCCTGAGCCCCGATCGGTCCACGCGCAGTCTCCTGAGCCCCGATCGTTCCACGCATCGCCTCCTGAGCACCGGACGGTCCAGGCGCCGTCTCCGAACCCCGATCGGTCGACGCGCCATCTCCGAGCCCCGATCGGTCCACGCGCCGTCGCCGAACCCCAATTGGTCCACGCGCAACCGCCTGAGCCCCAGTCAGTTCACGCGCGGTCGCCGAACCCCGATCGGTCCACGCGTCGTCTCCGAGCCCCGATCGGTCCACGCGCCGTCTCCTGAGCCCCGATCGGCCCACGCGCGGCCTCCTGAGCCCCGATCGGTCCACGCACCGTCACCGAGCCGCGATCGGTTCACGCGCGGCCTCCTAAGCCCCGATCGGTCCACGCGCCGTCGCCGAACCCCAATTGGTCCACGCGAAACCGCCTGAGCCCCAGTCGGTCGACGCGTCGTCTCCGGGCCCCAATTGGTCCCCGCGCAACCGCCTGAGCCCCAGTCAGTTCACACGCGGTCGCCGAACCCCGATCGGTCCACGCGTCGTCTCCGAGCCCTGATCGGTCCACGCGCCGTCTCCTAAGCCCCGATCGGTCCACGCGTCGTCTCCTAAGCCCCGATCCGTCGACGTGTCGTCTCCTGAGTCCCGATCGATCCACGCATCGCCTCCTGAGCACCGGACGGTCCAGGCGCCGTCTCCGAACCCCGATCGGTCGACGCGCCATCTCCGAGCCCCGATCGGTCCACGCGCCGTCGCCGAACCCCAATTGGTCCACGCGCAACCGCCTGAGCCCCAGTCGGTCCACGCGCCGTTTCCTGAGCCCCGATCGGTCCACGCGTCGTCTACTAAGCCCCGATCGGTCCACGCGCCGTCTCCGAGCCCCGATCGGTCCGCGCACCGTCTCCTGATCCCCATCGCTCCACGCGGCGTCTCCGGACCCCCGATCGATCCACGCGAGTCTCCTGAGCCCCAGTCCGTCCACGCGCCGTCTCCGAGCCCCCATCGGTCCACGCGTTGTCTCCTAAGCCCCGATCGGTCCACGCGCCGTCTCCGAGCCCCGATCGGTTCACGCATCGTCTCCTAAGCCCCGATCGGTTAACGTGCCGTCTCCGAGCGCCGAGCGGTCCACGCGCCGTCGCCGAACCCCAATTGGTCCACGCGCAACCGCCTGAGTCCCAGGCGGTCCACGCGCTGTCTCCGAGCGCCGATCAGTCCACGCGTCGTCTCCTAGGCCCCGATCGGTCCACGCGCCGTCTCCGAGCCCCGATCGGTCCACGCACCGTGTCCTGATCCCCATCGGTCCACGCGGCGCCTCCGGAGCCCCGATCGATCTACGCGAGGCTTCTGAGCTCCGGACGGTCCAGGCGCCGTCTCCGAACCCCGAGCGGTCGACGCGCCGTCTCCGAGCCCCGATCGGTCCACGCGCCGTCGCCGAACCCCAATTGGTCCACGTGCAACCGCCTGAGCCCCAGTCGGTCCACGCGCCGTTTCCTGAGCCCCGATCGGTCCACGCGCCGTCTCCTGAGCCCCGATCGGTCCACGCGTCGTCTCCTAAGCCCCGATCGGTCCACGCGTCGTCTCCTAAGCCCCGATCGGTCCACGCGCCGTCTCCGAGCCCCGATCGGTCCGCGCACCGTCTCATGATCCCCATCGCTCCACGCGGCGTCTCCGGACCCCCGATCGATCCACGCGAGTCTCCTGAGCCCCAGTCCGTCCACGCGCCGTCTCCGAGCCCCCATCGGTCCACGCGTTGTCTCCTAAGCCCCGATCGGTCCACGCGCCGTCTCCGAGCCCCGATCGGTTCACGCATCGTCTCCTAAGCCCCGATCGGTTAACGTGCCGTCTCCGAGCGCCGAGCGGTCCACGCGCCGTCGTCGAACCCCAATTGGTCCACGCGCAACCGCCTGAGTCCCAGGCGGTCCACGCGCTGTCTCCGAGCCCCGATCGGTCCACGCGCCGTCGCCGAGCCATGATCGGTCCACGCGCGGCCTCCTGAGCCCCAATCGGTTCACAGGCCGTCGCCGATCCACGATCGATACGTGCGCCGTTTCCAGAGCCCTATCGGTCCACGCATCGTCTCCTCATCTCCGATCGGTCCACGCGCCGTCTCCTAAGCCCCGATCGGTCCACGCGCTGTCTCCGAGCGCCGATCGGTTCACGCGCCGTCTCCTGAGCCCCGATCATTCCACGCGCCGTCTCCGAGCCCCGATCGGTCCGCGCGTCGTCTCCTGAGCCTCGATCGCTCCACGCGCCGTTTTCTGAGCACCGTTCGGTCCACGCGTCGTCTTCAAAGCCCCGATGCCTCCATGCGCCGTCTCCGAGCCACGATCGGTCCGTGCGCCGCTTCCAGAGCACTATCAGTCCACGCATCGTCTCCTCATCTCCGATCGGTCCACGCGCCGTCTCCTAAGCCCCGATCGGTACACGTGCTGTCTCCGAGCGCCGATCGGTTCACGCGCCGTCTCCTGAGCCCCGATCGGTCCACGCGCTGTCTCCGAGCGCCGATCGGTTCACGCGCCGTCTCCTGAGCCCCGATCATTCCACGCGCCGTCTCCGAGCCCCGATCGGTCCACGCGCCGTCTCCTGAGCCCAGGTCGGTTCACGCGCCGTCTCCGAGCCCCGATCGATCCACGCGTCTTCTTGTAAACCCAGATGCCTCCTCGCATCGTCTCCTAAGCCCCGATCGGTTAACGCGCCGTCTCCGAGCCCCGATCGGTCCACGCGCCGTCGCCGAGCCCCGATCGGTCCAGGCGTATCCTCCTGAGCCCCGATCGGTCCACGCGCCGTCTCCGAGCCCCGATCGGTTCACGCATCGTCTCCTAAGCCCCGATCGGTTAACGTGCCGTCTCCGAGCGCCGAGCGGTCCACGCGCCGTCGCCGAACCCCAATTGGTCCACGCGCAACCGCCTGAGTCCCAGGCGGTCCACGCGCTGTCTCCGAGCGCCGATCAGTCCACGCGTCGTCTCCTAGGCCCCGATCGGTCCACGCGCCGTCTCCGAGCCCCGATCGGTCCACGCACCGTGTCCTGATCCCCATCGGTCCACGCGGCGCCTCCGGAGCCCCGATCGATCTACGCGAGGCTTCTGAGCTCCGGACGGTCCAGGCGCCGTCTCCGAACCCCGAGCGGTCGACGCGCCGTCTCCGAGTCCCGATCGGTCCACGCGCCGTCGCCGAACCCCAATTGGTCCACGTGCAACCGCCTGAGCCCCAGTCGGTCCACGCGCCGTTTCCTGAGCCCCGATCGGTCCACGCGCCGTCTCCTGAGCCCCGATCGGTCCACGCGTCGTCTCCTAAGCCCCGATCGGTCCACGCGTCGTCTCCTAAGCCCCGATCGGTCCACGCGCCGTCTCCGAGCCCCGATCGGTCCGCGCACCGTCTCATGATCCCCATCGCTCCACGCGGCGTCTCCGGACCCCCGATCGATCCACGCGAGTCTCCTGAGCCCCAGTCCGTCCACGCGCCGTCTCCGAGCCCCCATCGGTCCACGCGTTGTCTCCTAAGCCCCGATCGGTCCACGCGCCGTCTCCGAGCCCCGATCGGTTCACGCATCGTCTCCTAAGCCCCGATCGGTTAACGTGCCGTCTCCGAGCGCCGAGCGGTCCACGCGCCGTCGTCGAACCCCAATTGGTCCACGCGCAACCGCCTGAGTCCCAGGCGGTCCACGCGCTGTCTCCGAGCCCCGATCGGTCCACGCGCCGTCGCCGAGCCATGATCGGTCCACGCGCGGCCTCCTGAGCCCCAATCGGTTCACAGGCCGTCGCCGATCCACGATCGATACGTGCGCCGTTTCCAGAGCCCTATCGGTCCACGCATCGTCTCCTCATCTCCGATCGGTCCACGCGCCGTCTCCTAAGCCCCGATCGGTCCACGCGCTGTCTCCGAGCGCCGATCGGTTCACGCGCCGTCTCCTGAGCCCCGATCATTCCACGCGCCGTCTCCGAGCCCCGATCGGTCCGCGCGTCGTCTCCTGAGCCTCGATCGCTCCACGCGCCGTTTTCTGAGCACCGTTCGGTCCACGCGTCGTCTTCAAAGCCCCGATGCCTCCATGCGCCGTCTCCGAGCCACGATCGGTCCGTGCGCCGCTTCCAGAGCACTATCAGTCCACGCATCGTCTCCTCATCTCCGATCGGTCCACGCGCCGTCTCCTAAGCCCCGATCGGTACACGTGCTGTCTCCGAGCGCCGATCGGTTCACGCGCCGTCTCCTGAGCCCCGATCGGTCCACGCGCTGTCTCCGAGCGCCGATCGGTTCACGCGCCGTCTCCTGAGCCCCGATCATTCCACGCGCCGTCTCCGAGCCCCGATCGGTCCACGCGCCGTCTCCTGAGCCCAGGTCGGTTCACGCGCCGTCTCCGAGCCCCGATCGATCCACGCGTCTTCTTGTAAACCCAGATGCCTCCTCGCATCGTCTCCTAAGCCCCGATCGGTTAACGCGCCGTCTCCGAGCCCCGATCGGTCCACGCGCCGTCGCCGAGCCCCGATCGGTCCAGGCGTATCCTCCTGAGCCCCGGTCGGTCCACACGGCGTCTCCGAGCCCCGATCGGTCCACGCTTCGTCTCCTGAGCCCGGATCGTTCCACGCGTCGTCTCCTGATTCCCGATCCTTAAACGCGTCGTCTCCGAGCCTCGATCGGTCCACACGCCGTGTCCGATCCCCGGTCGGTCCGCGTACCGCATTCTGAGCCGCGGTCCGTCCACGCGCCGTCTCCGAGCACCGATCGGTCGACGCGCCGTCTCAGAGCGCCGATCATTTCACGCCCCGTCACCTGAGCCCCGATCGGTCCTCGCGTCGGCTCCTAAGCCTCTATCGGTCCACGCGCGGCCTGCTTAGCCCCGGTCGGTCCACGCGCCGTCTCCGAGCCCCGATCGGTCCACGAATCGTCTCCTAAGCCCCGATCGGTCCACGCGCCTTCTCCTAAGCCCCGATCGATCCACGCGCCGTCTCCGAGCGCCGATCGGTTCACGCGCCGTCTCCTGTGCTCCGATCGTTCCACGCGTCGTATCCGAACCCCGATCGGTCCACGCGCCGGCGCCGAGCCATGATCGGTCCACGCGCGGCCTCCTGAGCCCCGGTTGCTTCACGCGCGGTATCCGAGCCTCCATCGGTCCACGCGTCGTCTCCGAGCCCCGATCGGTCCACGCGCCGTCTCCGAGCGCCGGTCGGTTCACGCGCCGTCTCCTGAGCCCCGATCGTTCCCCGCACCATCTCCGAGCCCCGATCGATCCACGCGCCGTCTCCTAAGCCCCGATCGGTCCACGCGCCTTCTCCTAAGCCCCGAACGGTCCACGTGCCGTCTCCGAGCCTCGACCGGTCCACGCGCCGTCTCCTGAGCCCCGATCGTTCCACGCGCCGTCTCCTAAGCCGCGATCCGTCCACGCGTCGTCTCCGAGCCCCGATCGGTCCACGCGCCGTCGCCGAACCCCGATCGGTCCAGGCGTATCCTCCTGAGCCCCGATCGGTCCACGCGCCGTCTCCGTGCGCCGATCGGTTCACGCGCCGTCTCCTGAGCCCGGATCGGTCCACGCGCCGTCGCCGAACCCCAATTGGTCCACGCGCAACCGCCTGAGCCCAGGTTGGTCCACGCGCTGTTTCCGAGCCCCGATCGGTCCACGCGTCGTACCCGAACCCCGATCGGTCCACGCGCCGTCGCCGAGCCCCGATCGGTCCACGCGTCGTCTCCTAAGCCCCGATCGTTCGACGCGTCGTCTCCTAAGCCCCGATCGGTCGACGCGTCGTCTCCTGAGCCCCAGTTGGTCCACGGGCTGTCTCCGAGCCCCGATCGATCCACGCACCTCCTCCTGAGCTCCGATCGGTCGTCGCGCCGACTCCTAAGCCCCGATAGGTCCAAGCGCCTTCTGCTAAGCCCCGATCGGTCCAAGCGCCTTCTGCTAAGCCCCGATCGGTCCACGCGCCGTCTCCGAGCGCCGATCGGTTCACGCGCCGTCACCTGAGCCCCGATCGTTCCACGCGCCGTCTCCGAGCCCCGATCCTTCTACGCGCCCTCTCCTAAGCCCCGATCGGTCCACGCGCCTTCTCCTCATCCCCGATCGGTCCACGCGCCGTCTCGGAGCCCCGATTGATTCACGCGCCGTCTCCTGAGCCCCGATCGCTCCACGCGCAGTCGCCAAGCCTCGATCGGGTCACGCGATGTCTCCGAGCCACGATAGGTCCGTGCGCCGCTTCCAGAGCCCCGATCGGTCCACGCGTCATCTCCTGATCTCCGATCGGTTCACGCGCCGTCTCCTAAGCCCCGATCGGTCCACGCGCCGTCTCCGAGCCTTGATCGGTTCACGTGCCGTCTCGTGAGCCCCGATCGGTCCGCGCGCCGTCTCCTGAGCCCCGGTGGGTCCACGCGCCGCCTCCTGAGCCCCGATCGGTCCACGCGTCGTCTCCGAGCCCCGATCGGTCCACGCGCCGTCGCCGAGCCACGATCGGTCTACGCGCGGCCTCCTGAGCCCCGATCGGTCCACGCGCCGTCGCCGAGCCGCGATCGGTCCACGCGCGGTCTCCTGAGCCGCGGTCGGTTCACGCGCCGTCTCCTGAGCCCCGATCGGTCCACGCGTCGTTCCCTAAGCCCCGATCAATCCACGCGCAGTCTCCAGAGCCGCGATCGGTGCACGCATCCCCTCCTGAGCCCCGGACGGTCCACGCGCCGTCACCGAACCCCGATCGGTCGACTCGCCGTCTTCGAGCGCCGATCGGTTAACGCGCCGTCTCCGCGCCCCGACACAGTCCACGCGCTCTCTCCTGAGCCCCGACCGGTCCACGCGTCGTCTCCTAAGCCCCGATCGGTCCACGCGTCGTCTCCTAAGCCCCGATTCGTCGACGCGTCGTCTCCTGAGCCCCGATCAATTGACGCGTCTTCTCCTGAGCCCCGATCGGTCCACGCGCCGTCGCCGAACCAAAATTGGTCCACGCGCAACCGCCTGAGCCCCAGTCGGTCCACGCACTGTGTCCGAGCCCCGATCGGTCCACGCGCCGTCTTCGAGCGCCGATCGGTCCACGCCACGTCTCCTAAGCCCCAATCGGTTAACGCGCCGTCTCCTGAGCCCCGATCGTTCTACGCACCGTCTCCGAGCCCCGCTCCGTCCACGCGCAGTCGCCGAGCCCCGATCGGTTCACGCGCGGTCTCCTGAGCCCCAGTCGGTACACGCGCTGTCTCCCAGCCCCGATCGGTCCACGCGCCGTCTCCTGAGCCCCGATCGTCCAACGTGCCGTCTCCGAGCACCGATCGGTCCACGCGTCGTGTCCGAGCTCCGATCGGTCCATACGCAGTTTCCTGAGCCCCGATCGGTCCATGCGTCGTCTTCTTAGCCCCGATGCCTCCACGCGCCGTCTCCGAGCCACGATCGGTCCAGGCGCCGCTTCCTGAGCCCCGATCGGTCCACGCGCCGTATCCTAAGCCCCGATCGGTCCACGGGCCGTCTTTGAGCGCCGATAAGTTCAAGCGCCGTCTCCTGAGCCCCGATCGTTCCACGCGGCGTCTCCGAGCCCCGATCGATCCACGCGCCGTCTCCTGAGTCCCGAACGGTCGACGCGTCGTCTTCTGAGCCTCGATCGCTCCTCGCGCCGTCTCCTGAACCCCGCTCGGTCCATGCGTCGTCTTCTTAGCCCGGATGCCTCCACGCGCCGTCTCCGAGCCACGATCGGTCCAGGCGCCGTCTCCGGAGCCCCGATCGGTCCACGCGTCGTCTCCTAAGCCCCGATTCGTCCACGCGACGTCTCCGGGCGCCGATGATTTCACGCGCCGTCTCCTGAGACCCGATCGTTCCACGCGCCGTCTCCGAGCCCCGATCAATCCACGCGCCGCCTCCTGAGCCCCGATCGGTCCACGCGCCGTCGCCGAACCCCAATTGGTCCACGCGCAACCGCCTGAGCCCCAGTCGGTCCACGCACTGTGTCCGAGCCCCGATCGGTCCACGCGCCGTCTCCTGAGCCCCGATCGTCCAACGTGCCGTCTCCGAGCACCGATCGGTCCACGCGTCGCCTCCTGAGCCCCGGTCGGTCCACGCGCCATTTCCTGAGCCCCGATCGGTCCACGCTTCGTCTCCTAAGCCCCGATCGGTCCACGCGTCGTCTCCTAAGCCCCGATCCGTCGACGCGTCGTCTCCCGAGCCACGATCAATTGACGCGTCTTCTCCTGAGCCCGATCGCTCCTCGCGCCGTCTCCTGAGCCCCGATCGGTCCACGCGTCGTGTCCGAGCTCCGATCGGTCCATACGCCGTTTCCTGAGCCCCGATCGGTCCAAGCGCCGTATCCTAAGCCCCGATCGGTACACGGGCCGTCTCTGAGCGCCGATAAGTTCAAGCGCCGTCTCCTGAGCCCCGATCGTTCCACGCGGCGTCTCCGAGCCCCGATCGATCCACGCGCCGTCTCCTGAGCCCCGATCGGTCGACGCGCCGTCTCCTGAGCCCTGATGCGTCCACGCGCAGTCGCCGAGCCCCGATCGGTCCACGCGTCGTCTCCTAAGCCCCGATCGTTCGACGCGTCGTCTCCTAAGCCCCGATCGGTCGACGCGTCGTCTCCTGAGCCCCAGTTGGTCCACGGGCTGTCTCCGAGCCCCGATCGATCCACGCACCTCCTCCTGAGCTCCGATCGGTCGACGCGCCGACTCCTAAGCCCCGATAGGTCCAAGCGCCTTCTGCTAAGCCCCGATCGGTCCAAGCGCCTTCTGCTAAGCCCCGATCGGTCCACGCGCCGTCTCCGAGCGCCGATCGGTTCACGCGCCGTCACCTGAGCCCCGATCGTTCCACGCGCCGTCTCCGAGCCCCGATCCTTCTACGCGCCCTCTCCTAAGCCCCGATCGGTCCACGCGCCTTCTCCTCATCCCCGATCGGTCCACGCGCCGTCTCGGAGCCCCGATCGATTCACGCGCCGTCTCCTGAGCCCCGATCGCTCCACGCGCAGTCGCCAAGCCTCGATCGGGTCACGCGATGTCTCCGAGCCACGATCGGTCCGTGCGCCGCTTCCAGAGCCCCGATCGGTCCACGCGTCATCTCCTGATCTCCGATCGGTTCACGCGCCGTCTCCTAAGCCCCGATCGGTCCACGCGCCGTCTCCGAGCCTTGATCGGTTCACGTGCCGTCTCGTGAGCCCCGATCGGTCCGCGCGCCGTCTCCTGAGCCCCGGTGGGTCCACGCGCCGCCTCCTGAGCCCCGATCGGTCCACGCGTCGTCTCCTGAGCCCCGACCAATTGACGCGTCTTCTCCTGAGCCCCGATCGCTCCTCGCGCCGTCTCCTGCGCCCCGCTCGGTCCATGCGTCGTCTTCTTAGGCCCGATGCCTCCACGCGCCGTCTCCGAGCCACGATCGGTTCAGGCGCCGCTTCCTGAGCCCCGATCGGTCCACGCGCCGTCTCCTAAGCCCCAATCGGTCCACGCGTCGACTCCTACGCCCCGATCGGTCCACGCGTCGTCTCCTAAGCCCCGATCGGTCCACGCCTCGTCCCCGAATCCCCGATCCGTACACGCGTCGTCTCCGAGCCCCGATCTGTCCACGCGCCGTCTCGTGAGGCCCAATCGGACCACGCGCTGTCTCCTGAGCCCCGATAGGTACACGCGTCGTCTCCTATGCCCCGATCGGTCCACACGTCGTCTCCTTAGCCCCGATCGGTTCACGCGCAGTCGCCGAGCCCCGATCGGTTCACACGCGGTCTCCTGAGCCCCTGTCGGTCCACGCGCCGTCGCCGAACCCCAATTGGTCCACGCGCAACCTCCTGAGCCCCAGTCGGTCCACGCGCCGTCTCCGAGCCCCGATCCGTCGACGTGTCGCCTCCTGAGCCCCGATCGTTCCACGCGCCGTCTCCTAAGCCCCGATCGGTCCAGGCATCGTCTCCTAAGCCCCGATCGGTCCAGGCATCGTCTCCTAAGCCCCGACCGGTCCACGTGCCGTCTCCTGAGCCCCGATCGCTCCACGCGCCGCCTCCTAAGCCCCGATCTGTCCAGGCGTCGTCTCCTAAGCCCCGACCGGTCCACGTGCCGTCTCCTGAGCCCCGTTCGGCCCACGCGCCGTCTCCTTAGCCCCGATCTGTCCACGGGCCGTCTCCGAGCCGCGATCGGTAAACGAGCCGTCACCAAGCCCCGATCCGTACACGCGTCGTGTCCGAGCCCCGATGGGTCCACGCGCCGTCGCCGACCCTCGATCGGTCCACGCGCGGCCTTCTGAGCCCCGGTCGGTCCACGCGCCGTCTCCGAGCCTCGATCGGTCCACGTACCGTCTCCGAAGCCCCGATCGGTCCACGCGCCATCTCCTGAGCCCCGATCGGTCCACGCATCGTCTCTTAACCCCCGATACGTCCACACGCCGTCTCCGAGCCCCGATCGATGAGCGTGACGCATTCTAAGCCATTGTCCATCCACGCGCCGTCTCCGAGCACCGATCAGTCCACGCGCCGTCTCCTGATCTCCGATCGGTCCACGCGCCGTCTCCTAATCCCCGCTCGGTCCACGCGCCATCTCCGAGCCCCGATCGGTTCACGTGCCGTCTCGTGAGCCCCGATGGTTCCACGCGCCGTCTCCGAGCCCCGATCGGTCCACGCTCCGTCTCCAGAGCCCGGATCGTTCCACGCGTCGTCTCCTGATCCCCGATCCGTAAACGTGTCGTCTCCGAGCCTCGATCGGTCCACACGCCGTGGCCGATCCCCGATCGGTCCGCGTGCCGCATTCTAAGCCGCGGTCCGTCCACGCCCCGTCTCCGAGCACCGATCGGTCCACGCGCCGTCTCAAAGCGCCGATCATTTCACGCGCTGTCTCCTGAGCCCCGATCGTTCCACGCGCCGTCTCCGAGCGCCGATCGGTTCACGCGCCGTCTCCTGAGCCCCGATCGTTCCACGCACCGTCTCCGAGCTCCGATCGGTCCACGCGCCGTCTCCTAAGCCCCGATCGGTCCAAGCGCCTTCTACTAAGCCCCGATCGGTCCACGCGCCGTCACCGAGCGCCGATCGGTTCACGCGCCGTCACCTGAGCCCCGATCGTTCCACGCCCCGTCTCCGAGCCCCGATCGGTCCACGCGCCGTCTCCTAAGCCCCGATCGGTCCACGCGCCTTCTCCTCATCCCCGATCGGTCTACGCGCCGTCTCGGAGCGCCGATTGGTTCACGCGCCGTCTCCTGAGCCCCGATCGCTCCACGCGCCGTCTCCTGAGCCCCGATCGTTCCACGCGCCTTCTCCTGAGCCACGATCGGTCCACGCGCCGTCTCCGAGCGCCGATCATTTCACGCGCCGTCTCCGAGCTCCGATCGCTCCACGCGCCGTCACCTGAGCCCCGATCGGTCGACACGTCGGCTTCTGAGCCCCGATCGACCCACGCATCGTCTCCTGAGCCCCGACCGCTCCACACGCCCTTTCCTGAGCCCCCATCGGTCCACGCATCGTCTCCGAGCACCGATCGGTCCACGCGCTGTCCCCTAAGCCCCGATCGGTCCACGCGCCGTCTCCGAGCGCCGATCGGTTCACGCGCCGTCTCCTGAGCCCCGATCGTTCCACGCGCCGTCTCCGAGCTCCGATCGGCCCACGCGCCGCCTCCTAAGCCGCGATCGGTCGACGCGTCGTCTCCTGAGCCCCGATCGGTCAAGGCGTCGGCTCCAAAGCCCCGATCAGTCCACGCGCCGTCTCCGAGCCCCGATCGGTCCACGCGTCGTCTCCTAAGACCCGATCGGTCCACGCGCCGTCTCCGAGCCCCGATCAGTCCACGCATCGTCTCCTAAGCCCCGATCGGTTAACGCGCCGTCTCCGAGCCCCGATGGTTCCACGCGCCATCTCCGATCCCCGATCGGTCCGCGTGTCGCATTCTAAGCCGCGGTCCGTCCACGCGCAGTCTGCGAGCACCGATTAGTCCACGCGACGTCTCCTGAGCCCCGATCGGTTCACTCGTCGTCTCCGAGCCCCGATCGGTCCACGCGCCGTCGCCGAGCCGCGATCGGTCCACGCGCGGCCTCCTGACCCCCGGTCGGTTCACGCGTCGTCTCCTGAGCCCCGATCGCTCCACGCGCCGTCTCCGAGCGCCGGTCGGTGCACGCGCGGCCTCCTGAGCACCGGTCGGTCCACGCGCCGTCTCCGAGCCTCGATCGGTCCACGTACCGTCTCCGAAGCCCCGATCGGTCCACGCGCCGTCTCCTGAGCCCCGATCGGTCCACGCGATGTCTCCGAGCCACGATCGGTCCGTGCGCCGCTTCCAGAGCCCCGATCGGTCCACGCGTCATCTCCTGATCTCCGATCGGTTCACGCGCCGTCTCCTAAGCCCCGATCGGTCCACGCGCCGTCTCCGAGCCTTGATCGGTTCACGTGCCGTCTCGTGAGCCCCGATCGGTCCGCGCGCCGTCTCCTGAGCCCCGGTGGGTCCACGCGCCGCCTCCTGAGCCCCGATCGGTCCACGCGTCGTCTCCGAGCCCCGATCGGTCCACGCGCCGTCGCCGAGCCGCGATCGGTCCACGCGCGGTCTCCTGAGCCCCGGTCGGTTCACGCGCCGTCTCCTGAGCCCCGATCGGTCCACGCGTCGTTCCCTAAGCCCCGATCAATCCACGCGCAGTCTCCAGAGCCGCGATCGGTCCACGCATCCCCTCCTGAGCCCCGGACGGTCCACGCGCCGTCACCGAACCCCGATCGGTCGACTCGCCGTCTTCGAGCGCCGATCGGTTAACGCGCCGTCTCCGCGCCCCGACACAGTCCACGCGCTCTCTCCTGAGCCCCGACCGGTCCACGCGTCGTCTCCTAAGCCCCGATCGGTCCACGCACCGTCTCCGAGCCCCGCTCCGTCCACGCGCAGTCGCCGAGCCCCGATCGGTTCACGCGCGGTCTCCTGAGCCCCAGTCGGTACACGCGCTGTCTCCCAGCCCCGGTCGGTCCACGCGCCGTCTCCTGAGCCCCGATCGTCCAACGTGCCGTCT
This sequence comes from Netelia fuscicornis, assembly GCA_946811545.1. Lineage (NCBI taxonomy): Eukaryota > Metazoa > Arthropoda > Insecta > Hymenoptera > Ichneumonidae > Netelia > Netelia fuscicornis. The sequence goes on along the minus strand of OX328014.1, from coordinate 28,488,923 downwards.
CCGAGCACCGATCGGTCCACGCGTCGTGTCCGAGCTCCGATCGGTCCATACGCCGTTTCCTGAGCCCCGATCGGTCCATGCGTCGTCTTCCTAGCCCCGATGCCTCCACGCGCCGTCTCCGAGCCACGATCGGTCCAGGCGCCGCTTCCTGAGCCCCGATCGGTCCACGCGCCGTATCCTAAGCCCCGATCGGTCCACGGGCCGTCTTTGAGCGCCGATAAGTTCAAGCGCCGTCTCCTGAGCCCCGATCGTTCCACGCGGCGTCTCCGAGCCCCGATCGATCCACGCGCCGTCTCCTGAGTCCCGAACGGTCGACGCGTCGTCTTCTGAGCCTCGATCGCTCCTCGCGCCGTCTCCTGAACCCCGCTCGGTCCATGCGTCGTCTTCTTAGCCCGGATGCCTCCACGCGCCGTCTCCGAGCCACGATCGGTCCAGGCGCCGTCTCCGGAGCCCCGATCGGTCCACGCGTCGTCTCCTAAGCCCCGATTCGTCCACGCGACGTCTCCGGGCGCCGATGATTTCACGCGCCGTCTCCTGAGACCCGATCGTTCCACGCGCCGTCTCCGAGCCCCGATCAATCCACGCGCCGCCTCCTGAGCCCCGATCGGTCCACGCGCCGTCGCCGAACCCCAATTGGTCCACGCGCAACCGCCTGAGCCCCAGTCGGTCCACGCACTGTGTCCGAGCCCCGATCGGTCCACGCGCCGTCTTCGAGCGCCGATCGGTCCATGCAACGTCTCCTAAGCCCCAATCGGTTAACGCGCCGTCTCCTGAGCCCCGATCGTTCTACGCACCGTCTCCGAGCCCCGATCCGTCCACGCGCAGTCGCCGAGCCCCGATCGGTTCACGCGCGGTCTCCTGAGCCCCAGTCGGTACACGCGCTGTCTCCGAGCCCCGATCGGTCCACGCGTCGTCTACTAAGCCCCGGTCGTTCGACGCGTCGTCTCCTAAGCCCCGATCGGTTGACGCGTCGTCTCCTGAGCCCTAGTTGGTCCACGGGCTGTCTCCGAGCCCCGATCGATCCACGCACCGCCTCCTGAGCTCCCATCGGTCGACGCGCCGACTCCTAAGCCCCGATCCGTCCACGCGCCGTCTCCTGAGCCCCGATCGTCCAACGTGCCGTCTCCGAGCACCGATCGGTCCACGCGTCGCCTCCTGAGCCCCGGTCGGTCCACGCGCCATCTCCTGAGCCCCGATCGGTCCACGCGTCGTCTCCTAAGCCCCGATCGGTCCACGCGTCGTCTCCTAAGCCCCGATCCGTCGACGCGTCGTCTCCCGAGCCACGATCAATTGACGCGTCTTCTCCTGAGCCCGATCGCTCCTCGCGCCGTCTCCTGAGCCCCGATCGGTCCACGCGGCGTGTCCGAGCTCCGATCGGTCCATACGCCGTTTCCTGAGCCCCGATCGGTCCAAGCGCCGTATCCTAAGCCCCGATCGGTACACGGGCCGTCTCTGAGCGCCGATAAGTTCAAGCGCCGTCTCCTGAGCCCCGATCGTTCCACGCGGCGTCTCCGAGCCCCGATCGATCCACGCGCCGTCTCCTGAGCCCCGATCGGTCGACGCGCCGTCTCCTGAGCCCTGATGCGTCCACGCGCAGTCGCCGAGCCCCGATCGGTCCACGCGTCGTCTCCTAAGCCCCGATCGTTCGACGCGTCGTCTCCTAAGCCCCGATCGGTCGACGCGTCGTCTCCTGAGCCCCAGTTGGTCCACGGGCTGTCTCCGAGCCCCGATCGATCCACGCACCTCCTCCTGAGCTCCGATCGGTCGTCGCGCCGACTCCTAAGCCCCGATAGGTCCAAGCGCCTTCTGCTAAGCCCCGATCGGTCCAAGCGCCTTCTGCTAAGCCCCGATCGGTCCACGCGCCGTCTCCGAGCGCCGATCGGTTCACGCGCCGTCACCTGAGCCCCGATCGTTCCACGCGCCGTCTCCGAGCCCCGATCCTTCTACGCGCCCTCTCCTAAGCCCCGATCGGTCCACGCGCCTTCTCCTCATCCCCGATCGGTCCACGCGCCGTCTCGGAGCCCCGATTGATTCACGCGCCGTCTCCTGAGCCCCGATCGCTCCACGCGCAGTCGCCAAGCCTCGATCGGGTCACGCGATGTCTCCGAGCCACGATCGGTCCGTGCGCCGCTTCCAGAGCCCCGATCGGTCCACGCGTCATCTCCTGATCTCCGATCGGTTCACGCGCCGTCTCCTAAGCCCCGATCGGTCCACGCGCCGTCTCCGAGCCTTGATCGGTTCACGTGCCGTCTCGTGAGCCCCGATCGGTCCGCGCGCCGTCTCCTGAGCCCCGGTGGGTCCACGCGCCGCCTCCTGAGCCCCGATCGGTCCACGCGTCGTCTCCGAGCCCCGATCGGTCCACGCGCCGTCGCCGAGCCACGATCGGTCTACGCGCGGCCTCCTGAGCCCTGATCGGTCCACGCGCCGTCGCCGAGCCGCGATCGGTCCACGCGCGGTCTCCTGAGCCGCGGTCGGTTCACGCGCCGTCTCCTGAGCCCCGATCGGTCCACGCGTCGTTCCCTAAGCCCCGATCAATCCACGCGCAGTCTCCAGAGCCGCGATCGGTCCACGCATCCCCTCCTGAGCCCCGGACGGTCCACGCGCCGTCACCGAACCCCGATCGGTCGACTCGCCGTCTTCGAGCGCCGATCGGTTAACGCGCCGTCTCCGCGCCCCGACACAGTCCACGCGCTCTCTCCTGAGCCCCGACCGGTCCACGCGTCGTCTCCTAAGCCCCGATCGGTCCACGCGTCGTCTCCTAAGCCCCGATTCGTCGACGCGTCGTCTCCTGAGCCCCGATCAATTGACGCGTCTTCTCCTGAGCCCCGATCGCTTCTCGTGCCGCCTCCTGAGCCCCGATCCGTCGAGGCATCGTCTCCGGAGCCCCGATCAATTGACGTGTCTTCTCCTATGCCCCGATCGCGCCTCGCGCCGTCTCCTGAACCCCGCTCAGTCCATGCGTCGTCTTCTTAGCCCGGATGCCTCCACGCGCCGTCTCCGAGCCACGATCGGTCCAGGCGCCGTCTCCGGAGCCCCGATTGGTCCTCGCGTCGTCTCCTAAGCCCCGATTCGTCCACGCGGCGTATCCGGGCGCCGATGATTTCACGCGCCGTCTCCTGAGACCCGATCGTTCCACGCGCCGTCTCCGAGCCCCGATCGATCCACGCGCCGCCTCCTGAGCCCCGATCGGTCCACGCGCCGTCGCCGAACCAAAATTGGTCCACGCGCAACCGCCTGAGCCCCAGTCGGTCCACGCACTGTGTCCGAGCCCCGATCGGTCCACGCGCCGTCTTCGAGCGCCGATCGGTCCACGCCACGTCTCCTAAGCCCCAATCGGTTAACGCGCCGTCTCCTGAGCCCCGATCGTTCTACGCACCGTCTCCGAGCCCCGCTCCGTCCACGCGCAGTCGCCGAGCCCCGATCGGTTCACGCGCGGTCTCCTGAGCCCCAGTCGGTACACGCGCTGTCTCCCAGCCCCGATCGGTCCACGCGCCGTCTCCTGAGCCCCGATCGTCCAACGTGCCGTCTCCGAGCACCGATCGGTCCACGCGTCGTGTCCGAGCTCCGATCGGTCCATACGCAGTTTCCTGAGCCCCGATCGGTCCATGCGTCGTCTTCTTAGCCCCGATGCCTCCACGCGCCGTCTCCGAGCCACGATCGGTCCAGGCGCCGCTTCCTGAGCCCCGATCGGTCCACGCGCCGTATCCTAAGCCCCGATCGGTCCACGGGCCGTCTTTGAGCGCCGATAAGTTCAAGCGCCGTCTCCTGAGCCCCGATCGTTCCACGCGGCGTCTCCGAGCCCCGATCGATCCACGCGCCGTCTCCTGAGTCCCGAACGGTCGACGCGTCGTCTTCTGAGCCTCGATCGCTCCTCGCGCCGTCTCCTGAACCCCGCTCGGTCCATGCGTCGTCTTCTTAGCCCGGATGCCTCCACGCGCCGTCTCCGAGCCACGATCGGTCCAGGCGCCGTCTCCGGAGCCCCGATCGGTCCACGCGTCGTCTCCTAAGCCCCGATTCGTCCACGCGACGTCTCCGGGCGCCGATGATTTCACGCGCCGTCTCCTGAGACCCGATCGTTCCACGCGCCGTCTCCGAGCCCCGATCAATCCACGCGCCGCCTCCTGAGCCCCGATCGGTCCACGCGCCGTCGCCGAACCCCAATTGGTCCACGCGCAACCGCCTGAGCCCCAGTCGGTCCACGCACTGTGTCCGAGCCCCGATCGGTCCACGCGCCGTCTCCTGAGCCCCGATCGTCCAACGTGCCGTCTCCGAGCACCGATCGGTCCACGCGTCGCCTCCTGAGCCCCGGTCGGTCCACGCGCCATTTCCTGAGCCCCGATCGGTCCACGCTTCGTCTCCTAAGCCCCGATCGGTCCACGCGTCGTCTCCTAAGCCCCCATCCGTCGACGCGTCGTCTCCCGAGCCACGATCAATTGACGCGTCTTCTCCTGAGCCCGATCGCTCCTCGCGCCGTCTCCTGAGCCCCGATCGGTCCACGCGTCGTGTCCGAGCTCCGATCGGTCCATACGCCGTTTCCTGAGCCCCGATCGGTCCAAGCGCCGTATCCTAAGCCCCGATCGGTACACGGGCCGTCTCTGAGCGCCGATAAGTTCAAGCGCCGTCTCCTGAGCCCCGATCGTTCCACGCGGCGTCTCCGAGCCCCGATCGATCCACGCGCCGTCTCCTGAGCCCCGATCGGTCGACGCGCCGTCTCCTGAGCCCTGATGCGTCCACGCGCAGTCGCCGAGCCCCGATCGGTCCACGCGTCGTCTCCTAAGCCCCGATCGTTCGACGCGTCGTCTCCTAAGCCCCGATCGGTCGACGCGTCGTCTCCTGAGCCCCAGTTGGTCCACGGGCTGTCTCCGAGCCCCGATCGATCCACGCACCTCCTCCTGAGCTCCGATCGGTCGACGCGCCGACTCCTAAGCCCCGATAGGTCCAAGCGCCTTCTGCTAAGCCCCGATCGGTCCAAGCGCCTTCTGCTAAGCCCCGATCGGTCCACGCGCCGTCTCCGAGCGCCGATCGGTTCACGCGCCGTCACCTGAGCCCCGATCGTTCCACGCGCCGTCTCCGAGCCCCGATCCTTCTACGCGCCCTCTCCTAAGCCCCGATCGGTCCACGCGCCTTCTCCTCCTCCCCGATCGGTCCACGCGCCGTCTCGGAGCCCCGATTGATTCACGCGCCGTCTCCTGAGCCCCGATCGCTCCACGCGCAGTCGCCGAGCCTCGATCGGGTCACGCGCGGTCTCCTGAGCCCCGGTCGGTCCACGCGCCGTCGCCGAACCCCGATTGGTTCACGCGCAACCTTCTGAGCCCCAGTCGGTACACGCGCTGTCTCCGAGCCCCGATCGGTCCCCGCATAGTCTCCTAAGCCCCGCTCGGTTAACGCGTCGTCTCGGAGCCCCGATCGGTCCAGGCGCCGTCTCCTGAGCCCCGATCGGTTCACGCGCCGTTTCCTGAGCCCCGATCGGTCCACGCGTCGTCTTCTAAGCCCAGATGCCCCAAGGCGCCGTCCCCGAGTCACGATCGGTCCAGGCGCCACTTCCTGAGCACCGATCGGTCCACGCGTCGTGTCCTAAGCCCCGATCGGTCTACGCGCCGTGTCCTGAGCCCCGATCGGTCGACGCGTCCTCTGCTAAACCCCGATCGGTCCACGCGGCGTCTCCGAGCCTCGACCGGTCCACGCGCCGTCGCCGAGACCCGATCGGTCCAGGCGTGGCCTCCTGAGCCCCGGTCGGTCCACGCGCCGTCGCCGAGCCCCGATCGGTCCGCGCATCGTCTCCTAAGCCCCGATCGGTCCACGCGCCGTCTCCGAGCGCCGATCGGTTCACGCGCCTTCTCATGAGCCCCGATCCGTCCACGCGTCGACTCCTAAGCCCCGATACGTCCACACGCCGTCTCCGAGCCCCGATGGGTCCACGTGTCGCCTCCTGAGCCCCGATCGATCCACGCGAGTCTCCTGAGCCCCGGTCGGTCCACGCGCCGTCTCCTGAGCCCCGATGCGTCGACGCGTCCTCTCCTGAGCCCCGATCAATTGACGCGTCTTCTCCTGAGCCCCGATCGCTCCTCGCGCCGTCTCCTGCGCCCCGCTCGGTCCATGCGTCGTCTTCTTAGGCCCGATGCCTCCACGCGCCGTCTCCGAGCCACGATCGGTCTAGGCGCCGCTTCCTGAGCCCCGATCGGTCCACGCGTCGTCTCCTAAGCCCCGATCCGTCCACGCGTCGTCTCCTAAGCCCCGATGCGTCGACGCGTCGTCTCCTGAGCCCCGATCAATTGACGCGTCTTCTCCTGAGCCCCGATCGCTCCTCGCGCCGTCTCCTGAGCCCCGCTCGGTCCATGCGTCGTCTTCTTAGGCCCGATGCCTCCACGCGCCGTCTCCGAGCCACGATCGGTTCAGGCGCCGCTTCCTGAGCCCCGATCGGTCCACGCGCCGTCTCCTAAGCCCCAATCGGTCCACGCGTCGTCTCCTACGCCTCGATCGGTCCACGCGTCGTCTCCTAAGCCCCGATCGGTCCACGCCTCGTCCCCGAATCCCCGATCCGTACACGCGTCGTCTCCGAGCCCCGATCTGTCCACGCGCCGTCTCGTGAGGCCCAATCGGACCACGCGCTGTCTCCTGAGCCCCGATAGGTACACTCGTCGTCTCCTATGCCCCGATCGGTCCACACGTCGTCTCCTGAGCCCCTGTCGGTCCACGCGCCGTCGCCGAACCACAATTGGTCCACGCGCAACCTCCTGAGCCCCAGTCGGTCCACGCGCCGTCTCCGAGCCCCGATCCGTCGACGTGTCGCCTCCTGAGCCCCGATCGTTCCACGCGCCGCCTCCTAAGCCCCGATCGGTCCAGGCATCGTCTCCTAAGCCCCGACCGGTCCACGCGCCGTCTCCTGAGCCCCGATCGCTCCACGCGCCGCCTCCTAAGCCCCGATCTGTCCAGGCGTCGTCTCCTAAGCCCCGACCGGTCCACGTGCCGTCTCCTGAGCCCCGTTCGGCCCACGCGCCGTCTCCTAAGCCCCGATCTGTCCACGGGCCGTCTCCGAGCCGCGATCGGTAAACGAGCCGTCACCAAGCCCCGATCCGTACACGCGTCGTCTCCGAGCCCCTATGGGTCCACGCGCCGTCGCCGAGCCTCGATCGGTCCACGCGCGGCCTTCTGAGCCCCGGTCGGTCCACGCGCCGTCCCCGAGCCTCGATCGGTCCACGTACCGTCTCCGAAGCCCCGATCGGTCCACGCGCCATCTCCTGAGCCCCGATCGGTCCACGCATCGTCTCTTTACCCCCGATACGTCCACACGCCGTCTCCGAGCCCCGATCGATCCGCGTGACGCATTCTAAGCCACTGTCCATCCACGCGCCGTCTCCGAGCACCGATCAGTCCACGCGCCGTCTCCTGATCTCCGATCGGTCCACGCGCCGTCTCCGAGCCCCGATCGGTCCACGCTCCGTCTCCAGAGCCCGGATCGTTCCACGCGTCGTCTCCTGATCCCCGATCCGTAAACGCGTCGTCTCCGAGCCTCGATCGGTCCACACGCCGTGTCCGATCCCCGATCGGTCCGCGTGCCGCATTCTAAGCCGCGGTCCGTCCACGCCCCGTCTCCGAGCACCGATCGGTCCACGCGCCGTCTCAAAGCGCCGATCATTTCACGCGCTGTCTTCTGAGCCCCGATCGTTCCACGCGCCGTCTCCGAGCGCCGATCGGTTCACGCGCCGTCTCCTGAGCCCCGATCGTTCCACGCACCGTCTCCGAGCTCCGATCGGTCCACGCGCCGTCTCCTAAGCCCCGATCGGTCCAAGCGCCTTCTACTAAGCCCCGATCGGTCCACGCGCCGTCACCGAGCGCCGATCGGTTCACGCGCCGTCACCTGAGCCCCGATCGTTCCACGCCCCGTCTCCGAGCCCCGATCGGTCCACGCGCCGTCTCCTAAGCCCCGATCGGTCCACGCGCCTTCTCCTCATCCCCGATCGGTCCACGCGCCGTCTCGGAGCGCCGATCGGTCCACGCGCCGTCTCCGAGTTCCGATCATTTCACGCGTCGTCTCCGAGCTCCGATCGGTCCACGCGCCATCACCTGAGCCCCGATCGGTCGACACGTCGGCTTCTGAGCCCTGATCGACCCACGCATCGTCTCCTGAGCCCCGACCGCTCCACACGCCCTTTCCTGAGCCCCGATCGGTCCACGCATCGTCTCCGAGCACCGATCGGTCCACGCGCCGTCCCCTAAGCCCCGATCGCTCCACGCGCCGTCTCCTGAGCCCCGATCGTTCCACGCGCCTTCTCCTGAGCTCCGATCGGCCCACGCGCCGCCACCTAAGCCGCGATCGGTCGACGCGTCGTCTCCTGAGCCCCGATCGGTCCACGCGTCGGCTCCAAAGCCCCGATCAGTCCACGCGCCGTCTCCGAGCCACGATCGGTCCAGGCGCCGCTTCCTGAGCCCCGATCGGTCCACGCGCCGTATCCTAAGCCCCGATCGGTCCACGGGCCGTCTCTGAGCGCCGATAAGTTCAAGCGCCGTCTCCTGAGCCCCGATCGTTCCACGCGGCGTCTCCGAGCCCCGATCGATCCACGCGCCGTCTCCTGAGTCCCGATCGGTCGACGCGTCGTCTTCTGAGCCTCGATCGCTCCTCGCGCCGTCTCCTGAACCCCGCTCGGTCCATGCGTCGTCTTCTTAGCCCGGATGCCTCCACGCGCCGTCTCCGAGCCACGATCGGTCCAGGCGCCGTCTCCGGAGCCCTGATCGGTCCACGCGCAACCGCCTGAGCCCCAGTCGGTCCACGCACTGTGTCCGAGCCCCGATCGGTCCACGCGCCGTCTTCGAGCGCCGATCGGTCCACGCAACGTCTCCTAAGCCCCAATCGGTTAACGCGCCGTCTCCTGAGCCCCGATCGTTCTACGCATCGTCTCCGAGCCCCGATCCGTCCACGCGCAGTCGCCGAGCCCCGATCGGTTCACGCGCGGTCTCCTGAGCCCCAGTCGGTACACGCGCTGTCTCCGAGCCCCGATCGGTCCACGCGTCGTCTACTAAGCCCCGATCGTTCGACGCGTCGTCTCCTAAGCCCCGATCGGTTGACGCGTCGTCTCCTGAGCCCCAGTTGGTCCACGGGCTGTCTCCGAGCCCCGATCGAACCACGCACCGCCTCCTGAGCTCCCATCCGTCGACGCGCCGACTCCTAAGCCCCGATCCGTCCACGCCCCGTCTCCAGAGCCCCGATCGTCCAACGTGCCGTCTCCGAGCACCGATCGGTCCACGCGTCGCCTCCTGAGCCCCAGTCGGTCCACGCGCCGTCTCCTGAGCCCCGATCGGTCCACGCGTCGTCTCCTAAGCCCCGATCGGTCCACGCGTCGTCTCCTAAGCCCCGATCCGTCGACGCGTCGTCTCCCGAGCCACGATCAATTGACGCGTCTTCTCCTGAGCCCGATCGCTCCTCGCGCCGTCTCCTGAGCCCCGATCGGTCCTCGCGTCGTGTCCGAGCTCCGATCGGTCCATACGCCGTTTCCTGAGCCCCGATCGGTCCACGCGCCGTATCCTAAGCCCCGATCGGTACACGGGCCGTCTCTGAGCGCCGATAAGTTCAAGCGCCGTCTCCTGAGCCATGATCGGTCCACGCGCGGCCTCCTGAGCCCCGATCGGTCCACGCGCCGCCGCCGAGCCGCGATCGGTCCACGCGCGGCCTCCTGAGCCCCGATCGGTCCACGCGCCGTCACCGAGCCGCGATCGGTCCACGCGCGACCTCCTGAACCCCGGTTGGTTCACGCGCCGTATCCGAGCCCCCATCGGTACACGCGTCGTCTCCGAGCCCCGATCCGTCCACGCGCCGTTGCCGAGCCAGGATCGGTCCACGCGAGGCTCCTGAGCCCCGGTCGGTCCATGCGTCGTCTTCTTAGCCCCGGTGCCTCCACGCGCCGTCTCCTGAGCCCCGATCGTCCAACGTGCCGTCTCCGAGCACCGATCGGTCCACGCGTCGCCTCCTGAGCCCCGGTCGGTCCACGCGCCGTCTCCTGAGCCCCGATCGGTCCACGCGTCGTCTCCTAAGCCCCGATCGGTCCACGCGTCGTCTCCTAAGCCCCGATCCGTCGACGCGTCGTCTCCCGAGCCACGATCAATTGACGCGTCTTCTCCTGAGCCCGATCGCTCCTCGCGCCGTCTCCTGAGCCCCGATCGGTCCTCGCGTCGTGTCCGAGCTCCGATCGGTCCATACGCCGTTTCCTGAGCCCCGATCGGTCCACGCGCCGTATCCTAAGCCCCGATCGGTACACGGGCCGTCTCTGAGCGCCGATAAGTTCAAGCGCCGTCTCCTGAGCCATGATCGGTCCACGCGCGGCCTCCTGAGCCCCGATCGGTCCACGCGCCGCCGCCGAGCCGCGATCGGTCCACGCGCGGCCTCCTGAGCCCCGATCGGTCCACGCGCCGTCACCGAGCCGCGATCGGTCCACGCGCGACCTCCTGAACCCCGGTTGGTTCACGCGCCGTATCCGAGCCCCCATCGGTACACGCGTCGTCTCCGAGCCCCGATCCGTCCACGCGCCGTTGCCGAGCCAGGATCGGTCCACGCGAGGCTCCTGAGCCCCGGTCGGTCCATGCGTCGTCTTCTTAGCCCCGGTGCCTCCACGCGCCGTCTCCTGAGCCCCGATCGGTCGACGCGTCGTTTCCTGAGCCCCGATCGATCCACGCGTCGTCTCCTGAGCCCCGATCGCTCCACGCGCCGATTTCTGATCCCCGATCAATTGACGCCTCTTCTCCTGAGCCCCGATCGCTCCTCGCGCCGTCTCCTGAGCCCCGCTCGGTCCATGCGTCGTCTTCTTAGCCCCGGTGCCTCCACGCGCCGTCTCCGAGCCCCGATCAGTCTAGGCGCCGCTTCCTGAGCCCCGATCGGTCCACGCGCCGTCTCCTAAGCCCCAAACGGTCCACGCGCCGTCCCCTAAGCCCCGATCGGTCCAAGCGGCGTCTCCGAGCCCCGATCGCTCCACGCACCGTCTCCTGATCCCCATCGGTCCACGCGGCGTTTTCTGAGCACCGTTCGGTCCACGCGTCGTCTTCAAAGCCCCGATGCCTCCACGCGCCGTCTCCGAGCCACGATCGGTCCGTGCGCCGCTTCCAGAGCCCCGATCGGTGCACGCGTCTTCTCCTGATCTCCGATCGGTCCACGCGCCGTCTCATAAGTCCCGATCGGTCCACGCGCCGTCTCCGAGCGCCGATCGATTCGCGGGCCGTCTCCGAGCCGCGATCGATAAAGCCGCCGTCATCAAGCCCCAATCCGTACACGCGTCGTCTCCGAGCCCCGATGGGTCCACTCGCCGTCGCCGAGCCTCGATCGGTCCACGCGCGGCCTCCTGAGCCCCGGTCGGTTCACACGCCGTCTCCGAGCCGCGATCGGTCCTCGCATCGTCTCCTAAGCCCCGATCGGTTAACGTGCCGTCTCCAAGCCCCGATCGGTCCACGCGCCGTCTCCTGAGCCCCGATGCGTCCACGCGCAGTCGCCGAGCCCCGATCGGTCCAGGCATCGTCTCCTAAGCCCCGACCGGTCCACGCGCCGTCTCCTGAGCCCCGATTGCTCCACGCGCCGTCTCCTGAGCCCCGATCGGTCCACGCGTCGTCTCCGAGCTCCGATCGGTCCACGCGCCGTTTCCTGAGCCCCGATCGGTCCATGCGTCGTCTTCTAAGCCCCGATGCCTCCACGCTCCGTCTCCGAGCCACGATCGGTCCTAGCGCCGCTTCGACAGCCCCGATCGGTCTTCGCGCCGTCTCCTAAGGCCCGATCGCTCCACGCACCGTCTCCTCATCCCCGATCGGTTCACGCGCCGTCTCCTTAGCCCCGATCGGTCCACGCGCAGTCGCCGAGCCCCGATCGGTTCACGCACCGTCTCCTGAGCCCCGATCCGTCGACGTGTCGCCTGCTGAGCCCCGATCGTTCCACGCGCCGCCTCCTAAGCCTCGATCGGTCCAGGCATCGTCTCCTAAGCCCCGACCGGTCCACGCGCCGTCTCCTGAGCCCCGATCGCTCCACGCGCCGTCTCCTGAGCCCCGATCGGTCCACGCGTCGTCTCCGAGCCACGATCGGTGAAGGCGCCGCTTCCTGAGCCACGATCGATCCACACGTCGTCTTCTTAGCGCAGATGCCTCCTCGCGCCGTCTCCGAACCACGATCGGTCCAGGCGCCGCTTCCTGAGCGCCAATCCGTCCACGGATTTTCTCCTAAGCCCCGATAGGTACATGCGTCGTCTCCTAAGCCCCGATCGGTCCACGCGTCGTCCCCGAATCCCCGATCCGTACACGCGTCGTCTCCGAGCCTCGATCGGTCAACGCGCCGTCGCCGAGCCCCGATCGGTCCAGGCGTGGCCTCCTGAGCCCCGGGTGGTCCACGCGCCGTCTCCGAGCCCCGATCGGTCCACGCGTCATCTCCTAAGCCCCGATCGGTCTACGCGCCGTCTCCGAGCCCTGATCGGTCCACGCACCGTCTCCTGATCCCCATCGGTCCACACGGCGCCTCCGGAGCCCCGATCGTTCCACGCGCAGTCGCCGAGCCCCGATCGGTTCACGCACCGTCTCCTGAGCCCCGATCCGTCGACGTGTCGCCTGCTGAGCCCCGATCGTTCCACGCGCCGCCTCCTAAGCCTCGATCGGTCCAGGCATCGTCTCCTAAGCCCCGACCGGTCCACGCGCCGTTTCCTGAGCCTCGATCGGTCCACGCGTCGCTTCCTAAGCCCCATAGGTTCACGCGTCGTTTCCTAACCCCGGACGGTCCACGCATCGTCTCCTAAGTCCCGATCGGTTCACGCAACGTCGCCGAACCCCGATCGGTCCACGGCACATCTCCTGCTCCCCAATCGGTCCACGCGCCGTCTCCGGAGCCCCGATCGATCCACACGAATCTCCTGAGCTCCGGTCGGTCCACGCGCCGTCTCCTGAGCCCCGGTCGGTCCTCGCGCCGTCTCCGAGCCCCGATCGGTCCACGTACCGTCTCCGAAGCCCCGATCGGTGCACACGCCGTATCCTGAGCCCCGATCGGTTCACACGCCGTTTCCTGAGCCCCGATCGGTCCACGCGTCGTCTTCTAAGCCCAGATGCCCCAAGGCGCCGTCTCCGATCCACGATCGGTCCAGGCGCCACTTCCTGAGCACCGATCGGTCCACGCGTCGTGTCCTAAGCCCCGATCGGTCTACGCGCCGTGTCCGAGCCCCGATCGGTCCGCGCACCGTCTCCTGATCCCCATCGCTCCACGCGGCGTCTCCGAACCCCCGATCGACCCACGAGAGTCTCCTGAGCCCCAGTCCGTCCACGCGCCGTCTCCGAGCCCCCATCGGTCCACGCGTTGTCTCCTAAGCCCCGATCGGTCCACGCGCCGTCTCCGATCCCCGATCGATTCACGCATCGTCTCCTAAGCCCCGATCGGTTAACGTGCCGTCTCCGAGCGCCGAGCGGTCCACGCGCCGTCGCCGAACCCCAATTGGTCCACGCGCAACCGCCTGAGTCCCAGTCGGTCCACGCGCCGTCTCCGAGCCCCGATCGGTCCACGCGCCGTCGCCGAGCCATGATCGGTCCACGCGCGGCCTCCTGAGCCCCAATCGGTCCACAGGCCGTCGCCGATCCTCGATCGGTACGTGCGCCGTTTCCAGAGCCCTATCGGTCCACGCATCGTCTCCTCATCTCCGATCGGTCCACGCGCTGTCTCCTAAGCCCCGATCGGTCCACGCGCTGTCTCCGAGCGCCGATCGGTTCACGCGCCGTCTCCTGAGCCCCGATCATACCACGCGCCGTCTCCGAGCCCCGATCGGTCCACGCGTCGTCTCCTGAGGCCCGATCGATCCACTCGTCGTCTTCTTAGCCCAGATGCCTCCTCGCGCCGTCTCCGAGCGCCAATCGGTCCACGCGTCGTCTCCTAAGCCCCGATCGGTCCAAGCTCCGTCTCCGAGCGCCGATCGGTTCACGCGCCGTCTCCTGAGCTCCGATCGTTCCACCCGTCATATCCGAGCCCCATCAGTCGATGCGCGGCCTCCTGAGCCCCGGTCGGTTCACGCGCCGTATCCGAGCCCCGATCGGTTCACGTATCGTCTCCTAAGCCCCGATCGGTTAACATGCCGTCTCCGAGCCCCGATCGGTCCACCGCCGTCTCCTGAGCCCCGATCCGTCCACGGCCCATCTCCTGCTCCCCAATCGGTCCACGCGCCGCCTCCGGAGCCAGGATCGATCCACGCGAATCTCCTGAGCTCCGGTCGGTCCACGCGCCGTCTCCTGAGCCCCGGTCGGTCCTCGCGCCTTCTCCGAGCCCCGATCGGTCCACGTACCGTCTCCGAAGCCCCGATCGGTCCACACGCCGTTTCCTGAGCCCTGATCGGTCCACGCGTCGTCTTCTAAGCCCAGATGCCCCAAGGCGCCGTCCCCGAGTCACGATCGGTCCAGGCGCCACTTCCTGAGCACCGATCGGTCCACGCGTCGTGTCCTAAGCCCCGATCGGTCTACGCGCCGTGTCCTGAGCCCCGATCCTCTGCTAAACCCCGATCTGTCCACGCGGCTTCTCCGAGCCTCGATCGGTCCACGCGCCGTCGCCGAGACCCGATCGGTCCAGGCGTGGCCTCCTGAGCCCCGGTCGGTCTACGCGCCGTCGCCGAGCCCCGATCGGTCCGCGCATCGTCTCCTAAGCCCCGATCGGTCCACGCGCCGTCTCCGAGCGCCGATGGGTGCACGCGTCGCCTCCTGAGCCCCGATCGATCCACGCGAGTCTCCTGAGCCCCGGACGGTCCACGCGCCGTCTCCTGAGCCCCGATGCGTCGACGCGTCCTCTCCTGAGCCCCGATCAATTGACGCGTCTTCTCCTGAGCCCCGATCGCTCCTCGCGCCGTCTCCTGAGCCCCGCTCGGTCCATGCGTCGTCTGCTTAGGCCCGATGCCTCCACGCGCCGTCTCCGAGCCACGATCGGTTCAGGCGCCGCTTCCTGAGCCTCGATCGGTCCACGCGCCGTCTCCTAAGCCCCAATCGGTCCACGCGTCGTCTCCTACGCCCCGATCGGTCCACGCGTCGTCTCCTAAGCCCCGATCGGTCCACGCCTCGTCCCCGAATCCCCGATCCGTACACGCGTCATCTCCGAGCCCCGATCTGTCCACGCGCCGTCTCGTGAGGCCCAATCGGACCACGCGCTGTCTCCTGAGCCCCGATAGGTACACGCGTCGTCTCCTATGCCCCGATCGGTCCACACGTCGTCTCCTTAGCCCCGATCGGTCCACGCGCAGTCGCCGAGCCCCGATCGGTTCACGCGCGGTCTCCTGAGCCCCGGTCGGTCCACGCACCATCGCCGAACCCCAATTGGTCCACGCGCAACCTCCTGAGCCCCAGTCGGTACACGCACTGTCTCCGAGCCCCGATCGGTCCACGCATAGTCTCCTAAGCCCCGCTCGGTTAACGCGTCGTTTCCGAGCCCCGATCGGTCTACGCGCCGTCTCCTGAGCCCCGATCGGCCCACGCGTCTTCTCCTCAGCCCCGATCGCTCCTCGCGCCGTCTCCTGCGCCCCGCTCGGTCCATGCGTCGTCTTCTTAGGCCCGATGCCTCCACGCGCCGTCTCCTGAGCCCCGATCGCTCCACACGCCGCCTCCTAAGCCCCGATCGGTCCAGGCGTCGTCTCCCAAGCCCCGATCTGTCCACGGGCCGTCTGCGAGCCGCGATCGGTAAAGCCACCGTCATCAAGCCCCGATCCGTACACGCGTCGTCTCCGAGCCCCGATGGGTCCACGCGCCGTCGCCGAGCCTCGATCGGTCCACGCGCGGCGTCCTGAGCCCCGATCGGTCCACGCGCCGTCTCCTGAGCCCCGATCGGTCCACGCGCCGTCGCCGAACCCCAATTGGTCCACGCGAAACCGCCTGAGCCCCAGTCGGTCCACGCGCTGTCTCCGAGCCCCGATCGGTCCACGTGCCGTCTTCCAGCCCCGATCGGTCCACGCGCCGTCTCCTAATCCCCAATCTGTCCACGACCCGTCTCCGGGCCCCGATCGGTGCACGCGCCGTGTCCTACGCCCCGATGGGTCCACGCGCCGTCGCCGAGCCTCGATCGGTCCACGCGCGGCCTCCTGAGCCCCGATCGGTGCACGCGCCGTCTCCTGAGCCCCGATCGGTCCACGCGTCGTCTCCTGAGCCCCGATCGGTCCACGCGCCGTCTCCTGAGCCCCGATCGGTCCACGCGGCGTCGCCGAACCCCAATTGGTTCACGCGAAACCGCTTGAGCCCCAGTCGGTCCACGCGCTGTCTCCGAGCCCCGATCGGTCCACGTGCCGTCTCCCAGCCCCGATCGGTCCACGCGCCGTCTCCTAATCCCCAATCTGTCCACGACCCGTCTCCGGGCCCCGATCGGTGCACGCGCCGTCTCCTAAGCCCCGATCGGTCCACGGGCCGTCGCCGAACCCCAATTGGTCCACGCGAAACCGCCTGAGCCCCAGTCGGTCCACGCGCTGTCTCCGAGCCCCGATCGGTCCACGCGTCGTCTCCGAGCCCCGATCGGTCCACGCGCCGTCGCCGTGTCATGATCTGTCCACGCGCGGCCTCCTGAGACCCGATCGGTCCACGCGCCGTCGCCGAGCCATGATCGGTCCACGCGCGGCCTCCTGAGCCCCGATCGGTCCACGCGCCGCCGCCGAGCCGCGATCGGTCCACGCGCGGCCTCCTGAGCCCCGATCGGTCCACGCGCCGTCACCGAGCCGCGATCGGTCCACGCGCGACCTCCTGAACCCCGGTTGGTTCACGCGCCGTATCCGAGCCCCCATCGGTACACGCGTCGTCTCCGAGCCCCGATCCGTCCACGCGCCGTCGCCGAGCCAGGATCGGTCCACGCGATGCTCCTGAGCCCCGGTCGGTCCGCGCGCCGTCTCCTGAGCCCCGATCGGTCGACGCGTCGTTTCCTGAGCCCCGATCGATCCACGCGTCGTCTCCTGAGCCCCGATCGCTCCACGCGCCGATTTCTGAGCCCCGATCAATTGACGCCTCTTCTCCTGAGCCCCGATCGCTCCTCGCGCCGTCTCCTGAGCCCCGCTCGGTCCATGCGTCGTCTTCTTAGCCCCGGTGCCTCCACGCGCCGTCTCCGAGCCCCGATCAGTCTAGGCGCCGCTTCCTGAGCCCCGATCGGTCCACGCGCCGTCTCCTAAGCCCCAAACGGTCCACGCGCCGTCCCCTAAGCCCCGATCGGTCCAAGCGGCGTCTCCGAGCCCCGATCGCTCCACGCACCGTCTCCTGATCCCCATCGGTCCACGCGGCGTTTTCTGAGCACCGTTCGGTCCACGCGTCGTCTTCAAAGCCCCGATGCCTCCACGCGCCGTCTCCGAGCCACGATCGGTCCGTGCGCCGCTTCCAGAGCCCCGATCGGTGCACGCGTCTTCTCCTGATCTCCGATCGGTCCACGCGCCGTCTCATAAGCCCCGATCGGTCCACGCGCCGTCTCCGAGCGCCGATTGATTCGCGGGCCGTCTCCGAGCCGCGATCGATAAAGCCGCCGTCATCAAGCCCCGATCCGTACACGCGTCGTCTCCGAGCCCCGATGGGTCCACTCGCCGTCGCCGAGCCTCGATCGGTCCACGCGCGGCCTCCTGAGCCCCGGTCGGTTCACACGCCGTCTCCGAGCCGCGATCGGTCCTCGCATCGTCTCCTAAGCCCCGATCGGTTAACGTGCCGTCTCCAAGCCCCGATCGGTCCACGCGCCGTCTCCTGAGCCCCGATGCGTCCACGCGCAGTCGCCGAGCCCCGATCGGTCCAGGCATCGTCTCCTAAGCCCCGACCGGTCCACGCGCCGTCTCCTGAGCCCCGATCGCTCCACGCGCCATCTCCTGAGCCCCGATCGGTCCACGCGTCGTCTCCGAGCTCCGATCGGTCCACGCGCCGTTTCCTGAGCCCCGATCGGTCCATGCGTCGTCTTCTAAGCCCCGATGCCTCCACGCTCCGTCTCCGAGCCACGATCGGTCCTAGCGCCGCTTCGACAGCCCCGATCGGTCTTCGCGCCGTCTCCTAAGGCCCGATCGCTCCACGCACCGTCTCCTCATCCCCGATCGGTTCACGCGCCGTCTCCTTAGCCCCGATCGGTCCACGCGCAGTCGCCGAGCCCCGATCGGTTCACGCACCGTCTCCTGAGCCCCGATCCGTCGACGTGTCGCCTGCTGAGCCCCGATCGTTCCACGCGCCGCCTCCTAAGCCTCGATCGGTCCAGGCATCGTCTCCTAAGCCCCGACCGGTCCACGCGCCGTCTCCTGAGCCCCGATCGCTCCACGCGCCGTCTCCTGAGCCCCGATCGGTCCACGCGTCGTCTCCGAGCCACGATCGGTGAAGGCGCCGCTTCCTGAGCCACAATCGATCCACACGTCGTCTTCTTAGCGCAGATGCCTCCTCGCGCCGTCTCCGAACCACGATCGGTCCAGGCGCCGCTTCCTGAGCGCCAATCCGTCCACGGATTTTCTCCTAAGCCCCGATAGGTACATGCGTCGTCTCCTAAGCCCCGATCGGTCCACGCGTCGTCCCCGAATCCCCGATCCGTACACGCGTCGTCTCCGAGCCTCGATCGGTCCACGCGCCGTCACCGAGCCCCGATCGGTCCACGCGTCATCTCCTAAGCCCCGATCGGTCTACGCGCCGTCTCCGAGCCCTGATCGGTCCACGCACCGTCTCCTGATCCCCATCGGTCCACACGGCGCCTTCGGAGCCCCGATCGTTCCACGCGCCGTCTCCGAGCCCCGAGCGGTCCACGCGCCGTCTCCTGAGCCCCAATCGCTCCACACGTCGTCTTCTAAGCCCCGATCGGTCCAAGCGCCGTCTCCGAGCGACGATCGGTTCACGCGCCGTCTCCTGAGCCCCGATCGTTCCACCGGTCATCTCCGAGCCCCGATCAGTCAACGAGCGGCCTCCTGAGCCCCGGTCGGTTCACGCGCCGTATCCGACCCCTATCGGTCGAAGTATCGTCTCCTAAGCCCCGATCTTTTAACATGCCGTCTCCGAGCCCCGATCGGTCCACCGCCGTCTCCTGAGCCCCGATCCGTCCACGCGCTGGTGCCGAGTCGTTATCGGTCCACGCGCGGCCTCCTGAGCCCCAATCGGTCCACGCGCCGTTTCCTGAGCCTCGATCGGTCCACGCGTCGCTTCCTAAGCCCCATAGGTTCACGCGTCGTTTCCTAACCCCGGACGGTCCACGCGTCGTCTCCTAAGTCCCGATCGGTTCACGCAACGTCGCCGAACCCCGATCGGTCCACGGCACATCTCCTGCTCCCCAATCGGTCCACGCGCCGTCTCCGGAGCCCCGATCGATCCACACGAATCTCCTGAGCTCCGGTCGGTCCACGCGCCGTCTCCTGAGCCCCGGTCGGTCCTCGCGCCGTCTCCGAGCCCCGATCGGTCCACGTACCGTCTCCGAAGCCCCGATCGGTGCACACGCCGTATCCTGAGCCCCGATCGGTTCACACGCCGTTTCCTGAGCCCCGATCGGTCCACGCGTCGTCTTCTAAGCCCAGATGCCCCAAGGCGCCGTCTCCGATCCACGATCGGCCCAGGCGCCACTTCCTGAGCACCGATCGGTCCACGCGTCGTGTCCTAAGCCCCGATGCCTCCACGCTCCGTCTCCGAGCCACGATCGGTCCTAGCGCCGCTTCGACAGCCCCGATCGGTCTTCGCGCCGTCTCCTAAGGCCCGATCGCTCCACGCACCGTCTCCTCATCCCCGATCGGTTCACGCGCCGTCTCCTTAGCCCCGATCGGTCCACGCGCAGTCGCCGAGCCCCGATCGGTTCACGCACCGTCTCCTGAGCCCCGATCCGTCGACGTGTCGCCTGCTGAGCCCCGATCGTTCCACGCGCCGCCTCCTAAGCCTCGATCGGTCCAGGCATCGTCTCCTAAGCCCCGACCGGTCCACGCGCCGTCTCCTGAGCCCCGATCGCTCCACGCGCCGTCTCCTGAGCCCCGATCGGTCCACGCGTCGTCTCCGAGCCACGATCGGTGAAGGCGCCGCTTCCTGAGCCACGATCGATCCACACGTCGTCTTCTTAGCGCAGATGCCTCCTCGCGCCGTCTCCGAACCACGATCGGTCCAGGCGCCGCTTCCTGAGCGCCAATCCGTCCACGGATTTTCTCCTAAGCCCCGATAGGTACATGCGTCGTCTCCTAAGCCCCGATCGGTCCACGCGTCGTCCCCGAATCCCCGATCCGTACACGCGTCGTCTCCGAGCCTCGATCGGTCCACGCGCCGTCTCCGAGCCCCGATCGGTCCACGCGTCATCTCCTAAGCCCCGATCGGTCTACGCGCCGTCTCCGAGCCCTGATCGGTCCACGCACCGTCTCCTGATCCCCATCGGTCCACACGGCGCCTTCGGAGCCCCGATCGTTCCACGCGCCGTCTCCGAGCCCCGAGCGGTCCACGCGCCGTCTCCTGAGCCCCAATCGCTCCACACGTCGTCTTCTAAGCCCCGATCGGTCCAAGCGCCGTCTCCGAGCGACGATCGGTTCACGCGCCGTCTCCTGAGCCCCGATCGTTCCACCGGTCATCTCCGAGCCCCGATCAGTCAACGAGCGGCCTCCTGAGCCCCGGTCGGTTCACGCGCCGTATCCGACCCCTATCGGTCGAAGTATCGTCTCCTAAGCCCCGATCTTTTAACATGCCGTCTCCGAGCCCCGATCGGTCCACCGCCGTCTCCTGAGCCCCGATCCGTCCACGCGCTGGTGCCGAGCCGTTATCGGTCCACGCGCGGCCTCCTGAGCCCCAATCGGTCCACGCGCCGTTTCCTGAGCCTCGATCGGTCCACGCGTCGCTTCCTAAGCCCCATAGGTTCACGCGTCGTTTCCTAACCCCGGACGGTCCACGCGTCGTCTCCTAAGTCCCGATCGGTTCACGCAACGTCGCCGAACCCCGATCGGTCCACGGCACATCTCCTGCTCCCCAATCGGTCCACGCGCCGTCTCCGGAGCCCCGATCGATCCACACGAATCTCCTGAGCTCCGGTCGGTCCACGCGCCGTCTCCTGAGCCCCGGTCGGTCCTCGCGCCGTCTCCGAGCCCCGATCGGTCCACGTACCGTCTCCGAAGCCCCGATCGGTGCACACGCCGTATCCTGAGCCCCGATCGGTTCACACGCCGTTTCCTGAGCCCCGATCGGTCCACGCGTCGTCTTCTAAGCCCAGATGCCCCAAGGCGCCGTCTCCGATCCACGATCGGTCCAGGCGCCACTTCCTGAGCACCGATCGGTCCACGCGTCGTGTCCTAAGCCCCGATTGGTCTTCGCGCCATGTCCGAGCCCCGATCGGTCCGCGCACCGTCTCCTGATCCCCATCGCTCCACGCGGCGTCTCCGAACCCCCGATCGGTTCACGCGCGGTCTCCTGAGCCCCGGTCGGTCCACGCACCATCGCCGAACCCCAATTGGTCCACGCGCAACCTCCTGAGCCCCAGTCGGTACACGCACTGTCTCCGAGCCCCGATCGGTCCACGCATAGTCTCCTAAGCCCCGCTCGGTTAACGCGTCGTTTCCGAGCCCCGATCGGTCTACGCGCCGTCTCCTGAGCCCCGATCGGCCCACGCGTCTTCTCCTCAGCCCCGATCGCTCCTCGCGCCGTCTCCTGCGCCCCGCTCGGTCCATGCGTCGTCTTCTTAGGCCCGATGCCTCCACGCGCCGTCTCCTGAGCCCCGATCGCTCCACACGCCGCCTCCTAAGCCCCGATCGGTCCAGGCGTCGTCTCCCAAGCCCCGATCTGTCCACGGGCCGTCTGCGAGCCGCGATCGGTAAAGCCGCCGTCATCAAGCCCCGATCCGTACACGCGTCGTCTCCGAGCCCCGATGGGTCCACGCGCCGTCGCCGAGCCTCGATCGGTCCACGCGCGGCGTCCTGAGCCCCGATCGGTCCACGCGCCGTCTCCTGAGCCCCGATCGGTCCACGCGCCGTCGCCGAACCCCAATTGGTCCACGCGAAACCGCCTGAGCCCCAGTCGGTCCACGCGCTGTCTCCGAGCCCCGATCGGTCCACGTGCCGTCTTCCAGCCCCGATCGGTCCACGCGCCGTCTCCTAATCCCCAATCTGTCCACGACCCGTCTCCGGGCCCCGATCGGTGCACGCGCCGTGTCCTACGCCCCGATGGGTCCACGCGCCGTCGCCGAGCCTCGATCGGTCCACGCGCGGCCTCCTGAGCCCCGATCGGTGCACGCGCCGTCTCCTGAGCCCCGATCGGTCCACGCGTCGTCTCCTGAGCCCTGATCGGTCCACGCACCGTCTCCTGATCCCCATCGGTCCACACGGCGCCTTCGGAGCCCCGATCGTTCCACGCGCCGTCTCCGAGCCCCGAGCGGTCCACGCGCCGTCTCCTGAGCCCCAATCGCTCCACACGTCGTCTTCTAAGCCCCGATCGGTCCAAGCGCCGTCTCCGAGCGACGATCGGTTCACGCGCCGTCTCCTGAGCCCCGATCGTTCCACCGGTCATCTCCGAGCCCCGATCAGTCAACGAGCGGCCTCCTGAGCCCCGGTCGGTTCACGCGCCGTATCCGACCCCTATCGGTCGAAGTATCGTCTCCTAAGCCCCGATCTTTTAACATGCCGTCTCCGAGCCCCGATCGGTCCACCGCCGTCTCCTGAGCCCCGATCCGTCCACGCGCTGGTGCCGAGCCGTTATCGGTCCACGCGCGGCCTCCTGAGCCCCAATCGGTCCACGCGCCGTTTCCTGAGCCTCGATCGGTCCACGCGTCGCTTCCTAAGCCCCATAGGTTCACGCGTCGTTTCCTAACCCCGGACGGTCCACGCGTCGTCTCCTAAGTCCCGATCGGTTCACGCAACGTCGCCGAACCCCGATCGGTCCACGGCACATCTCCTGCTCCCCAATCGGTCCACGCGCCGTCTCCGGAGCCCCGATCGATCCACACGAATCTCCTGAGCTCCGGTCGGTCCACGCGCCGTCTCCTGAGCCCCGGTCGGTCCTCGCGCCGTCTCCGAGCCCCGATCGGTCCACGTACCGTCTCCGAAGCCCCGATCGGTGCACACGCCGTATCCTGAGCCCCGATCGGTTCACACGCCGTTTCCTGAGCCCCGATCGGTCCACGCGTCGTCTTCTAAGCCCAGATGCCCCAAGGCGCCGTCTCCGATCCACGATCGGTCCAGGCGCCACTTCCTGAGCACCGATCGGTCCACGCGTCGTGTCCTAAGCCCCGATTGGTCTTCGCGCCATGTCCGAGCCCCGATCGGTCCGCGCACCGTCTCCTGATCCCCATCGCTCCACGCGGCGTCTCCGAACCCCCGATCGGTTCACGCGCGGTCTCCTGAGCCCCGGTCGGTCCACGCACCATCGCCGAACCCCAATTGGTCCACGCGCAACCTCCTGAGCCCCAGTCGGTACACGCACTGTCTCCGAGCCCCGATCGGTCCACGCATAGTCTCCTAAGCCCCGCTCGGTTAACGCGTCGTTTCCGAGCCCCGATCGGTCTACGCGCCGTCTCCTGAGCCCCGATCGGCCCACGCGTCTTCTCCTCAGCCCCGATCGCTCCTCGCGCCGTCTCCTGCGCCCCGCTCGGTCCATGCGTCGTCTTCTTAGGCCCGATGCCTCCACGCGCCGTCTCCTGAGCCCCGATCGCTCCACACGCCGCCTCCTAAGCCCCGATCGGTCCAGGCGTCGTCTCCCAAGCCCCGATCTGTCCACGGGCCGTCTGCGAGCCGCGATCGGTAAAGCCGCCGTCATCAAGCCCCGATCCGTACACGCGTCGTCTCCGAGCCCCGATGGGTCCACGCGCCGTCGCCGAGCCTCGATCGGTCCACGCGCGGCGTCCTGAGCCCCGATCGGTCCACGCGCCGTCTCCTGAGCCCCGATCGGTCCACGCGCCGTCGCCGAACCCCAATTGGTCCACGCGAAACCGCCTGAGCCCCAGTCGGTCCACGCGCTGTCTCCGAGCCCCGATCGGTCCACGTGCCGTCTTCCAGCCCCGATCGGTCCACGCGCCGTCTCCTAATCCCCAATCTGTCCACGACCCGTCTCCGGGCCCCGATCGGTGCACGCGCCGTGTCCTACGCCCCGATGGGTCCACGCGCCGTCGCCGAGCCTCGATCGGTCCACGCGCGGCCTCCTGAGCCCCGATCGGTGCACGCGCCGTCTCCTGAGCCCCGATCGGTCCACGCGTCGTCTCCTGAGCCCCGATCGGTCCACGCGCCGTCTCCTGAGCCCCGATCGGTCCACGCGGCGTCGCCGAACCCCAATTGGTTCACGCGAAACCGCTTGAGCCCCAGTCGGTCCACGCGCTGTCTCCGAGCCCCGATCGGTCCACGTGCCGTCTCCCAGCCCCGATCGGTCCACGCGCCGTCTCCTAATCCCCAATCTGTCCACGACCCGTCTCCGGGCCCCGATCGGTGCACGCGCCGTCTCCTAAGCCCCGATCGGTCCACGGGCCGTCGCCGAACCCCAATTGGTCCACGCGAAACCGCCTGAGCCCCAGTCGGTCCACGCGCTGTCTCCGAGCCCCGATCGGTCCACGCGTCGTCTCCGAGCCCCGATCGGTCCACGCGCCGTCGCCGTGTCATGATCTGTCCACGCGCGGCCTCCTGAGACCCGATCGGTCCACGCGCCGTCGCCGAGCCATGATCGGTCCACGCGCGGCCTCCTGAGCCCCGATCGGTCCACGCGCCGCCGCCGAGCCGCGATCGGTCCACGCGCGGCCTCCTGAGCCCCGATCGGTCCACGCGCCGTCACCGAGCCGCGATCGGTCCACGCGCGACCTCCTGAACCCCGGTTGGTTCACACGCCGTATCCGAGCCCCCATCGGTACACGCGTCGTCTCCGAGCCCCGATCCGTCCACGCGCCGTCGCCGAGCCAGGATCGGTCCACGCGATGCTCCTGAGCCCCGGTCGGTCCGCGCGCCGTCTCCTGAGCCCCGATCGGTCGACGCGTCGTTTCCTGAGCCCCGATCGATCCACGCGTCGTCTCCTGAGCCCCGATCGCTCCACGCGCCGATTTCTGAGCCCCGATCAATTGACGCCTCTTCTCCTGAGCCCCGATCGCTCCTCGCGCCGTCTCCTGAGCCCCGCTCGGTCCATGCGTCGTCTTCTTAGCCCCGGTGCCTCCACGCGCCGTCTCCGAGCCCCGATCAGTCTAGGCGCCGCTTCCTGAGCCCCGATCGGTCCACGCGCCGTCTCCTAAGCCCCAAACGGTCCACGCGCCGTCCCCTAAGCCCCGATCGGTCCAAGCGGCGTCTCCGAGCCCCGATCGCTCCACGCACCGTCTCCTGATCCCCATCGGTCCACGCGGCGTTTTCTGAGCACCGTTCGGTCCACGCGTCGTCTTCAAAGCCCCGATGCCTCCACGCGCCGTCTCCGAGCCACGATCGGTCCGTGCGCCGCTTCCAGAGCCCCGATCGGTGCACGCGTCTTCTCCTGATCTCCGATCGGTCCACGCGCCGTCTCATAAGCCCCGATCGGTCCACGCGCCGTCTCCGAGCGCCGATTGATTCGCGGGCCGTCTCCGAGCCGCGATCGATAAAGCCGCCGTCATCAAGCCCCGATCCGTACACGCGTCGTCTCCGAGCCCCGATGGGTCCACTCGCCGTCGCCGAGCCTCGATCGGTCCACGCGCGGCCTCCTGAGCCCCGGTCGGTTCACACGCCGTCTCCGAGCCGCGATCGGTCCTCGCATCGTCTCCTAAGCCCCGATCGGTTAACGTGCCGTCTCCAAGCCCCGATCGGTCCACGCGCCGTCTCCTGAGCCCCGATGCGTCCACGCGCAGTCGCCGAGCCCCGATCGGTCCAGGCATCGTCTCCTAAGCCCCGACCGGTCCACGCGCCGTCTCCTGAGCCCCGATCGCTCCACGCGCCATCTCCTGAGCCCCGATCGGTCCACGCGTCGTCTCCGAGCTCCGATCGGTCCACGCGCCGTTTCCTGAGCCCCGATCGGTCCATGCGTCGTCTTCTAAGCCCCGATGCCTCCACGCTCCGTCTCCGAGCCACGATCGGTCCTAGCGCCGCTTCGACAGCCCCGATCGGTCTTCGCGCCGTCTCCTAAGGCCCGATCGCTCCACGCACCGTCTCCTCATCCCCGATCGGTTCACGCGCCGTCTCCTTAGCCCCGATCGGTCCACGCGCAGTCGCCGAGCCCCGATCGGTTCACGCACCGTCTCCTGAGCCCCGATCCGTCGACGTGTCGCCTGCTGAGCCCCGATCGTTCCACGCGCCGCCTCCTAAGCCTCGATCGGTCCAGGCATCGTCTCCTAAGCCCCGACCGGTCCACGCGCCGTCTCCTGAGCCCCGATCGCTCCACGCGCCGTCTCCTGAGCCCCGATCGGTCCACGCGTCGTCTCCGAGCCACGATCGGTGAAGGCGCCGCTTCCTGAGCCACAATCGATCCACACGTCGTCTTCTTAGCGCAGATGCCTCCTCGCGCCGTCTCCGAACCACGATCGGTCCAGGCGCCGCTTCCTGAGCGCCAATCCGTCCACGGATTTTCTCCTAAGCCCCGATAGGTACATGCGTCGTCTCCTAAGCCCCGATCGGTCCACGCGTCGTCCCCGAATCCCCGATCCGTACACGCGTCGTCTCCGAGCCTCGATCGGTCCACGCGCCGTCACCGAGCCCCGATCGGTCCACGCGTCATCTCCTAAGCCCCGATCGGTCTACGCGCCGTCTCCGAGCCCTGATCGGTCCACGCACCGTCTCCTGATCCCCATCGGTCCACACGGCGCCTTCGGAGCCCCGATCGTTCCACGCGCCGTCTCCGAGCCCCGAGCGGTCCACGCGCCGTCTCCTGAGCCCCAATCGCTCCACACGTCGTCTTCGAAGCCCCGATCGGTCCAAGCGCCGTCTCCGAGCGACGATCGGTTCACGCGCCGTCTCCTGAGCCCCGATCGTTCCACCGGTCATCTCCGAGCCCCGATCAGTCAACGAGCGGCCTCCTGAGCCCCGGTCGGTTCACGCGCCGTATCCGACCCCTATCGGTCGAAGTATCGTCTCCTAAGCCCCGATCTTTTAACATGCCGTCTCCGAGCCCCGATCGGTCCACCGCCGTCTCCTGAGCCCCGATCCGTCCACGCGCTGGTGCCGAGTCGTTATCGGTCCACGCGCGGCCTCCTGAGCCCCAATCGGTCCACGCGCCGTTTCCTGAGCCTCGATCGGTCCACGCGTCGCTTCCTAAGCCCCATAGGTTCACGCGTCGTTTCCTAACCCCGGACGGTCCACGCGTCGTCTCCTAAGTCCCGATCGGTTCACGCAACGTCGCCGAACCCCGATCGGTCCACGGCACATCTCCTGCTCCCCAATCGGTCCACGCGCCGTCTCCGGAGCCCCGATCGATCCACACGAATCTCCTGAGCTCCGGTCGGTCCACGCGCCGTCTCCTGAGCCCCGGACGGTCCTCGCGCCGTCTCCGAGCCCCGATCGGTCCACGTACCGTCTCCGAAGCCCCGATCGGTGCACACGCCGTATCCTGAGCCCCGATCGGTTCACACGCCGTTTCCTGAGCCCCGATCGGTCCACGCGTCGTCTTCTAAGCCCAGATGCCCCAAGGCGCCGTCTCCGATCCACGATCGGCCCAGGCGCCACTTCCTGAGCACCGATCGGTCCACGCGTCGTGTCCTAAGCCCCGATGCCTCCACGCTCCGTCTCCGAGCCACGATCGGTCCTAGCGCCGCTTCGACAGCCCCGATCGGTCTTCGCGCCGTCTCCTAAGGCCCGATCGCTCCACGCACCGTCTCCTCATCCCCGATCGGTTCACGCGCCGTCTCCTTAGCCCCGATCGGTCCACGCGCAGTCGCCGAGCCCCGATCGGTTCACGCACCGTCTCCTGAGCCCCGATCCGTCGACGTGTCGCCTGCTGAGCCCCGATCGTTCCACGCGCCGCCTCCTAAGCCTCGATCGGTCCAGGCATCGTCTCCTAAGCCCCGACCGGTCCACGCGCCGTCTCCTGAGCCCCGATCGCTCCACGCGCCGTCTCCTGAGCCCCGATCGGTCCACGCGTCGTCTCCGAGCCACGATCGGTGAAGGCGCCGCTTCCTGAGCCACGATCGATCCACACGTCGTCTTCTTAGCGCAGATGCCTCCTCGCGCCGTCTCCGAACCACGATCGGTCCAGGCGCCGCTTCCTGAGCGCCAATCCGTCCACGGATTTTCTCCTAAGCCCCGATAGGTACATGCGTCGTCTCCTAAGCCCCGATCGGTCCACGCGTCGTCCCCGAATCCCCGATCCGTACACGCGTCGTCTCCGAGCCTCGATCGGTCCACGCGCCGTCTCCGAGCCCCGATCGGTCCACGCGTCATCTCCTAAGCCCCGATCGGTCTACGCGCCGTCTCCGAGCCCTGATCGGTCCACGCACCGTCTCCTGATCCCCATCGGTCCACACGGCGCCTTCGGAGCCCCGATCGTTCCACGCGCCGTCTCCGAGCCCCGAGCGGTCCACGCGCCGTCTCCTGAGCCCCAATCGCTCCACACGTCGTCTTCTAAGCCCCGATCGGTCCAAGCGCCGTCTCCGAGCGACGATCGGTTCACGCGCCGTCTCCTGAGCCCCGATCGTTCCACCGGTCATCTCCGAGCCCCGATCAGTCAACGAGCGGCCTCCTGAGCCCCGGTCGGTTCACGCGCCGTATCCGACCCCTATCGGTCGAAGTATCGTCTCCTAAGCCCCGATCTTTTAACATGCCGTCTCCGAGCCCCGATCGGTCCACCGCCGTCTCCTGAGCCCCGATCCGTCCACGCGCTGGTGCCGAGCCGTTATCGGTCCACGCGCGGCCTCCTGAGCCCCAATCGGTCCACGCGCCGTTTCCTGAGCCTCGATCGGTCCACGCGTCGCTTCCTAAGCCCCATAGGTTCACGCGTCGTTTCCTAACCCCGGACGGTCCACGCGTCGTCTCCTAAGTCCCGATCGGTTCACGCAACGTCGCCGAACCCCGATCGGTCCACGGCACATCTCCTGGTCCCCAATCGGTCCACGCGCCGTCTCCGGAGCCCCGATCGATCCACACGAATCTCCTGAGCTCCGGTCGGTCCACGCGCCGTCTCCTGAGCCCCGGTCGGTCCTCGCGCCGTCTCCGAGCCCCGATCGGTCCACGTACCGTCTCCGAAGCCCCGATCGGTGCACACGCCGTATCCTGAGCCCCGATCGGTTCACACGCCGTTTCCTGAGCCCCGATCGGTCCACGCGTCGTCTTCTAAGCCCAGATGCCCCAAGGCGCCGTCTCCGATCCACGATCGGTCCAGGCGCCACTTCCTGAGCACCGATCGGTCCACGCGTCGTGTCCTAAGCCCCGATCGGTCTACGCGCCGTGTCCGAGCCCCGATCGGTCCGCGCACCGTCTCCTGATCCCCATCGCTCCACGCGGCGTCTCCGAACCCCCGATCGATCCACGCGAGTCTCCTGAGCCCCAGTCCGTCCACGCGCCGTCTCCGAGCCCCCATCGGTCCACGCGTTGTCTCCTAAGCCCCGATCGGTCCACGCGCCGTCTCCGATCCCCGATCGATTCACGCATCGTCTCCTAAGCCCCGATCGGTTAACGTGCCGTCTCCGAGCGCCGAGCGGTCCACGCGCCGTCGCCGAACCCCAATTGGTCCACGCGCAACCGCCTGAGTCCCAGTCGGTCCACGCGCCGTCTCCGAGCCCCGATCGGTCCACGCGCCGTCGCCGAGCCATGATCGGTCCACGCGCGGCCTCCTGAGCCCCAATCGGTCCACAGGCCGTCGCCGATCCTCGATCGGTACGTGCGCCGTTTCCAGAGCCCTATCGGTCCACGCATCGTCTCCTCATCTCCGATCGGTCCACGCGCCGTCTCCTAAGCCCCGATCGGTCCACGCGCTGTCTCCGAGCGCCGATCGGTTCACGCGCCGTCTCCTGAGCCCCGATCATACCACGCGCCGTCTCCGAGCCCCGATCGGTCCACGCGTCGTCTCCTGAGCCTCGATCGCTCCACGCGCCGTTTTCTGAGCACCGTTCGGTCCACGCGTCGTCTTCAAAGCCCCGATGCCTCCATGCGCCGTCTCCGAGCCACGATCGGTCCGTGCGCCGCTTCCAGAGCACTATCAGTCCACGCATCGTCTCCGAGCCCCGAACGGTTCACGCACCGTCTCCTGGTCCCAATCGGTCCACGCGGCGCCTCTGGAGCCCCGATCGATCCACGCGAGTCTCCTGAGCCCCAGTCGGTCCGCGCGCCATCTCCTGAGCCCCGATTGTTCCATGCGTCGTCTCGTGAGCCCCGATCGTTCCACGCGCCGTCTCCGAGCCCCGTTCGGTCCACGCGCCGTCTCCTCAGCCCCGATGGGTCCACGCGTCGGCTCCTAAGCCTCGATAGGTCCACGCGCGGCCTCCTTAGCCCCGGTCGGTCCACGCGCCGTCTCCGAGCCCCGATCGGTCCACGCGTCGTCTCCTAAGCCCCGATCGGTCCGTGCGCCGTCTCCGAGCCCCGATCGGTCCACGCACCATCGCATGCTCCCCAATTGGTCCATGCGCCGCCTCCGGAGCCCTGATCTATCCACGCGAATCTCCTGAGCTCCGGTCGGTCCTCGTACCGTCTCTGAGCCCCGATCGGTCCACGTACCGTCTCCGAAGCCCCGATCAGTCCACGCGCCGTCACCTGAGCCCCGATCGGTCCACGCGTCGTCTCCTAAGCCCCGATCGGTTCACGCGCCGTATCCGAGCCCCAATCGGTCCACGCGCCGTCTCATAAGCTCCAATCGGTCCACGCGCCGTCTCCTGAGCCCCGATACGTCGACGCGCAGTCGCCGAGCCCCGATCGGTCCACGCGCTGTCTCCTGAGCCCCGATAGGTACACGCGTCGGACCCTACACCCCGATCGGTCCACGCGCGGCCTCCTGAGCCCCAATCGGTCCACGCGTCGTCTCCTAAGCCCCGATCGGTCCGTGCGCCGTCTCCGAGCCCCGATCGGTCCACGCACCATCGCATGCTCCCCAATCGGTCCATGTGCCGCCTCCGGAGCCCTGATCGATCCACGCGAATCTCCTGAGCTCCGGTCGGTCCTCCTACCGTCTCCGAGCCCCGATCCGTCCACGCGTCGTCTCCTAAGCCCCGATCCGTCGCCGCGTCGTCTCCTGAGCCCCGATCAATTGACGCGTCTTCTCCTGAGCCTCGATTGCTCTTCGCGCCGTCTCCTGAGCCCCGCTCGGTCCATGCGTCGTGTTCTTAGCCCCGATGCCTCCACGCGCCGTCTCCGAGCCACGATAGGTCCAGGCGCCGCTTCCTGGGCCCCGATCGATCCACGCGCCGTCTCGTAAGCCACAATCGGTCCACGCGGCGTCTCAGAGCGCCGATCATTTCACGCGCCGTCTCCTGAGCCCCGATCGTTCCACGCGCCATCTCCGAGCCCCGATCGGTCCACGCGGCGTCTCCTGAGCCCCGATCGGTCCACGCACCGTCTCCTGAGCCCCGATCGGTCCACGCGCCGTCGCCGAGCCGCCATCGGTTCTCGCGCGGCCTCCTGAGCCCCGGTCGGTTCACGCGCCGTATCCGAGCCCCAATCGGGCCACGCGCCGTCTCCTGAGTCCCGATCAGTCCACGCGTCGTCTCCTAAGCCCCAATCGGTCCACGCTCGCCTCCGGAGCCCCGATCGATTCACGCGAATCTCCTGAGCTCCGGTCGGTCGACGCGCCGTCTCCTCAGCCCCGATCGGTCCACGCGTCGTCTCCTAAGCCCCGATTCGTCGACGCGTCGTCTCCTGAGCCCCGATCAATTGACGCGTCTTCTCCTGAGCCCCGATCGCTTCTCGTGCCGCCTCCTGAGCCCCGATCCGTCGAGGCGTCGTCTCCGGAGCCCCGATCAATTGACGTGTCTTCTCCTGAGCCCCGATCGCTCCTCGCTCCGTCTCCTGAACCCCGCTCGGTCCATGCGTCGTCTTCTTAGCCCGGATGCCTCCATGCGCCGTCTCCGAGCCACGATCGGTCCAGGCGCCGCTTCCTGCGCCCCTATCGGTCCACGCGCCGTCTCCTAAACCCCCAATCGGTCCACGCGGCGACTCCTGAGTCCCGATCAGTCCACGCGTCGTCTCCTAAGCCCCAATCGGTCCACGCCCGCCTCCGGAGCCCCGATCGATCCACGCGAATCTCCTGAGCTCCGGTCGGTCCACACGCCGTTTCCTGAACCCCGATCGGTCCATCCGTCGTCTTCTTAGCCCCGATGCCTCCACGCGTCGTCTCCGAGCCACGATCGGTCCAGGCGCCGCTTCCTGAACCCCGATCGGTCTACGCGCCGTATCCTAAGCCCCGATCGGTCCACGCGCCGTCTCCTAAACCCCAATCGGTCCACGCGGCGACTCCTGAGTCCCGATCCGTCCACGGGCCGTGTCCGAGCTCCGGTCGGTCCACGCGCCGTCTCCAAGCCTCGATCCGTACACGCGTCGTCTCCGAGCCCCGATCGATCCACGCGCCATCGCCGAGCCCCGATCGGTCCACGCGCTGTCTTCGAGCCCCGATCAGTCCACGCGTCGTCTCCTGAGCCCCAATTAGTCCACGCGCCGTCTCCTAAGCCCCGATCCGTCCACGGGCCGTGTCCGAGCTCCGGTCGATCCACGCGCCGTCTCCAAGCCTCGATCCGTACACGCGTCGTCTCCGAGCCCCGATCGATCCACGCGCCATCGCCGAGCCCCGATCGGTCCACGCGCCGTCTCCTGAGCCCCGATCGGTCCACACCCCTTCTCCTGAGCCCCGATCGGTCAACGCGTCGTCTCCTAAGCCCCGACCGGTTCACGCGCCGTCTGCTGTGCCCCGATCGATTCACGTGCCGTCTCCTGAGCCCCGATCAGTCCACCCGTCGTCTCTTAAGCCCCAATCGGTCCACGCGCCATCTCCGGGCGCCGATTGGTTCACGCTCCGTCTCCTGAGCCCCGATCGTTCCACGCGCCGTCTCCGAGCTCCGATCGGCCCACGCGCCGTCTCCTAAGCCCCGATCGGTCGAAGCGCCTTCTCCTAAGCCCCGATCGGTCCACGGGCCGTCTCCGAGCGCGGATCGGTTCACGCGCCGTCACCTGAGCCCCGATCGTTCCACGCGCCGTCTCCGAGCCCCGATCGGTCCACGCATCGTCTCCTAAGCCCCGATCGGTTAACGCGCCGACTCGGAGCCCCGATCGTTCCACGCGCCGTCTCCGAGCCCCGATCGTTCCACGCGCCTTCTCCTAAGCCACGATCGGTCAGCGCCGTCTCCGAGCGCCGATCGGTGCACGCGCCGTCGCACGTGCCGCGATCGGTCCACGCGCGGCCTCCTGAGCCCCGGTTGGTTCACGCGCCGTATCCGAGCCCCAATCGGTCCACGCACCGTCTCCTGAGCCCCGATCGGTCCACGCGCCGTCTCCTGAGCCCCGATCGCTCCTCGCGCCGTCTCCTGAGCCCCGCTCGGTCCATGCGTCGTCTTCTTTGCCCCGATGCCAGCACGCGCCGTATCCTAAGCCCCGATCTGCCCACGGGCCGTTTCCGAGCTCCGATCGGTCCACGCGCCGTCTCCAAGCCTCGATCCATACACGCGCCGTCTCCGAGCCCCGATTCGTCCACACGCCGTATCCGAGCCCCGATCGGTCCGCGTGACGCATTCTAAGTCACGGTCCGTCCACGCGCCGTCCCCGAGCACCGATCGGTCCACGCACCGTCTCCTGAGCCCCGATCGGTCCACGCGTCGTCTCCTAAGCCCCGATCGGTTAACGCGCCGTCTCCGAGCCCCGATGGGTCCACGCGCCGGCTCCTAAGCCCCGATCGGTCCACGCGTCGTCTCCTAAGCCCCGATCGGTCGACGGGTCGTCTCCTAAGCCCCGATCGGTCGACGCGTCGTCTCCTAATCCCCGGTCGGTCCACGCGCCGTCGCCGAATCCCAATTGGTCCACGCGCCACCTCCTGAGCCCCAGTCGGTCCACGCGCTGTCTCCGAGCACCGATCGGTCTACGCATCGTCTCCTAAACCCCGCTCTGTTAACGCGTCGTCTCCTGAGCCCCGATCGCTCCACGCGCCGTCTCCTGAGCGCCGATCGGTCCACGTGTCGTCTCCGAGCACCGTTCGGTCCACGCGCCGTTTCCTGGGCCCCGATCGGTCTATCCGTCGTCTTTTAAGCCCCGATACCTCCACGCGCCGTCTCCGAGCCACGATCGGTCCAGGCGTGGCCTCCTGAGCCTCGGTCGGTCCACACGCCGTTTCGTGAGCCCCGATCGGTCCACGCGTCGTCTTCTAAGCCCAGATGCCTCCTTACGCCGTCTCCCAACCACGATCGGTGCAGGCGCCGCTTCCTGAGCCCCGATCGGTCCACGCGTTTTCTCCTAAGCCCCGATCGGTCCACGCGTCGTCTCCTCAGCCCCGATCGGTCGACGCGTCGTCTCCGAGCGCCGATCGGTGCACGCGCCGTCTCCTGATCCCCGATCGTTCCACACGCCGCCTCCTAAGCCCCGATCGGTCTAGGCGTCGTCTCCTAAGCCCCGACCGGTCCAGGCGCCGTCTCCTGAGCCCCGATCGTTCCACGCGCCGTCCCGTGAGCCCCGATAGGTACACGCGTCGCGTCCTACGCCCCGATCGGTTAACGCGCCGTCTCCGAGCCCCGATCAGTCCACGCGCCGTCTCCTGAGCCCCGGTCGGTTCATGCGCCGTCTCCGAGCCCCGATCGATCCACGCGTCGTCTTGTACGCCCAGATGCCTTCTCGCGCCGTCTCCGGCCCACGATCGGTCCAGGCGCCGCTTCCTGAGCCACGATCGGTCCACGCGCCTTCTCCGAGCCCCGATCGGTGCACGCGCCGTCTCCTGAGCCCCGATCGGTCCACGCGTCGTCTCCTGAGCCCCGATCGGTCCACGCGCCGTCTCCTGAGCCCCGATCGGTCCACGCGCCGTCGCCGAACCCCAATTGGTCCACGCGAAACCGCCTGAGCCCCAGTTGGTCCACGCGCTGTCTCCGAGCCCCGATCGGTCCACGTGCCGTCTCCCAGCCCCGATCGGTCCACGCGCCTTCTCCTAATCCCCAATCTGTCCACGACCCGTCTCCGGGCCCCGATCGGTGCACGCGCCGTCTCCTAAGCCCCGATCGGTCCACGCGCCGTCGCCGAACCCCAATTGGTCCACGCGAAACCGCCTGAGCCCCAGTCGGTCCACGCGCTGTCTCCGAGCCCCGATCGGTCCACGCGTCGTCTCCGAGCCCCGATCGGTCCACGCGCCGTCGCCGAGTCATGATCTGTCCACGCGCGGCCTCCTGAGCCCCGATTGGTTCACGCGCCGTATCCGAGCCCCAATCGGTCCACGCGCTGTCTCCGAGCCCTGATCGGTCCACACGTCGTCTCCGAGCCCCGATCGGTCTACGCGCCGTCGCCGAGCCATGATGGGTCCACGCGCGGCCTCCTGAGCCCCGATCGGTCCACGCGCCGTCGCCGAGCCGCGATCGGTTCTCGCGCGGCCTCCTGAGCTCCGGTCGGTCCACGCGCCGCCTACGGAGCCCCGATCGATCCACGCGAATCTCCTGAGCTCCGGTCGGTCGACGCGCCGTCTCCTGAGCCCCGATCGGTCCACGCGTCGTCTGCTAAGCCCCGATTCGTCGACGCGTCGTCTCCTGAGCCCCCATCAATTGACGCGTCTTCTCCTGAGCCCCGATCGCTTCTCGTGCCGCCTCCTGAGCCCCACTCCATCGAGGCGTCGTCTCCGGGGCTCCGATCAATTGACGTGTCTTCTCCTGAGCCCCGATCGCTCCTCGCGCCGTCTCCTGAACCCCGCTCGGTCCATGCGTCGTCTTCTTAGCCCGGATGCCTCCACGCACCGTCTCCGAGCCACGATGGGTCCAGGCGCCGCTTCCTGCGCCCCGATCGGTCCACGCGCCGTCTCCTAAGCCCCAATCGGTCCACGCGGCGTCTCCGAGCGCCGATCATTTAACGCGCCGTCTCCTGAGACCCGATCGTTCCACGCGCCGTCTCCGAGCCCCGATCGGTCCGCGTGCCGCATTCTAAGCCACGGTCCATCCACGCGCCGTCTCCGAGCCCCGGTCGATCCACGCGTCGTCTCCTAAGCCCCAGCGGTCCACGCGCCGTCTCCTAAGCCCCGATTGATCCACGCGCCGTCTCCCAGCCCCGATCGGTCCACGCGCCTTCTCTTAATCCCCAATCTGTCCACGACCCGTCTCCGGGCCCCGATCGGTGCACGCGCCGTCTCCTAAGCCCCGATCATTCCACGCGATGTCTCCGAGCCCCGATCGGTCCACGCGCCGTCTCCTAAGCCCCGATCGGTCCACGCCCCGTCGCCGAGCCTCGATCGGTCCAAGCGCGGCCTCCTGAGCCCCGGTCGGTTCACACGCCGTCTCCGAGCCGCGATCGGTCCACGCATCGTCTCCTAAGCCCCGATCGGTTAACGTGCCGTCTCCGAACCCCGATCGGTCCATGCGCCGTTTCCTGGGCCCCGATGCGTCCACGCGCAGTCGCCGAGCCCCGATCGGTCCACGCGGGGTCTCCTGAGCCCCGATCGGTCCACGCGCCGTCTCCTAAGTCCCGATCGATCCACGCGCCGTCTCCGAGCGCCGCTCGGTTCACGCGCCGTCTCCTGTGCTCCGATCGTTCCACGCGCCGTCTCCGAGCCCCGATCAGTCCACGCGCCGTCTCCTGAGCCCCGATCGTTCCACACGCCGCCTCCTAAGCCCCGATCGGTCCAGGCGTCGTCTCCTAAGCCCCGACCGGTCCACGCGCCGTCTCCTGAGCCCCGATAGGTCCACGCGCCGTCTCCTAAGCCCCGATCTGTCCACGGGCCGTCTCCGCGCCGCGATCGGTCCACGCGCCGTCGCCGAACCCCAATTGATCCACGCGCAACCGCCTGAGTCCCAATCGGTCCACGCGAGTCTCCTAAGCCCCGACCGGTCCACGCGCCGTCTCCTGAGCCCCTATCGCTCCACGCGTCGTCTCCGAGCCCCGATCGGTCCATGCGCCGTCACCGAGCCATGATCGCTCCACGCGCGGCCTCCTGAGCCCCGGTCGCGTCACGCGCCGTATCCACGCCCCAATCGATCCACGCGCCGACTCCTGAGTCCCGATCGGTCCACGCGCCGTCTCTTGAGCCCCGATCGGTCCACGCGTCGTTTCCTAAGCCCCGATCGGTCCACGCGCCGTCTCTAAGCCCCGATCCGTCGCCGCGTCCTGTCCTGAGCCCCGATCAATTGACGCGTCTTCTCCTGAGCCCCGATCGCTCCTCGCGCCGTCTCCTGAACCCCGCTCGGTCGATGCGTCGTCTTCTTAACCCCGATGCCTCCACGCGCCGTCTCCGAGCCACGATCGGTCCACGTGCCGTCTCCGAGCCCCGATCGGTCCACGCGCCGTCGCCGAGCCATGATCGGTCCACGCGCGGCCTCCTGAGCCCCGATCGGTCCACGCGCCGTCTCCTGAGCCGCGATCGGTCGACGCGTCGTCTCCTAAGCCACCATTGGTCCACGTGCCGTCTCCCAGCCCCGATCGGACCACGCGCCGTCGCCGAACCCCAATTGGTCCACGCGAAACCGCCTGAGCCCCAGACGGTCCACGCGCTGTCTCCAAGCCCCGATCGGTCCACGCGTCGTCTCCGAGCCCCGATCGGTCCACGCGCCGTCGCCGAGTCATGATCTGTCCACGCGCGGCCTCCTGAGACCCGAT
The DNA here is from genome assembly GCA_946811545.1 of Netelia fuscicornis. Taxonomy (NCBI): domain Eukaryota; kingdom Metazoa; phylum Arthropoda; class Insecta; order Hymenoptera; family Ichneumonidae; genus Netelia; species Netelia fuscicornis. The sequence goes on along the minus strand of OX328014.1, from coordinate 28,451,415 downwards.
CGGTCCATGCGCCGTCTTCGAGCCCCGATCGGTCCACGCATGGTCTCCTAAGCCCCAATCGGTTAACGCGCCGTCCCCGAGCCCCGATCGGTCCACGCGCCGTCTCCTGAGCCCCGATACGTCCACGCGCAGTCGCCGAGCCCTGATCGGTCCACGCGCTGTCTCCTGAGCCCCGATAGGTACACGCGTCGTCGCCTACACCCCGATCGGTCCACGCGTCGTCTCCTAAGCCCCGATCGGTCCACGCGCCGTCTCCGAGCCCCGATCGGTCCACGCACTGTCTCCTGATCCCCATGGGTCAACGCCGCGCCTCCGGAGCCCCGATCGATCCACGCGAGGCTCCTGAGCCCCGATCGGACCACGCATCGTCTCCTAAGCCCCAATCGGTTAACGCGCCGTCTCGGAGCCCCGATCGGTCCACGCGCCTTCTCCTAAGCCCCGATCGGTCCACGTGCCGTCTCCGAGCGACGATCGGTTCACGCACCGTCTCCTGAGCCCCGATCGTTCCACGCGCCGTTTCCGAGCCCCGATCGGTCCACGAGCCGTCTCCGAGCTGCTATCGGTAAACGCGCCGTCACCAAGCCCTGATCCGTACACGCGTCGTCTCCGAGCCCCGATCGGTCCACGCGCCGTCGCCGAGCCTCGATCGGTCCACGCGCGGTCTCCTGAGCCCCGGTCGGTCCACGCGCCGTCGCCGAACCCCAATTCGTCCACGCGCAACCTCCCGAGGCCCAGTCGGTCCACGCGCCGTCTCCTAAGCCCCGAACGGTCCACGCGCCGTCTCCGAGCCCCGATCGGTCCACGCACCGTCTCCTGCGCCCCGATCGGCCCACGAACCGTCTCCTGAGCCCCGATCGTCCAACGCGCCGTCTCCGAGCACCGATCGGTCCACGCGTCGTCTCCTGAGCCCCGATCGGTCCACGCGTCGTCTCCAAAGCCCTGATCGGTCCACGTGCCGTCTGCGAGCCCCGATCGGTCCACGCGCCCTCTCCTGAACCCCGATACGCCCACACGCAGTCGCCGACCCCCGATCGGTCCACACGCCGTCGCCGAGCCTCGATCGGTCCATGTGCGGCCTCCTGAGCCCCGGTCGGTTCACGCGCCGTCTCCGAGCCCCGATCGATCCACGCGTCGTCTTGTAAACCCAGATGCCTCCTCGCATCGTCTCCTAAGCCTCGATCGGTTAACGCGCCGTCTCCGAGCCCCGATCGGTCCACGCCCCGTCGCCGAACCCCAATTGGTCCACGCGCAACCTCCTGAGCCCCAGTCGGTCCACGCGCGGCCTCCTGAGCCATGGTCGGTTCACGCGCCGTCTCCTGAGCCCCGATCGGTCCACGCGTCGTTCCCTAAGCTCCGATCCATCCACGCGTAGTCTCCTGAGCCCCGATTCGTGGACGTGCCGTCTCCCAGCCACGATCGGTCCACGCGCCGTCTCCTATGCCCCAATCTGTCCTCGATCCGTCTCTGGGCCCCGATCGGTGCACGCGCCGTCTCCTGAGTCCCGGTCGGTTCACGCGCCATCTCCGAGCCGCGATCGGTCCACGCATCGTCTCCTAAGCCCCGATCGGTTAACGTGCCGTCTGCGAGCCCCGATCGGTCCACGCGCCGTCTCCTGAGCCCCGATACGTCCACGCGCAGTCGCCAAGCCCCGATCGGTCACCGCGCGGTCTCCTGAGCCCCGATCTGTCCACGCGCCGTTTCCGAGCCGCGATCAGTTCACGGATCGTCTCCTAAGCCCCGATCGATTAACGTGCCGTCTCCGATCCCCGATCGGTCCACGCGCGGTCTCCGAGCCCCGGTCGGTCCACGCGCCGTCTCCGAGCCCCGATCGGTTCACGCATCGTCTGCTAAGCCCCGATCGGTTAACGCGCCGTCTCCGAGCCGCGATCGGTCCACCCGCCGTCGCCGAACCCCAATTGGTCCACGGGCAACCACCTGAGCCCCAGTCGGTCCACGCGTCGTCTCCGAGCTCCAATCGGTCCACGCGCCGTTTCCTGAGCCCCGATCGATCCATGCGTCGTCTTCTAAGCCCCGATGCCTCCACGCGCCGTCTCCGAGCCAGATCGGTTCAGGCGCCGCTTCCCGAGCCCCGATCAGTCAACGCGCCGTCTCCTAAGCCCCTATCGCTCCACGGACCGTCTCCGAGCCCCGATGGGTCCACGCGCCGCATCCTGAGCCCCGATCGGTCGACGCGCCGTCTCCTAAGACCCGATCGGTCCACGCGCCGTCTCCGAGCTCCGATCGGCCCACGCGCCGTCTCCTAAGCCCCGATCGGTCGACGCGTCGTTTCCTGAGCCCCGATCGATCCACGCGTCGTCTCCTGAGCCCCGATCGATCCACGCTTCGTCTCCTGAGCCCCGATCAATTGACGCGTCTTCTCCTGAGCCCCGATTGCTCCTCGCGCCGTCTCCTGAGCCCCGCTCGGTCCCTGCGCCGTCTTCTTAGCCCCGATGCCTCCACGCGCCGTCTCCGAGCCACGATCGGTCTATGCGTCGCTTCCAGATCCCCGATCGGTCCTCGCGCCGTCTCCTAAGCCCCAATCGGTCCACGCGCCGTCTCCTAAGCCCCGATCGATCCACGCGCCGTCTCCGAGCGCCGATCTGTTCACGCGCCGTCTCCTTTGCTCCGATCGTTCCACGCGCCGTCTCCGAGGCCCGATCGGTCCACGCATCGTCTCCTAAGCCCCGATCGGTTAACGCGCCGTCTCCGAGCCCCGATTGGTCCACACGCCGTCTCCGAGCCCCGATCGGTCCGCATACCGCATTCTAAGCCACGGTCCATCCACGCGCCGTCTCCTGAGCCCCGGTCGGTCCACGCGCCGTCGCCGAACCCCAATTCGTCCACGCGCAACCTCCTGAGCCACAGTCGGTCCACGCGCCGTCTCCTAAGCCCCAATCTGTCCACGCGCGGTCTCCGAACGCCGATCATTTCACGCACTGTCTCCTGAGTCCCGATCGTTCCACGCGCCGTATCCGAGCCCCGATCGATCCACGCGCTGTGTCCTGAGCCCCGATCGGTCCACGCGTCGTTCCCCAAGCCCCGATCCATAGACGCGCCGTCTCCTGATGCCCAATCGGTCCACGCGCAGTCTCCTGAGCCCCGATAGGTACACGTGTAGTCTCCTAAGCCCCGATCGGTCCACGCGCCGTCTCCTGAGCCCCGATAGGTCCACGCGCCGTCTCCTAAGCCCCGATCTGTCCACGGGCCGTCTCCGCGCCGCGATCGGTCCACGCGCCGTCGCCGAACCCCAATTGATCCACGCGCAACCGCCTGAGTCCCAATCGGTCCACGCGAGTCTCCTAAGCCCCGACCGGTCCACGCGCCGTCTCCTGAGCCCCTATCGCTCCACGCGTCGTCTCCGAGCCCCGATCGGTCCATGCGCCGTCACCGAGCCATGATCGCTCCACGCGCGGCCTCCTGAGCCCCGGTCGCGTCACGCGCCGTATCCACGCCCCAATCGATCCACGCGCCGACTCCTGAGTCCCGATCGGTCCACGCGCCGTCTCTTGAGCCCCGATCGGTCCACGCGTCGTCTCCTAAGCCCCGATCGGTCCACGCGCCGTCTCTGAGCCCCGATCCGTCGCCGCGTCCTGTCCTGAGCCCCGATCAATTGACGCGTCTTCTCCTGAGCCCCGATCGCTCCTCGCGCCGTCTCCTGAACCCCGCTCGGTCGATGCGTCGTCTTCTTAACCCCGATGCCTCCACGCGCCGTCTCCGAGCCACGATCGGTCCACGTGCCGTCTCCGAGCCCCGATCGGTCCACGCGCCGTCGCCGAGCCATGATCGGTCCACGCGCGGCCTCCTGAGCCCCGATCGGTCCACGCGCCGTCTCCTGAGCCGCGATCGGTCGACGCGTCGTCTCCTAAGCCACCATTGGTCCACGTGCCGTCTCCCAGCCCCGATCGGTCGACGCGCCGTCTCCTAATCCCCAATCTGTCCACGACCCGTCTCCGGGCCCCGATCGGTGCACGCGCCGTCTCCTAAGCCCCGATCGGACCACGCGCCGTCGCCGAACCCCAATTGGTCCACGCGAAACCGCCTGAGCCCCAGACGGTCCACGCGCTGTCTCCAAGCCCCGATCGGTCCACGCGTCGTCTCCGAGCCCCGATCGGTCCACGCGCCGTCGCCGAGTCATGATCTGTCCACGCGCGGCCTCCTGAGACCCGATCGGTCCATGCGCCGTCTTCGAGCCCCGATCGGTCCACGCATGGTCTCCTAAGCCCCAATCGGTTAACGCGCCGTCCCCGAGCCCCGATCGGTCCACGCGCCGTCTCCTGAGCCCCGATACGTCCACGCGCAGTCGCCGAGCCCTGATCGGTCCACGCGCTGTCTCCTGAGCCCCGATAGGTACACGCGTCGTCGCCTACACCCCGATCGGTCCACGCGTCGTCTCCTAAGCCCCGATCGGTCCACGCGCCGTCTCCGAGCCCCGATCGGTCCACGCACTGTCTCCTGATCCCCATGGGTCAACGCCGCGCCTCCGGAGCCCCGATCGATCCACGCGAGGCTCCTGAGCCCCGATCGGACCACGCATCGTCTCCTAAGCCCCAATCGGTTAACGCGCCGTCTCGGAGCCCCGATCGGTCCACGCGCCTTCTCCTAAGCCCCGATCGGTCCACGTGCCGTCTCCGAGCGACGATCGGTTCACGCACCGTCTCCTGAGCCCCGATCGTTCCACGCGCCGTTTCCGAGCCCCGATCGGTCCACGAGCCGTCTCCGAGCTGCTATCGGTAAACGCGCCGTCACCAAGCCCTGATCCGTACACGCGTCGTCTCCGAGCCCCGATCGGTCCACGCGCCGTCGCCGAGCCTCGATCGGTCCACGCGCGGTCTCCTGAGCCCCGGTCGGTCCACGCGCCGTCGCCGAACCCCAATTCGTCCACGCGCAACCTCCCGAGGCCCAGTCGGTCCACGCGCCGTCTCCTAAGCCCCGAACGGTCCACGCGCCGTCTCCGAGCCCCGATCGGTCCACGCACCGTCTCCTGCGCCCCGATCGGCCCACGAACCGTCTCCTGAGCCCCGATCGTCCAACGCGCCGTCTCCGAGCACCGATCGGTCCACGCGTCGTCTCCTGAGCCCCGATCGGTCCACGCGTCGTCTCCAAAGCCCTGATCGGTCCACGTGCCGTCTGCGAGCCCCGATCGGTCCACGCGCCCTCTCCTGAACCCCGATACGCCCACACGCAGTCGCCGACCCCCGATCGGTCCACACGCCGTCGCCGAGCCTCGATCGGTCCACGTGCGGCCTCCTGAGCCCCGGTCGGTTCACGCGCCGTCTCCGAGCCCCGATCGATCCACGCGTCGTCTTGTAAACCCAGATGCCTCCTCGCATCGTCTCCTAAGCCTCGATCGGTTAACGCGCCGTCTCCGAGCCCCGATCGGTCCACGCCCCGTCGCCGAACCCCAATTGGTCCACGCGCAACCTCCTGAGCCCCAGTCGGTCCACGCGCGGCCTCCTGAGCCATGGTCGGTTCACGCGCCGTCTCCTGAGCCCCGATCGGTCCACGCGTCGTTCCCTAAGCTCCGATCCATCCACGCGTAGTCTCCTGAGCCCCGATTCGTGGACGTGCCGTCTCCCAGCCACGATCGGTCCACGCGCCGTCTCCTAAGCCCCGATCGATCCACGCGCCGTCTCCGAGCGCCGATCTGTTCACGCGCCGTCTCCTTTGCTCCGATCGTTCCACGCGCCGTCTCCGAGGCCCGATCGGTCCACGCATCGTCTCCTAAGCCCCGATCGGTTAACGCGCCGTCTCCGAGCCCCGATTGGTCCACACGCCGTCTCCGAGCCCCGATCGGTCCGCATACCGCATTCTAAGCCACGGTCCATCCACGCGCCGTCTCCTGAGCCCCGGTCGGTCCACGCGCCGTCGCCGAACCCCAATTCGTCCACGCGCAACCTCCTGAGCCACAGTCGGTCCACGCGCCGTTTCCTAAGCCCCAATCTGTCCACGCGCGGTCTCCGAACGCCGATCATTTCACGCACTGTCTCCTGAGTCCCGATCGTTCCACGCGCCGTATCCGAGCCCCGATCGATCCACGCGCTGTCTCCTGAGCCCCCATCGGTCCACGCGTCGTTCCCCAAGCCCCGATCCATAGACGCGCCGTCTCCTGATGCCCAATCGGTCCACGCGCAGTCTCCTGAGCCCCGATAGGTACACGTGTAGTCTCCTAAGCCCCGATCGGTCCACGCGTCGCCTCCGGAGCCCCAATCGATCAACGTGAGTCTCCTAAGCCCCGATCGGTCCACGTGCCGTCTCCGAGCCCCGATCGGTCCACGCGTCGTCTCCTAATCCCCGATCGGTCCACACGCCGTCTCCGAGCCCCGATGGGTCTACGCGTCGCCTCCTGAGCCCCGGTCGGTCCACGCGCCGTCTCCTGAGCCACGATCGGTCCACGCGTCGCCTCCTAAGCCCCGATCGGTCCGCGCGTCGTCTCCTAAGCCTCGATCCGTCGACGCGTCGTCTCCTGAGCCACGATCAATTGACGCGTCTTCTCCTGAGCCCGATCGCTCCTCGCGCCGTCTCCTGAGCCCCGATCGGTCCACGCGTCGTCTCCGCGCTCCGATCGGTCCACACGCCGTTTCCTGAGCCCCGATCGGTTCATGCGCCGTCTCCTGAGCCCCAATCGGTCTACTCGCCGCCTCATGAGCCCCGATCGGTCAACGCATCGTCTCCTAAGCCCCGATACGTTCACACGCCGTCTCCGAGTCCCGATCGGTCCACGCGCCGTCGCCGAGCCTCGATCGGTCCACGCGCAACCGCCTGAGCCCCAGTCGGTTCACGCGCTGTCGCCGAACCCCGATCGGTCCACGCGTCGTCTCCGAGCCCCAATCGGTCCACGCGCCGTCGCCGAGCCATGATCGATCCACGCGCGGCCTCCTGAGCCCCGATCGGTCCACGCGTCGTCTCCGAGCCCCGATCGGGCCGCGCCGTCGCCGAGCCATGATCGGTCCACGCGCGGCCTCCTGAGCCCCGATCGGTCCACGCGCCGTCTCCTGAGCCCCGATCGGTCCACGCGCGGCCTCCTGAGCCCCGATTGCTTCACGCGCCGTATCCGAGCCCCAATTGGTCCACGCGCCGTCTCCTGAGCCCCGATCGGTCCACGCGCCGTCTCCTGAGCCCCGATCGGTCCACGCGTCGTCTCCTAAGCCCCCATTGGTCCACGTGCCGTCTCCCAGCCCCGATCGGTCCACGCGCCGTCTCCTAATCCCCGATCGATCCACGCGCCGTCGCCGAACCCCAATTGGTCCACGCGAAACCGCCTGAGCCCCAGTCGGTCCACGCGCTGTCTCCGAGCCCCGATCGGTCCACGCGTCGTCTCCGAGCCCCGATCGGTCCACGCGCCGTCGCCGAGTCATGATCTGTCCACGCGCGGCCTCCTGAGACCCGATCGGTCGACGCGCCGTCTTCGAGCCCCGATCGGTCCACGCATGGTCTCCTAAGCCTCAATCAGTTAACGCGCCGTCCCCGAGCCCCGATCGGTCCACGCGATGTCTCCTGAGCCCCGATACGTCCACGCGCAGTCGCCGAGCCCTGATCGGTCCACGCGCTGTCTCCTGAGCCCCGATAGGTACACGCGTCATCGCCTACACCCCGATCGGTCCACGCGTCGTCTTCGAGCGCCGATTGGTTCACGCGACGTCTCCTGAGCCCCGGTCGGTCCACGCGCCATCGCCGAACCCCAATTGGTCCACGCGCAACCTCCTGAGCCCCAGTCGGTACACGCGCTGTCTCCGAGCCCCGATCGGTCCCCGCATAGTCTCCTAAGCCCCGCTCGGTTAACGCGTCGTCTCGGAGCGCCGATCGGTCCAGGCGCCGCTTCCTGAGCACCGACCGGTCCACGCGTCGTCTCCTGAGCCCCGATCGGTCGACGGGTCCCCTCCTAAGCCCCGATCGGTCCACGCGCCTTCTCCTGAGCCCCGATCGGTCCACGCGCCGTCTCCGAGCGCCGATCATTTCACGTGACGTCTCCTGAGCCCTGATCGTTCCACGCGCCGTCTTCGAGCCCCGAGCGGTCCACGCGCCGTCTCCATGAGCCCCAATCGATCCACGCGCAGCCTCCTGAGCCCCGATCGGTCCACGCGCCGTCGCCGTGCCGCGATCGTTCTACGCGCCGCTCCGAGCCCCGATCGGTCCACGCGCCGTCGTCGAGCTATGATCGGTCCACGCGCGGCCTCCTGAGCCCCGATCGGTCCACGCGCCGTCGCCGAGCCGCGATCGGTCCACGCGCGGCCTCCTGAGGCCCGATTGGTTCACGCGTCGTCTCCGAGCCTCGATCGGTCCACGCGCCGTCTCCTAAGCCGCGATCCGTCCACGGGCCGTCTTCGAGCTGCTATCGGTAAACGCGCCGTCACCAAGCCCTGATCTGTACACGCGTCGTCTCCGAGCCCCGATCGGTCCACGCGCCGTCGCCGAGCCTCGATCGGTCCACGCGCCGTCTCCGAGCCACGATCGGCTAACGCGTCGACTCCGAGCCCCGATCGTTCCACGCGCCGTCTCAGAGCGCCGATCATTTCACGCCCCGTCTCCTGAGCTCCGATCGTTCCACGCGCCGTCTCTGAGCACCGATCGGTCCACGCGCCGTCTCCTGAGCCCCGCTCGGTCCATGCGTCGTCTTCTTAGCCCCGATGCCTCCACGCGTCGTCTCCTAAGACCCGATCGGTCCACGCGCCGTCTCCGGGCCCCGATCGATCCACGCTAGTCTCCTGAGCCCCGGCCGGTCCGCGCGGTCTCCTGAGCCCCGAACGATCGACGCGTCGTCTCCTGAGCCGCGATCGATCCACGCACCGTCTCCTAAGCCCCGATCGGTGCACGCGCCGTCTCCGAGCGCCGATCGGTTCACGCGCCGTCTCCTGAGCCCGGATCATTCCACGCCTTGTCTCCGAGCCCCGATCGGTCCACGAGCCGTTTTCTGAGCACCGTTCGGTCCACGCGTCGTCTTCAAAGCCCCGATGCCTCCACGCGCCGTCTTCGAGCCACGATCGGTCCGTGCGCCGCTTCCAAAGCCCTATCAGTCCAGGCGTCCTCTCCTGATCTCCGATCGGTCCACGCGCCGTCTCCTAAGCCCCGATCGGTGCACGCGCCGTCTCCGAGCGCCGATCGGTTCACGCGCCGTCTCCTGAGCCCCGATCATTCCACGCGATGTCTCCGAGCCCCGATCGGTCCACGCGCCGTCTCCTAAGCCCCGATCGGTCCACGCGTCGTCTCCGAGCCCCGATCGGTCGACGCGCCGTCGCCGAGTCATGATCTGTCCACGCGCGGCCTCCTGAGACCCGATCGGTCGACGCGCCGTCTTCGAGCCCCGATCGGTCCACGCATGGTCTCCTAAGCCCCAATCAGTTAACGCGCCGTCCCCGAGCCCCGATCGGTCCACGCGATGTCTCCTGAGCCCCGATACGTCCACGCGCAGTCGCCGAGCCCTGATCGGTCCACGCGCTGTCTCCTGAGCCCCGATAGGTACACGCGTCATCGCCTACACTCCGATCGGTCCACGCGTCGTGTCCTAAGCCCCGATCGATCCACGCATCGTCTCCTGAGCCCCGATCGGTTAACGCGCCGTCTCCGAGCCCCGATCAGTCCACGCGCCGTCTCCTGAGCCCCGGTCGGTTCATGCGCCGTCTCCGAGCCCCGATCGGTCCACGCGTCGTCTCCGAGCCCCGATCGGTCCACGCGCCGTCGCCGAGTCATGATCTGTCCACGCGCGGCCTCCTGAGACCCGATCGGTCCACGCGCCGTCTCCGAGCCCCGATCGGTCCACGCGTCGTCTCCGAGCCCCGATCGGTCCACGCGCCGTCGCCGAGTCATGATCTGTCCACGCGCGGCCTCCTGAGACCCGATCGGTCCACGCGCCGTCGCCGAGCCGCGATCGGTCCACGAGCGGCCTCCTGAGCCCCGATTGGTTCACGCGCCGTATCCGAGCCCCAATCGGTCCAAGTGCTGTCTCCGAGCCCTGATCGGTGCACGCGTCGTCTCCGAGCCCCGATCGGTCTACGCGCCGTCGCCGAGCCATGATCGGTCCACGCGCGGTCTCCTGAGCCCCGATCGGTCCACGCGCCGTCGCCGAGCCGCGATCGGTTCTCGCGCGGCCTCCTGAGCCCCGGTCGGTCCACGCGCCGCCTACGGAGCCCCGATCGATCCACGCGAATCTCCTGAGCTCCGGTCGGTCGACGCGCCGTCTCCTGAGCCCCGATCGGTCCACGCGTCGTCTCCTAAGCCCCGATTCGTCGACGCGTCGTCTCCTGAGCCCCGATCAATTGACGCGTCTTCTCCTGAGCCCTGATCGCTTCTCGTGCCGCCTCCTGAGCCCCACTCCGTCGAGGCGTCGTCTCCGGAGCCCCGATCAATTGACGTGTCTTCTCCTGAGCCCCGATCGCTCCTCGCGCCATCTCCTGAACCCCGCTCGGTCCATGCGTCGTCTTCTTAGCCCTGATGCCTCCACGCGCCGTCTCCGAGCCACGATGGGTCCAGGCGCCGCTTCCTGCCCCCCGATCGGTCCACGCGCCGTCTACGAGCCCCGATCGGTCCACGCGCCGTCTCCTGAGCGCCGATACGTCCACGCGCAGTCGCCGAGCCCTGATCGGTCCACGCGCTGTCTCCTGAGCCCCGATAGGTACACGCGTCGTCGCCTACACCCCGATCGGTCCACGCGTCGTCTCCTAAGCCCAGCTCGGTCCATGCGTCGTGTTCTTAGCCCCGATGCCTCCACGCGCCGTCTCCGAGCCACGATAGGTCGAGGCGCCGCTTCCTGAGCCCCGATCGATCCACGCGCCGTCTCGTAAGCCACAATCGGTCCACGCGCCGTCTCAGAGCGCCGATCATTTCACGCGCGCGTCTCCTGAGCCCCGATCGTTCCACGCGCCGTCTCCGAGCACCGATCGGTCCACGCGCCGTCTCCTGAGGCCCGATCGGTCCACGCGTCGTCTCCTAAGCCCCGATCGGTTAACGCGCCGTCTCCGAGCCCCAATCGGTCCACGCGCCGTCTCCTGAACCCCGATACGTCCACGCGCAGTCGCCGAGGCCCGATCGGTCCACGCGCCGTCTCCTGAGCCCCGATCGGTCCACGCGTCGTCTCCTAAGCCCTCATCGGTCCACGTGCCGTCTCCGAGCCCCGATGGGTCTACGCGCCGCCTCCTGAGCCCCGATCGATCCACGCATCGTCTCCTGAGCCCCGATCGGTTAACGCGCCGTCTCCGAGCCCCGATCAGTCCACGCGCCGTCTCCTGAGCCCCGGTCGGTTAATGCGCCGTCTCCGAGCCCCGATCGGTCTACGCGCCGTCGCCGAGCCATGATCGGTCCACGCGCGGTCTCCTGAGCCCCGATCGGTCCACGCGCCGTCGCCGAGCCGCGATCGGTTCTCGCGCGGCCTCCTGAGCCCCGGTCGGTCCACGCGCCGCCTACGGAGCCCCGATCGATCCACGCGAATCTCCTGAGCTCCGGTCGGTCGACGCGCCGTCTCCTGAGCCCCGATCGGTCCACGCGTCGTCTCCGAAGCCCCGATCGGTCCACGCACCGTCTCCTGAGCCCCGATCGATCCACGCGCCGTCTTCTGAGCCCCAATCGCTCCACGCGCCGTTTTCTGAGCACCGTTCGATCCACGCGTCGTCTTGAAAGCCCCGATGCCTCCACGCGCCGTCTCCGAACCACGATCGGTCCACGCGTCGTATCCGAAACCCGATCGGTCCACGCGCCGTCGCCGAGCCATGATCGGTCCACGCGCGGCCTCCTGAGCCCCGCTTGGTTCACGCGCCGTATCCGAGCCCCCATCGGTCCACGCGTCGTCTCCGAGCCCCGATCGGTCCACGCGCCGTCGCCGAGCCATGATCGGCCCACGCGAGGCTCCTGAGCCTCGGTCGGTCCGCGAGCCGTCTCCTGAGCCCCGATCGGTCGACGCGCTGTTTCCGAGCCCCGATCGGTCCACGCGTCGTCTCCTAAGCCCCGATCCGTCGCCGCGTCGTCTCCTGAGCCCCGATCGATCCACGCGCCGTCTCCTAAGCCCCGATCGGTGCACGCGCCGTCTCCGAGCGCCGATCGGTTCACGCGCCGTCTCCTGAGCCCCGATCATTCCACGCGATGTCTCCGAGCCCCGATCGGTCCACGAGCCGTTTTCTGAGCACCGTTCGGGCCACGCGTCGTCTTCAAAGCCCCGATGCCTCCACGCGCCGTCTCCGAGCCACGATCGGTCCGTGCGCCGCTTCCTGAGCCCCGATCGGTCCACGCGCCGTCTCCTGGGCCCCGATGCGTCCACGCGCAGTCGCCGAGCCCCGATCGGTCCACGCGGGGTCTCCTGAGCCCCGATCGGTCCACGCGCCGTCTCCTAAGCCCCGGTCGGTCCACGCGCCGTCTCCGAGCCCCGATCGGTCTACGTGTCGTCTCCGAGCACCGTTCGTTCCACGCGCCGTTTCCTGAGCCCCGATCGGTCCATCCGTCGTCTTTTAAGCCCCGATACCTCCACGCGCCGCTTCCTGAGCCGCGATCGGTCCACGCGCCGTCTCCTGGGCCCCGATGCGTCCACGCGCAGTCGCCGAGCCCCGAACGGTCCACGCGGGGTCTCCTGAGCCCCGATCGGTCCACGCGCCGTCTCCGAGCGCCGATCGGTCCACGCGCGGTCTCCAAGCCTCGATCCGTACACGCGCCGTCTCCGAGCCCCGATCGGTCCACGCGTCGTCTCCGAGCACCGTTCGTTCCACGCGCCGTTTCCTGAGCCCCGATCGGTCCATCCGTCGTCTTTTAAGCCCCGATACCTCCACGCGCCGTTTCCGAGCCACGATCGGTCCATGCGCCGCTTCCTGAGCCCCGATAGGTCCACGCGTCGGCTCCTAAGCCTCGATAGGTCCACGCGCGGCCTCCTTAGCCCCGGTCGGTCCACGCGCCGTCTCCGAGCCCCGATCGGTCTACGTGTCGTCTCCGAGCACCGTTCGTTCCACGCGCCGTTTCCTGAGCCCCGATCGGTCCATCCGTCGTCTTTTAAGCCCCGATACCTCCACGCGCCGTCTCCGAGCCACGATCGGTCCAGGCGCCGCTTCCTGAGCCGCGATCGGTCCACGCGCCGTCTCCTGGGCCCCGATGCGTCCACGCGCAGTCGCCGAGCCCCGATCGGTCCACGCGGGGTCTCCTGAGCCCCGATCGGTCCACGCGCCGTCTCCTAAGCCCCGATCGATCCACGCGCCGTCTCCGAGCGCCGCTCGGTTCACGCGCCGTCTCCTGTGCTCCGATCGTTCCACGCGCCGTCTCCGAGCCCCGATCGGTCCACGCGCCGTCTCCTGAGCCCCGATCGTTCCACGCGCCGCCTCCTAAGCCCCGATCGGTCCACGCGTCGTCTCCTAAGCCACCATTGGTCCACGTGCCGTCTCCCAGCCCCGATCGGTCCACGCGCCGTCTCCTAATCCTCAATCTGTCCACGACCCGTCTCCGGGCCCCGATCGGTGAACGCGCCGTCTCCTAAGCCCCGATCGGTCCACGCGCCGTCGCCGAACCCCAATTGGTCCACGCGAAACCGCCTGAGCCCCAGTCGGTCCACGCGCTGTCTCCGAGCCCCGATCGGTCCATGCGTCGTCTCCGAGCCCCGATCGGTCCACGCGCCGTCGCCGAGTCATGATCTATCCACGCGCGGCCTCCTAAGACCCGATCGTTCCACGCGCCGTCTTCGAGCCCCGATCGGTCTACGCATGGTCTCCTAAGCCCCAATCGGTTAACGCGCCGTCCCCGAGCCCCGATCGGTCCACGCGCCGTCTCCTGAGCGACGATACGTCCACGCGCAGTCGCCGAGCCCTGATCGGTCCACGCGCTGTCTCCTGAGCCCCGATAGGTACACGCGTCGTCGCCTACACCCCGATCGATCCACGCGAGTCTCCTGAGCCCCAGTCGGTCCGCGCGCCGTCTCCGAGCGCCGATCGGTTGACGCGCCGTCTCCTGAGCCGCGGTCGGTCCACGCGCCGTCTCCGAGCCCCGATCGGCCCACGCATCGTCTCCTACGCCCCGATCGGCTAACGCGTCGACTCCGAGCCCCGATCGTTCCACGCGCCGTCTCCGAGCACCGATCGGTCCACGCGCCGTCTCAGAGCGCCGATCATTTCACGCCCCGTCTCATGAGCTCCGATCGTTCCACGCGCCGTCTCCGAGCCCCGATCGGTCCACACGCCGTATCCGAGCCCCGATCGGTACGCGTGACGCATTCTAAGCCACGGTCCGTCCACGCGCCGTCTCTGAGCACCGATCGGTCCACGCGCCGCCTTCTAAGCCCCGATCGGTCCACGCGTCGTCTCCTAAGCCACCATTGGTCCACGTGCCGTCTCCCAGCCCCGATCGGTCCACGCGCCGTCTCCTAATCCCCAATCTGTCCACGACCCGTCTCCGGGCCCCGATCGGTGAACGCGCCGTCTCCTAAGCCCCGATCGGTCCACGCGCCGTCGCCGTACCCCAATTGGTCCACGCGAAACCGCCTGAGCCCCAGTCGGTCCACGCGCTGTCTCCGAGCCCCGATCGGTCCACGCGTCGTCTCCGAGCCCCGATCGGTCCACGCGCCGTCGCCGAGTCATGATCTATCCACGCGCGGCCTCCTGAGACCCGATCGTTCCACGCGCCGTCTTCGAGCCCCGATCGGTCCACGCATGGTCTCCTAAGCCCCAATCGGTTAACGCGCCGTCCCCGAGCCCCGATCGGTCCACGCGCCGTCTCCTGAGCGCCGATACGTCCACGCGCAGTCGCCGAGCCCTGATCGGTCCACGCGCTGTCTCCTGAGCCCCGATAGGTACACGCGTCGACGCCTACACCCCGATCGGTCCACGCGTCGTCTCCTAAGCCCCGATCGGTCCACGCGCTGTCTCCTGAGCCCCGATAGGTACACGCGTCGTCGCCTACACCCCGATCGATCCACGCGAGTCTCCTGAGCCCCAGTCGGTCCGCGCGCCGTCTCCGAGCGCCGATCGGTTGACGCGCCGTCTCCTGAGCCCCGGTCGGTCCACGCGCCGTCTCCGAGCCCCGATCGGCCCACGCATCGTCTCCTACGCCCCGATCGGCTAACGCGTCGACTCCGAGCCCCGATCGTTCCACGCGCCGTCTCCGAGCCCCGATCGGTCCGCGTGACGCATTCTAAGCCACGGTCCGTCCACGCGCCGTCTCTGAGCACCGATCGGTCCACGCGCCGTCTCCTGAGCCCCGCTCGGTCCATGCGTCGTCTTCTTAGCCCCGATGCCTCCACGCGTCGTCTCCTAAGCCCCGATCGGTCCACGCGCCGTCTCCGGGCCCCGATCGATCCACGCTAGGCTCCTGAGCCCCGGCCGGTCCGCGCGCCGTCTCCTGAGCCCCGAACGGTCGACGCGTCGTCTCCTGAGCCCCGATCGATCCACGCGCCGTCTCCTAAGCCCCGATCGGTGCACGCGCCGTCTCCGAGCGCCGATCGGTTCACGCGCCGTCTCCTGAGCCCCGATCGTTCCACGCGCCGCCTCCTAAGCCCCGATCTGTCCACGCGTCGTCTCATAAGCCACCATTGGTCCACGTGCCGTCTCCCAGCCCCGATCGGTCCACACGCCGTATCCGAGCCCCGATCGGTCCGCGTGACGCATTCTAAGCCACGGTCCGTCCACGCGCCGTCTCTGAGCACCGATCGGTCCACGCGCCGCCTCCTAAGCCCCGATCGGTCCACGCGTCGTCTCCTAAGCCACCATTGGTCCACGTGCCGTCTCCCAGCCCCGATCGGTCCACGCGCCGTCTCCTAATCCCCAATCTGTCCACGACCCGTCTCCGGGCCCCGATCGGTGAACGCGCCGTCTCCTAAGCCCCGATCGGTCCACGCGCCGTCGCCGTACCCCAATTGGTCCACGCGAAACCGCCTGAGCCCCAGTCGGTCCACGCGCTGTCTCCGAGCCCCGATCGGTCCACGCGTCGTCTCCGAGCCCCGATCGGTCCACGCGCCGTCGCCGAGTCATGATCTATCCACGCGCGGCCTCCTGAGACCCGATCGTTCCACGCGCCGTCTTCGAGCCCCGATCGGTCCACGCATGGTCTCCTAAGCCCCAATCGGTTAACGCGCCGTCCCCGAGCCCCGATCGGTCCACGCGCCGTCTCCTGAGCGCCGATACGTCCACGCGCAGTCGCCGAGCCCTGATCGGTCCACGCGCTGTCTCCTGAGCCCCGATAGGTACACGCGTCGACGCCTACACCCCGATCGGTCCACGCGTCGTCTCCTAAGCCCCGATCGGTCCACGCGCTGTCTCCTGAGCCCCGATAGGTACACGCGTCGTCGCCTACACCCCGATCGATCCACGCGAGTCTCCTGAGCCCCAGTCGGTCCGCGCGCCGTCTCCGAGCGCCGATCGGTTGACGCGCCGTCTCCTGAGCCCCGGTCGGTCCACGCGCCGTCTCCGAGCCCCGATCGGCCCACGCATCGTCTCCTACGCCCCGATCGGCTAACGCGTCGACTCCGAGCCCCGATCGTTCCACGCGCCGTCTCCGAGCACCGATCGGTCCACGCGCCGTCTCAGAGCGCCGATCATTTCACGCCCCGTCTCATGAGCTCCGATCGTTCCACGCGCCGTCTCCGAGCCCCGATCGGTCCACACGCCGTATCCGAGCCCCGATCGGTCCGCGTGACGCATTCTAAGCCACGGTCCGTCCACGCGCCGTCTCTGAGCACCGATCGGTCCACGCGCCGTCTCCTGAGCCCCGCTCGGTCCATGCGTCGTCTTCTTAGCCCCGATGCCTCCACGCGTCGTCTCCTAAGCCCCGATCGGTCCACGCGCCGTCTCCGGGCCCCGATCGATCCACGCTAGGCTCCTGAGCCCCGGCCGTTCCGCGCGCCGTCTCCTGAGCCCCGAACGGTCGAGGCGTCGTCTCCTGAGCCCCGATCGATCCACGCGCCGTCTCCTAAGCCCCGATCGGTCCACACGCTGTGTCGTGAGCCCCGATAGGTACACGCGTCGTCTCCTACGCCCGATCGGTCCACGCGTCGTCTCCTGATCCCAATCGGTCCACGCGGCGCCTCCGGAGCCCCGATCGATCCACGCGAGTCTCCTGAGCCCCAGTCGGTCCGCGCGCCGTCTCCTGAGCCCCGATCATTCCACGCGATGTCTCCGAGCCCCGATCGGTCCACGCGCCGTCTCCTAAGCCCCGATCGGTCCACGCGCCGTCTCCGAGCGCCGATCGGTCCACGCGCGGTCTCCAAGCCTCGATCCGTACACGCGCCGTCTCCGAGCCCCGATCGGACCACGCGTCGTCTCCGAGCACCGTTCGGTCCACGCGCCGTTTCCTGAGCCCCGATCGGTCCATCCGTCGTCTTTTAAGCCCCGATACCTCCACGCGCCATCTCCGAGCCACGATCGGCCCAGGCGCCGCTTCCTGAGCCCCGATCGTTCCACGCGCCGTCTCCGAGCCGCGATCGGTCCACGCGCCGTCTCCGAGCCCCGAACGGTTCACGCACCGTCTCCTGATCCCAATCGGTCCACGCGGCGCCTCCGGAGCCCCGATCGATCCACGCGAGACTCCTGAGCCCCAGTCGGTCAGCGCGCCGTCTCCGGAGCCCCGATCGGTCCACGCGCCGTCTCCTAAGCCCCGTTCGGTCCAAGCGTCTTCTCCTAAACCCCGGTCGGTCCACGCGCCGTCTCCTAAGCCCCGATCGGTGCAGGCGCCGTCTCCGAGCGCCGATCGGTTCACGCGCCATCTCCTGAGCCCCGATCATTCCACGCGATGTCTCCGAGCCCCGATCGGTCCACGAGCCGTTTTCTGAGCACCGTTCGGTCCACGCGTCGTCTTCAAAGCCCCGATGCCTCCACGCGCCGTCTCCGAGCCACGATCGGTCCGTGCGCCGCTTCCAAAGCCCTATCAGTCCAGGCGTCCTCTCCTGATCTCCGATCGGTCCTCGCGCCGTCTCCTAAGCCCCGATCGGTGCACGCGCCGTCTCCGAGCGCCGATCGGTCCACGCGCGGTCTCCAAGCCTCGATCCGTACACGCGCCGTCTCCGAGCCCCGATCGGTCCACGCGTCGTCTCCGAGCACCGTTCGGTCCACGCGCCGTTTCCTGAGCCCCGATCGGTCCACGCGTCGGCTCCTAAGCCTCGATAGGTCCACACGCGGCGTCCTTAGCCCCGGTCGGTCCACGCGCCGTCTCCGAGACGCGATCGGTCCACGCATCGTCTCCTAAGCCCCGATCGGTTAACGCGCCGTCTCCCCGCCCCGATCGGTCCACGCGCCATCTCCTGAGCCCCGATACGTCCACGCGCAGTCGCCGAGCCCCAATCAGTCCACGCGCGGCCTCCTAAGCCCCGATCGGGTCACGCGCCGTCTCCCCGCCCCGATCGGTCCACGCGCCGTCTCCTGAGCCCTGATCCGTCCACGCGCGGCGTCGAGCCGCGATCGGTCCACGCGCGGCCTCCTGAGCCCCAATCGGTCCACGCGTCGTATCCTAAGCCCCGATCCGTCGCCGCGTCGTCTCCTGAGCCCCGATCAATTGACGCGTCTTCTCCTGAGCCCCGATCGCTCGTCGCGCCGTCTCCTGAGCCCCGCTCGGTCCATGCGTCGTGTTCTTAGCCCCGATGCCTCCACGCGCCGTCTCCGAGCCACGATAGGTCGAGGCGCCGCTTCCTGAGCCCCGATCGATCCACGCGCCGTCTCGTAAGCCACAATCGGTCCACGCGCCGTCTCAGAGCGCCGATCATTTCACGCGCCGTCTCCTGAGCCCCGATCGTTCCACGCGCCGTCTCCGAGCACCGATCGGTCCACGCGCCGTCTCCTGAGGCCCGATCGGTCCACGCGTCGTCTCCTAAGCCCCGATCGGTTAACGCGCCGTCTCCGTGCCCCAATCGGTCCACGCGCCGTCTCCTGAACCCCGATACGTCCACGCGCAGTCGCCGAGGCCCGATCGGTCCACGCGCCGTCTCCTGAGCCCCGATCGGTCCACGCGTCGTCTCCTAAGCCCTGATCGGTCCACGTGCCGTCTCCGAGCCCCGATGGGTCTACGCGCCGCCTCCTGAGCCCCGATCGATCCACGCATCGTCTCCTGAGCCCCGATCGGTTAACGCGCCGTCTCCGAGCCCCGATCAGTCCACGCGCCGTCTCCTGAGCCCCGGTCGGTTCATGCGCCGTGTCCGAGCCCCGATCGGTCCACGCGTCGTCTCCGAGCCCCGATCGGTCCACGCGCCGTCGCCGAGTCATGATCTGTCCACGCGCGGCCTCCTGAGACCCGATCGGTCCACGCGCCGTCTCCGAGCCCCGATCGGTCCACGCGTCGTCTCCGAGCCCCGATCGGTCCACGCGCCGTCGCCGAGTCATGATCTGTCCACGCGCGGCCTCCTGAGACCCGATCGGTCCACGCGCCGTCGCCGAGCCGCGATCGGTCCACGAGCGGCCTCCTGAGCCCCGATTGGTTCACGCGCCGTATCCGAGCCCCAATCGGTCCAAGTGCTGTCTCCGAGCCCTGATCGGTGCACGCGTCGTCTCCGAGCCCCGATCGGTCTACGCGCCGTCGCCGAGCCATGATCGGTCCACGCGCGGTCTCCTGAGCCCCGATCGGTCCACGCGCCGTCGCCGAGCCGCGATCGGTTCTCGCGCGGCCTCCTGAGCCCCGGTCGGTCCACGCGCCGCCTACGGAGCCCCGATCGATCCACGCGAATCTCCTGAGCTCCGGTCGGTCGACGCGCCGTCTCCTGAGCCCCGATCGGTCCACGCGTCGTCTCCTAAGCCCCAATTCGTCGACGCGTCGTCTCCTGAGCCCCGATCAATTGACGCGTCTTCTCCTGAGCCCTGATCGCTTCTCGTGCCGCCTCCTGAGCCCCACTCCGTCGAGGCGTCGTCTCCGGAGCCCCGATCAATTGACGTGTCTTCTCCCGAGCCCCGATCGCTCCTCGCGCCATCTCCTGAACCCCGCTCGGTCCATGCGTCGTCTTCTTAGCCCTGATGCCTCCACGCGCCGTCTCCGAGCCACGATGGGTCCAGGCGCCGCTTCCTGCCCCCCGATCGGTCCACGCGCCGTCTACGAGCCCCAATCGGTCCACGCGCCGTCTCCTGAGCGCCGATACGTCCACGCGCAGTCGCCGAGCCCTGATCGGTCCACGCGCTGTCTCCTGAGCCCCGATAGGTACACGCGTCGTCGCCTACACCCCGATCGGTCCACGCGTCGTCTCCTAAGCCCCGATCGGTCCACGCGCCGTCTCCGAGCCCCGATCGGTCCACGCACTGTCTCCTGATCCCCATGGGTCAACGCGGCGCCTCCGGAGCCCCGGTCGATCCACGCGAGGCTCCTGAGCCCCGATCGGACCACGCATCGTCTCCTAAGCCCCAATCGGTTAACGCGCCGTCTCCGAGCCCCGATCGGTCCACGCGCCGTCGCCGAACCCCAATTGGTCCACGCGCAACCGCCTGAGCCCTAGTCGGTCCACGCACTGTCTCCGAGCCCCGATCGGTCCACGCGTCGTCTCCGAGCCCCGATCGGTCCACGCGTCGTCTCCGAGCCCCGATCGGTCCACGCGTCGTCTCCTAAGCCCCGATCGGTCCACGCACCGTCTCCTGAGCCCCGATCGATCCACGCGCCGTCTTCTGAGCCCCAATCGCTCCACGCGCCGTTTTCTGAGCACCGTTCGATCCACGCGTCGTCTTGAAAGCCCCGATGCCTCCACGCGCCGTCTCCGAGCCACGATCGGTCCACGCGTCGTATCCGAAACCCGATCGGTCCACGCGCCGTCGCCGAGCCATGATCGGTCCACGCGCGGCCTCCTGAGCCCCGCTTGGTTCACGCGCCGTATCCGAGCCCCCATCGGTCCACGCGTCGTCTCCGAGCCCCGATCGGTCCACGCGCCGTCGCCGAGCCATGATCGGCCCACGCGAGGCTCCTGAGCCCCGGTCGGTCCGCGAGCCGTCTCCTGAGCCCCGATCGGTCGACGCGCTGTTTCCGAGCCCCGATCGGCCCATGCGTCGTCTTCTAAGCCCCGATGCCTCCACGCGCCGTCTCCGAGCCACAATCGATGCAGGCGCCGATTCGTGAACCCCGATCGGTCCACGCGTCGTCTCCTAAGCCCCGATCCGTCGCCGCGTCGTCTCCTGAGCCCCGATCGATCCACGCGCCGTCTCCTAAGCCCCGATCGGTGCACGCGCCGTCTCCGAGCGCCGATCGGTTCACGCGCCGTCTCCTGAGCCCCGATCATTCCACGCGATGTCGCCGAGCCACGATCGGTCCACGAGCCGTTTTCTGAGCACCGTTCGGACCACGCGTCGTCTTCAAAGCCCCGATGCCTCCACGCGCCGTCTCCGAGCCACGATCGGTCCGTGCGCCGCTTCCTGAGCCCCGATCGGTCCACGCGCCGTCTCCTGGGCCCCCATGCGTCCACGCGCAGTCGCCGAGCCCCGATCGGTCCACGCGGGGTCTCCTGAGCCCCGATCGGTCCACGCGCCGTCTCCTAAGCCCCGGTCGGTCCACGCGCCGTCTCCGAGCCCCGATCGGTCTACGTGTCGTCTCCGAGCACCGTTCGTTCCACGCGCCGTTTCCTGAGCCCCGATCGGTCCATCCGTCGTCTTTTAAGCCCCGATACCTCCACGCGCCGTCTCCGAGCCACGATCGGTCCAGGCGCCGCTTCCTGAGCCCCGATCGATCCACGCGCCGTCTCCGAGCGCCGCTCGGTTCACGCGCCGTCTCCTGTGCTCCGATCGTTCCACGCGCCGTCTCCGAGCCCCGATCGGTCCACGCGCCGTCTTCGAGCCCCGATCGGTCCACGCATGGTCTCCTAAGCCCCAATCGGTTAACGCGCCGTCCCCGAGCCCCGATCGGTCCACGCGCCGTCTCCTGAGCGCCGATACGTCCACGCGCAGTCGCCGAGCCCTGATCGGTCCACGCGCTGTCTCCTGAGCCCCGATAGGTACATGCGTCGTCGCCTACACCCCGATCGGTCCACGCGTCGTCTCCTAAGTCCCGATCGGTCCACGCGCTTTCTCCTGAGCCCCGATAGGTACACGCGTCGTCGCCTACACCCCGATCGATCCACGCGAGTCTCCTGAGCCCCAGTCGGTCCGCGCGCCGTGTCCGAGCCCCGATCGGCCCACGCGCCGTCTCAGAGCGCCGATCATTTCACGCCCCGTCTCCTGAGCTCCGATCGTTCCACGCGCCGTCTCCGAGCCCCGATCGGTCCACACGCCGTATCCGAGCCCCGATCGGTCCGCGTGACGCATTCTAAGCCACGGTCCGTCCACGCGCCGTCTCTGAGCACCGATCGGTCCACGCGCCGTCTCCTGAGCCCCGCTCGGTCCATGCGTCGTCTTCTTAGCCCCGATGCCTCCACGCGTCGTCTCCTAAGCCCCGATCGGTCCACGCGCCGTCTCCGGGCCCCGATCGATCCACGCTAGGCTCCTGAGCCCCGGCCGGTCCGCGCGCCGTCTCCTGAGCCCCGAACGGTCGACGCGTCGTCTCCTGAGCCCCGATCGATCCACGCGCCGTCTCCTAAGCCCCGATCGGTGCACGCGCCGTCTCCGAGCGCCGATCGGTTCACGCGCCGTCTCCTGAGCCCCGATCATTCCACGCGATGTCTCCGAGCCCCGATCGGTCCACGAGCCGTTTTCTGAGCACCGTGCGGTCCACGCGTCGTCTTGAAGCCCCGATGCCTCCACGCGCCGTCTCCGAGCCATGATCGGTCCACGCGTCGTATCCGAAACCCGATCGGTCCACGCGCCGTCGCCGAGCCATGATCGGTCCACGCGCGGCCTCCTGAGCGCCGCTTGGTTCACGCGCCGTATCCGAGCCCCCATCGGTCCACGCGTCGTCTCCGAGCCCCGATCGGTCCACGCGCCGTCGCCGAGCCATGATCGGCCCACGCGAGACTCCTGAGCCCCGGTCGGTCCGCGAGCCGTCTCCTGAGCCCCGATCGGTCGACGCGCTGTTTCCGAGCCCCGATCGGTCCATGCGTCGTCTTCTAAGCCCCGATGCCTCCACGCGCCGTCTCCGAGCCACGATCGGTGCAGGCGCCGATTCGTGAACCCCGATCGGTCCACGCGTCGTCTCCTAAGCCCCGATCCGTCGCCGCGTCGTCTCCTGAGCCCCGATCGATCCACGCGCCGTCTCCTAAGCCACGATCGGTGCACGCGCCGTCTCCGAGCGCCGATCGGTTCACGCGCCGTCTTCTGAGCCCCGATCATTCCACGCGATGTCTCCGAGCCCCGATCGGTCCACGAGCCGTTTTCTGAGCACCGTTCGGTCCACGCGTCGTCTTCAAAGCCCCGATGCCTCCACGCGCCGTCTCCGAGCCACGATCGGTCCGTGCGCCGCTTCCTGAGCCCCGATCGGTCCACGCGCCGTCTCCTGGGCCCCGATGCGTCCACGCGCAGTCGCCGAGCCCCGATCGGTCCACGCGGGGTCTCCTGAGCCCCGATCGGTCCACGCGCCGTCTCCTAAGCCCCGGTCGGTCCACGCGCCGTCTCCGAGCCCCGATCGGTCTACGTGTCGTCTCCGAGCACCGTTCGTTCCACGCGCCGTTTCCTGAGCCCCGATCGGTCCATCCGTCGTCTTTTAAGCCCCGATACCTCCACGCGCCGTCTCCGAGCCACGATAGGTCCAGGCGCCGCTTCCTGAGCCGCGATCGGTCCACGCGCCGTCTCCTGGGCCCCGATCAATCCACGCGCCGTCTCTGAACGCCGCTCGGTTCACGCGCCGTCTCCTGTGCTCCGATCGTTCCACGCGCCGTCTCCGAGCCCCGATCGGTCCACGCGCCGTCTCCTGAGCCCCGATCGTTCCACGCGCCGCCTCCTAAGCCCCGATCGGTCCACGCGTCGTCTCCTAAGCCACCATTGGTCCACGTGCCGTCTCCCAGCCCCGATCGGTCCACGCGCCGTCTCCTAATCCCCAATCTGTCCACGACCCGTCTCCGGGCCCCGATCGGTGCACGCGCCGTCTCCTAAGCCCCGATCGGTCCACGCGCCGTCGCCGAACCCCAATTGGTCCACGCGAAACCGCCTGAGCCCCAGTCGGTCCACGCGCCGTCTCCGGGCCCCGATCGATCCACGCTAGGCTCCTGAGCCCCGGCCGGTCCGCGCGCCGTCTCCTGAGCCCCGAACGGTCGACGCGTCGTCTCCTGAGCCCCGATCGATCCACGCGCCGTCTCCTAAGCCCCGATCGGTGCACGCGCCGTCTCCGAGCGCCGATCGGTTCACGCGCCGTCTCCTGAGCCCCGATCATTCCACGCGATGTCTCCGAGCCCCGATCGGTCCACGAGCCGTTTTCTGAGCACCGTGCGGTCCACGCGTCGTCTTCAAAGCCCCGATGCCTCCACGCGCCGTCTCCGAGCCACGATCGGTCCGTGCGCCGCTTCCAAAGCCCTATCAGTCCAGGCGTCCTCTCCTGATCTCCGATCGGTCCACTCGCCGTCTCCTAAGCCCCGATCGGTGCACGCGCCGTCTCCGAGCGCCGATCGGTTCACGCGCCGTCTCCTGAGCCCCGATCATTCCACGCGATGTCTCCGAGCCCCGATCGGTCCACGCGCCGTCTCCTAAGCCCCGATCGGTCCACGCGCCGTCTCCGAGCGCAGATCGGTCCACGCGCGGTCTCCAAGCCTCGATCCGTACACGCGCCGTCTCCGAGCCCCGATCGGTCCACGCGTCGTCTCCGGGCACCGTTCGGTCCACGCGCCGTTTCCTGAGCCTCGATCGGTCCATCCGTCGTCTTTTAAGCCCCGATACCTCCACGCGCCGTCTCCTACGCCCGATCGGTCCACGCGTCGTCTCCTGATCCCAATCGGTCCACGCGGCGCCTCCGGAACCCCGATCGATCCAGGCGAGTCTCCTGAGCCCCAGTCGGTCCGCGCGCCGTCTCCGGAGCCCCGATCGGTCCACGCGCCGTCTCCTAAGCCCCGTTCGGTCCAAGCGTCTTCTCCTAAACCCCGGGCGGTCCACGCGCCGTCTCCGAGCCGCGATCGGTCCACGCATCTTCTCCTAAGCCCCGATCGGTTAACGCGCCGTCTCCCCGCCCCGATCGGTCCACGCGCCATCTCCTGAGCCCCGATACGTCCACGCGCAGTCGCCGAGCCCCAATCAGTCCACGCGCGGCCTCCTAAGCCCCGGTCGGGTCACGCGCCGTCTCCCCGCCCCGATCGGTCCACGCGCCGTCTCCTGAGCCCTGATCCGTCCACGCGCGGCGTCGAGCCGCGATCGGTCCACGCGCGGCCTCCTGAGCCCCAATCGGTCCACGCGTCGTATCCTAAGCCCCGATCCGTCGCCGCGTCGTCTCCTGAGCCCCGATCAATTGACGCGTCTTCTCCTGAGCCCCGATCGTTCCTCGCGCCGTCTCCTGAGCCCCGCTCGGTCCATGCGTCGTGTTCTTAGCCCCGATGCCTCCACGCGCCGTCTCCGAGCCACGATAGGTCGAGGCGCCGCTTCCTGAGCCCCGATCGATCCACGCGCCGTCTCGTAAGCCACAATCGGTCCACGCGCCGTCTCAGAGCGCCGATCATTTCACGCGCCGTCTCCTGAGCCCCGATCGTTCCACTCGCCGTCTCCGTGCACCGATCGGTCCATGCGCCGTCTCCTGAGGCCCGATCGGTCCACGCGTCGTCTCCTAAGCCCCGATCGGTTAACGCGCCGTCTCCGAGCCCCAATCGGTCCACGCGCCGTCTCCTGAACCCCGATACGTCCACGCGCAGTCGCCGAGGCCCGATCGGTCCACGCGCCGTCTCCTGAGTCCCGATCGGTCCACGCGTCGTCTCCTAAGCCCTGATCGGTCAACGTGCCGTCTCCGAGCCCCGATGGGTCTACGCGCCGACTCCTGAGCCCCGATCGATCCACGCATCGGCTCCTGAGCCCCGGTCGGTCCACGCGTCGTCTTCGAGCACCGATCGATCCACGCGCCGTTTCCTGGGCCCCAATCAGTCCACGCGCGGCCTCCTGAGCCCCGGTCGGTTCACGCGCCGTCTCCCCGCCCCGATCGGTCCACGCGCCGTCTCCTGAGCCCTGATCCGTCCACGCGCGGCGTCGAGCCGCGATCGGTCCACGCGCGGCCTCCTGAGCCCCAATCGGTCCACGCGTCGTATCCTACGCCCCGATCCGTCGCCGCGTCGTCTCCTGAGCCCCGATCAATTGACGCGTCTTCTCCTGAGCCCCGATCGCTCCTCGCGCCGTCTCCTGAGCCCCGCTCGGTCCATGCGTCGTGCTCTTAGCCCCGATGCCTCCACGCGCCGTCTCCGAGCCACGATAGGTCGAGGCGCCGCTTCCTGAGCCCCGATCGATCCACGCGCCGTCTCGTAAGCCACAATCGGTCCACGCGCCGTCTCAGGGCGCCGATCGTTTCACGCGCCGTTTCCTGAGCCCCGATCGTTCCACGCGCCGTCTCCGAGCCCCGATCGGTCCACGCGGCGTCTCCTGAGCCCCGATCGGTTCACGCATCGTCTCCTAAGCCCCGATACGTCTACACGCCGTATCCGAGCCCCGATCGTTCCGCGTGACGCATTCTAAGCCACGGTCCGTCCACGCGCCGTCTCCGAGCACCGATCGGTCCACGCGCCGTCTCCGAGCCCCGATCGGTCCACGCACTGTTTCCTGATCCCCATGGGTCAACGCGGCGCCTCCGGAGCCCCGACCGATCCACGCGAGGCTCCTGAGCCCCGATCGGACCACGCATCGTCTCCTAAGCCCCAATCGGTTAACGCGCCGTCTCCGAGCCCCGATCGGTCCACGCGCCGTCGCCGAACCCCAATTGATCCACGCGCAACCGCCTGAGCCCCAGTCGGTCCACGCACTGTCTCCGAGCCCCGATTGGTCCACGCGTCGTCTCCGAGCCCCGATCGGTCCACGCGTCGTCTCCTAAGCCCCGATCGGTCCACGCACCGTCTCCTGAGCCCCGATCGATCCACGCGCCGTCTCCTGAGCCCCAATCGCTCCACGCGCCGTTTTCTGAGCACCGTTCAGTCCACGCGTCGTCTTGAAAGCCCCGATGCCTCCACGCGCCGTCTCCGAGCCACGATCGGTCCACGCGTCGTATCCGAAACCCGATCGGTCCACGCGCCGTCGCCGAGCCATGATCGGTCCACGCGCGGCCTCCTGAGCCCCGCTTGGTTCACGCGCCGTATCCGAGCCCCCATCGGTCCACGCGTCGTCTCCGAGCCCCGATCGGTCCACGCGCCGTCGCCGAGCCATGATCGGCCCACGCGAGGCTCCTGAGCCCCGGTCGGTCCGCGAGCCGTCTCCTGAGCCCCGATCGGTCGACGCGCTGTTTCCGAGCCCCGATCGGTCCATCCGTCGTCTTTTAAGCCCCGATACCTCCACGCGCCGTCTCCGAGCCACGATCGGTCCAGGCGCCGCTTCCTGAGCCCCGATCGGTCCACGCGTCGGCTCCTAAGCCTCGATAGGTCCACGCGCGGCCTCCTGAGCCCCGATCGTTCCACGCGCCGTCTCCGAGCCGCGATCGGTCCACGCGCCGTCTCCGAGCCCCGAACGGTTCACGCACCGTCACCTGATCCCAATCGGTCCACGCGGCGCCTCCGGAGCCCCGATCGATCCACGCGAGTCTCCTGAGCCCCAGTCGGTCCGCGCGCCGTCTCCTGAGCCCTGATTGATCGACGCGTCGTCTCCTGAGCCCTGATCGATCCACGCGTCGTCTCCTGAGCTCCGATCGCGCCACACGCTGTTTCCTGAGCCCCGATCGGTCCACGCGTCATCTCCTGATCTCCGATCGGTCCACGCGCCGTCTCCTAAGCCCCGATCGGTCCATGCGCCGTCTCCGAGCGCCGATCGGTTGAGGCGCCGTCTCCAGAGCCCCGATCGTTCCACGCGCCGTCTCCTGAGCCCCAATCGGTCCACACGCTGTGTCGTGAGCCCCGATAGGTACACGCGTCGTCTCCTACGCCCGATCGGTCCACGCGTCGTCTCCTGATCCCAATCGGTCCACGCGGCGCCTCCGGAGCCCCGATCGATCCACGCGAGTCTCCTAAGCCCCGTTCGGTCCAAGCGTCTTCTCCTAAACCCCGGTCGGTCCACGCGCCGTCTCCTAAGCCCCGATCGGTGCACGCGCCGTCTCCGAGCGCCGATCGGTTCACGCGCCGTCTCCTGAGCCCCGATCATTCCACGCGATGTCTCCGAGCCCCGATCGGTCCACGAGCCGTTTTCTGAGCACCGTTCGGTCCACGCGTCGTCTTCAAAGCCCCGATGCCTCCACGCGCCGTCTCCGAGCCACGATCGGTCCGTGCGCCGCTTCCAAAGCCCTATCAGTCCAGGCGTCCTCTCCTGATCTCCGATCGGTCCACGCGCCGTCTCCTAAGCCCCGATCGGTGCACGCGCCGTCTCCGAGCGCCGATCGGTTCACGCGCCGTCTCCTGAGCCCCGATCATTCCACGCGATGTCTCCGAGCCCCGATCGGTCCACGCGCCGTCTCCTAAGCCCCGATCGGTCCACGCGCCGTCTCCGAGCGCCGATCGGTCCACGCGCGGTCTCCAAGCCTCGATCCGTACACGCGCTGTCTCCGAGCCCCGATCGGTCCACGCGTCGTCTCCGAGCACCGTTCGGTCCACGCGCCGTTTCCTGAGCCCCGATCGGTCCACGCGTCGGCTCCTAAGCCTCGATAGGTCCACGCGCGGCCTCCTAAGCCACAATCGGTCCACGCGCCGTCTCAGAGCGCCGATCATTTCACGCGCCGTTTCCTGAGCCCCGATCGTTCCACGCGCCGTCTCCGAGCCCCGATCGGTCCACGCGGCGTCTCCTGAGCCCCGATCGGTTCACGCATCGTCTCCTAAGCCCCGATACGTCTACACGCCGTATCCGAGCCCCGATCGGTCCGCGTGACGCATTCTAAGCCACGGTCCGTCCACGCGCCGTCTCCGAGCACCGATCGGTCCACGCGCCGTCTCCTGAGCCCCGATCGGTCCACGCGTCGTCTCCTAAGCCCTGATCGGTCCACGTGCCGTCTCCGAGCCCCGATGGGTCTACGCGCCGCCTCCTGAGCCCCGATCGATCCACGCATCGTCTCCTGAGCCCCGATCGGTTAACGCGCCGTCTCCGAGCCCCGATCAGTCCACGCGCCGTCTCCTGAGCCCCGGTCGGTTCATGCGCCGTCTCCGAGCCCCGATCGGTCCACGCGTCTTCTCCGAGCCCCGATCGGTCCACGCGCCGTCGCCGAGTCATGATCTGTCCACGCGCGGCCTCCTGAGACCCGATCGGTCCACGCGCCGTCGCCGAGCCGCGATCGGTCCACGAGCGGCCTCCTGAGCCCCGATTGGCTCACGCGCCGTATCCGAGCCCCAATCGGTCCAAGCGCTGTCTCCGAGCCCTGATCGGTGCACGCGTCGTCTCCGAGCCCCGATCGGTCTACGCGCCGTCGCCGAGCCATGATCGGTCCACGCGCGGCCTCCTGAGCCCCGATCGGTCCACGCGCCGTCGCCGAGCCGCGATCGGTTCTCGCGCGGCCTCCTGAGCCCCGGTCGGTCCACGCGCCGCCTACGGAGCCCCGATCGATCCACGCGAATCTCCTGAGCTCCGGTCGGTCGACGCGCCGTCTTCTGAGCCGCGATCGGTCCACGCGTCGTCTCCTAAGCCCCGATTCGTCGACGCGTCGTCTCCTGAGCCCCGATCAATTGACGCGTCTTCTCCTGAGCCCTGATCGCTTCTCGTGCCGCCTCATGAGCCCCACTCCGTCGAGGCGTCGTCTCCGGAGCCCCGATCAATTGACGTGTCTTCTCCTGAGCCCCGATCGCTCCTCGCGCGATCTCCTGAACCCCGCTCGGTCCATGCATCGTCTTCTTAGCCCTGATGCCTCCACGCGCCGTCTCCGAGCCACGATGGGTCCATGCGCCGCTTCCTGCGCCCCGATCGGTCCACACGCAGTCTCCGAGCCCCGATCGGTCCGCGTGCCGCATTCTAAGCCACGGTCCATCCACGCGCCGTCTCCGAGCCCCGAGATCCGTCGCCGCGTCGTCTCCTGAGCCCCGATCAATTGACGCGTCTTCTCCTGAGCCCCGATCGCTCCTCGCGCCGTCACCTGAGCTCCGCTCGGTCCCTGCGTCGTCTTCTTAGCCCCGATGCCTCCACGCGCCTCATCCGAGCCACAATCGGTCTAGGCGTCGCTTCCTGAGCCCCGATCGGTCCACGCGCCGTCTCCTAAGCCCCAATCGGTCCACGCGCCGTCTCCTAAGCCCCGATCGGTCCACGCGCCGATCGGTTCACGCGCCGTCTCCTGAGCCCCGATCGTTCCACCCGCCATCTCCGAGCCCCGATCGGTCCACGCGCCGTCTCCTAAGCCCCGATCGGTCCACGCGCCTTCTCCTAAGCCCCGATCGGTCCACGTGCCGTCTCCGAGCCTCGATCGGTCCACGCGCCGTCTCCTGAGCCCCGATCGTTCCACGCGCCGTCTCCTAAGCCGCGATCCGTCCACGGGCCGTCTCCGAGCTGCTATCGCTAAACGCGCCGTCACCAAGCCCTGATCCGTACACGCGCCGTCTCCTGAGCCCCGATCGGTCAACGCGCCGTTCCCTAAGCTCCGATCCATCCACGCGCAGTGTCCTGAGCCCCGATCGGTCCACGCGCCGTCTTCGAGCGCCGATCGGTCCACGCAACGTTTCCTAAGCCCCAATCGGTTCACGCGCCGTCTCCTGAGCCCCGATCGTTCTACGCGCCGTCTCCGAGCCCCGATCCGTCCACGCGCAGTCGCCGAGCCCCGATCGGTTCACGCGCGGTCTCCTGAGCCCCAGTCGGTACACGCTCTGTCTCCGAGCCCCGATCGGTCCACGCATCGTCTCGTAAGCCCCGCTCGGTTAACCCGTCGTTTCGGAGACCCATCGGTTCACGCGCCGTCTCCTGAGCCCCGGTCGTTCTACGCGCCGTCTCCGAGCCCCGATCCGTCCACGCGCAGTCGCCAAGCCCCGATCTGTCCACGCGCCGTCTCCGAGCCCCGATCGGTTCACGGATCGTCTCCTAAGACCCGACCGGTTCACCCGCCGTCTCCTGAGCCCCGGTCGGTCCACGCGCCGTCTCCGAGCCTCGGTCGATCCACGTACCGTCTCCGAAGCCCCTATCGGTCCACGCGCCGTCTGCTGAGCCCCGATCGGTCTACGCATCGTCTCCTAAGCCCCGATACGTCCACACGCCGTATCCGAGCCCCGATCGGTCCACGTGACGCATTCTAAGCCCCGATCGGTCCACGCCCCGTCTCCGAGCACCGATTGGTTCACGCGCCGTCTCCTGAGACTCGATCCGTCCACGCGCTGTCTCCTGAGCCCCGATCGGTCGACGCGTCCTCTGCTAAACCCCAATCGGTCCACGCCCCGTCTCCGAGCGCCGATCGGTTCACGCGTCGTCTCCTGAGTCCCGATCCGTCCACTCACTGTCTCCTGAGCCCCGATCGGTCGACGCGTCCTCTGCTAAACCTCGATCGGTCCACGTGTCGTCTCCTGAGCCCCGATCGGTCGACGGGTCCTCTCCTAAGCCCCGATCGGTCCACGCGTCTTCTCCTGAGCTCCGATCAGTCCACGCGTCGTCTTCTAAGCCCCGATAACGTCCACACGCCGTCTCCGAGCCCCGATGGGTCCCCGCGTTGCCTCCTGAGCCCCGATCGGTCCACGCGAGTCTCCTGAGCCCCGGTCGGTCCACGCGCCGTCTCCTGAGCCCCGGTCGTTCCACGCGTCGTCTCCTAAGCCCCGATCGGTCCACGTATCGTTTCCTAAGCTCCGATCCATCGACGCGTCGTCTCCTGAGCCCCGATCAATTGACGCGTCTTCTCCTGAGCCCCGATCGCTCCTCGCGCCGTCTCCTGAGCCCCGCTCGGTCCATGTGTCGTCTTCTTAGCCCCGATGAGTCTACGCGCCGTCTCCGATCCACGACCGGTTCAGGCGCCGCTTCCTGAGCCCCGATCGGTCCACGCGCCGTCTCCTAAGCCCCAATCGGTCCACGCACCGCCTCCTGCGCCCCGATCGGTCTGCGCTCCGTCTCCTGAGCCCCGATCGGTCCACGCGCCGTCTCGTGAGCCCCGATCGGTCCACGCGCCGTCTCCTAAGCCCCAATCTGTCCACGACACGTCTCCGGGCCCCGATCGGTGCACGCGCCATCTCCTAACCCCCGATCGGTCCACGCCCCGTCTCCGAGTGCCGATCGGTTCACGCGCCGTCTCCTGAGACCGATCCGTCCACGCGCCGTCTCCTGAGCCCCGATCGGTCGACGGGTCCTCTCCTAAGCCCCCATCGGTCCACGCGTCGTCTCCTAAGCCCCGATCGGTTCACGCGTCGTCTTCTAAGCCCCGATCCGTCGACGCGTCGTCTCCTGAGCCCCGATCAATTGACGCGTCTTCCCCTGAGCCCCGATCGCTCCTCGCGCCGTCTCCTGGGCCCCGCTCGGTCCATATGTCGTCTTTTTAGCCCCGATGCCTCCACGCGCCGTCTCCGAGCCACGATCGGTTCAGGCGCCGCTTCCTGAACCCCGATCGACCCACGCGCCGTCTCCTAAGCCCCAATCGGTCCACGCGCCGCCTCCTGAGCCCCGATTGGTCCACACGCCGTCTCCTGAGTCCCGATCGGTCCACGCGCGGCCTCCTAAGCCCCGATCGTTCCACGCGCCGTCTCCGAGCCCCGATCGGTTCACGCGCCGTCTCCTGAACCTCGATCGGTCCACGCGTCGTTCCCGAAGCCCCGATCCATCCACGCGCAGTCTCCCGAGCCCCAATCGGTCCACGCGCCGTCTCCTGAGCCCCGATCGGTCCACGCGCCGTCTCCTCAGCCCCGATCGGTCCACGCGTCGTCTTCGAGCACCGATCGGTCCACGCGCCGTCTCAGAGCGCCGATCATTTCACGCCCCGTCTCCTGAGCTCCGATCGTTCCACGCGCCGTCTCCGAGCCCCGATCGGTCCACGCGCCGTCTCCTGAGCCCCAATCGGTCCACTCGCTGTCTCGTGAGCCCCGATAGGTACACGCGTCGTGTCCTACGCCCCGATCGGTACACGCGTCGTCTCCTAAGCCCCGATCGGTCCACGCGCTGTCTCCGAGCGCCGATCGGTTCACGCGCCGTCTCCTGAGCCCCGATCGGTCCACGCGCTGTCTCCGAGCGCCGATCGGTTCACGCGCCGTCTCCTGAGCCCCGATCGGTCCACGCGCTGTCTCCGAGCGCCGATCGGTTCACGCGCCGTCTCCTGAGCCCCGATCATTCCTCGTACCGTCTCCGAGCCCCGATCGGTCCACGTACCGTCTCCGAAGCCCCGATCGGTCCACGCGCCGTCTCCTGAGCCCCGATCGGTCCACGCGTCGACTCCTAAGCCCCGATCGGTTCACGCGCCGTATCCGAGCCCCAATCTGTCCACGACCCGTCTCCGGGCCCCGATCGGTGCACTCGCCGTCTCCTAAGCCCCGATCGGTCCACGCGCCGTCTCCGAGCCCCGATCGGTCCACGCGCCGTCTCCTGAGCGCCGATACGTCCACGCGCAGTCGCCGAGCCCTGATCGGTCCACGCGCTGTCTCCTGAGCCCCGATAGGTACACGCGTCGTCGCCTACACCCCGATCGGTCCACGCGTCGTCTCCTAAGCCCCGATCGGTCCACGCGCCGTCTCCGAGCCCCGATCGGTCCACGCACTGTCTCCTGATCCCCATGGGTCAACGCGGCGCCTCCGGAGCCCCGATCGATCCACGCGAGGCTCCTGAGCCCCGATCGGACCACGCATCGTCTCCTAAGCCCCAATCGGTTAACGCGCCGTCTCCGAGCCCCGATCGGTCCACGCGCCGTCGCCGAACCCCAATTGGTCCACGCGCAACCGCCTGAGCCCCAGTCGGTCCACGCACTGTCTCCGAGCCCCGATCGGTCCACGCGTCGTCTTGAAAGCCCCGATGCCTCCACGCGCCGTCTCCGAGCCACGATCGGTCCACGCGTCGTATCCGAAACCCGATCGGTCCACGCGCCGTCGCCGAGCCATGATCGGTCCACGCGCGGCCTCATGAGCCCCGCTTGGTTCACGCGCCGTATCCGAGCCCCCATCGGTCCACGCGTCGTCTCCGAGCCCCGATCGGTCCACGCGCCGTCGCCGAGCCATGATCGGCCCACGCGAGGCTCCTGAGCCCCGGTCGGTCCGCGAGCCGTCTCCTGAGCCCCGATCCATCCACGCGCAGTCGCCGAGCCCCGATCGGTCCACGCGCGGTCTACTGAGCTCCGGTCGGTCCACACGCCGCTGCGAACCCCAATTGGTCCACGCGCAACCTCTCGTGCCCCGTCGGTAAACGCGCTGTCTCCGAGCCCCGATCGGTCCACGTATGTTCTCCTAAGCCCCAATTAGTCCACGCGCCGTCTCCTAAGCCCCGATCTGCCCACGGGCCGTCTCCGAGCTCCGATCGGTCCACGCGCCGTCTCGAAGCCTCGATCCGTACACGCGCCGTCTCCGAGCCCCGATCGGTCCACGCGTCGTCTCCGAGCACCGTTCGTTCCACGCGCCGTTTCCTGAGCCCCGATCGGTCCATCCGTCGTCTTTTAAGCCCCGATACCTCCACGCGCCGTCTCCGAGCCACGATCGGTCCAGGCGCCGCTTCCTGAGCCCCGATCGGTCCACGCGTCGGCTCCTAAGCCTCGATAGGTCCACGCGCGGCCTCCTTAGCCCCGGTCGGTCCACGCGCCGTGTCCGAGCCGCGATCGGTACCCGCATCGTCTCCTAAGCCCCGAACGGTTAACGCGCCGTCTCCCCGCCCCGATCGGTCCACGCGCCATCTCCTGAGCCCCGATACATCCACGCGCAGTCGCCGAGCCCCAATCAGTCCACGCGCGGCCTCCTGAGCCCCGGTCGGTTCACGCGCCGTCTCCCCGCCCCGATCGGTCCACGCGCCGTCTCCTGAGCCCTGATCCGTCCACGCGCGGCGTCGAGCCGCGATCGGTCCACGCGCGGCCTTCTGAGCCCCAATCGGTCCACGCGTCGTATCCTAAGCCCCGATCCGTCGCCGCGTCGTCTCCTGAGCCCCGATCAATTGACGCGTCTTCTCCTGAGCCCCAAACGCTCCTCGCGCCGTCACCTGAGCCCCGCTCGGTCCCTGCGTCGTCTTCTTAGCCCCGATGCCTCCACGCGCCTCATCCGAGCCACGATCGGTCTAGGTGTCGCTTCCTGAGCCCCGATCGGTCCACGCGCCGTCTCCTAAGCCCCAATCGGTCCACGCGCCGTCTCCTAAGCCCCGATCGGTCCACGCGCCGATCGGTTCACGCGCCGTCTCCTGAGCCCCGATCGTTCCACGCGCCATCTCCGAGCCCCGATCGGTCCACGCGCCGTCTCCTAAGCCCCGATCGGTCCACGCGCCTTCTCCTAAGCCCCGATCGGTCCACGTGCCGTCTCCGAGCCTCGACCGGTCCACGCGCCGTCTCCTGAGCCCCGATCGGTCCACGCGCCGTCTCCTGAGCCCCGATCGTTCTACGCTCCGTCTCCGAGCCCCGATCCGTCCACGACACGTCTCCGGGCCCCGATCGGTGGACGCGCCGTCTCCTAACCCCCGATCGGTCCACGCCCCGTCTCCGAGTGCCGATCGGTTCACGCGCCGTCTCCTGAGACCGATCCGTCCACGCGCCGTCTCCTGAGCCCCGATCGGTCGACGGGTCCTCTCCTAAGCCCCGATCGGTCCACGCGTCTTCTCCTGAGCCCCGATCTGCCCACGGCCCGTCTCCGAGCTCCGATCGGTCCACGCGCCGTCTCGAAGCCTCGATCCGTACACGCGTCGTCTCCGAGCCCCGATCGGTCCACGCGCCATCGCCGAACCCCGATCGGTCCACGCGTCGTCTCCTGAGCCCCGATCAATTGACGCGTCTTCTCCTGAGCCCCGATCGCTCCTCGCGCCGTCTCCTGAGCCCCGCTCGGTCCATGCGTCGTCTTCTTAGCCCCGATGCCTCCACGCGCCGTCTCCTAAGCCCCGATCTGCCCACGGGCCGCTTCCGAGCTCCGATCGGTCCACGCGCGGTCTCCAAGCCTCGATCCGTACACGCGCTGTCTCCGAGCCCCGATCGGTCCACGCGCCGTCTCCTGAGCCCCGATCGGTTCACGCATCGTCTCCTAAGCCCCGATACGTCCACACGCCGTATCCGAGCTCCGATCGGTCCGCGTGACGCATTTTAAGTCACGGTCCGTCCACGCGCCGTCTCCGAGCACCGATCGGTCCACGCGCCGCCTCCTAAGCCCCGATCGGTCCACGCGTCGTCTCCTAAGCCCCGATCGGTCCACGCGTCGTCTCCGAGCACCGTTCGGTCCACGCGCGGCCTCCTGAGCCCCGGTCGGTTCACGCGCCGTCTCCCCGCCCCGATCGGTCCACGCGCCGTGTCCTGAGCCCTGATCCGTCTACGCACGGCGTCGAGCCGCGATCGGTCCACGCGCGGCCTCCTGAGCCCCAATCGGTCCACGCGTCGTCTCCTAAGCCCCGATCGGTCCGTGCGCCGTCTCCGAGCCCCGATCGGTCCACGCACCATCTCATGCTCCCCAATCGGTCCAAGCGCCGCCTCCGGAGCCCTGATCGATCCACGCGAATCTCCTGAGCTCCGGTCGGTCCTCGTACCGTCTCCGAGCCCCGATCGGTCCACGTACCGTCTCCGAAGCCCCGATCGGTCTACGCGCCGTCCCCTGAGCCCCGATCGGTCCACGCGTCGTCTCCTAAGCCCCGATCGGTTCACGCGCCGTATCCGAGCCCCAATCGGTCCACGCGCCGTCTCCTAAGCTCCAATCGGTCCACGCGCCGTCCCCTGAGCCCCGATACGTCGACGCGCAGACGCCGAGCCCCGATCGGTCCACGCGCTGTCTCCTGAGCCCCGATAGGTACACGCGTCGTCTCCTACACCCCGATCGGTCCACGCGTCGTCTCCTAAGCCCCGATGCCTCCACGCGCCGTCGCCGAGCCGCGATCGGTCCACGAGCGGCCTCCTGAGCCCCGATTGGTTCACGCGCCGTATCCGAGCCCCAATCGGTCCAAGTGCTGTCTCCGAGCCCTGATCGGTGCACGCGTCGTCTCCGAGCCCCGATCGGTCTACGCGCCGTCGCCGAGCCATGATCGGTCCACGCGCGGTCTCCTGAGCCCCGATCGGTCCACGCGCCGTCGCCGAGCCGCGATCGGTTCTCGCGCGGCCTCCTGAGCCCCGGTCGGTCCACGCGCCGCCTACGGAGCCCCGATCGATCCACGCGAATCTCCTGAGCTCCGGTCGGTCGACGCGCCGTCTCCTGAGCCCCGATCGGTCCACGCGTCGTCTCCTAAGCCCCGATTCGTCGACGCGTCGTCTCCTGAGCCCCGATCAATTGACGCGTCTTCTCCTGAGCCCTGATCGCTTCTCGTGCCGCCTCCTGAGCCCCACTCCGTCGAGGCGTCGTCTCCGGAGCCCCGATCAATTGACGTGTCTTCTCCTGAGCCCCGATCGCTCCTCGCGCCATCTCCTGAACCCCGCTCGGTCCATGCGTCGTCTTCTTAGCCCTGATGCCTCCACGCGCCGTCTCCGAGCCACGATGGGTCCAGGCGCCGCTTCCTGCCCCCCGATCGGTCCACGCGCCGTCTACGAGCCCCGATCGGTCCACGCGCCGTCTCCTGAGCGCCGATACGTCCACGCGCAGTCGCCGAGCCCTGATCGGTCCACGCGCTGTCTCCTGAGCCCCGATAGGTACACGCGTCGTCGCCTACACCCCGATCGGTCCACGCGTCGTCTCCTAAGCCCAGCTCGGTCCATGCGTCGTGTTCTTAGCCCCGATGCCTCCACGCGCCGTCTCCGAGCCACGATAGGTCGAGGCGCCGCTTCCTGAGCCCCGATCGATCCACGCGCCGTCTCGTAAGCCACAATCGGTCCACGCGCCGTCTCAGAGCGCCGATCATTTCACGCGCGCGTCTCCTGAGCCCCGATCGTTCCACGCGCCGTCTCCGAGCACCGATCGGTCCACGCGCCGTCTCCTGAGGCCCGATCGGTCCACGCGTCGTCTCCTAAGCCCCGATCGGTTAACGCGCCGTCTCCGAGCCCCAATCGGTCCACGCGCCGTCTCCTGAACCCCGATACGTCCACGCGCAGTCGCCGAGCCATGATCGGTCCTCGCGCGGCCTCCTGAGCCCCGGTCGGTCCACGCGCCGCCTACGGAGCCCCGATCGATCCACGCGAATCTCCTGAGCTCCGGTCGGTCGACGCGCCGTCTCCTGAGCCCCGATCGGTCCACGCGTCGTCTCCGAAGCCCCGATCGGTCCACGCACCGTCTCCTGAGCCCCGATCGATCCACGCGCCGTCTTCTGAGCCCCAATCGCTCCACGCGCCGTTTTCTGAGCACCGTTCGATCCACGCGTCGTCTTGAAAGCCCCGATGCCTCCACGCGCCGTCTCCGAACCACGATCGGTCCACGCGTCGTATCCGAAACCCGATCGGTCCACGCGCCGTCGCCGAGCCATGATCGGTCCACGCGCGGCCTCCTGAGCCCCGCTTGGTTCACGCGCCGTATCCGAGCCCCCATCGGTCCACGCGTCGTCTCCGAGCCCCGATCGGTCCACGCGCCGTCGCCGAGCCATGATCGGCCCACGCGAGGCTCCTGAGCCTCGGTCGGTCCGCGAGCCGTCTCCTGAGCCCCGATCGGTCGACGCGCTGTTTCCGAGCCCCGATCGGTCCACGCGTCGTCTCCTAAGCCCCGATCCGTCGCCGCGTCGTCTCCTGAGCCCCGATCGATCCACGCGCCGTCTCCTAAGCCCCGATCGGTGCACGCGCCGTCTCCGAGCGCCGATCGGTTCACGCGCCGTCTCCTGAGCCCCGATCATTCCACGCGATGTCTCCGAGCCCCGATCGGTCCACGAGCCGTTTTCTGAGCACCGTTCGGGCCACGCGTCGTCTTCAAAGCCCCGATGCCTCCACGCGCCGTCTCCGAGCCACGATCGGTCCGTGCGCCGCTTCCTGAGCCCCGATCGGTCCACGCGCCGTCTCCTGGGCCCCGATGCGTCCACGCGCAGTCGCCGAGCCCCGATCGGTCCACGCGGGGTCTCCTGAGCCCCGATCGGTCCACGCGCCGTCTCCTAAGCCCCGGTCGGTCCACGCGCCGTCTCCGAGCCCCGATCGGTCTACGTGTCGTCTCCGAGCACCGTTCGTTCCACGCGCCGTTTCCTGAGCCCCGATCGGTCCATCCGTCGTCTTTTAAGCCCCGATACCTCCACGCGCCGTTTCCGAGCCACGATCGGTCCAGGCGCCGCTTCCTGAGCCGCGATCGGTCCACGCGCCGTCTCCTGGGCCCCGATGCGTCCACGCGCAGTCGCCGAGCCCCGAACGGTCCACGCGGGGTCTCCTGAGCCCCGATCGGTCCACGCGCCGTCTCCGAGCGCCGATCGGTCCACGCGCGGTCTCCAAGCCTCGATCCGTACACGCGCCGTCTCCGAGCCCCGATCGGTCCACGCGTCGTCTCCGAGCACCGTTCGTTCCACGCGCCGTTTCCTGAGCCCCGATCGGTCCATCCGTCGTCTTTTAAGCCCCGATACCTCCACGCGCCGTTTCCGAGCCACGATCGGTCCATGCGCCGCTTCCTGAGCCCCGATCGGTCCACGCGTCGGCTCCTAAGCCTCGATAGGTCCACGCGCGGCCTCCTTAGCCCCGGTCGGTCCACGCGCCGTCTCCGAGCCCCGATCGGTCTACGTGTCGTCTCCGAGCACCGTTCGTTCCACGCGCCGTTTCCTGAGCCCCGATCGGTCCATCCGTCGTCTTTTAAGCCCCGATACCTCCACGCGCCGTCTCCGAGCCACGATCGGTCCAGGCGCCGCTTCCTGAGCCGCGATCGGTCCACGCGCCGTCTCCTGGGCCCCGATGCGTCCACGCGCAGTCGCCGAGCCCCGATCGGTCCACGCGGGGTCTCCTGAGCCCCGATCGGTCCACGCGCCGTCTCCTAAGCCCCGATCGATCCACGCGCCGTCTCCGAGCGCCGCTCGGTTCACGCGCCGTCTCCTGTGCTCCGATCGTTCCACGCGCCGTCTCCGAGCCCCGATCGGTCCACGCGCCGTCTCCTGAGCCCCGATCGTTCCACGCGCCGCCTCCTAAGCCCCGATCGGTCCACGCGTCGTCTCCTAAGCCACCATTGGTCCACGTGCCGTCTCCCAGCCCCGATCGGTCCACGCGCCGTCTCCTAATCCCCAATCTGTCCACGACCCGTCTCCGGGCCCCGATCGGTGAACGCGCCGTCTCCTAAGCCCCGATCGGTCCACGCGCCGTCGCCGAACCCCAATTGGTCCACGCGAAACCGCCTGAGCCCCAGTCGGTCCACGCGCTGTCTCCGAGCCCCGATCGGTCCATGCGTCGTCTCCGAGCCCCGATCGGTCCACGCGCCGTCGCCGAGTCATGATCTATCCACGCGCGGCCTCCTAAGACCCGATCGTTCCACGCGCCGTCTTCGAGCCCCGATCGGTCTACGCATGGTCTCCTAAGCCCCAATCGGTTAACGCGCCGTCCCCGAGCCCCGATCGGTCCACGCGCCGTCTCCTGAGCGACGATACGTCCACGCGCAGTCGCCGAGCCCTGATCGGTCCACGCGCTGTCTCCTGAGCCCCGATAGGTACACGCGTCGTCGCCTACACCCCGATCGATCCACGCGAGTCTCCTGAGCCCCAGTCGGTCCGCGCGCCGTCTCCGAGCGCCGATCGGTTGACGCGCCGTCTCCTGAGCCGCGGTCGGTCCACGCGCCGTCTCCGAGCCCCGATCGGCCCACGCATCGTCTCCTACGCCCCGATCGGCTAACGCGTCGACTCCGAGCCCCGATCGTTCCACGCGCCGTCTCCGAGCACCGATCGGTCCACGCGCCGTCTCAGAGCGCCGATCATTTCACGCCCCGTCTCATGAGCTCCGATCGTTCCACGCGCCGTCTCCGAGCCCCGATCGGTCCACACGCCGTATCCGAGCCCCGATCGGTCCGCGTGACGCATTCTAAGCCACGGTCCGTCCACGCGCCGTCTCTGAGCACCGATCGGTCCACGCGCCGCCTCCTAAGCCCCGATCGGTCCACGCGTCGTCTCCTAAGCCACCATTGGTCCACGTGCCGTCTCCCAGCCCCGATCGGTCCACGCGCCGTCTCCTAATCCCCAATCTGTCCACGACCCGTCTCCGGGCCCCGATCGGTGAACGCGCCGTCTCCTAAGCCCCGATCGGTCCACGCGCCGTCGCCGTACCCCAATTGGTCCACGCGAAACCGCCTGAGCCCCAGTCGGTCCACGCGCTGTCTCCGAGCCCCGATCGGTCCACGCGTCGTCTCCGAGCCCCGATCGGTCCACGCGCCGTCGCCGAGTCATGATCTATCCACGCGCGGCCTCCTGAGACCCGATCGTTCCACGCGCCGTCTTCGAGCCCCGATCGGTCCACGCATGGTCTCCTAAGCCCCAATCGGTTAACGCGCCGTCCCCGAGCCCCGATCGGTCCACGCGCCGTCTCCTGAGCGCCGATACGTCCACGCGCAGTCGCCGAGCCCTGATCGGTCCACGCGCTGTCTCCTGAGCCCCGATAGGTACACGCGTCGACGCCTACACCCCGATCGGTCCACGCGTCGTCTCCTAAGCCCCGATCGGTCCACGCGCTGTCTCCTGAGCCCCGATAGGTACACGCGTCGTCGCCTACACCCCGATCGATCCACGCGAGTCTCCTGAGCCCCAGTCGGTCCGCGCGCCGTCTCCGAGCGCCGATCGGTTGACGCGCCGTCTCCTGAGCCCCGGTCGGTCCACGCGCCGTCTCCGAGCCCCGATCGGCCCACGCATCGTCTCCTACGCCCCGATCGGCTAACGCGTCGACTCCGAGCCCCGATCGTTCCACGCGCCGTCTCCGAGCCCCGATCGGTCCGCGTGACGCATTCTAAGCCACGGTCCGTCCACGCGCCGTCTCTGAGCACCGATCGGTCCACGCGCCGTCTCCTGAGCCCCGCTCGGTCCATGCGTCGTCTTCTTAGCCCCGATGCCTCCACGCGTCGTCTCCTAAGCCCCGATCGGTCCACGCGCCGTCTCCGGGCCCCGATCGATCCACGCTAGGCTCCTGAGCCCCGGCCGGTCCGCGCGCCGTCTCCTGAGCCCCGAACGGTCGACGCGTCGTCTCCTGAGCCCCGATCGATCCACGCGCCGTCTCCTAAGCCCCGATCGGTGCACGCGCCGTCTCCGAGCGCCGATCGGTTCACGCGCCGTCTCCTGAGCCCCGATCGTTCCACGCGCCGCCTCCTAAGCCCCGATCTGTCCACGCGTCGTCTCATAAGCCACCATTGGTCCACGTGCCGTCTCCCAGCCCCGATCGGTCCACACGCCGTATCCGAGCCCCGATCGGTCCGCGTGACGCATTCTAAGCCACGGTCCGTCCACGCGCCGTCTCTGAGCACCGATCGGTCCACGCGCCGCCTCCTAAGCCCCGATCGGTCCACGCGTCGTCTCCTAAGCCACCATTGGTCCACGTGCCGTCTCCCAGCCCCGATCGGTCCACGCGCCGTCTCCTAATCCCCAATCTGTCCACGACCCGTCTCCGGGCCCCGATCGGTGAACGCGCCGTCTCCTAAGCCCCGATCGGTCCACGCGCCGTCGCCGTACCCCAATTGGTCCACGCGAAACCGCCTGAGCCCCAGTCGGTCCACGCGCTGTCTCCGAGCCCCGATCGGTCCACGCGTCGTCTCCGAGCCCCGATCGGTCCACGCGCCGTCGCCGAGTCATGATCTATCCACGCGCGGCCTCCTGAGACCCGATCGTTCCACGCGCCGTCTTCGAGCCCCGATCGGTCCACGCATGGTCTCCTAAGCCCCAATCGGTTAACGCGCCGTCCCCGAGCCCCGATCGGTCCACGCGCCGTCTCCTGAGCGCCGATACGTCCACGCGCAGTCGCCGAGCCCTGATCGGTCCACGCGCTGTCTCC
This sequence comes from Netelia fuscicornis, assembly GCA_946811545.1. Taxonomy (NCBI): domain Eukaryota; kingdom Metazoa; phylum Arthropoda; class Insecta; order Hymenoptera; family Ichneumonidae; genus Netelia; species Netelia fuscicornis. The sequence goes on along the minus strand of OX328014.1, from coordinate 28,408,683 downwards.
TGAGCCCCGATAGGTACACGCGTCGACGCCTACACCCCGATCGGTCCACGCGTCGTCTCCTAAGCCCCGATCGGTCCACGCGCTGTCTCCTGAGCCCCGATAGGTACACGCGTCGTCGCCTACACCCCGATCGATCCACGCGAGTCTCCTGAGCCCCAGTCGGTCCGCGCGCCGTCTCCGAGCGCCGATCGGTTGACGCGCCGTCTCCTGAGCCCCGGTCGGTCCACGCGCCGTCTCCGAGCCCCGATCGGCCCACGCATCGTCTCCTACGCCCCGATCGGCTAACGCGTCGACTCCGAGCCCCGATCGTTCCACGCGCCGTCTCCGAGCACCGATCGGTCCACGCGCCGTCTCAGAGCGCCGATCATTTCACGCCCCGTCTCATGAGCTCCGATCGTTCCACGCGCCGTCTCCGAGCCCCGATCGGTCCACACGCCGTATCCGAGCCCCGATCGGTCCGCGTGACGCATTCTAAGCCACGGTCCGTCCACGCGCCGTCTCTGAGCACCGATCGGTCCACGCGCCGTCTCCTGAGCCCCGCTCGGTCCATGCGTCGTCTTCTTAGCCCCGATGCCTCCACGCGTCGTCTCCTAAGCCCCGATCGGTCCACGCGCCGTCTCCGGGCCCCGATCGATCCACGCTAGGCTCCTGAGCCCCGGCCGGTCCGCGCGCCGTCTCCTGAGCCCCGAACGGTCGACGCGTCGTCTCCTGAGCCCCGATCGATCCACGCGCCGTCTCCTAAGCCCCGATCGGTGCACGCGCCGTCTCCGAGCGCCGATCGGTTCACGCGCCGTCTCCTGAGCCCCGATCGTTCCACGCGCCGCCTCCTAAGCCCCGATCTGTCCACGCGTCGTCTCATAAGCCACCATTGGTCCACGTGCCGTCTCCCAGCCCCGATCGGTCCACGCGCCGTCTCCTAATCCCCAATCTGTCCACGACCCGTCTCCGGGCCCCGATCGGTGCAGGCACCGTCTCCTAACCCCCGATCGGTCCACGCGCCGTCGCCGAACCCCAATTGGTCCACGCGAAACCGCCTGAGCCCCAGTCGGTCCACGCGCTGTCTCCGAGCCCCGATCGGTTCACGCGTCGTCTCCGAGCCCCGATCGGTCCACGCGCCGTCGCCGAGTCATGATCTGTTCACGCGCGGCCTCCTGAGACCCGATCGGTCCACGCGCCGTCTTCGAGCCCCGATCGGTCCACGCATGGTCTCCTAAGCCCCAATCGGTTAACGCGCCGTCCCCGAGCCCCGATCGGTCCACGCGCCGTCTCCTGAGCGCCGATACGTCCACGCGCAGTCGCCGAGCCCTGATCGGTCCACGCGCTGTCTCCTGAGCCCCGATAGGTACATGCGTCGTCGCCTACACCCCGATCGGTCCACGCGTCGTCTCCTAAGTCCCGATCGGTCCACGCGCTGTCTCCTGAGCCCCGATAGGTACACGCGTCGTCGCCTACACCCCGATCGATCCACGCGAGTCTCCTGAGCCCCAGTCGGTCCGCGCGCCGTGTCCGAGCCCCGATCGGCCCACGCGCCGTCTCAGAGCGCCGATCATTTCACGCCCCGTCTCCTGAGCTCCGATCGTTCCACGCGCCGTCTCCGAGCCCCGATCGGTCCACACGCCGTATCCGAGCCCCGATCGGTCCGCGTGACGCATTCTAAGCCACGGTCCGTCCACGCGCCGTCTCTGAGCACCGATCGGTCCACGCGCCGTCTCCTGAGCCCCGCTCGGTCCATGCGTCGTCTTCTTAGCCCCGATGCCTCCACGCGTCGTCTCCTAAGCCCCGATCGGTCCACGCGCCGTCTCCGGGCCCCGATCGATCCACGCTAGGCTCCTGAGCCCCGGCCGGTCCGCGCGCCGTCTCCTGAGCCCCGAACGGTCGACGCGTCGTCTCCTGAGCCCCGATCGATCCACGCGCCGTCTCCTAAGCCCCGATCGGTGCACGCGCCGTCTCCGAGCGCCGATCGGTTCACGCGCCGTCTCCTGAGCCCCGATCATTCCACGCGATGTCTCCGAGCCCCGATCGGTCCACGAGCCGTTTTCTGAGCACCGTGCGGTCCACGCGTCGTCTTGAAGCCCCGATGCCTCCACGCGCCGTCTCCGAGCCATGATCGGTCCACGCGTCGTATCCGAAACCCGATCGGTCCACGCGCCGTCGCCGAGCCATGATCGGTCCACGCGCGGCCTCCTGAGCGCCGCTTGGTTCACGCGCCGTATCCGAGCCCCCATCGGTCCACGCGTCGTCTCCGAGCCCCGATCGGTCCACGCGCCGTCGCCGAGCCATGATCGGCCCACGCGAGACTCCTGAGCCCCGGTCGGTCCGCGAGCCGTCTCCTGAGCCCCGATCGGTCGACGCGCTGTTTCCGAGCCCCGATCGGTCCATGCGTCGTCTTCTAAGCCCCGATGCCTCCACGCGCCGTCTCCGAGCCACGATCGGTGCAGGCGCCGATTCGTGAACCCCGATCGGTCCACGCGTCGTCTCCTAAGCCCCGATCCGTCGCCGCGTCGTCTCCTGAGCCCCGATCGATCCACGCGCCGTCTCCTAAGCCCCGATCGGTGCACGCGCCGTCTCCGAGCGCCGATCGGTTCACGCGCCGTCTCCTGAGCCCCGATCATTCCACGCGATGTCTCCGAGCCCCGATCGGTCCACGAGCCGTTTTCTGAGCACCGTTCCGTCCACGCGTCGTCTTCAAAGCCCCGATGCCTCCACGCGCCGTCTCCGAGCCACGATCGGTCCAGGCGCCGCTTCCTGAGCCGCGATCGGTCCACGCGCCGTCTCCTGGGCCCCGATGCGTCCACGCGCAGTCGCCGAGCCCCGATCGGTCCACGCAGGGTCTCCTGAGCCCCGATCGGTCCACGCACCGTCTCCTAAGCCCCGATCGATCCACGCGCCGTCTCCGAACGCCGCTCGGTTCACGCGCCGTCTCCTGTGCTCCGATCGTTCCACGCGCCGTCTCCGAGCCCCGATCGGTCCACGCGCCGTCTCCTGAGCCCCGATCGTTCCACGCGCCGCCTCCTAAGCCCCGATAGGTCCACGCGTCGTCTCCTAAGCCACCATTGGTCCACGTGCCGTCTCCCAGCCCCGATCGGTCCACGCGCCGTCTCCTAATCCCCAATCTGTCCACGACCCGTCTCCGGGCCCCGATCGGTGCACGCGCCGTCTCCTAAGCCCCGATCGGTCCACGCGCCGTCGCCGAACCCCAATTGGTCCACGCGAAACCGCCTGAGCCCCAGTCGGTCCACGCGCTGTCTCCGAGCCCCGATCGGTCCACGCGTCGTCTCCGAGCCCCGATCGGTCCACGCGCCGTCGCCGAGTCATGATCTGTCCACGCGCGGCCTCCTGAGACCCGATCGGTCCACGCGCCGTCTTCGAGCCCCGATCGGTCCACGCATGGTCTCCTAAGCCCCAATCGGTTAACGCGCCGTCCCCGAGCCCCGATCGGTCCACGCGCCGTCTCCTGAGCGCCGATACGTCCACGCGCAGTCGCCGAGCCCTGATCGGTCCACGCGCTGTCTCCTGAGCCCCGATAGGTACACGCGTCGTCGCCTACACCCCGATCGGTCCACGCGTCGTCTCCTAAGCCCCGATCGGTCCACGCGCTGTCTCCTGAGCCCCGATAGGTACACGCGTCGTCGCCTACACCCCGATCGATCCACGCGAGTCTCCTGAGCCCCAGTCGGTCCGCGCGCCGTCTCCGAGCGCCGATCGGTTGACGCGCCGTCTCCTGAGCCCCGGTCGGTCCACGCGCCGTCTCCGAGCCCCGATCGGCCCACGCATCGTCTCCTACGCCCCGATCGGCTAACGCGTCGACTCCGAGCCCCGATCGTTCCACGCGCCGTCTCCGAGCACCGGTCGGTCCACGCGCCGTCTCAGAGCGCCGATCATTTCACGCCCCATCTCCTGAGCTCCGATCGTTCCACGCGCCGTCTCCGAGCCCCGATCGGTCCACACGCCGTCTCCTGAGCCCCGCTCGGTCCATCCGTCGTCTTTTAAGCCCCGATACCTCCACGCGCCGTCTCCTACGCCCGATCGGTCCACGCGTCGTCTCCTGATCCCAATCGGTCCACGCGGCGCCTCCGGAGCCCCGATCGATCCAGGCGAGTCTCCTGAGCCCCAGTCGGTCCGCGCGCCGTCTCCGGAGTCCCGATCGGTCCACGCGCCGTCTCCTAAGCCCCGTTCGGTCCAAGCGTCTTCTCCTAAACCCCGGGCGGTCGACGCGCCGTCTCCGAGCCGCGATCGGTCCACGCATCTTCTCCTAAGCCCCGATCGGTTAACGCGCCGTCTCCCCGCCCCGATCGGTCCACGCGCCATCTCCTGAGCCCCGATACGTCCACGCGCAGTCGCCGAGCCCCAATCAGTCCACGCGCGGCCTCCTAAGCCCCGGTCGGGTCACGCGCCGTCTCCATGCCCCGATCGGTCCACGCGCCGTCTCCTGAGCCCTGATCCGTCCACGCGCGGCGTCGAGCCGCGATCGGTCCACGCGCGGCCTCCTGAGCCCCAATCGGTCCACGCGTCGTATCCTAAGCCCCGATCCGTCGCCGCGTCGTCTCCTGAGCCCCGATCAATTGACGCGTCTTCTCCTGAGCCCCGATCGCTCCTCGCGCCGTCTCCTGAGCCCCGCTCGGTCCATGCGTCGTGTTCTTAGCCCCGATGCCTCCACGCGCCGTCTCCGAGCCACGATAGGTCGAGGCGCCGCTTCCTGAGCCCCGATCGATCCACGCGCCGTCTCGTAAGCCACAATCGGTCCACGCGCCGTCTCAGAGCGCCGATCATTTCACGCGCCGTCTCCTGAGCCCCGATCGTTCCACTCGCCGTCTCCGTGCACCGATCGGTCCACGCGCCGTCTCCTGAGGCCCGATCGGTCCACGCGTCGTCTCCTAAGCCCCGATCGGTTAACGCGCCGTCTCCGAGCCCCAATCGGTCCACGCGCCGTCTCCTGAACCCCGATACGTCCACGCGCAGTCGCCGAGGCCCGATCGGTCCACGCGCCGTCTCCTGAGCCCCGATCGGTCCACGCGTCGTCTCCTAAGCCCTGATCGGTCCACGTGCCGTCTCCGAGCCCCGATCAGTCCACGCGCCGTCTTCTGAGCCCCGGTCGGTTCATGCGCCGTCTCCGAGCCCCGATCGGTCCACGCGTCGTCTCCGAGCCCCGATCGGTCCACGCGCCGTCGCCGAGTCATGATCTGTCCACGCGCGGCCTCCTGAGACCCGATCGGTCCACGCGCCGTCGCCGAGCCGCGATCGGTCCACGAGCGGCCTCCTGAGCCCCGATTGGTTCACGCGCCGTATCCGAGCCCCAATAGGTCCAAGCGCTGTCTCCGAGCCCTGATCGGTGCACGCGTCGTCTCCGAGCCCCGATCGGTCTACGCGCCGTCGCCGAGCCATGATCGGTCCACGCGCGACCTCCTGAGCCCCGATCGGTCCACGCGCCGTCGCCGAGCCGCGATCGGTTCTCGCGCGGCCTCCTGAGCCCCGGTCGGTCCACGCGCCGCCTACGGAGCCCCGATCGGTCCACGCGTCGTCTCCTAAGCCCCGATTCGTCGACGCGTCGTCTCCTGAGCCCCGATCAATTGACGCGTCTTCTCCTGAGCCCTGATCGCTTCTCGTGCCGCCTCCTGAGCCCCACTCCGCCGAGGCGTCGTCTCCGGAGCCCCGATCAATTGACGTGTCTTCTCCTGAGCCCCGATCGCTCCTCGCGCGATCTCCTGAACCCCGCTCGGTCCATGCATCGTCTTCTTAGCCCTGATGCCTCCACGCGCCGTCTCCGAGCCACGATGGGTCCAGGCGCCGCTTCCTGCGCCCCGATCGGTCCACGCGCTGTCTCCTGAGCCCCGATAGGTACACGCGTCGTCGCCTACACCCCGATCGGTCCACGCGTCGTCTCCTAAGCCCCGATCGGTCCACGCGCCGTCTCCGAGCCCCGATCGGTCCACGCACTGTTTCCTGACCCCCATGGGTCAACGCGGCGCCTCCGGAGCCCCGACCGATCCACGCGAGGCTCCTGAGCCCCGATCGGACCACGCATCGTCTCCTAAGCCCCAATCGGTTAACGCGCCGTCTCCGAGCCCCGATCGGTCCACGCGCCGTCGCCGAACCCCAATTGATCCACGCGCAACCGCCTGAGCCCCAGTCGGTCCCTGCACTGTCTCCGAGCCCCGATTGGTCCACGCGTCGTCTCCGAGCCCCGATCGGTCCACGCGTCGTCTCCTAAGCCCCGATCGGTCCACGCACCGTCTCCTGAGCCCCGATCGATCCACGCGCCGTCTCCTGAGCCCCAATCGCTCCACGCGCCGTTTTCTGAGCACCCTTCAGTCCACGCGTCGTCTTGAAAGCCCCGATGCCTCCACGCGCCGTCTCCGAGCCACGATCGGTCCACGCGTCGTATCCGAAACCCGATCGGTCCACGCGCCGTCGCCGAGCCATGATCGGTCCACGCGCGGCCTCCTGAGCCCCGCTTGGTTCACGCGCCGTATCCGAGCCCCCATCGGTCCACGCGTCGTCTCCGAGCCCCGATCGGTCCACGCGCCGTCGCCGAGCCATGATCGGCCCACGCGAGGCTCCTGAGCCCCGGTCGGTCCGCGAGCCGTCTCCTGAGCCCCGATCGGTCGACGCGCTGTTTCCGAGCCCCGATCGGTCCATCCGTCGTCTTTTAAGCCCCGATACCTCCACGCGCCGTCTCCGAGCCACGATCGGTCCAGGCGCCGCTTCCTGAGCCCCGATCGGTCCACGCGTCGGCTCCTAAGCCTCGATAGGTCCACGCGCGGCCTCCTGAGCCCCGATCGTTCCACGCGCCGCCTCCGAGCCGCGATCGGTCCACGCGCCGTCTCCGAGCCCCGAACGGTTCACGCACCGTCACCTGATCCCAATCGGTCCACGCGGCGCCTCCGGAGCCCCGATCGATCCACGCGAGTCTCCTGAGCCCCAGTCGGTCCGCGCGCCGTCTCCTGAGCCCTGATTGGTCGACGCGTCGTCTCCTGAGCCCTGATCGATCCACGTGTCGTCTCCTGAGCTCCGATCGCGCCACACGCTGTTTCCTGAGCCCCGATCGGTCCACGCGTCATCTCCTGATCTCCGATCGGTCCACGCGCCGTCTCCTAAGCCCCGATCGGTCCATGCGCCGTCTCCGAGCGCCGATCGGTTGAGGCGCCGTCTCCAGAGCCCCGATCGTTCCACGCGCCGTCTCCTGAGCCCCAATCGGTCCACACGCTGTGTCGTGAGCCCCGATAGGTACACGCGTCGTCTCCTACGCCCGATCGGTCCACGCGTCGTCTCCTGATCCCAGTCGGTCTGCGCGCCGTCTCCGGAGCCCCGTTCGGTCCACGCGCCGTCTCCTAAGCCCCGTTCGGTCCAAGCGTCTTCTCCTAAACCCCGGTCGGTCCACGCGCCGTCTCCTAAGCCCCGATCGGTGCACGCGCCGTCTCCGAGCGCCGATCGGTTCACGCGCCGTCTCCTGAGCCCCGATCATTCCACGCGATGTCTCCGAGCCCCGATCGGTCCGCGAGCCGTTTTCTGAGCACCGTTCGGTCCACGCGTCGTCTTCAAAGCCCCGATGCCTCCACGCGCCGTCTCCGAGCCACGATCGGTCCGTGCGCCGCTTCCAAAGCCCTATCAGTCCAGGTGTCCTCTCCTGATCTCCGATCGGTCCACGCGCCGTCTCCTAAGCCCCGATCGGTGCACGCGCCGTCTCCGAGCGCCGATCGGTTCACGCGCCGTCTCCTGAGCCCCGATCATTCCACGCGATGTCTCCGAGCCCCGATCGGTCCACGCGCCGTCTCCTAAGCCCCGATCGGTCCACGCGCCGTCTCCGAGCGCCGATCGGTCCACGCGCGGTCTCCAAGCCTCGATCCGTACACGCGCTGTCTCCGAGCCCCGATCGGTCCACGCGTCGTCTCCGAGCACCGTTCGGTCCACGCGCCGTTTCCTGAGCCCCGGTCGGTCCACGCGCCGTCTCCGAGCCGCGATCGGTCCCCGCATCGTCTCCTAAGCCCCGATCGGTTAACGCGCCGTCTCCCCGCCCCGATCGGTCCACGAGCCATCTCCTGAGCCCCGATACGTCCACGCGCAGTCGCCGAGCCCCAATCAGTCCAGGCGCGGCCTCCTAAGCCCCGGTCGGGTCACGCGCCGTCTCCCCGCCCCGATCGGTCCACGCGCCGTCTCCTGAGCCCTGATCCGTCCACGCGCGGCGTCGAGCCGCGATCGGTCCACGCGCGGCCTCCTGAGCCCCAATCGGTCCACGCGTCGTATCCTAAGCCCCGATCCGTCGCCGCGTCGTCTCCTGAGCCCCGATCAATTGACGCGTCTTCTCCTGAGCCCCGATCGCTCCTCGCGCCGTCTCCTGAGCCCCGCTCGGTCCATGCGTCGTGTTCTTAGCCCCGATGCCTCCACGCGCCGTCTCCGAGCCACGATAGGTCGAGGCGCCGCTTCCTGAGCCCCGATCGATCCACGCGCCGTCTCGTAAGCCACAATCGGTCCACGCGCCGTCTCAGAGCGCCGATCATTTCACGCGCCGTCTCCTGAGCCCCGATCGTTCCACTCGCCGTCTCCGTGCACCGATCGGTCCACGCGCCGTCTCCTGAGGCCCGATCGGTCCACGCGTCGTCTCCTAAGCCCCGATCGGTTAACGCGCCGTCTCTGAGCCCCAATCCGTCCACGCGCCGTCTCCTGAACCCCGATACGTCCACGCGCAGTCGCCGAGGCCCGATCGGTCCACGCGCCGTCTCCTGAACCCCGATCGGTCCACGCGTCGTCTCCTAAGCCCTGATCGGTCCACGTGCCGTCTCCGAGCCCCGATGGGTCTACGCGCCGACTCCTGAGCCCCGATCGATCCACGCATCGGCTCCTGAGCCCCGGTCGGTCCACGCGTCGTCTTCGAGCACCGATCGATCCACGCGCCGTTTCCTGGGCCCCAATCAGTCCACGCGCGGCCTCCTGAGCCCCGGTCGGTTCACGCGCCGTCTCCCCGCCCCGATCGGTCCACGCGCCGTCTCCTGAGCCCTGATCCGTCCACGCGCGGCGTCGAGCCGCGATCGGTCCACGCGCGGCCTCCTGAGCCCCAATCGGTCCACGCGTCGTATCCTAAGCCCCGATCCGTCGCCGCGTCGTCTCCTGAGCCCCGATCAATTGACGCGTCTTCTCCTGAGCCCCGATCGCTCCTCGCGCCGTCTCCTGAGCCCCGCTCGGTCCATGCGTCGTGTTCTCAGCCCCGATGCCTCCACGCGCCGTCTCCGAGCCACGATAGGTCGAGGCGCCGCTTCCTGAGCCCCGATCGATCCACGCGCCGTCTCGTAAGCCACAATCGGTCCACGCGCCGTCTCAGAGCGCCGATCATTTCACGCGCCGTTTCCTGAGCCCCGATCGTTCCACGCGCCGTCTCCGAGCCCCGATCGGTCCACGCGGCGTCTCCTGAGCCCCGATCGGTTCACGCATCGTCTCCTAAGCCCCGATACGTCTACACGCCGTATCCGAGCCCCGATCGGTCCGCGTGACGCATTCTAAGCCACGGTCCGTCCACGCGCCGTCTCCGAGCACCGATCGGTCCACGCGCCGTCTCCTGAGCCCCGATCGGTCCACGCGTCGTCTCCTAAGCCCTGATCGGTCCACGTGCCGTCTCCGAGCCCCGATGGGTCTACGCGCCGCCTCCTGAGCCCCGATCGATCCACGCATCGTCTCCTGAGCCCCGATCGGTTAACGCGCCGTCTCCGAGCCCCGATCAGTCCACGCGCCGTCTCCTGAGCCCCGGTCGGTTCATGCGCCGTCTCCGAGCCCCGATCGGTCCACGCGTCGTCTCTGAGCCCCGATCGGTCCACGCGCCGTCGCCGAGTCATGATCTGTCCACGCGCGGCCTCCTGAGCCCCGATCGGTCCACGCGCCGTCGCCGAACCGCGATCGGTTCTCGCGCGGCCTCCTGAGCCCCGGTCGGTCCACGCGCCGCCTACGGAGCCCCGATCGATCCACGCGAATCTCCTGAGCTCCGGTCGGTCGACGCGCCGTCTTCTGAGCCCCGATCGGTCCACGCGTCGTCTCCTAAGCCCCGATTCGTCGACGCGTCGTCTCCTGAGCCCCGATCAATTGACGCGTCTTCTCCTGAGCCCTGATCGCTTCTCGTGCCGCCTCCTGAGCCCCACTCCGTCGAGGCGTCGTCTCCGGAGCCCCGATCAATTGACGTGTCTTCTCCTGAGCCCCGATCGCTCCTCGCGCGATCTCCTGAACCCCGCTCGGTCCATGCGTCGTCTTCTTAGCCCTGATGCCTCCACGCGCCGTCTCCGAGCCACGATGGGTCCATGCGCCGCTTCCTGCGCCCCGATCGGTCCACACGCAGTCTCCGAGCCCCGATCGGTCCGCGTGCCGCATTCTAAGCCACGGTCCATCCACGCGCCGTCTCCGAGCCCCGAGATCCGTCGCCGCGTCGTCTCCTGAGCCCCGATCAATTGACGCGTCTTCTCCTGTGCCCCGATCGCTCCTCGCGCCGTCACCTGAGCTCCGCTCGGTCCCTGCGTCGTCTTCTTAGCCCCGATGCCTCCACGCGCCTCATCCGAGATACAATCGGTCTAGGCGTCGCTTCCTGAGCCCCGATCGGTCCACGCGCCGTCTCCTAAGCCCCAATCGGTCCACGCGCCGTCTCCTAAGCCCCGATCGGTCCACGCGCCGATCGGTTCACGCGCCGTCTCCTGAGCCCCGATCGTTCCACGCGCCATCTCCGAGCCCCGATCGGTCCACGCGCCGTCTCCTAAGCCCCGATCGGTCCACGCGCCTTCTCCTAAGCCCCGATCGGTCCACGTGCCGTCTCCGAGCCTCGACCGGTCCACGCGCCGTCTCCTGAGCTCCGATCGTTCCACGCGCCGTCTCCTAAGCCGCGATCCGTCCACGGGCCGTCTCCGAGCTGCTATCGCTAAACGCGCCGTCACCAAGCCCTGATCCGTACACGCGCCGTCTCCTGAGCCCCGATCGGTCAACGCGCCGTTCCCTAAGCTCCGATCCATCCACGCGCGGTTCCCTGAGCCCCGATCGGTCCACGCGCCGTCTTCGAGCGCCGATCGGTCCACGCAACGTTTCCTAAGCCCCAATCGGTTCACGCGCCGTCTCCTGAGCCCCGATCGTTCTACGCGCCGTCTCCGAGCCCCGATCCGTCCACGCGCAGTCGCCGAGCACCGATCGGTTCACGCGCGGTCTCCTGAGCCCCAGTCGGTACACGCTCTGTCTCCGAGCCCCGATCGGTCCACGCATCGTCTCGTAAGCCCCGCTCGGTTAACCCGTCGTTTCGGAGACCCATCGGTTCACGCGCCGTCTCCTGAGCCCCGATCGTTCTACGCGCCGTCTCCGAGCCCCGATCCGTCCACGCGCAGTCGCCGAGCCCCGATCTGTCCACGCGCCGTCTCCGAGCCCCGATCGGTTCACGGATCGTCTCCTAAGACCCGACCGGCTCACCCGCCGTCTCCTGAGCCCCGGTCGGTCCACGCGCCGTCTCCGAGCCTCGGTCGATCCACGTACCGTCTCCGAAGCCCCTATCGGTCCACGCGCCGTCTGCTGAGCCCCGATCGGTCTACGCATCGTCTCCTAAGCCCCGATACGTCCACACGCCGTATCCGAGCCCCGATCGGTCCGCGTGACGCATTCTAAGCCCCGATCGTCCACGCCCCATCTCCGAGCACCGATTGGTTCACGCGCCGTCTCCTGAGACTCGATCCGTCCACGCGCTGTCTCCTGAGCCCCGATCGGTCGACGCGTCCTCTGCTAAACCCCAATCGGTCCACGCCCCGTCTCCGAGCGCCGATCGGTTCACGCGTCGTCTCCTGAGTCCCGATCCGTCCACTCACTGTCTCCTGAGCCCCGATCGGTCGACGCGTCCTCTGCTAAACCTCGATCGGTCCACGTGTCGTCTCCTGAGCCCCGATCGGTCGACGGGTCCTCTCCTAAGCCCCGATCGGTCCACGCGTCTTCTCCTGAGCTCCGATCAGTCCACGCGTCGTCTCCTAAGCCCCAATAACGTCCACACGCCGTCTCCGAGCCCCGATGGGTCCCCGCGTTGCCTCCTGAGCCCCGATCGGTCCACGCGAGTCTCCTGAGCCCCGGTCGGTCCACGCGCCGTCTCCTGAGCCCCGGTCGTTCCACGCGTCGTCTCCTAAGCCCCGATCGGTCCACGTATCGTTTCCTAAGCTCCGATCCATCGACGCGTCGTCTCCTGAGCCCCGATCAATTGACGCGTCTTCTCCTGAGCCCCGATCGCTCCTCGCACCGTCTCCTGAGCCCCGCTCGGTCCATGTGTCGTCTTCTTAGCCCCGATGAGTCTACGCGCCGTCTCCGATCCACGACCGGTTCAGGCGCCGCTTCCTGAGCCCCGATCGGTCCACGCGCCGTCTCCTAAGCCCCAATCGGTCCACGCACCGCCTCCTGCGCCCCGATCGGTCTGCGCTCCGTCTCCTGAGCCCCGATCGGTCCACGCGCCGTCTCGTGAGCCCCGATCGGTCCACGCGCCGTCTCCTAAGCCCCAATCTGTCCACGACACGTCTCCGGGCCCCGATCGGTGCACGCGCCATCTCCTAACCCCCGATCGGTCCACGCCCCGTCTCCGAGTGCCGATCGGTTCACGCGCCGTCTCCTGAGACCGATCCGTCCACGCGCCGTCTCCTGAGCCCCGATCGGTCGACGGGTCCTCTCCTAAGCCCCCATCGGTCCACGCGTCGTCTCCTAAGCCCCGATCGGTTCACGCGTCGTCTTCTAAGCCCCGATCCGTCGACGCGTCGTCTCCTGAGCCCCGATCAATTGACGCGTCTTCCCCTGAGCCCCGATCGCTCCTCGCGCCGTCTCCTGGGCCCCGCTCGGTCCATATGTCGTCTTTTTAGCCCCGATCCCTCCACGCGCCGTCTCCGAGCCACGATCGGTTCAGGCGCCGCTTCCTGAACCCCGATCGACCACCGCGCCGTCTCCTAAGCCCCAATCGGTCCACGCGCCGCCTCCTGAGCCCCGATTGGTCCACACGCCGTCTCCTGAGTCCCGATCGGTCCACGCGCGGCCTCCTAAGCCCCGATCGTTCCACGCGCCGTCTCCGAGCCCCGATCGGTTCACGCGCCGTCTCCTGAACCTCGATCGGTCCACGCGTCGTTCCCGAAGCCCCGATCCATCCACGCGCAGTCTCCCGAGCCCCAATCGGTCCACGCGCCGTCTCCTGAGCCCCGATCGGTCCACGCGCCGTCTCCTCAGCCCCGATCGGTCCACGCGTCGTCTTCGAGCACCGATCGGTCCACGCGCCGTCTCAGAGCGCCGATCATTTCACGCCCCGTCTCCTGAGCTCCGATCGTTCCACGCGCCGTCTCCGAGCCCCGATCGGTCCACGCGCCGTCTCCTGAGCCCCAATCGGTCCACTCGCTGTCTCGTGAGCCCCGATAGGTACACGCGTCGTGTCCTACGCCCCGATCGGTCCACGCGTCGTCTCCTAAGCCCCGATCGGTCCACGCTCTGTCTCCGAGCGCCGATCGGTTCACGCGCCGTCTCCTGAGCCCCGATCGGTCCACGCGCTGTCTCCGAGCGCCGATCGGTTCACGCGCCGTCTCCTGAGCCCCGATCATTCCTCGTACCGTCTCCGAGCCCCGATCGGTCCACGTACCGTCTCCGAAGCCCCGATCGGTCCACGCGCCGTCTCCTGAGCCCCGATCGGTCCACGCGTCGTCGCCTACACCCCGATCGGTCCACGCGTCGTCTCCTAAGCCCCGATCGGTCCACGCGCCGTCTCCGAGCCCCGATCGGTCCACGCACTGTCTCCTGATCCCCATGGGTCAACGCGGCGCCTCCGGAGCCCCGATCGATCCACGCGAGGCTCCTGAGCCCCGATCGGACCACGCATCGTCTCCTAAGCCCCAATCGGTTAACGCGCCGTCTCCGAGCCCCGATCGGTCCACGCGCCGTATCCGAGCCCCAATCTGTCCACGACCCGTCTCCGGGCCCCGATCGGTGCACTCGCCGTCTCCTAAGCCCCGATCGGTCCACGCGCCGTCTTCGAGCGCCGATTGGTTCACGCGACGTCTCCTGAGCCCCGGTCGGTCCACGCGCCATCGCCGAACCCCAATTGGTCCACGCGCAACCTCCTGAGCCCCAGTCGGTACACGCGCTGTCTCCGAGCCCCGATCGGTCCCCGCATAGTCTCCTAAGCCCCGCTCGGTTAACGCGTCGTCTCGGAGCGCCGATCGGTCCAGGCGCCGCTTCCTGAGCACCGACCGGTCCACGCGTCGTCTCCTGAGCCCCGATCGGTCGACGGGTCCCCTCCTAAGCCCCGATCGGTCCACGCGCCTTCTCCTGAGCCCCGATCGGTCCACGCGCCGTCTCCGAGCGCCGATCATTTCACGTGACGTCTCCTGAGCCCTGATCGTTCCACGCGCCGTCTTCGAGCCCCGAGCGGTCCACGCGCCGTCTCCATGAGCCCCAATCGATCCACGCGCAGCCTCCTGAGCCCCGATCGGTCCACGCGCCGTCGCCGTGCCGCGATCGTTCTACGCGCCGCTCCGAGCCCCGATCGGTCCACGCGCCGTCGCCGAGCTATGATCGGTCCACGCGCGGCCTCCTGAGCCCCGATCGGTCCACGCGCCGACGCCGAGCCGCGATCGGTCCACGCGCGGCCTCCTGAGGCCCGATTGGTTCACGCGCCGTCTCCTGAGGCCCGATCGGTCCACGCGCGGCCTCCTGAGCCCCGATCGGTCCACGCGCCGCCTCCTGAGTCCCGATCGGTCAACACATCGTGTCCTAAGCCTTGATCGGTCCACGTGCCGTCTCCGAGCCCTGATGGGTCCACGCGCCGCATCCTGAGCCCCGATCGGTGCACGCGCCGTCTCCGAGCGCCGATCGGTTCACGCGTCGTCTCCTGAGCCCCGATCATTCCACGCGATGTCTCCGAGCCCCGATCGGTCCACGCGCCGTCTCCTAAGCCCCGATCGGTCCACGCGTCGTCTCCGAGCCCCGATCGGTCCACGCGCCGTCGCCGAGTCATGATCTGTCCACGCGCGGCCTCCTGAGACCCGATCGGTCGACGCGCCGTCTTCGAGCCCCGATCGGTCCACGCATGGTCTCCTAAGCCCCAATCAGTTAACGCGCCGTCCCCGAGCCCCGATCGGTCCACGCGATGTCTCCTGAGCCCCGATACGTCCACGCGCAGTCGCCGAGCCCTGATCGGTCCACGCGCTGTCTCCTGAGCCGCGATAGGTACACGCGTCATCGCCTACACCCCGATCGGTCCACGCGTCGTGTCCTAAGCCCCGATCGGTCCACGCTCCGTCTCCGAGCCCCGATCGGTTCACGCACTGTCTCCTGATCCCCATGGGTCCACGCGGCGCCTCCGGGGCCCCGATCGATCCACGCGAGGCTCCTAAGCCCCGATCGGTCCACGCGCAACCGCCTGAGCCCCAGTCGGTCGACGCACTGTGTCCGAGCCCCGATCGGTCCACGCGCCGTCTTCGAGCGCCGATCGGTCCACGCAACGTCTCCTAAGCCCCAATCGGTTAACGCGCCGTCTCCTGAGCCCCGATCGTTCTACGCACCGTCTCCGAGCCCCGATCCGTCCACGCGCAGTCCCCGAGCCCCGATCGGTTCACGCGCGGTCTCCTGAGCCCCAGTCGGTACACGCCCTGTCGCCGAGCCCCGATCGGTCCACGCGTCGTCTCCTAAGCCCCGATCGTTCGACGCGTCGTCTCCTAAGCCCCAATCGGTCTACGCGCCGTCTCAGAGTGCCGATCATTTCACGCGCCGTCTCGTGAGCCCCGATCATTCCACGCCCCGTCTCCGAGCCCCGATCGGTCCACGCGCCTTCTCCTAAGCCCCTATCGGGCCACGCGCCGTCTCCGAGCGCCGATCGGTTCACGCGCCGTCTCCTGAGCCCCGATCGTTCCACGCGCCGTCTCCGAGCCCCGATCGATCCACGCGAGTCTCCTGAGCCCCAGTCGGTCCGCGCGCCGTCTCCTGAGCCCGATCGGTCCAAGCGCCGTCTCCTAAGCCCCGTTCGGTCCAAGCGTCTTCTCCAAAACCCCGGTCGGTCCACGCGCCGTCTCCGAGCCCCGATCGGCCCACGCATCGTCTCCTAAGCCCCGATCGGCTAACGCGTCGACTCCGAGCCCCGATCATTCCACGCGCCGTCCCCGATCCCCGATCGATCCACGCGCCGTCTCCGAGCGCCGATCGGTTCACGCGTCGTCACCCGAGCCCCGATCGTTCCACACGCCGTCTCCGAGTCCCAATCGGTCCACGCTCCGTCTCCTGAGCCCGGATCGTTCCACGCGTCGTCTCCTGATCCCCGATCCGTAAACGCGTCGTCTCCGAGCCTCGATCGGTCCACACGCCGTGTCCGATCCCCGATCGGTCCGCGTACCGCATTCTGAGCCGCGGTCCGTCCACGCGCCGTCTCCGAGCCCCGATCGATCCACGCTAGGCTCCTGAGCCCCGGCCGGTCCGCGCGGTCTCCTGAGCCCCGAACGGTCGACGCGTCGTCTCCTGAGCCCCGATCGATCCACGCACCGTCTCCTAAGCCCCGATCGGTGCACGCGCCGTCTCCGAGCGCCGATCGGTTCACGCGCCGTCTCCTGAGCCCCGATCATTCCACGCGATGTCTCCGAGCCCCGATCGGTCCACGAGCCGTTTTCTGAGCACCGTTCGGTCCACGAGTCGTCTTCAAAGCCCCGATGCCTCCACGCGCCGTCTCCGAGCCACGATCGGTCCGTGCGCCGCTTCCAAAGCCCTATCAGTTCAGGCGTCCTCTCCTGATCTCCGATCGGTCCACGCGCCGTCTCCTGAGCCCCGATCATTCCACGCGATGTCTCCGAGCCCCGATCGGTCCACGCGCCGTCTCCTAAGCCCCGATCGGTCCACGCGCCGTCTCCGAGCGCCGATCGGTCCACGCGCGGTCTCCAAGCCTCGATCCGTACACGCGCCGTCTCCGAGCCCCGATCGGTCCACGCGTCGTCTCCGAGCACCGTTCGGTCCACGCGCCGTTTCCTGAGCCCCGATCGGTCCATCCGTCGTCTTTTAAGCCCCGATATCTCCACGCGCCATCTCCGAGCCACGATCGGTCCAGGCGCCGCTTCCTGAGCCCCGATCGGTTCACGCGTCGGCTCCTAAGACTCGATAGGTCCACGCGCGGCCTCCTGAGCCCCGATCGTTCCACGCGCCGTCTCCGAGCCGCGATCGGTCCACGCGTCGTCTCCTACGCCCGATCGGTCCACGCGTCGTCTCCTGATCCCAATCGGTCCACGCGGCGCCTCCGGAGCCCCGATCGATCCACGCGAGTCTCCTGAGCCCCAGTCGGTCCGCGCGCCGTCTCCTGAGCCCCGATCGGTTCACGCGCCGTCTCCTGAGCCCCGATCATTCCATGCGATGTCTCCGAGCCCCGATCGGTCCACGCGCCGTCTCCTAAGCCCCGATCGTTCCACGCGCCGTCTCCGAGCGCCGATCGGTCCACGCGCGGTCTCCAAGCCTCGATCCGTACACGCGCCGTCTCCGAGCCCCGATCGGTCCACGAGCCGTTTTCTGAGCACCGTTCGGTCCACGCGTCGTCTTCAAAGCCCCGATGCCTCCACGCGCCGTCTCCGAGCCACGATCGGTCCGTGCGCCGCTTCCTGAGCCCCGATCGGTCCACGCGCCGTCTCCTGGGCCCCGATGCGTCCACGCGCAGTCGCCGAGCCCCGATCGGTCCACGCGGGGTCTCCTGAGCCCCGATCGGTCCACGCGCCGTCTCCTAAGCCCCGGTCGGTCCACGCGCCGTCTCCGAGCCCCGATCGGTCTACGTGTCGTCTCCGAGCACCGTTCGTTCCACGCGCCGTTTCCTGAGCCCCGATCGGTCCATCCGTCGTCTTTTAAGCCCCGATACCTCCACGCGCCGTCTCCGAGCCACGATCGGTCCAGGCGCCGCTTCCTGAGCCGCGATCGGTCCACGCGCCGTCTCCTAATCCCCAATCTGTCCACGACCCGTCTCCGGGCCCCGATCGGTGCACGCATGGTCTCCTAAGCCCCAATCGGTTAACGCGCCGTCCCCGAGCCCCGATCGGTCCACGCGCCGTCTCCTGAGCGCCGATACGTCCACGCGCAGTCGCCGAGCCCTGATCGGTCCACGCGCTGTCTCCTGAGCCCCGATAGGTACACGCGTCGTCGCCTACACCCCGATCGGTCCACGCGTCGTCTCCTAAGCCCCGATCGGTCCACGCGCTGTCTCCTGAGCCCCGATAGGTACACGCGTCGTCGCCTACACCCCGATCGATCCACGCGAGTCTCCTGAGCCCCAGTCGGTCCGCGTGCCGTCTCCGAGCGCCGATCGGTTGACGCGCCGTCTCCTGAACCCCGGTCGGTCCACGCGCCGTCTCCGAGCCCCGATCGGCCCACGCATCGTCTCCTACGCCCCGATCGGCTAACGCGTCGACTCCGAGCCCCGATCGTTCCACGCGCCGTCTCCGAGCACCGATCGGTCCACGCGCCGTCTCAGAGCGCCGATCATTTCACGCCCCATCTCCTGAGCTCCGATCGTTCCACGCGCCGTCTCCGAGCCCCGATCGGTCCACACGCCGTATCCGAGCCCCGATCGGTCCGCGTGACGCATTCTAAGCCACGGTCCGTCCACGCGCCGTCTCTGAGCACCGATCGGTCCACGCGCCGTCTCCTGAGCCCCGCTCGGTCCATGCGTCGTCTTCTTAGCCCCGATGCCTCCACGCGTCGTCTCCTAAGCCCCGATCGGTCCACGCGCCGTCTCCGGGCCCCGATCGATCCACGCTAGGCTCCTGAGCCCCGGCCGTTCCGCGCGCCGTCTCCTGAGCCCCGAACGGTCGAGGCGTCGTCTCCTGAGCCCCGATCGATCCACGCGCCGTCTCCTAAGCCCCGATCGGTCCACACGCTGTGTCGTGAGCCCCGATAGGTACACGCGTCGTCTCCTACGCCCGATCGGTCCACGCGTCGTCTCCTGATCCCAATCGGTCCACGCGGCGCCTCCGGAGCCCCGATCGATCCACGCGAGTCTCCTGAGCCCCAGTCGGTCCGCGCGCCGTCTCCTGAGCCCCGATCATTCCACGCGATGTCTCCGAGCCCCGATCGGTCCACGCGCCGTCTCCTAAGCCCCGATCGGTCCACGCGCCGTCTCCGAGCGCCGATCGGTCCACGCGCGGTCTCCAAGCCTCGATCCGTACACGCGCCGTCTCCGAGCCCCGATCGGTCCACGCGTCGTCTCCGAGCACCGTTCGGTCCACGCGCCGTTTCCTGAGCCCCGATCGGTCCATCCGTCGTCTTTTAAGCCCCGATACCTCCACGCGCCATCTCCGAGCCACGATCGGCCCAGGCGCCGCTTCCTGAGCCCCGATCGTTCCACGCGCCGTCTCCGAGCCGCGATCGGTCCACGCGCCGTCTCCGAGCCCCGAACGGTTCACGCACCGTCTCCTGATCCCAATCGGTCCACGCGGCGCCTCCGGAGCCCCGATCGATCCACGCGAGACTCCTGAGCCCCAGTCGGTCAGCGCGCCGTCTCCGGAGCCCCGATCGGTCCACGCGCCGTCTCCTAAGCCCCGTTCGGTCCAAGCGTCTTCTCCTAAACCCCGGTCGGTCCACGCGCCGTCTCCTAAGCCCCGATCGGTGCAGGCGCCGTCTCCGAGCGCCGATCGGTTCACGCGCCATCTCCTGAGCCCCGATCATTCCACGCGATGTCTCCGAGCCCCGATCGGTCCACGAGCCGTTTTCTGAGCACCGTTCGGTCCACGCGTCGTCTTCAAAGCCCCGATGCCTCCACGCGCCGTCTCCGAGCCACGATCGGTCCGTGCGCCGCTTCCAAAGCCCTATCAGTCCAGGCGTCCTCTCCTGATCTCCGATCGGTCCTCGCGCCGTCTCCTAAGCCCCGATCGGTGCACGCGCCGTCTCCGAGCGCCGATCGGTCCACGCGCGGTCTCCAAGCCTCGATCCGTACACGCGCCGTCTCCGAGCCCCGATCGGTCCACGCGTCGTCTCCGAGCACCGTTCGGTCCACGCGCCGTTTCCTGAGCCCCGATCGGTCCACGCGTCGGCTCCTAAGCCTCGATAGGTCCACACGCGGCGTCCTTAGCCCCGGTCGGTCCACGCGCCGTCTCCGAGACGCGATCGGTCCACGCATCGTCTCCTAAGCCCCGATCGGTTAACGCGCCGTCTCCCCGCCCCGATCGGTCCACGCGCCATCTCCTGAGCCCCGATACGTCCACGCGCAGTCGCCGAGCCCCAATCAGTCCACGCGCGGCCTCCTAAGCCCCGATCGGGTCACGCGCCGTCTCCCCGCCCCGATCGGTCCACGCGCCGTCTCCTGAGCCCTGATCCGTCCACGCGCGGCGTCGAGCCGCGATCGGTCCACGCGCGGCCTCCTGAGCCCCAATCGGTCCACGCGTCGTATCCTAAGCCCCGATCCGTCGCCGCGTCGTCTCCTGAGCCCCGATCAATTGACGCGTCTTCTCCTGAGCCCCGATCGCTCGTCGCGCCGTCTCCTGAGCCCCGCTCGGTCCATGCGTCGTGTTCTTAGCCCCGATGCCTCCACGCGCCGTCTCCGAGCCACGATAGGTCGAGGCGCCGCTTCCTGAGCCCCGATCGATCCACGCGCCGTCTCGTAAGCCACAATCGGTCCACGCGCCGTCTCAGAGCGCCGATCATTTCACGCGCCGTCTCCTGAGCCCCGATCGTTCCACGCGCCGTCTCCGAGCACCGATCGGTCCACGCGCCGTCTCCTGAGGCCCGATCGGTCCACGCGTCGTCTCCTAAGCCCCGATCGGTTAACGCGCCGTCTCCGTGCCCCAATCGGTCCACGCGCCGTCTCCTGAACCCCGATACGTCCACGCGCAGTCGCCGAGGCCCGATCGGTCCACGCGCCGTCTCCTGAGCCCCGATCGGTCCACGCGTCGTCTCCTAAGCCCTGATCGGTCCACGTGCCGTCTCCGAGCCCCGATGGGTCTACGCGCCGCCTCCTGAGCCCCGATCGATCCACGCATCGTCTCCTGAGCCCCGATCGGTTAACGCGCCGTCTCCGAGCCCCGATCAGTCCACGCGCCGTCTCCTGAGCCCCGGTCGGTTCATGCGCCGTGTCCGAGCCCCGATCGGTCCACGCGTCGTCTCCGAGCCCCGATCGGTCCACGCGCCGTCGCCGAGTCATGATCTGTCCACGCGCGGCCTCCTGAGACCCGATCGGTCCACGCGCCGTCTCCGAGCCCCGATCGGTCCACGCGTCGTCTCCGAGCCCCGATCGGTCCACGCGCCGTCGCCGAGTCATGATCTGTCCACGCGCGGCCTCCTGAGACCCGATCGGTCCACGCGCCGTCGCCGAGCCGCGATCGGTCCACGAGCGGCCTCCTGAGCCCCGATTGGTTCACGCGCCGTATCCGAGCCCCAATCGGTCCAAGTGCTGTCTCCGAGCCCTGATCGGTGCACGCGTCGTCTCCGAGCCCCGATCGGTCTACGCGCCGTCGCCGAGCCATGATCGGTCCACGCGCGGTCTCCTGAGCCCCGATCGGTCCACGCGCCGTCGCCGAGCCGCGATCGGTTCTCGCGCGGCCTCCTGAGCCCCGGTCGGTCCACGCGCCGCCTACGGAGCCCCGATCGATCCACGCGAATCTCCTGAGCTCCGGTCGGTCGACGCGCCGTCTCCTGAGCCCCGATCGGTCCACGCGTCGTCTCCTAAGCCCCAATTCGTCGACGCGTCGTCTCCTGAGCCCCGATCAATTGACGCGTCTTCTCCTGAGCCCTGATCGCTTCTCGTGCCGCCTCCTGAGCCCCACTCCGTCGAGGCGTCGTCTCCGGAGCCCCGATCAATTGACGTGTCTTCTCCCGAGCCCCGATCGCTCCTCGCGCCATCTCCTGAACCCCGCTCGGTCCATGCGTCGTCTTCTTAGCCCTGATGCCTCCACGCGCCGTCTCCGAGCCACGATGGGTCCAGGCGCCGCTTCCTGCCCCCCGATCGGTCCACGCGCCGTCTACGAGCCCCAATCGGTCCACGCGCCGTCTCCTGAGCGCCGATACGTCCACGCGCAGTCGCCGAGCCCTGATCGGTCCACGCGCTGTCTCCTGAGCCCCGATAGGTACACGCGTCGTCGCCTACACCCCGATCGGTCCACGCGTCGTCTCCTAAGCCCCGATCGGTCCACGCGCCGTCTCCGAGCCCCGATCGGTCCACGCACTGTCTCCTGATCCCCATGGGTCAACGCGGCGCCTCCGGAGCCCCGGTCGATCCACGCGAGGCTCCTGAGCCCCGATCGGACCACGCATCGTCTCCTAAGCCCCAATCGGTTAACGCGCCGTCTCCGAGCCCCGATCGGTCCACGCGCCGTCGCCGAACCCCAATTGGTCCACGCGCAACCGCCTGAGCCCTAGTCGGTCCACGCACTGTCTCCGAGCCCCGATCGGTCCACGCGTCGTCTCCGAGCCCCGATCGGTCCACGCGTCGTCTCCGAGCCCCGATCGGTCCACGCGTCGTCTCCTAAGCCCCGATCGGTCCACGCACCGTCTCCTGAGCCCCGATCGATCCACGCGCCGTCTTCTGAGCCCCAATCGCTCCACGCGCCGTTTTCTGAGCACCGTTCGATCCACGCGTCGTCTTGAAAGCCCCGATGCCTCCACGCGCCGTCTCCGAGCCACGATCGGTCCACGCGTCGTATCCGAAACCCGATCGGTCCACGCGCCGTCGCCGAGCCATGATCGGTCCACGCGCGGCCTCCTGAGCCCCGCTTGGTTCACGCGCCGTATCCGAGCCCCCATCGGTCCACGCGTCGTCTCCGAGCCCCGATCGGTCCACGCGCCGTCGCCGAGCCATGATCGGCCCACGCGAGGCTCCTGAGCCCCGATCGATCCACGCGCCGTCTCCTAAGCCCCGATCGGTGCACGCGCCGTCTCCGAGCGCCGATCGGTTCACGCGCCGTCTCCTGAGCCCCGATCATTCCACGCGATGTCGCCGAGCCACGATCGGTCCACGAGCCGTTTTCTGAGCACCGTTCGGACCACGCGTCGTCTTCAAAGCCCCGATGCCTCCACGCGCCGTCTCCGAGCCACGATCGGTCCGTGCGCCGCTTCCTGAGCCCCGATCGGTCCACGCGCCGTCTCCTGGGCCCCCATGCGTCCACGCGCAGTCGCCGAGCCCCGATCGGTCCACGCGGGGTCTCCTGAGCCCCGATCGGTCCACGCGCCGTCTCCTAAGCCCCGGTCGGTCCACGCGCGGCCTCCTGAGCCCCAATCGGTCCACGCGTCGTATCCTAAGCCCCGATCCGTCGCCGCGTCGTCTCCTGAGCCCCGATCAATTGACGCGTCTTCTCCTGAGCCCCGATCGCTCGTCGCGCCGTCTCCTGAGCCCCGCTCGGTCCATGCGTCGTGTTCTTAGCCCCGATGCCTCCACGCGCCGTCTCCGAGCCACGATAGGTCGAGGCGCCGCTTCCTGAGCCCCGATCGATCCACGCGCCGTCTCGTAAGCCACAATCGGTCCACGCGCCGTCTCAGAGCGCCGATCATTTCACGCGCCGTCTCCTGAGCCCCGATCGTTCCACGCGCCGTCTCCGAGCACCGATCGGTCCACGCGCCGTCTCCTGAGGCCCGATCGGTCCACGCGTCGTCTCCTAAGCCCCGATCGGTTAACGCGCCGTCTCCGTGCCCCAATCGGTCCACGCGCCGTCTCCTGAACCCCGATACGTCCACGCGCAGTCGCCGAGGCCCGATCGGTCCACGCGCCGTCTCCTGAGCCCCGATCGGTCCACGCGTCGTCTCCTAAGCCCTGATCGGTCCACGTGCCGTCTCCGAGCCCCGATGGGTCTACGCGCCGCCTCCTGAGCCCCGATCGATCCACGCATCGTCTCCTGAGCCCCGATCGGTTAACGCGCCGTCTCCGAGCCCCGATCAGTCCACGCGCCGTCTCCTGAGCCCCGGTCGGTTCATGCGCCGTGTCCGAGCCCCGATCGGTCCACGCGTCGTCTCCGAGCCCCGATCGGTCCACGCGCCGTCGCCGAGTCATGATCTGTCCACGCGCGGCCTCCTGAGACCCGATCGGTCCACGCGCCGTCTCCGAGCCCCGATCGGTCCACGCGTCGTCTCCGAGCCCCGATCGGTCCACGCGCCGTCGCCGAGTCATGATCTGTCCACGCGCGGCCTCCTGAGACCCGATCGGTCCACGCGCCGTCGCCGAGCCGCGATCGGTCCACGAGCGGCCTCCTGAGCCCCGATTGGTTCACGCGCCGTATCCGAGCCCCAATCGGTCCAAGTGCTGTCTCCGAGCCCTGATCGGTGCACGCGTCGTCTCCGAGCCCCGATCGGTCTACGCGCCGTCGCCGAGCCATGATCGGTCCACGCGCGGTCTCCTGAGCCCCGATCGGTCCACGCGCCGTCGCCGAGCCGCGATCGGTTCTCGCGCGGCCTCCTGAGCCCCGGTCGGTCCACGCGCCGCCTACGGAGCCCCGATCGATCCACGCGAATCTCCTGAGCTCCGGTCGGTCGACGCGCCGTCTCCTGAGCCCCGATCGGTCCACGCGTCGTCTCCTAAGCCCCAATTCGTCGACGCGTCGTCTCCTGAGCCCCGATCAATTGACGCGTCTTCTCCTGAGCCCTGATCGCTTCTCGTGCCGCCTCCTGAGCCCCACTCCGTCGAGGCGTCGTCTCCGGAGCCCCGATCAATTGACGTGTCTTCTCCCGAGCCCCGATCGCTCCTCGCGCCATCTCCTGAACCCCGCTCGGTCCATGCGTCGTCTTCTTAGCCCTGATGCCTCCACGCGCCGTCTCCGAGCCACGATGGGTCCAGGCGCCGCTTCCTGCCCCCCGATCGGTCCACGCGCCGTCTACGAGCCCCAATCGGTCCACGCGCCGTCTCCTGAGCGCCGATACGTCCACGCGCAGTCGCCGAGCCCTGATCGGTCCACGCGCTGTCTCCTGAGCCCCGATAGGTACACGCGTCGTCGCCTACACCCCGATCGGTCCACGCGTCGTCTCCTAAGCCCCGATCGGTCCACGCGCCGTCTCCGAGCCCCGATCGGTCCACGCACTGTCTCCTGATCCCCATGGGTCAACGCGGCGCCTCCGGAGCCCCGGTCGATCCACGCGAGGCTCCTGAGCCCCGATCGGACCACGCATCGTCTCCTAAGCCCCAATCGGTTAACGCGCCGTCTCCGAGCCCCGATCGGTCCACGCGCCGTCGCCGAACCCCAATTGGTCCACGCGCAACCGCCTGAGCCCTAGTCGGTCCACGCACTGTCTCCGAGCCCCGATCGGTCCACGCGTCGTCTCCGAGCCCCGATCGGTCCACGCGTCGTCTCCGAGCCCCGATCGGTCCACGCGTCGTCTCCTAAGCCCCGATCGGTCCACGCACCGTCTCCTGAGCCCCGATCGATCCACGCGCCGTCTTCTGAGCCCCAATCGCTCCACGCGCCGTTTTCTGAGCACCGTTCGATCCACGCGTCGTCTTGAAAGCCCCGATGCCTCCACGCGCCGTCTCCGAGCCACGATCGGTCCACGCGTCGTATCCGAAACCCGATCGGTCCACGCGCCGTCGCCGAGCCATGATCGGTCCACGCGCGGCCTCCTGAGCCCCGCTTGGTTCACGCGCCGTATCCGAGCCCCCATCGGTCCACGCGTCGTCTCCGAGCCCCGATCGGTCCACGCGCCGTCGCCGAGCCATGATCGGCCCACGCGAGGCTCCTGAGCCCCGATCGATCCACGCGCCGTCTCCTAAGCCCCGATCGGTGCACGCGCCGTCTCCGAGCGCCGATCGGTTCACGCGCCGTCTCCTGAGCCCCGATCATTCCACGCGATGTCGCCGAGCCACGATCGGTCCACGAGCCGTTTTCTGAGCACCGTTCGGACCACGCGTCGTCTTCAAAGCCCCGATGCCTCCACGCGCCGTCTCCGAGCCACGATCGGTCCGTGCGCCGCTTCCTGAGCCCCGATCGGTCCACGCGCCGTCTCCTGGGCCCCCATGCGTCCACGCGCAGTCGCCGAGCCCCGATCGGTCCACGCGGGGTCTCCTGAGCCCCGATCGGTCCACGCGCCGTCTCCTAAGCCCCGGTCGGTCCACGCGCCGTCTCCGAGCCCCGATCGGTCTACGTGTCGTCTCCGAGCACCGTTCGTTCCACGCGCCGTTTCCTGAGCCCCGATCGGTCCATCCGTCGTCTTTTAAGCCCCGATACCTCCACGCGCCGTCTCCGAGCCACGATCGGTCCAGGCGCCGCTTCCTGAGCCCCGATCGATCCACGCGCCGTCTCCGAGCGCCGCTCGGTTCACGCGCCGTCTCCTGTGCTCCGATCGTTCCACGCGCCGTCTCCGAGCCCCGATCGGTCCACGCGCCGTCTTCGAGCCCCGATCGGTCCACGCATGGTCTCCTAAGCCCCAATCGGTTAACGCGCCGTCCCCGAGCCCCGATCGGTCCACGCGCCGTCTCCTGAGCGCCGATACGTCCACGCGCAGTCGCCGAGCCCTGATCGGTCCACGCGCTGTCTCCTGAGCCCCGATAGGTACATGCGTCGTCGCCTACACCCCGATCGGTCCACGCGTCGTCTCCTAAGTCCCGATCGGTCCACGCGCTTTCTCCTGAGCCCCGATAGGTACACGCGTCGTCGCCTACACCCCGATCGATCCACGCGAGTCTCCTGAGCCCCAGTCGGTCCGCGCGCCGTGTCCGAGCCCCGAT
Source organism: Netelia fuscicornis (assembly GCA_946811545.1). Classification (NCBI taxonomy): domain Eukaryota; kingdom Metazoa; phylum Arthropoda; class Insecta; order Hymenoptera; family Ichneumonidae; genus Netelia; species Netelia fuscicornis. The sequence continues at coordinate 28,382,075 of OX328014.1, read as the reverse complement.
CGGCCCACGCGCCGTCTCAGAGCGCCGATCATTTCACGCCCCGTCTCCTGAGCTCCGATCGTTCCACGCGCCGTCTCCGAGCCCCGATCGGTCCACACGCCGTATCCGAGCCCCGATCGGTCCGCGTGACGCATTCTAAGCCACGGTCCGTCCACGCGCCGTCTCTGAGCACCGATCGGTCCACGCGCCGTCTCCTGAGCCCCGCTCGGTCCATGCGTCGTCTTCTTAGCCCCGATGCCTCCACGCGTCGTCTCCTAAGCCCCGATCGGTCCACGCGCCGTCTCCGGGCCCCGATCGATCCACGCTAGGCTCCTGAGCCCCGGCCGGTCCGCGCGCCGTCTCCTGAGCCCCGAACGGTCGACGCGTCGTCTCCTGAGCCCCGATCGATCCACGCGCCGTCTCCTAAGCCCCGATCGGTGCACGCGCCGTCTCCGAGCGCCGATCGGTTCACGCGCCGTCTCCTGAGCCCCGATCATTCCACGCGATGTCTCCGAGCCCCGATCGGTCCACGAGCCGTTTTCTGAGCACCGTGCGGTCCACGCGTCGTCTTGAAGCCCCGATGCCTCCACGCGCCGTCTCCGAGCCATGATCGGTCCACGCGTCGTATCCGAAACCCGATCGGTCCACGCGCCGTCGCCGAGCCATGATCGGTCCACGCGCGGCCTCCTGAGCGCCGCTTGGTTCACGCGCCGTATCCGAGCCCCCATCGGTCCACGCGTCGTCTCCGAGCCCCGATCGGTCCACGCGCCGTCGCCGAGCCATGATCGGCCCACGCGAGACTCCTGAGCCCCGGTCGGTCCGCGAGCCGTCTCCTGAGCCCCGATCGGTCGACGCGCTGTTTCCGAGCCCCGATCGGTCCATGCGTCGTCTTCTAAGCCCCGATGCCTCCACGCGCCGTCTCCGAGCCACGATCGGTGCAGGCGCCGATTCGTGAACCCCGATCGGTCCACGCGTCGTCTCCTAAGCCCCGATCCGTCGCCGCGTCGTCTCCTGAGCCCCGATCGATCCACGCGCCGTCTCCTAAGCCACGATCGGTGCACGCGCCGTCTCCGAGCGCCGATCGGTTCACGCGCCGTCTTCTGAGCCCCGATCATTCCACGCGATGTCTCCGAGCCCCGATCGGTCCACGAGCCGTTTTCTGAGCACCGTTCGGTCCACGCGTCGTCTTCAAAGCCCCGATGCCTCCACGCGCCGTCTCCGAGCCACGATCGGTCCGTGCGCCGCTTCCTGAGCCCCGATCGGTCCACGCGCCGTCTCCTGGGCCCCGATGCGTCCACGCGCAGTCGCCGAGCCCCGATCGGTCCACGCGGGGTCTCCTGAGCCCCGATCGGTCCACGCGCCGTCTCCTAAGCCCCGGTCGGTCCACGCGCCGTCTCCGAGCCCCGATCGGTCTACGTGTCGTCTCCGAGCACCGTTCGTTCCACGCGCCGTTTCCTGAGCCCCGATCGGTCCATCCGTCGTCTTTTAAGCCCCGATACCTCCACGCGCCGTCTCCGAGCCACGATAGGTCCAGGCGCCGCTTCCTGAGCCGCGATCGGTCCACGCGCCGTCTCCTGGGCCCCGATCAATCCACGCGCCGTCTCTGAACGCCGCTCGGTTCACGCGCCGTCTCCTGTGCTCCGATCGTTCCACGCGCCGTCTCCGAGCCCCGATCGGTCCACGCGCCGTCTCCTGAGCCCCGATCGTTCCACGCGCCGCCTCCTAAGCCCCGATCGGTCCACGCGTCGTCTCCTAAGCCACCATTGGTCCACGTGCCGTCTCCCAGCCCCGATCGGTCCACGCGCCGTCTCCTAATCCCCAATCTGTCCACGACCCGTCTCCGGGCCCCGATCGGTGCACGCGCCGTCTCCTAAGCCCCGAACGGTCCACGCGCCGTCGCCGAACCCCAATTGGTCCACGCGAAACCGCCTGAGCCCCAATCGGTCCACGCGCCGTCTCCGGGCCCCGATCGATCCACGCTAGGCTCCTGAGCCCCGGCCGGTCCGCGCGCCGTCTCCTGAGCCCCGAACGGTCGACGCGTCGTCTCCTGAGCCCCGATCGATCCACGCGCCGTCTCCTAAGCCCCGATCGGTGCACGCGCCGTCTCCGAGCGCCGATCGGTTCACGCGCCGTCTCCTGAGCCCCGATCATTCCACGCGATGTCTCCGAGCCCCGATCGGTCCACGAGCCGTTTTCTGAGCACCGTGCGGTCCACGCGTCGTCTTCAAAGCCCCGATGCCTCCACGCGCCGTCTCCGAGCAACGATCGGTCCGTGCGCCGCTTCCAAAGCCCTATCAGTCCAGGCGTCCTCTCCTGATCTCCGATCGGTCCACTCGCCGTCTCCTAAGCCCCGATCGGTGCACGCGCCGTCTCCGAGCGCCGATCGGTTCACGCGCCGTCTCCTGAGCCCCGATCATTCCACGCGATGTCTCCGAGCCCCGATCGGTCCACGCGCCGTCTCCTAAGCCCCGATCGGTCCACGCGCCGTCTCCGAGCGCAGATCGGTCCACGCGCGGTCTCCAAGCCTCGATCCGTACACGCGCCGTCTCCGAGCCCCGATCGGTCCACGCGTCGTCTCCGGGCACCGTTCGGTCCACGCGCCGTTTCCTGAGCCTCGATCGGTCCATCCGTCGTCTTTTAAGCCCCGATACCTCCACGCGCCGTCTCCTACGCCCGATCGGTCCACGCGTCGTCTCCTGATCCCAATCGGTCCACGCGGCGCCTCCGGAACCCCGATCGATCCAGGCGAGTCTCCTGAGCCCCAGTCGGTCCGCGCGCCGTCTCCGGAGCCCCGATCGGTCCACGCGCCGTCTCCTAAGCCCCGTTCGGTCCAAGCGTCTTCTCCTAAACCCCGGGCGGTCCACGCGCCGTCTCCGAGCCGCGATCGGTCCACGCATCTTCTCCTAAGCCCCGATCGGTTAACGCGCCGTCTCCCCGCCCCGATCGGTCCACGCGCCATCTCCTGAGCCCCGATACGTCCACGCGCAGTCGCCGAGCCCCAATCAGTCCACGCGCGGCCTCCTAAGCCCCGGTCGGGTCACGCGCCGTCTCCCCGCCCCGATCGGTCCACGCGCCGTCTCCTGAGCCCTGATCCGTCCACGCGCGGCGTCGAGCCGCGATCGGTCCACGCGCGGCCTCCTGAGCCCCAATCGGTCCACGCGTCGTATCCTAAGCCCCGATCCGTCGCCGCGTCGTCTCCTGAGCCCCGATCAATTGACGCGTCTTCTCCTGAGCCCCGATCGTTCCTCGCGCCGTCTCCTGAGCCCCGCTCGGTCCATGCGTCGTGTTCTTAGCCCCGATGCCTCCACGCGCCGTCTCCGAGCCACGATAGGTCGAGGCGCCGCTTCCTGAGCCCCGATCGATCCACGCGCCGTCTCGTAAGCCACAATCGGTCCACGCGCCGTCTCAGAGCGCCGATCATTTCACGCGCCGTCTCCTGAGCCCCGATCGTTCCACTCGCCGTCTCCGTGCACCGATCGGTCCATGCGCCGTCTCCTGAGGCCCGATCGGTCCACGCGTCGTCTCCTAAGCCCCGATCGGTTAACGCGCCGTCTCCGAGCCCCAATCGGTCCACGCGCCGTCTCCTGAACCCCGATACGTCCACGCGCAGTCGCCGAGGCCCGATCGGTCCACGCGCCGTCTCCTGAGTCCCGATCGGTCCACGCGTCGTCTCCTAAGCCCTGATCGGTCAACGTGCCGTCTCCGAGCCCCGATGGGTCTACGCGCCGACTCCTGAGCCCCGATCGATCCACGCATCGGCTCCTGAGCCCCGGTCGGTCCACGCGTCGTCTTCGAGCACCGATCGATCCACGCGCCGTTTCCTGGGCCCCAATCAGTCCACGCGCGGCCTCCTGAGCCCCGGTCGGTTCACGCGCCGTCTCCCCGCCCCGATCGGTCCACGCGCCGTCTCCTGAGCCCTGATCCGTCCACGCGCGGCGTCGAGCCGCGATCGGTCCACGCGCGGCCTCCTGAGCCCCAATCGGTCCACGCGTCGTATCCTACGCCCCGATCCGTCGCCGCGTCGTCTCCTGAGCCCCGATCAATTGACGCGTCTTCTCCTGAGCCCCGATCGCTCCTCGCGCCGTCTCCTGAGCCCCGCTCGGTCCATGCGTCGTGCTCTTAGCCCCGATGCCTCCACGCGCCGTCTCCGAGCCACGATAGGTCGAGGCGCCGCTTCCTGAGCCCCGATCGATCCACGCGCCGTCTCGTAAGCCACAATCGGTCCACGCGCCGTCTCAGGGCGCCGATCGTTTCACGCGCCGTTTCCTGAGCCCCGATCGTTCCACGCGCCGTCTCCGAGCCCCGATCGGTCCACGCGGCGTCTCCTGAGCCCCGATCGGTTCACGCATCGTCTCCTAAGCCCCGATACGTCTACACGCCGTATCCGAGCCCCGATCGTTCCGCGTGACGCATTCTAAGCCACGGTCCGTCCACGCGCCGTCTCCGAGCACCGATCGGTCCACGCGCCGTCTCCGAGCCCCGATCGGTCCACGCACTGTTTCCTGATCCCCATGGGTCAACGCGGCGCCTCCGGAGCCCCGACCGATCCACGCGAGGCTCCTGAGCCCCGATCGGACCACGCATCGTCTCCTAAGCCCCAATCGGTTAACGCGCCGTCTCCGAGCCCCGATCGGTCCACGCGCCGTCGCCGAACCCCAATTGATCCACGCGCAACCGCCTGAGCCCCAGTCGGTCCACGCACTGTCTCCGAGCCCCGATTGGTCCACGCGTCGTCTCCGAGCCCCGATCGGTCCACGCGTCGTCTCCTAAGCCCCGATCGGTCCACGCACCGTCTCCTGAGCCCCGATCGATCCACGCGCCGTCTCCTGAGCCCCAATCGCTCCACGCGCCGTTTTCTGAGCACCGTTCAGTCCACGCGTCGTCTTGAAAGCCCCGATGCCTCCACGCGCCGTCTCCGAGCCACGATCGGTCCACGCGTCGTATCCGAAACCCGATCGGTCCACGCGCCGTCGCCGAGCCATGATCGGTCCACGCGCGGCCTCCTGAGCCCCGCTTGGTTCACGCGCCGTATCCGAGCCCCCATCGGTCCACGCGTCGTCTCCGAGCCCCGATCGGTCCACGCGCCGTCGCCGAGCCATGATCGGCCCACGCGAGGCTCCTGAGCCCCGGTCGGTCCGCGAGCCGTCTCCTGAGCCCCGATCGGTCGACGCGCTGTTTCCGAGCCCCGATCGGTCCATCCGTCGTCTTTTAAGCCCCGATACCTCCACGCGCCGTCTCCGAGCCACGATCGGTCCAGGCGCCGCTTCCTGAGCCCCGATCGGTCCACGCGTCGGCTCCTAAGCCTCGATAGGTCCACGCGCGGCCTCCTGAGCCCCGATCGTTCCACGCGCCGTCTCCGAGCCGCGATCGGTCCACGCGCCGTCTCCGAGCCCCGAACGGTTCACGCACCGTCACCTGATCCCAATCGGTCCACGCGGCGCCTCCGGAGCCCCGATCGATCCACGCGAGTCTCCTGAGCCCCAGTCGGTCCGCGCGCCGTCTCCTGAGCCCTGATTGGTCGACGCGTCGTCTCCTGAGCCCTGATCGATCCACGCGTCGTCTCCTGAGCTCCGATCGCGCCACACGCTGTTTCCTGAGCCCCGATCGGTCCACGCGTCATCTCCTGATCTCCGATCGGTCCACGCGCCGTCTCCTAAGCCCCGATCGGTCCATGCGCCGTCTCCGAGCGCCGATCGGTTGAGGCGCCGTCTCCAGAGCCCCGATCGTTCCACGCGCCGTCTCCTGAGCCCCAATCGGTCCACACGCTGTGTCGTGAGCCCCGATAGGTACACGCGTCGTCTCCTACGCCCGATCGGTCCACGCGTCGTCTCCTGATCCCAATCGGTCCACGCGGCGCCTCCGGAGCCCCGATCGATCCACGCGAGTCTCCTAAGCCCCGTTCGGTCCAAGCGTCTTCTCCTAAACCCCGGTCGGTCCACGCGCCGTCTCCTAAGCCCCGATCGGTGCACGCGCCGTCTCCGAGCGCCGATCGGTTCACGCGCCGTCTCCTGAGCCCCGATCATTCCACGCGATGTCTCCGAGCCCCGATCGGTCCACGAGCCGTTTTCTGAGCACCGTTCGGTCCACGCGTCGTCTTCAAAGCCCCGATGCCTCCACGCGCCGTCTCCGAGCCACGATCGGTCCGTGCGCCGCTTCCAAAGCCCTATCAGTCCAGGCGTCCTCTCCTGATCTCCGATCGGTCCACGCGCCGTCTCCTAAGCCCCGATCGGTGCACGCGCCGTCTCCGAGCGCCGATCGGTTCACGCGCCGTCTCCTGAGCCCCGATCATTCCACGCGATGTCTCCGAGCCCCGATCGGTCCACGCGCCGTCTCCTAAGCCCCGATCGGTCCACGCGCCGTCTCCGAGCGCCGATCGGTCCACGCGCGGTCTCCAAGCCTCGATCCGTACACGCGCTGTCTCCGAGCCCCGATCGGTCCACGCGTCGTCTCCGAGCACCGTTCGGTCCACGCGCCGTTTCCTGAGCCCCGATCGGTCCACGCGTCGGCTCCTAAGCCTCGATAGGTCCACGCGCGGCCTCCTAAGCCACAATCGGTCCACGCGCCGTCTCAGAGCGCCGATCATTTCACGCGCCGTTTCCTGAGCCCCGATCGTTCCACGCGCCGTCTCCGAGCCCCGATCGGTCCACGCGGCGTCTCCTGAGCCCCGATCGGTTCACGCATCGTCTCCTAAGCCCCGATACGTCTACACGCCGTATCCGAGCCCCGATCGGTCCGCGTGACGCATTCTAAGCCACGGTCCGTCCACGCGCCGTCTCCGAGCACCGATCGGTCCACGCGCCGTCTCCTGAGCCCCGATCGGTCCACGCGTCGTCTCCTAAGCCCTGATCGGTCCACGTGCCGTCTCCGAGCCCCGATGGGTCTACGCGCCGCCTCCTGAGCCCCGATCGATCCACGCATCGTCTCCTGAGCCCCGATCGGTTAACGCGCCGTCTCCGAGCCCCGATCAGTCCACGCGCCGTCTCCTGAGCCCCGGTCGGTTCATGCGCCGTCTCCGAGCCCCGATCGGTCCACGCGTCTTCTCCGAGCCCCGATCGGTCCACGCGCCGTCGCCGAGTCATGATCTGTCCACGCGCGGCCTCCTGAGACCCGATCGGTCCACGCGCCGTCGCCGAGCCGCGATCGGTCCACGAGCGGCCTCCTGAGCCCCGATTGGCTCACGCGCCGTATCCGAGCCCCAATCGGTCCAAGCGCTGTCTCCGAGCCCTGATCGGTGCACGCGTCGTCTCCGAGCCCCGATCGGTCTACGCGCCGTCGCCGAGCCATGATCGGTCCACGCGCGGCCTCCTGAGCCCCGATCGGTCCACGCGCCGTCGCCGAGCCGCGATCGGTTCTCGCGCGGCCTCCTGAGCCCCGGTCGGTCCACGCGCCGCCTACGGAGCCCCGATCGATCCACGCGAATCTCCTGAGCTCCGGTCGGTCGACGCGCCGTCTTCTGAGCCGCGATCGGTCCACGCGTCGTCTCCTAAGCCCCGATTCGTCGACGCGTCGTCTCCTGAGCCCCGATCAATTGACGCGTCTTCTCCTGAGCCCTGATCGCTTCTCGTGCCGCCTCATGAGCCCCACTCCGTCGAGGCGTCATCTCCGGAGCCCCGATCAATTGACGTGTCTTCTCCTGAGCCCCGATCGCTCCTCGCGCGATCTCCTGAACCCCGCTCGGTCCATGCATCGTCTTCTTAGCCCTGATGCCTCCACGCGCCGTCTCCGAGCCACGATGGGTCCATGCGCCGCTTCCTGCGCCCCGATCGGTCCACACGCAGTCTCCGAGCCCCGATCGGTCCGCGTGCCGCATTCTAAGCCACGGTCCATCCACGCGCCGTCTCCGAGCCCCGAGATCCGTCGCCGCGTCGTCTCCTGAGCCCCGATCAATTGACGCGTCTTCTCCTGAGCCCCGATCGCTCCTCGCGCCGTCACCTGAGCTCCGCTCGGTCCCTGCGTCGTCTTCTTAGCCCCGATGCCTCCACGCGCCTCATCCGAGCCACAATCGGTCTAGGCGTCGCTTCCTGAGCCCCGATCGGTCCACGCGCCGTCTCCTAAGCCCCAATCGGTCCACGCGCCGTCTCCTAAGCCCCGATCGGTCCACGCGCCGATCGGTTCACGCGCCGTCTCCTGAGCCCCGATCGTTCCACCCGCCATCTCCGAGCCCCGATCGGTCCACGCGCCGTCTCCTAAGCCCCGATCGGTCCACGCGCCTTCTCCTAAGCCCCGATCGGTCCACGTGCCGTCTCCGAGCCTCGATCGGTCCACGCGCCGTCTCCTGAGCCCCGATCGTTCCACGCGCCGTCTCCTAAGCCGCGATCCGTCCACGGGCCGTCTCCGAGCTGCTATCGCTAAACGCGCCGTCACCAAGCCCTGATCCGTACACGCGCCGTCTCCTGAGCCCCGATCGGTCAACGCGCCGTTCCCTAAGCTCCGATCCATCCACGCGCAGTGTCCTGAGCCCCGATCGGTCCACGCGCCGTCTTCGAGCGCCGATCGGTCCACGCAACGTTTCCTAAGCCCCAATCGGTTCACGCGCCGTCTCCTGAGCCCCGATCGTTCTACGCGCCGTCTCCGAGCCCCGATCCGTCCACGCGCAGTCGCCGAGCCCCGATCGGTTCACGCGCGGTCTCCTGAGCCCCAGTCGGTACACGCTCTGTCTCCGAGCCCCGATCGGTCCACGCATCGTCTCGTAAGCCCCGCTCGGTTAACCCGTCGTTTCGGAGACCCATCGGTTCACGCGCCGTCTCCTGAGCCCCGGTCGTTCTACGCGCCGTCTCCGAGCCCCGATCCGTCCACGCGCAGTCGCCAAGCCCCGATCTGTCCACGCGCCGTCTCCGAGCCCCGATCGGTTCACGGATCGTCTCCTAAGACCCGACCGGTTCACCCGCCGTCTCCTGAGCCCCGGTCGGTCCACGCGCCGTCTCCGAGCCTCGGTCGATCCACGTACCGTCTCCGAAGCCCCTATCGGTCCACGCGCCGTCTGCTGAGCCCCGATCGGTCTACGCATCGTCTCCTAAGCCCCGATACGTCCACACGCCGTATCCGAGCCCCGATCGGTCCACGTGACGCATTCTAAGCCCCGATCGGTCCACGCCCCGTCTCCGAGCACCGATTGGTTCACGCGCCGTCTCCTGAGACTCGATCCGTCCACGCGCTGTCTCCTGAGCCCCGATCGGTCGACAGGTCCTCTGCTAAACCCCAATCGGTCCACGCCCCGTCTCCGAGCGCCGATCGGTTCACGCGTCGTCTCCTGAGTCCCGATCCGTCCACTCACTGTCTCCTGAGCCCCGATCGGTCGACGCGTCCTCTGCTAAACCTCGATCGGTCCACGTGTCGTCTCCTGAGCCCCGATCGGTCGACGGGTCCTCTCCTAAGCCCCGATCGGTCCACGCGTCTTCTCCTGAGCTCCGATCAGTCCACGCGTCGTCTTCTAAGCCCCGATAACGTCCACACGCCGTCTCCGAGCCCCGATGGGTCCCCGCGTTGCCTCCTGAGCCCCGATCGGTCCACGCGAGTCTCCTGAGCCCCGGTCGGTCCACGCGCCGTCTCCTGAGCCCCGGTCGTTCCACGCGTCGTCTCCTAAGCCCCGATCGGTCCACGTATCGTTTCCTAAGCTCCGATCCATCGACGCGTCGTCTCCTGAGCCCCGATCAATTGACGCGTCTTCTCCTGAGCCCCGATCGCTCCTCGCGCCGTCTCCTGAGCCCCGCTCGGTCCATGTGTCGTCTTCTTAGCCCCGATGAGTCTACGCGCCGTCTCCGATCCACGACCGGTTCAGGCGCCGCTTCCTGAGCCCCGATCGGTCCACGCGCCGTCTCCTAAGCCCCAATCGGTCCACGCACCGCCTCCTGCGCCCCGATCGGTCTGCGCTCCGTCTCCTGAGCCCCGATCGGTCCACGCGCCGTCTCGTGAGCCCCGATCGGTCCACGCGCCGTCTCCTAAGCCCCAATCTGTCCACGACACGTCTCCGGGCCCCGATCGGTGCACGCGCCATCTCCTAACCCCCGATCGGTCCACGCCCCGTCTCCGAGTGCCGATCGGTTCACGCGCCGTCTCCTGAGACCGATCCGTCCACGCGCCGTCTCCTGAGCCCCGATCGGTCGACGGGTCCTCTCCTAAGCCCCCATCGGTCCACGCGTCGTCTCCTAAGCCCCGATCGGTTCACGCGTCGTCTTCTAAGCCCCGATCCGTCGACGCGTCGTCTCCTGAGCCCCGATCAATTGACGCGTCTTCCCCTGAGCCCCGATCGCTCCTCGCGCCGTCTCCTGGGCCCCGCTCGGTCCATATGTCGTCTTTTTAGCCCCGATGCCTCCACGCGCCGTCTCCGAGCCACGATCGGTTCAGGCGCCGCTTCCTGAACCCCGATCGACCCACGCGCCGTCTCCTAAGCCCCAATCGGTCCACGCGCCGCCTCCTGAGCCCCGATTGGTCCACACGCCGTCTCCTGAGTCCCGATCGGTCCACGCGCGGCCTCCTAAGCCCCGATCGTTCCACGCGCCGTCTCCGAGCCCCGATCGGTTCACGCGCCGTCTCCTGAACCTCGATCGGTCCACGCGTCGTTCCCGAAGCCCCGATCCATCCACGCGCAGTCTCCCGAGCCCCAATCGGTCCACGCGCCGTCTCCTGAGCCCCGATCGGTCCACGCGCCGTCTCCTCAGCCCCGATCGGTCCACGCGTCGTCTTCGAGCACCGATCGGTCCACGCGCCGTCTCAGAGCGCCGATCATTTCACGCCCCGTCTCCTGAGCTCCGATCGTTCCACGCGCCGTCTCCGAGCCCCGATCGGTCCACGCGCCGTCTCCTGAGCCCCAATCGGTCCACTCGCTGTCTCGTGAGCCCCGATAGGTACACGCGTCGTGTCCTACGCCCCGATCGGTCCACGCGTCGTCTCCTAAGCCCCGATCGGTCCACGCGCTGTCTCCGAGCGCCGATCGGTTCACGCGCCGTCTCCTGAGCCCCGATCGGTCCACGCGCTGTCTCCGAGCGCCGATCGGTTCACGCGCCGTCTCCTGAGCCCCGATCGGTCCACGCGCTGTCTCCGAGCGCCGATCGGTTCACGCGCCGTCTCCTGAGCCCCGATCATTCCTCGTACCGTCTCCGAGCCCCGATCGGTCCACGTACCGTCTCCGAAGCCCCGATCGGTCCACGCGCCGTCTCCTGAGCCCCGATCGGTCCACGCGTCGACTCCTAAGCCCCGATCGGTTCACGCGCCGTATCCGAGCCCCAATCTGTCCACGACCCGTCTCCGGGCCCCGATCGGTGCACTCGCCGTCTCCTAAGCCCCGATCGGTCCACGCGCCGTCTCCGAGCCCCGATCGGTCCACGCGCCGTCTCCTGAGCGCCGATACGTCCACGCGCAGTCGCCGAGCCCTGATCGGTCCACGCGCTGTCTCCTGAGCCCCGATAGGTACACGCGTCGTCGCCTACACCCCGATCGGTCCACGCGTCGTCTCCTAAGCCCCGATCGGTCCACGCGCCGTCTCCGAGCCCCGATCGGTCCACGCACTGTCTCCTGATCCCCATGGGTCAACGCGGCGCCTCCGGAGCCCCGATCGATCCACGCGAGGCTCCTGAGCCCCGATCGGACCACGCATCGTCTCCTAAGCCCCAATCGGTTAACGCGCCGTCTCCGAGCCCCGATCGGTCCACGCGCCGTCGCCGAACCCCAATTGGTCCACGCGCAACCGCCTGAGCCCCAGTCGGTCCACGCACTGTCTCCGAGCCCCGATCGGTCCACGCGTCGTCTTGAAAGCCCCGATGCCTCCACGCGCCGTCTCCGAGCCACGATCGGTCCACGCGTCGTATCCGAAACCCGATCGGTCCACGCGCCGTCGCCGAGCCATGATCGGTCCACGCGCGGCCTCATGAGCCCCGCTTGGTTCACGCGCCGTATCCGAGCCCCCATCGGTCCACGCGTCGTCTCCGAGCCCCGATCGGTCCACGCGCCGTCGCCGAGCCATGATCGGCCCACGCGAGGCTCCTGAGCCCCGGTCGGTCCGCGAGCCGTCTCCTGAGCCCCGATCCATCCACGCGCAGTCGCCGAGCCCCGATCGGTCCACGCGCGGTCTACTGAGCTCCGGTCGGTCCACACGCCGCTGCGAACCCCAATTGGTCCACGCGCAACCTCTCGTGCCCCGTCGGTAAACGCGCTGTCTCCGAGCCCCGATCGGTCCACGTATGTTCTCCTAAGCCCCAATTAGTCCACGCGCCGTCTCCTAAGCCCCGATCTGCCCACGGGCCGTCTCCGAGCTCCGATCGGTCCACGCGCCGTCTCGAAGCCTCGATCCGTACACGCGCCGTCTCCGAGCCCCGATCGGTCCACGCGTCGTCTCCGAGCACCGTTCGTTCCACGCGCCGTTTCCTGAGCCCCGATCGGTCCATCCGTCGTCTTTTAAGCCCCGATACCTCCACGCGCCGTCTCCGAGCCACGATCGGTCCAGGCGCCGCTTCCTGAGCCCCGATCGGTCCACGCGTCGGCTCCTAAGCCTCGATAGGTCCACGCGCGGCCTCCTTAGCCCCGGTCGGTCCACGCGCCGTGTCCGAGCCGCGATCGGTACCCGCATCGTCTCCTAAGCCCCGAACGGTTAACGCGCCGTCTCCCCGCCCCGATCGGTCCACGCGCCATCTCCTGAGCCCCGATACATCCACGCGCAGTCGCCGAGCCCCAATCAGTCCACGCGCGGCCTCCTGAGCCCCGGTCGGTTCACGCGCCGTCTCCCCGCCCCGATCGGTCCACGCGCCGTCTCCTGAGCCCTGATCCGTCCACGCGCGGCGTCGAGCCGCGATCGGTCCACGCGCGGCCTTCTGAGCCCCAATCGGTCCACGCGTCGTATCCTAAGCCCCGATCCGTCGCCGCGTCGTCTCCTGAGCCCCGATCAATTGACGCGTCTTCTCCTGAGCCCCAAACGCTCCTCGCGCCGTCACCTGAGCCCCGCTCGGTCCCTGCGTCGTCTTCTTAGCCCCGATGCCTCCACGCGCCTCATCCGAGCCACGATCGGTCTAGGTGTCGCTTCCTGAGCCCCGATCGGTCCACGCGCCGTCTCCTAAGCCCCAATCGGTCCACGCGCCGTCTCCTAAGCCCCGATCGGTCCACGCGCCGATCGGTTCACGCGCCGTCTCCTGAGCCCCGATCGTTCCACGCGCCATCTCCGAGCCCCGATCGGTCCACGCGCCGTCTCCTAAGCCCCGATCGGTCCACGCGCCTTCTCCTAAGCCCCGATCGGTCCACGTGCCGTCTCCGAGCCTCGACCGGTCCACGCGCCGTCTCCTGAGCCCCGATCGGTCCACGCGCCGTCTCCTGAGCCCCGATCGTTCTACGCTCCGTCTCCGAGCCCCGATCCGTCCACGACACGTCTCCGGGCCCCGATCGGTGGACGCGCCGTCTCCTAACCCCCGATCGGTCCACGCCCCGTCTCCGAGTGCCGATCGGTTCACGCGCCGTCTCCTGAGACCGATCCGTCCACGCGCCGTCTCCTGAGCCCCGATCGGTCGACGGGTCCTCTCCTAAGCCCCGATCGGTCCACGCGTCTTCTCCTGAGCCCCGATCTGCCCACGGCCCGTCTCCGAGCTCCGATCGGTCCACGCGCCGTCTCGAAGCCTCGATCCGTACACGCGTCGTCTCCGAGCCCCGATCGGTCCACGCGCCATCGCCGAACCCCGATCGGTCCACGCGTCGTCTCCTGAGCCCCGATCAATTGACGCGTCTTCTCCTGAGCCCCGATCGCTCCTCGCGCCGTCTCCTGAGCCCCGCTCGGTCCATGCGTCGTCTTCTTAGCCCCGATGCCTCCACGCGCCGTCTCCTAAGCCCCGATCTGCCCACGGGCCGCTTCCGAGCTCCGATCGGTCCACGCGCGGTCTCCAAGCCTCGATCCGTACACGCGCTGTCTCCGAGCCCCGATCGGTCCACGCGCCGTCTCCTGAGCCCCGATCGGTTCACGCATCGTCTCCTAAGCCCCGATACGTCCACACGCCGTATCCGAGCTCCGATCGGTCCGCGTGACGCATTTTAAGTCACGGTCCGTCCACGCGCCGTCTCCGAGCACCGATCGGTCCACGCGCCGCCTCCTAAGCCCCGATCGGTCCACGCGTCGTCTCCTAAGCCCCGATCGGTCCACGCGTCGTCTCCGAGCACCGTTCGGTCCACGCGCGGCCTCCTGAGCCCCGGTCGGTTCACGCGCCGTCTCCCCGCCCCGATCGGTCCACGCGCCGTGTCCTGAGCCCTGATCCGTCTACGCACGGCGTCGAGCCGCGATCGGTCCACGCGCGGCCTCCTGAGCCCCAATCGGTCCACGCGTCGTCTCCTAAGCCCCGATCGGTCCGTGCGCCGTCTCCGAGCCCCGATCGGTCCACGCACCATCTCATGCTCCCCAATCGGTCCAAGCGCCGCCTCCGGAGCCCTGATCGATCCACGCGAATCTCCTGAGCTCCGGTCGGTCCTCGTACCGTCTCCGAGCCCCGATCGGTCCACGTACCGTCTCCGAAGCCCCGATCGGTCTACGCGCCGTCCCCTGAGCCCCGATCGGTCCACGCGTCGTCTCCTAAGCCCCGATCGGTTCACGCGCCGTATCCGAGCCCCAATCGGTCCACGCGCCGTCTCCTAAGCTCCAATCGGTCCACGCGCCGTCCCCTGAGCCCCGATACGTCGACGCGCAGACGCCGAGCCCCGATCGGTCCACGCGCTGTCTCCTGAGCCCCGATAGGTACACGCGTCGTCTCCTACACCCCGATCGGTCCACGCGTCGTCTCCTAAGCCCCGATGCCTCCACGCGCCGTCTCCGAGCCCCGATCGGTCCACGCGCCGTCTCCTAAGCCCCGATCGGTCAACGCGCCTTCTCCTCAGCCCCGATTGGTCCACGCGCCGTCTCCGAGCGCCGATCGGTCCACGCGCCGTCGCCGAGCCCCGATCGGTCCACGCGTGTCCTCCTGAGCCCCGGTCGGTCCACGCGTTGTCTCCTAAGCCCCGATCGGCACACGCGCCGTCTCCGTGCCCCGCTCGGTTCACGCATCGTCTCCTAAGCCCCGATCGGTTAACGCGCCGTCTCCGAGCGCCGAGCGGTCCACGCGCCGTCGCCGAACCCCAATTGGTCCACGCGCAACCGCCTGAGCCCCAGTCGGTCCGCGCGCCGTCTCCTGAGCCCCGATTGGTCGACGCGTCGTCTCCTGAGCCCTGATCGATCCACGCGTCGTCTCCTGAGCCCCGATCGCGTCACACGCCGTTTCCTGAGCCCCGATCGGTCCACGCGTCGTCTTCAAAGCCCCGATGCCTCCACTCGCCGTCTCCGAGCCACGATCGGTCCGTGCGCCGCTTCTACAACCCCGATCGGTCCACGCGTCACCTCCTGATCTCCGATCGGTCCACGCGCCGTCTCCTAAGCCCCGTTCGGTCCAAGCGTCTTCTCCTAAACCCCGGTCGGTCCACGCGCCGTCTCCGAGCACCGATCGGTCCACGCGCCGTCTCCTGAGCCCCGATCGGTCTACGCGCCGTCTCATGAGCCCCGATCGGTCAACGCATCCTCTCCTAAGCCCCGATACGTTCACACGCCGTCTCCGAGCCCCGTTCGATCCACGCGTCGTCTTGTAAGCCCAGATGCCTTCTCGCGCCGTCTCCGGGCCACGATCGGTCCAGGCGCCGCTTCCTGAGCCACGATCGGTCCACGCGTTGTCTCCTAGGCCCCGATCGGTCCACGCCCCTTCTCCGAGCCCCGATCGGTTCACGCATCGCCTCCTAAGCCCCGATCCGTTAACGCGCCGTCTCCGAGCCCCGAACGGTCCACGCGCGGTCGCCGAACCCCAATTGGTCCACGCGCAACCGCCTGAGACCCAGTCGGTTCACGCGCTGTAGCCGAACCTCGATCGGTCCACGCATCGTCTCCGAGCCCCGATCGGTCCACGCGCCGTCGCCGAGCCATGATCGGTCCACGTGCGGCCTCCTGAGCCCCGATCGGTCCACGCGCCGTCGCCGAGCCGCGATCGGTCCACGAGCGGCCTCCTGCGCCCCGATTGGTTCACGCGCCGTATCCGAGCGCCAATCGGTCCACGCGCCGTCTCCTGAGCCCCGATCGGTCCACGACCCGTCTCCGGGCCCCGATCGGTGCACGCGCCGTCTCCTAAGCCCCGATCGGTCCACGCGCCGTCGCCGAACCCCAATTGGTCCACGCGAAATCGCCTGAGCCCCAGTCGGTCCACGCGCTGTCTCCGAGCCCCGATCGGTCCACGCGTCGTCTCCGAGCCCCGATCGGTCCACGCGCCGTCGCCGAGTCATGATCTGTCCACGCGCGGCCTCCTGAGACCCGATCGGTCCACGCGCCGTCTTCGAGCCACGATCGGTCCACGCATGGTCTCCTAAGCCCCAATCGGTTAACGCGCCGTCCCCGAGCCCCGATCGGTCCACGCGCCGTCTCCTGAGCCCCGATACGTCCACGCGCAGTCGCCGAGCCCTGATCGGTCCACGCGCTGTCTCCTGAGCCCCGATAGGTACACGCGTTGTCGCCTACACCCCGATCGGTCCACGCGTCGTCTCCTAAGCCCGCATTGGTCCACGTGCCGTCTCCCAGCCCCGATCGGTCCACGCGCCGTCTCCTAATCCCCAATCTGTCCACGATCCGTCTCCGGGCCCCGATCGGTCCACGCGTCGTCTCCGAGCCCCGATGGGTCCACGCGCGGCCTCCTGAGCCGCGGTCGGTCCACGCGCCGTCTCCGAGCCCCGGTCGGTTCACGCGCCGTCTCCGAGCCCCGATGGGTCCATGCGCGGTCTCCTGAGCCCCGGTCGGTCCACGCGCCGTCGCCGAACCCCAATTCGTCCACGGGCAACCTCCCGAGACCCAGTCGGTCCACGCGCCGTCTCCTGAGCCCCGATCGGTCCACGTATCGTCTCCTACGCCCCGATCGGTCTACGCGCGGTCTCCTGAGCCCCGATCGGTCCACGCGCCGTCTCCGAGCCCCGATCGGTCCGCGCACCGTCTCCTGATCCCCATCGCTTCACGCGGCGTCTCCGGAGCCCCGATCGATCTACGCGAGTCTCCTGAGCCCCGGTCGGTCCGCGCGCCGTCATCTGAGCCCCGATCGGTCGCCGCGTCGTCTCCGAGACTCGATCGGTCCACGCGCCGTCGCCGAGCCCCGATCGGTCCACGCGTGTCCTCCTGAGCCCCGGTCGGTCCACGCGCCGTCTCCGAGCCCCCATCGGTCCACGCGTTGTCTCCTAAGCCCCGATCGGCCCACGCGCCGTCTCCGTGCCCCGCTCGGTTCACGCATCGTCTCCTAAGCCCCGATCGGTTAACGCGCCGTCTCCGAGCGCCGAGCGGTCCACGCGCCGTCGCCGAACCCCAATTGGTCCACGCGCAACCGCCTGAGCCCCAGTCGGTCCGCGCGCCGTCTCCTGAGCCCCGATTGGTCGACGCGTCGTCTCCTGAGCCCTGATCGATCCATGCGTCGTCTCCTGAGCCCCGATCGCATCACACGCCGTTTCCTGAGCCCCGATCGGTCCACGCGTCGTCTTCAAAGCCCCGATGCCTCCACGCGCCGTCTCCGAGCCACGATCGGTCCGTGCGCCGCTTCTACAACCGCGATCGGTCCACGCGTCACCTCCTGATCTCCGATCGGTCCACGCGCCGTCTCCTAAGCCCCGTTCGGTCCAAGCGTCTTCTCCTAAACCCCGGTCGGTCCACGCGCCGTCTCCGAGCACCGATCGGTCCACGCGCCGTCTCCTGAGCCCCGATCGGTCTACGCGCCGTCTCATGAGCCCCGATCGGTCAACGCATCCTCTCCTAAGCCCCGATACGTTCACACGCCGTCTCCTAAGCCCCGATCGGTTAACGCGCCGTCTCCGAGCCCCGATCAGTCCACGCGCCGTCTCCTGAGCCCCGGTCGGTTCATGCGCCGTCTCCGAGCCCCGTTCGATCCACGCGTCGTCTTGTAAGCCCAGATGCCTTCTCGCGCCGTCTCCGGGCCACGATCGATCCAGGCGCCGCTTCCTGAGCCACGATCGGTCCACGCGTTGTCTCCTAGGCCCCGATCGGTCCACGCCCCTTCTCCGAGCCCCGATCGGTTCACGCATCGCCTCCTAAGCCCCGATCCGTTAACGCGCCGTCTCCGAGCCCCGAACGGTCCACGCGCGGTCGCCGAACCCCAATTGGTCCACGCGCAACCGCCTGAGACCCAGTCGGTTCACGCGCTGTAGCCGAACCTCGATCGGTCCACGCATCGTCTCCTACGCCCCGATCGGTCTACGCGCGGTCTCCTGAGCCCCGATCTGTCCAGGCGTCGTCTCCTAAGCCCCGACCGGTCCACGCGCCGTCTCCTGAGCCCCGCTCGATCCATGCGTCGTCTTCTTAGCCCCGATGCCTCCACGCGTCGTCTCCTGAGCCCCGATCGGTCCACGCATCGTCTCCTAAGCCCTGATCGGTCCACGTGCCGTCTCCGAGCCCCGATGGGTCTACGCGCCGCCTCCTGAGCCCCGATCGATCCACGCATCGGCTCCTGAGCCCCGGTCGGTCCACGCGTCGTCTTCGAGCACCGATCGATCCACGCGCCGTTTCCTGGGCCCCGATCGGTCCACGCGTCGCCGCCGGAGCCCCGATCGGTCTACGCGCCGTCTCATGAGCCCCGGTCGGTTCATGCGCCGTCGCCGAGCCTCGATCGGTCCACGCGCGGCCTCCTTAGCCCCGATCGCTCCACGCACCGTTTCCTGATCCCCGATCGGTCCACACGCCGTCTCCGAGCCCCGATCGGTCCGCGTGCCGCATTCTAAGCCACGGTCCATCCACGCGCCGTCTCCGAGCACCGATCGGTCCACGCGCCGTCTCTTGAGCCCCGATCGATCCACGCGTCGTCTCCTAAGCCCTGATCGGTCCACGTGCCGTCTCCGAGCCCCGATGGGTCTACGCGCCGCCTCCTGAGCCCCGATCGATCCACGCATCGGCTCCTGAGCCCCGGTCGGTCCACGCGTCGTCTTCGAGCACCGATCGATCCACGCGCCGTTCCCTGGGCCCCGATCGGTCCACGCGTCGCCGCCGGAGCCCCGATCGGTCTACGCGCCGTCTCATGAGCCCCGGTCGGTTCATGCGCCGTCGCCGAGCCGCGATCGGTCCACGCGCCGTCTCCTGGGCCCCGATGCGTCCACGCGCAGTCGCCGAGCCCCGATCGTTCCACGCGCCGTCTCCGAGCCCCGATCGTTCCACGCGCCGTCTCCGAGCCCCGATCGGTCCACGCGCCGTCTCCTGAGCCCCGATCGTTCCACGCGCCGCCTCCTAAGCCCCGATCGGTCCACGCGTCGTCTCCTAAGCCACCATTGGTCCACGTGCCGTCTCCCAGCCCCGATCGGTCCACGAGCCATCTCCTAATCCCCAATCTGTCCACGACCCGTCTCCGGGCCCCGATCGGTGCACGCGCCGTCTCCTAAGCCCCGATCGGTCCACGCGCCGTCGCCGAACCCCAATTGGTCCACGCGAAACCGCCTGAGCCCCAGTCGGTCCACGCGCTGTCTCCGAGCCCCGATCGGTCCACGCGTCGTCTCCGAGCCCCGATCGGTCCACGCGCCATCGCCGAGTCATGATCTGTCCACGCGCGGCCTCCTGAGACCCGATCGGTCCACGCGCCGTCTTCGAGCCCCGATCGGTCCACGCATGGTCTCCTAAGCCCCAATCGGTTAACGCGCCGTCCCCGAGCCTCGATCGGTCCACGCGCCGTCTCCTGAGCGCCGATACGTCCACGCGCAGTCGCCGAGCCCTGATCGGTCCACGCGCTGTCTCCTGAGCCCCGATAGGTACACGCGACGTCGCCTACACCCCGATCGGTCCACGCGTCGTCTCCTAAGCCCCGATCGGTCCACGCGCCGTCTCCGAGCCCCGATCGGTCCACGCACCATCTCCTGATCCCCATGGGTCAACGCGGCGCCTCCGGAGCCCCGATCGATCCACGCGAGGCTCCTGAGCCCCGATCGGACCACGCATCATCTACTAAGCCCCAATCGGTTAACGCGCCGTCTCCGAGCCCCGATCGGTCCACGCGCCGTCGCCGAACCCCAATTGGTCCACGCGCAACCGCCTGAGCCCCAGTCGGTCCACGCACTGTCTCCGAGCCCCGATCGGTCCACGCGTCGTCTCCGAGCCCCGATCGGTCCACGCACCGTCTCCTGAGCCCCGATCGATCCACGCGCCGTCTCCTGAGCCCCAATCGCTCCACGCGCCGTTTTCTAAGCACCGTTCGGTCCACGCGTCGTCTTGAAAGCCCCGATGCCTCCACGCGCCGTCTCCGAGCCACAATCGGTCCACGCGTCGTATCCGAAACCCGATCGGTCCACGCGCCGTCGCCGAGCCATGATCGGTCCACGCGCGGCCTCCTGAGCCCCGCTTGGTTCACGCGCCGTATCCGAGCCCCCGTCGGTCCAGGCGTCGTTTCCGAGCCCCGATCGGTCCACGCGCCGTCGCCGAGCCATGATCGGCCCACGCGTCGCCTCCTGAGGCCCGGTCGGTCCACGCGCCGTCTCCTGAGCCCCGATCGGTCCACGCGTCGTCTCCTAAGACCCGATCGGTCCACGTATCGTCGCCTAAGCCCCGATCGGTCCACACGCCGTCTCCGAGCCCCGATGGGTCCACGCGTCGCCTCCTGAGCCCCGGTCGGTCCACGCGCCGTCTCCTGAGCCCCGATCGGTCCACGCGTCGTCTTCTAAGCCCCGATCGGTCCACGCGTCGTCTCCTAAGCCCCGATCGGTCCACGCGCCGTCTCCGAGCGCCGATAACTTTACGCGCCGTCTCCTGAGCCCCGATCGTTCCACGCGCCGTCTCCGAGCCCCGATCGATCCACGCGCCGTCTCCTGAGCCCAAATCGGTCCACACGCTGTCTCGTGAGCCCCGATAGGTACACGCGTCGTCTCCTACGCCCCGAGCAGTCCACGCGTAGTCTCCTAAGCCCCGCTCGGTTAACGCGTCGTTGCCGAGCCCCGATCGGTCCACGCGTCGTCTCCTGAGCCCCAATTAGTCCATGCGCCGTCTCCTAAGCCCCGATCGGTCCACGCGCCGTCTCCTGAGCCCCGATCTGTCCACACCCCTTCTCCTGTGTCCCGATCTGTCGACGCGTCGTCTCCTAAGCCCCGACCGGTGCACGCGCCGTCTCCTAAGCCCTGCTCGGTTAACGCGTCGTTTCCGAGCCCCGATCGGTCCACGCGTCGTCTCCTGAGCCCCAATTAGTCCACGCGCCGTCTCCTAAGCCCTGATCCGTCCACGGGCCGTGTCCGAGCTCCGATCGGTTCACGCGCCGTCTCCAAACCTCGATCCGTACACGTGTCGTCTCCGAGCCCTGATCGGTCCACGCGCCATCGCCGAGCCCCGATCGGTCCACGCGCCCTCTCCGAGCGCCTATCATTTCACGCGCCGTCTCCTGAGCCCCGATCGGTCCACACCCCGTCTCCTGAGCCCCGATCGGTCCACACCCCTTCTCCTGAGCCCCGATCGATTCACGTGCCGTCTCGTAAGCCCCGATCGGTTCACCCGTCGTCTCTTAAGTCCCAATCGGTCCACGCGCCCTCTCCGAGCGCCGATCATTTCACGCGCCGTCTCCTGAGCCCCGGTCGGTCCGCGCGCCATCACCTGAGCCCCGATCGGTCGACGCATCGTCTTCTGAGCCCCGATCGACCCACGCGTCGTCTCCTGAGCCCCGATCGGTCCACGCGCCGTCTCCGAGCGCCGATCGGTTCACGCGCCGTCTCCTGAGCCCCGATCGTTCGTCGCGCCGTCTCCGAGCTCCGATCGGCCCACGCGCCGTCTCCTAAGCCCCGATCGGTCCAAGCGCCTTCTCCTAAGCCCCGATCGGTCCACGCGCCGTCTCCGAGCCCCGATCGGTCAACGCACCGTCTCCTGAGCCCGGATCGTTCCACGCGCCGTCTCCGAGCCCCGATCGATCCACGCGCCGTCTCCTGAGCCCAAATCTGTCCACACGCTGTCTCGTGAGCCCCGATAGGTACACGCGTCGTCTCCTACGCCCCGATCGGTCCACGCGTAGTCTCCTAAGCCCCGCTCGGTTAACGCGTCGTTTCCGAGCCCCGATCGGTCCACGCGTCGTCTCCTGAGCCCCAATTAGTCCATGCGCCGTCTCCTAAGCCCCGATCCGTCCACGGGCCGTGTCCGAGCTCCGATCGGTCCACGCGTCGTCTCCGAGCCCTGATCGGCCCACGCGCCATCGCCGAGCCCCGATCGGTCCACGCGCCATCGCCGAGCCCCGATCGGTCCACACCCCTTCTCCTGAGCCCCGATCGGTCGACGCGTCGTCTCCTAAGCCCCGACCGGTGCACGCGCCGTCTCCTGTGCCCCGATCGATTCACGTGCCGTCTCCTAAGCCCCGATCGGTTCACCCGTCGTCTCTTAAGTCCCAATCGGTCCACGCGCCCTCTCCGAGCGCCGATCATTTCACGCGCCGTCTCCTGAGCCCCGGTCGGTCCGCGCGCCGTCACCTGAGCCCCGATCGGTCGACGCGTCGTCTTCTGAGCCCCGATCGACCCACGCTTCGTCTCCGAGCCCCGATCGATCCACGCGCCGTCTCCTGAGCCGAAAACGGTCCACACTCTGTCTCGTGAGCCCCGATAGGTACACGCGACGTTTCCTACGCCCCGATCGGTCCACGCGTCGTCTCCTGAGCCCCAATTAGTCCACGCGCCGTCTCCTAAGCCCTGATGCGTCCACGGGCCGTGTCCGAGCTCCGATCGTTTCACGCGCCGTCTCCAAACCTCGATCCGTACACGCGTCGTCTTCGAGCCCTGATCGGTCCACGCGCCATCGCCGAGCGCCGATCGGTCCACGCGCCATCGCCGAGCCCCGATCGGTCCACGCGTCGTCTCTTAAGCCCCGATCGGTCCACGCGCCGTCTCCGAGCCCCGATCGGTCCTCGCACTGTCTCCTGATCCCCATGGGTCCACGCGGCGCCTCCGGGGCCCCGATCGATCCACGCGAGGCTCCTAAGCCCTGATCGGTCCACGTGCCGTCTCCGAGCCCCGATGTGTCCACGCGCCACCTCCTGAGCCCCGATCGATCCACGCATCGGCTCCTGAGCCCCGATCGGTCCACGCGTCGTCTTCGAGCACCGATCGATCCACGCGCCGTTTCCTGGGCCCCGATCGGTCCACCCGTCGCCGCCTGAGCCCCGATCGGTCTACACGCCGTCTCATGACCCCCGATCGGTCAACGCATCGTCTCCTAAGCCCCGATACGATCACACGCCGTCTCCGAGTCCCGATCGGTCCACGCGCCGTCGCCGAGCCATGATCGGCCCACGCGAGGCTCCTGAGCGCCGGTCGGTCCGCGCGCCGTCTCCTGAGCCCCACTCGGTCCCTGCGTCGTCTTCTTAGCCCCGATGCCTCCACGCGCCGTCTCCGAGCCACGATCGGTCTAGGCGTCGCTTCCTGAGCCCCGATCGGTCATCGCGCCGTCTCCTAAGCCCCAATCGGTCCACGCGCCGCCTCCTAAGCCCCGATCGATCCACGCGTCGTCTCCGAATGCCGATCGGTTCACGCGCCGTCTCCTTTGCTCCGATCGTTCCACGCGCCGTCTCCGAGGCCCGATCGGTCCACGCA
Organism: Netelia fuscicornis; assembly: GCA_946811545.1. Lineage (NCBI taxonomy): Eukaryota > Metazoa > Arthropoda > Insecta > Hymenoptera > Ichneumonidae > Netelia > Netelia fuscicornis. Next base: position 28,358,540 of record OX328014.1, on the reverse strand, counting down.
TCGTCTCCTAAGCCCCGATCGGTTAACGTGCCGTCTCCGAGCCCCGATCGGTCCACGCGCCGTCTCCTGAGCCCCGGTCGGTTCACGCGCCGTCTCCGAGCCCCGATCGGTCCACGCATCGTCTCCTAAGCCCCGCTCTGTTAACGCGTCGTCTCCTGAGCACCGATCGGCCAACGCGCCGTTTCCTGAGCCCTGATCGGTCCATGCGTCGTCTTTTAAGCCCCGATACCTCCACGCGACGTCTCCGAGTCACGATCGGCCCAGGCGACGCTTCCTGAGCCCCGATCGGCCCACGCGTCTTCTCCTAAGCCCCGATAGGTCCACGCGCCGTCTCCTAAGCCCCGATTGATCCACGCGCCGTCTCCGAGCGCCGATCGGTTCACGCGCCATCTCCTGTGCTCCGATCGTTCCACGCGCCGTCTCCGAGCCCCGATCGTTCCACGCGCCGTCTCCTGAGCCCCAATCGGTCCACGCGTCGGCTCCTAAGCCTCGATCGGTCCACGCGCGTCCTCCTTAGCCCCGGTCGGTCCACGCGCCGTCTCAGAGCGCCGATCATTTCACGCGCCGTCTCGTGAGCCCCGATCATTCCACGCCCCGTCTTCGAGCCCCGATCGGTCCACGCGCCGTCTCCTAAGCCACTATCGGCCCACGCGCCGTCTCCGAGCGCCGATAGGTTCACGCGCCGTCTCCTGAGCCCCGATCGTTCCACGCGCCGACTCTGAGCCCCGATCCGTCCACGCGCCGTCTCCTGAGCCCGGATCCGTCCACGCGTCATCGCCGAATCCCCGATCCGTACACGCATCGTCTCCGAGCCTCGACCGGTCCACGCGCCGTCCCCTGAGCCTCGATCGATCCACGCGCCGTCTCCGAGCCCCAGTCGGTCCACGCGCTGTCTCCGAGCACCGATCGGTCCACGCGCCGTCTCCAAGCGCAGATCATTTCACGCGCCGTCTCCTGAGCCCCGATCGTTCCACGCGCCGGCTCCTGAGCCCCCATCGGTCCACGCGTCGCCTTCTAACCCCGGACGGTCCACGCGTCGTCTTCTAAGCCCCGATCGGTCCACGAGCCGTCTCCTGAGCCTCCATCGATCCACGCGTCGTCTTCTAAGCCCAGATGCCTCCTCGCGCCGTCTCCGAGCCACGATCGGTCCAGGCGCCGTTTCCTGAGCCCCGATCGGTCCACGCGGCGTCTCCTGAGCCCCAATTGGTCCACACGCTGTGTCGTGAGCCCCGATAGGTACACGCGTCGTCTCCTACGCGCGATCGGTCCACGCATCGTATCCTGAGCCCCGATCGGTCCACGCGCCATCTCCGAGCCCCGAACGGTTCACGCACCGTCTCCTGGTCCCAATCGGTCCACGCGGCGCCTCCGGAGCCCCGATCGATCCACGCGAGTCTCCTGAGCCCCAGTCGGTCCGCGCGCCGTCTCCTGAGCCCCGATTGTTCGACGCGTCGTCTCCTGAGCCCCGATCGAACCACGCGTCGTCTCCTGAGCCCCGATCGCGCCACACGCCGTTTCCTGAGCCCCGATCGGTCCACGCGTCGTCTTCAAAGCCGCGATGCCTCCACGCGCCGTCTCCGAGCCACGATCGGTCCGTGCGCCGCTTCCACAACCCCGATCGGTCCACGCGTCACCTCCTGATCTCCGATCGGTCCACGCGCCGTCTCCTAAGCCCCGATCGTTCCACGCGCCGTCTCCGAGCCCCGATCGGTCCACGCGCCGTCTCCTAAGCCCCGTTCGGACCAAGCGCCTTCTCGTAAACCCCGGTCGGTCCACGCGCCGTCTCCGAGCCCCGATCGGTCCACGCATCGTCTCCTAAGCCCCGATCGGCTAACGCGTCGACTCCGAGCCGCGATCGTTCCACGCGCCGTCCCCCATCCCCGATCGATCCACGCGCCGTCTCCGAGCCCCGATCGGTCCACGCTTCGTCTCCTGAGCCCGGATCGTTCCACGCGTCGTCTCCTGATCCCCGATCCGTAATCGCGTCGTCTCCGAGCCTCGATCGGTCCACACGCCGTGTCCGATCCCCGATCGGTCCGCGCGGCGTCTCCGGAGCCCCGATCGATCCACGCGAGTCTCCTGAGCCCCGGTCGGTCCGCGCGCCGTCATCTGAGCCCCCATCGGTCCACGCGTTGTCTCCTAAGCCCCGATCGGTCCACGCGCCGTCTCCGAGCCCCGATCGGTTCACGCATCGTCTCCTAAGCCCCGATCGGTTAACGCGCCGTCTCCGAGCGCCGAGCGGTCCACGCGCCGTCGCCGAACCCCAATTGGTCCACACGCAACCGCCTGAGTCCCAGTCGGTCCACGCGCTGTCTCCGAGCCCCGATCGGTCCACGCGCCGTCGCCGAGCCATGATCGGTCCACGCGCGGCCTCCTGAGCCCCAATCGGTCTACGGGCCGTCGCCGATCCACGATCGGTCCGTGCGCCGTTTCCAGAGCCCTATCGGTCCACGCATCGTCTCCTGATCTCCGATCGGTCCACGTGCCGTCTCCTAAGCCCCGATCGGTCCACGCACTGTCTCCGAGCGCCGATCGGTTCACGCGCCGTCTCCTGAGCCCCGATCATTCCACGCGCCGTCTCCGAGCCCCGATCGGTCCACGCGTTGTCTCCTTAGACCCGATCGCTCCACGCGCCGTCTCCGAGCGCCGATCGGTCCACGCGCCGTCGCCGAACCCCAAATGGTCCACGCGCAACCGCCTGAGCCCCGATCGATCCACGCGAGTCTCCTGAGCCCCGGTCGGTCCGCGCGCCGTCATCTGAGCCCCCATCGGTCCACGCATCGTCTCCTAAGCCCCGATCGGTTAACGCGCCGTCTCCGAGCGCCGAGCGGTCCACGCGCCGTCGCCGAACCCCAATTGGTCCACGCGCAACCGCCTGAGTCCCAGTCGGTCCACGCGCTGTCTCCGAGCCCCGATCGGTCCACGCGCCGTCGCCGAGCCATGATCGGTCCACGCGCGGCCTCCTGAGCCCCAATCGGTCCACGCGCCGTCGCCGATCCACGATCGGTTCGTGCGCCGTTTCCAGAGCCCTATCGGTCCACGCATCGTCTCCTGATCTCCGATCGGTCCACGTGCCGTCTCCTAAACCCCGATCGGTCCACGCACTGTCTCCGAGCGCCGATCGGTTCACGCGCCGTCTCCTGAGCCCCGATCATTCCACGCGCCGTCTCCGAGCCCCGGTCGGTCCACGCGCCGTCTCCGAGCGCCGATTGGTGCACGCGCCGTCTCCTGAGCACCGATCGTTCCACACGCCGCCTCCTAAGCCCCGATCTGTCCAGGCGTCGTCTCCTAAGCCCCGACCGGTCCACGCGCCGTCTCCTGAGCCCCGATCTGTCGACGCGTCGTCTCCTAAGCCCCGGCCGGTGCACGCGCCGTCTCCTGTGCCCCGATCGATTCACGTGCCGTCTTCTAAGCCCCGATCGGTCCACCCGTCGTCTCTTAAGCTCCAATCGGCCCACGCGCCCTCTCCGAGCGCCGATCATTTCACGCGCCGTCTCCTGGGGCCCGCTCGGTCCGCGCGCCGTCACCTGAACCCCGATCGCTCGACGCGTCGTCTTCTGAGCCCCGATCGACCCACGCGTCGTCTCCGAGCCCCGATCGATCCACGCGCCGTCTCCTGAGCCCAAATCGGTCCACACTCTGTCTCGTGAGCCCCGATAGGTACACGCGACGTCTCCTACGCCCCGATCGGTCCACGCGTCGTCTCCTAAGCCCTGCTCGGTTAACGCGTCGTTTCCGAGCCCCGATCGGTCCGCGCGTCGTCTCCTGAGACCCAATTAGTCTACGCGCCGTCTCCTAAGCCCTGATCCGTCCACGGGCCGTGTCCGAGGTCCGATCGGTTCACGCGCCGTCTCCAAACCTCGATCCGTACACGCGTCATCTCCGAGCCCTGATCGGTCCACGCGCCATCGCCGAGCGCCGATCGGTCCACACGCCATCGCCGAGCCCCGATCGGTCCACGTGCCGTCTCCTGAGCCCCGATCGGTCCAAACCCCTTCTCCTGAGCCCCGATCGGTGGACGCGTCGGCTCCTAAGCCCCGACCGGTGGACGCGCCGTCTCCTGTGCCCCGGTCGATTCACGCGCCGTCTCCTAAGCCCCGATCGGTTCACCCGTCGTCTCTTAAGTCCCAATCAGTCCACGCGCCCTCTCCGAGCGCCGATCAGTTCACGCGCCGTCTCCTGAGCCCCGATCGTTCCGCGCGCCGTCACCTGAGCCCCGATCGGTCCGCGCGCCGTCACCTGAGCCCCGATCGGTCCACGCGCCGTCTCCGAGCCCCGAACGGTTCACGCACCGTCTCCTGATCCCAATCGGTCCACGCGGCGCATCCGGAGCCCCGATCGATCCACGCGAGTCTCCTGAGCCCCAGTCGGTCCGCGCGCCGTCTCCTGAGCCCCGATTGGTCGACGCGTCGTCTCCTGAGCCCTGATCGATCCACGCGTCGTCTCCTGAGCCCCGATCACGCCACACGCCGTTTCCTGAGCCCCGATCGGTCCACGCGTCGTCTTCAAAGCCCCGATGCCTCCACGCGCCGTCTCCGAGCCACGATCGGTCCGTGCGCCGCTTCCACAGCCCCGATCGGTCCACGCGTCACCTCCTGAGACCCAATTAGTCTACGCGCCGTCTCCTAAGCCCTGATCCGTCCACGGGCCGTCTCCGAGCCCCGGTCAGTCCACGCGCCGTCTCCGAGCCCCGATCGCTCCACGCTCCGTCTCCTGAGCCCGGATCGTTCCACGCGTCGTCTCCTGATCCCCGATCCGTAAACGCGTCGTCTCCGACCCTCGATCGGTCCACACGCCGTGTCCGATCCCCGATCGGTCCGCGTGCCGCATTCTAAGCCGCGGTCCGTCTACGCGCCGTCTCCGAGCACCGATCGGTCCACGCGCCGTCTCAAAGCGCCGATCATTTCACGCGCTGTCTCCTGAGCCCCGATCAGTCAACGCATCGTCTCCTAAGCCCCGATACGTTCACACGCCGTCTCCGAGCCCCGATCGGTCCACGCGCCGTCGACGAGCCTCGATCGGTCCACGCGCGGCCTCCGTAGCCCCGGTCAGTCCACGCGCCGTCTCCGAGCCCCGATCGCTCCACGCTCCGTCTCCTGAGCCCGGATCGTTCCACGCGTCGTCTCCTCATCCCCGATCCGTAAACGCGTCGTCTCCGAGCCTCGATCGGTCCACACGCCGTGTCCGATCCCCGACCGGTCCGCGTGCCGCATTCTAAGCCGCGGTCCGTCCATGCTCCGCCTCCTGAGCCCCGATCGGTCAACGCATCGTCTCCTAAGCCCCGATCTGTACATGCGTCGTCTCCGATCCCCGATCGGTTCACGCGCCGGCTCCGAGCCCGATCGGTCCACGCATCGTCTCCTAAGCCCCGATCGGTTAACGTGCCGTCTCCGAGCCCCGATTGGTCCACGCGCCGTCTCCTGAGCCCCGGTCGGTTCACGCGCCGTCCCCGAGCCACGATCGGTCCGTGCGCCGCTTCCAGAGCCCTATCGGTCCACGCGTCCTCTTCTGATCTCCTATTAGTCCACGCGCCATCTCCTAAGCCCCGATCGGTCCACGTGCCGTCTCCGCGCGCCGATCGATTCACGCGCCGTCTCCTGAGCCCCGATCGGTCCACGCGTCGTTCCCTAAGCTCCGATCCATCCACGCGCAGTCTCCTGAGCCCCGATCGGTCCACGCATCACCTTCTGAGCCCCGCTCGGTTAACGCGTCGTTTCGGAGCCCCGATCGGTCTACGCGCCGTCGCCGCGCCATGATCGGTCCACGCGCGGCCTCCTGAGCCCACATCGGTCCACGCGCCGTCTCCTCAGCCCCGATCGGTCCACGCGTCGTCTCCTAAGCCCCGATTCGTCGACGCGTCGTCTCCTGAGCCCCGATCAATTGACGCGTCTTCTCCTGAGCCCCGATCGCTTCTCGTGCCGGCTCCTGAGCCCCGATCCGTCGAGGCGTCGTCTCCGGAGCCCCGATCAATTGACGTGTCTTCTTCTGAGCCCCGATCGCTCCTCGCGCCGTCTCCTGAACCCCGCTCGGTCCATGCGTCGTCTTCTTAGCCCGGATGCCTCCACGCGCCGTCTCCGAGCCACGAACGGTCCAAGCGCCGCTTCCTGCGCCCCGATCGGTACACGCGTAGTCTCCTAAGCCCCGATCGGTCCACGCGTCGTCTCCGAGCTCTGATCGGTCCACACGCCGTTTCCTGAGCCTCGATCGGTCCATGCGTCGTCTTCTTAGCCCCGATGCCTCCACGCGTCTTCTCTGAGCTACGATCGGTCCAGGCGCCGCTTCCTGAGCCCCGATCGGTCCACGCGCCGTATCCTTAGCCCCGATCGGTCCACGCGCCGTCTCCTGAGCCCGATCTGTCCACGCGCCGTCTCCGAGCCCCGATCGGTTCACGGATCGTCTCCTAAGCCCCGATCGGTTAACGCGCCGTCTACGAGCCCCGATCGGTCCACGCGCCATCGCCGAACCCCAATTGGTCCACGCGCAACGGCCTGCGCCCCAGACGGTCCACGCGCGGTCTCCGAGCCCCGATCGGTCCACGCGTCGTCTCCGAGCCCCGGTCGGTCCACGCGCCGTCTCCGAGCCCCGATCGGTTCACGCATCGTCTCCTAAGCCCCGATACGATCACACGCCGTCTCCGAGTCCCGATCGGTCCACGCGCCGTCGCCGAGCCATGATCGGCCCACGCGAGGCTCCTGAGCGCCGGTCGGTCCGCGCGCCGTCTCCTGAGCCCCACTCGGTCCCTGCGTCGTCTTCTTAGCCCCGATGCCTCCACGCGCCGTCTCCGAGCCACGATCGGTCTAGGCGTCGCTTCCTGAGCCCCGATCGGTCATCGCGCCGTCTCCTAAGCCCCAATCGGTCCACGCGCCGCCTCCTAAGCCCCGATCGATCCACGCGTCGTCTCCGAATGCCGATCGGTTCACGCGCCGTCTCCTTTGCTCCGATCGTTCCACGCGCCGTCTCCGAGGCCCGATCGGTCCACGCATCGTCTCCTAAGCCCCGATCGGTTAACGTGCCGTCTCCGAGCCCCGATCGGTCCACGCGCCGTCTCCTGAGCCCCGGTCGGTTCACGCGCCGTCTCCGAGCCCCGATCGGTCCACGCATCGTCTCCTAAGCCCCGCTCTGTTAACGCGTCGTCTCCTGAGCACCGATCGGCCAACGCGCCGTTTCCTGAGCCCTGATCGGTCCATGCGTCGTCTTTTAAGCCCCGATACCTCCACGCGACGTCTCCGAGTCACGATCGGCCCAGGCGACGCTTCCTGAGCCCCGATCGGCCCACGCGTCTTCTCCTAAGCCCCGATAGGTCCACGCGCCGTCTCCTAAGCCCCGATTGATCCACGCGCCGTCTCCGAGCGCCGATCGGTTCACGCGCCATCTCCTGTGCTCCGATCGTTCCACGCGCCGTCTCCGAGCCCCGATCGTTCCACGCGCCGTCTCCTGAGCCCCAATCGGTCCACGCGTCGGCTCCTAAGCCTCGATCGGTCCACGCGCGTCCTCCTTAGCCCCGGTCGGTCCACGCGCCGTCTCAGAGCGCCGATCATTTCACGCGCCGTCTCGTGAGCCCCGATCATTCCACGCCCCGTCTTCGAGCCCCGATCGGTCCACGCGCCGTCTCCTAAGCCACTATCGGCCCACGCGCCGTCTCCGAGCGCCGATAGGTTCACGCGCCGTCTCCTGAGCCCCGATCGTTCCACGCGCCGACTCTGAGCCCCGATCCGTCCACGCGCCGTCTCCTGAGCCCGGAACCGTCCACGCGTCATCGCCGAATCCCCGATCCGTACACGCATCGTCTCCGAGCCTCGACCGGTCCACGCGCCGTCCCCTGAGCCTCGATCGATCCACGCGCCGTCTCCGAGCCCCAGTCGGTCCACGCGCTGTCTCCGAGCACCGATCGGTCCACGCGCCGTCTCCAAGCGCAGATCATTTCACGCGCCGTCTCCTGAGCCCCGATCGTTCCACGCGCCGGCTCCTGAGCCCCCATCGGTCCACGCGTCGCCTTCTAACCCCGGACGGTCCACGCGTCGTCTTCTAAGCCCCGATCGGTCCACGAGCCGTCTCCTGAGCCTCCATCGATCCACGCGTCGTCTTCTAAGCCCAGATGCCTCCTCGCGCCGTCTCCGAGCCACGATCGGTCCAGGCGCCGTTTCCTGAGCCCCGATCGGTCCACGCGGCGTCTCCTGAGCCCCAATTGGTCCACACGCTGTGTCGTGAGCCCCGATAGGTACACGCGTCGTCTCCTACGCGCGATCGGTCCACGCATCGTATCCTGAGCCCCGATCGGTCCACGCGCCATCTCCGAGCCCCGAACGGTTCACGCACCGTCTCCTGGTCCCAATCGGTCCACGCGGCGCCTCCGGAGCCCCGATCGATCCACGCGAGTCTCCTGAGCCCCAGTCGGTCCGCGCGCCGTCTCCTGAGCCCCGATTGTTCGACGCGTCGTCTCCTGAGCCCCGATCGAACCACGCGTCGTCTCCTGAGCCCCGATCGCGCCACACGCCGTTTCCTGAGCCCCGATCGGTCCACGCGTCGTCTTCAAAGCCGCGATGCCTCCACGCGCCGTCTCCGAGCCACGATCGGTCCGTGCGCCGCTTCCACAACCCCGATCGGTCCACGCGTCACCTCCTGATCTCCGATCGGTCCACGCGCCGTCTCCTAAGCCCCGATCGTTCCACGCGCCGTCTCCGAGCCCCGATCGGTCCACGCGCCGTCTCCTAAGCCCCGTTCGGACCAAGCGCCTTCTCGTAAACCCCGGTCGGTCCACGCGCCGTCTCCGAGCCCCGATCGGTCCACGCATCGTCTCCTAAGCCCCGATCGGCTAACGCGTCGACTCCGAGCCGCGATCGTTCCACGCGCCGTCCCCCATCCCCGATCGATCCACGCGCCGTCTCCGAGCCCCGATCGGTCCACGCTTCGTCTCCTGAGCCCGGATCGTTCCACGCGTCGTCTCCTGATCCCCGATCCGTAATCGCGTCGTCTCCGAGCCTCGATCGGTCCACACGCCGTGTCCGATCCCCGATCGGTCCGCGCGGCGTCTCCGGAGCCCCGATCGATCCACGCGAGTCTCCTGAGCCCCGGTCGGTCCGCGCGCCGTCATCTGAGCCCTCATCGGTCCACGCGTTGTCTCCTAAGCCCCGATCGGTCCACGCGCCGTCTCCGAGCCCCGATCGGTTCACGCATCGTCTCCTAAGCCCCGATCGGTTAACGCGCCGTCTCCGAGCGCCGAGCGGTCCACGCGCCGTCGCCGAACCCCAATTGGTCCACACGCAACCGCCTGAGTCCCAGTCGGTCCACGCGCTGTCTCCGAGCCCCGATCGGTCCACGCGCCGTCGCCGAGCCATGATCGGTCCACGCGCGGCCTCCTGAGCCCCAATCGGTCTACGGGCCGTCGCCGATCCACGATCGGTCCGTGCGCCGTTTCCAGAGCCCTATCGGTCCACGCATCGTCTCCTGATCTCCGATCGGTCCACGTGCCGTCTCCTAAGCCCCGATCGGTCCACGCACTGTCTCCGAGCGCCGATCGGTTCACGCGCCGTCTCCTGAGCCCCGATCATTCCACGCGCCGTCTCCGAGCCCCGATCGGTCCACGCGTTGTCTCCTTAGACCCGATCGCTCCACGCGCCGTCTCCGAGCGCCGATCGGTCCACGCGCCGTCGCCGAACCCCAAATGGTCCACGCGCAACCGCCTGAGCCCCGATCGATCCACGCGAGTCTCCTGAGCCCCGGTCGGTCCGCGCGCCGTCATCTGAGCCCCCATCGGTCCACGCATCGTCTCCTAAGCCCCGATCGGTTAACGCGCCGTCTCCGAGCGCCGAGCGGTCCACGCGCCGTCGCCGAACCCCAATTGGTCCACGCGCAACCGCCTGAGTCCCAGTCGGTCCACGCGCTGTCTCCGAGCCCCGATCGGTCCACGCGCCGTCGCCGAGCCATGATCGGTCCACGCGCGGCCTCCTGAGCCCCAATCGGTCCACGCGCCGTCGCCGATCCACGATCGGTTCGTGCGCCGTTTCCAGAGCCCTATCGGTCCACGCATCGTCTCCTGATCTCCGATCGGTCCACGTGCCGTCTCCTAAACCCCGATCGGTCCACGCACTGTCTCCGAGCGCCGATCGGTTCACGCGCCGTCTCCTGAGCCCCGATCATTCCACGCGCCGTCTCCGAGCCCCGGTCGGTCCACGCGCCGTCTCCGAGCGCCGATTGGTGCACGCGCCGTCTCCTGAGCACCGATCGTTCCACACGCCGCCTCCTAAGCCCCGATCTGTCCAGGCGTCGTCTCCTAAGCCCCGACCGGTCCACGCGCCGTCTCCTGAGCCCCGATCTGTCGACGCGTCGTCTCCTAAGCCCCGGCCGGTGCACGCGCCGTCTCCTGTGCCCCGATCGATTCACGTGCCGTCTTCTAAGCCCCGATCGGTCCACCCGTCGTCTCTTAAGCTCCAATCGGCCCACGCGCCCTCTCCGAGCGCCGATCATTTCACGCGCCGTCTCCTGGGGCCCGCTCGGTCCGCGCGCCGTCACCTGAACCCCGATCGCTCGACGCGTCGTCTTCTGAGCCCCGATCGACCCACGCGTCGTCTCCGAGCCCCGATCGATCCACGCGCCGTCTCCTGAGCCCAAATCGGTCCACACTCTGTCTCGTGAGCCCCGATAGGTACACGCGACGTCTCCTACGCCCCGATCGGTCCACGCGTCGTCTCCTAAGCCCTGCTCGGTTAACGCGTCGTTTCCGAGCCCCGATCGGTCCGCGCGTCGTCTCCTGAGACCCAATTAGTCTACGCGCCGTCTCCTAAGCCCTGATCCGTCCACGGGCCGTGTCCGAGGTCCGATCGGTTCACGCGCCGTCTCCAAACCTCGATCCGTACACGCGTCATCTCCGAGCCCTGATCGGTCCACGCGCCATCGCCGAGCGCCGATCGGTCCACACGCCATCGCCGAGCCCCGATCGGTCCACGTGCCGTCTCCTGAGCCCCGATCTGTCCAAACCCCTTCTCCTGAGCCCCGATCGGTGGACGCGTCGGCTCCTAAGCCCCGACCGGTGGACGCGCCGTCTCCTGTGCCCCGGTCGATTCACGCGCCGTCTCCTAAGCCCCGATCGGTTCACCCGTCGTCTCTTAAGTCCCAATCAGTCCACGCGCCCTCTCCGAGCGCCGATCAGTTCACGCGCCGTCTCCTGAGCCCCGATCGTTCCGCGCGCCGTCACCTGAGCCCCGATCGGTCCGCGCGCCGTCACCTGAGCCCCGATCGGTCCACGCGCCGTCTCCGAGCCCCGAACGGTTCACGCACCGTCTCCTGATCCCAATCGGTCCACGCGGCGCATCCGGAGCCCCGATCGATCCACGCGAGTCTCCTGAGCCCCAGTCGGTCCGCGCGCCGTCTCCTGAGCCCCGATTGGTCGACGCGTCGTCTCCTGAGCCCTGATCGATCCACGCGTCGTCTCCTGAGCCCCGATCACGCCACACGCCGTTTCCTGAGCCCCGATCGGTCCACGCGTCGTCTTCAAAGCCCCGATGCCTCCACGCGCCGTCTCCGAGCCACGATCGGTCCGTGCGCCGCTTCCACAGCCCCGATCGGTCCACGCGTCACCTCCTGAGACCCAATTAGTCTACGCGCCGTCTCCTAAGCCCTGATCCGTCCACGGGCCGTCTCCGAGCCCCGGTCAGTCCACGCGCCGTCTCCGAGCCCCGATCGCTCCACGCTCCGTCTCCTGAGCCCGGATCGTTCCACGCGTCGTCTCCTGATCCCCGATCCGTAAACGCGTCGTCTCCGACCCTCGATCGGTCCACACGCCGTGTCCGATCCCCGATCGGTCCGCGTGCCGCATTCTAAGCCGCGGTCCGTCTACGCGCCGTCTCCGAGCACCGATCGGTCCACGCGCCGTCTCAAAGCGCCGATCATTTCACGCGCTGTCTCCTGAGCCCCGATCAGTCAACGCGTCGTCTCCTAAGCCCCGATACGTTCACACGCCGTCTCCGAGCCCCGATCGGTCCACGCGCCGTCGACGAGCCTCGATCGGTCCACGCGCGGCCTCCGTAGCCCCGGTCAGTCCACGCGCCGTCTCCGAGCCCCGATCGCTCCACGCTCCGTCTCCTGAGCCCGGATCGTTCCACGCGTCGTCTCCTCATCCCCGATCCGTAAACGCGTCGTCTCCGAGCCTCGATCGGTCCACACGCCGTGTCCGATCCCCGACCGGTCCGCGTGCCGCATTCTAAGCCGCGGTCCGTCCATGCTCCGCCTCCTGAGCCCCGATCGGTCAACGCATCGTCTCCTAAGCCCCGATCTGTACATGCGTCGTCTCCGATCCCCGATCGGTTCACGCGCCGGCTCCGAGCCCGATCGGTCCACGCATCGTCTCCTAAGCCCCGATCGGTTAACGTGCCGTCTCCGAGCCCCGATTGGTCCACGCGCCGTCTCCTGAGCCCCGGTCGGTTCACGCGCCGTCCCCGAGCCACGATCGGTCCGTGCGCCGCTTCCAGAGCCCTATCGGTCCACGCGTCCTCTTCTGATCTCCTATTAGTCCACGCGCCATCTCCTAAGCCCCGATCGGTCCACGTGCCGTCTCCGCGCGCCGATCGATTCACGCGCCGTCTCCTGAGCCCCGATCGGTCCACGCGTCGTTCCCTAAGCTCCGATCCATCCACGCGCAGTCTCCTGAGCCCCGATCGGTCCACGCATCACCTTCTGAGCCCCGCTCGGTTAACGCGTCGTTTCGGAGCCCCGATCGGTCTACGCGCCGTCGCCGCGCCATGATCGGTCCACGCGCGGCCTCCTGAGCCCACATCGGTCCACGCGCCGTCTCCTCAGCCCCGATCGGTCCACGCGTCGTCTCCTAAGCCCCGATTCGTCGACGCGTCGTCTCCTGAGCCCCGATCAATTGACGCGTCTTCTCCTGAGCCCCGATCGCTTCTCGTGCCGGCTCCTGAGCCCCGATCCGTCGAGGCGTCGTCTCCGGAGCCCCGATCAATTGACGTGTCTTCTTCTGAGCCCCGATCGCTCCTCGCGCCGTCTCCTGAACCCCGCTCGGTCCATGCGTCGTCTTCTTAGCCCGGATGCCTCCACGCGCCGTCTCCGAGCCACGAACGGTCCAAGCGCCGCTTCCTGCGCCCCGATCGGTACACGCGTAGTCTCCTAAGCCCCGATCGGTCCACGCGTCGTCTCCGAGCTCTGATCGGTCCACACGCCGTTTCCTGAGCCTCGATCGGTCCATGCGTCGTCTTCTTAGCCCCGATGCCTCCACGCGTCTTCTCTGAGCTACGATCGGTCCAGGCGCCGCTTCCTGAGCCCCGATCGGTCCACGCGCCGTATCCTTAGCCCCGATCGGTCCACGCGCCGTCTCCTGAGCCCGATCTGTCCACGCGCCGTCTCCGAGCCCCGATCGGTTCACGGATCGTCTCCTAAGCCCCGATCGGTTAACGCGCCGTCTACGAGCCCCGATCGGTCCACGCGCCATCGCCGAACCCCAATTGGTCCACGCGCAACGGCCTGCGCCCCAGACGGTCCACGCGCGGTCTCCGAGCCCCGATCGGTCCACGCGTCGTCTCCGAGCCCCGGTCGGTCCACGCGCCGTCTCCGAGCCCCGATCGGTTCACGCATCGTCTCCTAAGCCCCGATCGGTTAACGCGCCGTCTCCGAGCCGCGATTGGTCCACGCGCCGTCACCGAACCCCAATTGGTACACGCGCAACCGCCTGAGCCCCAGTCGGTCCACGCGTTGTCTCCGAGCTCCAATCGGTCCACGCGCCGTTTCCTGAGCCCCGATGGGTCCATACGTCGTCTTCTAAACCCCGATGCCTCCACGCGCCGTCTCCGAGCCAGATCGGTTCAGGCGCCGCTTCCCGAGCCCCGATCAGTCTACGCGCCGTCTCCTAAGCCCCGATCGGCCGACGCGCGGTCTCCTGAGCCCCCATCTGTCCACGCGCCGTCTCCGAGCCCCGATCGGTTCACAGGTCGTCTCCTAAGACCCGACCGGTTCACCCGCCGTCTCCTGAGCCCCGGTCGGTCCACGCGCCGTCTCCGAGCCTCGATCGATCCACGTACCGTCTCCGAAGCCCCTATCGGTCCACGCGCCGTCTGCTGAGCCCCGATCGGTCCACGCGCCGTCGCCGAGCCTCGATAGGTCCACGCGCGGCCTCCTGAGCCCCGGTCGGTTCACGCGCCGTCTCCGAGCCCCGATCGATCCACGCGTCGTCTTCTAAGCCCAGATGCCTCCTCGCGCCGTCTCCGAGCCACGATCGGTCCAGGCGCCGCTTCCTGAGCCCCGATCGGTTAACGCGCCGACTCCGAGCCCCGATCGTTCCACGCGCCGTCTCCGAGCCCCGATGGGTCCACGCGCGGTGTCCTGAGCCCCGGTCGGTCCAGGCCCCGTCTCCGAGCGCCGATCGGTTCACGCGCCGTGTCCTGAGAACGATCCGTCCACGCGCCGTCTCCTGAGCCCCGATCGGTCGACGCGCCGTCTCGTGAGCCCCGATCGGTCCACGCGCCGTCTCCGAGCCCCGATCGGTCCACGCGCCGTCTCCTGAACCTCGATCGGTCCACGCGTCGTTCCCGAAGCCCCGATCCATCCACGCGCATTCTCCCGAGCCCCAATCGGTCCACGCGCCGTCTCCTGAGCCCCGATCGGTCGACGCGCCGTCTCGTGAGCCCCGATCGGTCCACGCGCCGTCTCCTGAGCCCCGATCGTTCCACGCGTCGTTCCCTAAGCCCCGATCCATCCACGCGCAGTCTCCCGAGCCCCAATCGGTCCACGCGCCGTCTCCTGAGCCCCGACCGGTTCACCCGCCGTCTCCTGAGCCCCGATCGGTCCACGCGTCTTCTCCTGAGCTCCGATCGGTTCACGCGTCGTCTCCTAAGCCCCGATCGGTCCACGCGCCGTCTGCTGAGCCCCGATCGGTCCACGCGCCGTCGCCGAGCCTCGATAGGTCCACGCGCGGCCTCCTGAGCCCCGGTCGGTTCACGCGCCGTCTCCGAGCCCCGATCGATCCACGCGTCGTCTTCTAAGCCCAGATGCCTCCTCGCGCCGTCTCCGAGCCACGATCGGTCCAGGCGCCGCTTCCTGAGCCCCGATCGGTTAACGCGCCGACTCCGAGCCCCGATCCATCCACGCGCAGTCTCCCGAGCCCCGATCGGTGCACGCACCGTCTCCTAAGCCCCGATCGGTCCACGCCCCGTCTCCGAGCACCGATTGGTTCACGCGCCGTCTCCTGAGACTCGATCCGTCCACGCGCTGTCTCCTGAGCCCCGATCGGTCGACGCGTCCTCTGCTAAACCCCAATCGGTCCACGCCCCGTCTCCGAGCGCCGATCGGTTCACGCGCCGTCTCCTGAGTCCCGATCCGTCCACTCACTGTCTCCTGAGCCCCGATGGGTCGACGCGTCCTCTGCTAAACCTCGATCGGTCCACGCGCCGTCGCCTGAACCCCGATACGTGCACGCGCAGTCGCCGAGCCCCGATCCGTCCACGCGCCGTCACCGAGCCTCGATAGGTCCACGCGCGGCCTCCTGAGCCCCGGTCGGTTCACGGGCCGTCTCCGAGCCCCGATCGATCCACGCGTCGTCTTCTAAGCCCAGATGCCTCCTCGCGCAGTCTCCGAGCCACGATCGGTCCAGGCGCCGCTTCCTGAGCCCCGATCGGTTAACGCGCCGACTCCGAGCCCCGATCGTTCCACGCGCCGTCTCCGAGCCCCGATGGGTCCACGCGCAGTCTCCCGAGCTCCAATCGGTCCACGCGCCGTCTCCTGAGCCCCGATCGGTTCACGCGCCGTCTCCTCAGCTCCAATCGGTCCACGCGCCGTCTCCTGAGCCCCGATCGGTTCACGCGCCGTCTCCTCAGCCCCGATCGGTCCACGCGTCTTCTCCTGAGCTCCGATCGGTTCACGCGTCGTCTCCTAAGCCCCGATCCGTCGACGCGTCGTCTCCTGAGCCCCGATCAATTGACGCGTCTTCTCCTGAGCCCCAACCGGTCCACGCGCCGCCTCCTGAGCCCCGATCGGTCCACACGCCGTCTCCGAGCCCCGATCGGTCCACGCGCCGTCTCCTGAACCTCGATCGGTCCACGCGTCGTTCCCGAAGCCCCGATCCATCCACGCGCATTCTCCCGAGCCCCAATCGGTCCACGCGCCGTCTCCTGAGCCCCAATCGGTCCACGCGCCGTCTTTTCAGCCCCGATCGGTCTACGCGTCGTCTCCTAAGCCCCGATCGGTCCACGCGCCGTCTCCGAGCCCCGATCGGTCCACGCGCCGTCTCCTAAGCCCCAATCTGTACACGCCCCGTCTCCGAGCGCCGACGGGTTCACGCGCCGTTTCCTGAGACCCGATCCGTCCACGCGCCGTCTCCTGAGCCCCGATCGGTCGACGCGTCCTCTGCTACACCTCGATCGATCCACGCGTCGTCTCCTGAGCCCCGATCGGTCGACGGGTCCTCTCCTAAGCCCCGATCGGTCCACGCGTCTTCTCCTGACCCCCGATCAGTCCACGCGTCGTCTCCTAAGCCCCGATACGTCCACACGCCGTCTCCGAGCCGCGATGGGTCCACGCGTCGCCTCTTGAGCCCCGATCGGTCCACGCGCCGTCTCCTGAGCCCCGATCCGTCGACGCGCCGTCTCGTGAGCCCCGATCGGTCCACGCGCCGTCTCCTGAGCCCCGATCGTTCCACGCATCGTTCCCTAAGCCCCGATCCATCCACGCGCAGTCTCCCGAGCCCCAATCGGTCCACGCGCCGTCTCCTGAGCCCCGATCGGTCCACGCGCCGTCTCCTCAGCCCCGATCGGTCCACGCGTTGTCTCCTAAGCCCCGATCGGTCCACGCGCCGTCTCCGAGCCCCGATCGGTTCACGCATCGTCTCCTAAGCCCCGATCGGTTAACGCGCGGTCTCCGAGCGCCGAGCGGTCCACGCGCCGTCTCCGAGCCCCGATCGGTCCGCGCACCGTCTCCTGATCCCCATCGCTCCACGCGGCGTCTCCGGAGCCTCGATCGATCCACGCGAGTCCCCTGAGCCCCGGTCGGTCCGCGCACCGTCATCTGAGCCCCGATCAGTCCACGTGCCATCTCCTAAGCCCCGATCGCTCCACGGACCGGTTCCTGAGCCCCGATCGGTCCACGCGCCGCCTCCTGAGTCATGATCGGTCAACGCGTCGTGTCCTAAGCCCTGATCGGTCCACGTGCCGTCGCCGAGCCCCGATGGGTCCACGCGCCGCATCCTGAGCCCCGATCGGACGACGCGTCGTCTCCTGAGCCCGGATCGGTCCACCCGTCGTCCTCGAATCCCCGATCCGCACACGCGTCGTCTCCGAGCCTCGATCGGTCCACGCGTCGTCTCCTAAGCCCCGACCGGTCCACGCACCGTCTCCTGAGCCCCGATCGGTCCACGCGCCGTCTCCTAAGCCCCAATCGGCCCACGCGCCGCTTCCTAAGCCCCGATCGATCCACGCGTCGTCTCCGAACGCCGATCGGTTCACGCGCCGTCTCCTTTGCTCCGATCGTTCCACGCGCCGTCTCCGAGGCCCGATCGGTCCACGCATCGTCTCCTACGCCCCGATCGGTTAACGCGCCGTCTCCGAGCCCCGATTAGTCCACACGCCGTCTCCGAGTCCCGATAGGTCCGCATGCCGCATTCTAAGCCACGGTCCATCCTCGCGCCGTCTCCGAGCACCGATCGGTCCACGCGTCGTCCCCTAATACCCGATCGGTCCACGCGTCGTCTCCTAAGCCCCGATCCGTCGACGCGTCGCCTCCTGAGCCCCGATCGATCCACGCGCCGCCTCCTCAAACCCGATCGCTCCACGTGCCGTTTCCTGATCCCCGATCAGTCCACACGCCTTCTCCGAGCCCCGATCGGTCCACGCGTCGTCTCCTAAGCCTCGATCGGTCCACGCGCCGTCTCCGAGCGCCGATCGGGTCACGCGCCGTCTTCTGAGCCCCGATCGTTCCACGCGCCGCCTCCTAAACACCGATCGGTCCAGGCTTCGTCTCCTAAGCACCGACCGGTCGACGCGTCGTCTCCTGAGCCCCGGTCGGTTCACGCGCCGTCGCCGAGCCCGATCGGTCCACGCGCGGCCTCCTGAGCCCCGATCGGTCCACGCGCCGTCGCCGAGCCGCGATCGGTCCACGCGCGGCCTCCTAAGCCCCGATCGGTTCCCGCGCCGTCGCCGAACCCCAATTGGTCCACGAGAAAACCGCCTGAGCCCCAGTCGGTCCACGCGCCGTCTCCGAGCCACGATCGGTCCAGGCGCCGCTTCCTGCGACCCGATCGGTCCACGCGCCGTCTCCTAAGCCCCAATCGGTCCACGCGGCGTCACCGACCGCCGATCATTTCACGCGCCGTCTCCTGAGACCCGATCGTTCCACGCGCCGTCTCCGAGCCCCGATCGATCCACGCGCCGCCGCCTGAGCCCCGATCGGTCCACGCGCTGTCTCCTGAGCCCCGATAGGTACACGCGTAGTCTCCTAAGCCCCGATCGGTCCACGCGTCGTCTCCGAGTTCTGATCGGTCCACACGCCGTTTCCTAAGCCCCGATCGGTCCATGCGTCGTCTTCTTAGCCCCGATGCCTCCAGGCGTCGTCTCCGAGCCACGATCGGTCCAGGCGCCGCTTCCTGAGCCCCGATCGGTGCACGCGCCGTATCCTAAGCCCCAATCGGTTAACGCGCCGTCTCCGAGCCCCGATCGGTCCACGCGACGTCGCCGAACCCCAATTGGTCCACGCGAAACCGCCTGAGCCCCAGTCGGTCCACGCGCTGTCTCCGAGCCCCGATCGGCCCTCGCGCCGTCTCCTGAGCCCCGATCCGTCCACGCGCAGTCGCCGAGCCCCGGTCGGTTCAGGCGCCGTCTCCTGAGCCCGGATCGTTCCCCGCGTCGTCCCCGAATCCCCGATCCGTACACGCGTCGTCTCCGAGCGTCGATCGGTCCACGCGCCGTCGCCGAGCCCCGATCGGTCCAGGCGTATCCTCCTGAGCCCCGGTCGGTCCGCGCGCCGTCTCCTGAGCCCCGATCGGTCGACGCGTCATTTCCTGAGCCCCGATCGATCCACGCGTCGTCTCCTGAGCCCCGATCGCTCGACGCGTCGTTTCCGAGCCCCGATCGATCCACGCGTCGTCTCCTGAGCCCCAATTAGTCCACGCGAAGTCTCCTAAGCCCCGATCGGTCCACGGGCCGTGTCCGAGCTCCGGTCGGTCCACGCGCCGTCTCCAAGCCTCGATCCGTACACGCGTCGTCTCCGAGCCCCGATCGATCCACGCGCCATCGCCGAGCCCCGATCGGTCCACGCGCTGTCTTCGAGCCCCGATCGGTCCACGCGCCGCCTCCGGAGCCCCGATCGATCCACGCGAATCTCCTGAGCTCCGGTCGGTCGACGCGCCGTCTCCTCAGCCCCGATCGGTCTACGCGTCGTCTCCTAAGCCCCGATTCGTCGACGCGTCGTCTCCTGAGCCCCGATCAATTGACGCGTCTTCTCCTGAGCCCCGATCGCTCCTCGCGCCGTGTCCTGAACCCCGATCGGTCCACGCGCCGTCGCCGAGCCACGATCGGTCCACGCGCGGCCTCCGAGCGCCGATCGGTTAACGCGCCGTCTCCGAGCCCCGATCAGTCCACGCGCTGTCTCCTGAGCCCCAATCGGTCTAGGCGTCGTCTTCTAAGCTCCGATCGGTCCACGCGCCGTCTCCGAGCCCCGATCGGTCCACGCACCATCTTCTGCTCCACAATCGGTCCACGCGCCGCCTCCGGAGCCCCAATTGGTCCACGCGCAACCGCCTGAGCCCCAGTCGGTCCACGCGCTGTCTTCGAGCCCCGATCAGTCCACGCGTCGTCTCCGGGCCCCGATCGGTCTACGCGCCGTCGCCGAGCCATGATCGGTCCACGCGCGGCCTCCTGAGCCCCGGTCGGTCCACGCGCCGTCGCCGAGCCGCGATCGGTTCTCGGGCGGCCTCCTGAGCCCCGGTCGGTTCACGCGCCGTATCAGAGCCCCAATCGGGCCACGCGCCGTCTCCTGAGTCCCGATCAGTCCACGCGTTGTCTCCTAAGCCCCAATCGGTCCACGCGCCGCGTCCGGAGCCCCGATCGATCCACGCGAATCCCCTGAGCTCCGGTCGGTCGACGCGCCGTCTCCTCAGCCCCGATCGGTCCACGCGTAGTCTCCTAAGCCCCGATTCGTCGACGCGTCGTCTCCTGAGCCCCGAACAATTGACGCGTCTTCTCGTGAGCCCCGATCGCTACTCGTGCCGCCTCCTGAGCCCCGATCTGTCGAGGCGTCGTCTCCGGAGCCCCGATCAATTGACGTGTCTTCTCCCGAGCCCCGATCGCTCCTCGCGCCGTCTCCTGAACCCCGCTCGGTCCATGCGTCGTCTTCTTAGCTCGGATGCCTCCACGCGCCGTCTCCGAGCCACGATCGGTCCAGGCGCCGCTTCCTGTGCCCCGATCGGTCCACGCGCCGTCTCCTAAGCCGCAATCGGTCCACGCGGCGTCTCCGAGCGCCGATCATTTCACGCGCCGTCTCCTGAGACCCGATCGTTCCACGCGCCGTCTCCGAGCCCCGATCGATCCACGCGCCGCCTCCTGAGCCCCGATCGGTCCACGCGCTGTCTCCTGAGCCCCGATAGGTACACGCGCAGTCTCCTAAGCCCCGATCGGTCCACGCGTCGTCTCCGACCTCTGATCGGTCCACACGCCGTTTCCTGAGCCCCGATCGGTCCATGCGTCGTCTTCTTAGCCCCGATGCGTCCACGCGTCGTCTCCGAGCCACGATCGGTCCGCGCGCCCTCACCTGAGCCCCGATCGGTCAATGCGTCGTCTCCTAAGCCCCGGTCGGTCCACGCGCCGTCTCCGAGCGCCGATCGGTTCACGCGCCGTCTCCTGAGCCCCGATCGTTCCACGCGCCGTCTCCGAGCTCCGATCGGCCCACGCGCCGTCTCCTAAGCCCCGATCGGTCCAAACGCCTTCTCCTAAGCCCCGACCGGTCCACGCGCCGTCTCCGAGCGCCGATCGGTTCACGCGCCGTCACCTGAGCCCCGATCGTTCCACGCGCCGTCTCCGAGCCCCGATCGGCCCACGCGCCGTCTCCTCAGCCCGGATCGTTCCACGCGTCGTTCCCGAATCCCCGATCCGTGCATGCGTCGTCTCCGACCCTCGATGGGTCCACGCGCCGTCGCCGAGCCCCGATCGGTCCAGGCGTATCCTCCTGAGCCCGGTCGGTCCACGCGCCGTCTCCGAGCCCCGATCGGTCCACGCATCGTCTCCTAAGCCCCGATCGGTTAACGCGCCGACTCGGAGCCCCGATCGTTCCACGCGCTGTCTCCTAAGCCCCGATCGGTTAACGCGCCGTCTCCGAACCCGATCGGCCCACGCGCCGTCTTCGAGCCCCGATCGGTCCACTCATCGTCTCCTAAGCCCCAATCGGTTAACGCGCTGTCTCTTGAGCCCCGATCGTTCCACGCGCCGTCTCCGAGTCCCGATCGGTCCCTGCGCCGTCTCCTGAGCCCCAATAGGTCCACTCGCTGTTTCCTGAGCCCCGATAGGTACACGCGTCGTTTCCTACGCCCCGATCAGTCCACGCGTCGTCTCCTAGGCCCCGATCGGTCCACGCGCCGTCTCCGAGCACCGATTGGTCCACGCGCCGTCGCCCGAACCCCAATTGGTCCACGCGCCGTCGCCCGAACCCCAATTGGTCCACGAGCAACCTCCTGAGCTCCAGTCGGTCCACGCGCAGTCGCCGAGCCCCGATCGATCCCCGCATCGTCACCTAAGCCCCGATCGGTTGACGCGTCATTTACGAGCCCCGATCGGCCCTCGCGCCGTCTCCTGAGCCCCGATCCGTCCACGCGCAGTCGCCGAGCCCCGGTCGGTTCAGGCGCCGTCTCCTGAGCCCGGATCGTTCCACGCGTCGTCCCCGAATCCCCGATCCGTACACGCGTCGTCTCCGAGCGTCGATCGGTCCACGCGCCGTCGCCGAGCCCCGATCGGTCCAGGCGTATCCTCCTGAGCCCCGGTCGGTCCGCGCGCCGTCTCCTGAGCCCCGATCGGTCGACGCGTCATTTCCTGCGCCCCGATCGAACCACGCGTCGTCTCCTGAGCCCCGATCGCTCGACGCGCCGATTTCTGAGCCCCGCTCGGTCCCTGCGTCGTCTTCTTAGCCCCGATGCCTCCACGCGCCGTCTCCGAGCCACGATGGGTCTATGCGTCGCTTCCTGAGCCCCGATCGGTCCTCGTGCCGTCTCCTAAGGCCCAATCGGTCCACGCGCCGTCTCCTAAGCCCCGATCGATCCACGTGCCGTCTCCGAGCGTCGATCGGTTCACGCGCCGTCTCCTTTGCTCCGATCGTTCCACGCGCCGTCTACGAGGCCCGATCGGTCCACGCATCGTCTCCTAAGCCCCGATCGGTTAACGCGCGGTCTCCGAGCCCCGATTGGTCCACACGCCGTCTCCGAGCCCCGATCGGTCCGCATGCCGCATTCTAAGCCACGGTCCATCCACGCGCCGTCTTCGAGCACCGATCGGTTCACGCGTCGCCCCCTAATACCCGATCGGTCCACGCGTCTTCTCCTAAGCCCCGATCCGTCGACGCGTCGCCTCCTGAGCCCCGATTGATCCACGGGCCGCCTCCTGAGCCCCGATCGCTCCACGTGCCGTTTCCTGATCCCCGATCCGTCCACACGCCGTCTCCGAGCCCCGATCGGTCCGCGTGCCGCATTCTAAGCCACGGTCCATCCACGCGCCGTCTCCTGAGCCCCGGTCGGTCCACGCGCCGTCGCCGAACCCCAATTGGTCCACGCGCAACCTCCTAAGCCCCAGTCGGTACACGCGCTGTCTCCGAGCCCCGATCGGTCTACGTATCGTCTCCTAAGCCCCGCTCGGTTAACGCGTCGTTTCCGAGCTCCGATCGGTCTACGCGCCGTCTCCTGAGCCCCGATCGGTCCACGCGTCCTTCCCTAAGCCCCGATCCATCCACGCGCAGTCTCCTGAGCCCCGATCGGTCCACGCATCGTCTCCTAAGCCCCAGACGGTCCTCGTGCCGTCTCCAAACCCCGATCGGTCGACGCGCCGTCTCCGAGCGCTGTCGGTTCACGCGCCGTATTCTGAACCCCGATCGTTCCACACGCCGCCTCCTAAGCCCCGATCGGTCCAGGCTTCGTCTCCTCAGCCCCGACCGGTCGACGCGACGTCTCCTGAGCCCCGGTCGGTTAACGCGCCGTCTCCGAGCCCCGATCGGTCCACGGGCAACCGCCTGAGCCCCAGTCGGTCCACGCGCTGTGTCCGAGCCCCGATTGGTCCACGCGTCGTCTCCGAGTACCGATTGGTACACGCGCCGTCGCCGAGCCATGATCGGTCCACGCAAGGCCTTTCGAGCCGCGATCGGTCCACGCGCGGCCTCCTGAACCCCGATCGGTCCACACGCCGTCACCGAGCCGCGATCGGTCCACGCGCGACCTCCTGAGCCCCGGTTGGTTCACGCGCCGTATCCGAGCCCCCATCGGTCCACGCGTCGTCTCCTAAGCCCCGATCGGTTCGCCCGTCGTCTCTTAAGTCCCAATCGGTCCACGCGCCCTCTCCGAGCGCCGATCATTTCACGCGCCGTCTCCTGAGCCCCGGTCGGTCCGCGCGCCGTCACCTGAGCCCCGATCGGTCGACGCGTCGTCTTCTGAGCCCCGATCGTTCCACGCGCCGTCTCCGAGCTCCGATCGGTCGACGCGTCGTCGCCTACACCCCAATCCGTCCACACGTCGTCTCCGAGCCCCGATGAGTCCACGAGTCGCCTCCTGAGCCCCGGTCGGTCCACGCGCCGTCTCCTGAGCCCCGATCGGTCCACCCGTCGTCTTCTAAGCCCCGATCGGTCCACGCGTTGTCTCCTAAGCCCCGATCGGTCCACGCGTAGTCTCCTAAGCTCCGCTCGGTTAACGCGTCGTTTCCGAGCCCCGATCGGTCCACGCGTCGTCTCCTAAGCCCCAATTAGTCCACGCGCCGTCTCCTAAGCCCTGATCCGTCCACGGGCCGTGTTCGAGCTCCGATCGGTTCACGCGCCGTCTCCAAACCTCGATCCGTACACGCGTCGTCTCCGAGCCCTGATCGGTCCACGCGCCATCGCCGAGCCCCGATCGGTCCACGCGCCCTCTCCGAGCGCCGATCATTTAACGCGCCGTCTCCTGAGCCCCGATCGGTCCACACCCCTTCTCCTGAGCCCCGATCGGTCCACACCCCTTCTCCTGAGCCCCGATCGATTCACGTGCCGTCTCCTAAGCCCCGATCGGTTCGCCCGTCGTCTCTTAAGTCCCAATCGGTCCACGCGCCCTCTCCGAGCGCCGATCATTTCACGCGCCGTCTCCTGAGCCCCGGTCGGACCGCGCGCCGTCACCTGAGCCCCGGTCGGTCGACGCATCGTCTTCTGAGCCCCGATCGACCCACGCGTCTTCTCCTGAGCCCCGATCGGTCCACGCGCCGTCTCCGAGCGCCGATCGGTTCACGCGCCGTCTCCTGAGCCCCGATCGTTCGTCGCGCCGTCTCCGAGCTCCGATCGGCCCACGCGCCGTCTCCTAAGCCCCGATCGGTCCAAGCGACTTCTCCTAAGCCCCGGTCGGTCCACGCGCCGTCTCCGAGCCCCGATCGCTCAACGCACCGTCTCCTGAGCCCGGATCGTTCCACGCGTCGTCCCCGAATCCCCGATCCGTACACGCGTCGTCTCCGAGCCTCGATCGGTCCACGCACCGTCGCCGAACCCCAATTGGTCCACGCGAAACCGCCTGAGCCCCAGTCGGTCCACGCGCTGTCTCCGAGCCCCGATCGGTTCACGCGCCGCCTCCAAAGCCCCGGTCGTTCCACGTGAGTCTCCTGAGCCCCGGTCGGTCCGCGCGCCGTCTCCTGAGCCCCGATCGGTCCACGCGTCGTCTCCTAAGCCCCGATACGTCCACACGCCGTATCCGATCGCCGATCGGTCCGCGTGACGCATTCTAAGCCACGGTCCGTCCACGCGTCGTCTCCTGAGCCCCGATCGCTCGACGCGCCGTATCCGATCGCGGATCGGTCCGCGTGACGCATTCTAAGCCACGGTCCGTCCATGCGTCGTCTCCTGAGCCCCGATCGCTCGACGCGCCGTCACCTGAGCCCCGATCGTTCCACGCGCCGTCTCCGAGCCCCGATCGGTCTACGCGCCGTCTCGCAGCGCCGATTGGTTCACGCGCCGTCTCCTGAACCCCGATACGTCCACACACAGGCGCCGAGCCCCGATCGATCCACGGGTCGTCTTCTACGCCCAGATGCCTCCACGAGTCGCCTCCTGAGCCCCGGTCGGTCCACGCGCCGTCTCCTGAGCCCCGATCGGTCCACCCGTCGTCTTCTAAGCCCCGATCGGTCCACGCGTTGTCTCCTAAGCCCCGATCGGTCCACGCGTAGTCTCCTAAGCTCCGCTCGGTTAACGCGTCGTTTCCGAGCCCCGATCGGTCCACGCGTCGTCTCCTAAGCCCCAATTAGTCCACGCGCCGTCTCCTAAGCCCTGATCCGTCCACGGGCCGTGTCCGAGCTCCGATCGGTTCACGCGCCGTCTCCAAACCTCGATCCGTACACGCGTCGTCTCCGAGCCCTGATCGGTCCACGCGCCATCGCCGAGCCCCGATCGGTCCACGCGCCCTCTCCGAGCGCCGATCATTTAACGCGCCGTCTCCTGAGCCCCGATCGGTCCACACCCCTTCTCCTGAGCCCCGATCGGTCCACACCCCTTCTCCTGAGCCCCGATCGATTCACGTGCCGTCTCCTAAGCCCCGATCGGTTCGCCCGTCGTCTCTTAAGTCCCAATCGGGCCACGCGCCCTCTCCGAGCGCCGATCATTTCACGCGCCGTCTCCTGAGCCCCGGTCGGACCGCGCGCCGTCACCTGAGCCCCGATCGGTCGACGCATCGTCTTCTGAGCCCCGATCGACCCACGCGTCTTCTCCTGAGCCCCGATCGGTCCACGCGCCGTCTCCGAGCGCCGATCGGTTCACGCGCCGTCTCCTGAGCCCCGATCGTTCGTCGCGCCGTCTCCGAGCTCCGATCGGCCCACGCGCCGTCTCCTAAGCCCCGATCGGTCCAACCGCCTTCTCCTAAGCCCCGGTCGGTCCACGCGCCGTCTCCGAGCCCCGATCGCTCGACGCGCCGTATCCGATCGCGGATCGGTCCGCGTGACGCATTCTAAGCCACGGTCCGTCCACGCGTCGTCTCCTGAGCCCCGATCGCTCGACGCGCCGTCACCTGAGCCCCGATCGTTCCACGCGCCGTCTCCGAGCCCCGATCGGTCTACGCGCCGTCTCGGAGCGCCGATTGGTTCACGCGCCGTCTCCTGAACCCCGATACGTCCACACACAGGCGCCGAGCCCCGATCGATCCACGGGTCGTCTTCTAAGCCCAGATGCCTCCACGCGCCGTCTCCTGAGCCCCGATCGGTCCCCGCGTCGGCTCCTACGCCCCGATCGGTCCACGTGCCGTCTCCTGAGCCCCGATCGGTCCAGGCGTCGTCTCCGAGCCCCGATCGGTCGACGCGTCATCTCCTAAGCCCCGACCGGTTCACGCGCCGTCTCCTGGGCACCGACCGGTTCACGCGCCGTCTCCTGGGCACCGATCGATTCACGTGCCGTCTCCTAAGCCCCGATCGGTCCACACGTCCTCTCCTAAGCCCCAATCGGTCCACGCGTCGTCTCCTAATCCCCGATCCGTCGCCGCGTCGTCTCCTGAGCCCCGATCAATTGACGCGTCTTCTCCTGAGCCCCGATCGCTCCTCGCGCCGTCTCCTGAGCCCAGCTCGGTCCATGCGTTGTCTTCTTAGCCCCGATGCCTCCACGCGTCGACTCCGAGCCACGATCGGTCCAGGCGCCGCTTCCTGAGCCCCGATCGGTCCACGCGCCGTCTCGTAAGCCCCAATCGGTCCACGCGCCGTCTCCGAGCTCCGATCGGCCCACGCGCCGTCTCCCGAGCCCCGATCCGTCCACGCGCCGTCGCGGAGCCCCGATCGGTCCAGGCGTGGCCTCCTAAGCCTCGATCGGTCCACGCGCGGCCTCCTGAGCCCCGGCCGGATCACGCGCCGTCTTCGAGCCCCGATCGGTCCACGTACCGTCTCCGAAGCCCCGATCGGTCCACACGCCATCTCCGAGCCGCAATCGGTCCACGCACCGTCTCCTGATCCCCGATCGGTCCACGTGCCGCCTCCGGAGCCCCGATCGATCTACGCGAGTCTCCTAAGCCCCGACCCATCCACGCGCCGACTCCTGAGCCACGATCGGTCCAGGCGCCGCCTTCTGAGTCCCGATCGGTTAACGCGCCGTCTCCTGTGCCCGGATCGGTCCACGCGTCGTCTCCGAGCCCCGATGGGTCCACGCACCGCCTCCTGAGCCCCGATCGGTCCGCGCATCGTCCCCTAAGCCCCGATCGGTCCACGCGCCGTCTCCGAGCGCCGATCGGTTCACGCGCCTTCTCCTGAGCCCCGATCCGTCCACGCGTCGTCTCCTAAGCCCCGGTACGTCCACGCGCCGTCTCCGAGCCACGATCGGTTCAGGCGCCGCTTCCTGAGCCCCGATCGGTCCACGCGCCGTCTCCTAAGCCCCCATCGGTCCACGCGTCGTCTCCTACGCCCCGATCGGTCCACGCGTCGTCTCCTAAGCCCCGATCGGTCCACGCCTCGTCCCCGAATCCCCGATCCGTACACGCGTCGTCTCCGAACCCCGGTCTGTCCACGCGCCGTCTCGTTAGGCCTAATCGGACCACGCGCTGTCTCCTGAGCCCCGATAGGTACACGCGTCGTCTCCTATGCCCCGATCGGTCCACAGGTCGTCTCCTTAGCCCCGATCGGTCCACGCGCAGTCGCCGAGCCCCGATCGGTTCACGCGCGGTCTCCTGAGCCCCGGTCGGTCCACGCGCCGTCGCCGAACCCCAATTGGTCCACGCGCAACCTCCTGAGCCCCAGTCGGTACACGCGCTGTCTCCGAGCCCCGATCGGTCCACGCATAGTCTCCTAAGCCCCGCTCGGTTAACGCGTCGTTTCCGAGCCCCGATCGGTCTACGCGCCGTCTCCTGAGCCCCGATCGGCCCACGCGTCTTCTCCTCAGCCCCGATCGCTCCTCGCGCCGTCTCCTGCGCCCCGCTCGGTCCATGCGTCGTCTTCTTAGGCCCGATGCCTCCACGCGCCGTCTCCGAGCCACGATCGGTCTAGGCGCCGCTTCCTGAGCCCCGATCGGTCCACGCGTCGTCTCCTAAGCCCCGATCGGTCCACGCGTCGTCTCCTAAGCCCCGATGCGTCGACGCGTCGTCTCCTGAGCCCCGATCGGTCCACGCCTCGTCCCCGAATCCCCGATCCGTACACGCGTCGTCTCCGAGCCCCGATCTGTCCACGCGCCGTCTCCGAGCCCCGATCGGTCCAGGCACCGTCTCCTGGTCCCCATCGGTCCACACGGCGCCTCCGGAGCCCCGATCGATCCACGCGAGTCACCTGAGCCCCGGTCAGTCCGCGCCCCGTCTCCTGAGCCCCGATCGGTCCACGCGTCATCTCCTAAGCCCCGATCGGTCTACGCGCCGTCTCCGAGCCCCGATCGGTCCACGCACCGTCTCCTGCTCCCCATCGGTCCACACAGCGCCTCCGGAACCCCTATCGTTCCACGCGCCGTCTCCGAGCCCCGAGCGGTCCACGCGCCGTCTCCTGAGCCCCAATCGGTCCGCGCGCTGTCTCCTAAGCCCCGATCGGTCCAAGCGCCGTCTCCGAGCCCCAATCGGTCCACGCGTCGTCTCCTAAGCCCCGATCGGTCCAAGCGCCGTCTCCGAGCGCCGATCGGTTCACGCGCCGTCTCCTGAGCTCCGATCGTTCCACCCGTCATATCCGATCCCCATCAGTCGATGCGCGGCCTCCTGAGCCCCGGTCGGTTCACGCGCCGTAGCCGAGCCACGATCGGTCCACGCGCTGGTACCGAGCCGTGATCGGTCCACGCGCGGTCTCCTGAGCCCCAATCGGTCCACGCGCCGTTTCCTGAGCCCCGATCGGTCCACGCGTCGCTTCCTAAGCCCCATCGGTCCACGCGTCGTCTCCTAACCCCGGACGGTCCACGTGTCGTCTCCTAAGCCCCGATCGGTTCACGCGCCGTTTCCTGAGCCCCGATCGGTCCACGCGCCGTCTCCGAGCGCCGATCGGTTCACGCGCCTTCTCCTGAGCCCCGATCCGCCCACGCGTCGTCTCCTAAGCCCCGATACGTCCACACGCCGTCTCCGAGCCCCGATCGATCCACGCGAGTCTCCTGAGCCCCGGTCGGTCCACGCGCCGTCTCCTGAGCCCCGATGCGTCGACGCGTCCTCTCCTGAGCCCCGATCAATTGACGCGTCTTCTTCTGAGCCCCGATCGGTCCACGCGCCGTCTCCTGAGCCCCAATCGGTCCACACGCTGTCTCGTGAGCCCCGATAGGTACACGCGTCGTGTCCTAATCCCCGATCGGTCCACGCGTCGTCTCCTAAGCCCCGATCGGTCCACGGGCCGTCTCCGAGCCCCGACCGGTCCGCGCACCGTCTCCTGATCCCCATAGCTCCACGCGGCGTCTCCGGACCCCCGATCGATCCACGCGAGTCTCCTGAGCCCCAGTCCGTCCACGCGCCGTCTCCGAGCCCCCATCGGTCCACGCGTTGTCTCCTAAGTCCCGATCGGTTCACGCGCCGTATCCGAGCCCCAATCGGTCCACGCGCCGTCTCATAAGCTCCAATCGGTCCACGCGCCGTCTCCTGAGCCCCGATACGTCGACGCGC
Source organism: Netelia fuscicornis (assembly GCA_946811545.1). NCBI lineage: Eukaryota > Metazoa > Arthropoda > Insecta > Hymenoptera > Ichneumonidae > Netelia > Netelia fuscicornis. The sequence goes on along the minus strand of OX328014.1, from coordinate 28,328,833 downwards.
AGTCGCCGAGCCCCGATCGGTCCACGCGCTGTCTCCTGAGCCCCGATAGGTACACGCGTCGTCTCCTAAGCCCTGATCGGTCCACGTGCCGTCTCCGAGCCCCGATGGGTCTACGCGCCGACTCCTGAGCCCCGATCGATCCACGCATCGGCTCCTGAGCCCCGGTCGGTCCACGCGTCGTCTTCGAGCACCGGTCGATCCACGCGCCGTTTCCTGGGCCCCAATCAGTCCACGCGCGGCCTCCTAAGCCCCGGTCGGGTCACGCGCCGTCTCCCCGCCCCGATCGGTCCACGCGCCGTCTCCTGAGCCCTGATCCGTCCACGCGCGGCGTCGAGCCGCGATCGGTCCACGCGCGGCCTCCTGAGCCCCAATCGGTCCACGCGTCGTATCCTAAGCCCCGATCCGTCGCCGCGTCGTCTCCTGAGCCCCGATCAATTGACGCGTCTACTCCTGAGCCCCGATCGCTCCTCGCGCCGTCTCCTGAGCCCCGATCGGTCCATGCGTCGTCTTCTAAGCCCCGATGCCTCCACGCGCCGTCTCCGAGCCGCGATCGGTGCAGGCGCCGTCTCCTGAGCTCCGAACGGTCCACACCCCTTGTCCTGAGCCCCGATCGGCCGACGCGTCGTCTCACAAGCCCCGACCGGTTCACGCGCCGTCTCCTGTACACCGATCGAATCTCGTGCCGTCGCCTAAGCCCCGATCGGTCCACACGTCGTCTCCTAAGCCCCAATCGGTCCACGCGTCGTCTCCTAAGCCCCGATCCGTCGCCGCCTCGTCTCCTGAGCCCCGATCGATCCACGCGCCGTCTCCTAAGCCCCGATCGGTGCACGCGCCGTCTCCGAGCGCCGATCGGTTCACGCGTCGGCTCCTAAGCCTCGATAGGTCCACGCGCGGCCTCCTTAGCCCCGGTCGGTCCACGCGCCGTCTCCGAGCCGCGATCGGTACCCGCATCGTCTCCTAAGCCCCGATCGGTTAACGCGCCGTCTCCCCACCCCGATCGGTCCACGCGCCATCTCCTGAGCCCCGATACATCCACGCGCAGTCGCCGAGCCCCAATCAGTCCACGCGCGGCCTCCTGAGCCCCGGTCGGTTCACGCGCCGTCTCCCCGCCCCGATCGGTCCACGCGCCGTCTCCTGAGCCCTGATCCGTCCACGCGCGGCGTCGAGCCGCGATCGGTCCACGCGCGGCCGCCTGAGCTCCAATCGGTCCACGCGTCGTATCCTAAGCCCCGATCCGTCGCCGCGTCGTCTACTGAGCCCCGATCAATTGACGCGTCTTCTCCTGAGCCCCGATCGCTCCTCGCGCCGTCACCTGAGCCCCGCTCGGTCCCTGCGTCGTCTTCTTAGCCCCGATGCCTCCACGCGCCGTATCCGAGCCACGATCGGTCTAGGCGTCGCTTCCTGAGCCCCGATCGATCCACGCGCCGTCTCCTAAGCCCCAATCGGTCCACGCGCCGTCCTCTAAGCCCCGATCGGTCCACGCGCCGTCTCCGAGCGCCGATCGGTTCACGCGCCGTCTCCTGAGCCCCGATCGTTCCACGCGCCATCTCCGAGCCCCGATCGGTCCACGCGCCGTCTCCTAAGCCCCGATCGGTCCACGCGCCTTCTCCTAAGCCCCGATCGGTCCACGTGCCGTCTCCGAGCCTCGACCGGTCCACGCGCCGTCTCCTGAGCACCGATCGTTCCACGCGCCGTCTCCTAAGCCGCGATCCCTCCACGGGCCGTCTCCGAGCTGCTATCGCTAAACGCGCCGTCACCAAGCCCTGATCCGTACACGCGTCGTCTCCGAGCCCCGATCGGTCCACGCGCCGTCGCCGAGCCTCGATCGGTCCACGCGCGGCCTCCTGAGCCCCGATCGGTTCACGCGCCGGCTCCGAGCCCGATCGGTCCACGCATCGTCTCCTAAGCGCCGATCGGTTAACGTGCCGTCTCCGAGCCCCGATCGGTCCACGCGCCGTCGCGGAACCCCAATTGGTCCACGCGCAACCGCCTGAGCCCCAGTCGGTCCACGCCCCGTTTCCTGAGCCCCGATCGGTCCACGCACCGTCTCCTGCGCCCCGATCGGTCTACGCGTCGTCTCCTAAGCCCCGATTGGTGGATCTGCCGTCTCCCAGCCACGATCGGTCCATGCGCCGTCTGCAAAGCCCCAATCTGTCCACGACCCGTCTCCGGGCCCCGATCGGTGCACGCGCCGTCTCCTAAGCCCCGATCGATCCACGCGCCGTCGCCGAACCCCAATTGGTCCACGCGATATCGCCTGAGCCTCAGTCGGTCCACGCGCTGTCTCCGAACCCCGATCGGTCCACCCGCCGTCTTCGAGCCCCGATCGGTCCGCGCATCGTCTCCTAAGCCCCAATCGGTTAACGCGCCTTCTCCTGAGCCCCGATCGTTCCACGCGCCGTCTCCGAGCCCCGATCGGTCCACGCACCGTGTCCTGATCCCCATCGGTCCACGCGGCGCCTCCGGAGTCCGGATCGATCCACGCGAGGCTTCTGAGCCCCGGTCGGTCCGCGCGCCGTCTCCGGAGCCCCGATCGGTCGACGCGTCGTCTCCTGAGCCCCGATCGATCCACGCGTCGTCTCCTGAGCCCCGATCGCTCCAGGCGCCGTTTTCTGAGCACCGTTCGGTCCACGCGTCGTCTTCAAAGCCGCGATGCCTCCACGCGCCGTCTCCGAGCCACGATCGCTTCGTGCGCCGCTTCCAGAGCCCTATCGGTCCACGCGTCCTCTCCTGATCTCCTATTGGTCTACGCGCCGTCTCCTAAGCCCCGATCGGTCCACGTGCCGTCTCCCAGCGCCGATCGGTTCACGCGCCGTCTCCTGAGCCCCGATCATTCCACGCGCCGTCTCCGAGCCCCGGTCGGTCCACGCGCCGTCGCCGAGCCATGATCGGTCCACGCGCGGCCTCCTGAGCCCCGGTCGCGGCTTGCGCCGTATCCAAGCCCCAATCGATCCACGCGCTGTCTCCTGAACCCCGATCGGTTCACGCGCCGGTTCCGAGCCCGATCGGTCCACGCATCGTCTCCTAAGCCCCGATCGATTAACGTGCCGTCTCCGGGCCCCGACCGGTCCACGCGCCTTCTCCTGAGCCCCGGTCGGTTCACGCGCCGTCTCCGAGCCCCGATCGATCCACACGTCGTCTTGTAAACCCAGATGCCTCCTCGCATCGTCTCCTAAGCCCCGATTGGTTAACGCGCCGTCTCCGAGCCCCGATCGGTCCACGCCCCGTCGCCGAACCCCAATTGGTCCACGCGCAACCTCCTGAGCCCCAGTCGGTCCACGCGCGGCCTCCTGAGCCATGCTCGGTCCACGCGCCGTCTCCTGAGCCCCGATCGGTCAACGCGCCGTTCCCTAAGCTCCGATCCATCCACGCGCAGTCTCCTGAGCCCCGATCGGTCCACGCGCCGTCTTCGAGCGCCGATCGGTCCACGCAACGTCTCCTAAGCCCCAATCGGTTCACGCGCCATCTCCTGAGCCCCGATCGTTCTACGCGCCGTCTCTGAGCCCCGATCCGTCCACGCGCAGTCGCCGAGTCCCGATCGGTTCACGCGCGGTCTCCTGAGCCCGCGTCGGTACACGCTCTGTCTCCGAGCCCCGATCGGTCCACGCATCGTCTCGTAAGCCCCGCTCGGTTAACCCGTCGTTTCGGAGACCCATCGGTTCACGCGCCGTCTCCTGAGCCCCGATCGTTCTACGCTCCGTCTCCTGAGCCCCGATCGGTCCACGCGCCGTCTCGTGAGCCCCGATCGGTCCACGCGCCGTCTCCTAAGCCCCAATCTGTCCACGACACGTCTCCGGGCCCCGATCGGTGCACGCGCCGTCTCCTAACCCCCGATCGGTCCACGCCCCGTCTCCGAGTGCCGATCGGTTCACGCGCCGTCTCCTGAGACCGATCCGTCCACGCGCCGTCTCCTGAGCCCCGATCGCTCCTCGCGCCATCTCCTGAGCCCCGCTCGGTCCATGTGTCGTCTTCTTAGCCCCGATGAGTCTACGCGCCGTCTCCGATCCACGACCGGTTCAGGCGCCGCTTCCTGAGCCCCGATCGGTCCACGCGTCTTCTCCTGAGCCCCGATCAGTCCACGCGTCGTCTCCTAAGCCCCGATACATCCACACGTCGTCTCCGAGCCGCGATGGGTCCACGCGTCGCCTCCTGAGCCCCGATCGATCCACGCGAGTCTCCTGAGCCCCGGTCGGTCTGCGCGCCGTCTCCTGAGCCCCGATCGTTCCACGCGTCGTCTCCTAAGCCCCGATCGGTTCACGCGTCGTCTCCTAAGCCCCGATCCGTCGACGCGTCGTCTCCTGAGCCCCGATCAATTGACGCGTCTTCTCCTGAGCCCCGATCGCTCCTCGCGCCGTCTCCTGAGCCCCGCTCGGTCCATATGTCGTCTTTTTAGCCCCGATGCCTCCACCCGCCGTCTCCGAGCCACGATCGGTTCAGGCGCCGCTTCCTGAACCCCGATCGACCCACGCGCCGTCTCCTAAGCCCCAATCGGTCCACGCGCCGCCTCCTGAGCCCGGATTGGTCCACACGCCGTCTCCTGAGTCCCGATCGGTCCACGCGCGGCCTCCTAAGCCCCGATCGTTCCACGCGCCGTCTCCGAGCCCCGATCGGTCCACGCGCCGTCTCCTGAACCTCGATCGGTCCACGCGTCGTTCCCGAAGCCCCGATCCATCCACGCGCAGTCTCCCGAGCCCCAATCGGTCCACGCGCCGTCTCCTCAGCCCCGATCGGTCCACGCGTCGTCTCCGAGCACCGATCGGTCCACGCGCCGTCTCAGAGCGCCGATCATTTCACGCCCCGTCTCCTGAGCTCCGATCGTTCCAACCGCCGTCTCCGAGCCCCGATCGGTCCACGCGCCGTCTCCTGAGCCCCAATCGGTCCACACGCTGTCTCGTGAGCCCCGATAGGTACACGCGTCGTGTCCTACGCCCCGATCGGTCCACGCGTCGTCTCCTAAGCCCCGATCGGTCCACGCGCTGTCTCCGAGCGCCGATCGGTTCACGCGCCGTCTCCTGAGCCCCGATCGGTCCACGCGCTGTCTCCGAGCGCCGATCGGTTCACGCGCCGTCTCCTGAGCCCCGTTCGGTCCACGCGCTGTCTCCGAGCGCCGATCGGTTCACGCGCCGTCTCCTGAGCCCCGATCATTCCTCGTACCGTCTCCGAGCCCCGATCGGTCCACGTACCGTCTCCGAAGCCCCGATCGGTCCACGCGCCGTCTCCTGAGCCCCGATCGGTCCACGCGTCGACTCCTAAGCCCCGATCGGTTCACGCGCCGTATCCGAGCCCCAATCGGTCCACGCGCCGTCTCCTAAGCTCCAATCGGTCCACGCGCCGTCTCCTGAGCCCCGATACGTCGACGCGCAGTCGCCGAGCCCCGATCGGTCTACGCGCTGTCTCCTGAGCCCCGATAGGTACACGCGTCGTCTCCTACACCCCGAACGGTCCACGCGTCGTCTCCTAAGCCCCGATCAGTCCACGCGCCGTCTCCGAGCCCCGATGGGTCCACGCACTGTCTCCTGATCCCCATGGGTCCACGAGGCGCCTCCGGAGCCCCGATCGATCCACGCGAGGATCCTGAGCCCCGATCGATCCACGCATCGTCTCCTAAGCCCCAGTCGGTTAACGCGCCGTCTCCGAGCGCCGATCGGTCCACGCGCCGTATCCTGAGCCCGGATCGGTCCACGCGCCGTCGCCGAACCCCAATTGGTCCACGCTCAACCGTCTGAGCCCCGATCGGTCCACGCGTCGTCTCCTGAGCCCCGATCAATTGACGCGTCTTCTCCTGAGCCCCGATCGCTCCTCGCGCCGTCTCCTGAGCCCCGCTCGGTCCATGCGTCGTCTTCAAAGCCCCGATGCCTCCACGCGCCGTCTCCCAGCCACGATCGGTCCGTGCGCCGCTGCCACAACCCCGATCGGTCCACGCGTCATCTCCTAAGCCCCGATCGGTCCACGCGCCGTCTCCGAGCGCCGATCGGTTGACGCTCCGTCTCCTGAGCCCCGATCGGTCCACGCGCCGTCTCCGAGCCCCGATCGGTCCACGCGTCGGCTCCTAAGCCTCTATCGGTCCACGCGCGGCCTGCTTAGCCCCGGTCGGTCCACGCGCCGTCTCCGAGCCCCGATCGGTCCACGAATCGTCTCCTTAGCCCCGATCGGTCCACGCGCCGTCTCCTAAGCCCCGATCATTCCTCGTACCGTCTCCGAGCCCCGATCGGTCCACGTACCGTCTCCGAAGCCCCGATCGGTCCACGCGCCGTCTCCTGAGCCCCGATCGGTCCACGCGTCGACTCCTAAGCCCCGATCGGTTCACGCGCCGTATCCGAGCCCCAATCGGTCCACGCGCAGTCTCCTAAGCTCCAATCGGTCCACGCGCCGTCTCCTGAGCCCCGATACGTCGACGCGCAGTCGCCGAGCCCCGATCGGTCTACGCGCTGTCTCCTGAGCCCCGATAGGTACACGCGTCGTCTCCTACACCCCGAACGGTCCACGCGTCGTTTCCTAAGCCCCGATCAGTCCACGCGCCGTCTCCGAGCCCCGATGGGTCCACGCACTGTCTCCTGATCCCCATGGGTCCACGAGGCGTCTCCGGAGCCCCGATCGATCCACGCGAGGATCCTGAGCCCCGATCGATCCACGCATCGTCTCCTAAGCCCCAATCGGTTAACGCGCCGTCTCCGAGCCCCAATCGGTCCACGCGCCGTCTCCTGAACCCCGATCGTTCCACGCGCCTTCTCCTAAGCCACGATCGGTCAGCGCCGTCTCCGAGCGCCGATCGGTGTACGTGCCGTCGCACGAGCCGCGATCGGTCCACGCGCGGCCTCCTGAGCCCCGGTTGCTTCACGCGCCGTATCCGAGGCCCAATCGGTCCACGCACCGTCTCCTGAGCCCCGATCGCTCCACGCGCCGTCTCCGAGCCCCGATCGGTCCACGCGCCGTATCCTGAGCCCGGATCGGTCCACGCGCCGTCGCCGAACCCCAATTGGTCCACGCTCAACCGTCTGAGTCCCGATCGGTCCACGCGTCGTCTCCTGAGCCCCGATCAATTGACGCGTCTTCTCCTGAGCCCCGATCGCTCCTCGCGCCGTCTCCTGAGCCCCGCTCGGTCCATGCGTCGTCTTCAAAGCCCCGATGCCTCCACGCGCCGTCTCCCAGCCACGATCGGTCCGTGCGCCGCTGCCACAACCCCGATCGGTCCACGCGCCGTCTCCGGGCCCCGATCGATCCACGCTAGGCTCCTGAGCCCCGGCCGGTCCGCGCGCCGTCTCCTGAGCCCCGAACGGTCGACGCGTCGTCTCCTGAGCCCCGATCGATCCACGCGCCGTCTCCTAAGCCCCGATCGGTGCACGCGCCGTCTCCGAGCGCCGATCGGTTCACGCGCCGTCTCCTGAGCCCCGATCATTCCACGCGATGTCTCCGAGCCCCGATCGGTGCACGCGCCGTCTCCGAGCGCCGATCGGTTCACGCGCCGTCTCCTGAGCCCCGATCATTCCACGCGATGTCTCCGAGCCCCGATCGGTCCACGCGCCGTCTCCTAAGCCTCGATCGGTCCACGCGCCGTCTCCGAGCGCCGATCGGTCCACGCGCGGTCTCCAAGCCTCGATCCGTACACGCGCCGTCTGCGAGCCCCGATCGGTCCACGCGTCGTCTCCGAGCACCGTTCGGTCCACGCGCCGTTTCCTGAGCCCCGATCGGTCCATCCGTCGTCTTTTAAGCCCCGATACCTCCACGCGCCGTCTCCGAGCCACGATCGGTCCAGGCGCCGCTTCCTGAGCCCCGATCGGTCCACGCGTCGGCTCCTAAGCCTCGATAGGTCCACGCGCGGCCTCCTGAGCCCCGATCGTTCCACGCGCCGTCTCCGAGCCGCGATCGGTCCACGCGCCGTCTCCGAGCCCCGAACGGTTCACGCACCGTCTCCTGATCCCAGTCCGTCCACGCGGCGCCTCCGAAGCCCCGATCGATCCACGCGCGGCCTCCTGAGCCCCGATCGTTCCACGCGCCGTCTCCGAGCCCCGATCGTTCCACGCGCCGTCTCCTGAGCCCCAATCGGTCCACACGCTGTGTCGTGAGCCCCGATAGGTACACGCGTCGTCTCCTACGCCCGATCGGTCCACGCGTCGTCTCCTGATCCCAATCGGTCCACGCGGCGCCTCCGGAGCCCCGATCGATCCACGCGAGTCTCCTGAGCCCCAGTCGGTCCGCGCGCCGTCTCCGGAGCCCCGATCGGTCCACGCGCCGTCTCCTAAGCCCCGTTCGGTCCAAGCGTCTTCTCCTAAACCCCGGTCGATCCACGCGCCGTCTCCTAAGCCCCGATCGGTGCACGCGCCGTCTCCGAGCGCCGATCGGTTCACGCGCCGTCTCCTGAGCCCCGATCATTCCACGCGATGTCTCCGAGCCCCGATCGGTCCACGCGCCGTCTCCTAAGCCTCGATCCGTACACGCGCCGTCTCCGAGCCCCGATCGGTCCACGCGTCGTCTCCGAGCACCGTTCGGTCCACGCGCCGTTTCCTCAGCCCCGATCGGTCCACGCGTCGGCTCCTAAGCCTCGATAGGTCCACGCGCGGCCTCCTTAGCCCCGGTCGGTCCACGCGCCGTCTCCGAGCCGCGATCGGTCCACGCATCGTCTCCTAAGCCCCGATCGGTTAACGCGCCGTCTCCCCGCCCCGATCGGTCCACGCGCCATCTCCTGAGCCCCGATACGTCCACGCGCAGTCGCCGAGCCCCAATCAGTCCACGCGCGGCCTCCTAAGCCCCGGTCGGGTCACGCGCCGTCTCCCCGCCCCGATCGGTCCACGCGCCGTCTCCTGAGCCCTGATCCGTCCACGCGCGGCGTCGAGCCGCGATCGGTCCACGCGCGGCCTCCTGAGCCCCAATCGGTCCACCCGTCGTATCCTAAGCCCCGATCCGTCGCCGCGTCGTCTCCTGAGCCCCGATCAATTGACGCGTCTTCTCCTGAGCCCCGATCGCTCCTCGCGCCGTCTCCTGAGCCCCGCTCGGTCCATGCGTCGTGTTCTTAGCCCCGATGCCTCCACGCGCCGTCTCCGAGCCACGATAGGTCGAGGCGCCGCTTCCTGAGCCCCGATCGATCCACGCGCCGTCTCGTAAGCCACAATCGGTCCACGCGCCGTCTCAGAGCGCCGATCATTTCACGCGCCGTTTCCTGAGCCCCGATCGGTCCACGCGTTGTGTCCTAAGCCCGGATCGTTCCACGCGCCGCTTCCGATCCCCGATCGGTCCACGCGTCGTCTCCTGATCTCCGATCGGTCCACACACCATCTCCTAAGCCCCGATCATTCCACGCGCCATCTCCGAGCCCCGATCGGTCTACGCGCCGTCTCATAAGCCCCGATCGGACCACGCGCCTTCTCCTCAGCCCCGATCGGTCCACGCGCCGTCTCCGAGCGCCGATTAGTTCACGCTCCGTCTCCTGAGCCTCGATCGCTCCCGCTCCGTCTCCGAGCCATGATCGGTCCACGCGCGGCCTCCTGAGCCCCAATCGGTCCACGGGCCGTCGCCGATCCACGATCGGTCCGTGCGCCGTTTCCAGAGCCCTATCGGTCCACGCATCGTCTCCTGATCTCCGATCGGTCCACGTGCCGTCTCCTAAGCCCCGATCGGTCCACGCACTGTCTCCGAGCGCCGATCGGTTCACGCGCCGTCTCCTGAGCCCCGATCATTCCAAGCGCCGTCTCCGAGCCCCGATCGGTCCACGCGTTGTCTCCTTAGACCCGATCGCTCCACGCGCCGTCTCCGAGCGCCGAGCGGTCCACGCGCCGTCGCCGAACCCCAAATGGTCCACGCGCAACCGCCTGAGCCCCGATCGATCCACGCGAGTCTCCTGAGCCCCGGTCGGTCCGCGCGGCGTCATCTGAGCCCCCATCGGTCCACGCGTTGTCTCCTAAGCCCCGATCGGTCCACGCGCCGTCTCCGAGCCCCGATCGGTTCACGCATCGTCTCCCAAGCCCCGATCGGTTAACGCGCCGTCTCCGAGCGCCGAGCGGTCCACGCGCCGTCGCCGAACCCCAATTGGTCCACGCGCAACCGCCTGAGTCCCAGTCGGTCCACGCGCTGTCTCCGAGCCCCGATCGGTCCACGCGCCGTCGCCGAGCCATGATCGGTCCACGCGCGGCCTCCTGAGCCCCAATCGGTCCACGGGCCGTCGCCGATCCACGATCGGTTCGTGCGCCGTTTCCAGAGCCCTATCGGTCCACGCATCGTCTCCTGATCTCCGATTCGGTCCGCGTGCCGTCTCCTAAGCCCCGATCGGTCCACGCACTGTCTCCGAGCGCCGATCGGTTCACGCGCCGTCTCCTGAGCCCCGATCATTTCACGCGCCGTCTCCGAGCCCCGGTCGGTCCACGCGCCGTCTCCTGAGCCCCGATCGGTCCATGCGTCGTCTTCTTAGTCCCGATGCCTCCACGCGCCGTCTCCGAGCCACGATCGGTCCAGGCGCCGCTTCCGAGCCCCCATCGGTCCATGCGCCGTATCCTAAGCCCCGATCGGTCAACGCGGCGTCTCCGAGCCCCGATCGATCCACGCGTCGTCTCCTGAGCCCCAACCGCTCCACACGCCGTTTCCTGAGCCCCGATCGGTCCACGCATCGTCTCCGAGCACCGATCGGTCCACGCGCCGTTTTCTGAGCACCGTTCGGTCCACGCGTCGTCTTCAAAGCCCCGATGCCTCCACGCGCCGTCTCCGAGCCCCGATCGCTCCTCGCGCCGTGTCCTGAGCCCCGCTCGATCCATGCGTCGTCTTCTTAGCCCGGATGCCTCCACGCGCCGTTTCCGAGCCACGATCGGTCCAGGCGCCGATTCCTGAGCCCCGATCGGTCCACGCGCGGTCTCGGAGCACCGATTGGTTCACGCGCCGTCTCCTGAGCCCCGATCGCTCCACGCGCCGTCTCCGAGCCCCGATCGGTCCACGCGCCGTCTCCTAAGCCCCGATCGGTCCACCCGCCGTTTCCGAGCCCCGATCAGTCCATGCGTCGTCTCCGAGCCCCGTTCGGTCCACGCGCCGTCGCCGAGCCATGATCGTTCCACGCGCGGCCTCCAGAGCCCCGATCGGTCCACGCGCCGTCTCCTTAGCGCCGATCCGTCCACGCGCAGTCGCCGAGCCCTGATCGGTCCACGCGCTGTCTCCTGAGCCCCGATAGGTACACGCGTCGTCGCCTACACCCCGATCGGTCCACGCGTCGTCTCCTAAGCCCCGATCGGTCCACGCGCCGTCTCCGAGCCCCGATCGGTCCACGCACTGTCTCCTGATCCCCATGGGTCAACGCGGCGCCTCCGGAGCCCCGATCGATCCACGCGAGGCTCCTGAGCCCCGATCGGACCACGCATCGTCTCCTAAGCCCCAATCGGTTAACGCGCCGTCTCCGAGCCCCGATCGGTCCACGCGCCGTCGCCGAACCCCAATTGGTCCACACGCAACCGCCTGAGCCCCAGTCGGTCCACGCACTGTCTCCGAGCCCCGATCGGTCCACGCGTCGTCTCCGAGCCCCGATCGGTCCACGCGTCGTCTCCTAAGCCCCGATCGGTCCACGCACCGTCTCCTGAGCCCCGATCGATCCACGCGCCGTCTCCTGAGCCCCAATCGCTCCACGCGCCGTTTTCTGAGCACCGTTCGGTCCACGCGTCGTCTTGAAAGCCCCGATGCCTCCACGCGCCGTCTCCGAGCCACGATCGGTCCACGCGTCATATCCGAAACCCGATCGGTCCACGCGCCGTCACCGAGCCATGATCGGTCCACGCGCGGCCTCCTGAGCCGCGCTAGGTTCACGCGCCGTATCCGAGCCCCCATCGGTCCACGCGTCGTCTCCGAGCCCCGATCGGTCCACGCGCCGTCGCCGAGCCATGATCGGCCCACGCGAGGCTCCTGAGCCCCGGTCGGTCCGCGAGCCCTCTCCTGAGCCCCGATCGGTCGACGCGCTGTTTCCGAGCCCCGATCGGTCCATGCGTCGTCTTCTAAGCCCCGATGCCTCCACCCGCCGTCTCCGAGCTCCGATCGGCCCACGCGCCGTCTCCTAAGCCCCGATCGGTCCAAGCGCCTTCTCCTAAGCCCCGATCGGTCCACGCGCCGTCTCCGAGCCCCGATCGGTCCACGCGCCGTCTCCTGAGCCCGGATCGTTCCACGCGTCGTCCCCGAGCCACGATCGGTCCGTGCGCCGCTTCCAGAGCCCCGATCGGTCCACGCGTCGTCTCCTGAGCCCCGATCGTTCCACGCGCCGTCTCCGAGCTCCGATCGGCCCACGCGCCGTCTCCTAAGCCCCGATCGGTCCAAGCGCCTTCTCCTAAGCCCCGATCCGTCCACGCGCCGTCTCCTGAGCCCCGATCGTCCAACGCGCCGTCTCCGAGCACCGATCGGTCCACGCGCCGTCTCCTGAGCCCCGATCGGTCCACGCGTCGTCTCCAAAGCCCTGATCAGTCCACGCGCCGTCTCCGAGCCCCGATACGTCCACACACAGTCGCCGAGCCCCGATCGGTCCACGCGCCGTCGCCGAGCCTCGATCGGTCCACGCGCGGCCTCCTGAGCCGCGGTCGGTTCACACGCCGTCTCCGAGCCCCGATCGATCCACGCGTCGTCTTCTAAGCCCAGATGCCTCCTCGCGCCGTCTCCGAGCCACGATCGGTTCAGGCGCCGCTTCGTGAGCCCCGATCGGTCCACGCTCCGTCACCAAGCCCCGATACGTACACGTGTCGTCTCCGAGCCCCGGTCGGTTCACGCGCCGTCTCCGAGCCCCGATGGGTCCACGCGCGGTCTCCTGAGCCCCGGTCGGTCCACGCGCCGTCGCCGAACCCCAATTCGTCCACGGGCAACCTCCTGAGACCCAGTCGGTCCACGCGCCGTCTCCTGAGCCCCGATCGGTCCACGCGCCGCCTTCGTGCCCCGATCGGTCCACGCACCGCCTCCTGATCCCCATCGGTCCACGCGCCGTCTCCTGAGCCACGATCGATCCACATGCCGTCTCCGAGCCCCGATCGGTCCGCGTACCGCATTCTAAGCCACGGTCCATCCACGCGCCGTCTCCGAGCCCCGATCGGTCCACGCGTCGTCTCCTAAGCCCTGATCGGTCCTCGTGCCTTCTGCGAGCCCCGAAGGGTCCACGCGCAGCCTCCTGAGCCCCGATCGGTCGACGCGTCGTCTCCTGAGCCCCGATCGATCCACGGGTCTTCCCCTGAGCCCCGACCGCTCCACGCGCCGTCTCCTGAGCCCGAATCGGTCCACTCGTCGTCTCCGAGCCCCGATCGGTCCACGCGCCGTCCCCGAGCCCCGATCGGTCCACGCGCCGTTTCCTGAGCCCCGATACGTCCACGCGCAGTCGCCGAGCCCTGATCGGTCCACGCGCTGTCTCCTGAGCCCCGATAGGTACACGCGTCGTCTTCTAAGCCCCGATCGGTCCACGCGTAGTCTCCTAAGCCCCGCTTGGTTAACGCGTCGTTTCCGAGCCCCGATCGGTCCACGCGTCGTCTCCTGAGCCCCAATTAGTCCATGCGCCGTCTCCTAAGCCCCGATCCGTCCACGGGCCGTGTCCGAGCTCCGATCGGTCCACGCGTCGTCTCCGAGCCTTGATCGGTCCACGCGCCATCGCCGAGCCCCGATCGGTCCACGCGACATCGCCGAGCCCCGATCGGTCCACGCGCCGTCTCCTGAGCCCCGATCTGTCCACACCCCTTCTCCTGAGCCCCGATCTGTCGACGCGTCGTCTCTTAAGCCCCGACCGGTGCACGCGCCGTCTCCTGAGCCCAAATTGTCCACACGCTGTCTCGTGAGCCCCGATAGGTACACGCGACGTCTCCTACGCCCCGATCGGTCCACGCGTCGTCTCCTAAGCCCTGCTCGGTTAACGCGTCGTTTCCGAGCCCCGATCGGTCCACGCGTCGTCTCCTGAGCCCCAATTAATCCACGCGCCGTCTCCTAAGCCCTGATCCGTCCACGGGCCGTGTCCGAGCTCCGATCTGTTCATGCGCCGTCGCCAAACCTCGATCCGTACACGCGTCGTCTCCGAGCCCTGATCGGTCCACGCGCCATCGCCGAGCCCCGATCGGTCCACGCGCCATCGCCGAGCCCCGATCGGTCCACGCACCCTCTCCGATCGCCGATCATTTCACGCTCCGTCTCCTGAGCCCCGATCGGCCCACACCACTTCTCCTGAGGCCCGATCGATTCACGTGCCGACTCCTAAGCCCCGATCGGTTCACCCGTCGTCTTTTAAGTCCCAATCGGTCCACGCGCCCCCTCCGAGCGCCAATCATTTCACGCGCCGTCTCCTGAGCCCCGGTCGGTCCGCGCGCCGTCACCTGAGCCCCGATCGGTCCACGCGTCGTCTCCTAAGACCCGATCGGTCCACGTATCGTCTCCTAAGCCCCGATCGGTCCACACGCCGACTCCGAGCTCCGATCGGCCCACGCGCCGTCTCCTAATCACCGATCGGTCCAAGCGCCGTCTCCGAGCCCCGATCGGCCCACGCGTCGTCTCCTAAGACCCGATCGGTCCACGTATCGTCTCCTAAGCCCCGATCGGTCCACACGCCGTCTCCGAGCCCCGATGGGTCCACGCGTCGCCTCCTGAGCCCCGGTCGGTCCACGCGCCGTCTCCTGAGCCCCGATCGGTCCACCCGTCGTCTTCTAAGCCCCGATCGGTCCACGCGTCGTCTCCTAAGCCCCGATCGGTCCACGCGCCGTCTCCGAGCGCCGATAACTTTACGCGCCGTCTCCTGAGCCCCGATCGTTCCACGCGCCGTGTCCGAGCCCCGATCGATACACGCGCCGTCTCCTGAGCCCAAATCGGTCCACACGCTGTCTCGTGAGCCCCGATAGGTACAGGCGTCGTCTCCTACGCCCCGATCGGTCCACGCGTAGTCTCCTAAACCCCGCTCGGTTAACGCGTCGTTTCCGAGCCCCGATCGGTCCACGCGTCGTCTCCTGAGCCCCAATTAGTCCATGCGCCGTCTCCTAAGCCCCGATCCGTCCACGGGCCGTGTCCGAGCTCCGATCGGTCCACGCGTCGTCTCCGAGCCCTGATCGGTCCACGCGCCATCGCCGAGACCCGATCGGTCCACACCCCTTCTCCTGAGCCCCGATCTGTCGACGCGTCGTCTCCTAAGCCCCGACCGGTGCACGCGCCGTCTCCTGTGCCCCGATCGATTCACGTGCCGTCTCCTAAGCCCCGATCGGTCCACCCGTCGTCTCTTAAGCCCCCATCGGTCCACGCGCCCTCTCCGAGCGCCGATTATTTCACGCGCCGTCTCCTGAGCCCCGGTCGGGCCGCGCGCCGTCACCTGAGCCCCGATCGGTCGACGCGTCGTCTTCTGAGCCCCGATCGGTCCACGCGCCGTCTCCGACCGCCGATCGGTTCACGCGCCGTCTCCTGAGCCCCGATCGTTCCACGCGCCGTCTCCGAGCTCCGATCGGGCCACGCGCCGTCTCCTAAGCCCCGATCGGTCCAAGCGCCTTCTCCTAAGCCCCGATCGGTCCACGCGCCGTCTCCGAGCCCCGATCGGTCCACGCGCCGTCTCCTGAGCCCGGATCGTTCCACGCGTCGTCCCCGAATCCCCGATCCGTACACGCGTCGTCTCCGAGCCACGATCGGTCCGTGCGCCGCTTCCAGAGCCCCGATCGGTCCACGCGTCATCTCCCGCTCTCCGGTCGGTCGACGCGCCGTCTCCTAAGCCCCGATCGGTCCACGCGCCGTCGCCTGAGCCCCGATCGTTCCACGCGCCGTCTCCGAGCTCTGATCGGCCCACGCGCCGTCTCCTAAGCCCCGATCGGTCCAAGCGCCTTCTCATAAGCCCCGATCGGTCCACGCGCCGTCCCCGAGCGCCGATCGGTTCACGCCCCGTCACCTGAGCCCCGATCATTCGAAGCGCCGTCTCCGAGCCCCGATCGGTCCACGCGCCGTCTCCTGAGCCCGGATCGTTCCACGCGTCGTCCCCGAATCCCCGATCCGTACACGCGTCGTCTCCGAGCCTCGATCGGTCCACGCGCCGTCGCCGAACCCCAATTGGTCCACGCGAAACCGCCTGAGCCCCAGTCGGTCCACGCGCTGTCTCCGAGCCCCGATGGGTCCACGCGTCGTCTGCGAGCCCCGATCGGTCTACGCGCCGTCGCCGAGTCATGATCTGTCCACGCGCGGCCTCCTGAGACCCGATCGGTCCACGCGGCGCCTCCGGAGCCCCGATCGATCCACACGCGTCTCCTGAGCACCGGTCGCTCCACGCGCCGTCTCCGAGCGCCGATTGGTGCACGCGCCGTCTCCTGAGCACCGATCGTTCCACACGCCGCCTCCTAAGCCCCGATCTGTCCAGGCGTCGTCTCCTAAGCCCCGACCGGTCCACGCGCCGTCTCCTGAGCCCCGTTCGGCCCACGCGCCGTCTCCTAAGCCCCGATCTGTCCATGGGCCGTCTCCGAGCCGCGATCGGTAAACGCGCCGTCACCAAGCCCCGATCCGTACACGCGTCGTCTCCGAGCCCTGATCGGTCCACGCGCCATCGCCGAGCCCCGATCGGTCCACGCGCCCTCTCCGAGCGCCGATCATTTCACGCGCCATCTCCCGAGCCCCAATAGGTCCACGCGCCGGCTCCTGAGCCCCGATCGGTCCACGCGCCGTCTCCTGAGCCCCGATCGTTCCACGCACCGTCTCCGATCTCCGATCGGTCCACTCGTCGTCTCCTAAGCCCCGATCGGTCCAAGCGCCTTGTACTAAGCCCCGATCGGTCCACGCGCCTTCTCCTGAGCCCCGATCGGTCCACGCGCCGTCTCCGAGCGCCGATCATTTCACGTGACGTCTCCTGAGCCCTGATCGTTCCACGCGCCGTCTTCGAGCCCCGAGCGGTCCACGCGCCGTCTCCTGAGCCCCAATCGATCCACGCGCAGCCTCCTGAGCCCCGATCGGTCCACGCGCCGTCGCCGAGCCGCGATCGTTCTACGCGCCGCTCCGAGCCCCGATCGTTCCACGCGCCGTCGCCGAGCTATGATCGGTCCACGCGCGGCCTCCTGAGCCCCGATCGGTCCACGCGCCGTCGCCGAGCCGCGATCGGTCCACGTGCGGCCTCCTGAGGCCCGATTGGTTCACGCGCCGTATACGAGCCCCAATCGGTCCACGCGCCGTTTCCTGAGCCCCGATCGGTCCACGTGCGGCCTCCTGGGCCCCGATCGGTCCACGCGCCGTCGCCGAACCCCAATTGGTCCACGCGCAACCGCCTGAGCCCCAGTCGGTTCCCGCGCTGTCGCCGAACCCCGATCGGTCCACGCGTTGTCTCCGAGCCCCGATCGGTCCACACGCCGTCGCCGAGCCATGATCGGTCCACACGCGGCCTCCTGAGCCCCGGTCGGTCAACGCGCCGTCTCCTGAGCCCCGATCGGTCCACGCGCGGCCTCCTGAGCCCCGATTGGTTCACGCACCGTATCCGAGCCCCAATTGGTCCACGCGCCGTCTCCTGAGCCCCGATCGGTCCACGCGCCGTCTCCTGAGCCCCGATCGGTCCACGCGTCGTCTCCTAAGCCCCCATTGGTCCACGTGCCGTCTCCCAGCCCCGATCGGTCCACGCGCCGTCTCCTAATCCCCAATCTGTCCACGACCCGTCTGCGGGCCCCGATCGGTGCACGTGCCGTCTCCTAAGCCCCGATCGGTCCACGCGCCGTCGCCGAACCCCAATTGGTCCACGCGAAACCGCCTGAGCCCCAGTCGGTCCACGCGCTGTCTCCGAGCCCCGATCGGTCCACGCGTCGTCTCCGAGCCCCGATCGGTCCACGCGCCGTCGCCGAGTAATGATCTGTCCACGCGCGGCCTCCTGAGACCCGATCGGTCGACGCGCCGTCTTCGAGCCCCGATCGGTCCACGCATGGTCTCCTAAGCCCCAATCGGTTAACGCGCCGTCCCCGAGCCCCGACCGGTCCACGCGATGTCTCCTGAGCCCCGATACGTCCACGCGCAGTCGCCGAGCCCTGATCGGTCCACGCGCTGTCTCCTGAGCCCCGATAGGTACACGCGTCATCGCCTACACCCCGATCGGTCCACGCGTCGTCTCGTAAGCCCCGATCGGTCCACGCGCCGTCTCCGAGCCCCGATCGGTCCACGCACTGGCTCCTCATCCCCATGGGTCCACGCGGCGCCTCCGGGGCCCCGATCGATCCACGCGAGGCTCCTAAGCCCCGATCGGTCCACGCGCAACCGCCTGAGCCCCAGTCGGTCGACGCGCTGTCTCCGAGCCCCGATCGGTCCACGCGTCGTCTCCGAGCCCCGATCGGTCCACGCGCCGTCGCCGAGCCACGATCGGTCCACGCGCGGCCTCCTGAGCCCCGATCGGTCCACGCGCCGTCGCCGAGCCGCGATCGGTCCACGCGCGGTCTCCTGAGCCCCGGTCGGTTCACGCGCCGTCTCCTGAGCCCCGATCGGTCCACGCGTCGTTCCCTAAGCCCCGATCGATCCACGCGCAGTCTCCAGAGCCGCGATCGGTCCACGCATCGCCTCCTGAGCCCCGGACGGTCCACGCGCCGTCACCGAACCCCGATCGGTCGACTCGCCGTCTTCGAGCGCCGATCGGTTAACGCGCCGTCTCCGCGCCCCGATCAGTCCACGCGCTCTCTCCTGAGCCCCGACCGGTCCACGCGTCGTCTCCTAAGCCCCGATCGGTCCACGCGTCGTCTCCTAAGCCCCGATTCGTCGACGCGTCGTCTCCTGAGCCCCGATCAATTGACGCGTCTTCTCCTGAGCCCCGATCGCTTCTCGTGCCGCCTCCTGAGCCCCGATCCGTCGAGGCATCGTCTCCGGAGCCCCGATCAATTGATGTGTCTTCTCCTGTGCCCCGATCGCGCCTCGCGCCGTCTCCTGAACCCCGATCGGTCCATGCGTCGTCTTCTTAGCCCGGATGCCTCCACGCGCCGTCTCCGAGCCACGATCGGTCCAGGCGCCGTCTTCGGAGCCCCGATCGGTCCACGCGTCGTCTCCTAAGCCCCGATTCGTCCACGCGACGTATCCGGGCGCCGATGATTTCACGCGCCGTCTCCTGAGACCCGATCGTTCCACGCGCCGTCTCCGAGCCCCGATCGATCCACGCGCCGCCTCCTGAGCGCCGATCGGTCCACGCGCCGTCGCCGAACCCCAATTGGTCCACGCGCAACCGCCTGAGCCCCAGTCGGTCCACGCACTGTGTCCGAGCCCCGATCGGTCCACGCGCCGTCTTCGAGCGCCGATCGGTCCACGCAACGTCTCCTAAGCCCCAATCGGTTAACGCGCCGTCTCCTGAGCCCCGATCGTTCTACGCACCGTCTCCGAGCCCCGCTCCGTCCACGCGCAGTCGCCGAGCCCCGATCGGTTCACGCGCGGTCTCCTGAGCCCCAGTCGGTACACGCGCTGTCTCCGAGCCCCGATCGGTCCACGCGTCGTCTACTAAGCCCCGGTCGTACGACGCGTCGTCTCCTAAGCCCCGATCGGTTGACGCGTCGTCTCCTGAGCCCCAGTTGCTCCACGGGCTGTCTCCGAGCCCCGATCGATCCACGCACCGCCTCCTGAGCTCCCATCGGTCGACGCGCCGACTCCTAAGCCCCGATCCGTCCACGCGCCGTCTCCTGAGCCCCCATCGTCCAACGTGCCGTCTCCGAGCACCGATCGGTCCACGCGTCGCCTCCTGAGCCCCGGTCGGTCCACGCGCCATCTCCTGAGCCCCGATCGGTCTACGCGTCGTCTCCTAAGCCCCGATCGGTCCACGCGTCGTCTCCTAAGCCCCGATCCGTCGACGCGTCGTCTCCCGAGCCACGATTAATTGACGCGTCTTCTCCTGAGCCCGATCGCTCCTCGCGCCGTCTCCTGAACCCCGCTCGGTCCATGCGTCGTATCCTTAGCCCGGATGCCTCCACGCGCCGTCTCCGAGCCACGATCGGTCCAGGCGCCGTCTCCGGAGCACCGATGGGTCCACGCGTCGTCTCCTAAGCCCCGATTCGTCCACGCGGCGTCTCCGGGCGCCGATGATTTCACGCGCCGTCTCCTGAGACCCGATCGATCCACGCGCCGCCTCCTGAGCCCCGATCGGTCCACGCGCCGTCGCCGAACCCCAATTGGTCCACGCGCAACCGCCTGAGCCCCAGTCGGTCCACGCACTGTGTCCGAGCCCCGATCGGTCCACGCGCCGTCTTCGAGCGCCGATCGGTCCACGCAACGTCTCCTAAGCCCCAATCGGTTAACGCGCCGTCTCCTGAGCCCCGATCGTTCTACGCACCGTCTCCGAGCCCCGATCCGTCCACGCGCAGTCGCCGAGCCCCGATCGGTTCACGCGCGGTCTCCTGAGCCCCAGTCGGTACACGCGCTGTCTCCGAGCCCCGATCGGTCCACGCGTCGTTTCCTAAGCCCCGATCGTTCGACGCGTCGTCTCCTAAGCCCCGATCGGTCGACGCGTCTTCTCCTGAGCCCGATCGCTCCTCGCGCCATCTCCTGAGCCCCGATCGGTCCACGCGTCGTGTCCGAGCTCCGATCGGTCCATACGCCGTTTCCTGAGGCCCGATCGGTCCATGCGTCGTCTTCTTAGCCCCGATGCCTCCACGCGCCGTCTCCGAGCCACGATCGGTCCAGGCGCCGCTTCCTGAGCCCCGATCGGTCCACGCGCCGTATCCTAAGCCCCGATCGGTCCACGGGCCGTCTCGGAGCACCGATAAGTTCAAGCGCCGTCTCCTGAGCCCGGATCGTTCCACGCGGCGTCTCCGAGCCCCGATCGATCCACGCGCCGTCTCTTGAGTCCCGATCGGTCGACGCGTCGTCTTCTGAGCCTCGATCGCTCCCCGCGCCGTCTCCTGAACCCCGCTCGGTCCATGCGTCGTCTTCTTAGCCCGGATGCCTCCACGCGCCGTCTCCGAGCCACGATCGGTCCAGGCGCCGTCTCCGGAGCCCCGATCGGTCAACGCGTCGTCTCCTAAGCCCCGATTCGTCCACGCGAAGTCTCCGGGCGCCGATGATTTCACGCGCCGTCTCCTGAGACCCGATAGTTCCACGCGCCGTCTCCGAGCCCCGATCGATCCACGCGCCGCCTCCTGAGCCCCGATCGGTCCACGCGCCGTCGCCGAACCCCAATTGGTCCACGCGCAACCGCCTGAGCCCCAGTCGGTCCACGCACTGTGTCCGAGCCCCGATCGGTCCACGCGCCGTCTTCGAGCGCCGATCGGTCCACGCAACGTCTCCTAAGCCCCAATCGGTTAACGCGCCGTCTCCTGAGCCCCGATCGTTCTACGCACCGTCTCCGAGCCCCGATCCGTCCACGCGCAGTCGCCGAGCCCCGATCGGTTCACGCGCGGTCTCCTGAGCCCCAGTCGGTACACGCGCTGTCTCCGAGCCCCGATCGACCCACGCACCGCCTCCTGAGCTCCCATCCGTCGACGCGCCGACTCCTAAGCCCCGATCCGTCCACGCACCGTCTCCTGATCCCCGATCGTCCAACGTGCCGTCTCCGAGCACCGATCGGTCCACGCGTCGCCTCCTGAGCCCCGGTCGGTCCACGCGCCGTCTCCTGAGCCCCGATCGGTCCACGCGTCGTCTCCTAAGCCCCGATCGATCCACGCGTCGTCTCCTAAGCCCCGATCCGTCGACGCGTCGTCTCCCGAGCCACGATCAATTGACGCGTCTTCTCCTGAGCCCGATCGCTCCTCGCGCCGTCTCCTGAGCCCCGATCGGTCCACGCGTCGTGTCCGAGCTCCGATCGGTCCATACGCCGTTTCCTGAGCCCCGATCGGTCCACGCGCCGTATCCTAAGCCCCGATCGGTACACGGGCCGTCTCTGAGCGCCGATAAGTTCAAGCGCCGTCTCCTGAGCCCCGATCGTTCCACGCGGCGTCTCCGAGCCCCGATCGATCCACGCGCCGTCTCCTGAGCCCCGATCGGTCGACGCGCCGTCTCCTGAGCCTCGATGCGTCCACGCGCAGTCGCCGAGCCCCGATCGGTCCACGCGTCGTCTCCTAAGCCCCGATCGTTCGACGCGTCGTCTCCTAAGCCCCGATCGGTCGACGCGTCGTCTCCTGAGCCCCAGTTGGTCCACGGGCTGTCTCCGAGCCCCCATCGATCCACGCACCTCCTCCTGAGCTCCGATCGGTCGACGCGTCGACTCCTAAGCCCCGATCGGTCCAAGCGCCTTCTGCTAAGCCCCGATCGGTCCAAGCGCCTTCTGCTAAGCCCCGATCGGTCCACGCGCCGTCTCCGAGCGCCGATCGGTTCACGCGCCGTCACCTGAGCCCCGATCGTTCCACGCGCCATCTCCGAGCCCCGATCCTTCTACGCGCCGTCTCCTAAGCCCCGATCGGTCCACGCGCCTTCTCCTCATCCCCGATCGGTCCACGCGCCGTCTCGGAGCCCCGATTGATTCACGCGCCGTCTCCTGAGCCCCGATCGCTCCACGCGCAGTCGCCGAGCCTCGATCGGGTCACGCGCGGTCTCCTGAGCCCCGGTCGGTCCACGCGCCGTCGCCGAACCCCGATTGGTCCACGCGCAACCTTCTGAGCCCCAGTCGGTACACGCGCTGTCTCCGAGCCCCGATCGGTCCCCGCATAGTCTCCTAAGCCCCGCTCGGTTAACGCGTCGTCTCGGAGCCCCGATCGGTCCAGGCGCCGCTTCCTGAGCACCGACCGGTCCACGCGTCGTCTCCTGAGCCCCGATCGGTCGACGGGTCCCCTCCTAAGCCCCGATCGGTCCACGCGCCTTCTCCTGAGCCCCGATCGGTCCACGCGCCGTCTCCGAGCGGCGATCATTTCAGGTGACGTCTCCTGAGCCCTGATCGTTCCACGCGCTATCTTCGAGCCCCGAGCGTTCCACGCGCCGTCTCCTGAGCCCCAATCGATCCACGCGCAGCCTACTGAGCCCCGATCGGTCCACGCGCCGTCGCCGAGCCGCGATCGGTCCACGCGCGGCCTCCTGAGGAGCGATTGGTTCACGCGCCGTATCCGAGCCCCAATCGGTCCACGCGCCGTCTCCTGAGCCCCGATCGGTCCACGCGCGGCCTCCTGAGCCCCGATCGGTCCACGCGCCGTCGCCGAGCCGCGATCTGTCCACGCGCGGCCTCCTAAGCTCCGATCGGTCCACGCGCCGTCGCCGAACCCCAATTGGTCCACACGAAACCGCCTGAGCCCCAGTCGGTCCACGCGCTGTCACCGAGCCCCGATCGGTCGACGTGTGGTCTCCGAGCCCCGATCGGTCCACGCGCCGTCGCCGAGCCACGATCGGTCCACGCGCGGCCTCCTGAGCCCCGATCGGTCCACGGGCCGTCGCCGAGCCGCGATCGGTCCACGTGCGGCCTCCTGAGCCCCGATTGGTTCACGCGCCGTATCCGAGCCCCAATCAGTCCACGCGCCGTCTCCTGAGCCCCGATCTGTCCACGACCCGTCTCCGGGCCCCGATCGGTGCACGCGCCGTCTCCTAAGCCCCGATCGGTCCACGCGCCGTCGCCGAACCCCAATTGGTCCACGCGAAACCGCCTGAGCCCCAGTCGGTCCGGGCGCTGTCTCCGAGCCCCGATCGGTCCACGCGTCGTCTCCGAGCCCCCATCGGTCCACGCGCCGTCGCCGAGTCAGGATCTTTCCACGCGCGGCCTCCTGAGAGCCGATCGGTCCACGCGCCGTCCTCGAGCCCCGATCGGTCCACGCATGGTCTCCTCAGCCACAATCGGTTAACGCGCCGTCCCCGAGCCCCGATCGGTCCACGCGCCGTCTCCTGAGCCCCGATACGTCCACGCGCAGTCGCCGAGCTCCGATCGGTCCATGCGCCGTTTCCGAGCCCCGATCGGTCCATGCGTCGTCTTCTAAGCCCCGATGCCTCCACGCGCCGTCTCCGAGCCACGATCGGTGCAGGCGCCGCTTCGTGAACCCCGATCGGTCAACGCGCTGTCTCCTGAGCCCCAATCCATCCACGCGCAGTCGCCGAGCCCCGATCGGTCCACGCGCGGTCTACTGAGCTCCGGTCGGTCCACACACCGCTGCGAACCCCAATTGGTCCACGCGCAACCTCTCGTGCCCCAGTCGGTAAACGCGCTGTCTGCGAGCCCCGATCGGTCCACGTATGTTCTCCTAAGCCCCAATTAGTCCACGCGCCGTCTCCTAAGCCCCGATCTGCCCACGGGCCGTCTCCGAGCTCCGATCGGTCCACGCGCCGTCTCGAAGCCTCGATCCGTACACGCGTCGTCTCCGAGCCCCGATCGGTCCACGCGCCATCGCCGAACTCCGATCGGTCCACGCGCCGTCTCCTGAGCTCCGAACGGTCCACACCCCTTGTCCTGAGCCCCGATGGGCCGACGCGTCGTCTCCTAAGCCCCGACCGGTTCACGCGCCGTCTCCTGTGCACCGATCGAATCTCGTGCCGTCTCCTAAGCCCCGATCGGTCCACACGTCGTCTCCTAAGCCCCAATCGGTCCACGCGTCGTCTCCTGAGCCCCGATCAATTGACGCGGCTTCTCCAGAGCCCCGATCGCTCCTCGCGCCGTCTCCTGAGTCCCGCTCCGTCCATGCGTCGTCTTCTTAGCCCCGATGCCTCCACGCGTCGTCTCCTAAGCCCCGATCGGTCCACGCACCATCTCCTGCTCTCCAATCGGTCCACGCGCCGCCTCCGGAGCCCCGATCGATCCACGCTAGGCTCCTGAGCCCCGGCTGGTCCGCGCGCCGTCTCCTGAGCCCCGAACGGTCGACGCGTCGTCTCCTGAGCCCCGATCGATCCACGCGCCGTCTCCTAAGCCCCGATCGGTCCACGCGCCGTTTCCTGAGCCCCGATCGGTCCATCCGTCGTCTTTTAAGCCCCGATACCTCCACGCGCCGTCTCCGAGCCACGATCGGTCCAGGCGCCGCTTCCTGAGCCCCGATCGGTCCACGCGTCGGCTCCTAAGCCTCGATAGGTCCACGGGCGGCCTCCTGAGCCCCAATCGGTCCACGCGTCGTCTCCTAAGCCCCGATCCGTCGCAGCGTCGTCCCCTGAGCCCCGATCGGTCCGCGTGACGCATTCTAAGCCACGGTCCATCCACGCGCCGTCTCCGAGCACCGATCGGTCCACGCGCCGTCTCCTTAGCCGCGATCGGTCCACGCGTCGTCTCCTAAGCCCTGATCGGTCCACGTGCCGTCTCCGAGCCCCGATGGATCTACGCGCCGCCTCCTGAGCCCCGATCGATCCACGCATCGGCTGCTGAGCCCCGGTCGGTCCACGCGTCGCCTTCGAGCACCGATCGATCCACGCGCCGTTTCCTGGGCCCCGATCGGTCCACGCGTCGCCACCGGAGCCCCGATCGGTCTACGCGCCGTCTCATGAGCCCCGGTCGGTTCATGCGCCGTCGCCGAGCCTCGATCGGTCCACGCGCGGCCGCCTTATCCCCGGTTGGTCCACGCGCCGTCTCCGAGCCCCGATCGGTCCACGCATCGTCACCTGAGCCCCGATCGGTTAACGGGCCGTCTCCGAGCCCCGATCAGTCCACGCGCCGTCTCCTGAGCCCCGGTCGGTTCATGCGCCGTCTCCGAGCCCCGATAGATCCACGCGTCGTCTTGTAAGCCCAGATGCCTTCTCGCGCCGTCTCCGGCCCACGATCGGTCCAGGCGCCGCTTCCTGAGCCACGATCGGTCCACGCCCCTTCTCCGAGCCCCGATCGGTGCACGCGCCGTCTCCTGAGCCCCGATCGGTCCACGCGTCGTCTCGTGAGCCCCGATCGGTCCACGCGCCGTCTTCTGAGCCCCGATCGGTCCACGCGCCGTCGCCGAACCCCAATTGGTCCACGCGAAACCGCCTGAGCCCCAGTCGGTCCACGCGCTGTCTCCGAGCCCCGATCGGTCCACGTGCCGTCTCCCAGCCCCGATCGGTCCACGCGCCGTCTCCTAATCCCCAATCTGTCCACGACCCGTCTCCGGGCCCCGATCGGTGCACGCGCCGTCTCCTAAGCCCCGATCGGGCCACGCGCCGTCGCCGAGCCGCGATCGGTTCTCGCGCGGCCTCCTGAGCCGCGGTCGGTCCACGCGCCGCCTCCTGAGCCCCGATCGCTCCACGCGCCGTTTCCTGATCCCCGATCGGTCCACACGCCGTCTCCGAGCCCCGATCGGTCCACGCGCCGTCTCCTAAGCCCCAATCTGTCCACGACCCGTCTCCGAGCCCCGATCGGTGCACTCGCCGTCTCCTAAGCCCCGATCGGTCCACGCGCCGT
Organism: Netelia fuscicornis; assembly: GCA_946811545.1. NCBI lineage: Eukaryota > Metazoa > Arthropoda > Insecta > Hymenoptera > Ichneumonidae > Netelia > Netelia fuscicornis. Next base: position 28,302,702 of record OX328014.1, on the reverse strand, counting down.
CTCCGAGCCCCGATCGTTCCACGCGCCGTCCCCGATCCCCGATCGATCCACGCGCCGTCTCCGAGCGCCGATCCGTTCACGCGCCGTCACCCGAGCCCCGATCGTTCCACACGCCGTCTCCGAGCCCCGATCGGTCCACGCTCCGTCTGCTGAGCCCGGATCGGTCTACGCGCCGTCTCATGAGCCCCGATCGGTCAACGCATCCTCTCCTAAGCCCCGATACGTTCACGCGCCGTCTCCTAAGCCCCGATCGGTTAACGCGCCGTCTCCGAGCCCCGATCGGTGCACTCGCCGTCTCCTAAGCCCCGATCGGTCCACGCGCCGTCTCCGAGCCCCGATCGTTCCACGCGCCGTCCCCGATCCCCGATCGATCCACGCGCCGTCTCCGAGCGCCGATCCGTTCACGCGCCGTCACCCGAGCCCCGATCGTTCCACACGCCGTCTCCGAGCCCCGATCGGTCCACGCTCCGTCTCCTGAGCCCGGATCGGTCTACGCGCCGTCTCATGAGCCCCGATCGGTCAACGCATCCTCTCCTAAGCCCCGATACGTTCACGCGCCGTCTCCTAAGCCCCGATCGGTTAACGCGCCGTCTCCGAGCCCCGATCAGTCCACGCGCCGTCCCCTGAGCCCCGGCCGGTTCGTGCGCCGTCTCCGAGCCCCGTTCGATCTACGCGTCGTCTTGTAAGCCCAGATGCCTTCTCGCGCCGTCTCCGGGCCACGATCGGTCCAGGCGCCTTCTCCGAGCCCCGATCGGTTCACGCATCGTATCCTAAGCCCCGATCGGTTAACGCACCGTCTCCGAGCCCCGAACGGTCCACGCGCGGTCGCCGAACCCCAATTGGTCCACGCGCAACCGCCTGCGCCCCAGTCGGTTCACGCGCTGTCGCCGAACCTCGATCGGTCCACGCATCGTCTCCGAGCCCCGATCGGTCCACGCGCCGTCGCCGAGCCATGATCGGTCCACGCGCGGCCTCCTGAGCCCCGATCGGTCCACAGGCCGTCGCCGAGCCGCGACCGGTCCACGCGCGGCCTCCTGAGCCCCGATTGCTTCACGCGCCGTATCCGAACCCCAATCGGTCCACGCGCCGTCTCCTGAGCCCCGATCGGTCCACGCGCCGTCTCCTGAGCCCCGATCGGTCCACGCGTCGTCTCCTAAGCCCCCATTGGTCCACGTGCCGTCTGCCAGCCCCGATCGGTCCACGCGCCGTCTCCTAATCCCCAATCTGTCCACGACCCGTCTCCGGGCCCCGATCGGTGCACGCGCCGTCTCCTAAGCCCCGATCGGTCAACGCGCCGTCGCCGAACCCCAATTGGTCCACGCGAAACCGCCTGAGCCCCAGTCGGTGCACGCGCTGTCTCCGAGCCCCGATCGGTCCACGCGTCGTCTCTGAGCCCCGATCGGTCCACGCGTCGTCGCCGAGTCATGATCTGTTCACGCGCGGCCTCCTGAGACCCGATCGGTCCACGCGCCGTCTTCGAGCCCCGATCGGTCCACGCATGGTCTCCTAAGCCACAATCGGTTAACGCGCCGTCCCCGAGCCCCGATCGGTCCACGCGCCGTTTCCTGAGCCCCGATCGGTCCACGCGCCGTCTCCTGAGCCCCGATCGGTCCACGCGTCGTCTCCTAAGCCCCCATTGGTCCACGTGCCGTCTGCCAGCCCCGATCGGTCCACGCGCCGTCTCCTAATCCCCAATCTGTCCACGACCCGTCTCCGGGCCCCGATCGGTGTACGCGCCGTCTCCTAAGCCCCGATCGGTCAACGCGCCGTCGCCGAACCCCAATTGGTCCACGCGAAACCGCCTGAGCCCCAGTCGGTCCACGCGCTGTCTCCGAGCCCCGATCGGTCCACGCGTCGTCTCCGAGCCCCGATCGGTCCACGCGTCGTCTCCGAGCCCCGATCGGTCCACGCGTCGTCGCCGAGTCATGATCTGTCCACGCGCGGCCTCCTGAGACCCGATCGGTAATCGCGCCGTCTTCGAGCCCCGATCGGTCCAGGCATGGTCTCCTAAGCCACAATCGGTTAACGCGCCGTCCCCGAGCCCCGATCGGTCCACGCGCCGTCTCCTGAGCCCCGATACGTCCACGCGCAGTCGCCGAGCCCTGATCGGTCCACGCGTCGTCTCCTAAGCCCCGATCGGTCCACGCGAGGCTCCTGAGCCCCGATCGGACCACGCATCGTCTCCTAAGCCCCAATCGGTTAACGCGCCGTCTCCGAGCCCCGATCGGTCCACGAGCCGTCGCCGAACCCCACTTGGTCCACGCGCAACCGCCTGAGCCCCAGTCGGTCCACGCACTGTCTCCGAGCCCCGATCGGTCCACGCGTCGTCTCCGAGCCCCGATCGGTCCACGCGTCGTCTCCTAAGCCCCGATCGGTCCACGCACCGTCTCCTGAGCCCCGATCGGTCCACGCGCCGTCTCCTGAGCCCCAATCGCTCCACGCGCCGTTTTCTGAGCACCGTTTGGTCCACGCGTCGTCTTGAAAGCCCCGATGCCTCCACGCGCCGTCTCCGAGCCACGATCGGTCCGTGCGCCGCTTCCAGAGGCCGATCGGTCCACGCGTCGTCTCCTGATCTCCGATCGGTCCATGCGCCGTCTCCTAAGCCCCGATCATTCCACGCGCCGTCTCCGAGCCCCGATCGGTCCACGCGCCGTCTCCTAAGCCCCGATCGGTCAACGCACCTTCTCCTCAGCCCCGATTGGTCCACGCGCCGTCTCCGAGCGCCGATGGGTTCACGCGCCGTCTCCTGAGCCCCGATCGCTCCACGCGCCGTCTCCGAGCACCGATTTGTCCACGCGCCGTCTCCTGAGCCCGGATCGGTCCACGCGCCGTCGCCGAACCCCAATTGGTCCACGCGTAACCGTCTGAGCCCCGGTTGGTCCACGCGCACTCTCCGAGCCCCGATCGGTCCACGCGTCGTATCCGAACCCCGATCGGTCCACGCGCCGTCGCCGAGCCATGATCGGTCCACGCGCGGCCTCCTGAGCCCCGGTTGGTTCACGCGCCGTATCCGAGCCCCCATCGGTGCACGCGTCGTCTCCGAGCCCCGATCGGTCCACGCGCCGTCGCCGAGCCATGATCGGCCCACGCGAGGCTCCTGAGCCCCGGTCGGTCCGCGAGCCGTCTCCTGAGCCCCGATCGGTCGACGCGTCGTTTCCTGAACCCCGATCAGTCCACGCGCCGTCTTCTAAGCCCGGATCGTTCGACGCGCCGTCCTCGAGCCCCGATCGGTCCACGCGCCGTCTCCTGAGCCCGGATCGGTCCACGCGTCGGCTCCTAAGCCCCGATCGGTCCACGCGTCGTCTCCTAAACCCGATCCGTCGACGCGTCGTCTCCTGAGCCCCGATCGATCCACGCGTCTTCTCCTGAGCCCCGACCGCTCCACGCGCCGTCTCCGAGAGACGATCGGTGCAGGCGCCGCTTCGTGAACCCCGATCGGTCCACGCGCAGTCTCCTGAGCCCCGATCCATCCACGCGCAGTCGCCGAGCCCCGATCGGTCCACGCGCCGTCTCCTTAGCCCCGATCGGTCCACGCGTCGTCTCCTAAGCCCTGATCGGTCCACGTGCCGTCTCCGAGCCCCGATGGGTCTACGCGCCGCCTCCTGAGCCCCGATCGATCCACGCATCGGCTGCTGAGCCCCGGTCGGTCCACGCGTCGCCTTCGAGCACCGATCGATCCACGCGCCGTTTCCTGGGCCCCGATCGGTCCACGCGTCGCCACCGGAGCCCCGATCGGTCCACGCGTCGCCACCGGAGCCCCGATCGGTCTACGCGCCGTCTCCTAAGCCCTGATCGGTCCACGTGCCGTCTCCGAGCCCCGATGGGTCTACGCGCCGCCTCCTGAGCCCCGATCGATCCACGCATCGGCTGCTGAGCCCCGGTCGGTCCACGCGTCGCCTTCGAGCACCGATCGATCCACGCGCCGTTTCCTGGGCCCCGATCGGTCCACGCGTCGCCACCGGAGCCCCGATCGGTCTACGCGCCGTCTCATGAGCCCTGGTCGGTTCATGCGCCGTCGCCGAGCCTCGATCGGTCCACGCGCGGCCGCCTTAGCCCCGGTCGGTCCACGCGCCGTCTCCGAGCCCTAATCGGTCCACGCGCCGTCTCCTAAGCTCCAATCGGTCCACGCGCCGTCCCCTGAGCCCCGATACGTCGACGCGCAGACGCCGAGCCCCGATCGGTCCACGCGCCGTCTCCGAGCCCTAATCGGTCCACGCGCCGTCTCCTAAGCTCCAATCGGTCCACGCGCCGTCCCCTGAGCCCCGATACGTCGACGCGCAGACGCCGAGCCCCGATCGGTCCACGCGCTGTCTCCTGAGCCCCGATAGGTACACGCGTCGTCTCCTACACCCCGATCGGTCCACGCGTCGTCTCCTAAGCCCCGATCGGTCCACGCGCCGTCTCCGAGCCCCGATGGGTCCACGCACTGTCTCCTGATCCCCATGGGTCCACGCGGCGCCTCCGGAGCCCCGAACGATCCACGCGAAGATCCTGAGCCCCGATCGATCCACGCATCGTCTCCTAAGCCCCAATCGGTTAACGCGCCGTCTCCGAGCCCCAATCGGTCCACGCGCCGTCTCCTGAACCCCGATCGTTCCACGCGCCTTCTCCTAAGCCACGATCGGACAACGCCGTCTCCGAGCGCCGATCGATGCACGCGCCGTCGCACGAGCCCCGATCGGTTAACGCGCCGTCTCCCCGCCCCGATCGGTCCACGCGCCCTCTCCTGAGCCCCGGTCATTCCACGCGCCGTCTCCGAGCCCGGATCGGTCCACGCGCGGCCTCCTGAGCCCCGGTCGGTTCACGCGCCGTATCCGAGCCCCAATCGGTCCACGCGCCGTCTCCTGAGCCCCGATCGATCCACGCGAGTCTCCTGAGCCCCAGTCGGTCCGCGCGCCGTCTCCTGCGCCCCGATTGTTCGACGCGTCGTCTCCTGAGCCCCGATCGATCCACGCGTCGTCTCCTGAGCCCCGATCGCGCCACACGCCGTTTCCTGAGCCCCGATCGGTCCACGCGCCGTCTCCGAGCCGCGATCGGTAAACGCGCCGTCACCAAGCCCCGATCCGTACACGCGTCGTCTCCGAGCCCCGATGGGTCCACGCGCCGTCGCCGAGCCCCGATCGGTCCACGCGTCGTCTCCTACGCCCCGATCGGTCCACGCGCCGCCTTCGTGCCCCGATCGGTCCACGCACCGCCTCCTGATCCCCATCGGTCCACCCGCCGTCTCCTGAGCCACGATCGATCCACATGCCGTCTCCGAGCCCCGATCGGTCCGCGTGCCGCATTCTAAGCCACGGTCCATCCACGCGCCGTCTCCGAGCCCCGATCCGTCCACGCGCCGTCTCCTAAGCCCCGTTCGGTCCAAGCGCCTTCTCCTAAAGCCCGGTCGGTCCACGCGCTGTCTCCGAGCTCCGATCGGTCCACGCATCGTCTCCTAAGCCCCGATCGGCTAACGCGTCGACTCCGAGCCGCGATCGTTCCACGCGCCGTCCCCGATCCCCGATCGATCCACGCGCCGTCTCCGAGCCCCGATCGGTCCACGCTTCGTCTCCTGATCCCGGATCGTTCCACGCGTCGTCTCCTGATCCCCGATCCGTAATCGCGTCGTCTCCGAGCCTCGATCGGTCCACACGCCGTGTCGGATCCCCGATCGGTCCGCGTACCGCATTCTGAGCCGCGGTCCGTCCACGCGCCGTCTCCGAGCACCGATCGGTCCACGCGCCGTCTCAGAGCGCCGATCATTTCACGCCCCGTCACCTGAGCTCCGATCGTTCAACGCGCCGTCCCCGAGCCCCGATCGGTCCACGCGCCGTCTCCTGAGCCCCAATCGGTCCACACGCTGTCTCGTGAGCCCCGATAGGTACACGCGTCGTGTCCTACGCCCCGATCGGTCCACGCGTCGTCTCCTAAGCCCCGATCGGTCCACGCGCCGTCTCCGAGCCCCGATCGGTCCGCGCACCGTCTCCTGATCCCCATCGCTTCACGCTGCGTCTCCGGAGCCCCGATCGATCTACGCGAGTCTCCTGAGCCCCGGTCGGTCCGCGCGCCGTCATCTGAGCCCCGATCGGTTGACGCGTCGTCTCCTAGACTCGATCGGTCCACGCGCCGTCGCCGAGCCCCGATCGGTCCACGCGCGTCCTCCTGAGCCCCGGTCGGTCCACGCGCCGTCTCCGAGCCCCCATCGGTCCACGCGTTGTCTCCTAAGCCCCGATCGGCCCACGCGCTGTCTCCGTGCCCCGCTCGGTTCACGCATTGTCTCCTAAGCCCCGATCGGTTAACGCGCCGTCTCCGAGCGCCGAGTGGTCCACGCGCCGTCGCGAACCCCAATTGGTCCACGCGCAACCGCCTGAGTCCCAGTCGGTCCACGCGCTGTCTCCGAGCCCCGATCGGTCCACGTGCCGTCGCCGAGCCATGATCGGTCAACGCGCTGCCTCCTGAGCCCCAATCGGTCCACGCGCCGTCTCCGAGCACCGATCGGTCCACGCGCCGTCTCCTGAGCCCCGATCGGTCCACGCGTCGTCTCCTAAGCCCTGATCGGTCCACGTGCCGTCTCCGAGCCCCGATGGGTCTACGCGCCGCCTCCTGAGCCCCGATCGATCCACGCATCGGCTCCTGAGCCCCGGTCGGTCCCCGCGTCGTCTTCGAGCACCGATCGATCCACGCGCCGTTTCCTGGGCCCCGATCGGTCCACGCGTCGCCGCCGGAGCCCCGATCGGTCTACGCTCCGTCTCATGAGCCCCGGTCGGTTCACGCGCGGCCTCCTTAGCCCCGGTCGGTCCACGCGCCGTCTCCGAGCCCCGATCGGTCCACGCATCGCCGCCGGAGCCCCGATCGGTCTACGCGCCGTCTCATGAGCCCCGGTCGGTTCACGCGCCGTCTCCGAGCCGCGATCGGTCCACCCGCCGTCGCCGAACCCCCAATTGGTCCACGGGCAACGACCTGAGCCCCAGTCGGTCCACGCGTCGTCTCCGAGCTCCAATCGGTCCACGCGCCGTTTCCTGAGCCCCGATCGATCCATGCGTCGTCTTCTAAGCCCCGATGGCTCCACGCGCCGTCTCCGAGCCAGATCGGTTCAGGCGCCGCTTCCCGCGCCCCGATCAGTCAACGCGCCGTCTCCTAAGCCCCTATCGCTCCACGGACCGTCTCCGAGCCCCGATCGGTCCACGCGCCGTCTCCTAAGCCCCGATCGGTCCACGCGTCGTCTCCGAGCCCCGATCGGTCCACGCGCCGTCGCCGAGTAATGATCTGTCCACGCGCGGCCTCCTGAGACCCGATCGGTCGACGCGCCGTCTTCGAGCCCCGATCGGTCCACGCATGGTCTCCTAAGCCCCAATCGGTTAACGCGCCGTCCCCGAGCCCCGACCGGTCCACGCGATGTCTCCTGAGCCCCGATACGTCCACGCGCAGTCGCCGAGCCCTGATCGGTCCACGCGCTGTCTCCTGAGCCCCGATAGGTACACGCGTCATCGCCTACACCCCGATCGGTCCACGCGTCGTCTCGTAAGCCCCGATCGGTCCACGCGCCGTCTCCGAGCCCCGATCGGTCCACGCACTGTCTCCTCATCCCCATGGGTCCACGCGGCGCCTCCGGGGCCCCGATCGATCCACGCGAGGCTCCTAAGCCCCGATCGGTCCACGCGCAACCGCCTGAGCCCCAGTCGGTCGACGCGCTGTCTCCGAGCCCCGATCGGTCCACGCGTCGTCTCCGAGCCCCGATCGGTCCACGCGCCGTCGCCGAGCCACGATCGGTCCACGCGCGGCCTCCTGAGCCCCGATCGGTCCACGCGCCGTCGCCGAGCCGCGATCGGTCCACGCGCGGTCTCCTGAGCCCCGGTCGGTTCACGCGCCGTCTCCTGAGCCCCGATCGGTCCACGCGTCGTTCCCTAAGCCCCGATCGATCCACGCGCAGTCTCCAGAGCCGCGATCGGTCCACGCATCGCCTCCTGAGCCCCGGACGGTCCACGCGCCGTCACCGAACCCCGATCGGTCGACTCGCCGTCTTCGAGCGCCGATCGGTTAACGCGCCGTCTCCGCGCCCCGATCAGTCCACGCGCTCTCTCCTGAGCCCCGACCGGTCCACGCGTCGTCTCCTAAGCCCCGATCGGTCCACGCGTCGTCTCCTGAGCCCCGATCCGTCGAGGCATCGTCTCCGGAGCCCCGATCAATTGATGTGTCTTCTCCTGTGCCCCGATCGCGCCTCGCGCCGTCTCCTGAACCCCGATCGGTCCATGCGTCGTCTTCTTAGCCCGGATGCCTCCACGCGCCGTCTCCGAGCCACGATCGGTCCAGGCGCCGTCTTCGGAGCCCCGATCGGTCCACGCGTCGTCTCCTAAGCCCCGATTCGTCCACGCGACGTATCCGGGCGCCGATGATTTCACGCGCCGTCTCCTGAGACCCGATCGTTCCACGCGCCGTCTCCGAGCCCCGATCGATCCACGCGCCGCCTCCTGAGCGCCGATCGGTCCACGCGCCGTCGCCGAACCCCAATTGGTCCACGCGCAACCGCCTGAGCCCCAGTCGGTCCACGCACTGTGTCCGAGCCCCGATCGGTCCACGCGCCGTCTTCGAGCGCCGATCGGTCCACGCAACGTCTCCTAAGCCCCAATCGGTTAACGCGCCGTCTCCTGAGCCCCGATCGTTCTACGCACCGTCTCCGAGCCCCGCTCCGTCCACGCGCAGTCGCCGAGCCCCGATCGGTTCACGCGCGGTCTCCTGAGCCCCAGTCGGTACACGCGCTGTCTCCGAGCCCCGATCGGTCCACGCGTCGTCTACTAAGCCCCGGTCGTACGACGCGTCGTCTCCTAAGCCCCGATCGGTTGACGCGTCGTCTCCTGAGCCCCAGTTGCTCCACGGGCTGTCTCCGAGCCCCGATCGATCCACGCACCGCCTCCTGAGCTCCCATCGGTCGACGCGCCGACTCCTAAGCCCCGATCCGTCCACGCGCCGTCTCCTGAGCCCCCATCGTCCAACGTGCCGTCTCCGAGCACCGATCGGTCCACGCGTCGCCTCCTGAGCCCCGGTCGGTCCACGCGCCATCTCCTGAGCCCCGATCGGTCTACGCGTCGTCTCCTAAGCCCCGATCGGTCCACGCGTCGTCTCCTAAGCCCCGATCCGTCGACGCGTCGTCTCCCGAGCCACGATTAATTGACGCGTCTTCTCCTGAGCCCGATCGCTCCTCGCGCCGTCTCCTGAACCCCGCTCGGTCCATGCGTCGTATCCTTAGCCCGGATGCCTCCACGCGCCGTCTCCGAGCCACGATCGGTCCAGGCGCCGTCTCCGGAGCCCCGATGGGTCCACGCGTCGTCTCCTAAGCCCCGATTCGTCCACGCCGCGTCTCCGGGCGCCGATGATTTCACGCGCCGTCTCCTGAGACCCGATCGATCCACGCGCCGCCTCCTGAGCCCCGATCGGTCCACGCGCCGTCGCCGAACCCCAATTGGTCCACGCGCAACCGCCTGAGCCCCAGTCGGTCCACGCACTGTGTCCGAGCCCCGATCGGTCCACGCGCCGTCTTCGAGCGCCGATCGGTCCACGCAACGTCTCCTAAGCCCCAATCGGTTAACGCGCCGTCTCCTGAGCCCCGATCGTTCTACGCACCGTCTCCGAGCCCCGATCCGTCCACGCGCAGTCGCCGAGCCCCGATCGGTTCACGCGCGGTCTCCTGAGCCCCAGTCGGTACACGCGCTGTCTCCGAGCCCCGATCGGTCCACGCGTCGTTTCCTAAGCCCCGATCGTTCGACGCGTCGTCTCCTAAGCCCCGATCGGTCGACGCGTCTTCTCCTGAGCCCGATCGCTCCTCGCGCCATCTCCTGAGCCCCGATCGGTCCACGCGTCGTGTCCGAGCTCCGATCGGTCCATACGCCGTTTCCTGAGGCCCGATCGGTCCATGCGTCGTCTTCTTAGCCCCGATGCCTCCACGCGCCGTCTCCGAGCCACGATCGGTCCAGGCGCCGCTTCCTGAGCCCCGATCGGTCCACGCGCCGTATCCTAAGCCCCGATCGGTCCACGGGCCGTCTCGGAGCACCGATAAGTTCAAGCGCCGTCTCCTGAGCCCGGATCGTTCCACGCGGCGTCTCCGAGCCCCGATCGATCCACGCGCCGTCTCTTGAGTCCCGATCGGTCGACGCGTCGTCTTCTGAGCCTCGATCGCTCCCCGCGCCGTCTCCTGAACCCCGCTCGGTCCATGCGTCGTCTTCTTAGCCCGGATGCCTCCACGCGCCGTCTCCGAGCCACCATCGGTCCAGGCGCCGTCTCCGGAGCCCCGATCGGTCAACGCGTCGTCTCCTAAGCCCCGATTCGTCCACGCGAAGTCTCCGGGCGCCGATGATTTCACGCGCCGTCTCCTGAGACCCGATAGTTCCACGCGCCGTCTCCGAGCCCCGATCGATCCACGCGCCGCCTCCTGAGCCCCGATCGGTCCACGCGCCGTCGCCGAACCCCAATTGGTCCACGCGCAACCGCCTGAGCCCCAGTCGGTCCACGCACTGTGTCCGAGCCCCGATCGGTCCACGCGCCGTCTTCGAGCGCCGATCGGTCCACGCAACGTCTCCTAAGCCCCAATCGGTTAACGCGCCGTCTCCTGAGCCCCGATCGTTCTACGCACCGTCTCCGAGCCCCGATCCGTCCACGCGCAGTCGCCGAGCCCCGATCGGTTCACGCGCGGTCTCCTGAGCCCCAGTCGGTACACGCGCTGTCTCCGAGCCCCGATCGACCCACGCACCGCCTCCTGAGCTCCCATCCGTCGACGCGCCGACTCCTAAGCCCCGATCCGTCCACGCACCGTCTCCTGATCCCCGATCGTCCAACGTGCCGTCTCCGAGCACCGATCGGTCCACGCGTCGCCTCCTGAGCCCCGGTCGGTCCACGCGCCGTCTCCTGAGCCCCGATCGGTCCACGCGTCGTCTCCTAAGCCCCGATCGATCCACGCGTCGTCTCCTAAGCCCCGATCCGTCGACGCGTCGTCTCCCGAGCCACGATCAATTGACGCGTCTTCTCCTGAGCCCGATCGCTCCTCGCGCCGTCTCCTGAGCCCCGATCGGTCCACGCGTCGTGTCCGAGCTCCGATCGGTCCATACGCCGTTTCCTGAGCCCCGATCGGTCCACGCGCCGTATCCTAAGCCCCGATCGGTACACGGGCCGTCTCTGAGCGCCGATAAGTTCAAGCGCCGTCTCCTGAGCCCCGATCGTTCCACGCGGCGTCTCCGAGCCCCGATCGATCCACGCGCCGTCTCCTGAGCCCCGATCGGTCGACGCGCCGTCTCCTGAGCCTCGATGCGTCCACGCGCAGTCGCCGAGCCCCGATCGGTCCACGCGTCGTCTCCTAAGCCCCGATCGTTCGACGCGTCGTCTCCTAAGCCCCGATCGGTCGACGCGTCGTCTCCTGAGCCCCAGTTGGTCCACGGGCTGTCTCCGAGCCCCCATCGATCCACGCACCTCCTCCTGAGCTCCGATCGGTCGACGCGTCGACTCCTAAGCCCCGATCGGTCCAAGCGCCTTCTGCTAAGCCCCGATCGGTCCAAGCGCCTTCTGCTAAGCCCCGATCGGTCCACGCGCCGTCTCCGAGCGCCGATCGGTTCACGCGCCGTCACCTGAGCCCCGATCGTTCCACGCGCCATCTCCGAGCCCCGATCCTTCTACGCGCCGTCTCCTAAGCCCCGATCGGTCCACGCGCCTTCTCCTCATCCCCGATCGGTCCACGCGCCGTCTCGGAGCCCCGATTGATTCACGCGCCGTCTCCTGAGCCCCGATCGCTCCACGCGCAGTCGCCGAGCCTCGATCGGGTCACGCGCGGTCTCCTGAGCCCCGGTCGGTCCACGCGCCGTCGCCGAACCCCGATTGGTCCACGCGCAACCTTCTGAGCCCCAGTCGGTACACGCGCTGTCTCCGAGCCCCGATCGGTCCCCGCATAGTCTCCTAAGCCCCGCTCGGTTAACGCGTCGTCTCGGAGCCCCGATCGGTCCAGGCGCCGCTTCCTGAGCACCGACCGGTCCACGCGTCGTCTCCTGAGCCCCGATCGGTCGACGGGTGCCCTCCTAAGCCCCGATCGGTCCACGCGCCTTCTCCTGAGCCCCGATCGGTCCACGCGCCGTCTCCGAGCGGCGATCATTTCAGGTGACGTCTCCTGAGCCCTGATCGTTCCACGCGCTATCTTCGAGCCCCGAGCGTTCCACGCGCCGTCTCCTGAGCCCCAATCGATCCACGCGCAGCCTACTGAGCCCCGATCGGTCCACGCGCCGTCGCCGAGCCGCGATCGGTCCACGCGCGGCCTCCTGAGGAGCGATTGGTTCACGCGCCGTATCCGAGCCCCAATCGGTCCACGCGCCGTCTCCTGAGCCCCGATCGGTCCACGCGCGGCCTCCTGAGCCCCGATCGGTCCACGCGCCGTCGCCGAGCCGCGATCTGTCCACGCGCGGCCTCCTAAGCTCCGATCGGTCCACGCGCCGTCGCCGAACCCCAATTGGTCCACACGAAACCGCCTGAGCCCCAGTCGGTCCACGCGCTGTCACCGAGCCCCGATCGGTCGACGTGTGGTCTCCGAGCCCCGATCGGTCCACGCGCCGTCGCCGAGCCACGATCGGTCCACGCGCGGCCTCCTGAGCCCCGATCGGTCCACGGGCCGTCGCCGAGCCGCGATCGGTCCACGTGCGGCCTCCTGAGCCCCGATTGGTTCACGCGCCGTATCCGAGCCCCAATCAGTCCACGCGCCGTCTCCTGAGCCCCGATCTGTCCACGACCCGTCTCCGGGCCCCGATCGGTGCACGCGCCGTCTCCTAAGCCCCGATCGGTCCACGCGCCGTCGCCGAACCCCAATTGGTCCACGCGAAACCGCCTGAGCCCCAGTCGGTCCGGGCGCTGTCTCCGAGCCCCGATCGGTCCACGCGTCGTCTCCGAGCCCCCATCGGTCCACGCGCCGTCGCCGAGTCAGGATCTTTCCACGCGCGGCCTCCTGAGAGCCGATCGGTCCACGCGCCGTCCTCGAGCCCCGATCGGTCCACGCATGGTCTCCTCAGCCACAATCGGTTAACGCGCCGTCCCCGAGCCCCGATCGGTCCACGCGCCGTCTCCTGAGCCCCGATACGTCCACGCGCAGTCGCCGAGCTCCGATCGGTCCATGCGCCGTTTCCGAGCCCCGATCGGTCCATGCGTCGTCTTCTAAGCCCCGATGCCTCCACGCGCCGTCTCCGAGCCACGATCGGTGCAGGCGCCGCTTCGTGAACCCCGATCGGTCAACGCGCTGTCTCCTGAGCCCCAATCCATCCACGCGCAGTCGCCGAGCCCCGATCGGTCCACGCGCGGTCTACTGAGCTCCGGTCGGTCCACACACCGCTGCGAACCCCAATTGGTCCACGCGCAACCTCTCGTGCCCCAGTCGGTAAACGCGCTGTCTGCGAGCCCCGATCGGTCCACGTATGTTCTCCTAAGCCCCAATTAGTCCACGCGCCGTCCCCTAAGCCCCGATCTGCCCACGGGCCGTCTCCGAGCTCCGATCGGTCCACGCGCCGTCTCGAAGCCTCGATCCGTACACGCGTCGTCTCCGAGCCCCGATCGGTCCACGCGCCATCGCCGAACTCCGATCGGTCCACGCGCCGTCTCCTGAGCTCCGAACGGTCCACACCCCTTGTCCTGAGCCCCGATGGGCCGACGCGTCGTCTCCTAAGCCCCGACCGGTTCACGCGCCGTCTCCTGTGCACCGATCGAATCTCGTGCCGTCTCCTAAGCCCCGATCGGTCCACACGTCGTCTCCTAAGCCCCAATCGGTCCACGCGTCGTCTCCTGAGCCCCGATCAATTGACGCGGCTTCTCCAGAGCCCCGATCGCTCCTCGCGCCGTCTCCTGAGCCCCGCTCCGTCCATGCGTCGTCTTCTTAGCCCCGATGCCTCCACGCGTCGTCTCCTAAGCCCCGATCGGTCCACGCACCATCTCCTGCTCTCCAATCGGTCCACGCGCCGCCTCCGGAGCCCCGATCGATCCACGCTAGGCTCCTGAGCCCCGGCTGGTCCGCGCGCCGTCTCCTGAGCCCCGAACGGTCGACGCGTCGTCTCCTGAGCCCCGATCGATCCACGCGCCGTCTCCTAAGCCCCGATCGGTCCACGCGCCGTTTCCTGAGCCCCGATCGGTCCATCCGTCGTCTTTTAAGCCCCGATACCTCCACGCGCCGTCTCCGAGCCACGATCGGTCCAGGCGCCGCTTCCTGAGCCCCGATCGGTCCACGCGTCGGCTCCTAAGCCTCGATAGGTCCACGGGCGGCCTCCTGAGCCCCAATCGGTCCACGCGTCGTCTCCTAAGCCCCGATCCGTCGCAGCGTCGTCCCCTGAGCCCCGATCGGTCCGCGTGACGCATTCTAAGCCACGGTCCATCCACGCGCCGTCTCCGAGCACCGATCGGTCCACGCGCCGTCTCCTTAGCCGCGATCGGTCCACGCGTCGTCTCCTAAGCCCTGATCGGTCCACGTGCCGTCTCCGAGCCCCGATGGATCTACGCGCCGCCTCCTGAGCCCCGATCGATCCACGCATCGGCTGCTGAGCCCCGGTCGGTCCACGCGTCGCCTTCGAGCACCGATCGATCCACGCGCCGTTTCCTGGGCCCCGATCGGTCCACGCGTCGCCACCGGAGCCCCGATCGGTCTACGCGCCGTCTCATGAGCCCCGGTCGGTTCATGCGCCGTCGCCGAGCCTCGATCGGTCCACGCGCGGCCGCCTTATCCCCGGTTGGTCCACGCGCCGTCTCCGAGCCCCGATCGGTCCACGCATCGTCACCTGAGCCCCGATCGGTTAACGGGCCGTCTCCGAGCCCCGATCAGTCCACGCGCCGTCTCCTGAGCCCCGGTCGGTTCATGCGCCGTCTCCGAGCCCCGATAGATCCACGCGTCGTCTTGTAAGCCCAGATGCCTTCTCGCGCCGTCTCCGGCCCACGATCGGTCCAGGCGCCGCTTCCTGAGCCACGATCGGTCCACGCCCCTTCTCCGAGCCCCGATCGGTGCACGCGCCGTCTCCTGAGCCCCGATCGGTCCACGCGTCGTCTCGTGAGCCCCGATCGGTCCACGCGCCGTCTTCTGAGCCCCGATCGGTCCACGCGCCGTCGCCGAACCCCAATTGGTCCACGCGAAACCGCCTGAGCCCCAGTCGGTCCACGCGCTGTCTCCGAGCCCCGATCGGTCCACGTGCCGTCTCCCAGCCCCGATCGGTCCACGCGCCGTCTCCTAATCCCCAATCTGTCCACGACCCGTCTCCGGGCCCCGATCGGTGCACGCGCCGTCTCCTAAGCCCCGATCGGGCCACGCGCCGTCGCCGAGCCGCGATCGGTTCTCGCGCGGCCTCCTGAGCCGCGGTCGGTCCACGCGCCGCCTCCTGAGCCCCGATCGCTCCACGCGCCGTTTCCTGATCCCCGATCGGTCCACACGCCGTCTCCGAGCCCCGATCGGTCCACGCGCCGTCTCCTAAGCCCCAATCTGTCCACGACCCGTCTCCGAGCCCCGATCGGTGCACTCGCCGTCTCCTAAGCCCCGATCGGTCCACGCGCCGTCTCCGAGCCCCGATCGTTCCACGCGCCGTCCCCGATCCCCGATCGATCCACGCGCCGTCTCCGAGCGCCGATCCGTTCACGCGCCGTCACCCGAGCCCCGATCGTTCCACACGCCGTCTCCGAGCCCCGATCGGTCCACGCTCCGTCTGCTGAGCCCGGATCGGTCTACGCGCCGTCTCATGAGCCCCGATCGGTCAACGCATCCTCTCCTAAGCCCCGATACGTTCACGCGCCGTCTCCTAAGCCCCGATCGGTTAACGCGCCGTCTCCGAGCCCCGATCGGTGCACTCGCCGTCTCCTAAGCCCCGATCGGTCCACGCGCCGTCTCCGAGCCCCGATCGTTCCACGCGCCGTCCCCGATCCCCGATCGATCCACGCGCCGTCTCCGAGCGCCGATCCGTTCACGCGCCGTCACCCGAGCCCCGATCGTTCCACACGCCGTCTCCGAGCCCCGATCGGTCCACGCTCCGTCTCCTGAGCCCGGATCGGTCTACGCGCCGTCTCATGAGCCCCGATCGGTCAACGCATCCTCTCCTAAGCCCCGATACGTTCACGCGCCGTCTCCTAAGCCCCGATCGGTTAACGCGCCGTCTCCGAGCCCCGATCAGTCCACGCGCCGTCCCCTGAGCCCCGGCCGGTTCGTGCGCCGTCTCCGAGCCCCGTTCGATCTACGCGTCGTCTTGTAAGCCCAGATGCCTTCTCGCGCCGTCTCCGGGCCACGATCGGTCCAGGCGCCTTCTCCGAGCCCCGATCGGTTCACGCATCGTATCCTAAGCCCCGATCGGTTAACGCACCGTCTCCGAGCCCCGAACGGTCCACGCGCGGTCGCCGAACCCCAATTGGTCCACGCGCAACCGCCTGCGCCCCAGTCGGTTCACGCGCTGTCGCCGAACCTCGATCGGTCCACGCATCGTCTCCGAGCCCCGATCGGTCCACGCGCCGTCGCCGAGCCATGATCGGTCCACGCGCGGCCTCCTGAGCCCCGATCGGTCCACAGGCCGTCGCCGAGCCGCGACCGGTCCACGCGCGGCCTCCTGAGCCCCGATTGCTTCACGCGCCGTATCCGAACCCCAATCGGTCCACGCGCCGTCTCCTGAGCCCCGATCGGTCCACGCGCCGTCTTCGAGCCCCGATCGGTCCACGCATGGTCTCCTAAGCCACAATCGGTTAACGCGCCGTCCCCGAGCCCCGATCGGTCCACGCGCCGTTTCCTGAGCCCCGATCGGTCCACGCGCCGTCTCCTGAGCCCCGATCGGTCCACGCGTCGTCTCCTAAGCCCCCATTGGTCCACGTGCCGTCTGCCAGCCCCGATCGGTCCACGCGCCGTCTCCTAATCCCCAATCTGTCCACGACCCGTCTCCGGGCCCCGATCGGTGCACGCGCCGTCTCCTAAGCCCCGATCGGTCAACGCGCCGTCGCCGAACCCCAATTGGTCCACGCGAAACCGCCTGAGCCCCAGTCGGTCCACGCGCTGTCTCCGAGCCCCGATCGGTCCACGCGTCGTCTCCGAGCCCCGATCGGTCCACGCGTCGTCGCCGAGTCATGATCTGTCCACGCGCGGCCTCCTGAGACCCGATCGGTAAACGCGCCGTCTTCGAGCCCCGATCGGTCCAGGCATGGTCTCCTAAGCCACAATCGGTTAACGCGCCGTCCCCGAGCCCCGATCGGTCCACGCGCCGTCTCCTGAGCCCCGATACGTCCACGCGCAGTCGCCGAGCCCTGATCGGTCCACGCGTCGTCTCCTAAGCCCCGATCGGTCCACGCGAGGCTCCTGAGCCCCGATCGGACCACGCATCGTCTCCTAAGCCCCAATCGGTTAACGCGCCGTCTCCGAGCCCCGATCGGTCCACGAGCCGTCGCCGAACCCCACTTGGTCCACGCGCAACCGCCTGAGCCCCAGTCGGTCCACGCACTGTCTCCGAGCCCCGATCGGTCCACGCGTCGTCTCCGAGCCCCGATCGGTCCACGCGTCGTCTCCTAAGCCCCGATCGGTCCACGCACCGTCTCCTGAGCCCCGATCGGTCCACGCGCCGTCTCCTGAGCCCCAATCGCTCCACGCGCCGTTTTCTGAGCACCGTTTGGTCCACGCGTCGTCTTGAAAGCCCCGATGCCTCCACGCGCCGTCTCCGAGCCACGATCGGTCCGTGCGCCGCTTCCAGAGGCCGATCGGTCCACGCGTCGTCTCCTGATCTCCGATCGGTCCATGCGCCGTCTCCTAAGCCCCGATCATTCCACGCGCCGTCTCCGAGCCCCGATCGGTCCACGCGCCGTCTCCTAAGCCCCGATCGGTCAACGCACCTTCTCCTCAGCCCCGATTGGTCCACGCGCCGTCTCCGAGCGCCGATGGGTTCACGCGCCGTCTCCTGAGCCCCGATCGCTCCACGCGCCGTCTCCGAGCACCGATTTGTCCACGCGCCGTCTCCTGAGCCCGGATCGGTCCACGCGCCGTCGCCGAACCCCAATTGGTCCACGCGTAACCGTCTGAGCCCCGGTTGGTCCACGCGCACTCTCCGAGCCCCGATCGGTCCACGCGTCGTATCCGAACCCCGATCGGTCCACGCGCCGTCGCCGAGCCATGATCGGTCCACGCGCGGCCTCCTGAGCCCCGGTTGGTTCACGCGCCGTATCCGAGCCCCCATCGGTGCACGCGTCGTCTCCGAGCCCCGATCGGTCCACGCGCCGTCGCCGAGCCATGATCGGCCCACGCGAGGCTCCTGAGCCCCGGTCGGTCCGCGAGCCGTCTCCTGAGCCCCGATCGGTCGACGCGTCGTTTCCTGAACCCCGATCAGTCCACGCGCCGTCTTCTAAGCCCGGATCGTTCGACGCGCCGTCCTCGAGCCCCGATCGGTCCACGCGCCGTCTCCTGAGCCCGGATCGGTCCACGCGTCGGCTCCTAAGCCCCGATCGGTCCACGCGTCGTCTCCTAAACCCGATCCGTCGACGCGTCGTCTCCTGAGCCCCGATCGATCCACGCGTCTTCTCCTGAGCCCCGACCGCTCCACGCGCCGTCTCCGAGAGACGATCGGTGCAGGCGCCGCTTCGTGAACCCCGATCGGTCCACGCGCAGTCTCCTGAGCCCCGATCCATCCACGCGCAGTCGCCGAGCCCCGATCGGTCCACGCGCCGTCTCCTTAGCCCCGATCGGTCCACGCGTCGTCTCCTAAGCCCTGATCGGTCCACGTGCCGTCTCCGAGCCCCGATGGGTCTACGCGCCGCCTCCTGAGCCCCGATCGATCCACGCATCGGCTGCTGAGCCCCGGTCGGTCCACGCGTCGCCTTCGAGCACCGATCGATCCACGCGCCGTTTCCTGGGCCCCGATCGGTCCACGCGTCGCCACCGGAGCCCCGATCGGTCTACGCGCCGTCTCATGAGCCCTGGTCGGTTCATGCGCCGTCGCCGAGCCTCGATCGGTCCACGCGCGGCCGCCTTAGCCCCGGTCGGTCCACGCGCCGTCTCCGAGCCCTAATCGGTCCACGCGCCGTCTCCTAAGCTCCAATCGGTCCACGCGCCGTCCCCTGAGCCCCGATACGTCGACGCGCAGACGCCGAGCCCCGATCGGTCCACGCGCTGTCTCCTGAGCCCCGATAGGTACACGCGTCGTCTCCTACACCCCGATCGGTCCACGCGTCGTCTCCTAAGCCCCGATCGGTCCACGCGCCGTCTCCGAGCCCCGATGGGTCCACGCACTGTCTCCTGATCCCCATGGGTCCACGCGGCGCCTCCGGAGCCCCGAACGATCCACGCGAAGATCCTGAGCCCCGATCGATCCACGCATCGTCTCCTAAGCCCCAATCGGTTAACGCGCCGTCTCCGAGCCCCAATCGGTCCACGCGCCGTCTCCTGAACCCCGATCGTTCCACGCGCCTTCTCCTAAGCCACGATCGGACAACGCCGTCTCCGAGCGCCGATCGATGCACGCGCCGTCGCACGAGCCCCGATCGGTTAACGCGCCGTCTCCCCGCCCCGATCGGTCCACGCGCCCTCTCCTGAGCCCCGGTCATTCCACGCGCCGTCTCCGAGCCCGGATCGGTCCACGCGCGGCCTCCTGAGCCCCGGTCGGTTCACGCGCCGTATCCGAGCCCCAATCGGTCCACGCGCCGTCTCCTGAGCCCCGATCGATCCACGCGAGTCTCCTGAGCCCCAGTCGGTCCGCGCGCCGTCTCCTGCGCCCCGATTGTTCGACGCGTCGTCTCCTGAGCCCCGATCGATCCACGCGTCGTCTCCTGAGCCCCGATCGCGCCACACGCCGTTTCCTGAGCCCCGATCGGTCCACGCGCCGTCTCCGAGCCGCGATCGGTAAACGCGCCGTCACCAAGCCCCGATCCGTACACGCGTCGTCTCCGAGCCCCGATGGGTCCACGCGCCGTCGCCGAGCCCCGATCGGTCCACGCGTCGTCTCCTACGCCCCGATCGGTCCACGCGCCGCCTTCGTGCCCCGATCGGTCCACGCACCGCCTCCTGATCCCCATCGGTCCACCCGCCGTCTCCTGAGCCACGATCGATCCACATGCCGTCTCCGAGCCCCGATCGGTCCGCGTGCCGCATTCTAAGCCACGGTCCATCCACGCGCCGTCTCCGAGCCCCGATCCGTCCACGCGCCGTCTCCTAAGCCCCGTTCGGTCCAAGCGCCTTCTCCTAAAGCCCGGTCGGTCCACGCGCTGTCTCCGAGCTCCGATCGGTCCACGCATCGTCTCCTAAGCCCCGATCGGCTAACGCGTCGACTCCGAGCCGCGATCGTTCCACGCGCCGTCCCCGATCCCCGATCGATCCACGCGCCGTCTCCGAGCCCCGATCGGTCCACGCTTCGTCTCCTGATCCCGGATCGTTCCACGCGTCGTCTCCTGATCCCCGATCCGTAATCGCGTCGTCTCCGAGCCTCGATCGGTCCACACGCCGTGTCGGATCCCCGATCGGTCCGCGTACCGCATTCTGAGCCGCGGTCCGTCCACGCGCCGTCTCCGAGCACCGATCGGTCCACGCGCCGTCTCAGAGCGCCGATCATTTCACGCCCCGTCACCTGAGCTCCGATCGTTCAACGCGCCGTCCCCGAGCCCCGATCGGTCCACGCGCCGTCTCCTGAGCCCCAATCGGTCCACACGCTGTCTCGTGAGCCCCGATAGGTACACGCGTCGTGTCCTACGCCCCGATCGGTCCACGCGTCGTCTCCTAAGCCCCGATCGGTCCACGCGCCGTCTCCGAGCCCCGATCGGTCCGCGCACCGTCTCCTGATCCCCATCGCTTCACGCTGCGTCTCCGGAGCCCCGATCGATCTACGCGAGTCTCCTGAGCCCCGGTCGGTCCGCGCGCCGTCATCTGAGCCCCGATCGGTTGACGCGTCGTCTCCTAGACTCGATCGGTCCACGCGCCGTCGCCGAGCCCCGATCGGTCCACGCGCGTCCTCCTGAGCCCCGGTCGGTCCACGCGCCGTCTCCGAGCCCCCATCGGTCCACGCGTTGTCTCCTAAGCCCCGATCGGCCCACGCGCTGTCTCCGTGCCCCGCTCGGTTCACGCATTGTCTCCTAAGCCCCGATCGGTTAACGCGCCGTCTCCGAGCGCCGAGTGGTCCACGCGCCGTCGCGAACCCCAATTGGTCCACGCGCAACCGCCTGAGTCCCAGTCGGTCCACGCGCTGTCTCCGAGCCCCGATCGGTCCACGTGCCGTCGCCGAGCCATGATCGGTCAACGCGCTGCCTCCTGAGCCCCAATCGGTCCACGCGCCGTCTCCGAGCACCGATCGGTCCACGCGCCGTCTCCTGAGCCCCGATCGGTCCACGCGTCGTCTCCTAAGCCCTGATCGGTCCACGTGCCGTCTCCGAGCCCCGATGGGTCTACGCGCCGCCTCCTGAGCCCCGATCGATCCACGCATCGGCTCCTGAGCCCCGGTCGGTCCCCGCGTCGTCTTCGAGCACCGATCGATCCACGCGCCGTTTCCTGGGCCCCGATCGGTCCACGCGTCGCCGCCGGAGCCCCGATCGGTCTACGCTCCGTCTCATGAGCCCCGGTCGGTTCACGCGCGGCCTCCTTAGCCCCGGTCGGTCCACGCGCCGTCTCCGAGCCCCGATCGGTCCACGCATCGCCGCCGGAGCCCCGATCGGTCTACGCGCCGTCTCATGAGCCCCGGTCGGTTCACGCGCCGTCTCCGAGCCGCGATCGGTCCACCCGCCGTCGCCGAACCCCCAATTGGTCCACGGGCAACGACCTGAGCCCCAGTCGGTCCACGCGTCGTCTCCGAGCTCCAATCGGTCCACGCGCCGTTTCCTGAGCCCCGATCGATCCATGCGTCGTCTTCTAAGCCCCGATGGCTCCACGCGCCGTCTCCGAGCCAGATCGGTTCAGGCGCCGCTTCCCGCGCCCCGATCAGTCAACGCGCCGTCTCCTAAGCCCCTATCGCTCCACGGACCGTCTCCGAGCCCCGATCGGTCCACGCGCCGTCTCCTAAGCCCCGATCGGTCCACGCGCCTTCTCCTAAGCCCCGATCGGTCCACGTGCCGTCTCCGAGCGACGATCGGTTCACGCACCGGCTCCTGAGCCCCATGGGTCAACGCGGCGCCTCCGGAGCCCCGATCGATCCACGCGAGGCTCCTGAACCCCGATCAGTCCACGCGCCGTCTCCTAAACCCGGATCGTTCCACGCGCCGTCCTCGAGCCCCGATCGGTCCACGCGCCGTCTCCTGAGCCCGGATCGGTCCACGCGTCGGCTCCTAAGCCCCGATCGGTCCACGCGTCGTCTCCTAAGCCCCGATCCGTCGACGCGTCGTCTCCTGAGCCCCGATCGATCCACGCGTCTTCACGTGAGCCCCGACCGCTCCACGCGTCGACTCCGAGCTCCGATCGGTCCATGCGCCGTTTCCGAGCCCCGATCGGTCCACGTATGTTCTCCTAAGCCCCAATTAGTCCACGCGCCGTCTCCTAAGCCCCGATCTGCCCACGGGCCGTCTCCGAGCTCCGATCGGTCCACGCGCCGTCTCGAAGCCTCGATCCGTACACGCGTCGTCTCCGAGCCCCGATCGGTCCACGCGCCATCGCCGAACCCCGATCGATCCACGCGCCGTCTCCTGAGCTCCGAACAGTCCACACCCCTTGTCCTGAGCCCCGATCGGCCGACGCGTCGTCTCCTAAGCCCCGACCGGTTCACGCGCCGTCTCCTGTGCACCGATCGAATCTCGTGCCGTCTCCTAAGCCCCGATCGGTCCACACGTCGTCTCCTAAGCCCCAATCGGTCCACGCGTCGTCTCCTAAGCCCCGATCCGTCGCCGCGTCGTCTCCTGAGCCCCGATCAATTGACGCGGCTTCTCCAGAGCCCCGATCGCTCCTCGCGCCGTCTCCTGAGCCCCGCTCGGTCCATGCGTCGTCTTCTTAGCCCCGATGCCTCCACGCGTCGTCTCCTAAGCCCCGATCGGTCCACGCGCCGTCTCCGGGCCCCGATCGGTCCACGCACCATCTCCTGCTCTCCAATCGGTCCACGCGCCGCCTCCGGAGCCCCGATCGATCCACGCTAGGCTCCTGAGCCCCGGCCGGTCCGCGCGCCGTCTCCTGAGCCCCGAACGGTCGACGCGTCGTCTCCTGAGCCCCGATCGATCCACGTGCCGTCTCCTAAGCCCCGATCGGTGCACGCGCCGTCTCCTGAGCTCCGAACAGTCCACACCCCTTGTCCTGAGCCCCGATCGGCCGACGCGTCGTCTCCTAAGCCCCGACCGGTTCACGCGCCGTCTCCTGTGCACCGATCGAATCTCGTGCCGTCTCCTAAGCCCCGATCGGTCCACACGTCGTCTCCTAAGCCCCAATCGGTCCACGCGTCGTCTCCTAAGCCCCGATCCGTCGCCGCGTCGTCTCCTGAGCCCCGATCAATTGACGCGGCTTCTCCAGAGCCCCGATCGCTCCTCGCGCCGTCTCCTGAGCCCCGCTCGGTCCATGCGTCGTCTTCTTAGCCCCGATGCCTCCACGCGTCGTCTCCTAAGCCCCGATCGGTCCACGCGCCGTCTCCGGGCCCCGATCGGTCCACGCACCATCTCCTGCTCTCCAATCGGTCCACGCGCCGCCTCCGGAGCCCCGATCGATCCACGCTAGGCTCCTGAGCCCCGGCCGGTCCGCGCGCCGTCTCCTGAGCCCCGAACGGTCGACGCGTCGTCTCCTGAGCCCCGATCGATCCACGTGCCGTCTCCTAAGCCCCGATCGGTGCACGCGCCGTCTCCGAGCGCCGATCGGTTCGCGCGCCGTCTCCTGAGCTCCGATCATTCCACGCGATGTCTCCCAGCCCCGATCGGTCCACGAGCCGTTTTCTCAGCACCGTTCGGTCCACGCGTCGTCTTCAAAGCCCCGATGCCTCCACGCGCCGTCTCCGAGCCACGATCGGTCCGTGCGCCGCTTCCAAAGCCCTATCAGTCCAGGCGTCCTCTCCTGATCTCCGATCGGTCCACGCGCCGTCTCCTAAGCCCCGATCGGTCCACGCGCCGTCTCCGAGCGCCGATTGGTCCACGCGCGGTCTCGAAGCCTCGATCCGTACACGCGCCGTCTCCGAGCCCCGATCGGTCCACGCGTCGTCTCCGAGCACCGTTCGGTCCACGCGCCGTTTCCTGAGCCCCGATCGGTCCATCCGTCGTCTTTTAAGCCCCGATACCTCCACGCGCCGTCTCCGAGCCACGATCGGTCCAGGCGCCGCTTCCTGAGCCCCGATCGGTCCACGCGTCGGCTCCTAAGCCTCGATAGGTCCACGGGCGGCCTCCTGAGCCCCAATCGGTCCACGCGTCGTCTCCTAAGCCCCGATCCGTCGCAGCGTCGTCCCCTGAGCCCCGATCGGTCCGCGTGACGCATTCTAAGCCACGGTCCATCCACGCGCCGTCTCCGAGCACCGATCGGTCCACGCGCCGTCTCCTTAGCCCCGATCGGTCCACGCGTCGTCTCCTAAGCCCTGATCGGTCCACGTGCCGTCTCCGAGCCCCGGTCGGTCCACGCGTCGCCTTCGAGCACCGATCGATCCACGCGCCGTTTCCTGGGCCCCGATCGGTCCACGCGTCGCCACCGGAGCCCCGATCGGTCTACGCGCCGTCTCATGAGCCCCGGTCGGTTCATGCGCCGTCGCCGAGCCCCGATCGGTCCACGCATCGTCACCTGAGCCCCGAACGGTTAACGGGCCGTATCCGAGCCCCGATCAGTCCACGCGCCGTCTCCTGAGCCCCGGTCGGTTCATGCGCCGTCTCCGAGCCCCGATCGATCCACGCGTCGTCTTGTAAGCCCAGATGCCTTCTCGCGCCGTCTCCGGCCCACGATCGGTCCAGGCGCCGCTTCCTGAGCCACGATCGGTCCACGCGCCTTCTCCGAGCCCCGATCGGTGCACGCGCCGTCTCCTGAGCCCCGATCGGTCCACGCGTCGTCTCCTGAGCCCCGATCGGTCCACGCGCCGTCTTCTGAGCCCCGATCGGTCCACGGGCCGTCGCCGAACCCCAATTGGTCCACGCGAAACCGCCTGAGCCCCAGTCGGTCCACGCGCTGTCTCCGAGCCCCGATCGGTCCACGTGCCGTCTCCCAGCCCCGATCGGTCCACGCGCCGTCTCCTAATCCCCAATCTGTCCACGACCCGTCTCCGGGCCCCGATCGGTGCACGCGCCGTCTCCTAAGCCCCGATCGGGCCACGCGCCGTCGCCGAGCCGCGATCGGTTCTCGCGCGGCCTCCTGAGCCCCGGTCGGCCCACGCGCCGCCTACGGAGCCCCGATCGATCCACGCGAATCTCCTGAGCTCCGGTCGGTCGACGCGCCGTCTCCTGAGCCCCGATCGGTCCACGCGTCGTCTCCTAAGCCCCGATTCGTCGACGCGTCGTCTCCTGAGCCCCGATCAATTGACGCGTCTTCTCCTGAGCCCCGATCGCTTCTCGTGCCGCCTCCTGAGACCCACTCCGTCGAGGCGTCGTCTCCGGAGCCCCGATCAATTGACGTGTCTTCTCCTGAGCCCCGATCGCTCCTCGCGCCGTCTCCTGAACCCCGCTCGGTCAATGCGTCGTCTTCTTAGCACGGATGCCTCCACGCGCCGTCTCCGAGCCACGATCGATCCAGGCGCCGCTTCCTGCGCCCCGATCGGTCCACGCGCCATCTCCTAAGCCCCAATCGGTCCACGCGGCGTCTCCGAGCGCCGATCATTTAACGCGCCGTCTCCTAGACCCGATCGTTCCACGCGCCGTCTTCGAGCCCCGATCGGTCCGCGTGCCGCATTCTAAGCCACGGTCCATCCACGCGCCGTCTCCGAGCCCCGCTCCATCCACGCGTCGTCTCCTAAGCCCCGATCGGTCCATGCGCCGTCTCCTAAGCCCCGATTGATCCACGCGCCGTCTCCCAGCCCCGATCGATCCACGCGCCGTCTCCTGAGCCCCAATCGGTCCACGCGTCGGCTCCTAAGCCCCGATCCATCGACGCGTCGTCTCCTGAGCCCCGATCGATCCACGCGCCGCCTCCTGAGCCCCGATCGCTCCACGCGCCGTTTCCTGATCCCCGATCGGTCCACACGCCGTCTCCGAGCCCCGATCGGTCCACGCGCCGTCTCCTAAGCCCCAATCTGTCCACGACCCGTCTCCGAGCCCCGATCGGTGCACTCGCCGTCTCCTAAGCCCCGATCGGTCCACGCGCCGTCTCCGAGCGCCGATCGGTTCACGCGCCGTCTCCTGAGCCCCGATCGCTCCACGCGACTTCTCCGAGCCCCGGTCGGTCCACGCGCCGTCTCCTGAGCCCGGATCGGTCCACGCGCTGTCTCCGAGCCCCGATCGGTCCACGCGTCGTATCCAAACCCCGATCGGTCCACGCGCCGTCGCCGAGCCATGATCGGTCCACGCGCCGTCTCCTAAGCCCCGATCGGTCCACGCGCCGTCTCCGTGCCGCGATCGGTCCACGCGCCGTCTCCTGAGCCCCGATCGGTCCACGCGCCGTCTCCGAGCCCCGAACGGTTCACGCACCGTCTCCTGATCCCAATCGGTCCACGCGGCGCCTCCGGAGCCCCGATCGATCCACGCGAGTCTCCTGAGCCCCAGTCGGTCCGCTCGCCGTCTCCTGAGCCCTGATTGGTCTACGCGTCGTCTCCTGAGCCCTGATCGATCCACGCGAGGCTCCTGAACCCCGATCAGTCCACGCGCCGTCTCCTAAACCCGGATCGAATCTCGTGCCGTCTCCTAAGCCCCGATCGGTCCACACGTCGTCTCCTAAGCCCCAATCGGTCCACGCGTCGTCTCCTAAGCCCCGATCCGTCGCCGCGTCGTCTCCTGAGCCCCGATCAATTGACGCGGCTTCTCCAGAGCCCCGATCGCTCCTCGCGCCGTCTCCCGAGCCCCGCTCGGTCCATGCGTCGTCTTCTTAGCCCCGATGCCTCCACGCGTCGTCTCCTAAGCCCCGATCGGTCCACGCGCCGTCTCCGGACCCCGATCGGTCCACGCACCATCTCCTGCTCTCCAATCGGTCCACGCGCCGCCTCCGGAGCCCCGATCGATCCACGCTAGGCTCCTGAGCCCCGGCCGGTCCGCGCGCCGTCTCCTGAGCCCCGAACGGTCGACGCGTCGTCTCCTGAGCCCCGATCGATCCACGTGCCGTCTCCTAAGCCCCGATCGGTGCACGCGCCGTCTCCTGAGCTCCGAACAGTCCACACCCCTTGTCCTGAGCCCCGATCGGCCGACGCGTCGTCTCCTAAGCCCCGACCGGTTCACGCGCCGTCTCCTGTGCACCGATCGAATCTCGTGCCGTCTCCTAAGCCGCGATCGGTCCACACGTCGTCTCCTAAGCCCCAATCGGTCCACGCGTCGTCTCCTAAGCCCCGATCCGTCGCCGCGTCGTCTCCTGAGCCCCGATCAATTGACGCGGCTTCTCCAGAGCCCCGATCGCTCCTCGCGCCGTCTCCTGAGCCCCGCTCGGTCCATGCGTCGTCTTCTTAGCCCCGATGCCTCCACGCGTCGTCTCCTAAGCCCCGATCGGTCCACGCGCCTTCTCCGGGCCCCGATCGGTCCACGCACCATCTCCTGCTCTCCAATCGGTCCACGCGCCGCCTCCGGAGCCCCGATCGATCCACGCTAGGTTCCTGAGCCCCGGCCGGTCCGCGCGACGTCTCCTGAGCCCCGAACGGTCGACGCGTCGTCTCCTGAGCCCCGATCGATCCACGTGCCGTCTCCTAAGCCCCGATCGGTGCACGCGCCGTCTCCGAGCGCCGATCGGTTCACGCCGTCTCCTGAGCCCCGATCATTCCACGCGATGTCTCCCAGCCCCGATCGGTCCACGAGCCGTTTTCTCAGCACCGTTCGGTCCACGCGTCGTCTTCAAAGCCCCGATGCCTCCACGCGCCGTCTCCGAGCCACGATCGGTCCGTGCGCCGCTTCCAAAGCCCTATCAGTCCAGGCGTCCTCTCCTGATCTCCGATCGGTCCACGCGCCGTCTCCTAAGCCCCGATCGGTCCACGCGCCGTCTCCGAGCGCCGATTGGTCCACGCGCGGTCTCGAAGCCTCGATCCGTACACGCGCCGTCTCCGAGCCCCGATCGGTCCACGCGTCGTCTCCGAGCACCGTTCGGTCCACGCGCCGTTTCCTGAGCCCCGATCGGTCCATCCGTCGTCTTTTAAGCCCCGATACCTCCACGCGCCGTCTCCGAGCCACGATCGGTCCAGGCGCCGCTTCCTGAGCCCCGATCGGTCCACGCGTCGGCTCCTAAGCCTCGATAGGTCCACGGGCGGCCTCCTGAGCCCCAATCGGTCCACGCGTCGTCTCCTAAGCCCCGATCCATCGCAGCGTCGTCCCCTGAGCCCCGATCGGTCCGCGTGACGCATTCTAAGCCACGGTCCATCCACGCGCCGTCTCCGAGCACCGATCGGTCCACGCGCCGTCTCCTTAGCCCCGATCGGTCCACGCGTCGTCTCCTAAGCCCTGATCGGTCCACGTGCCGTCTCCGAGCCCCGATGGGTCTACGCGCCGCCTCCTGAGCCCCGATCGATCCACGCATCGGCTGCTGAGCCCCGGTCGGTCCACGCGTCGCCTTCGAGCACCGATCGATCCACGCGCCGTTTCCTGGGCCCCGATCGGTCCACGCGTCGCCACCGGAACCCCGATCGGTCTACGCGCCGTCTCATGAGCCCCGGTCGGTTCATGCGCCGTCGCTGAGCCTCGATCGGTCCACGCGCGGCCGCCTTAGCCCCGGTTGGTCCACGCGCCGTCTCCGAGCCCCGATCGGTCCACGCATCGTCACCTGAGCCCCGATCGGTTAACGGGCCGTCTCCGAGCCCCGATCAGTCCACGCGCCGTCTCCTGAGCCCCGGTCGGTTCATGCGCCGTCTCCGAGCCCCGATCGATCCACGCGTCGTCTTGTAAGCCCAGATGCCTTCTCGCGCCGTCTCCGGCCCACGATCGGTCCAGGCGCCGCTTCCTGAGCCACGATCGGTCCATGCGCCTTCTCCGAGCCCCGATCGGTGCACGCGCCGTCTCCTGAGCCCCGATCGGTCCACGCGTCGTCTCCTGAGCCCCGATCGGTCCACGCGCCGTCTTCTGAGCCCCGATCGGTCCACGGGCCGTCGCCGAACCCCAATTGGTCCACGCGAAACCGCCTGAGCCCCAGTCGGTCCACGCGCTGTCTCCGAGCCCCGATCGGTCCACGTGCCGTCTCCCAGCCCCGATCGGTCCACGCGCCGTCTCCTAATCCCCAATCTGTCCACGACATGTCTCCGGGCCCCAATCGGTGCACGCGCCGTCTCCTAAGCCCCGATCGGGCCACGCGCCGTCGCCGAGCCGCGATCGGTTCTCGCGCGGCCTTCTGAGCCCCGGTCGGCCCACGCGCCGCCTACGGAGCCCCGATCGATCCACGCGAATCTCCTGAGCTCCGGTCGGTCGACGCGCCGTCTCCTGAGCCCCGATCGGTCCACGCGTCGTCTCCTAAGCCCCGATTCGTCGACGCGTCGTCTCCTGAGCCCCGATCAATTGACGCGTCTTCTCCTGAGCCCCGATCGCTTCTCGTGCCGCCTCCTGAGCCCCACTCCGTCGAGGCGTCGTCTCCGGAGCCCCGATCAATTGACGTGTCTTCTCCTGAGCCTCGATCGCTCCTCGCGCCGTCTCCTGAACCCCGCTCGGTCAATGCGTCGTCTTCTTAGCACGGATGCCTCCACGCGCCGTCTCCGAGCCACGATCGATCCAGGCGCCGCTTCCTGCGCCCCGATCGGTCCACGCGCCATCTCCTAAGCCCCAATCGGTCCACGCGGCGTCTCCGAGCGCCGATCATTTAACGCGCCGTCTCCTAGACCCGATCGTTCCACGCGCCGTCTCCGAGCCCCGATCGGTCCGCGTGCCGCATTCTAAGCCACGGTCCATCCACGCGCCGTCTCCGAGCCCCGCTCCATCCACGCGTCGTCTCCTAAGCCCCGATCGGTCCATGCGCCGTCTCCTAAGCCCCGATTGATCCACGCGCCGTCTCCCAGCCCCGATCGATCCACGCGCCGTCTCCTGAGCCCCAATCGGTCCACGCGTCGGCTCCTAAGCCCCGATCCATCGACGCGTCGTCTCCTGAGCCCCGATCGATCCACGCGCCGCCTCCTGAGCCCCGATCGCTCCACGCGCCGTTTCCTGATCCCCGATCGGTCCACACGCCGTCTCCGAGCCCTGATCGGTCCACGCGCCGTCTCCTAAGCCCCAATCTGTCCACGACCCGTCTCCGAGCCCCGATCGGTGCACTCGGCGTCTCCTAAGCCCCGATCGGTCCACGCGCCGTCTCCGAGCGCCGATCGGTTCACGCGCCGTCTCCTGAGCCCCGATCGCTCCACGCGACTTCTCCGAGCCCCGATCGGTCCACGCGCCGTCTCCTGAGCCCGGATCGGTCCACGCGCTGTCTCCGAGCCCCGATCGGTCCACGCGTCGTATCCAAACCCCGATCGGTCCACGCGCCGTCGCCGAGCCATGATCGGTCCACGCGCCGTCTCCTAAGCCCCGATCGGTCCACGCGCCGTCTCCGTGCCGCGATCGGTCCACGCGCCGTCTCCTGAGCCCCGATCGGTCCACGCGCCGTCTCCGAGCCCCGAACGGTTCACGCACCGTCTCCTGATCCCAATCGGTCCACGCGGCGCCTCCGGAGCCCCGATCGATCCACGCGAGTCTCCTGAGCCCCAGTCGGTCCGCTCGCCGTCTCCTGAGCCCTGATTGGTCGACGCGTCGTCTCCTGAGCCCTGATCGATCCACGCGTCGTCTCCAGAGCCCCGATCGCGCCACACGCCGTTTCCTGAGCCCCGATCGGTCCACGCGTCGTCTTCAACGCCCCGATGCCTCCACGCGCCGTCTCCGAGCCACGATCGGTCCGTGCGCCGCTTCCACAACCCCGATCGGTCCACGCGTCATCTCCTGATCTCCGATCGGTCCACGCGCCGTCTCCTAAGCCCCGATCGGTCCACGCGTCGTCTCCTAAGCCCTGATCGGTCCACGTGCCGTCTCCGAGCCCCGATGGGTCTACGCGCCGCCTCCTGAGCCCCGATCGATCCACGCATCGGCTGCTGAGCCCCGGTCGGTCCACGCGTCGCCTTCGAGCACCGATCGATCCACGCGCCGTTTCCTGGGCCCCGATCGGTCCACGCGTCGCCACCGGAGCCCCGATCGGTCTACGCGCCGTCTCATGAGCCCCGGTCGGTTCATGCGCCGTCGCCGAGCCTCGATCGGTCCACGCGCGGCCGCCTTAGCCCCGGTTGGTCCACGCGCCGTCTCCGAGCCCCGATCGGTCCACGCATCGTCACCTGAGCCCCGATCGGTTAACGGGCCGTCTCCGAGCCCCGATCAGTCCACGCGCCGTCTCCTGAGCCCCGGTCGGTTCATGCGCCGTCTCCGAGCCCCGATCGATCCACGCGTCGTCTTGTAAGCCCAGATGCCTTCTCGCGCCGTCTCCGGCCCACGATCGGTCCAGGCGCCGCTTCCTGAGCCACGATCGGTCCACGCGCCTTCTCCGAGCCCCGATCGGTGCACGCGCCGTCTCCTGAGCCCCGATCGGTCCACGCGTCGTCTCCTGAGCCCCGATCGGTCCACGCGCCGTCTTCTGAGCCCCGATCGGTCCACGGGCCGTCGCCGAACCCCAATTGGTCCACGCGAAACCGCCTGAGCCCCAGTCGGTCCACGCGCTGTCTCCGAGCCCCGATCGGTCCACGTGCCGTCTCCCAGCCCCGATCGGTCCACGCGCCGTCTCCTAATCCCCAATCTGTCCACGACATGTCTCCGGGCCCCGATCGGTGCACGCGCCGTCTCCTAAGCCCCGATCGGGCCACGCGCCGTCGCTGAGCCGCGATCGGTTCTCGCGCGGCCTCCTGAGCCCCGGTCGGCCCACGCGCCGCCTACGGAGCCCCGATCGATCCACGCGAATCTCCTGAGCTCCGGTCGGTCGACGCGCCGTCTCCTGAGCCCCGATCGGTCCACGCGTCGTCTCCTAAGCCCCGATTCGTCGACGCGTCGTCTCCTGAGCCCCGATCAATTGACGCGTCTTCTCCTGAGCCCCGATCGCTTCTCGTGCCGCCTCCTGAGCCCCACTCCGTCGAGGCGTCGTCTCCGGAGCCCCGATCAATTGACGTGTCTTCTCCTGAGCCCCGATCGCTCCTCGCGCCGTCTCCTGAACCCCGCTCGGTCAATGCGTCGTCTTCTTAGCACGGATGCCTCCACGCGCCGTCTCCGAGCCACGATCGATCCAGGCGCCGCTTCCTGCGCCCCGATCGGTCCACGCGCCATCTCCTAAGCCCCAATCGGTCCACGCGGCGTCTCCGAGCGCCGATCATTTAACGCGCCGTCTCCTAGACCCGATCGTTCCACGCGCCGTCTCCGAGCCCCGATCGGTCCGCGTGCCGCATTCTAAGCCACGGTCCATCCACGCGCCGTCTCCGAGCCCCGCTCCATCCACGCGTCGTCTCCTAAGCCCCGATCGGTCCATGCGCCGTCTCCTAAGCCCCGATTGATCCACGCGCCGTCTCCCAGCCCCGATCGATCCACGCGCCGTCTCCTGAGCCCCAATCGGTCCACGCGTCGGCTCCTAAGCCCCGATCCATCGACGCGTCGTCTCCTGAGCCCCGATCGATCCACGCGCCGCCTCCTGAGCCCCGATCGCTCCACGCGCCGTTTCCTGATCCCCGATCGGTCCACACGCCGTCTCCGAGCCCCGATCGGTCCACGCGCCGTCTCCTAAGCCCCAATCTGTCCACGACCCGTCTCCGAGCCCCGATCGGTGCACTCGGCGTCTCCTAAGCCCCGATCGGTCCACGCGCCGTCTCCGAGCGCCGATCGGTTCACGCGCCGTCTCCTGAGCCCCGATCGCTCCACGCGACTTCTCCGAGCCCCGATCGGTCCACGCGCCGTCTCCTGAGCCCGGATCGGTCCACGCGCTGTCTCCGAGCCCCGATCGGTCCACGCGTCGTATCCAAACCCCGATCGGTCCACGCGCCGTCGCCGAGCCATGATCGGTCCACGCGCCGTCTCCTAAGCCCCGATCGGTCCACGCGCCGTCTCCGTGCCGCGATCGGTCCACGCGCCGTCTCCTGAGCCCCGATCGGTCCACGCGCCGTCTCCGAGCCCCGAACGGTTCACGCACCGTCTCCTGATCCCAATCGGTCCACGCGGCGCCTCCGGAGCCCCGATCGATCCACGCGAGTCTCCTGAGCCCCAGTCGGTCCGCTCGCCGTCTCCTGCGCCCTGATTGGTCGACGCGTCGTCTCCTGAGCCCTGATCGATCCACGCGTCGTCTCCAGAGCCCCGATCGCGCCACACGCCGTTTCCTGAGCCCCGATCGGTCCACGCGTCGTCTTCAACGCCCCGATGCCTCCACGCGCCGTCTCCGAGCCACGATCGGTCCGTGCGCCGCTTCCACAACCCCGATCGGTCCACGCGTCATCTCCTGATCTCCGATCGGTCCACGCGCCGTCTCCTAAGCCCCGATCGGTCCATGCGCCGTCTCCGAGCGCCGATCGGTCCACGCGCCGTCTCCTAAGCCCCGTTCGGTCCAAGCGTCTTCTCCTAAACTCCGGTCGGTCCTCGCGCCGTCTCCGACCCCCGATCGGCTCACGCATCGTCTCCTAAGCCCCGATCGGCTAACGCGTCGACTCCGAGCCCCGATCGTTCCACGCGCCGTCCCCGATCCCCGATCGATCCACGCGCCGTCTCCGAGCGCCGATCGTTCCACACGCCGTCTCCGAGTCCCGATCGGTCCACGCTCCGTCTCCTGAGCCCGGATCGTTCCACGCGTCGTCTCCTGATCCCCGATCCGTAAACGCGTCGTCTCCTAAGCCCCGATCGGTCCACACGGCGTCTCCGAGCCCCGATCGGTCCACACGCCGTATCCGAGCCCCGATCGGTCCGCGTGACGCATTCTAAGCCACGGTCCGCCCACGCGCTGTCTCCGAGGACCGATCGGTCCACGCGCCGTCTCCGGAGCCCCGATCGATCCACGCGAGTCTCCTGAGCCCCAGTCGGTCGGCGCGCCGTCTCCGAGCGCCGATCGGTTAACGCGCCGTCTCCGAGCGCCGATCGGTTAACGCGCCGTCTCCGAGCCCCGATCGGTCCACGCACCATCTTCTGCTCCCCAATCGGTCCACGCGCCGCCTCCAGAGCCCCAATTGGTCCACGCGCAACCGCCTGAGCCCCAGTCGGTCCACGCGCTGTCTCCGAGCCCCAATTGGTCCAGGCGCCGTCTCCGAACCCCGATCGGTCGACGCGCTGTCTCCGAGCCCCGATCGGTCCACGCGCCGTCTTCGAGCCCCGAACGGTTCACGCACCGTCTCCTGATCCCAATCGGTCCACGCGGCGCCTCCGGAGCCCCGATCGATCCACGCGAGTCTCCTGAGCCCCAGTCGGTCCGCGCGCCGTCTCCTGAGCCCCGATTGGTCGACGCGTCGTCTCCTGAGCCCTGATCGATCCACGCGTCGTCTCCTGAGCCCCGATCGCACCACACGCCGTTTCCTGAGCCCCGATCGGTCCACGCGTCGTCTTCAACGCCCCGATGCCTCCACGCGCCGTCTCCGAGCCACGATCGGTCCGTGCGCCGCTTCCACAACCCAGATCGGTCCACGCGTCATCTCCTGATCTCCGATCGGTCCACGCGCAGTCTCCTAAGCCCCGATCGGTCCACGCGCCGTCTCCGAGCGCCGATCGGTTGACGCGCCGTCTTCTGAGCCCCGATCGTTCCACGCGCCGTCTCCTGAGCCCCAATCGGTCCACACGCTGTGTCGTGAGCCCCGATAGGTACACGCGTCGTCTCTTACGCCCGATCGGTCCACGCGTCGTCTCCTGATCCCAATCGGTCCACGCGGCGCCTCCGGAGCCCCGATCGATCCACGCGAGTCTCCTGAGCCCCAGTCGGTCGGCGCGCCGTCTCCGAGCGCCGATCGGTTAACGCGCCGTCTCCGAGCGCCGATCGGTTAACGCGCCGTCTCCGAACCCCGATCGGTCGACGCGCTGTCTCCGAGCCCCGATCGGTCCACGCGCCGTCTTCGAGCCCCGATCGGTCCACTCATCGTCTCCTAAGCCCCAATCGGTTAACGCGCCGTCTCCTGAGCCTCGATCGTTCCACGCGCCGTCTCCGAGCCCCGATCGGTCCCTGCGCCGTCTCCTGAGCCCCAATAGGTCCACTCGCTGTCTCCTGAGCCCCAATAGGTCCACTCGCTGTCTCCTGAGCCCCGGTAGGTACACGCGTCGTTTCCTACGCCCCGATTAGTCCACGCGTCGTCTCCTAGGCCCCGATCGGTCCACGCGCCGTCTCCGAGCCCCGATCGGTCCACGCACCGTGTCCTGATCCCCATCGGTCCTCGCGGCGCCTCCGGAGCTCCGATCGATCTACGCGAGGCTTCTGAGCCCCGGTCCGTCCGCGCGCCGTCTCCTGAGCCCCGATCGCTCCAGGTGCCGTTTTCTGAGCACCGTTCGGTCCACGCGTCGTCTTCAAAGCCCCGATGCCTCCACGCGCCGTCTCCGAGCCACGATCGGTCCGTGCGCCGCTTCCAGAGCCCTATCGGTCCACGCGTCCTCTCCTGATCTCCTATTGGTCCACGCGCCGTCTGCTAAGCCCCGATCGGTCCAGGTGCCGTCTCCGAGCGCCGATCGGTTCACGCGCCGTCTCCTGAGCCCTGATCGGTCCACGCGTCGTTCCCTAAGCTCCGATCCATCCACGCGCAGTCTCCTGAGCCCCGATCGGTCCACGCATCGCCTCCTGAGCTCCGGACGGTCCAGGCGCCGTCTCCGAACCCCGAGCGGTCGACGCGCCGTCTCCGAGCCCCGATCGGTCCACGCGCCGTCGCCGAACCCCAATTGGTCCACGCGCAACCGCCTGAGCCCCAGTCGGTCCACGCGCCGTTTCCTGAGCCCCGATCGGTCCACGCGCCGTCTCCTGAGCCCCGATCGATCTACGCGTCGTCTCCTAAGCCCTGATTGGTGGACGAGCCGTCTCCCAACCACGATCGGTTCACGCGCCGTCTCCTAAGCCCCCATCTGTCTACGACCCGTCTCCGGGCCCCGATCGATGCACGCGCCGTCTCCTAAGCCCCGATCGATCCACGCGCCGTCGCCGAACCCCAATTGGTCCACGCGCAACCGCCTGAGCCCCAGTCGGTCCACGCACTGTGTCCGAGCCCCGATCGGTCCACGCGCCGTCTTCGAGCCCCGATCGGTCCACGCAACGTCTCCTAAGCCCCAATCGGTTAACGCGCCGTCTCCTGAGCCCCGATCGTTCTACGCGCCGTCTCCGAGCCCCGATCCGTCCACGCGCTGTCTCCGAGCCCCGATGGGTCCACGCATCGTCTCCTAAGCCCAGCTCGGTTAACGCGTCGTTTCGGAGCCCCGATCGGTCTACGCGCCATCTCCTGAGCCCCGATCGGTCCACGCGTCGTCTCCCGAGCCCCGATCGTTCCACGCGCCGTCTCCGAGCGTCGATCAGTCCACGCGCCGTCTTCTGAGCCCCGATCGGTCCAGGCGCCGTCTCCGAGCGCCGATCCGTCCACGCGCTGTCTCCGAGCCCCGATCGGTCCAGGCATCGTCTCCTAAGCCCCGGACGGTCCACCCGCCGTTTCCTAGCCCCGATCGCTCCACGCGCCGTCTCCTGCGCTCTGATCGGTCCACGCTTCGTCTCCTAAGCCCCGATCGCTCCACGCGTCGTCTCCGAGCCCCGATCGGTCCACGCGCCGTCTCCTGAGCTCCGATCGGTCCACGCGTCGTCTCCTAAGCCCCGATCGGTCCACGCGCCGTCTCCAAGCCCCGATCCGTCGCCGCGTCGTGTCCTGAGCCCCGATCAATTGACGCGTCTTCTCCTGAGCCCCGATCGCTCCTCGCGCCGTCTCCTGAACCCCGATCATTCCACGCGCCTTCTCCTAAGCCACGATCGGTCCACGCGCCGTCTCCGAGCCCCAGTCGGTCCACGCGCTGTCTCCGAGCACCGATCGGACTACGCGTCGTCTCCGAGCCCCGATCGGTCCACGCGCCGTCTCCGAGCCCCGAACGGTTCACGCACCGTCTCCTGGTCCCAATCGGTCCACGCGGCGCCTCTGGAGCCCCGATCGATCCACGCGAGTCTCCTGAGCCCCAGTCGGTCCGCGCGCCATCTCCTGAGCCCCGATTGTTCGACGCGTCGTCTCGTGAGCCCCGATCGATCCACGCGTCGTCTCCTGAGCCCCGATCGCACCACACGCCGTTTCCTGAGCCCCGATTCGTCCACGCGTCGTCTTCAAAGCCCCGATGCCTCCACGCGCCGTCTCCGAGCCACGATCGGTCCGTGCGCTGCTTGCACAACCCCGATCGGTCCACGCGTCATCTCCTGATCTCCGATCGTTCCACGCGCCGTCCCCGATCCCCGATCGATCAACGCGCCGTCTCCGAGTGCCGATCGTTCCACACGGCGTCTCCAAGCCCCGATCGGTCCACGCTTCGTCTCCTGAGCCCGGATCGTTCCACGCGTCGTCTCCTGATTCCCGATCCTTAAACGCGTCGTCTCCGAGCCTCGATCGGTCCACACGCCGTGTCCGATCCCCGGTCGGTCCGCGTACCGCATTCTGAGCCGCGGTCCGTCCACGCGCCGTCTCCGAGCACCGATCGGTCGACGCGCCGTCTCAGAGCGCCGATCATTTCACGCCCCGTCATCTGAGCCCCGATCGGTCCACGCGTCGGCTCCTAAGCCTCTATCGGTCCACGCGCGGCCTGCTTAGCCCCGGTCGGCCCACGCGCCGTCTCCGAGCCCCGATCGGTCCACGAATCGTCTCCTAAGCCCCGATCGGTCCACGCGCCTTCTCCTAAGCCCCGATCGGTCCACGCGCCGTCTCCTAAGCCCCGATCGATCCACGCGCGGTCTCCGAGCGCCGATCGGTTCACGCGCCGTCTCCTGTGCTCCGATCGTTCCACGCGCCGTCTCCGAGCCCCGTTCGGTCCACGCGCCGTCTCCTCAGCCCCGATCGGTCCACGCGTCGTCTCCTAAGCCCCGATCGGTTCACGCGCCGTATCCGAGCCCCAATCGGTCCACGCGCCGTCTCATAAGCTCCAATCGGTCCACGCGCCGTCTCCTGAGCCCCGATACGTCGACGCGCAGTCGCCGAGCCCCGATCGGTCCACGCGCTGTCTCCTGAGCCCCAATCGGTCCACGCGTCGTCTCCTAACCCCCGATCGGTCCGTGCGCCGTCTCCGAGCCCCGATCGGTCCACGCACCATCGCATGCTCCCCAATCGGTCCATGTGCCGCCTCCGGAGCCCTGATCGATCCACGCGAATCTCCTGAGCTCCGGTCGGTCCTCCTACCGTATCCGAGCCCCGATCGGTCCACGCGTCGTCTCCTAAGCCCCGATTAGTCGACGCGTCGTCTCCTGAGCCCCGATCAATTGACGCGTCTTCTCCTGATCCCCGATCGCTTCTCGTGCCGCCTCCTGAGCCCCGATCGGTCCACACGCCGTTTCCTGAGCCCCGATCGGTCCATGCGTCGTCTTCTTAGCCCCGATGCCTCCACGCGTCGTCTCCGAGCCACGATCAGTCCAGGCGCCGCTTCCTGAGCCCCGATCGGTCCACGCGCCGTATCCTCAGCCCCGATCGGTCCACGCGCCGTCTCCTGAGCCCGATCTGTCCACGCGCCGTCTCCGAGCCCCGATCGGTTCACGGATCGTCTCCTAAGCGCCGATCGGTTAACGCGCCGTCTCCGAGCCCCGATCGGTCCACGCGCCATCGCCGAACCCCAATTGGTCCACGCGCAACCGCCTGCGCCCCAGTCGGTCCACGCGCGGTCTCCGAGCCCCGATCGGTCCACGCGTCGTCTCCGAGCCCCGGTCGGTCCACGCGCCGTCTCCGAGCCCCGATCGGTTCACGCATCGTCTCCTAAGCCCCGATCGGTTAACGCGCCGTCTCCGAGTCGCGATTGGTCCACGCGCCGTCGCCGAACCCCAATTGGTCCACGCGCAACCGCCTGAGCCCCAGTCGGACCACGCGCCATCTCCGAGCGCCGATCATTTCACGCGCTGTCTCCTGAGCCCCGCTCGGTCCACGCGCCGTCACCTGAGCCCTGATCGGTCGACGCGTCGTCTCCTGAGCCCCGATCGCTCCACACGCCGTTTCTTGAGCCACGATCGGTCCACGCGTCGTCGTCAAAGCCCCGATCCGTACACGCGTCGTCTCCGAGCCTCGATCTGTCCACGCGCCGTCGCCGAGCCCTGATCGGTCCACGCGCCGTCTCCGAGCCCCGATCGGTCCGTGCGCCGCTTTCACAGCCCCGATCGGTCCACGCGTCATCTCCTGATCTCCGATCGGTCCACGCGCCGTCTCCTAAGCCCCGATCGGTCCACGCGCCGTCTCCGAGCGCCGATCGGTTGACGCGCCGTCTCCTGAGCCCCGATCGTTCCACGTGCCGTCTCCGAGCCCCGATCGGTCCACGCGCCGTCTCCTAAGCCCCGTTCGGTCCAAGCGCCTTCTCCTAAACCCCGGTCGGTCCACACGCCGTCTCCGAGCCCCGATCGGTCGACGCATCGTCTCCTAAGCCCCGATCGGCTAACGCGTCGACTCCGAGCCGCGATCGATCCACGCGCCGTCTCCGAGCGCCGATCGGTTCACGCGCGGTCACCCGAGCCCCGTTCGTTCCACACGGCGTCTCCGAGCCCCGATCGGTCCACGCGTCGTCTCCTAAGCCCTGATCGGTCCACGCGCCGTCTCCGTGCGCCGATCGGTTCACGCGCCGTCTCCTGAGCCCGGATCGGTCCACGCACCGTCTCCTAAGCCCCTATCGGTTAACGCGCCGTCTCCGAGCCCAGATCGGTCCACGCGCAACCGCCTGAGCCCCGATCGGTCCACGCGTCGTCTCCTGAGCACCGATCGGTCCACGCATCGTCTCCTAAGCCCCTATCGGTTAACGCGCCGTCTCCGAGCCCAGATCGGTCCACGCGCAACCGCCTGAGCCCCGATCGGTCCACGCGTCGTCTCCTGAGCACCGATCGGTCCACGCGCCGCCTCCTAAGCCCCGATCGGTCCACGCGTCGTCTCCTAAGCCCCGATCCGTCGACAGGTCGTCTCCTAAGCCCCGATCGGTCGACGCGTCGTCTCCTAATCCCCGGTCGGTCCACGCGCCGTCGCCGAACCCCAATTGGTCCACGAGCCACCTCCTGAGCCCCAATCGGTCCACGCGCTGTCTCCGAGCACCAATCGGTCCACGCATCGTCTCCTAAACACTGCTCTGTTAACGCGTCATCTCCTGCACTCCGATCGCTCCACGCGCCGTCTCCTGAGCGCCGATCGGTCCACGCGCCGTCTCCGAGCGCCGATCGGTGCACGCGCCGTCTCCTGAGCCCCGATCGTTCCACACGCCGCCTCCTAAGCCCCGATCGGTCTAGGCGTCGTCTCCTAAGCCCCGACCGGTCCAGGCGCCGTCTCCTGAGCCCCGATCGTTCCACGCGCCGTCTCCGAGCCCGGTTCGGTCCACGCGCCGTCTCCTCAGCCCCGATCGGACCACGCGTTGGCTCCTAAGCCTCGATAGGTCCACGCGCGGCCTCCTTAGCCCCGGTCGGTCCACGCGCCGTCTCCGAGCCCCGACCGGTCCACGCATCGTCACCTAAGATCCGATCGGTTAACGCACCGTCTCCCCGCCCCGATCGGTCCACGCGCCGTCTCCTGAGCCCCGATACGGCCACGCGCAGTCGCCGAGCACCGATCAGTCCACGCGCGGCCTCCTGAGCCCCGGTCGGTTCACGCGCCGTCTCCCCGCCGCGATCGGACCACGCGCCGTCTCCTAAGCCCCGATCGGTCCGTGTGCCGTCTCCGAGCCCCGATCGGTCGACGCACTATCTCATGCTCCCCAATCGGTCCATGCGCCGCCTCCGGAGCCCTGATCGATCCACGCGAATCGCCTGAGCTCCGGTCGGTCCTCGTACCGTCTCCGAGCCCCGATCGCTCCACGCGCCGTCTCCTGAGCGCCGATCCGTCCACGCGCCGTCTCCTGAGCCCCGATCGGTCCACGCGTCGTCTCCTAAGCCCCGATCGGTTCACGCGCCGTATCCGAGGCCCAATCGGTCCACGCGCCGTCTCCTAAGCTCCAATCGGTCCACGCGCCGTCTCCTGAGCCCCGATACGTCGACGCGCAGTCGCCGAGCCGCGATCGTTCCACGCGCTATCTCCTGAGCCCCGATAGGTACACGCGTCGTCTCCTACACCCCGAACGGTCCACGCGTCGTCTCCTAAGCCGCGATCAGTCCACGCGCAGTCTCCGAGCCCCGATGGGTCCACGCACTGTCTCCTGATCCCCATGGGTCCACGCGGCGCCTCCGGAGCCCCGATCGATCCACGCGAGGATCCTGAGCCCCGATCGATCCACGCATCGTCTCCTAAGCCCCAATCGGTCCACGCGCTGTCTCCGAGCACCAATCGGTCCACGCATCGTCTCCTAAACACTGCTCTGTTAACGCGTCATCTCCTGCACTCCGATCGCTCCACGCGCCGTCTCCTGAGCGCCGATCGGTCCACGCGCCGTCTCCGAGCGCCGATCGGTGCACGCGCCGTCTCCTGAGCCCCGATCGTTCCACACGCCGCCTCCTAAGCCCCGATCGGTCTAGGCGTCGTCTCCTAAGCCCCGACCGGTCCAGGCGCCGTCTCCTGAGCCCCGATCGTTCCACGCGCTGTCTCCGAGACCCGATCGGTCCACGCGTCGTCTCCGAGCCCCGATCGGTCCACGCGCCGTCGCCGAGTCATGATCTGTCCACGCGCGGCCTCCTGACACCCGATCGGTCCACGCGCCGTCTTCGAGCCCCGATCGGTCCACGCATGGTCTCCTAAGCCCCAATCGGTTAACGCGCCGTCCTCGAGCCCCGATCGGTCCACGCGCCGTCTCCTGAGCCCCGATACGTCCACGCGCAGTCGCCGAGCCCTGATCGGTCCACGCGCCGTCTCCTAATCCCCAATCTGTCCACGACCCGTCTCCGGGCCCCGATCGGTGCACGCGCCGTCTCCTAAGCCCCGATCGGTCCACGCGCCGTCGCCGAACCCCAATTGGTCCACGCAAAACCGCCTGAGCCCCAGTCGGTCCACGCGCTGTCTCCGAGCCCCGATCGGTCCACGCGTCGTCTCCGAGCCCCGATTGGTCCACGCGCCGTCTCCGAGCCCCGTTCGGTCCACGCACTGTCTCCTGATCCCCATGGGTCAACGCGGCGCCTCCGGAGCCCCGATCGATCCACGCGAGGCTCCTGGGCCCCGATCGGGCCACGCATCGTCTCCTAAGCCCCAATCGGTTAACGCGCCGTCTCCGAGCCCCGATCGGTCAACGCGCTGTCGCCGAACCCCAATTGGTCCACGCGCAACCGCCTGAGCCCCAGTCGGTCCACGCACTGTCTCCGAGCCCCGATCGGTCCACGCGTCGTCTCCGAGCCCCGATCGGTCCACGCGTCGGCTCCTAAGCCCTGATCGGTCCTCGTGCCGTCTCCGAGCCCCGATGGGTCCACGCGCCGCCTCCTGAGCCCCGATCGATCCACGCATCGGCTCCTGAGCCCCGATCGGTTCACGCGTCGTCTTCGAGCCCCGATCGATCCACGCGCCGTCTCGTAAGCCACAATCGGTCCACGCGCCGTCTCTGAGCGCCGATCATTTCACGCGCCGTCTCCTGAGCCCCGATCGTTCCACGCGCCGTCTCCGAGCCCCGATCGGTCCACGCGGCGTCTCCTGAGCCCCGATCGGTTCACGCATCGTCTCCTAAGCCCCGATACGTCCACACGCCGTATCCGAGCCCCGATCGGTCCGCGTGACGCATTCTAAGCCACGGTCCGTCCACGCGCCGTCTCCGAGCACCGATCGGTCCACGCGCCGTCTCCTGAGCCCCGATCGGTCCACGCGTCGTCTCCTAAGCCCTGATCGGTCCACGTGCCGTCTCCGAGCCCCGATGGGTCCACGCGCCGCCTCCTGAGCCCCGATCGATCCACGCATCGGCTCCTGAGCCCCGATCGGTCCACGCGTCGTCTTCGAGCACCGATCGATCCACGCGCCGTTTCCTGGGCCCCGATCAGTCCACGCGTCGCCGCCGGAGCCCCGATCGGTCTACGCGC
This sequence comes from Netelia fuscicornis, assembly GCA_946811545.1. Lineage (NCBI taxonomy): Eukaryota > Metazoa > Arthropoda > Insecta > Hymenoptera > Ichneumonidae > Netelia > Netelia fuscicornis. The sequence goes on along the minus strand of OX328014.1, from coordinate 28,259,696 downwards.
CGTCTCATGAGCCCCGATCGGTCAACGCATCGTCTCCTAAGCCCCGATACGTTCACACGCCGTCTCCGAGTCCCGATCATTCCACGCCCCGTCTCCGAGCCCCGATCGGTCCACGCGTCATCGCCGAATCCCCGATCCGTACACGCGTCGTCTCCGAGCCTCGAACGGTCCACGCGCCGTCGCGGAGCCCCGATCGGTCCAGGCGTGGCCTCCTGAGCCTCGATCGGTCCACGCGCGGTCTCCTGAGCCCCGGTTGGTTCACGCGCCGTCTCCGAGCCCCGATCGATCCACGCGTCGTCTTCGAAGCCCAGATGCCTCCTCGCGCCGTCTCCGAGCCACGATCGGTCCAGACGCTGCTTCCTGAGCCCCAATCAGTCCACGCATCGTCACCTAAGCCCCGATCGGTCCACGCGCCGTCACCGAGCCATGATCGGTCCACGAGCGGCTCCTGAGCCCCATCGGACCACGCGCCGTCGCCGAGCCTTGATCGGTCCACGCGCGGCCTCCTAAGCCCCGATCGGTCCACGCGCCGTCGCCGAGCCGCGATCGGTCCACGCGCGGCCTCCTGAGCCCCGATTGGTTCACGCGCCGTATCCGAGCCCCAATCGGTCCACGCGCCGTCTCCTGAGCCCCGATCGGTCCACGACCCGTCTCCGGGCCCCGATCGGTGCACGCGCCGTCTCCTAAGCCCCGATCGGTCCACGCGCCGTCGCCGAACCCCAATTGGTCCACGCGAAACCGCCTTAGCCCCAGTCGGTCCACGCGCTGTCTCCGAGACCCGATCGGTCCACGCGTCGTCTCCGAGCCCCGATCGGTCCACGCGCCGTCGCCGAGTCATGATCTGTCCACGCGCGGCCTCCTGACACCCGATCGGTCCACGCGCCGTCTTCGAGCCCCGATCGGTCCACGCATGGTCTCCTAAGCCCCAATCGGTTAACGCGCCGTCCTCGAGCCCCGATCGGTCCACGCGCCGTCTCCTGAGCCCCGATACGTCCACGCGCAGTCGCCGAGCCCTGATCGGTCCACGCGCCGTCTCCTAATCCCCAATCTGTCCACGACCCGTCTCCGGGCCCCAATCGGTGCACGCGCCGTCTCCTAAGCCCCGATCGGTCCACGCGCCGTCGCCGAACCCCAATTGGTCCACGCAAAACCGCCTGAGCCCCAGTCGGTCCACGCGCTGTCTCCGAGCCCCGATCGGTCCACGCGTCGTCTCCGAACCCCGATTGGTCCACGCGCCGTCTCCGAGCCCCGTTCGGTCCACGCACTGTCTCCTGATCCCCATGGGTCAACGCGGCGCCTCCGGAGCCCCGATCGATCCACGCGAGGCTCCTGAGCCCCGATCGGGCCACGCATCGTCTCCTAAGCCCCAATCGGTTAACGCACCGTCTCCGAGCCCCGATCGGTCAACGCGCTGTCGCCGAACCCCAATTGGTCCACGCGCAACCGCCTGAGCCCCAGTCGGTCCACGCACTGTCTCCGAGCCCCGATCGGTCCACGCGTCGTCTCCGAGCCCCGATCGGTCCACGCGTCGGCTCCTAAGCCCTGATCGGTCCACGTGCCGTCTCCGAGCCCCGATGGGTCCACGCGCCGCCTCCTGAGCCCCGATCGATCCACGCATCGGCTCCTGAGCCCCGATCGGTTCACGCGTCGTCTTCGAGCCCCGATCGATCCACGCGCCGTCTCGTAAGCCACAATCGGTCCACGCGCCGTCTCTGAGCGCCGATCATTTCACGCGCCGTCTCCTGAGCCCCGATCGTTCCACGCGCCGTCTCCGAGCCCCGATCGGTCCACGCGGCGTCTCCTGAGCCCCGATCGGTTCACGCATCGTCTCCTAAGCCCCGATACGTCCACACGCCGTATCCGAGCCCCGATCGGTCCGCGTGACGCATTCTAAGCCACGGTCCGTCCACGCGCCGTCTTCGAGCCCCGATCGGTCCACGCATGGTCTCCTAAGCCCCAGTCGGTTAACGCGCCGTCCCCGGGCCCCGATCGGTCCACGCGATGTCTCCTAAGCCCCGATCGGTCCACGCGCCGCCTCCGAGCCCCGATCGGTCCACGCACTGTCTCCTGATCCCCATGGGTCCACGCGGCGCCTCCGGGGCCCCGATCGATCCACGCGAGGCTCCTAGGCCCCGATCGGTCCACGTGCCTTCTCCTCAGCCCCGATCGGTGCACGCGCCGTCTCCGAGCGCCGATTAGTTCATGCGCCGTCTCCTGAGCCCCGATCGCTCCACGCTCCGTCTCCCAGCCCCGATCGGTCCACGCGCCGTCTCCTGAGCCCGGATCGGTCCACGCGCCGTCGCCGAACCCCAATTGGTCCACGCGCCATCGCCTGTGCCCCAGTCGGTCCACGCGCCGCCTCCGAGCCCCGATCGGTCCACGCGCTGTCTCCTGAGCCCCGATAGGTACACGCGTCGTCTCCTACACCCCGATCGGTCCACGCGCGGCCTCCTGAGCCCCAATCGGTCCACGCGTCGTCTCCTAAGCCCCGATCGGTCCGTGCGCCGTCTCCGAGCCCCGATCGGTCCACGCACCATCGCATGCTCCCCAATCGGTCCATGCGCCGCCTCCGGAGCCCTGATCGATCCACGCGAATCTCCTGAGCTCCGGTCGGTCCTCCTACCGTCTCCGAGCCCCGATCGGTCCACGCGTCGTCTCCTAAGCCCCGATCCGTCGCCGCGTCGTCTCCTGAGCCCCGATCAATTGACGCGTCTTCTCCTGAGCCTCGATCGCTCCTCGCGCCGTCTCCTGAGCCCCGCTCGGTCCATGCGTCGTGTTCTTAGCCCCGATGCCTCCACGCGCCGTCTCCGAGCCACGATAGGTCCAGGCGCCGCTTCCTGAGCCCCGATCGATCCACGCGCCGTCTCGTAAGCCACAATCGGTCCACGCGCCGTCTCAGAGCGCCGATCGGTCCACGCGGCGTCTCCTGAGCCCCGATCGCTCCACGCGCCGTCTCCTGAGCCCCGATCGGCCGACGCGTCGTCTCCTAAGCGCCGATCCGTCGACGCGTCGTCTCCTGAGCCCCGATCGATCCACGCGTCTTCTCCTGAGCCCCGACCGCTCCACCCGTCGTCTCCGAGCTCCGATCGGACCAGGTGCCGTTTCCAAGCCCCGATTGGTCCATGCGTCGTCTTCTCCTGAGCCCCGATCGCTCCTCGCGCCGTCTCCTGAACCCCGCTCGGTCCATGCGTCGTCTTCTTAGCCCGGATGCCTCCACGCGCCGTCTCCAAGCCACGATCGGTCCAGGCGCCGCTTCCTGCGCCCCGATCGGTCCACGCGCCGTCTCCTAAGCCCCAATCGGTCCACGCGGCGTCTCCGAGCGCCCATCATTTCACGCGCCGTCTCCTGAGACCCGATCGTTCCACGCGCCGTCTCCGAGCCCCGATCGATCCACGCGCCGCCTCCTGAGCCCCGATCGGTCCACGCGCTGTCTCCTGAGCCCCGATAGGTACCCGCGTAGTCTCCTAAGCCCCGATCGGTCCACGCGATGTCTCCTGAGTCCCGATACGTCCACGCGCAGTCGCCGAGCCCTGATCGGTCCACGCGCTGTCTCCTGAGCCCCGATAGGTACACGCGTCATCGCCTACACCCCGATCGGTCCACGCGTCGTCTCCTAAGCCCCGATCGGTCCACGCGCCGTCTCCGAGCCCCGATCGGTCCACGCACTGTCTCCTCATCCCCATGGGTCCACGCGGCGCCTCCGGGGCCCCGATCGATCCACGCGAGGCTCCTAAGCCCCGATCGGTCCACGCGCAACCGCCTGAGCCCCAGTCGGTCGACGCGCTGTCTCCGAGTCCCGATCGGTCCACGCGTCGTCTCCGAGCCCCGATCGGTCCACGCGCCGTCGCCGAGCCACGATCGGTCCACAAGCGGCCTCCTGAGCCCCGATCGGTCCACGCGCCGTCTCCGAGCCTCGATCGGTCCACGTACCGTCTCCGAAGCCCCGATCGGTCCACGCGCCGTCTCCTGAGCCCCGATCGGTCCACGCGATGTCTCCGAGCCACGATCGGTCCGTGCGCCGCTTCCAGAGCCCCGATCGGTCCACGCGTCATCTCCTGATCTCCGATCGGTTCACGCGCCGTCTCCTGAGCCCCGGTGGGTCCACGCGCCGCCTCCTGAGCCCCGATCGGTCAACGCATCGTCTCCTAAGCCCCGATACGTTCACACGCCGTCTCCGAGCCCCGATCGGTCCACGCGCCGTCGCCGAGCCTCGATCGGTCCACGCGCGGCCTCTGTAGCCCCGGTCGGTCCACGCGCCGTCTCCGAGCCCCGATCGGTCCACGCTCCGTCTCCTGAGCCCGGATCGTTCCACGCGTCGTCTCCTGATCCCCGATCCGTAAACGCGTCGTCTCCGAGCCTCGATCGGTCCACACGCCGTGTCCGATCCCCGACCGGTCCGCGTGCCGCATTTTAAGCCGCGGTCCGTCCACGCGCCGTCTCCGATCACCGATCAGTCCACGGGCCGTCTCAAAGCGCCGATCATTTCACGCGCCGTCCCCTCAGCCCCGATCGTTCCACGCGCCGTCTCTGAGCACCGATCGGTCTACGCGCCGTCTCCTGAGCCCCAATCGGTCCACACGCTGTCTCGTGAGCCCCGATAGGTACACGCGTCGTGTCCTACGCCCCGATCGGTCTGCGCAGCGTCTCCTGATCCCCATCGGTCCACGCGGCGCCTCCGGAGCCCCGATCGATCCACGCGCCGTCTCCGAGCGCCGATCGGTGCACGCTCCGTCTCCTGAGCCCCGATCGTTCCACGTGCTGTCTCCGAGCCCCGATCGGCCCACGCATCGTCTCATAAGACCCGCTCGGATACCGCATCGTTTCCGATCCCCGATCAGTCTACACGCCGTCTCCTGAGCCCCGATCGGTTCACGTGTCGTCCCCTAATCCCCGATCCGTACACGCGTCGTCACCGAGCCTCGATCGGTCCATGCACCGTCGCCGAGCCCCGATCGGTCCACACGCCGTCTCCGAGCCCCAATCGGTCCACGCGTCGGCTCCTAAGCCCCGATCGGTCCACGCGCCGTCTCCTGAGCCCCGATCGGTCCACGCGCCGTTTCCGAGCCCCGATCGGTCCATGCTTCGTCTTCTAAGCCCCGATGCCTCCACGCGTCGTCTCCGAGCCACGATCGGTGCAGGCGCCGTTTCCTGAGCCCCGACCGATCCACGCATCGTCTCCTGAGCCCCGATCGCTCCACGAGCTGTTTCCTGAGCCCCGATCGATCCACTCGTCGTCTTCTTAGCCCAGATGCCTCCTCGCGCCGTCTCCGAGCGCCAATCGGTCCACGCGTCGTCTCCTAAGCCCCGATCGGTCCAACCTCCGTCTCCGAGCGCCGATCGGTTCACGCCCCGTCTCCTGAGCTCCGATCGGTCCACGCGCCTTCTCCTCATCCCCGATCGGTCCACGCGCCGCCTCCTAAGCCCCGATCGGTCCACGCGTCGTCTCCTAAGCCCCGATCGGTCGACGGGTCGTCTCCTAAGCCCCGATCGGTCGACGCGTCGTCTCCTAATCCCCGGTCGGTCCACGCGCCGTCGCCGAACCCCAATTGGTCCACGCGCCACCTCCTGAGCCCCAGTCGGTCCACGCGCTCTCTCCGAGCACCGATCGGTCTACGCATCGTCTCCTAAACCCCGCTCTGTTAACGCGTCGGCTCCTGAGCCCCGATCGCTCCACGCGCCGTCTCCTGAGCGCCGATCGGTCCACGCGTCGTCTCCGAGAACCGTTCGGTCCACGCGCCGTTTCCTGGGCCCCGATCGGTCCATCCGTCGTCTTTTAAGCCCCGATACCTCCACGCGCCGTCTCCGAGCCACGATCGGTCCAGGCGTGGCTTCCTGAGCCTCGGTCGGTCCACACGCCGTTTCGTGAGCCCCGATCGGTGCACGCGTCGTCTTCTAAGCCCAGATGCCTCCTTGCGCCGTCTCCCAACCACGATCGGTGCAGGCGCCGCTTCCTGAGCCCCGATCGGTCCACGCGTTTTCTCCTAAGCCCCGATCGGTCCACGCGTCGTCTCCTCAGCCCCGATCGGTTGACGCGTCGTCTCCGAGCGCCGATCGGTGCACGCGCCGTCTCCTGAACCCCGATCGTTCCACACGCCGCCTCCTAAGCCCCGATCGGTCTAGGCGTCGTCTCCTAAGCCCCGACCGGTCCAGGCGCCGTCTCCTGAGCCCCGATAGTTCCACGCGCCGTCTCCGAGCCCGGTTCGGTTCACGCGCCGTCTCCTCAGCCCCGATCGGTCCACGCGTTGGCTCCTAAGCCTCGATAGGTCCACGCGCGGCCTCCTTAGCCCCGGTCGGTCCACGCGCCGTCTCCGAGCCCCGATCGGTCCACGCATCGTCACCTAAGATCCGATCGGTTAACGCACCGTCTCCCTGCCCCGATCGGTCCACGCGCCGTCTCCTGAGCCCCGATACGTCCACGCGCAGTCGCCGAGCACCGATCAGTCCACGCGCGGCCTCCTGAGCCCCGGTCGGTTCACGCGCCGTCTCCCCGCCGCGATCGGACCACGCGCCGTCTCCTGAGCCCTGATCCGTCCACGCGCGGCGTCGAGCCGCGATCGGTCCACGCGCGGCCTCCTGAGCCCCAATCGGTCCACGCGTCGTCTCCTAAGCCCCGATCGGTCCGTGCGCCGTCTCCGAGCCCCGATCGGTCCACGCACCATCTCATGCTCCCCAATCGGTCCATGCGCCGCCTCCGGAGCCCTGATCGATCCACGCGAATCTCCTGAGCTCCGGTCGGTCCTCGTACCGTCTCCGAGCCCCGATCGCTCCACGCGCCGTCTCCTGAGCGCCGATCCGTCCACGCGCCGTCTCCTGAGCCCCGATCGGTCCATGCGTCGTCTCCTAAGCCCTGATCGGTCCACGTGCCGTCTCCGAGCCCCGATGGGTCTACGCGCCGCCTCCTGAGCCCCGATCGATCCACGCATCGGCTCCTGAGCCCCGGTCGGTCCACGCGTCGTCTTCGAGCACCGATTGATCCACGCGCCGTTTCCTGGGTCCCGATCGGTCCACGCGTCGCCGCCGGAGCCCCGATCGGTCTACGCAGCGCCTCATGAGCCCCGATCGGTCAACGCATCGTCTCCTAAGCCCCGATACGTTCACACGCCGTCTCCGAGTCCCGATCGGTCCACGCGCCGTCGCCGAGCCCACATCGATCCACGCGTCGTCTTGTAAGCCCAGATGCCTTCTCGCGCCGTCTCCGGGCCACGATCGGTCCAGGCGCCGCTTCCTGAGCCACGATCGGTCCACGCGCCTTCTCCGAGCCCCGATCGGTCCACGCGCAACCGCCTGAGCCCCAGTCGGTTCACGCGCTGTCGCCGAACCCCGATCGGTCCACGCGTCGTCTCCCAGCCCCGATCGGTCCACGCGCCGTCGCCGAGCCATGATCGATCCACGCGCGGCCTCCTGAGCCCCGATCGGTCCACGCGTCGTCTCCAAGCCCCGATCGGTCCACGCGCCGTCGCCGAGCCATGATCGGTCCACGCGCGGCCTCCTGAGCCCCGATCGGTCCACGCGCCGTCTCCGAGCCCCGATCGGTTCACGCACTGTCTCCTGATCCCCATGGGTCCACGCGGCGCCTCCGGGGCCCCGATCGATCCACGCGAGGCTCCTAAGCCCCGATCGGTCCACGCGCCGTCGCCGAGCCGCGATCGGTCCACGCGCGGTCTCCTGAGCCCCGGTCGGTTCATGCGCCGTCTCCTGAGCCCCGATCGGTTCACGCGTCGTTCCCTAAGCCCCGATCGATCCACGCGCAGTCTCCAGAGCCGCGATCGGTCCACGCATCCCCTCCTGAGCCCCGGACGGTCCACGCGCCGTCTCCGAGCCCCGATCGATCCACGCGCCGCCTCCTGAGCCGCGATCGGTCCACGCGCCGTCGCCGAACCCCAATTGGTCCACGCGCAACCGCCTGAGCCCCAGTCGGTCCACGCACTGTGTCCGAGCCCCGATCGGTCCACGCGCCGTCTTCGAGCGCCGATCGGTCCACGCAACGTCTCCTAAGCCCCAATCGGTTAACGCGCCGTCTCCTGAGCCCTGATCGTTCTACGCACCGTCTCCGAGCCCCGATCCGTCCACGCGCAGTCGCCGAGCCCCGATCGGTTCACGCGTCGTCTCCTAAGCCCCGATCGTTCGACGCGTCGTCTCCGAGCCCCGATCCGTCCACGCGCCGTCTCAGAGTGCCGATCATTTCACGCGCCGTCTCGTGAGCCCCGATCATTCCACGCCCCGTCTCCGAGCCCCGATCGGTCCACGCGCCGTCTCCTAAGCCCCTATCGGTCCACGCGCCGTCTCCGAGCGCCGATCGGTTCACGCGCCGTCTCCTGAGCCCCGAACGGTTCACGCACCGTCTCCTGATCCCAATCGGTCCACGCGGCGCCTCCGGAGCCCCGATCGATCCACGCGAGTCTCCTGAGCCCAAGTCGGTCCGCGCGCCGTCTCCTGAGCCCGATCGGTCCAAGCGCCGTCTCCTAAGCCCCGTTCGGTCCAAGCGTCTTCTCCAAAACCCCGGTCGGCCCACGCGCCGTCTCCGAGCCCCGATCGGCCCACGCATCGTCTCCTAAGCCCCGATCGGCTAACGCGTCGACTCCGAGCCCCGATCATTCCACGCGCCGTCCCCGATGCCCGATCGATCCACGCGCCGTCTCCGAGCGCCGATCGGTTCACGCGCCGTCACCCGAGCCCCGATCGTTCCACACGCCGACTCCGAGTCCCGGTCGGCCCACGCGGCGCCTCCGGAGCCCCGATCGATCCACGCGAGTCTCCTGAGCCCAAGTCGGTCCGCGCGCCGTCTCCTGAGCCCGATCGGTCCAAGCGCCGTCTCCTAAGCCCCGTTCGGTCCAAGCGTCTTCTCCAAAACCCCGGTCCGTCCACGCGCCGTCTCCGAGCCCCGAACGGTTCACGCACCGTCTCCTGAGCCCCAATCGGTCCACACGCTGTCTCGTGAGCCCCGATAGGTACACGCGCCGTGTCCTACGCCCCGATCGGTCCACGCGTCGTCTCCCAAGCCCCGATCGGTCCACGCTGCGTCTCCGAGCCCCGATCGGTCCACACGCCGTATCCGAGCCCCGATCGGTCCGCATGACGCATTCTAAGCCACGGTCCGTCCATGCGCCGTCTCCGAGCACCGATCGGTGCACGCGCCGTCTCCTGACCCCCGATCGGTCTACGCGCCGTCTCATGAGCCCCGATCGGTCAACGCATCCTTTCCTAAGCCCCGATACGTTCACACGCCGTCTCCTAAGCCCCGATCGGTTAACGCGCCGTCTCCGAGCCCCGAACGGTCCACGCGCGGTCGCCGAACCCTAATTGGTCCACGCACAACCGCCTGAGACCCAGCCGGTTCACGCGCTGTCGCCGAACCTCGATCGGTCCACGCATCGTCTCCGAGCCCCGATCGGTCCACGCGCCGTCGCCGAGCCGCGATCGGTCCACGCGCCGCCTCCTGAGCCCCGATCGGTCCACGCGCCGTCGCCGAGCCGCGATCGGTCCACGCGCGGCCTCCTGAGCCCCGATTGGTTCACCCGCCGTATCCGAGCCCCAATCGGTCCACGCGCCGTCTCCTGAGCCCCGATCGGTCCACGACCCGTCTCCGGGCCCCGATCGGTGCACGCGCCGTCTCCTAAGCCCCGATCGGTCCACGCGCCGTCGCCGAACCCCAATTGGTCCACGCGAAACCGCCTTAGCCCCAGTCGGTCCACGCGCTGTCTCCGAGACCCGATCGGTCCACGCGTCGTCTCCGAGCCCCGATCGGTCCACGCGCCGTCGCCGAGTCATGATCTGTCCACGCGCGGCCTCCTGACACCCGATCGGTCCACGCGCCGTCTTCGAGCCCCGATCGGTCCACGCATGGTCTCCTAAGCCCCAATCGGTTAACGCGCCGTCCTCGAGCCCCGGTCGGTCCACGCGCCGTCTCCTGAGCCCCGATACGTCCACGCGCAGTCGCCGAGCCCTGATCGGTCCACGCGCTGTCTCCTGAGCCCCGATAGGTACACGCGTCGCCGCCTACACCCCGATCGGTCCACGAGTCGTCTCCTAAGCCCCCATTGGACCACGTGCTGTCTCCCAGCCCCGATCGCTCCACGCGCCGTCTCCTAATCCCCAATCTGTCCACGACCCGTTTCCGGGCCCCGATCGGTGCACGCGCCGTCTCCTAAGCCCCGATCGGTCCACGCGCCGTCGCCGAACCCCAATTGGTCCACGCGAAACCGCCTGAGCCCCAGTCGGTCCACGCGCTGTCTCCGAGCCCCGATCGGTCCACGCGTCGTCTCCGAGCTCCGATCGGTTCACGCGCCGTCGCCGAGTCATGATCTGTCCACGCGCGGCCTCCTGAGACCCGATCGGTCCACGCGCCGTCTCCTGAGCCCCGATACGTCCACGCGCAGTCGCCGAGCGCTGATCGATCCACGCGTCGTCGCCTACACCCCGATCGGTCCACGCACTGTCTCCTGATCCCCATGGGTCAACGCGGCGCCTCCGGAGCCCCGATCGATCCACGCGAGGCTCCTGAGCCCCGATCGGGCCACGCATCGTCTCCTAAGCCCCAATCGGTTAACGCGCCGTCTCCGAGCCCCGATCGGTCAACGCGCCGTCGCCGAACCCCATTTGGTCCACGCGCAACCGCCTGAGCCCCAGTCGGTCCACGCACTGTCTGCGAGCCCCGATCGGTTCACGCATCGTCTCCTAAGCCCCGATACGTCCACACGCCGTATCCGAGCCCCGATCGGTCCGCGTGACGCATTCTAAGCCACGGTCCGTCCACGCGCCGTCTCCGAGCACCGATCGGTCCACGCGCCGTCTCCTGAGCCCCGATCGGTCCACGCGTCGTCTCCTAAGCCCTGATCGGTCCACGTGCCGTCTCCGAGCCCCGATGGGTCCACGCGCCGCCTCCTGAGCCCCGATCGATCCACGCATCGGCTCCTGAGCCCCGATCGGTCCACGCGTCGTCTTCGAGCACCGCTCGATCCACGCGCCGTTTCCTGGGCCCCGATCAGTCCACGCGTCGCCGCCGGAGCCCCGATCGGTCTACGCGCCGTCTCATGAGCCCCGATTGGCCAACGCATCGTCTCCTAAGCTCCGATACGTTCACACGCCGTCTTCGAGTCCCGATCATTCCACGCCCCGTCTCCGAGCCCCGATCGGTCCACGCGTCATCGCCGAATCCCCGATCCGTACACGCGTCGTCTCCGAGCCTCGATCGGTCCACGCGCCGTCGCGGAGCCCCGATCGGTCCAGGCGCCTTCTACTAAGCCCCGATCGGTCCACGCGCCGTCTCCGAGCGCCGATTAGTTCACGCGCCGTCTCCTGAGCCCCCATCGCTCCACGCTCCGTCTCCCAGCCCCGATCGGTCCACGCGCCGTCTCCTGAGCCCGGATCGGTCCACGCGCCGTAGCCAAACCCCAATTGGTCCACGCGCCACCGCATGTGCCGGAGTCGGTCCACGCGCTGTCTCCGAGCCCAGATCGGTCCACGCGCCGTCTCCGAGCGCCGATCGGTTCACGCGCCGTCTTCTGAGCCCCGATCGTTCCACGCGCCGTCTCCGAGCCCCGATCGGTCCACGCGTCGTCTCCTAAGCCCCGATCGGTCCAAGCGCCTTCTACTAAGCCCCGATCGGTCCACGCGCCGTCTCCGAGCGCCGATCGGTTCACGCGCCGTCTCCTGAGCCCCGATCGTTCCACGCGCCGTCTCCGAGCCCCGATGGGTCTACGCACCGTCTCCTAAGCCCCGATCGGTCCACGCGCCTTCTCCTCATCCCCGATCGGTCCACGCGCCTTCTTCGAGCGCCGATTGGTTCACGCGACGTCTCCTGAGCGCCGATCGCTCCACGCGCAGTCGCCGAGCCTCGATCGGTTCTCGCGCGGTCTCCTGAGCCCCGGTCGGTCCACGCGCCGTCGCCGAACCCCAATTGGTCCACGCGCAACCTCCTGAGCCCCAGTCGGTACACGCGCTGTCTCCGAGCCCCGATCGGTCCCCGCATAGTCTCCTAAGCCCCGCTCGGTTAACGCGTCGTCTCGGAGCCCCGATCGGTCCAGGCGCCGCTTCCTGAGCACCGACCGGTCCACGCGTCGTCTCCTGAGCCCCGATCGGTCGACGGGTCCCCTCCTAAGCCCCGATCGGTCCACGCGCCTTCTCCTGAGCCCCGATCGGTCCACGCGCCGTCTCCGAGCGCCGATCATTTCACGTGACGTCTCCTGAGCCCTGATCGTTCCACGCGCCGTCTTCGAGCCCGGAGCGGTCTACGCGCCGTCTCCATGAGCCCCAATCGATCCACGCGCAGCCTCCTGAGCCCCGATCGTTCCACGCGCCGTCGCCGAGCCGCGATCGTTCTACGCGCCGCTCCGAGCCCCGATCGGTCCACGCGCCGTCGCGGAGCTATGATCGGTCCACGCGCGGCATCCTGAGCCCCGATCGGTCCACGCGCCGTCGCCGAGCCGCGATCGGTCCACGCGCGGTCTCCTGAGGCCCGATTGGTTCACGCGCCGTATCCGAGCCCCAATCGGTCCACGCGCCGTCTCCTGAGCCCCGATCGGTCCACGCGCGGCCTCCTGAGCCCCGATCGGTCCACGCGCCGTCGCCGAACCGCGATCGGTCCACGCGCCGCCTCCTGAGTCCCGATCGGTCAACGCGTCGTGTCCTAAGCCTTGATCGGTCCACGTGCCGTCTCCGAGCCCCGATGGGTCCACGCGCCGCATCCTGAGCCCCGATCGGACGACGCGTCGTCTCCTGAGCCCGGATCGGTCCACCCGTCGTCCTCGAATCCCCGATCCGCACACGCGTCGTCTCCGAGCCTCGATCGGTCCACGCGCCGTTTCCTAAGCCGCGATCCGTCCACGGGCCGTCTTCGAGCTGCTATCGGTAAACGCGCCGTCACCAAGCCCTGATCTGTACACGCGTCGTCTCCGAGCCCCGATCGGTCCACGCGCCGTCGCCGAGCCTCGATCGGTCCACGCGCCGTCTCCGAGCCACGATCGGTCCGTGCGCCGCTTCCACAGCCCTATCGGTCCACGCGTCCTCTCCTGATCTCCTATTAGTCCACGCGCCGTCTCCTAAGCCCCGATCGTTCCACGTGCCATCTCCGCGCGCCGATCGATTCACGCGCCGTCTCCTGAGCCCCGATCGGTCCACGCGTCGTGCCCGAAGCTCCGATCCATCCACCCGCAGTCTCCTGAGCCCCGATCGGTCCACGCATCGCCTCCTGACCCCGGACGGTCCAGGCGCCGTCTCCAAACCCCGAGCGGTCGACGCGCCGTCTCCGAGCCCCAATCGGTCCACGCGCCGTCGCCGAACCCCAATTGGGCCACGCGCAACCGCCTGAGCTCCAATCGGTTCACGCGAGTCTCCTAAGCCCCGACCGGTCCACGCGCCGTCTCCTGAGCCCCTATCGGTCCACGCGTCGTCTCCTAAGCCCCGATCGCTCCTCGCGCCGTCTACTGAACCCCGCTCGGTCGATGCGTCGTCTTCTTAACCCCGATGCCTCCACGCGCCGTCTCCGAGCCACGATCGGTCCACGCGCCGTCTCCTGAGCCCCGATCATTCCACGCGCCTTCTCCTAAGCCACGATCGGTCCACGCGCCGTCTCCCAGCCCCAGTCGGTCCACGCGGTGTCTCCGAGCACCGATTGGTCTACGCGTCGTCTCCGAGCCCCGATCGGTCCACGCGCTGTCTCCGAGCACCGAACGGTTCACGCACCGTCTCCTGATCCCAATCGGTCCACGCGGCGCCTCCGGAGCCCCGACCGATCCACGCGAGTCTCCTGAGCCACAGTCGGTCCGCGCGCCGTCTCCTGAGCCCTGATTGGTCCACGCGCCGTCTCCTGAGTCCCGATCGGTCCACGCGTCGTCTCCTAAGCCCCGATCGCTCCTCGCGCCGTCTCCTGAACCCCGCTCGGTCGATGCGTCGTCTTCTTAACCCCGATGCCTCCACGCGCCGTCTCCGAGCCACGATCGGTCCACGCGCCGTCTCCTGAGCCCCGATCATTCCACGCGCCTTCTCCTAAGCCACGATCCGTCCACGCGCCGTCTCCTGAGCCCCGATCGTTCCACGCGCCGTCTCCGAGCCCCGATCGTTCCACGCGGCGTCTCCTGAGCCCCATTCGGTCCACACGCTGTGTCGTGAGCCCCGATAGGTACACGCGTCGTCTCCTACGCCCGATCGGTCCACGCGTCGTCTCCTGAGCCACGATCGATCCACGCGCCGTCTCCTGAGCCCCGATCGGTCGACGCGTCGTCTTCTGAGCCCGGATCGGTCCACGCGCCGTCGCCGAACCCCAATTGGTCCACGCGCAACCGCCTGTGCCCCAGTCGGTCCACGCGCTGTCTCCGAGCCCAGATCGGTCCACGCGCCGTCTCCGAGCTCCGATCGGTCCACGCGCCGTCTCCTAAGCCCCGATCGGGCCAAGCGCCTTCTGCTAAGCCCCGATCGGTCCACGCGCCGTCTCCGAGCGCCGATCGGTTCACGCGCCGTCACCTGAGCCCCGATCGTTCCACGCGCCGTCTCCGAGCCCCGATCGGTCTACGCGCCGTCTCCTAAGCCCCGATCGGTCCACGCGCCTTCTCCTCATCCCCGATCGGTCCACGCGCCGTCTCGGAGCGCCGATTGGTTCACGCGCCGTCTCCTGAACCCCGATACGTCCACACACAGTCGCCGAGCCCCGATCGTTCCACGTGCCGTCTCCGAGCCCCGGTTGGTGCACGCGCCGTCTCCTGAGCACCGATCGTTCCACACGCCGCCTCCTAAGGTCCGATCTGTCCAGGCGTCGTCTCCTAAGCCCCGACCGGTCCACGCGCCGTCTCCTGAGCCCCGTTCGGCCCACGTACCGTCTCCTAGCCCCGATCGGTTCACGCATCGTCTCCTAAGCCCCGATCGGTTAACGAGCGGCCTCCTGAGCCCCGATCGGTCCACGCGCCGTCACCGAGCCGCGATCGGTCCACGCGCGACCTCCTGAGCCCCGGTTGGTTTACGCACCGTCTCCTGATCCCCATCGGTCCACGCGGCGCCTCCGGAGCCCCGATCGGTCCAGGCGTGGCCTCCTGAGCCTCGATCGGTCCACGCGCGGCCTCCTGAGCCCCGGTCGGTTCACGCGCCGTATCCGAGCCCCGATCGGTCCACGTATCGTCTCCTAAGCCCCGATCGGTTAACATGCCGTCTCCGAGCCCCGATCGGTCCACCGCCGTCTCCTGAGCCCCGATCCGTCCACGGCCCATCTCCTGCTCCCCAATCGGTCCACGCGCCGCCTCCGGAGCCCGGATCGATCCACGCGAATCTCCTGAGCTCCGGTCCGTCCACGCGCCGTCTCCTGAGCCCCGGTCGGTCCTCGCGCCGTCTCCGAGCCCCGATCGGTCCACGCATCGTCTCCTGAGCCCCGATCCCTCCACACGCCGCTTCTAGAGCCCCGATCGGTGCACGCGTCGTCTCCTGATCTCCGGTCGATCTACGCGCCGTCTCCTAAGCCCCGATCGGTCCACGCGCCTTCTCCTAAGCCCCGATCGGTCCAGGCACCGCTTCCTGAGCCCCGATCGGTCCACGCGCCGTCTCCGAGCGCCGATCATTTCACGCGCCGTCTCCTGAGCCCCGATCGTTCCACGCGCCGTCTCCGAGCCCCGATCGGTCCACGCGCCGTCGCGGAGCCCCGATCGGTCCAGGCGTGGCCTCCTGAGCCTCGATCGGTCCACGCGCGGCCTCCTGAACCCCGGTCGGATCACGCGCCGTCTCCGAGCCCCGATCGATCCACGCGTCGTCTTCCAAGCCCAGATGCCTCCTCGCGCCGTCTCCGAGCCACGATCGGTCCAGGCGCTGCTTCCTGAGCCCCAATCGGTCCACGCATTGTCTCCTAAGCCCCGATCGGTCCACGCGCCGTCTCCGAGCCCCGATCGGTTCACGCATCGTCACCTAAGCCCCGATCGGTCCACGCGTCGTCACCGAGCCATGATCGGTCCACGCGCGGCTCCTGAGCCCCCATCGGTCCACGCGCCGTCTCCCAGCCCCGATCGGTCCACGCGCCGTCTCCTGAGCCCCGATCGGTCCACGCGTCGTTTCCTAAGCCCCGATCCACTCAAGCGCCGTCGCCTGAGCCCCGATCGGTTCACGCGTCGTTCCCTAAGCCCTGATCCATCCACGGCGCCGTCTCCTGAGCCCCGATCGGTGCACGCATCGTCTCCTAAGCCCCGATACGTCCACGCGTCGTCTCCGAGCCACGATCGGTCCAGCCGCCGCTTCCTAAGCCCCGATCGGTCCACGCGCCGTCTCCTAACCCCCGATCGGTCCACGCGCCGTCTCCGAGCCCCGATCGGTCCACGCGTCGTCCACTAAGCCCCGATCGGTCCACGCATCGTCTCCTAAGCCCCAGACGGTCCACGCGCCGTCTCCGAACCCCGATCGGTCGACGCGCCGTCTCCGAACGCCGATCGGTTCACGCGCCGTCTCCTGAGCCCCGATCGGTCCACGCGTCGTTCCCTAAGCCCCGATCCATCCACGCGCAGTCTCCCGAGCCCCAATCGGTCCACGTGCCGTCTCCTGAGCCCCGATCGGTCCACGCGCCGTCTCCTGAGCCCCGATCGGTCCACGCGTCGTCTCCTAAGCCCCGTTCGGTCCACGCGCCGTCTCCTAAGCCCCAATCTGTCCACGACCCGTCTCCGGGCCCCGATCGGTGCAGGCGCCGTCTCCTAAGCCCCGATCGGTCCACGCCCCGTCGCCGAGCGCCGATCGATTCACTCGCCGTCTCCTGAGACCCGATCCGTCGACGCGCTGGCGCCGAGCCGCGATCGGTCCACGCGCGGCCTCCTGAGCCCCAATCGGTCCACGCGCCGTCTCCGGAGCCCCGATCGATCCACGCGAATCTCCTGAGCTCCGATCGGTCCACGTGTCGTTCCCTAAGCCCCGTTCCATCCACGCGCAGTCTCCCGAGCCCCAATCGGTCCACGCGCCGTCTCCTGAGCCCCAATCGGTCCACGCGCCGTCTCCTGAGCCCCGATCCGTCCACGCGTCGTCTCCTAAGACCCGATACGTCCACACGCCGTCTCCGAGCCCCGATGGGTCCACGCGTCGCCTCCTGAGCCCCGATCGATCCACGCGAGTCTCCTGAGCCCCGCTCGGTCCACGCGCCGTCTCCTGAGCCCCGATGCGTCGACGCGTCTTCTCCTGAGCCCCGATCAATTGACGCGTCTTCTCCTGAGCCCCGATCGCTCCTCGCGCCGTCGCCTGCGCCCTGCTCGGTCCATGCGTCGTCTTCTTAGGCCCGATGCCTCCACGCGCCCTCTCCGAGCCACGATCGGTCTAGGCGCCGCTTCCTGAGCCCCGATCGGTCCACGCGTCGTCTCCTAAGCCCCGATCGGTCCACGCGTCGTCTCCTAAGCCCCGATGCGTCGACGCGTCGTCTCCTGAGCCCCGATCAATTGACGCGTCTTCTCCTGAGCCCCGATCGCTCCTCGCGCCGTCTCCTGAGCCCCGCTCGGTCCATGCGTCGTTTTCTTAGGCCCGATGCCTCCACGCGCCGTCTCCGAGCCACGATCGGTTCAGGCGCCGCTTCCTGAGCCCCGATCGGTCCACGCGCCGTCTCCTAAGCCCCAATCGGTCCACGCGTCGTCTCCTACGCCCCGATCGGTCCACGCGTCGTCTCCGGAGCCCCATCCGTCTACGCGGCGCCTCCGCAGCCCCGATTGATCTACGCGAATCTCCTGAGCCCCGGTTGGTCCGCGCGCCCTCTCCTGAGCCCCGATCGGTCGACGCGTCGTCTCCTGAGCCCCGATCGATCCACGCGTCGTCACCTGAGCCCTGATCGCTCCACGCGCCGTTTCCTGAGCCCCGATCGGTCCACGCATCGTCTCCGAGCACCGATCGGTCCACGCGCCGTTTTCTGAGCACCGTTCGGTCCATGCGTCGTCTTCAAAGCCCCGATGCCTACACGCGCCGTCTCCGAGCCACGATCGGTCCGTGCGCCGCTGCCAGAGCCCCGATCGGTCCACGCGTCGTCTCCTGATCTCCGATCGGTCCACGCGCTGTCTCCTAAGCTCCGATCGTTCCGCGCGCCGTCTCCCAGCCCCGATCGGTCCACGCGCCGTCTCCTGAGCCCCGATCGGTCCACGCGCCGTCTCCCAGCCCCGATCGGTCCACGCGCCGTCTCCTGAGCCCCGATCGGTCCACGCGTCGTTTCCTAAGCCCCGATCCACTCAAGCGCCGTCGCCTGAGCCCCGATCGGTTCACGCGTCGTTCCCTAAGCCCTGATCCATCCACGGCGCCGTCTCCTGAGCCCCGATCGGTGCACGCATCGTCTCCTAAGCCCCGATACGTCCACGCGTCGTCTCCGAGCCACGATCGGTCCAGCCGCCGCTTCCTAAGCCCCGATCGGTCCACGCGCCGTCTCCGAACGCCGATCGGTTCACGCGCCGTCTCCTGAGCCCCGATTGCTCCACGCGCCTTCTCCTAATCCCCATTCGTTCTACGCGCCGTCTCCGAGCCCCGATCGGTCCACGCGCCGTCTCCTGAGCCCCGATCGGTCCACGCGTCGTTCCCTAAGCCCCGATCCATCCACGCGCAGTCTCCCGAGCCCCAATCGGTCCACGCGCCGTCTCCTGAGCCCCGATCGGTCCACGCGCCGTCTCCTGAGCCCCGATCGGTCCACGCGTCGTCTCCTAAGCCCCGTTCGGTCCACGCGCCGTCTCCTAAGCCCCAATCTGTCCACGACCCGTCTCCGGGCCCCGATCGGTGCACGCGCCGTCTCCTAAGCCCCGTTCGGTCCACGCCCCGTCGCCGAGCACCGATCGGTTCACTCGCCGTCTCCTGAGACCCGATCCGTCCACGCGCTGGCGCCGAGCCGCGATCGGTCCACGCGCGGCCTCCTGAGCCCCAATCGGTCCACGCGCCGTCTCCCGAGCCCCGATCGGTCCACGCACCATCTCCTGCTGCCCAATCGGTCCATGCGCCGCCTCCGGAGCCCCGATGGATCCACGCGAATCTCCTGAGCTCCGATCGGTCCACGTGTCGTTCCCTAAGCCCCGTTCCATCCACGCGCAGTCTCCCGAGCCCCAATCGGTCCACGCGCCGTCTCCTGAGTCCCGATCGGTCCACGCGCCGTCTCCTGAGCCCCGATCGGTCCACGCGTCGTTCCCTAAACTTCGATCCATCCACGCGCAGTCTCCCGAGCCCCAATCGGTCCACGCGCCGTCTCCTGAGCCCCGATCGGTCCACGTGCCGTCTCCTGAGCCCCGATCGGTCCACGCGTCGTCTCTTAAGCCACGATCGGTCCACGCGTCGTTCGCTAAACTTCGATCCATCCACGCGCAGTCTCCCGAGCCCCAATCGGTCCACGCGCCGTCTCCTGAGCCCCGATCGGTCCACGTGCCGTCTCCTGAGCCCCGATAGGTCCACGCGTTGTCTCCTAAGCCACGATCGGTCCATGCGCCTTCTCCTAAGCCCCAATAGGTCCACGCGCCCTCTCCGTGCGCCGATCGGTTATCGCGCGGTCTCCTGAGCCCCGATCGGCCCACGCGCGGCCTCCTGCGCCCCGATCGGTCCACGCGCCGTCTCTTAAGCCCCCAATCGGTCCACGCGGCGTCTCCGTGCGCCGATCATTTCACGCGCCGTTTCCTGAGACCCGATAGTTCCACGCACCGTCTCCGAGCCCCGATCGGTCCACACGCCGTTTCCTGAGCCCCGATCGGTCCATACGTCGTCTTCTAAACCCCGATGCCTCCACGCGCCGTCTCCGAGCCAGATCGGTTCTGGTGCCGCTTCCCGAGCCCCGATCAGTCCGCGCGCCGTCTCCTAAGCCCCGATCGCTCCACGGGCCGTCTCCTGAGCCCCGATTTCTCCACGGGCTGTTTCCTGAGCCCCGATCGTTCCACACGCCGCCCCCTAAGTCTCGATCGGTCCAGGCGTCGTCTCCTAAGCCCCGACCGGCTCACGCGCCGTCTCCTGTGCCCCGATCGATTCACGTGCCGTCTCCTAAGCCCCGATCGGTCCACCCGTCGTCTCTTAAGCCCCAATCGGTCCACGCGCCATCTCCGAGCCCCGATCATTTCACGCGCTGTCTCCTGAGCCCCGGTCGGTCCACGCGCCATTTCCTGAGCCCCGATCGGTCCACGCGTCGTCTTTGAAGCCCAGATGCCTCCTTGCGCCGTCTCCCAACCACGATCGGTGCAGGCGCCGCTTCCTGAGCCCCGATCGGTCCACGCGTTTTCTCCTACGCCCCGATCGGTCCACGCGTCGTCTCCTGAGCCCCGATCGGTCGACGCGTCGTCTCCTGAGCCCCGATCGATCCACGCATCGTCTCCTCAGCCCCGATCGCTCCACGCGCCGTCTCCGAGCGCCGATCGGTGCACGCGCCGTCCCCTGAGCCCCAATCGTTCCACACGCCGCCTCCTAAGCCCCAATCGGTAAAGCCGCCGTCATCAAGCCCCGATCCGTACACGCGTCGTCTCCGAGCCCCGATGGGTCCACGCGCCGTGTCTTAAGCCCTGATCGGTCCACGTGCCGTCTCCGAGCTCCGATGGGTCCACGCGCCGCATCCTGAGCCCCGATCGGACGACGCGTCGTCTCCTGAACCCCGATTGCTCCTAGGCCCGTTTCCTGAGCCCCGATCGGTCCACGCGTCGTCTTCTAAGCCCCGGTCGGTTCACACGCCGTCTCCGAGCCGCGATCGGTCCACGCATCGTCTCCTAAGCCCCGATCGGTCCACGCGTCGTCTCCTAAGCCCCGATCCGTCGACGTGTCGTCTCCTGAGTCCCGATCGATCCACCCGTCTTCTCCTGAGCCCCGACCGCTCCACGCCTCGTCTCCGAGCTCCGATCGGTCCACCCGCCGTTTCCCAGGCCCGATCGGTGCAGGCGCCGCTTCCTGAGCCCCGATCGGTCCACGCGCAGTCTCCTGAGCCCCGATCGTTCCACGCATCGCCTCCTGAGCACCGGACGGTCCAGGCGCCGTCTCCGAACCCCGATCGGTCGACGCGCCATCTCCGAGCCCCGATCGGTCCACGCGCCGTCGCCGAACCCCAATTGGTCCACGCGCAACCGCCTGAGCCCCAGTCAGTTCACGCGCGGTCGCCGAACCCCGATCGGTCCACGCGTCGTCTCCGAGCCCCGATCGGTCCACGCGCCGTCTCCTGAGCCCCGATCGGCCCACGCGCGGCCTCCTGAGCCCCGATCGGTCCACGCACCGTCACCGAGCCGCGATCGGTTCACGCGCGGCCTCCTAAGCCCCGATCGGTCCACGCGCCGTCGCCGAACCCCAATTGGTCCACGCGAAACCGCCTGAGCCCCAGTCGGTCGACGCGTCGTCTCCGGGCCCCAATTGGTCCCCGCGCAACCGCCTGAGCCCCAGTCAGTTCACACGCGGTCGCCGAACCCCGATCGGTCCACGCGTCGTCTCCGAGCCCCGATCGGTCCACGCGCCGTCTCCTAAGCCCCGATCGGTCCACGCGTCGTCTCCTAAGCCCCGATCCGTCGACGTGTCGTCTCCTGAGTCCCGATCGATCCACGCATCGCCTCCTGAGCACCGGACGGTCCAGGCGCCGTCTCCGAACCCCGATCGGTCGACGCGCCATCTCCGAGCCCCGATCGGTCCACGCGCCGTCGCCGAACCCCAATTGGTCCACGCGCAACCGCCTGAGCCCCAGTCGGTCCACGCGCCGTTTCCTGAGCCCCGATCGGTCCACGCGTCGTCTACTAAGCCCCGATCGGTCCACGCGCCGTCTCCGAGCCCCGATCGGTCCGCGCACCGTCTCCTGATCCCCATCGCTCCACGCGGCGTCTCCGGACCCCCGATCGATCCACGCGAGTCTCCTGAGCCCCAGTCCGTCCACGCGCCGTCTCCGAGCCCCCATCGGTCCACGCGTTGTCTCCTAAGCCCCGATCGGTCCACGCGCCGTCTCCGAGCCCCGATCGGTTCACGCATCGTCTCCTAAGCCCCGATCGGTTAACGTGCCGTCTCCGAGCGCCGAGCGGTCCACGCGCCGTCGCCGAACCCCAATTGGTCCACGCGCAACCGCCTGAGTCCCAGGCGGTCCACGCGCTGTCTCCGAGCGCCGATCAGTCCACGCGTCGTCTCCTAGGCCCCGATCGGTCCACGCGCCGTCTCCGAGCCCCGATCGGTCCACGCACCGTGTCCTGATCCCCATCGGTCCACGCGGCGCCTCCGGAGCCCCGATCGATCTACGCGAGGCTTCTGAGCTCCGGACGGTCCAGGCGCCGTCTCCGAACCCCGAGCGGTCCACGCGCCGTCGCCGAACCCCAATTGGTCCACGTGCAACCGCCTGAGCCCCAGTCGGTCCACGCGCCGTTTCCTGAGCCCCGATCGGTCCACGCGCCGTCTCCTGAGCCCCGATCGGTCCACGCGTCGTCTCCTAAGCCCCGATCGGTCCACGCGTCGTCTCCTAAGCCCCGATCGGTCCACGCGCCGTCTCCGAGCCCCGATCGGTCCGCGCACCGTCTCATGATCCCCATCGCTCCACGCGGCGTCTCCGGACCCCCGATCGATCCACGCGAGTCTCCTGAGCCCCAGTCCGTCCACGCGCCGTCTCCGAGCCCCCATCGGTCCACGCGTTGTCTCCTAAGCCCCGATCGGTCCACGCGCCGTCTCCGAGCCCCGATCGGTTCACGCATCGTCTCCTAAGCCCCGATCGGTTAACGTGCCGTCTCCGAGCGCCGAGCGGTCCACGCGCCGTCGTCGAACCCCAATTGGTCCACGCGCAACCGCCTGAGTCCCAGGCGGTCCACGCGCGGTCTCCGAGCCCCGATCGGTCCACGCGCCGTCGCCGAGCCATGATCGGTCCACGCGCGGCCTCCTGAGCCCCAATCGGTCCACAGGCCGTCGCCGATCCACGATCGATACGTGCGCCGTTTCCAGAGCCCTATCGGTCCACGCATCGTCTCCTCATCTCCGATCGGTCCACGCGCCGTCTCCTAAGCCCCGATCGGTCCACGCGCTGTCTCCGAGCGCCGATCGGTTCACGCGCCGTCTCCTGAGCCCCGATCATTCCACGCGCCGTCTCCGAGCCCCGATCGGTCCGCGCGTCGTCTCCTGAGCCTCGATCGCTCCACGCGCCGTTTTCTGAGCACCGTTCGGTCCACGCGTCGTCTTCAAAGCCCCGATGCCTCCATGCGCCGTCTCCGAGCCACGATCGGTCCGTGCTCCGCTTCCAGAGCACTATCAGTCCACGCATCGTCTCCTCATCTCCGATCGGTCCACGCGCCGTCTCCTAAGCCCCGATCGGTCCACGTGCTGTCTCCGAGCGCCGATCGGTTCACGCGCCGTCTCCTGAGCCCCGATCGGTCCACGCGCTGTCTCCGAGCGCCGATCGGTTCACGCGCCGTCTCCTGAGCCCCGATCATTCCACGCGCCGTCTCCGAGCCCCGATCGGTCCACGCGCCGTCTCCTGAGCCCAGGTCGGTTCACGCGCCGTCTCCGAGCCCCGATCGATCCACGCGTCTTCTTGTAAACCCAGATGCCTCCTCGCATCGTCTCCTAAGCCCCCATCGGTTAACGCGCCGTCTCCGAGCCCCGATCGGTCCACGCGCCGTCGCCGAGCCCCGATCGGTCCAGGCGTATCCTCCTGAGCCCCGGTCGGTCCACACGGCGTCTCCGAGCCCCGATCGGTCCACGCTTCGTCTCCTGAGCCCGGATCGTTCCACGCGTCGTCTCCTGATTCCCGATCCTTAAACGCGTCGTCTCCGAGCACCGATCGGTCGACGCGCCGTCTCAGAGCGCCGATCATTTCACGCCCCGTCACCTGAGCCCCGATCGGTCCTCGCGTCGGCTCCTAAGCCTCTATCGGTCCACGCGCGGCCTGCTTAGCCCCGGTCGGTCCACGCGCCGTCTCCGAGCCCCGATCGGTCCACGAATCGTCTCCTAAGCCCCGATCGGTCCACGCGCCTTCTCCTAAGCCCCGATCGATCCACGCGCCGTCTCCGAGCGCCGATCGGTTCACGCGCCGTCTCCTGTGCTCCGATCGTTCCACGCGTCGTATCCGAACCCCGATCGGTCCACGCGCCGGCGCCGAGCCATGATCGGTCCACGCGCGGCCTCCTGAGCCCCGGTTGCTTCACGCGCGGTATCCGAGCCCCCATCGGTCCACGCGTCGTCTCCGAGCCCCGATCGGTCCACGCGCCGTCTCCGAGCGCCGGTCGGTTCACGCGCCGTCTCCTGAGCCCCGATCGTTCCCCGCACCATCTCCGAGCCCCGATCGATCCACGCGCCGTCTCCTAAGCCTCGATCGGTCCACGCGCCTTCTCCTAAGCCCCGAACGGTCCACGTGCCGTCTCCGAGCCTCGACCGGTCCACGCGCCGTCTCCTGAGCCCCGATCGTTCCACGCGCCGTCTCCTAAGCCGCGATCCGTCCACGCGTCGTCTCCGAGCCCCGATCGGTCCACGCGCCGTCGCCGAACCCCGATCGGTCCAGGCGTATCCTCCTGAGCCCCGATCGGTCCACGCGCCGTCTCCGTGCGCCGATCGGTTCACGCGCCGTCTCCTGAGCCCGGATCGGTCCACGCGCCGTCGCCGAACCCCAATTGGTCCACGCGCAACCGCCTGAGCCCAGGTTGGTCCACGCGCTGTTTCCGAGCCCCGATCGGTCCACGCGTCGTACCCGAACCCCGATCGGTCCACGCGCCGTCGCCGAGCCATGATCGGTCCACGCGTCGTCTCCTAAGCCCCGATCGTTCGACGCGTCGTCTCCTAAGCCCCGATCGGTCAACGCGTCGTCTCCTGAGCCCCAGTTGGTCCACGGGCTGTCTCCGAGCCCCGATCGATCCACGCACCTCCTCCTGAGCTCCGATCGGTCGACGCGCCGACTCCTAAGCCCCGATCGGTCCAAGCGCCTTCTGCTAAGCCCCGATCGGTCCAAGCGCCTTCTGCTAAGCCCCGATCGGTCCACGCGCCGTCTCCGAGCGCCGATCGGTTCACGCGCCGTCACCTGAGCCCCGATCGTTCCACGCGCCGTCTCCGAGCCCCGATCCTTCTACGCGCCCTCTCCTAAGCCCCGATCGGTCCACGCGCCTTCTCCTCATCCCCGATCGGTCCACGCGCCGTCTCGGAGCCCCGATTGATTCACGCGCCGTCTCCTGAGCCCCGATCGCTCCACGCGCAGTCGCCGAGCCTCGATCGGGTCACGCGCGGTCTCCTGAGCCCCGGTCGGTCCACGCGCCGTCGCCGAACCCCGATTGGTCCACGCGCAACCTTCTGAGCCCCAGTCGGTACACGCGCTGTCTCCGAGCCCCGATCGGTCCCCGCATAGTCTCCTAAGCCCCGCTCGGTTAACGCGTCGTCTCGGAGCCCCGATCGGTCCAGGCGCCGTCTCCTGAGCCCCGATCGGTCGACGCGTCCTCTGCTAAACCCCGATCGGTCCACGCGGCGTCTCCGAGCCTCGACCGGTCCACGCGCCGTCGCCGAGACCCGATCGGTCCAGGCGTGGCCTCCTGAGCCCCGGTCGGTCCACGCGCCGTCGCCGAGCCCCGATCGGTCCGCGCATCGTCTCCTAAGCCCCGATCGGTCCACGCGCCGTCTCCGAGCGCCGATCGGTTCACGCGCCTTCTCCTGAGCCCCGATCCGTCCACGCGTCGTCTCCTAAGCCCCGATACGTCCACACGCCGTCTCCGAGCCCCGATGGGTCCACGTGTCGCCTCCTGAGCCCCGATCGATCCACGCGAGTCTCCTGAGCCCCGGTCGGTCCACGCGCCGTCTCCTGAGCCCCGATGCGTCCACGCGTCGTCTCCTAAGCCCCGATGCGTCGACGCGTCGTCTCCTGAGCCCCGATCAATTGACGCGTCTTCTCCTGAGCCCCGATCGTTCCTCGCGCCGTCTCCTGCGCCCCGCTCGGTCCATGCGTCGTCTTCTTAGGCCCGATGCCTCCACGCGCCGTCTCCGAGCCACGATCGGTCTAGGCGCCGCTTCCTGAGCCCCGATCGGTCCACGCGTCGTCTCCTAAGCCCCGAACCGTCCACGCGTCGTCTCCTAAGCCCCGATGCGTCGACGCGTCGTCTCCTGAGCCCCGATCAATTGACGCGTCTTCTCCTGAGCCCCGATCGCTCCTCGCGCCGTCTCCTGCGCCCCGCTCGGTCCATGCGTCGTCTTCTTAGGCCCGATGCCTCCACGCGCCGTCTCCGAGCCACGATCGGTTCAGGCGCCGCTTCCTGAGCCCCGATCGGTCCACGCGCCGTCTCCTAAGCCCCAATCGGTCCACGCGTCGACTCCTACGCCCCGATCGGTCCACGCGTCGTCTCCTAAGCCCCGATCGGTCCACGCCTCGTCCCCGAATCCCCGATCCGTACACGCGTCGTCTCCGAGCCCCGATCTGTCCACGCGCCGTCTCGTGAGGCCCAATCGGACCACGCGCTGTCTCCTGAGCCCCGATAGGTACACGCGTCGTCTCCTATGCCCCGATCGGTCCACACGTCGTCTCCTTAGCCCCGATCGGTTCACGCGCACTCGCCGAGCCCCGATCGGTTCACACGCGGTCTCCTGAGCCCCTGTCGGTCCACGCGCCGTCGCCGAACCCCAATTGGTCCACGCGCAACCTCCTGAGCCCCAGTCGGTCCACGCGCCGTCTCCGAGCCCCGATCCGTCGACGTGTCGCCTCCTGAGCCCCGATCGTTCCACGCGCCGTCTCCTAAGCCCCGATCGGTCCAGGCATCGTCTCCTAAGCCCCGACCGGTCCACGTGCCGTCTCCTGAGCCCCGATCGCTCCACGCGCCGCCTCCTAAGCCCCGATCTGTCCAGGCGTCGTCTCCTAAGCCCCGACCGGTCCACGTGCCGTCTCCTGAGCCCCGTTCGGCCCACGCGCCGTCTCCTTAGCCCCGATCTGTCCACGGGCCGTCTCCGAGCCGC
The DNA here is from genome assembly GCA_946811545.1 of Netelia fuscicornis. Classification (NCBI taxonomy): domain Eukaryota; kingdom Metazoa; phylum Arthropoda; class Insecta; order Hymenoptera; family Ichneumonidae; genus Netelia; species Netelia fuscicornis. The sequence goes on along the minus strand of OX328014.1, from coordinate 28,232,894 downwards.
GATCGGTAAACGAGCCGTCACCAAGCCCCGATCCGTACACGCGTCGTGTCCGAGCCCCGATGGGTCCACGCGCCGTCGCCGACCCTCGATCGGTCCACGCGCGGCCTTCTGAGCCCCGGTCGGTCCACGCGCGGTCTCCGAGCCTCGATCGGTCCACGTACCGTCTCCGAAGCCCCGATCGGTCCACGCGCCATCTCCTGAGCCCCGATCGGTCCACGCATCGTCTCTTAACCCCCGATACGTCCACACGCCGTCTCCGAGCCCCGATCGATGAGCGTGACGCATTCTAAGCCATTGTCCATCCACGCGCCGTCTCCGAGCACCGATCAGTCCACGCGCCGTCTCCTGATCTCCGATCGGTCCACGCGCCGTCTCCTAAGCCCCGCTCGGTCCACGCGCCATCTCCGAGCCCCGATCGGTTCACGTGCCGTCTCGTGAGCCCCGATGGTTCCACGCGCCGTCTCCGAGCCCCGATCGGTCCACGCTCCGTCTCCAGAGCCCGGATCGTTCCACGCGTCGTCTCCTGATCCCCGATCCGTAAACGTGTCGTCTCCGAGCCTCGATCGGTCCACACGCCGTGGCCGATCCCCGATCGGTCCGCGTGCCGCATTCTAAGCCGCGGTCCGTCCACGCCCCGTCTCCGAGCACCGATCGGTCCACGCGCCGTCTCAAAGCGCCGATCATTTCACGCGCTGTCTCCTGAGCCCCGATCGTTCCACGCGCCGTCTCCGAGCGCCGATCGGTTCACGCGCCGTCTCCTGAGCCCCGATCGTTCCACGCACCGTCTCCGAGCTCCGATCGGTCCACGCGCCGTCTCCTAAGCCCCGATCGGTCCAAGCGCCTTCTACTAAGCCCCGATCGGTCCACGCGCCGTCACCGAGCGCCGATCGGTTCACGCGCCGTCACCTGAGCCCCGATCGTTCCACGCCCCGTCTCCGAGCCCCGATCGGTCCACGCGCCGTCTCCTAAGCCCCGATCGGTCCACGCGCCTTCTCCTCATCCCCGATCGGTCCACGCGCCGTCTCGGAGCGCCGATTGGTTCACGCGCCGTCTCCTGAGCCCCGATCGCTCCACGCGCCGTCTCCTGAGCCCCGATCGTTCCACGCGCCTTCTCCTGAGCCACGATCGGTCCACGCGCCGTCTCCGAGCGCCGATCATTTCACGCGCCGTCTCCGAGCTCCGATCGCTCCACGCGCCGTCACCTGAGCCCCGATCGGTCGACACGTCGGCTTCTGAGCCCCGATCGACCCACGCATCATCTCCTGAGCCCCGACCGCTCCACACGCCCTTTCCTGAGCCCCCATCGGTCCACGCATCGTCTCCGAGCACCGATCGGTCCACGCGCCGTCCCCTAAGCCCCGATCGGTCCACGCGCCGTCTCCGAGCGCCGATCGGTTCACGCGCCGTCTCCTGAGCCCCGATCGTTCCACGCGCCGTCTCCGAGCTCCGATCGGCCCACGCGCCGCCTCCTAAGCCGCGATCGGTCAACGCGTCGTCTCCTGAGCCCCGATCGGTCAAGGCGTCGGCTCCAAAGCCCCGATCAGTCCACGCGCCGTCTCCGAGCCCCGATCGGTCCACGCGTCGTCTCCTAAGACCCGATCGGTCCACGCGCCGTCTCCGAGCCCCGATCAGTCCACGCATCGTCTCCTAAGCCCCGATCGGTTAACGCGCCGTCTCCGAGCCCCGATGGTTCCACGCGCCGTCTCCGATCCCCGATCGGTCCGCGTGTCGCATTCTAAGCCGCGGTCCGTCCACGCGCAGTCTGCGAGCACCGATTAGTCCACGCGACGTCTCCTGAGCCCCGATCGGTTCACTCGTCGTCTCCGAGCCCCGATCGGTCCACGCGCCGTCGCCGAGCCGCGATCGGTCCACGCGCGGCCTCCTGACCCCCGGTCGGTTCACGCGTCGTCTCCTGAGCCCCGATCGCTCCACGCGCCGTCTCCGAGCGCCGGTCGGTGCACGCGCGGCCTCCTGAGCACCGGTCGGTCCACGCGCCGTCTCCGAGCCTCGATCGGTCCACGTACCGTCTCCGAAGCCCCGATCGGTCCACGCGCCGTCTCCTGAGCCCCGATCGGTCCACGCGATGTCTCCGAGCCACGATCGGTCCGTGCGCCGCTTCCAGAGCCCCGATCGGTCCACGCGTCATCTCCTGATCTCCGATCGGTTCACGCGCCGTCTCCTAAGCCCCGATCGGTCCACGCGCCGTCTCCGAGCCTTGATCGGTTCACGTGCCGTCTCGTGAGCCCCGATCGGTCCGCGCGCCGTCTCCTGAGCCCCGGTGGGTCCACGCGCCGCCTCCTGAGCCCCGATCGGTCCACGCGTCGTCTCCGAGCCCCGATCGGTCCACGCGCCGTCGCCGAGCCGCGATCGGTCCACGCGCGGTCTCCTAAGCCCCGATCGGTCCACGTGCTGTCTCCGAGCGCCGATCGGTTCACGCGCCGTCTCCTGAGCCCCGATCGGTCCACGCGCTGTCTCCGAGCGCCGATCGGTTCACGCGCCGTCTCCTGAGCCCCGATCATTCCACGCGCCGTCTCCGAGCCCCGATCGGTCCACGCGCCGTCTCCTGAGCCCAGGTCGGTTCACGCGCCGTCTCCGAGCCCCGATCGATCCACGCGTCTTCTTGTAAACCCAGATGCCTCCTCGCATCGTCTCCTAAGCCCCCATCGGTTAACGCGCCGTCTCCGAGCCCCGATCGGTCCACGCGCCGTCGCCGAGCCCCGATCGGTCCAGGCGTATCCTCCTGAGCCCCGGTCGGTCCACACGGCGTCTCCGAGCCCCGATCGGTCCACGCTTCGTCTCCTGAGCCCGGATCGTTCCACGCGTCGTCTCCTGATTCCCGATCCTTAAACGCGTCGTCTCCGAGCACCGATCGGTCGACGCGCCGTCTCAGAGCGCCGATCATTTCACGCCCCGTCACCTGAGCCCCGATCGGTCCTCGCGTCGGCTCCTAAGCCTCTATCGGTCCACGCGCGGCCTGCTTAGCCCCGGTCGGTCCACGCGCCGTCTCCGAGCCCCGATCGGTCCACGAATCGTCTCCTAAGCCCCGATCGGTCCACGCGCCTTCTCCTAAGCCCCGATCGATCCACGCGCCGTCTCCGAGCGCCGATCGGTTCACGCGCCGTCTCCTGTGCTCCGATCGTTCCACGCGTCGTATCCGAACCCCGATCGGTCCACGCGCCGGCGCCGAGCCATGATCGGTCCACGCGCGGCCTCCTGAGCCCCGGTTGCTTCACGCGCGGTATCCGAGCCCCCATCGGTCCACGCGTCGTCTCCGAGCCCCGATCGGTCCACGCGCCGTCTCCGAGCGCCGGTCGGTTCACGCGCCGTCTCCTGAGCCCCGATCGTTCCCCGCACCATCTCCGAGCCCCGATCGATCCACGCGCCGTCTCCTAAGCCTCGATCGGTCCACGCGCCTTCTCCTAAGCCCCGAACGGTCCACGTGCCGTCTCCGAGCCTCGACCGGTCCACGCGCCGTCTCCTGAGCCCCGATCGTTCCACGCGCCGTCTCCTAAGCCGCGATCCGTCCACGCGTCGTCTCCGAGCCCCGATCGGTCCACGCGCCGTCGCCGAACCCCGATCGGTCCAGGCGTATCCTCCTGAGCCCCGATCGGTCCACGCGCCGTCTCCGTGCGCCGATCGGTTCACGCGCCGTCTCCTGAGCCCGGATCGGTCCACGCGCCGTCGCCGAACCCCAATTGGTCCACGCGCAACCGCCTGAGCCCAGGTTGGTCCACGCGCTGTTTCCGAGCCCCGATCGGTCCACGCGTCGTACCCGAACCCCGATCGGTCCACGCGCCGTCGCCGAGCCATGATCGGTCCACGCGTCGTCTCCTAAGCCCCGATCGTTCGACGCGTCGTCTCCTAAGCCCCGATCGGTCAACGCGTCGTCTCCTGAGCCCCAGTTGGTCCACGGGCTGTCTCCGAGCCCCGATCGATCCACGCACCTCCTCCTGAGCTCCGATCGGTCGACGCGCCGACTCCTAAGCCCCGATCGGTCCAAGCGCCTTCTGCTAAGCCCCGATCGGTCCAAGCGCCTTCTGCTAAGCCCCGATCGGTCCACGCGCCGTCTCCGAGCGCCGATCGGTTCACGCGCCGTCACCTGAGCCCCGATCGTTCCACGCGCCGTCTCCGAGCCCCGATCCTTCTACGCGCCCTCTCCTAAGCCCCGATCGGTCCACGCGCCTTCTCCTCATCCCCGATCGGTCCACGCGCCGTCTCGGAGCCCCGATTGATTCACGCGCCGTCTCCTGAGCCCCGATCGCTCCACGCGCAGTCGCCGAGCCTCGATCGGGTCACGCGCGGTCTCCTGAGCCCCGGTCGGTCCACGCGCCGTCGCCGAACCCCGATTGGTCCACGCGCAACCTTCTGAGCCCCAGTCGGTACACGCGCTGTCTCCGAGCCCCGATCGGTCCCCGCATAGTCTCCTAAGCCCCGCTCGGTTAACGCGTCGTCTCGGAGCCCCGATCGGTCCAGGCGCCGTCTCCTGAGCCCCGATCGGTCGACGCGTCCTCTGCTAAACCCCGATCGGTCCACGCGGCGTCTCCGAGCCTCGACCGGTCCACGCGCCGTCGCCGAGACCCGATCGGTCCAGGCGTGGCCTCCTGAGCCCCGGTCGGTCCACGCGCCGTCGCCGAGCCCCGATCGGTCCGCGCATCGTCTCCTAAGCCCCGATCGGTCCACGCGCCGTCTCCGAGCGCCGATCGGTTCACGCGCCTTCTCCTGAGCCCCGATCCGTCCACGCGTCGTCTCCTAAGCCCCGATACGTCCACACGCCGTCTCCGAGCCCCGATGGGTCCACGTGTCGCCTCCTGAGCCCCGATCGATCCACGCGAGTCTCCTGAGCCCCGGTCGGTCCACGCGCCGTCTCCTGAGCCCCGATGCGTCCACGCGTCGTCTCCTAAGCCCCGATGCGTCGACGCGTCGTCTCCTGAGCCCCGATCAATTGACGCGTCTTCTCCTGAGCCCCGATCGTTCCTCGCGCCGTCTCCTGCGCCCCGCTCGGTCCATGCGTCGTCTTCTTAGGCCCGATGCCTCCACGCGCCGTCTCCGAGCCACGATCGGTCTAGGCGCCGCTTCCTGAGCACCGATCGGTCCACGCGTCGTCTCCTAAGCCCCGAACCGTCCACGCGTCGTCTCCTAAGCCCCGATGCGTCGACGCGTCGTCTCCTGAGCCCCGATCAATTGACGCGTCTTCTCCTGAGCCCCGATCGCTCCTCGCGCCGTCTCCTGCGCCCCGCTCGGTCCATGCGTCGTCTTCTTAGGCCCGATGCCTCCACGCGCCGTCTCCGAGCCACGATCGGTTCAGGCGCCGCTTCCTGAGCCCCGATCGGTCCACGCGCCGTCTCCTAAGCCCCAATCGGTCCACGCGTCGACTCCTACGCCCCGATCGGTCCACGCGTCGTCTCCTAAGCCCCGATCGGTCCACGCCTCGTCCCCGAATCCCCGATCCGTACACGCGTCGTCTCCGAGCCCCGATCTGTCCACGCGCCGTCTCGTGAGGCCCAATCGGACCACGCGCTGTCTCCTGAGCCCCGATAGGTACACGCGTCGTCTCCTATGCCCCGATCGGTCCACACGTCGTCTCCTTAGCCCCGATCGGTTCACGCGCACTCGCCGAGCCCCGATCGGTTCACACGCGGTCTCCTGAGCCCCTGTCGGTCCACGCGCCGTCGCCGAACCCCAATTGGTCCACGCGCAACCTCCTGAGCCCCAGTCGGTCCACGCGCCGTCTCCGAGCCCCGATCCGTCGACGTGTCGCCGCCTGAGCCCCGATCGTTCCACGCGCCGTCTCCTAAGCCCCGATCGGTCCAGGCATCGTCTCCTAAGCCCCGACCGGTCCACGTGCCGTCTCCTGAGCCCCGATCGCTCCACGCGCCGCCTCCTAAGCCCCGATCTGTCCAGGCGTCGTCTCCTAAGCCCCGACCGGTCCACGTGCCGTCTCCTGAGCCCCGTTCGGCCCACGCGCCGTCTCCTTAGCCCCGATCTGTCCACGGGCCGTCTCCGAGCCGCGATCGGTAAACGAGCCGTCACCAAGCCCCGATCCGTACACGCGTCGTGTCCGAGCCCCGATGGGTCCACGCGCCGTCGCCGACCCTCGATCGGTCCACGCGCGGCCTTCTGAGCCCCGGTCGGTCCACGCGCCGTCTCCGAGCCTCGATCGGTCCACGTACCGTCTCCGAAGCCCCGATCGGTCCACGCGCCATCTCCTGAGCCCCGATCGGTCCACGCATCGTCTCTTAACCCCCGATACGTCCACACGCCGTCTCCGAGCCCCGATCGATGAGCGTGACGCATTCTAAGCCATTGTCCATCCACGCGCCGTCTCCGAGCACCGATCAGTCCACGCGCCGTCTCCTGATCTCCGATCGGTCCACGCGCCGTCTCCTAAGCCCCGCTCGGTCCACGCGCCATCTCCGAGCCCCGATCGGTTCACGTGCCGTCTCGTGAGCCCCGATGGTTCCACGCGCCGTCTCCGAGCCCCGATCGGTCCACGCTCCGTCTCCAGAGCCCGGATCGTTCCACGCGTCGTCTCCTGATCCCCGATCCGTAAACGTGTCGTCTCCGAGCCTCGATCGGTCCACACGCCGTGGCCGATCCCCGATCGGTCCGCGTGCCGCATTCTAAGCCGCGGTCCGTCCACGCCCCGTCTCCGAGCACCGATCGGTCCACGCGCCGTCTCAAAGCGCCGATCATTTCACGCGCTGTCTCCTGAGCCCCGATCGTTCCACGCGCCGTCTCCGAGCGCCGATCGGTTCACGCGCCGTCTCCTGAGCCCCGATCGTTCCACGCACCGTCTCCGAGCTCCGATCGGTCCACGCGCCGTCTCCTAAGCCCCGATCGGTCCAAGCGCCTTCTACTAAGCCCCGATCGGTCCACGCGCCGTCACCGAGCGCCGATCGGTTCACGCGCCGTCACCTGAGCCCCGATCGTTCCACGCCCCGTCTCCGAGCCCCGATCGGTCCACGCGCCGTCTCCTAAGCCCCGATCGGTCCACGCGCCTTCTCCTCATCCCCGATCGGTCCACGCGCCGTCTCGGAGCGCCGATTGGTTCACGCGCCGTCTCCTGAGCCCCGATCGCTCCACGCGCCGTCTCCTGAGCCCCGATCGTACCACGCGCCTTCTCCTGAGCCACGATCGGTCCACGCGCCGTCTCCGAGCGCCGATCATTTCACGCGTCGTCTCCGAGCTCCGATCGCTCCACGCGCCGTCACCTGAGCCCCGATCGGTCGACACGTCGGCTTCTGAGCCCCGATCGACCCACGCATCATCTCCTGAGCCCCGACCGCTCCACACGCCCTTTCCTGAGCCCCCATCGGTCCACGCATCGTCTCCGAGCACCGATCGGTCCACGCGCCGTCCCCTAAGCCCCGATCGGTCCACGCGCCGTCTCCGAGCGCCGATCGGTTCACGCGCCGTCTCCTGAGCCCCGATCGTTCCACGCGCCGTCTCCGAGCTCCGATCGGCCCACGCGCCGCCTCCTAAGCCGCGATCGGTCAACGCGTCGTCTCCTGAGCCCCGATCGGTCAAGGCGTCGGCTCCAAAGCCCCGATCAGTCCACGCGCCGTCTCCGAGCCCCGATCGGTCCACGCGTCGTCTCCTAAGACCCGATCGGTCCACGCGCCGTCTCCGAGCCCCGATCAGTCCACGCATCGTCTCCTAAGCCCCGATCGGTTAACGCGCCGTCTCCGAGCCCCGATGGTTCCACGCGCCGTCTCCGATCCCCGATCGGTCCGCGTGTCGCATTCTAAGCCGCGGTCCGTCCACGCGCAGTCTGCGAGCACCGATTAGTCCACGCGACGTCTCCTGAGCCCCGATCGGTTCACTCGTCGTCTCCGAGCCCCGATCGGTCCACGCGCCGTCGCCGAGCCGCGATCGGTCCACGCGCGGCCTCCTGACCCCCGGTCGGTTCACGCGTCGTCTCCTGAGCCCCGATCGCTCCACGCGCCGTCTCCGAGCGCCGGTCGGTGCACGCGCGGCCTCCTGAGCACCGGTCGGTCCACGCGCCGTCTCCGAGCCTCGATCGGTCCACGTACCGTCTCCGAAGCCCCGATCGGTCCACGCGCCGTCTCCTGAGCCCCGATCGGTCCACGCGATGTCTCCGAGCCACGATCGGTCCGTGCGCCGCTTCCAGAGCCCCGATCGGTCCACGCGTCATCTCCTGATCTCCGATCGGTTCACGCGCCGTCTCCTAAGCCCCGATCGGTCCACGCGCCGTCTCCGAGCCTTGATCGGTTCACGTGCCGTCTCGTGAGCCCCGATCGGTCCGCGCGCCGTCTCCTGAGCCCCGGTGGGTCCACGCGCCGCCTCCTGAGCCCCGATCGGTCCACGCGTCGTCTCCGAGCCCCGATCGGTCCACGCGCCGTCGCCGAGCCGCGATCGGTCCACGCGCGGTCTCCTGAGCCCCGGTCGGTTCACGCGCCGTCTCCTGAGCCCCGATCGGTCCACGCGTCGTTCCCTAAGCCCCGATCAATCCACGCGCAGTCTCCAGAGCCGCGATCGGTCCACGCATCCCCTCCTGAGCCCCGGACGGTCCACGCGCCGTCACCGAACCCCGATCGGTCGACTCGCCGTCTTCGAGCGCCGATCGGTTAACGCGCCGTCTCCGCGCCCCGACACAGTCCACGCGCTCTCTCCTGAGCCCCGACCGGTCCACGCGTCGTCTCCTAAGCCCCGATCGGTCCACGCACCGTCTCCGAGCCCCGCTCCGTCCACGCGCAGTCGCCGAGCCCCGATCGGTTCACGCGCGGTCTCCTGAGCCCCAGTCGGTACACGCGCTGTCTCCCAGCCCCGATCGGTCCACGCGCCGTCTCCTGAGCCCCGATCGTCCAACGTGCCGTCTCCGAGCACCGATCGGTCCACGCGTCGTGTCCGAGCTCCGATCGGTCCATACGCCGTTTCCTGAGCCCCGATCGGTCCATGCGTCGTCTTCTTAGCCCCGATGCCTCCACGCGCCGTCTCCGAGCCACGATCGGTCCAGGCGCCGCTTCCTGAGCCCCGATCGGTCCACGCGCCGTATCCTAAGCCCCGATCGGTCCACGGGCCGTCTTTGAGCGCCGATAAGTTCAAGCGCCGTCTCCTGAGCCCCGATCGTTCCACGCGGCGTCTCCGAGCCCCGATCGATCCACGCGCCGTCTCCTGAGTCCCGAACGGTCGACGCGTCGTCTTCTGAGCCTCGATCGCTCCTCGCGCCGTCTCCTGAACCCCGCTCGGTCCATGCGTCGTCTTCTTAGCCCGGATGCCTCCACGCGCCGTCTCCGAGCCACGATCGGTCCAGGCGCCGTCTCCGGAGCCCCGATCGGTCCACGCGTCGTCTCCTAAGCCCCGATTCGTCCACGCGACGTCTCCGGGCGCCGATGATTTCACGCGCCGTCTCCTGAGACCCGATCGTTCCACGCGCCGTCTCCGAGCCCCGATCAATCCACGCGCCGCCTCCTGAGCCCCGATCGGTCCACGCGCCGTCGCCGAACCCCAATTGGTCCACGCGCAACCGCCTGAGCCCCAGTCGGTCCACGCACTGTGCGAGCCCCGATCGGTCCACGCGCCGTCTTCGAGCGCCGATCGGTCCACGCAACGTCTCCTATGCCCCAATCGGTTAACGCGCCGTCTCCTGAGCCCCGATCGTTCTACGCACCGTCTCCGAGCCCCGATCCGTCCACGCGCAGTCGCCGAGCCCCGATCGGTTCACGCGCGGTCTCCTGAGCCCCAGTCGGTACACGCGCTGTCTCCGAGCCCCGATCGGTCCACGCGTCGTCTACTAAGCCCCGGTCGTTCGACGCGTCGTCTCCTAAGCCCCGATCGGTTGACGCGTCGTCTCCTGAGCCCTAGTTGGTCCACGGGCTGTCTCCGAGCCCCGATCGATCCATGCACCGCCTCCTGAGCTCCCATCGGTCGACGCGCCGACTCCTAAGCCCCGATCCGTCCACGCGCCGTCTCCTGAGCCCCGATCGTCCAACGTGCCGTCTCCGAGCACCGATCGGTCCACGCGTCGCCTCCTGAGCCCCGGTCGGTCCACGCGCCATCTCCTGAGCCCCGATCGGTCCACGCGTCGTCTCCTAAGCCCCGATCGGTCCACGCGTCGTCTCCTAAGCCCCGATCCGTCGACGCGTCGTCTCCCGAGCCACGATCAATTGACGCGTCTTCTCCTGAGCCCGATCGCTCCTCGCGCCGTCTCCTGAGCCCCGATCGGTCCACGCGGCGTGTCCGAGCTCCGATCGGTCCATACGCCGTTTCCTGAGCCCCGATCGGTCCAAGCGCCGTATCCTAAGCCCCGATCGGTACACGGGCCGTCTCTGAGCGCCGATAAGTTCAAGCGCCGTCTCCTGAGCCCCGATCGTTCCACGCGGCGTCTCCGAGCCCCGATCGATCCACGCGCCGTCTCCTGAGCCCCGATCGGTCGACGCGCCGTCTCCTGAGCCCTGATGCGTCCACGCGCAGTCGCCGAGCCCCGATCGGTCCACGCGTCGTCTCCTAAGCCCCGATCGTTCGACGCGTCGTCTCCTAAGCCCCGATCGGTCGACGCGTCGTCTCCTGAGCCCCAGTTGGTCCACGGGCTGTCTCCGAGCCCCGATCGATCCACGCACCTCCTCCTGAGCTCCGATCGGTCGTCGCGCCGACTCCTAAGCCCCGATAGGTCCAAGCGCCTTCTGCTAAGCCCCGATCGGTCCAAGCGCCTTCTGCTAAGCCCCGATCGGTCCACGCGCCGTCTCCGAGCGCCGATCAGTTCACGCGCCGTCACCTGAGCCCCGATCGTTCCACGCGCCGTCTCCGAGCCCCGATCGCTCCACGCGCAGTCGCCGAGCCTCGATCGGGTCACGCGCGGTCTCCTGAGCCCCGGTCGGTCCACGCGCCGTCGCCGAACCCCGATTGGTTCACGCGCAACCTTCTGAGCCCCAGTCGGTACACGCGCTGTCTCCGAGCCCCGATCGGTCCCCGCATAGTCTCCTAAGCCCCGCTCGGTTAACGCGTCGTCTCGGAGCCCCGATCGGTCCAGGCGCCGTCTCCTGAGCCCCGATCGGTTCACGCGCCGTTTCCTGAGCCCCGATCGGCCCACGCGTCGTCTTCTAAGCCCAGATGCCCCAAGGCGCCGTCCCCGAGTCACGATCGGTCCAGGCGCCACTCCCTGAGCACCGATCGGTCCACGCGTCGTGTCCTAAGCCCCGATCGGTCTACGCGCCGTGTCCTGAGCCCCGATCGGTCGACGCGTCCTCTGCTAAACCCCGATCGGTCCACGCGGCGTCTCCGAGCCTCGACCGGTCCACGCGCCGTCGCCGAGACCCGATCGGTCCAGGCGTGGCCTCCTGAGCCCCGGTCGGTCCACGCGCCGTCGCCGAGCCCCGATCGGTCCGCGCATCGTCTCCTAAGCCCCGATCGGTCCACGGGCCGTCTCCGAGCGCCGATCGGTTCACGCGCCTTCTCATGAGCCCCGATCCGTCCACGCGTCGACTCCTAAGCCCCGATACGTCCACACGCCGTCTCCGAGCCCCGATGGGTCCACGTGTCGCCTCCTGAGCCCCGATCGATCCACGCGAGTCTCCTGAGCCCCGGTCGGTCCACGCGCCGTCTCCTGAGCCCCGATGCGTCGACGCGTCCTCTCCTGAGCCCCGATCAATTGACGTGTCGCCTCCTGAGCCCCGATCGTTCCACGCGCCGCCTCCTAAGCCCCGATCGGTCCAGGCATCGTCTCCTAAGCCCCGACCGGTCCACGCGCCGTCTCCTGAGCCCCGATCGCTCCACGCGCCGCCTCCTAAGCCCCGATCTGTCCAGGCGTCGTCTCCTAAGCCCCGACCGGTCCACGTGCCGTCTCCTGAGCCCCGTTCGGCCCACGCGCCGTCTCCTAAGCCCCGATCTGTCCACGGGCCGTCTCCGAGCCGCGATCGGTAAACGAGCCGTCACCAAGCCCCGATCCGTACACGCGTCGTCTCCGAGCCCCTATGGGTCCACGCGCCGTCGCCGAGCCTCGATCGGTCCACGCGCGGCCTTCTGAGCCCCGGTCGGTCCACGCGCCGTCCCCGAGCCTCGATCGGTCCACGTACCGTCTCCGAAGCCCCGATCGGTCCACGCGCCATCTCCTGAGCCCCGATCGGTCCACGCATCGTCTCTTTACCCCCGATACGTCCACACGCCGTCTCCGAGCCCCGATCGATCCGCGTGACGCATTCTAAGCCACTGTCCATCCACGCGCCGTCTCCGAGCACCGATCAGTCCACGCGCCGTCTCCTGATCTCCGATCGGTCCACGCGCCGTCTCCGAGCCCCGATCGGTCCACGCTCCGTCTCCAGAGCCCGGATCGTTCCACGCGTCGTCTCCTGATCCCCGATCCGTAAACGCGTCGTCTCCGAGCCTCGATCGGTCCACACGCCGTGTCCGATCCCCGATCGGTCCGCGTGCCGCATTCTAAGCCGCGGTCCGTCCACGCCCCGTCTCCGAGCACCGATCGGTCCACGCGCCGTCTCAAAGCGCCGATCATTTCACGCGCTGTCTTCTGAGCCCCGATCGTTCCACGCGCCGTCTCCGAGCGCCGATCGGTTCACGCGCCGTCTCCTGAGCCCCGATCGTTCCACGCACCGTCTCCGAGCTCCGATCGGTCCACGCGCCGTCTCCTAAGCCCCGATCGGTCCAAGCGCCTTCTACTAAGCCCCGATCGGTCCACGCGCCGTCACCGAGCGCCGATCGGTTCACGCGCCGTCCCCTAAGCCCCGATCGCTCCACGCGCCGTCTCCTGAGCCCCGATCGTTCCACGCGCCTTCTCCTGAGCTCCGATCGGCCCACGCGCCGCCACCTAAGCCGCGATCGGTCGACGCGTCGTCTCCTGAGCCCCGATCGGTCCACGCGTCGGCTCCAAAGCCCCGATCAGTCCACGCGCCGTCTCCGAGCCACGATCGGTCCAGGCGCCGCTTCCTGAGCCCCGATCGGTCCACGCGCCGTATCCTAAGCCCCGATCGGTCCACGGGCCGTCTCTGAGCGCCGATAAGTACAAGCGCCGTCTCCTGAGCCCCGATCGTTCCACGCGGCGTCTCCGAGCCCCGATCGATCCACGCGCCGTCTCCTGAGTCCCGATCGGTCGACGCGTCGTCTTCTGAGCCTCGATCGCTCCTCGCGCCGTCTCCTGAACCCCGCTCGGTCCATGCGTCGTCTTCTTAGCCCGGATGCCTCCACGCGCCGTCTCCGAGCCACGATCGGTCCAGGCGCCGTCTCCGGAGCCCTGATCGGTCCACGCGCAACCGCCTGAGCCCCAGTCGGTCCACGCACTGTGTCCGAGCCCCGATCGGTCCACGCGCCGTCTTCGAGCGCCGATCGGTCCACGCAACGTCTCCTAAGCCCCAATCGGTTAACGCGCCGTCCCCTAAGCCCCGATCGCTCCACGCGCCGTCTCCTGAGCCCCGATCGTTCCACGCGCCTTCTCCTGAGCTCCGATCGGCCCACGCGCCGCCACCTAAGCCGCGATCGGTCGACGCGTCGTCTCCTGAGCCCCGATCGGTCCACGCGTCGGCTCCAAAGCCCCGATCAGTCCACGCGCCGTCTCCGAGCCACGATCGGTCCAGGCGCCGCTTCCTGAGCCCCGATCGGTCCACGCGCCGTATCCTAAGCCCCGATCGGTCCACGGGCCGTCTCTGAGCGCCGATAAGTACAAGCGCCGTCTCCTGAGCCCCGATCGGTCCACGCGTCGTCTCCGAGCTCCGATCGGTCCACGCGCCGTTTCCTGAGCCCCGATCGGTCCATGCGTCGTCTTCTAAGCCCCGATGCCTCCACGCTCCGTCTCCGAGCCACGATCGGTCCTAGCGCCGCTTCGACAGCCCCGATCGGTCTTCGCGCCGTCTCCTAAGGCCCGATCGCTCCACGCACCGTCTCCTCATCCCCGATCGGTTCACGCGCCATCTCCTTAGCCCCGATCGGTCCACGCGCAGTCGCCGAGCCCCGATCGGTTCACGCACCGTCTCCTGAGCCCCGATCCGTCGACGTGTCGCCTGCTGAGCCCCGATCGTTCCACGCGCCGCCTCCTAAGCCTCGATCGGTCCAGGCATCGTCTCCTAAGCCCCGACCGGTCCACGCGCCGTCTCCTGAGCCCCGATCGCTCCACGCGCCGTCTCCTGAGCCCCGATCGGTCCACGCGTCGTCTCCGAGCCACGATCGGTGAAGGCGCCGCTTCCTGAGCCACGATCGATCCACACGTCGTCTTCTTAGCGCAGATGCCTCCTCGCGCCGTCTCCGAACCACGACCGGTCCACGCGCCGTCTCCGAGCCACGATCGGTCCAGGCGCCGCTTCCTGAGCCCCGATCGGTCCACGCGCCGTATCCTAAGCCCCGATCGGTCCACGGGCCGTCTCTGAGCGCCGATAAGTACAAGCGCCGTCTCCTGAGCCCCGATCGTTCCACGCGGCGTCTCCGAGCCCCGATCGATCCACGCGCCGTCTCCTGAGTCCCGATCGGTCGACGCGTCGTCTTCTGAGCCTCGATCGCTCCTCGCGCCGTCTCCTGAACCCCGCTCGGTCCATGCGTCGTCTTCTTAGCCCGGATGCCTCCACGCGCCGTCTCCGAGCCACGATCGGTCCAGGCGCCGTCTCCGGAGCCCTGATCGGTCCACGCGCAACCGCCTGAGCCCCAGTCGGTCCACGCACTGTGTCCGAGCCCCGATCGGTCCACGCGCCGTCTTCGAGCGCCGATCGGTCCACGCAACGTCTCCTAAGCCCCAATCGGTTAACGCGCCGTCTCCTGAGCCCCGATCGTTCTACGCATCGTCTCCGAGCCCCGATCCGTCCACGCGCAGTCGCCGAGCCCCGATCGGTTCACGCGCGGCCTCCTGAGCCCCAGTCGGTACACGCGCTGTCTCCGAGCCCCGATCGGTCCACGCGTCGTCTACTAAGCCCCGATCGTTCGACGCGTCGTCTCCTAAGCCCCGATCGGTTGACGCGTCGTCTCCTGAGCCCCAGTTGGTCCACGGGCTGTCTCCGAGCCCCGATCGACCCACGCACCGCCTCCTGAGCTCCCATCCGTCGACGCGCCGACTCCTAAGCCCCGATCCGTCCACGCCCCGTCTCCAGAGCCCCGATCGTCCAACGTGCCGTCTCCGAGCACCGATCGGTCCACGCGTCGCCTCCTGAGCCCCGGTCGGTCCACGCGCCGTCTCCTGAGCCCCGATCGGTCCACGCGTCGTCTCCTAAGCCCCGATCGGTCCACGCGTCGTCTCCTAAGCCCCGATCCGTCGACGCGTCGTCTCCCGAGCCACGATCAATTGACGCGTCTTCTCCTGAGCCCGATCGCTCCTCGCGCCGTCTCCTGAGCCCCGATCGGTCCTCGCGTCGTGTCCGAGCTCCGATCGGTCCATACGCCGTTTCCTGAGCCCCGATCGGTCCACGCGCCGTATCCTAAGCCCCGATCGGTACACGGGCCGTCTCTGAGCGCCGATAAGTTCAAGCGCCGTCTCCTGAGCCATGATCGGTCCACGCGCGGCCTCCTGAGCCCCGATCGGTCCACGCGCCGCCGCCGAGCCGCGATCGGTCCACGCGCGGCCTCCTGAGCCCCGATCGGTCCACGCGCCGTCACCGAGCCGCGATCGGTCCACGCGCGACCTCCTGAACCCCGGTTGGTTCACGCGCCGTATCCGAGCCCCCATCGGTACACGCGTCGTCTCCGAGCCCCGATCCGTCCACGCGCCGTTGCCGAGCCAGGATCGGTCCACGCGAGGCTCCTGAGCCCCGGTCGGTCCGCGCGCCGTCTCCTGAGCCCCGATCGGTCGACGCGTCGTTTCCTGAGCCCCGATCGATCCACGCGTCGTCTCCTGAGCCCCGATCGCTCCACGCGCCGATTTCTGAGCCCCGATCAATTGACGCCTCTTCTCCTGAGCCCCGATCGCTCCTCGCGCCGTCTCCTGAGCCCCGCTCGGTCCATGCGTCGTCTTCTTAGCCCCGGTGCCTCCACGCGCCGTCTCCGAGCCCCGATCAGTCTAGGCGCCGCTTCCTGAGCCCCGATCGGTCCACGCGCCGTCTCCTAAGCCCCAAACGGTCCACGCGCCGTCCCCTAAGCCCCGATCGGTCCAAGCGGCGTCTCCGAGCCCCGATCGCTCCACGCACCGTCTCCTGATCCCCATCGGTCCACGCGGCGTTTTCTGAGCACCGTTCGGTCCACGCGTCGTCTTCAAAGCCCCGATGCCTCCACGCGCCGTCTCCGAGCCACGATCGGTCCGTGCGCCGCTTCCAGAGCCCCGATCGGTGCACGCGTCTTCTCCTGATCTCCGATCGGTCCACGCGCCGTCTCATAAGTCCCGATCGGTCCACGCGCCGTCTCCGAGCGCCGATCGATTCGCGGGCCGTCTCCGAGCCGCGATCGATAAAGCCGCCGTCATCAAGCCCCAATCCGTACACGCGTCGTCTCCGAGCCCCGATGGGTCCACTCGCCGTCGCCGAGCCTCGATCGGTCCACGCGCGGCCTCCTGAGCCCCGGTCGGTTCACACGCCGTCTCCGAGCCGCGATCGGTCCTCGCATCGTCTCCTAAGCCCCGATCGGTTAACGTGCCGTCTCCAAGCCCCGATCGGTCCACGCGCCGTCTCCTGAGCCCCGATGCGTCCACGCGCAGTCGCCGAGCCCCGATCGGTCCAGGCATCGTCTCCTAAGCCCCGACCGGTCCACGCGCCGTCTCCTGAGCCCCGATTGCTCCACGCGCCGTCTCCTGAGCCCCGATCGGTCCACGCGTCGTCTCCGAGCTCCGATCGGTCCACGCGCCGTTTCCTGAGCCCCGATCGGTCCATGCGTCGTCTTCTAAGCCCCGATGCCTCCACGCTCCGTCTCCGAGCCACGATCGGTCCTAGCGCCGCTTCGACAGCCCCGATCGGTCTTCGCGCCGTCTCCTAAGGCCCGATCGCTCCACGCACCGTCTCCTCATCCCCGATCGGTTCACGCGCCATCTCCTTAGCCCCGATCGGTCCACGCGCAGTCGCCGAGCCCCGATCGGTTCACGCACCGTCTCCTGAGCCCCGATCCGTCGACGTGTCGCCTGCTGAGCCCCGATCGTTCCACGCGCCGCCTCCTAAGCCTCGATCGGTCCAGGCATCGTCTCCTAAGCCCCGACCGGTCCACGCGCCGTCTCCTGAGCCCCGATCGCTCCACGCGCCGTCTCCTGAGCCCCGATCGGTCCACGCGTCGTCTCCGAGCCACGATCGGTGAAGGCGCCGCTTCCTGAGCCACGATCGATCCACACGTCGTCTTCTTAGCGCAGATGCCTCCTCGCGCCGTCTCCGAACCACGATCGGTCCAGGCGCCGCTTCCTGAGCGCCAATCCGTCCACGGATTTTCTCCTAAGCCCCGATAGGTACATGCGTCGTCTCCTAAGCCCCGATCGGTCCACGCGTCGTCCCCGAATCCCCGATCCGTACACGCGTCGTCTCCGAGCCTCGATCGGTCAACGCGCCGTCGCCGAGCCCCGATCGGTCCAGGCGTGGCCTCCTGAGCCCCGGGTGGTCCACGCGCCGTCTCCGAGCCCCGATCGGTCCACGCGTCATCTCCTAAGCCCCGATCGGTCCACACGGCGCCTCCGGAGCCCCGATCGTTCCACGCGCCGTCTCCGAGCCCCGAGCGGTCCACGCGCCGTCTCCTGAGCCCCAATCGCTCCACACGTCGTCTTCTAAGCCCCGATCGGTCCAAGCGCCGTCTCCGAGCGACGATCGGTTCACGCGCCGTCTCCTGAGCCCCGATCGTTCCACCGGTCATCTCCGAGCCCCGATCAGTCAACGAGCGGCCTCCTGAGCCCCGGTCGGTTCACGCGCCGTATCCGACCCCTATCGGTCGAAGTATCGTCTCCTAAGCCCCGATCTTTTAACATGCCGTCTCCGAGCCCCGATCGGTCCACCGCCGTCTCCTGAGCCCCGATCCGTCCACGCGCTGGTGCCGAGCCGTTATCGGTCCACGCGCGGCCTCCTGAACCCCAATCGGTCCACGCGCCGTTTCCTGAGCCTCGATCGGTCCACGCGTCGCTTCCTAAGCCCCATAGGTTCACGCGTCGTTTCCTAACCCCGGACGGTCCACGCATCGTCTCCTAAGTCCCGATCGGTTCACGCAACGTCGCCGAACCCCGATCGGTCCACGGCACATCTCCTGCTCCCCAATCGGTCCACGCGCCGTCTCCGGAGCCCCGATCGATCCACACGAATCTCCTGAGCTTCGGTCGGTCCACGCGCCGTCTCCTGAGCCCCGGTCGGTCCTCGCGCCGTCTCCGAGCCCCGATCGGTCCACGTACCGTCTCCGAAGCCCCGATCGGTGCACACGCCGTATCCTGAGCCCCGATCGGTTCACACGCCGTTTCCTGAGCCCCGATCGGTCCACGCGTCGTCTTCTAAGCCCAGATGCCCCAAGGCGCCGTCTCCGATCCACGATCGGTCCAGGCGCCACTTCCTGAGCACCGATCGGTCCACGCGTCGTGTCCTAAGCCCCGATCGGTCTACGCGCCGTGTCCGAGCCCCGATCGGTCCGCGCACCGTCTCCTGATCCCCATCGCTCCACGCGGCGTCTCCGAACCCCCGATCGATCCACGAGAGTCTCCTGAGCCCCAGTCCGTCCACGCGCCGTCTCCGAGCCCCCATCGGTCCACGCGTTGTCTCCTAAGCCCCGATCGGTCCACGCGCCGTCTCCGATCCCCGATCGATTCACGCATCGTCTCCTAAGCCCCGATCGGTTAACGTGCCGTCTCCGAGCGCCGAGCGTTCCACGCGCCGTCGCCGAACCCCAATTGGTCCACGCGCAACCGCCTGAGTCCCAGTCGGTCCACGCGCCGTCTCCGAGCCCCGATCGGTCCACGCGCCGTCGCCGAGCCATGATCGGTCCACGCGCGGCCTCCTGAGCCCCAATCGGTCCACAGGCCGTCGCCGATCCTCGATCGGTACGTGCGCCGTTTCCAGAGCCCTATCGGTCCACGCATCGTCTCCTCATCTCCGATCGGTCCACGCGCTGTCTCCTAAGCCCCGATCGGTCCACGCGCTGTCTCCGAGCGCCGATCGGTTCACGCGCCGTCTCCTGAGCCCCGATCATACCACGCGCCGTCTCCGAGCCCCGATCGGTCCACGCGTCGTCTCCTGAGGCCCGATCGATCCACTCGTCGTCTTCTTAGCCCAGATGCCTCCTCGCGCCGTCTCCGAGCGCCAATCGGTCCACGCGTCGTCTCCTAAGCCCCGATCGGTCCAAGCTCCGTCTCCGAGCGCCGATCGGTTCACGCGCCGTCTCCTGAGCTCCGATCGTTCCACCCGTCATATCCGAGCCCCATCAGTCGATGCGCGGCCTCCTGAGCCCCGGTCGGTTCACGCGCCGTATCCGAGCCCCGATCGGTTCACGTATCGTCTCCTAAGCCCCGATCGGTTAACATGCCGTCTCCGAGCCCCGATCGGTCCACCGCCGTCTCCTGAGCCCCGATCCGTCCACGGCCCATCTCCTGCTCCCCAATCGGTCCACGCGCCGCCTCCGGAGCCAGGATCGATCCACGCGAATCTCCTGAGCTCCGGTCGGTCCACGCGCCGTCTCCTGAGCCCCGGTCGGTCCTCGCGCCTTCTCCGAGCCCCGATCGGTCCACGTACCGTCTCCGAAGCCCCGATCGGTCCACACGCCGTTTCCTGAGCCCTGATCGGTCCACGCGTCGTCTTCTAAGCCCAGATGCCCCAAGGCGCCGTCCCCGAGTCACGATCGGTCCAGGCGCCACTTCCTGAGCACCGATCGGTCCACGCGTCGTGTCCTAAGCCCCGATCGGTCTACGCGCCGTGTCCTGAGCCCCGATCCTCTGCTAAACCCCGATCTGTCCACGCGGCTTCTCCGAGCCTCGATCGGTCCACGCGCCGTCGCCGAGACCCGATCGGTCCAGGCGTGGCCTCCTGAGCCCCGGTCGGTCTACGCGCCGTCGCCGAGCCCCGATCGGTCCGCGCATCGTCTCCTAAGCCCCGATCGGTCCACGCGCCGTCTCCGAGCGCCGATGGGTGCACGCGTCGCCTCCTGAGCCCCGATCGATCCACGCGAGTCTCCTGAGACCCGGTCGGTCCGCGCGCCGTCTCCTGAGCCCCGATCGGTCGACGCGTCGTTTCCTGAGCCCCGATCGATCCACGCGTCGTCTCCTGAGCCCCGATCGCTCCACGCGCCGATTTCTGAGCCCCGATCAATTGACGCCTCTTCTCCTGAGCCCCGATCGCTCCTCGCGCCGTCTCCTGAGCCCCGCTCGGTCCATGCGTCGTCTTCTTAGCCCCGGTGCCTCCACGCGCCGTCTCCGAGCCCCGATCAGTCTAGGCGCCGCTTCCTGAGCCCCGATCGGTCCACGCGCCGTCTCCTAAGCCCCAAACGGTCCACGCGCCGTCCCCTAAGCCCCGATCGGTCCAAGCGGCGTCTCCGAGCCCCGATCGCTCCACGCACCGTCTCCTGATCCCCATCGGTCCACGCGGCGTTTTCTGAGCACCGTTCGGTCCACGCGTCGTCTTCAAAGCCCCGATGCCTCCACGCGCCGTCTCCGAGCCACGATCGGTCCGTGCGCCGCTTCCAGAGCCCCGATCGGTGCACGCGTCTTCTCCTGATCTCCGATCGGTCCACGCGCCGTCTCATAAGCCCCGATCGGTCCACGCGCCGTCTCCGAGCGCCGATTGATTCGCGGGCCGTCTCCGAGCCGCGATCGATAAAGCCGCCGTCATCAAGCCCCGATCCGTACACGCGTCGTCTCCGAGCCCCGATGGGTCCACTCGCCGTCGCCGAGCCTCGATCGGTCCACGCGCGGCCTCCTGAGCCCCGGTCGGTTCACACGCCGTCTCCGAGCCGCGATCGGTCCTCGCATCGTCTCCTAAGCCCCGATCGGTTAACGTGCCGTCTCCAAGCCCCGATCGGTCCACGCGCCGTCTCCTGAGCCCCGATGCGTCCACGCGCAGTCGCCGAGCCCCGATCGGTCCAGGCATCGTCTCCTAAGCCCCGACCGGTCCACGCGCCGTCTCCTGAGCCCCGATCGCTCCACGCGCCATCTCCTGAGCCCCGATCGGTCCACGCGTCGTCTCCGAGCTCCGATCGGTCCACGCGCCGTTTCCTGAGCCCCGATCGGTCCATGCGTCGTCTTCTAAGCCCCGATGCCTCCACGCTCCGTCTCCGAGCCACGATCGGTCCTAGCGCCGCTTCGACAGCCCCGATCGGTCTTCGCGCCGTCTCCTAAGGCCCGATCGCTCCACGCACCGTCTCCTCATCCCCGATCGGTTCACGCGCCGTCTCCTTAGCCCCGATCGGTCCACGCGCAGTCGCCGAGCCCCGATCGGTTCACGCACCGTCTCCTGAGCCCCGATCCGTCGACGTGTCGCCTGCTGAGCCCCGATCGTTCCACGCGCCGCCTCCTAAGCCTCGATCGGTCCAGGCATCGTCTCCTAAGCCCCGACCGGTCCACGCGCCGTCTCCTGAGCCCCGATCGCTCCACGCGCCGTCTCCTGAGCCCCGATCGGTCCACGCGTCGTCTCCGAGCCACGATCGGTGAAGGCGCCGCTTCCTGAGCCACGATCGATCCACACGTCGTCTTCTTAGCGCAGATGCCTCCTCGCGCCGTCTCCGAACCACGATCGGTCCAGGCGCCGCTTCCTGAGCGCCAATCCGTCCACGGATTTTCTCCTAAGCCCCGATAGGTACATGCGTCGTCTCCTAAGCCCCGATCGGTCCACGCGTCGTCCCCGAATCCCCGATCCGTACACGCGTCGTCTCCGAGCCTCGATCGGTCCACGCGCCGTCTCCGAGCCCCGATCGGTCCACGCGTCATCTCCTAAGCCCCGATCGGTCTACGCGCCGTCTCCGAGCCCTGATCGGTCCACGCACCGTCTCCTGATCCCCATCGGTCCACACGGCGCCTTCGGAGCCCCGATCGTTCCACGCGCCGTCTCCGAGCCCCGAGCGGTCCACGCGCCGTCTCCTGAGCCCCAATCGCTCCACACGTCGTCTTCTAAGCCCCGATCGGTCCAAGCGCCGTCTCCGAGCGACGATCGGTTCACGCGCCGTCTCCTGAGCCCCGATCGTTCCACCGGTCATCTCCGAGCCCCGATCAGTCAACGAGCGGCCTCCTGAGCCCCGGTCGGTTCACGCGCCGTATCCGACCCCTATCGGTCGAAGTATCGTCTCCTAAGCCCCGATCTTTTAACATGCCGTCTCCGAGCCCCGATCGGTCCACCGCCGTCTCCTGAGCCCCGATCCGTCCACGCGCTGGTGCCGAGTCGTTATCGGTCCACGCGCGGCCTCCTGAGCCCCAATCGGTCCACGCGCCGTTTCCTGAGCCTCGATCGGTCCACGCGTCGCTTCCTAAGCCCCATAGATTCACGCGTCGTTTCCTAACCCCGGACGGTCCACGCGTCGTCTCCTAAGTCCCGATCGGTTCACGCAACGTCGCCGAACCCCGATCGGTCCACGGCACATCTCCTGCTCCCCAATCGGTCCACGCGCCGTCTCCGGAGCCCCGATCGATCCACACGAATCTCCTGAGCTCCGGTCGGTCCACGCGCCGTCTCCTGAGCCCCGGTCGGTCCTCGCGCCGTCTCCGAGCCCCGATCGGTCCACGTACCGTCTCCGAAGCCCCGATCGGTGCACACGCCGTATCCTGAGCCCCGATCGGTTCACACGCCGTTTCCTGAGCCCCGATCGGTCCACGCGTCGTCTTCTAAGCCCAGATGCCCCAAGGCGCCGTCTCCGATCCACGATCGGTCCAGGCGCCACTTCCTGAGCACCGATCGGTCCACGCGTCGTGTCCTAAGCCCCGATCGGTCTACGCGCCGTGTCCGAGCCCCGATCGGTCCGCGCACCGTCTCCTGATCCCCATCGCTCCACGCGGCGTCTCCGAA
Source organism: Netelia fuscicornis (assembly GCA_946811545.1). Lineage (NCBI taxonomy): Eukaryota > Metazoa > Arthropoda > Insecta > Hymenoptera > Ichneumonidae > Netelia > Netelia fuscicornis. The sequence continues at coordinate 28,210,086 of OX328014.1, read as the reverse complement.
CCCCCGATCGATCCACGCGAGTCTCCTGAGCCCCAGTCCGTCCACGCGCCGTCTCCGAGCCCCCATCGGTCCACGCGTTGTCTCCTAAGCCCCGATCGGTCCACGCGCCGTCTCCGATCCCCGATCGATTCACGCATCGTCTCCTAAGCCCCGATCGGTTAACGTGCCGTCTCCGAGCGCCGAGCGGTCCACGCGCCGTCGCCGAACCCCAATTGGTCCACGCGCAACCGCCTGAGTCCCAGTCGGTCCACGCGCCGTCTCCGAGCCCCGATCGGTCCACGCGCCGTCGCCGAGCCATGATCGGTCCACGCGCGGCCTCCTGAGCCCCAATCGGTCCACAGGCCGTCGCCGATCCTCGATCGGTACGTGCGCCGTTTCCAGAGCCCTATCGGTCCACGCATCGTCTCCTCATCTCCGATCGGTCCACGCGCCGTCTCCTAAGCCCCGATCGGTCCACGCGCTGTCTCCGAGCGCCGATCGGTTCACGCGCCGTCTCCTGAGCCCCGATCATACCACGCGCCGTCTCCGAGCCCCGATCGGTCCACGCGTCGTCTCCTGAGCCTCGATCGCTCCACGCGCCGTTTTCTGAGCACCGTTCGGTCCACGCGTCGTCTTCAAAGCCCCGATGCCTCCATGCGCCGTCTCCGAGCCACGATCGGTCCGTGCGCCGCTTCCAGAGCACTATCAGTCCACGCATCGTCTCCGAGCCCCGAACGGTTCACGCACCGTCTCCTGGTCCCAATCGGTCCACGCGGCGCCTCTGGAGCCCCGATCGATCCACGCGAGTCTCCTGAGCCCCAGTCGGTCCGCGCGCCATCTCCTGAGCCCCGATTGTTCCATGCGTCGTCTCGTGAGCCCCGATCGTTCCACGCGCCGTCTCCGAGCCCCGTTCGGTCCACGCGCCGTCTCCTCAGCCCCGATGGGTCCACGCGTCGGCTCCTAAGCCTCGATAGGTCCACGCGCGGCCTCCTTAGCCCCGGTCGGTCCACGCGCCGTCTCCGAGCCCCGATCGGTCCACGCGTCGTCTCCTAAGCCCCGATCGGTCCGTGCGCCGTCTCCGAGCCCCGATCGGTCCACGCACCATCGCATGCTCCCCAATTGGTCCATGCGCCGCCTCCGGAGCCCTGATCTATCCACGCGAATCTCCTGAGCTCCGGTCGGTCCTCGTACCGTCTCTGAGCCCCGATCGGTCCACGTACCGTCTCCGAAGCCCCGATCAGTCCACGCGCCGTCACCTGAGCCCCGATCGGTCCACGCGTCGTCTCCTAAGCCCCGATCGGTTCACGCGCCGTATCCGAGCCCCAATCGGTCCACGCGCCGTCTCATAAGCTCCAATCGGTCCACGCGCCGTCTCCTGAGCCCCGATACGTCGACGCGCAGTCGCCGAGCCCCGATCGGTCCACGCGCTGTCTCCTGAGCCCCGATAGGTACACGCGTCGGACCCTACACCCCGATCGGTCCACGCGCGGCCTCCTGAGCCCCAATCGGTCCACGCGTCGTCTCCTAAGCCCCGATCGGTCCGTGCGCCGTCTCCGAGCCCCGATCGGTCCACGCACCATCGCATGCTCCCCAATCGGTCCATGCGCCGCCTCCGGAGCCCTGATCGATCCACGCGAATCTCCTGAGCTCCGGTCGGTCCTCCTACCGTCTCCGAGCCCCGATCCGTCCACGCGTCGTCTCCTAAGCCCCGATCCGTCGCCGCGTCGTCTCCGGAGCCCCGATCAATTGACGCGTCTTCTCCTGAGCCTCGATTGCTCTTCGCGCCGTCTCCTGAGCCCCGCTCGGTCCATGCGTCGTGTTCTTAGCCCCGATGCCTCCACGCGCCGTCTCCGAGCCACGATAGGTCCAGGCGCCGCTTCCTGGGCCCCGATCGATCCACGCGCCGTCTCGTAAGCCACAATCGGTCCACGCGGCGTCTCAGAGCGCCGATCATTTCACGCGCCGTCTCCTGAGCCCCGATCGTTCCACGCGCCATCTCCGAGCCCCGATCGGTCCACGCGGCGTCTCCTGAGCCCCGATCGGTCCACGCACCGTCTCCTGAGCCCCGATCGGTCCACGCGCCGTCGCCGAGCCGCGATCGGTTCTCGCGCGGCCTCCTGAGCCCCGGTCGGTTCACGCGCCGTATCCGAGCCCCAATCGGGCCACGCGCCGTCTCCTGAGTCCCGATCAGTCCACGCGTCGTCTCCTAAGCCCCAATCGGTCCACGCTCGCCTCCGGAGCCCCGATCGATTCACGCGAATCTCCTGAGCTCCGGTCGGTCGACGCGCCGTCTCCTCAGCCCCGATCGGTCCACGCGTCGTCTCCTAAGCCCCGATTCGTCGACGCGTCGTCTCCTGAGCCCCGATCAATTGACGCGTCTTCTCCTGAGCCCCGATCGCTTCTCGTGCCGCCTCCTGAGCCCCGATCCGTCGAGGCGTCGTCTCCGGAGCCCCGATCAATTGACGTGTCTTCTCCTGAGCCCCGATCGCTCCTCGCTCCGTCTCTTGAACCCCGCTCGGTCCATGCGTCGTCTTCTTAGCCCGGATGCCTCCATGCGCCGTCTCCGAGCCACGATCGGTCCAGGCGCCGCTTCCTGCGCCCCTATCGGTCCACGCGCCGTCTCCTAAACCCCCAATCGGTCCACGCGGCGACTCCTGAGTCCCGATCAGTCCACGCGTCGTCTCCTAAGCCCCAATCGGTCCACGCCCGCCTCCGGAGCCCCGATCGATCCACGCGAATCTCCTGAGCTCCGGTCGGTCCACACGCCGTTTCCTGAACCCCGATCGGTCCATCCGTCGTCTTCTTAGCCCCGATGCCTCCACGCGTCGTCTCCGAGCCACGATCGGTCCAGGCGCCGCTTCCTGAACCCCGATCGGTCTACGCGCCGTATCCTAAGCCCCGATCGGTCCACGCGCCGTCTCCTAAACCCCAATCGGTCCACGCGGCGACTCCTGAGTCCCGATCCGTCCACGGGCCGTGTCCGAGCTCCGGTCGGTCCACGCGCCGTCTCCAAGCCTCGATCCGTACACGCGTCGTCTCCGAGCCCCGATCGATCCACGCGCCATCGCCGAGCCCCGATCGGTCCACGCGCTGTCTTCGAGCCCCGATCAGTCCACGCGTCGTCTCCTGAGCCCCAATTAGTCCACGCGCCGTCTCCTAAGCCCCGATCCGTCCACGGGCCGTGTCCGAGCTCCGGTCGATCCACGCGCCGTCTCCAAGCCTCGATCCGTACACGCGTCGTCTCCGAGCCCCGATCGATCCACGCGCCATCGCCGAGCCCCGATCGGTCCACGCGCCGTCTCCTGAGCCCCGATCGGTCCACACCCCTTCTCCTGAGCCCCGATCGGTCAACGCGTCGTCTCCTAAGCCCCGACCGGTTCACGCGCCGTCTGCTGTGCCCCGATCGATTCACGTGCCGTCTCCTAAGCCCCGATCAGTCCACCCGTCGTCTCTTAAGCCCCAATCGGTCCACGCGCCATCTCCGGGCGCCGATTGGTTCACGCGCCGTCTCCTGAGCCCCGATCGTTCCACGCGCCGTCTCCGAGCTCCGATCGGCCCACGCGCCGTCTCCTAAGCCCCGATCGGTCGAAGCGCCTTCTCCTAAGCCCCGATCGGTCCACGGGCCGTCTCCGAGCGCGGATCGGTTCACGCGCCGTCACCTGAGCCCCGATCGTTCCACGCGCCGTCTCCGAGCCCCGATCGGTCCACGCATCGTCTCCTAAGCCCCGATCGGTTAACGCGCCGACTCGGAGCCCCGATCGTTCCACGCGCCGTCTCCGAGCCCCGATCGGTCCACGCGCCGTCTCCTGAGCCCCGATCGTTCCACGCGCCGTCTCCTAAGCCGCGATCGGTCCACGCGCCGTCGCCGAACCCCAATTGGTCTACGCGCAACCGCCTGAGCCCCAGTCGGTCCACGCGTTGTCTCCGAGCTCCAATCGGTCCACGCGCCGTTTCCTGAACCCCGAACGGTCCATACGTCGTCTTCTAAGCCCCGATGCCTCCACGCGCCGTCTCCGAGCCAGATCGGTTCAGGCGCCGCTTCCCGAGCTCCGATCAGTCCACTCGCCGTCTCCTAAGCCCCGATCGCTCCACGGACCGTCTCCGAGTCCCGATGGGTCCACGCGCCGCATCCTGAGCCCCGATGGGTCCACGCGCCGCATCCTGAGCCCCGATAGGTCGACGCGCCGTCTCCTAAGCTCCGACCCGTCCACGGGCCGTCTCCTGAGCCCCGATTGATCCACGGGCCGTTTCCTGAGCCCCGATCGTTCCACACGCCGTCTCCGAGCTCCGATCGGCCCACGCGCCGTCTCCTGAGCCCCGATCGGTCCACGCGCCGTCGCCGAACCCCGATCGGTCCAGGCGTATCCTCCTGAGCCCCGATCGGTCCACGCGCCGTCTCCATGCGCCGATCGGTTCACGCGCCGTCTCCTGAGCCCCGATCGGTCCACGCGTCGTATCCGAACCCCGATCGGTCCACGCGCCGTCTCCTACGCCCCAATCGGTCCACGTGTCGTCTTCTAAGCCCCGATCCGTCGCCGCGTCGTCTCCTGAGCCCCGATCAATTGACCCGTCTTCTCCTGAGCCCCGATCGCTCCTCGCGCCGTCTCCTGAGCCCCGCTCGGTCCATGCGTCGTCTTCTTTGCCCCGATGCCACCACGCGCCGTATCCTAAGCCCCGATTTGCCCACGGGCCGTTTCCGAGCTCCGATCGGTCCACGCGCCGTCTCCAAGCCTCGATCCATACACGCGCCGTCTCCGAGCCCCGATACGTCCACACGCCGTATCCGAGCCCCGATCGGTCCGCGTGACGCATTCTAAGTCACGGTCCGTCCACGCGCCGTCCCCGAGCACCGATCGGTCCACGCGCCGTCTCCTGAGCCCCGATCGGTCCACGCGTCGTCTCCTAAGCCCCGATCGGTTAACGCGCCGTCTCCGAGCCCCGATGGGTCCACGCGCCGGCTCCTAAGCCCCGATCGGTCCACGCGTCGTCTCCTAAGCCCCGATCGGTCGACGGGTCGTCTCCTAAGCCCCGATCGGTCGACGCGTCGTCTCCTAATCCCCGGTCGGTCCACGCGCCGTCGCCGAATCCCAATTGGTCCACGCGCCACCTCCTGAGCCCCAGTCGGTCCACGCGCTGTCTCCGAGCACCGATCGGTCTACGCATCGTCTCCTAAACCCCGCTCTGTTAACGCGTCGTCTCCTGAGCCCCGATCGCTCCACGCGCCGTCTCCTGAGCGCCGATCGGTCCACGTGTCGTCTCCGAGCACCGTTCGGTCCACGCGTCGTCTCCTAAGCCCCGACCGGTTCACGCGCCGTCTGCTGTGCCCCGATCGATTCACGTGCCGTCTCCTAAGCCCCGATCAGTCCACCCGTCGTCTCTTAAGCCCCAATCGGTCCACGCGCCATCTCCGGGCGCCGATCATTTCACGCGCCGTCTCCTGAGCCCTGGTCGGTCCGCGCGCCGTCACCTGAGCCCCGATCGGTCAACGCGTAGTCTCCTAAGCCCCGATTGGTCCACGCGCCGTCTCCGAGCGCCGATCGGTTCACGCGCCGTCTCCTGAGCCCCGATCGTTCCACGCGCCGTCTCCGAGCCCCGGTCGGTCCACGCGCCGTCTCCGATCCCCGATCGGTTGACGCATCGTCTCCTAAGCCCCGATCGGTTAACGCGCCGTCTCCGAGCCGCGATCGGTCCACGCGCCGTTGCCGAACCCCAATTGGTCCACGCGCAACCGCCTGAGCCCCAGTTGGTCCACGCGTTGTCTCCGAGCTCCAATCGGTCCACGCGCCGTTTCCTGAGCCCCGAACGGTCCATACGTCGTCTTCTAAGCCCCGATGCCTCCACGCGCCGTCTCCGAGCCAGATCGGTTCAGGCGCCGCTTCCCGAGCTCCGATCAGTCCACCCGCCGTCTCCTAAGCCTCGATCGTTCCACACGCCGCCCCCTAAACCTCGATCGGTCCAGGCGTCGTCTCCTAAGCCCCGACCGGCTCACGCGCCGTCTCCTGTGCCCCGATCGATTCACGTGCCGTCTCCTAAGCCCCGATCGGTCCACCCATCGTCTCTTAAGCCCCAATCGGTCCACGCGCCGTCTCCGAGCGCCGATTGGTTCACGCGCCGTCTCCTGAGCCCCGATCGTTCCACGCGCCGTCTCCGAGCTCCGATCGGCCCACGCGCCGTCTCCTAAGCCCCGATCGGTCGAAGCGCCTTCTCCTAAGCCCCGATCGGTCCACGGGCCGTCTCCGAGCGCGGATCGGTTCACGCGCCGTCACCTGAGCCCCGATCGTTCCACGCGCCGTCTCCGAGCCCCGATCGGTCCACGCATCGTCTCCTAAGCCCCGATCGGTTAACGCGCCGACTCGGAGCCCCGATCGTTCCACGCGCCGTCTCCGAGCCCCGATCGTTCCACGCGCCTTCTCCTAAGCCACGATCGGTCAGCGCCGTCTCCGAGCGCCGATCGGTGCACGCGCCGTCGCACGTGCCGCGATCGGTCCACGCGCGGCCTCCTGAGCCCCGGTTGGTTCACGCGCCGTATCCGAGCCCCAATCGGTCCACGCACCGTCTCCTGAGCCCCGATCGGTCCACGCGCCGTCTCCTGAGCCCCGATCGTTCCACGCGCCGTCTCCTAAGCCGCGATCGGTCCACGCGCCGTCGCCGAACCCCAATTGGTCTACGCGCAACCGCCTGAGCCCCAGTCGGTCCACGCGTTGTCTCCGAGCTCCAATCGGTCCACGCGCCGTTTCCTGAACCCCGAACGGTCCATACGTCGTCTTCTAAGCCCCGATGCCTCCACGCGCCGTCTCCGAGCCAGATCGGTTCAGGCGCCGCTTCCCGAGCTCCGATCAGTCCACGCGCCGTCTCCTAAGCCCCGATCGCTCCACGGACCGTCTCCGAGTCCCGATGGGTCCACGCGCCGCATCCTGAGCCCCGATGGGTCCACGCGCCGCATCCTGAGCCCCGATAGGTCGACGCGCCGTCTCCTAAGCTCCGACCCGTCCACGGGCCGTCTCCTGAGCCCCGATTGCTCCACGGGCCGTTTCCTGAGCCCCGATCGTTCCACACGCCGTCTCCGAGCTCCGATCGGCCCACGCGCCGTCTCCTGAGCCCCGATCGGTCCACGCGCCGTCGCCGAACCCCGATCGGTCCAGGCGTATCCTCCTGAGCCCCGATCGGTCCACGCGCCGTCTCCATGCGCCGATCGGTTCACGCGCCGTCGCCGAACCCCAATTGGTCCACGCGCAACCGCCTGAGCCCAGGTTGGTCCACGCGCTGTTTCCGAGCCCCGATCGGTCCACGCGTCGTATCCGAACCCCGATCGGTCCACGCGCCGTCTCCTAAGCCCCAATCGGTCCACGTGTCGTCTCCTAAGCCCCGATCCGTCGCCGCGTCGTCTCCTGAGCCCCGATCAATTGACCCGTCTTCTCCTGAGCCCCGATCGCTCCTCGCGCCGTCTCCTGAGCCCCGCTCGGTCCATGCGTCGTCTTCTTAGCCCCGATGCCACCACGCGCCGTATCCTAAGCCCCGATCTGACCACGGGCCGTTTCCGAGCTCCGATCGGTCCACGCGCCGTCTCCAAGCCTCGATCCATACACGCGCCGTCTCCGAGCCCCGATACGTCCACACGCCGTATCCGAGCCCCGATCGGTCCGCGTGACGCATTCTAAGTCACGGTCCGTCCACGCGCCGTCCCCGAGCACCGATCGGTCCACGCGCCGTCTCCTGAGCCCCGATCGGTCCACGCGTCGTCTCCTAAGCCCCGATCGGTTAACGCGCCGTCTCCGAGCCCCGATGGGTCCACGCGCCGGCTCCTAAGCCCCGATCGGTCCACGCGTCGTCTCCTAAGTCCCGATCGGTCGACGGGTCGTCTCCTAAGCCCCGATCGGTCGACGCGTCGTCTCCTAATCCCCGGTCGGTCCACGCGCCGTCGCCGAATCCCAATTGGTCCACGCGCCACCTCCTGAGCCCCAGTCGGTCCACGCGCTGTCTCCGAGCACCGATCGGTCTACGCATCGTCTCCTAAACCCCGCTCTGTTAACGCGTCGTCTCCTGAGCCCCGATCGCTCCACGCGCCGTCTCCTGAGCGCCGATCGGTCCACGTGTCGTCTCCGAGCACCGTTCGGTCCACGCGCCGTTTCCTGGGCCCCGATCGGTCTATCCGTCGTCTTTTAAGCCCCGATACCTCCACGCGCCGTCTCCGAGCCACGATCGGTCCAGGCGTGGCCTCCTGAGCCTCGGTCGGTCCACGCGTCGTCTTCTAAGCCCAGATGCCTCCTTACGCCGTCTCCCAACCACGATCGGTGCAGGCGCCGCTTCCTGAGCCCCGATCGGTCCACGCGTTTTCTCCTAAGCCCCGATCGGTCCACGCGTCGTCTCCTCAGCCCCGATCGGTCGACGCGTCGTCTCCGAGCGCCGATCGGTGCACGCGCCGTCTCCTGATCCCCGATCGTTCCACACGCCGCCTCCTAAGCCCCGATCGGTCTAGGCGTCGTCTCCTAAGCCCCGACCGGTCCAGGCGCCGTCTCCTGAGCCCCGATCGTTCCACGCGCCGTCTCGTGAGCCCCGATAGGTACACGCGTCGCGTCCTACGCCCCAATCGGTCCACGCGTCGTCTCCTAAGCCCCGATCGGTCCATGCGTCGTGTTCTTAGCCCCGATGCCTCCACGCCCCGTCTCCGAGCCACGATAGGTCCAGGCGCCGCTTCCTGAGCCCCGATCGATCCACGCGCCGTCTCGTAAGCCACAATCGGTCCACGCGCCGTCTCCGAGCACCGATCGGTCCACGCGCCGTCTCCTGAGCCCCGATCGGTCCACGCGTCGTCTCCTAAGCCCTGATCGGTCCACGTGCCGTCTCCGAGCCCCGATGGGTCTACGCGCCGCCTCCTGAGCCGCGATCGATCCACGCATCGGCTCCTGAGCCCCGTTCGGTCCACACGGCGCCTTCGGAGCCCCGATCGTTCCACGCGCCGTCTCCGAGCCCCGAGCGGTCCACGCGCCGTCTCCTGAGCCCCAATCGCTCCACACGTCGTCTTCTAAGCCCCGATCGGTCCAAGCGCCGTCTCCGAGCGACGATCGGTTCACGCGCCGTCTCCTGAGCCCCGATCGTTCCACCGGTCATCTCCGAGCCCCGATCAGTCAACGAGCGGCCTCCTGAGCCCTGGTCGGTTCACGCGCCGTATCCGACCCCTATCGGTCGAAGTATCGTCTCCTAAGCCCCGATCTTTTAACATGCCGTCTCCGAGCCCCGATCGGTCCACCGCCGTCTCCTGAGCCCCGATCCGTCCACGCGCTGGTGCCGAGCCGTTATCGGTCCACGCGCGGCCTCCTGAGCCCCAATCGGTCCACGCGCCGTTTCCTGAGCCTCGATCGGTTCACGCAACGTCGCCGAACCCCGATCGGTCCACGGCACATCTCCTGCTCCCCAATCGGTCCACGCGCCGTCTCCGGAGCCCCGATCGATCCACACGAATCTCCTGAGCTCCGGTCGGTCCACGCGCCGTCTCCTGAGCCCCGGTCGGTCCTCGCGTCGTCTCCTGAGCCCCGATCGCACCACACGCCGTTTCCTGAGCCCCGATCGGTCCACGCGTCGTCTTCAAAGCCCCGATGCCTCCACGCGCCGTCTCCGAGCCACGATCGGTCCGTGCGCTGCTTCCACATCCCCGATCGGTCCAAGCGTCATCTCCTGATCTCCGATCGGTCCACGCGCCGTCTCCTAAGCCCCGATCGGTCCACGCGCCGTCTCCGAGCGCCGATCGGTTGACGCGCCGTCTCCTGAGCCCCGATCGGTCCACGCGCCGTCTCCGAGCCCCGATCGGTCCACGCATCGTCTCCTAAGCCCCGATCGGCTAACGCGTCGACTCCGAGCCGCGATCGTTCCACGCGCCGTCCCCGATCCCCGATCGATCCACGCGCCGTCTCCGAGTGCCGATCGTTCCACACGGCGTCTCCGAGCCCCGATCGGTCCACGCTTCGTCTCCTGAGCCCGGATCGTTCCACGCGTCGTCTCCTGATTCCCGATCCTTAAACGCGTCGTCTCCGAGCCTCGATCGGTCCACACGCCGTGTCCGATCCCCGGTCGGTCCGCGTACCGCATTCTGAGCCGCGGTCCGTCCACGCGCCGTCTCCGAGCACCGATCGGTCGACGCGCCGTCTCAGAGCGCCGATCATTTCACGCCCCGTCACCTGAGCCCCGATCGGTTCACGCGTCGGCTCCTAAGCCTCTATCGGTCCACGCGCGGCCTGCTTAGCCCCGGTCGGTCCACGCGCCGTCTCCGAGCGCCGATCGGTTCACGCGCCGTCTCCTGTGCTCCGATCGTTCCACGCGCCGTCTCCGAGCCCCGATTGCTCCACGGGCCGTTTCCTGAGCCCCGATCGTTCCACACGCCGTCTCCGAGCTCCGATCGGCCCACGCGCCGTCTCCTAAGCCCCGATCGGTTAACGCGCCGACTCGGAGCCCCGATCGTTCCACGCGCCGTCTCCGAGCCCCGATCGGTCCACGCGCCGTCTCCATGCGCCGATCGGTTCACGCGCCGTCTCCTGAGCCCGGATCGGTCCACGCGCCGTCGCCGAACCCCAATTGGTCCACGTGCAACCGCCTGAGCCCAGGTTGGTCCACGCGCTGTTTCCGAGCCCCGATCGGTCCACGCGTCGTATCCGAACCCCGATCGGTCCACGCGCCGTCTCCTACGCCCCAATCGGTCCACGTGTCGTCTTCTAAGCCCCGATCCGTCGCCGCGTCGTCTCCTGAGCCCCGATCAATTGACCCGTCTTCTCCTGAGCCCCGATCGCTCCTCGCGCCGTCTCCTGAGCCCCGCTCGGTCCATGCGTCGTCTTCTTTGCCCCGATGCCACCACGCGCCGTATCCTAAGCCCCGATCTGCCCACGGGCCGTTTCCGAGCTCCGATCGGTCCACGCGCCGTCTCCAAGCCTCGATCCATACACGCGCCGTCTCCGAGCCCCGATTCGTCCACACGCCGTATCCGAGCCCCGATCGGTCCGCGTGACGCATTCTAAGTCACGGTCCGTCCACGCGCCGTCCCCGAGCACCGATCGGTCCACGCGCCGTCTCCTGAGCCCCGATCGGTCCACGCGTCGTCTCCTAAGCCCCGATCGGTTAACGCGCCGTCTCCGAGCCCCGATGGGTCCACGCGCCGGCTCCTAAGCCCCGATCGGTCCACGCGTCGTCTCCTAAGCCCCGATCGGTCGACGGGTCGTCTCCTAAGCCCCGATCGGTCGACGCGTCGTCTCCTAATCCCCGGTCGGTCCACGCGCCGTCGCCGAATCTCAATTGGTCCACGCGCCACCTCGTGAGCCCCAGTCGGTCCACGCGCTGTCTCCGAGCACCGATCGGTCTACGCATCGTCTCCTAAACCCCGCTCTGTTAACGCGTCGTCTCCTGAGCCCCGATCGCTCCACGCGCCGTCTCCTGAGCGCCGATCGGTCCACGTGTCGTCTCCGAGCACCGTTCGGTCCACGCGCCGTTTCCTGGGCCCCGATCGGTCTATCCGTCGTCTTTTAAGCCCCGATACCTCCACGCGCCGTCTCCGAGCCACGATCGGTCCAGGCGTGGCCTCCTGAGCCTCGGTCGGTCCACACGCCGTTTCGTGAGCCCCGATCGGTCCACGCGTCGTCTTCTAAGCCCAGATGCCTCCTTACGCCGTCTCCCAACCACGATCGGTGCAGGCGCCGCTTCCTGAGCCCCGATCGGTCCACGCGTTTTCTCCTAAGCCCCGATCGGTCCACGCGTCGTCTCCTCAGCCCCGATCGGTCGACGCGTCGTCTCCGAGCGCCGATCGGTGCATGCGCCGTCTCCTGATCCCCGATCGTTCCACACGCCGCCTCCTAAGCCCCGATCGGTCTAGGCGTCGTCTCCTAAGCCCCGACCGGTCCAGGCGCCGTCTCCTGAGCCCCGATCGTTCTACGCGCCGTCCCGTGAGCCCCGATAGGTACACGCGTCGCGTCCTACGCCCCAATCGGTCCACGCGTCTTCTCCTAAGCCCCGATCGGTCCATGCGTCGTGTTCTTAGCCCCGATGCCTCCACGCCCCGTCTCCGAGCCACGATAGGTCCAGGCGCCGCTTCCTGAGCCCAGATCGATCCACGCGCCGTCTCGTAAGCCACAATCGGTCCACGCGCCGTCTCCGAGCACCGATCGGTCCACGCGCCGTCTCCTGAGCCCCGATCGGTCCACGCGTCGTCTCCTAAGCCCTGATCGGTCCACGTGCCGTCTCCGAGCCCCGATGGGTCTACGCGCCGCCTCCTGAGCCGCGATCGATCCACGCATCGGCTCCTGAGCCCCGGTCGGTCCACGCGCCGTCTCCGAGCCCCGATCGGTCCACGCATCGTCTCCTGAGCCCCGATCGGTTAACGCGCCGTCTCCGAGCCCCGATCAGTCCACGCGCCGTCTCCTGAGCCCCGGTCGGTTCATGCGCCGTCTCCGAGCCCCGATCGATCCACGCGTCGTCTTGTACGCCCAGATGCCTTCTCGCGCCGTCTCCGGCCCACGATCGGTCCAGGCGCCGCTTCCTGAGCCACGATCGGTCCACGCGCCTTCTCCGAGCCCCGATCGGTGCACGCGCCGTCTCCTGAGCCCCGATCGGTCCACGCGTCGTCTCCTGAGCCCCGATCGGTCCACGCGCCGTCTCCTGAGCCCCGATCGGTCCACGCGCCGTCGCCGAACCCCAATTGGTCCACGCGAAACCGCCTGAGCCCCAGTTGGTCCACGCGCTGTCTCCGAGCCCCGATCGGTCCACGTGCCGTCTCCCAGCCCCGATCGGTCCACGCGCCTTCTCCTAATCCCCAATCTGTCCACGACCCGTCTCCGGGCCCCGATCGGTGCACGCGCCGTCTCCTAAGCCCCGATCGGTCCACGCGCCGTCGCCGAACCCCAATTGGTCCACGCGAAACCGCCTGAGCCCCAGTCGGTCCACGCGCTGTCTCCGAGCCCCGATCGGTCCACGCGTCGTCTCCGAGCCCCGATCGGTCCACGCGCTGTCTCCGAGCCCTGATCGGTCCACACGTCGTCTCCGAGCCCCGATCGGTCTACGCGCCGTCGCCGAGCCATGATGGGTCCACGCGCGGCCTCCTGAGCCCCGATCGGTCCACGCGCCGTCGCCGAGCCGCGATCGGTTCTCGCGCGGCCTCCTGAGCTCCGGTCGGTCCACGCGCCGCCTACGGAGCCCCGATCGATCCACGCGAATCTCCTGAGCTCCGGTCGGTCGACGCGCCGTCTCCTGAGCCCCGATCGGTCCACGCGTCGTCTGCTAAGCCCCGATTCGTCGACGCGTCGTCTCCTGAGCCCCCATCAATTGACGCGTCTTCTCCTGAGCCCCGATCGCTTCTCGTGCCGCCTCCTGAGCCCCACTCCATCGAGGCGTCGTCTCCGGGGCTCCGATCAATTGACGTGTCTTCTCCTGAGCCCCGATCGCTCCTCGCGCCGTCTCCTGAACCCCGCTCGGTCCATGCGTCGTCTTCTTAGCCCGGATGCCTCCACGCACCGTCTCCGAGCCACGATGGGTCCAGGCGCCGCTTCCTGCGCCCCGATCGGTCCACGCGCCGTCTCCTAAGCCCCAATCGGTCCACGCGGCGTCTCCGAGCGCCGATCATTTAACGCGCCGTCTCCTGAGACCCGATCGTTCCACGCGCCGTCTCCGAGCCCCGATCGGTCCGCGTGCCGCATTCTAAGCCACGGTCCATCCACGCGCCGTCTCCGAGCCCCGGTCGATCCACGCGTCGTCTCCTAAGCCCCAGCGGTCCACGCGTCGTCTCCTAAGCCCCGATTGATCCACGCGCCGTCTCCCAGCCCCGATCGGTCCACGCGCCTTCTCTTAATCCCCAATCTGTCCACGACCCGTCTCCGGGCCCCGATCGGTGCACGCGCCGTCTCCTAAGCCCCGATCATTCCACGCGATGTCTCCGAGCCCCGATCGGTCCACGCGCCGTCTCCTAAGCCCCGATCGGTCCACGCCCCGTCGCCGAGCCTCGATCGGTCCAAGCGCGGCCTCCTGAGCCCCGGTCGGTTCACACGCCGTCTCCGAGCCGCGATCGGTCCACGCATCGTCTCCTAAGCCCCGATCGGTTAACGTGCCGTCTCCGAACCCCGATCGGTCCATGCGCCGTTTCCTGGGCCCCGATGCGTCCACGCGCAGTCGCCGAGCCCCGATCGGTCCACGCGGGGTCTCCTGAGCCCCGATCGGTCCACGCGCCGTCTCCTAAGTCCCGATCGATCCACGCGCCGTCTCCGAGCGCCGCTCGGTTCACGCGCCGTCTCCTGTGCTCCGATGGTTCCACGCGCCGTCTCCGAGCCCCGATCAGTCCACGCGCCGTCTCCTGAGCCCCGATCGTTCCACACGCCGCCTCCTAAGCCCCGATCGGTCCAGGCGTCGTCTCCTAAGCCCCGACCGGTCCACGCGCCGTCTCCTGAGCCCCGATAGGTCCACGCGCCGTCTCCTAAGCCCCGATCTGTCCACGGGCCGTCTCCGCGCCGCGATCGGTCCACGCGCCGTCGCCGAACCCCAATTGATCCACGCGCAACCGCCTGAGTCCCAATCGGTCCACGCGAGTCTCCTAAGCCCCGACCGGTCCACGCGCCGTCTCCTGAGCCCCTATCGCTCCACGCGTCGTCTCCGAGCCCCGATCGGTCCATGCGCCGTCACCGAGCCATGATCGCTCCACGCGCGGCCTCCTGAGCCCCGGTCTCGTCACGCGCCGTATCCACGCCCCAATCGATCCACGCGCCGACTCCTGAGTCCCGATCGGTCCACGCGCCGTCTCTTGAGCCCCGATCGGTCCACGCGTCGTCTCCTAAGCCCCGATCGGTCCACGCGCCGTCTCAAAGCCCCGATCCGTCGCCGCGTCCTGTCCTGAGCCCCGATCAATTGACGCGTCTTCTCCTGAGCCCCGATCGCTCCTCGCGCCGTCTCCTGAACCCCGCTCGGTCGATGCGTCGTCTTCTTAACCCCGATGCCTCCACGCGCCGTCTCCGAGCCACGATCGGTCCACGTGCCGTCTCCGAGCCCCGATCGGTCCACGCGCCGTCGCCGAGCCATGATCGGTCCACGCGCGGCCTCCTGAGCCCCGATCGGTCCACGCGCCGTCTCCTGAGCCGCGATCGGTCGACGCGTCGTCTCCTAAGCCACCATTGGTCCACGTGCCGTCTCCCAGCCCCGATCGGTCGACGCACCGTCTCCTAATCCCCAATCTGTCCACGACCCGTCTCCGGGCCCCGATCGGTGCACGCGCCGTCTCCTAAGCCCCGATCGGACCACGCGCCGTCGCCGAACCCCAATTGGTCCACGCGAAACCGCCTGAGCCCCAGACGGTCCACGCGCTGTCTCCAAGCCCCGATCGGTCCACGCGTCGTCTCCGAGCCCCGATCGGTCCACGCGCCGTCGCCGAGTCATGATCTGTCCACGCGCGGCCTCCTGAGACCCGATCGGTCCATGCGCCGTCTTCGAGCCCCGATCGGTCCACGCATGGTCTCCTAAGCCCCAATCGGTTAACGCGCCGTCCCCGAGCCCCGATCGGTCCACGCGCCGTCTCCTGAGCCCCGATACGTCCACGCGCAGTCGCCGAGCCCTGATCGGTCCACGCGCTGTCTCCTGAGCCCCGATAGGTACACGCGTCGTCGCCTACACCCCGATCGGTCCACGCGTCGTCTCCTAAGCCCCGATCGGTCCACGCGCCGTCTCCGAGCCCCGATCGATCCACGCGAGGCTCCTGAGCCCCGATCGGACCACGCATCGTCTCCTAAGCCCCAATCGGTTAACGCGCCGTCTCGGAGCCCCGATCGGTCCACGCGCCTTCTCCTAAGCCCCGATCGGTCCACGTGCCGTCTCCGAGCGACGATCGGTTCACGCACCGTCTCCTGAGCCCCAATCGTTCCACGCGCCGTTTCCGAGCCCCGATCGGTCCACGAGCCGTCTCCGAGCTGCTATCGGTAAACGCGCCGTCACCAAGCCCTGATCCGTACACGCGTCGTCTCCGAGCCCCGATCGGTCCACGCGCCGTCGCCGAGCTTCGATCGGTCCACGCGGGGTCTCCTGAGCCCCGGTCGGTCGACGCGCCGTCGCCGAACCCCAATTCGTCCACGCGCAACCTCCCGAGGCCCAGTCGGTCCACGCGCCGTCTCCTAAGCCCCGAACGGTCCACGCGCCGTCTCCGAGCCCCGATCGGTCCACGCACCGTCTCCTGCGCCCCGATCGGCCCACGAACCGTCTCCTGAGCCCCGATCGTCCAACGCGCCGTCTCCGAGCACCGATCGGTCCACGCGTCGTCTCCTGAGCCCCGATCGGTCCACGCGTCGTCTCCAAAGCCCTGATCGGTCCACGTGCCGTCTGCGAGCCCCGATCGGTCCACGCGCCCTCTCCTGAACCCCGATACGCCCACACGCAGTCGCCGACCCCCGATCGGTCCACACGCCGTCGCCGAGCCTCGATCGGTCCACGTGCGGCCTCCTGAGCCCCGGTCGGTTCACGCGCCGTCTCCGAGCCCCGATCGATCCACGCGTCGTCTTGTAAACCCAGATGCCTCCTCGCATCGTCTCCTAAGCCTCGATCGGTTAACGCGCCGTCTCCGAGCCCCGATCGGTCCACGCCCCGTCGCCGAACCCCAATTGGTCCACGCGCAACCTCCTGAGCCCCAGTCGGTCCACGCGCGGCCTCCTGAGCCATGGTCGGTTCACGCGCCGTCTCCTGAGCCCCGATCGGTCCACGCGTCGTTCCCTAAGCTCCGATCCATCCACGCGTAGTCTCCTGAGCCCCGATTCGTGGACGTGCCGTCTCCCAGCCACGATCGGTCCACGCGCCGTCTCCTAAGCCCCAATCTGTCCACGACCCGTCTCTGGGCCCCGATCGGTGCACGCGCCGTCTCCTGAGTCCCGGTCGGTTCACGCGCCATCTCCGAGCCGCGATCGGTCCACGCATCGTCTCCTAAGCCCCGATCGGTTAACGTGCCGTCTGCGAACCCCGATCGGTCCACGCGCCGTCTCCTGAGCCCCGATACGTCCACGCGCAGTCGCCAAGCCCCGATCCGTCACCGCGCGGTCTCCTGAGCCCCGATCTGTCCACGCGCCGTTTCCGAGCCGCGATCAGTTCACGGATCGTCTCCTAAGCCCCGATCGATTAACGTGCCGTCTCCGATCCCTGATCGGTCCACGCGCGGTCTCCGAGCCCCGGTCGGTCCACGCGCCGTCTCCGAGCCCCGATCGGTTCACGCATCGTCTGCTAAGCCCCGATCGGTTAACGCGTCGTCTCCGAGCTCCAATCGGTCCACGCGCCGTTTCCTGAGCCCCGATCGATCCATGCGTCGTCTTCTAAGCCCCGATGCCTCCACGCGCCGTCTCCGAGCCAGATCGGTTCAGGCGCCGCTTCCCGAGCCCCGATCAGTCAACGCGCCGTCTCCTAAGCCCCTATCGCTCCACGGACCGTCTCCGAGCCCCGATTGGTCCACGCGCCGTCTCCGAGCGCCGATCGGTTCACGCGCCGTCTCCTGAGCCCCGATCGTTCCACGCGCCGTCTCCGAGCCCCGGTCGGTCCACGCGCCGTCTCCGATCCCCGATCGGTTGACGCATCGTCTCCTAAGCCCCGATCGGTTAACGCGCCGTCTCCGAGCCGCGATCGGTCCACGCGCCGTTGCCGAACCCCAATTGGTCCACGCGCAACCGCCTGAGCCCCAGTTGGTCCACGCGTTGTCTCCGAGCTCCAATCGGTCCACGCGCCGTTTCCTGAGCCCCGAACGGTCCATACGTCGTCTTCTAAGCCCCGATGCCTCCACGCGCCGTCTCCGAGCCAGATCGGTTCAGGCGCCGCTTCCCGAGCTCCGATCAGTCCACCCGCCGTCTCCTAAGCCTCGATCGTTCCACACGCCGCCCCCTAAACCTCGATCGGTCCAGGCGTCGTCTCCTAAGCCCCGACCGGCTCACGCGCCGTCTCCTGTGCCCCGATCGATTCACGTGCCGTCTCCTAAGCCCCGATCGGTCCACCCATCGTCTCTTAAGCCCCAATCGGTCCACGCGCCGTCTCCGAGCGCCGATTGGTTCACGCGCCGTCTCCTGAGCCCCGATCGTTCCACGCGCCGTCTCCGAGCTCCGATCGGCCCACGCGCCGTCTCCTAAGCCCCGATCGGTCGAAGCGCCTTCTCCTAAGCCCCGATCGGTCCACGGGCCGTCTCCGAGCGCGGATCGGTTCACGCGCCGTCACCTGAGCCCCGATCGTTCCACGCATCGTCTCCTCATCTCCGATCGGTCCACGCGCCGTCTCCTAAGCCCCGATCGGTCCACGCGCTGTCTCCGAGCGCCGATCGGTTCACGCGCCGTCTCCTGAGCCCCGATCATACCACGCGCCGTCTCCGAGCCCCGATCGGTCCACGCGTCGTCTCCTGAGCCTCGATCGCTCCACGCGCCGTTTTCTGAGCACCGTTCGGTCCACGCGTCGTCTTCAAAGCCCCGATGCCTCCATGCGCCGTCTCCGAGCCACGATCGGTCCGTGCGCCGCTTCCAGAGCACTATCAGTCCACGCATCGTCTCCGAGCCCCGAACGGTTCACGCACCGTCTCCTGGTCCCAATCGGTCCACGCGGCGCCTCTGGAGCCCCGATCGATCCACGCGAGTCTCCTGAGCCCCAGTCGGTCCGCGCGCCATCTCCTGAGCCCCGATTGTTCCATGCGTCGTCTCGTGAGCCCCGATCGTTCCACGCGCCGTCTCCGAGCCCCGTTCGGTCCACGCGCCGTCTCCTCAGCCCCGATGGGTCCACGCGTCGGCTCCTAAGCCTCGATAGGTCCACGCGCGGCCTCCTTAGCCCCGGTCGGTCCACGCGCCGTCTCCGAGCCCCGATCGGTCCACGCGTCGTCTCCTAAGCCCCGATCGGTCCGTGCGCCGTCTCCGAGCCCCGATCGGTCCACGCACCATCGCATGCTCCCCAATTGGTCCATGCGCCGCCTCCGGAGCCCTGATCTATCCACGCGAATCTCCTGAGCTCCGGTCGGTCCTCGTACCGTCTCTGAGCCCCGATCGGTCCACGTACCGTCTCCGAAGCCCCGATCAGTCCACGCGCCGTCACCTGAGCCCCGATCGGTCCACGCGTCGTCTCCTAAGCCCCGATCGGTTCACGCGCCGTATCCGAGCCCCAATCGGTCCACGCGCCGTCTCATAAGCTCCAATCGGTCCACGCGCCGTCTCCTGAGCCCCGATACGTCGACGCGCAGTCGCCGAGCCCCGATCGGTCCACGCGCTGTCTCCTGAGCCCCGATAGGTACACGCGTCGGACCCTACACCCCGATCGGTCCACGCGCGGCCTCCTGAGCCCCAATCGGTCCACGCGTCGTCTCCTAAGCCCCGATCGGTCCGTGCGCCGTCTCCGAGCCCCGATCGGTCCACGCACCATCGCATGCTCCCCAATCGGTCCATGCGCCGCCTCCGGAGCCCTGATCGATCCACGCGAATCTCCTGAGCTCCGGTCGGTCCTCCTACCGTCTCCGAGCCCCGATCCGTCCACGCGTCGTCTCCTAAGCCCCGATCCGTCGCCGCGTCGTCTCCGGAGCCCCGATCAATTGACGCGTCTTCTCCTGAGCCTCGATTGCTCTTCGCGCCGTCTCCTGAGCCCCGCTCGGTCCATGCGTCGTGTTCTTAGCCCCGATGCCTCCACGCGCCGTCTCCGAGCCACGATAGGTCCAGGCGCCGCTTCCTGGGCCCCGATCGATCCACGCGCCGTCTCGTAAGCCACAATCGGTCCACGCGGCGTCTCAGAGCGCCGATCATTTCACGCGCCGTCTCCTGAGCCCCGATCGTTCCACGCGCCATCTCCGAGCCCCGATCGGTCCACGCGGCGTCTCCTGAGCCCCGATCGGTCCACGCACCGTCTCCTGAGCCCCGATCGGTCCACGCGCCGTCGCCGAGCCGCGATCGGTTCTCGCGCGGCCTCCTGAGCCCCGGTCGGTTCACGCGCCGTATCCGAGCCCCAATCGGGCCACGCGCCGTCTCCTGAGTCCCGATCAGTCCACGCGTCGTCTCCTAAGCCCCAATCGGTCCACGCTCGCCTCCGGAGCCCCGATCGATTCACGCGAATCTCCTGAGCTCCGGTCGGTCGACGCGCCGTCTCCTCAG
This sequence comes from Netelia fuscicornis, assembly GCA_946811545.1. Classification (NCBI taxonomy): domain Eukaryota; kingdom Metazoa; phylum Arthropoda; class Insecta; order Hymenoptera; family Ichneumonidae; genus Netelia; species Netelia fuscicornis. The sequence goes on along the minus strand of OX328014.1, from coordinate 28,190,020 downwards.
CCCCGATCGGTCCACGCGTCGTCTCCTAAGCCCCGATTCGTCGACGCGTCGTCTCCTGAGCCCCGATCAATTGACGCGTCTTCTCCTGAGCCCCGATCGCTTCTCGTGCCGCCTCCTGAGCCCCGATCCGTCGAGGCGTCGTCTCCGGAGCCCCGATCAATTGACGTGTCTTCTCCTGAGCCCCGATCGCTCCTCGCTCCGTCTCTTGAACCCCGCTCGGTCCATGCGTCGTCTTCTTAGCCCGGATGCCTCCATGCGCCGTCTCCGAGCCACGATCGGTCCAGGCGCCGCTTCCTGCGCCCCTATCGGTCCACGCGCCGTCTCCTAAACCCCCAATCGGTCCACGCGGCGACTCCTGAGTCCCGATCAGTCCACGCGTCGTCTCCTAAGCCCCAATCGGTCCACGCCCGCCTCCGGAGCCCCGATCGATCCACGCGAATCTCCTGAGCTCCGGTCGGTCCACACGCCGTTTCCTGAACCCCGATCGGTCCATCCGTCGTCTTCTTAGCCCCGATGCCTCCACGCGTCGTCTCCGAGCCACGATCGGTCCAGGCGCCGCTTCCTGAACCCCGATCGGTCTACGCGCCGTATCCTAAGCCCCGATCGGTCCACGCGCCGTCTCCTAAACCCCAATCGGTCCACGCGGCGACTCCTGAGTCCCGATCCGTCCACGGGCCGTGTCCGAGCTCCGGTCGGTCCACGCGCCGTCTCCAAGCCTCGATCCGTACACGCGTCGTCTCCGAGCCCCGATCGATCCACGCGCCATCGCCGAGCCCCGATCGGTCCACGCGCTGTCTTCGAGCCCCGATCAGTCCACGCGTCGTCTCCTGAGCCCCAATTAGTCCACGCGCCGTCTCCTAAGCCCCGATCCGTCCACGGGCCGTGTCCGAGCTCCGGTCGATCCACGCGCCGTCTCCAAGCCTCGATCCGTACACGCGTCGTCTCCGAGCCCCGATCGATCCACGCGCCATCGCCGAGCCCCGATCGGTCCACGCGCCGTCTCCTGAGCCCCGATCGGTCCACACCCCTTCTCCTGAGCCCCGATCGGTCAACGCGTCGTCTCCTAAGCCCCGACCGGTTCACGCGCCGTCTGCTGTGCCCCGATCGATTCACGTGCCGTCTCCTAAGCCCCGATCAGTCCACCCGTCGTCTCTTAAGCCCCAATCGGTCCACGCGCCATCTCCGGGCGCCGATTGGTTCACGCGCCGTCTCCTGAGCCCCGATCGTTCCACGCGCCGTCTCCGAGCTCCGATCGATCCACGCGCCATCGCCGAGCCCCGATTGGTCCACGCGCCGTCTCCGAGCGCCGATCGGTTCACGCGCCGTCTCCTGAGCCCCGATCGTTCCACGCGCCGTCTCCAAGCCTCGATCCGTACACGCGTCGTCTCCGAGCCCCGATCGATCCACGCGCCATCGCCGAGCCCCGATTGGTCCACGCGCCGTCTCCGAGCGCCGATCGGTTCACGCGCCGTCTCCTGAGCCCCGATCGTTCCACGCGCCGTCTCCGAGCCCCGGTCGGTCCACGCGCCGTCTCCGATCCCCGATCGGTTGACGCATCGTCTCCTAAGCCCCGATCGGTTAACGCGCCGTCTCCGAGCCGCGATCGGTCCACGCGCCGTTGCCGAACCCCAATTGGTCCACGCGCAACCGCCTGAGCCCCAGTTGGTCCACGCGTTGTCTCCGAGCTCCAATCGGTCCACGCGCCGTTTCCTGAGCCCCGAACGGTCCATACGTCGTCTTCTAAGCCCCGATGCCTCCACGCGCCGTCTCCGAGCCAGATCGGTTCAGGCGCCGCTTCCCGAGCTCCGATCAGTCCACCCGCCGTCTCCTAAGCCTCGATCGTTCCACACGCCGCCCCCTAAACCTCGATCGGTCCAGGCGTCGTCTCCTAAGCCCCGACCGGCTCACGCGCCGTCTCCTGTGCCCCGATCGATTCACGTGCCGTCTCCTAAGCCCCGATCGGTCCACCCATCGTCTCTTAAGCCCCAATCGGTCCACGCGCCGTCTCCGAGCGCCGATTGGTTCACGCGCCGTCTCCTGAGCCCCGATCGTTCCACGCGCCGTCTCCGAGCTCCGATCGGCCCACGCGCCGTCTCCTAAGCCCCGATCGGTCGAAGCGCCTTCTCCTAAGCCCCGATCGGTCCACGGGCCGTCTCCGAGCGCGGATCGGTTCACGCGCCGTCACCTGAGCCCCGATCGTTCCACGCATCGTCTCCTCATCTCCGATCGGTCCACGCGCCGTCTCCTAAGCCCCGATCGGTCCACGCGCTGTCTCCGAGCGCCGATCGGTTCACGCGCCGTCTCCTGAGCCCCGATCATACCACGCGCCGTCTCCGAGCCCCGATCGGTCCACGCGTCGTCTCCTGAGCCTCGATCGCTCCACGCGCCGTTTTCTGAGCACCGTTCGGTCCACGCGTCGTCTTCAAAGCCCCGATGCCTCCATGCGCCGTCTCCGAGCCACGATCGGTCCGTGCGCCGCTTCCAGAGCACTATCAGTCCACGCATCGTCTCCGAGCCCCGAACGGTTCACGCACCGTCTCCTGGTCCCAATCGGTCCACGCGGCGCCTCTGGAGCCCCGATCGATCCACGCGAGTCTCCTGAGCCCCAGTCGGTCCGCGCGCCATCTCCTGAGCCCCGATTGTTCCATGCGTCGTCTCGTGAGCCCCGATCGTTCCACGCGCCGTCTCCGAGCCCCGTTCGGTCCACGCGCCGTCTCCTCAGCCCCGATGGGTCCACGCGTCGGCTCCTAAGCCTCGATAGGTCCACGCGCGGCCTCCTTAGCCCCGGTCGGTCCACGCGCCGTCTCCGAGCCCCGATCGGTCCACGCGTCGTCTCCTAAGCCCCGATCGGTCCGTGCGCCGTCTCCGAGCCCCGATCGGTCCACGCACCATCGCATGCTCCCCAATTGGTCCATGCGCCGCCTCCGGAGCCCTGATCTATCCACGCGAATCTCCTGAGCTCCGGTCGGTCCTCGTACCGTCTCTGAGCCCCGATCGGTCCACGTACCGTCTCCGAAGCCCCGATCAGTCCACGCGCCGTCACCTGAGCCCCGATCGGTCCACGCGTCGTCTCCTAAGCCCCGATCGGTTCACGCGCCGTATCCGAGCCCCAATCGGTCCACGCGCCGTCTCATAAGCTCCAATCGGTCCACGCGCCGTCTCCTGAGCCCCGATACGTCGACGCGCAGTCGCCGAGCCCCGATCGGTCCACGCGCTGTCTCCTGAGCCCCGATAGGTACACGCGTCGGACCCTACACCCCGATCGGTCCACGCGCGGCCTCCTGAGCCCCAATCGGTCCACGCGTCGTCTCCTAAGCCCCGATCGGTCCGTGCGCCGTCTCCGAGCCCCGATCGGTCCACGCACCATCGCATGCTCCCCAATCGGTCCATGCGCCGCCTCCGGAGCCCTGATCGATCCACGCGAATCTCCTGAGCTCCGGTCGGTCCTCCTACCGTCTCCGAGCCCCGATCCGTCCACGCGTCGTCTCCTAAGCCCCGATCCGTCGCCGCGTCGTCTCCGGAGCCCCGATCAATTGACGCGTCTTCTCCTGAGCCTCGATTGCTCTTCGCGCCGTCTCCTGAGCCCCGCTCGGTCCATGCGTCGTGTTCTTAGCCCCGATGCCTCCACGCGCCGTCTCCGAGCCACGATAGGTCCAGGCGCCGCTTCCTGGGCCCCGATCGATCCACGCGCCGTCTCGTAAGCCACAATCGGTCCACGCGGCGTCTCAGAGCGCCGATCATTTCACGCGCCGTCTCCTGAGCCCCGATCGTTCCACGCGCCATCTCCGAGCCCCGATCGGTCCACGCGGCGTCTCCTGAGCCCCGATCGGTCCACGCACCGTCTCCTGAGCCCCGATCGGTCCACGCGCCGTCGCCGAGCCGCGATCGGTTCTCGCGCGGCCTCCTGAGCCCCGGTCGGTTCACGCGCCGTATCCGAGCCCCAATCGGGCCACGCGCCGTCTCCTGAGTCCCGATCAGTCCACGCGTCGTCTCCTAAGCCCCAATCGGTCCACGCTCGCCTCCGGAGCCCCGATCGATTCACGCGAATCTCCTGAGCTCCGGTCGGTCGACGCGCCGTCTCCTCAGCCCCGATCGGTCCACGCGTCGTCTCCTAAGCCCCGATTCGTCGACGCGTCGTCTCCTGAGCCCCGATCAATTGACGCGTCTTCTCCTGAGCCCCGATCGCTTCTCGTGCCGCCTCCTGAGCCCCGATCCGTCGAGGCGTCGTCTCCGGAGCCCCGATCAATTGACGTGTCTTCTCCTGAGCCCCGATCGCTCCTCGCTCCGTCTCTTGAACCCCGCTCGGTCCATGCGTCGTCTTCTTAGCCCGGATGCCTCCATGCGCCGTCTCCGAGCCACGATCGGTCCAGGCGCCGCTTCCTGCGCCCCTATCGGTCCACGCGCCGTCTCCTAAACCCCCAATCGGTCCACGCGGCGACTCCTGAGTCCCGATCAGTCCACGCGTCGTCTCCTAAGCCCCAATCGGTCCACGCCCGCCTCCGGAGCCCCGATCGATCCACGCGAATCTCCTGAGCTCCGGTCGGTCCACACGCCGTTTCCTGAACCCCGATCGGTCCATCCGTCGTCTTCTTAGCCCCGATGCCTCCACGCGTCGTCTCCGAGCCACGATCGGTCCAGGCGCCGCTTCCTGAACCCCGATCGGTCTACGCGCCGTATCCTAAGCCCCGATCGGTCGAAGCGCCTTCTCCTAAGCCCCGATCGGTCCACGGGCCGTCTCCGAGCGCGGATCGGTTCACGCGCCGTCACCTGAGCCCCGATCGTTCCACGCGCCGTCTCCGAGCCCCGATCGGTCCACGCATCGTCTCCTAAGCCCCGATCGGTTAACGCGCCGACTCGGAGCCCCGATCGTTCCACGCGCCGTCTCCGAGCCCCGATCGTTCCACGCGCCTTCTCCTAAGCCACGATCGGTCAGCGCCGTCTCCGAGCGCCGATCGGTGCACGCGCCGTCGCACGTGCCGCGATCGGTCCACGCGCGGCCTCCTGAGCCCCGGTTGGTTCACGCGCCGTATCCGAGCCCCAATCGGTCCACGCACCGTCTCCTGAGCCCCGATCGGTCCACGCGCCGTCTCCTGAGCCCCGATCGTTCCACGCGCCGTCTCCTAAGCCGCGATCGGTCCACGCGCCGTCGCCGAACCCCAATTGGTCTACGCGCAACCGCCTGAGCCCCAGTCGGTCCACGCGTTGTCTCCGAGCTCCAATCGGTCCACGCGCCGTTTCCTGAACCCCGAACGGTCCATACGTCGTCTTCTAAGCCCCGATGCCTCCACGCGCCGTCTCCGAGCCAGATCGGTTCAGGCGCCGCTTCCCGAGCTCCGATCAGTCCACGCGCCGTCTCCTAAGCCCCGATCGCTCCACGGACCGTCTCCGAGTCCCGATGGGTCCACGCGCCGCATCCTGAGCCCCGATGGGTCCACGCGCCGCATCCTGAGCCCCGATAGGTCGACGCGCCGTCTCCTAAGCTCCGACCCGTCCACGGGCCGTCTCCTGAGCCCCGATTGCTCCACGGGCCGTTTCCTGAGCCCCGATCGTTCCACACGCCGTCTCCGAGCTCCGATCGGCCCACGCGCCGTCTCCTGAGCCCCGATCGGTCCACGCGCCGTCGCCGAACCCCGATCGGTCCAGGCGTATCCTCCTGAGCCCCGATCGGTCCACGCGCCGTCTCCATGCGCCGATCGGTTCACGCGCCGTCGCCGAACCCCAATTGGTCCACGCGCAACCGCCTGAGCCCAGGTTGGTCCACGCGCTGTTTCCGAGCCCCGATCGGTCCACGCGTCGTATCCGAACCCCGATCGGTCCACGCGCCGTCTCCTAAGCCCCAATCGGTCCACGTGTCGTCTCCTAAGCCCCGATCCGTCGCCGCGTCGTCTCCTGAGCCCCGATCAATTGACCCGTCTTCTCCTGAGCCCCGATCGCTCCTCGCGCCGTCTCCTGAGCCCCGCTCGGTCCATGCGTCGTCTTCTTAGCCCCGATGCCACCACGCGCCGTATCCTAAGCCCCGATCTGACCACGGGCCGTTTCCGAGCTCCGATCGGTCCACGCGCCGTCTCCAAGCCTCGATCCATACACGCGCCGTCTCCGAGCCCCGATACGTCCACACGCCGTATCCGAGCCCCGATCGGTCCGCGTGACGCATTCTAAGTCACGGTCCGTCCACGCGCCGTCCCCGAGCACCGATCGGTCCACGCGCCGTCTCCTGAGCCCCGATCGGTCCACGCGTCGTCTCCTAAGCCCCGATCGGTTAACGCGCCGTCTCCGAGCCCCGATGGGTCCACGCGCCGGCTCCTAAGCCCCGATCGGTCCACGCGTCGTCTCCTAAGTCCCGATCGGTCGACGGGTCGTCTCCTAAGCCCCGATCGGTCGACGCGTCGTCTCCTAATCCCCGGTCGGTCCACGCGCCGTCGCCGAATCCCAATTGGTCCACGCGCCACCTCCTGAGCCCCAGTCGGTCCACGCGCTGTCTCCGAGCACCGATCGGTCTACGCATCGTCTCCTAAACCCCGCTCTGTTAACGCGTCGTCTCCTGAGCCCCGATCGCTCCACGCGCCGTCTCCTGAGCGCCGATCGGTCCACGTGTCGTCTCCGAGCACCGTTCGGTCCACGCGCCGTTTCCTGGGCCCCGATCGGTCTATCCGTCGTCTTTTAAGCCCCGATACCTCCACGCGCCGTCTCCGAGCCACGATCGGTCCAGGCGTGGCCTCCTGAGCCTCGGTCGGTCCACGCGTCGTCTTCTAAGCCCAGATGCCTCCTTACGCCGTCTCCCAACCACGATCGGTGCAGGCGCCGCTTCCTGAGCCCCGATCGGTCCACGCGTTTTCTCCTAAGCCCCGATCGGTCCACGCGTCGTCTCCTCAGCCCCGATCGGTCGACGCGTCGTCTCCGAGCGCCGATCGGTGCACGCGCCGTCTCCTGATCCCCGATCGTTCCACACGCCGCCTCCTAAGCCCCGATCGGTCTAGGCGTCGTCTCCTAAGCCCCGACCGGTCCAGGCGCCGTCTCCTGAGCCCCGATCGTTCCACGCGCCGTCTCGTGAGCCCCGATAGGTACACGCGTCGCGTCCTACGCCCCAATCGGTCCACGCGTCGTCTCCTAAGCCCCGATCGGTCCATGCGTCGTGTTCTTAGCCCCGATGCCTCCACGCCCCGTCTCCGAGCCACGATAGGTCCAGGCGCCGCTTCCTGAGCCCCGATCGATCCACGCGCCGTCTCGTAAGCCACAATCGGTCCACGCGCCGTCTCCGAGCACCGATCGGTCCACGCGCCGTCTCCTGAGCCCCGATCGGTCCACGCGTCGTCTCCTAAGCCCTGATCGGTCCACGTGCCGTCTCCGAGCCCCGATGGGTCTACGCGCCGCCTCCTGAGCCGCGATCGATCCACGCATCGGCTCCTGAGCCCCGTTCGGTCCACACGGCGCCTTCGGAGCCCCGATCGTTCCACGCGCCGTCTCCGAGCCCCGAGCGGTCCACGCGCCGTCTCCTGAGCCCCAATCGCTCCACACGTCGTCTTCTAAGCCCCGATCGGTCCAAGCGCCGTCTCCGAGCGACGATCGGTTCACGCGCCGTCTCCTGAGCCCCGATCGTTCCACCGGTCATCTCCGAGCCCCGATCAGTCAACGAGCGGCCTCCTGAGCCCTGGTCGGTTCACGCGCCGTATCCGACCCCTATCGGTCGAAGTATCGTCTCCTAAGCCCCGATCTTTTAACATGCCGTCTCCGAGCCCCGATCGGTCCACCGCCGTCTCCTGAGCCCCGATCCGTCCACGCGCTGGTGCCGAGCCGTTATCGGTCCACGCGCGGCCTCCTGAGCCCCAATCGGTCCACGCGCCGTTTCCTGAGCCTCGATCGGTTCACGCAACGTCGCCGAACCCCGATCGGTCCACGGCACATCTCCTGCTCCCCAATCGGTCCACGCGCCGTCTCCGGAGCCCCGATCGATCCACACGAATCTCCTGAGCTCCGGTCGGTCCACGCGCCGTCTCCTGAGCCCCGGTCGGTCCTCGCGCCGTCTCCTGAGCCCCGATCATACCACGCGCCGTCTCCGAGCCCCGATCGGTCCACGCGTCGTCTCCTGAGCCTCGATCGCTCCACGCGCCGTTTTCTGAGCACCGTTCGGTCCACGCGTCGTCTTCAAAGCCCCGATGCCTCCATGCGCCGTCTCCGAGCCACGATCGGTCCGTGCGCCGCTTCCAGAGCACTATCAGTCCACGCATCGTCTCCGAGCCCCGAACGGTTCACGCACCGTCTCCTGGTCCCAATCGGTCCACGCGGCGCCTCTGGAGCCCCGATCGATCCACGCGAGTCTCCTGAGCCCCAGTCGGTCCGCGCGCCATCTCCTGAGCCCCGATTGTTCCACGCGTCGTCTCGTGAGCCCCGATCGATCCACGCGTCGTCTCCTGAGCCCCGATCGCACCACACGCCGTTTCCTGAGCCCCGATCGGTCCACGCGTCGTCTTCAAAGCCCCGATGCCTCCACGCGCCGTCTCCGAGCCACGATCGGTCCGTGCGCTGCTTCCACATCCCCGATCGGTCCAAGCGTCATCTCCTGATCTCCGATCGGTCCACGCGCCGTCTCCTAAGCCCCGATCGGTCCACGCGCCGTCTCCGAGCGCCGATCGGTTGACGCGCCGTCTCCTGAGCCCCGATCGGTCCACGCGCCGTCTCCGAGCCCCGATCGGTCCACGCATCGTCTCCTAAGCCCCGATCGGCTAACGCGTCGACTCCGAGCCGCGATCGTTTCACGCGCCGTCCCCGATCCCCGATCGATCCACGCGCCGTCTCCGAGTGCCGATCGTTCCACACGGCGTCTCCGAGCCCCGATCGGTCCACGCTTCGTCTCCTGAGCCCGGATCGTTCCACGCGTCGTCTCCTGATTCCCGATCCTTAAACGCGTCGTCTCCGAGCCTCGATCGGTCCACACGCCGTGTCCGATCCCCGGTCGGTCCGCGTACCGCATTCTGAGCCGCGGTCCGTCCACGCGCCGTCTCCGAGCACCGATCGGTCGACGCGCCGTCTCAGAGCGCCGATCATTTCACGCCCCGTCACCTGAGCCCCGATCGGTTCACGCGTCGGCTCCTAAGCCTCTATCGGTCCACGCGCGGCCTGCTTAGCCCCGGTCGGTCCACGCGCCGTCTCCGAGCGCCGATCGGTTCACGCGCCGTCTCCTGTGCTCCGATCGTTCCACGCGCCGTCTCCGAGCCCCGATTGCTCCACGGGCCGTTTCCTGAGCCCCGATCGTTCCACACGCCGTCTCCGAGCTCCGATCGGCCCACGCGCCGTCTCCTAAGCCCCGATCGGTTAACGCGCCGACTCGGAGCCCCGATCGTTCCACGCGCCGTCTCCGAGCCCCGATCGGTCCACGCGCCGTCTCCATGCGCCGATCGGTTCACGCGCCGTCTCCTGAGCCCGGATCGGTCCACGCGCCGTCGCCGAACCCCAATTGGTCACGTGCAACCGCCTGAGCCCAGGTTGGTCCACGCGCTGTTTCCGAGCCCCGATCGGTCCACGCGTCGTATCCGAACCCCGATCGGTCCACGCGCCGTCTCCTACGCCCCAATCGGTCCACGTGTCGTCTTCTAAGCCCCGATCCGTCGCCGCGTCGTCTCCTGAGCCCCGATCAATTGACCCGTCTTCTCCTGAGCCCCGATCGCTCCTCGCGCCGTCTCCTGAGCCCCGCTCGGTCCATGCGTCGTCTTCTTTGCCCCGATGCCACCACGCGCCGTATCCTAAGCCCCGATCTGCCCACGGGCCGTTTCCGAGCTCCGATCGGTCCACGCGCCGTCTCCAAGCCTCGATCCATACACGCGCCGTCTCCGAGCCCCGATTCGTCCACACGCCGTATCCGAGCCCCGATCGGTCCGCGTGACGCATTCTAAGTCACGGTCCGTCCACGCGCCGTCCCCGAGCACCGATCGGTCCACGCGCCGTCTCCTGAGCCCCGATCGGTCCACGCGTCGTCTCCTAAGCCCCGATCGGTTAACGCGCCGTCTCCGAGCCCCGATGGGTCCACGCGCCGGCTCCTAAGCCCCGATCGGTCCACGCGTCGTCTCCTAAGCCCCGATCGGTCGACGGGTCGTCTCCTAAGCCCCGATCGGTCGACGCGTCGTCTCCTAATCCCCGGTCGGTCCACGCGCCGTCGCCGAATCCCAATTGGTCCACGCGCCACCTCGTGAGCCCCAGTCGGTCCACGCGCTGTCTCCGAGCACCGATCGGTCTACGCATCGTCTCCTAAACCCCGCTCTGTTAACGCGTCGTCTCCTGAGCCCCGATCGCTCCACGCGCCGTCTCCTGAGCGCCGATCGATCCACGCATCGGCTCCTGAGCCCCGGTCGGTCCACGCGCCGTCTCCGAGCCCCGATCGGTCCACGCATCGTCTCCTGAGCCCCGATCGGTTAACGCGCCGTCTCCGAGCCCCGATCAGTCCACGCGCCGTCTCCTGAGCCCCGGTCGGTTCATGCGCCGTCTCCGAGCACCGATCGGTCCACGCGCCGTCTCCTGAGCCCCGATCGGTCCACGCGTCGTCTCCTAAGCCCTGATCGGTCCACGCGCCTTCTCCGAGCCCCGATCGGTGCACGCGCCGTCTCCTGAGCCCCGATCGGTCCACGCGTCGTCTCCTGAGCCCCGATCGGTCCACGCGCCGTCTCCTGAGCCCCGATCGGTCCACGCGCCGTCGCCGAACCCCAATTGGTCCACGCGAAACCGCCTGAGCCCCAGTTGGTCCACGCGCTGTCTCCGAGCCCCGATCGGTCCACGTGCCGTCTCCCAGCCCCGATCGGTGCACGCGCCTTCTCCTAATCCCCAATCTGTCCACGACCCGTCTCCGGGCCCCGATCGGTGCACGCGCCGTCTCCTAAGCCCCGATCGGTCCACGCGCCGTCGCCGAACCCCAATTGGTCCACGCGAAACCGCCTGAGCCCCAGTCGGTCCACGCGCTGTCTCCGAGCCCCGATCGGTCCACGCGTCGTCTCCGAGCCCCGATCGGTCCACGCGCTGTCTCCGAGCCCTGATCGGTCCACACGTCGTCTCCGAGCCCCGATCGGTCTACGCGCCGTCGCCGAGCCATGATGGGTCCACGCGCGGCCTCCTGAGCCCCGATCGGTCCACGCGCCGTCGCCGAGCCGCGATCGGTTCTCGCGCGGCCTCCTGAGCTCCGGTCGGTCCACGCGCCGCCTACGGAGCCCCGATCGATCCACGCGAATCTCCTGAGCTCCGGTCGGTCGACGCGCCGTCTCCTGAGCCCCGATCGGTCCACGCGTCGTCTGCTAAGCCCCGATTCGTCGACGCGTCGTCTCCTGAGCCCCCATCAATTGACGCGTCTTCTCCTGAGCCCCGATCGCTTCTCGTGCCGCCTCCTGAGCCCCACTCCATCGAGGCGTCGTCTCCGGGGCTCCGATCAATTGACGTGTCTTCTCCTGAGCCCCGATCGCTCCTCGCGCCGTCTCCTGAACCCCGCTCGGTCCATGCGTCGTCTTCTTAGCCCGGATGCCTCCACGCACCGTCTCCGAGCCACGATGGGTCCAGGCGCCGCTTCCTGCGCCCCGATCGGTCCACGCGCCGTCTCCTAAGCCCCAATCGGTCCACGCGGCGTCTCCGAGCGCCGATCATTTAACGCGCCGTCTCCTGAGACCCGATCGTTCCACGCGCCGTCTCCGAGCCCCGATCGGTCCGCGTGCCGCATTCTAAGCCACGGTCCATCCACGCGCCGTCTCCGAGCCCCGGTCGATCCACGCGTCGTCTCCTAAGCCCCAGCGGTCCACGCGCCGTCTCCTAAGCCCCGATTGATCCACGCGCCGTCTCCCAGCCCCGATCGGTCCACGCGCCTTCTCTTAATCCCCAATCTGTCCACGACCCGTCTCCGGGCCCCGATCGGTGCACGCGCCGTCTCCTAAGCCCCGATCATTCCACGCGATGTCTCCGAGCCCCGATCGGTCCACGCGCCGTCTCCTAAGCCCCGATCGGTCCACGCCCCGTCGCCGAGCCTCGATCGGTCCAAGCGCGGCCTCCTGAGCCCCGGTCGGTTCACACGCCGTCTCCGAGCCGCGATCGGTCCACGCATCGTCTCCTAAGCCCCGATCGGTTAACGTGCCGTCTCCGAACCCCGATCGGTCCATGCGCCGTTTCCTGGGCCCCGATGCGTCCACGCGCAGTCGCCGAGCCCCGATCGGTCCACGCGGGGTCTCCTGAGCCCCGATCGGTCCACGCGCCGTCTCCTAAGTCCCGATCGATCCACGCGCCGTCTCCGAGCGCCGCTCGGTTCACGCGCCGTCTCCTGTGCTCCGATGGTTCCACGCGCCGTCTCCGAGCCCCGATCAGTCCACGCGCCGTCTCCTGAGCCCCGATCGTTCCACACGCCGCCTCCTAAGCCCCGATCGGTCCAGGCGTCGTCTCCTAAGCCCCGACCGGTCCACGCGCCGTCTCCTGAGCCCCGATAGGTCCACGCGCCGTCTCCTAAGCCCCGATCTGTCCACGGGCCGTCTCCGCGCCGCGATCGGTCCACGCGCCGTCGCCGAACCCCAATTGATCCACGCGCAACCGCCTGAGTCCCAATCGGTCCACGCGAGTCTCCTAAGCCCCGACCGGTCCACGCGCCGTCTCCTGAGCCCCTATCGCTCCACGCGTCGTCTCCGAGCCCCGATCGGTCCATGCGCCGTCACCGAGCCATGATCGCTCCACGCGCGGCCTCCTGAGCCCCGGTCTCGTCACGCGCCGTATCCACGCCCCAATCGATCCACGCGCCGACTCCTGAGTCCCGATCGGTCCACGCGCCGTCTCTTGAGCCCCGATCGGTCCACGCGTCGTCTCCTAAGCCCCGATCGGTCCACGCGCCGTCTCTAAGCCCCGATCCGTCGCCGCGTCCTGTCCTGAGCCCCGATCAATTGACGCGTCTTCTCCTGAGCCCCGATCGCTCCTCGCGCCGTCTCCTGAACCCCGCTCGGTCGATGCGTCGTCTTCTTAACCCCGATGCCTCCACGCGCCGTCTCCGAGCCACGATCGGTCCACGTGCCGTCTCCGAGCCCCGATCGGTCCACGCGCCGTCGCCGAGCCATGATGAGTCCACGCGCGGCCAACTGAGCCCCGATCGGTCCACGCGCCGTCTCCTGAGCCGCGATCGGTCGACGCGTCGTCTCCTAAGCCACCATTGGTCCACGTGCCGTCTCCCAGCCCCGATCGGTCGACGCACCGTCTCCTAATCCCCAATCTGTCCACGACCCGTCTCCGGGCCCCGATCGGTGCACGCGCCGTCTCCTAAGCCCCGATCGGACCACGCGCCGTCGCCGAACCCCAATTGGTCCACGCGAAACCGCCTGAGCCCCAGACGGTCCACGCGCTGTCTCCAAGCCCCGATCGGTCCACGCGTCGTCTCCGAGCCCCGATCGGTCCACGCGCCGTCGCCGAGTCATGATCTGTCCACGCGCGGCCTCCTGAGACCCGATCGGTCCATGCGCCGTCTTCGAGCCCCGATCGGTCCACGCATGGTCTCCTAAGCCCCAATCGGTTAACGCGCCGTCCCCGAGCCCCGATCGGTCCACGCGCCGTCTCCTGAGCCCCGATACGTCCACGCGCAGTCGCCGAGCCCTGATCGGTCCACGCGCTGTCTCCTGAGCCCCGATAGGTACACGCGTCGTCGCCTACACCCCGATCGGTCCACGCGTCGTCTCCTAAGCCCCGATCGGTCCACGCGCCGTCTCCGAGCCCCGATCGATCCACGCGAGGCTCCTGAGCCCCGATCGGACCACGCATCGTCTCCTAAGCCCCAATCGGTTAACGCGCCGTCTCGGAGCCCCGATCGGTCCACGCGCCTTCTCCTAAGCCCCGATCGGTCCACGTGCCGTCTCCGAGCGACGATCGGTTCACGCACCGTCTCCTGAGCCCCGATCGTTCCACGCGCCGTTTCCGAGCCCCGATCGGTCCACGAGCCGTCTCCGAGCTGCTATCGGTAAACGCGCCGTCACCAAGCCCTGATCCGTACACGCGTCGTCTCCGAGCCCCGATCGGTCCACGCGCCGTCGCCGAGCCTCGATCGGTCCACGCGGGGTCTCCTGAGCCCCGGTCGGTCGACGCGCCGTCGCCGAACCCCAATTCGTCCACGCGCAACCTCCCGAGGCCCAGTCGGTCCACGCGCCGTCTCCTAAGCCCCGAACGGTCCACGCGCCGTCTCCGAGCCCCGATCGGTCCACGCACCGTCTCCTGCGCCCCGATCGGCCCACGAACCGTCTCCTGAGCCCCGATCGTCCAACGCGCCGTCTCCGAGCACCGATCGGTCCACGCGTCGTCTCCTGAGCCCCGATCGGTCCACGCGTCGTCTCCAAAGCCCTGATCGGTCCACGTGCCGTCTGCGAGCCCCGATCGGTCCACGGGCCCTCTCCTGAACCCCGATACGCCCACACGCAGTCGCCGACCCCCGATCGGTCCACACGCCGTCGCCGAGCCTCGATCGGTCCACGTGCGGCCTCCTGAGCCCCGGTCGGTTCACGCGCCGTCTCCGAGCCCCGATCGATCCACGCGTCGTCTTGTAAACCCAGATGCCTCCTCGCATCGTCTCCTAAGCCTCGATCGGTTAACGCGCCGTCTCCGAGCCCCGATCGGTCCACGCCCCGTCGCCGAACCCCAATTGGTCCACGCGCAACCTCCTGAGCCCCAGTCGGTCCACGCGCGGCCTCCTGAGCCATGGTCGGTTCACGCGCCGTCTCCTGAGCCCCGATCGGTCCACGCGTCGTTCCCTAAGCTCCGATCCATCCACGCGTAGTCTCCTGAGCCCCGATTCGTGGACGTGCCGTCTCCCAGCCACGATCGGTCCACGCGCCGTCTCCTAAGCCCCAATCTGTCCACGACCCGTCTCTGGGCCCCGATCGGTGCACGCGCCGTCTCCTGAGTCCCGGTCGGTTCACGCGCCATCTCCGAGCCGCCATCGGTCCACGCATCGTCTCCTAAGCCCCGATCGGTTAACGTGCCGTCTGCGAACCCCGATCGGTCCACGCGCCGTCTCCTGAGCCCCGATACGTCCACGCGCAGTCGCCAAGCCCCGATCCGTCACCGCGCGGTCTCCTGAGCCCCGATCTGTCCACGCGCCGTTTCCGAGCCGCGATCAGTTCACGGATCGTCTCCTAAGCCCCGATCGATTAACGTGCCGTCTCCGATCCCCGATCGGTCCACGCGCGGTCTCCGAGCCCCGGTCGGTCCACGCGCCGTCTCCGAGCCCCGATCGGTTCACGCATCGTCTGCTAAGCCCCGATCGGTTAACGCGCCGTCTCCGAGCCGCGATCGGTCCACCCGCCGTCGCCGAACCCCAATTGGTCCACGGGCAACCACCTGAGCCCCAGTCGGTCCACGCGTCGTCTCCGAGCTCCAATCGGTCCACGCGCCGTTTCCTGAGCCCCGATCGATCCATGCGTCGTCTTCTAAGCCCCGATGCCTCCACGCGCCGTCTCCGAGCCAGATCGGTTCAGGCGCCGCTTCCCGAGCCCCGATCAGTCAACGCGCCGTCTCCTAAGCCCCTATCGCTCCACGGACCGTCTCCGAGCCCCGATGGGTCCACGCGCCGCATCCTGAGCCCCGATCGGTCGACGCGCCGTCTCCTAAGACCCGATCGGTCCACGCGCCGTCTCCGAGCTCCGATCGGCCCACGCGCCGTCTCCTAAGCCCCGATCGGTCGACGCGTCGTTTCCTGAGCCCCGATCGATCCACGCGTCGTCTCCTGAGCCCCGATCGATCCACGCTTCGTCTCCTGAGCCCCGATCAATTGACGCGTCTTCTCCTGAGCCCCGATTGCTCCTCGCGCCGTCTCCTGAGCCCCGCTCGGTCCCTGCGCCGTCTTCTTAGCCCCGATGCCTCCACGCGCCGTCTCCGAGCCACGATCGGTCTATGCGTCGCTTCCAGATCCCCGATCGGTCCTCGCGCCGTCTCCTAAGCCCCAATCGGTCCACGCGCCGTCTCCTAAGCCCCGATCGATCCACGCGCCGTCTCCGAGCGCCGATCTGTTCACGCGCCGTCTCCTTTGCTCCGATCGTTCCACGCGCCGTCTCCGAGGCCCGATCGGTCCACGCGCCGTCTCCTAAGCCCCAATCTGTCCACGCGCGGTCTCCGAACGCCGATCATTTCACGCACTGTCTCCTGAGTCCCGATCGTTCCACGCGCCGTATCCGAGCCCCGATCGATCCACGCGCTGTCTCCTGAGCCCCGATCGGTCCACGCGTCGTTCCCCAAGCCCCGATCCATAGACGCGCCGTCTCCTGATGCCCAATCGGTCCACGCGCAGTCTCCTGAGCCCCGATAGGTACACGTGTAGTCTCCTAAGCCCCGATCGGTCCACGCGTCGCCTCCGGAGCCCCAATCGATCAACGTGAGTCTCCTAAGCCCCGATCGGTCCACGTGCCGTCTCCGAGCCCCGATCGGTCCACGCGTCGTCTCCTAATCCCCGATCGGTCCACACGCCGTCTCCGAGCCCCGATGGGTCTACGCGTCGCCTCCTGAGCCCCGGTCGGTCCACGCGCCGTCTCCTGAGCCACGATCGGTCCACGCGTCGCCTCCTAAGCCCCGATCGGTCCGCGCGTCGTCTCCTAAGCCTCGATCCGTCGACGCGTCGTCTCCTGAGCCACGATCAATTGACGCGTCTTCTCCTGAGCCCGATCGCTCCTCGCGCCGTCTCCTGAGCCCCGATCGGTCCACGCGTCGTCTCCGCGCTCCGATCGGGCCGCGCCGTCGCCGAGCCATGATCGGTCCACGCGCGGCCTCCTGAGCCCCGATCGGTCCACGCGCCGTCTCCTGAGCCCCGATCGGTCCACGCGCGGCCTCCTGAGCCCCGATTGCTTCACGCGCCGTATCCGAGCCCCAATTGGTCCACGCGCCGTCTCCTGAGCCCCGATCGGTCCACGCGCCGTCTCCTGAGCCCCGATCGGTCCACGCGTCGTCTCCTAAGCCCCCATTGGTCCACGTGCCGTCTCCCAGCCCCGATCGGTCCACGCGCCGTCTCCTAATCCCCGATCGATCCACGCGCCGTCGCCGAACCCCAATTGGTCCACGCGAAACCGCCTGAGCCCCAGTCGGTCCACGCGCTGTCTCCGAGCCCCGATCGGTCCACGCGTCGTCTCCGAGCCCCGATCGGTCCACGCGCCGTCGCCGAGTCATGATCTGTCCACGCGCGGCCTCCTGAGACCCGATCGGTCGACGCGCCGTCTTCGAGCCCCGATCGGTCCACGCATGGTCTCCTAAGCCTCAATCAGTTAACGCGCCGTCCCCGAGCCCCGATCGGTCCACGCGATGTCTCCTGAGCCCCGATACGTCCACGCGCAGTCGCCGAGCCCTGATCGGTCCACGCGCTGTCTCCTGAGCCCCGATAGGTACACGCGTCATCGCCTACACCCCGATCGGTCCACGCGTCGTCTTCGAGCGCCGATTGGTTCACGCGACGTCTCCTGAGCCCCGGTCGGTCCACGCGCCATCGCCGAACCCCAATTGGTCCACGCGCAACCTCCTGAGCCCCAGTCGGTACACGCGCTGTCTCCGAGCCCCGATCGGTCCCCGCATAGTCTCCTAAGCCCCGCTCGGTTAACGCGTCGTCTCGGAGCGCCGATCGGTCCAGGCGCCGCTTCCTGAGCACCGACCGGTCCACGCGTCGTCTCCTGAGCCCCGATCGGTCGACGGGTCCCCTCCTAAGCCCCGATCGGTCCACGCGCCTTCTCCTGAGCCCCGATCGGTCCACGCGCCGTCTCCGAGCGCCGATCATTTCACGTGACGTCTCCTGAGCCCCGATCGGTCCACGCGCCGTCGTGGAGCTATGATCGGTCCACGCGCGGCCTCCTGAGCCCCGATCGGTCCACGCGCCGTCGCCGAGCCGCGATCGGTCCACGCGCGGCCTCCTGAGGCCCGATTGGTTCACGCGCTGTCTCCTGAGGCCCGATCGGTCCACGCGCGGCCTCCTGAGCCCCGATCGGTCCACGCGCCGCCTCCTGAGTCCCGATCGGTCAACACATCGTGTCCTAAGCCTTGATCGGTCCACGTGCCGTCTCCGAGCCCTGATGGGTCCACGCGCCGCATCCTGAGCCCCGATCGGACGACGCGTCGTCTCCTGAGCCCGGATCGGTCCACCCGTCGTCCTCGAATCCCCGATCCGCACACGCGTCGTCTCCGAGCCTCGATCGGTCCACGCGCCGTCTCCTAAGCCGCGATCCGTCCACGGGCCGTCTTCGAGCTGCTATCGGTAAACGCGCCGTCACCAAGCCCTGATCTGTACACGCGTCGTCTCCGAGCCCCGATCGGTCCACGCGCCGTCGCCGAGCCTCGATCGGTCCACGCGCCGTCTCCGAGCCACGATCGGCTAACGCGTCGACTCCGAGCCCCGATCGTTCCACGCGCCGTCTCAGAGCGCCGATCATTTCACGCCCCGTCTCCTGAGCTCCGATCGTTCCACGCGCCGTCTCTGAGCACCGATCGGTCCACGCGCCGTCTCCTGAGCCCCGCTCGGTCCATGCGTCGTCTTCTTAGCCCCGATGCCTCCACGCGTCGTCTCCTAAGACCCGATCGGTCCACGCGCCGTCTCCGGGCCCCGATCGATCCACGCTAGTCTCCTGAGCCCCGGCCGGTCCGCGCGGTCTCCTGAGCCCCGAACGATCGACGCGTCGTCTCCTGAGCCGCGATCGATCCACGCACCGTCTCCTAAGCCCCGATCGGTGCACGCGCCGTCTCCGAGCGCCGATCGGTTCACGCGCCGTCTCCTGAGCCCGGATCATTCCACGCGTTGTCTCCGAGCCCCGATCGGTCCACGAGCCGTTTTCTGAGCACCGTTCGGTCCACGCGTCGTCTTCAAAGCCCCGATGCCTCCACGCGCCGTCTTCGAGCCACGATCGGTCCGTGCGCCGCTTCC
Organism: Netelia fuscicornis; assembly: GCA_946811545.1. Taxonomy (NCBI): domain Eukaryota; kingdom Metazoa; phylum Arthropoda; class Insecta; order Hymenoptera; family Ichneumonidae; genus Netelia; species Netelia fuscicornis. The sequence continues at coordinate 28,171,149 of OX328014.1, read as the reverse complement.
AAAGCCCTATCAGTCCAGGCGTCCTCTCCTGATCTCCGATCGGTCCACGCGCCGTCTCCTAAGCCCCGATCGGTGCACGCGCCGTCTCCGAGCGCCGATCGGTTCACGCGCCGTCTCCTGAGCCCCGATCATTCCACGCGATGTCTCCGAGCCCCGATCGGTCCACGCGCCGTCTCCTAAGCCCCGATCGGTCCACGCGTCGTCTCCGAGCCCCGATCGGTCCACGCGCCGTCGCTGAGTCATGATCTGTCCACGCGCGGCCTCCTGAGACCCGATCGGTCGACGCGCCGTCTTCGAGCCCCGATCGGTCCACGCATGGTCTCCTAAGCCCCAATCAGTTAACGCGCCGTCCCCGAGCCCCGATCGGTCCACGCGATGTCTCCTGAGCCCCGATACGTCCACGCGCAGTCGCCGAGCCCTGATCGGTCCACGCGCTGTCTCCTGAGCCCCGATAGGTACACGCGTCATCGCCTACACCCCGATCGGTCCACGCGTCGTGTCCTAAGCCCCGATCGGTCCACGCGCCGTCTCCGAGCCCCGATCGGTTCACGCACTGTCTCCTGATCCCCATGGGTCCACGCGGCGCCTCCGGGGCCCCGATCGATCCACGCGAGGCTCCTAAGCCCCGATCGGTCCACGCGCAACCGCCTGAGCCCCAGTCGGTCGACGCACTGTGTCCGAGCCCCGATCGGTCCACGCGCCGTCTTCGAGCGCCGATCGGTCCACGCAACGTCTCCTAAGCCCCAATCGGTTAACGCGCCGTCTCCTGAGCCCCGATCGTTCTACGCACCGTCTCCAAGCCCCGATCCGTCCACGCGCAGTCGCCGAGCCCCGATCGGTTCACGCGCGGTCTCCTGAGCCCCAGTCGGTACACGCCCTGTCGCCGAGCCCCGATCGGTCCACGCGTCGTCTCCTAAGCCCCGATCGTTCGACGCGTCGTCTCCTAAGCCCCAATCGGTCTACGCGCCGTCTCAGAGTGCCGATCATTTCACGCGCCGTCTCGTGAGCCCCGATCACTCCACGCCCCGTCTCCGAGCCCCGATCGGTCCACGCGCCGTCTCCTAAGCCCCTATCGGTCCACGCGCCGTCTCCGAGCGCCGATCGGTTCACGCGCCGTCTCCTGAGCCCCGATCGTTCCACGCGCCGTCTCCGAGCCCCGATCGATCCACGCGAGTCTCCTGAGCCCCAGTCGGTCCGCGCGCCGTCTCCTGAGCCCGATCGGTCCAAGCGCCGTCTCCTAAGCCCCGTTCGGTCCAAGCGTCTTCTCCAAAACCCCGGTCGGTCCACGCGCCGTCTCCGAGCACCGATCGGTCCACGCGCCGTGTCCTGAGCTCCGATCGGTCTACGCGCCGTCTCATGAGCCCCGATCGGTCAACGCATCCTTTCCTAAGCCCCGATACGTTCACACGCCGTCTCCGGAGCCCCGATCGATCCACGCGAGTCTCCTGAGCCCCAGTCGGTCCGCGCGCCGTCTCCTGAGCCCCGATCATTCCACGCGATGTCTCCGAGCCCCGATCGGTCCACGCGCCGTCTCCTAAGCCCCGATCGGTCCACGCGCCGTCTCCGAGCACCGTTCGGTCCACGCGCCGTTTCCTGAGCCCCGATCGGTCCATCCGTCGTCTTTTAAGCCCCGATACCGCCACGCGCCATCTCCGAGCCACGATCGGCCCAGGCGCCGCTTCCTGAGCCCCGATCGGTCCACGCGTCGGCTCCTAAGACTCGATAGGTCCACGCGCGGCCTCCTGAGCCCCGATCGTTCCACGCGCCGTCTCCGAGCCGCGATCGGTCCACGCGCCGTCTCCGAGCCCCGAACGGTTCACGCACCGTCTCCTGATCCCAATCGGTCCACGCGGCGCCTCCGGAGCCCCGATCGATCCACGCGAGTCTCCTGAGCCCCAGTCGGTCCGCGCGCCGTCTCCGGAGCCCCGATCGGTCCACGCGCCGTCTCCTAAGCCCCGTTCGGTCCAAGCGTCTTCTCCTAAACCCCGGTCGGTCCACGCGCCGTCTCCTAAGCCCCGATCGGTGCACGCGCCGTCTCCGAGCGCCGATCGGTTCACGCGCCGTCTCCTGAGCCCCGATCATTCCACGCGATGTCTCCGAGCCCCGATCGGTCCACGAGCCGTTTTCTGAGCACCGTTCGGTCCACGCGTCGTCTTCAAAGCCCCGATGCCTCCACGCGCCGTCTCCGAGCCACGATCGGTCCGTGCGCCGCTTCCAAAGCCCTATCAGTCCAGGCGTCCTCTCCTGATCTCCGATCGGTCCTCGCGCCGTCTCCTAAGCCCCGATCGGTGCACGCGCCGTCTCCGAGCGCCGATCGGTCCACGCGCGGTCTCCAAGCCTCGATCCGTACACGCGCCGTCTCCGAGCCCCGATCGGTCCACGCGTCGTCTCCGAGCACCGTTCGGTCCACGCGCCGTTTCCTGAGCCCCGATCGGTCCACGCGTCGGCTCCTAAGCCTCGATAGGTCCACGCGCGGCGTCCTTAGCCCCGGTCGGTCCACGCGCCGTCTCCGAGCCGCGATCGGTCCACGCATCGTCTCCTAAGCCCCGATCGGTTAACGCGCCGTCTCCCCGCCCCGATCGGTCCACGCGCCATCTCCTGAGCCCCGATACGTCCACGCGCAGTCGCCGAGCCCCAATCAGTCCACGCGCGGCCTCCTAAGCCCTGGTCGGGTCACGCGCCGTCTCCCCGCCCCGATCGGTCCACGCGCCGTCTCCTGAGCCCTGATCCGTCCACGCGCGGCGTCGAGCCGCGATCGGTCCACGCGCGGCCTCCTGAGCCCCAATCGGTCCACGCGTCGTATCCTAAGCCCCGATCCGTCGCCGCGTCGTCTCCTGAGCCCCGATCAATTGACGCGTCTTCTCCTGAGCCCCGATCGCTCGTCGCGCCGTCTCCTGAGCCCCGCTCGGTCCATGCGTCGTGTTCTTAGCCTCGATGCCTCCACGCGCCGTCTCCGAGCCACGATAGGTCGAGGCGCCGCTTCCTGAGCCCCGATCGATCCACGCGCCGTCTCGTAAGCCACAATCGGTCCACGCGCCGTCTCAGAGCGCCGATCATTTCACGCGCCGTCTCCTGAGCCCCGATCGTTCCACGCGCCGTCTCCGAGCACCGATCGGTCCACGCGCCGTCTCCTGAGGCCCGATCGGTCCACGCGTCGTCTCCTAAGCCCCGATCGGTTAACGCGACGTCTCCGTGCCCAATCGGTCCACGCGCCGTCTCCTGAACCCCGATACGTCCACGCGCAGTCGCCGAGGCCCGATCGGTCCACGCGCCGTCTCCTGAGCCCCGATCGGTCCACGCGTCGTCTCCTAAGCCCTGATCGGTCCACGTGCCGTCTCCGAGCCCCGATGGGTCTACGCGCCGCCTCCTGAGCCCCGATCGATCCACGCATCGTCACCTGAGGCCCGATCGGTTAACGCGCCGTCTCCGAGCCCCGATCAGTCCACGCGCCGTCTCCTGAGCCCCGGTCGGTTCATGCGCCGTCTCCGAGCCCCGATCGGTCCACGCGTCGTCTCCGAGCCCCGATCGGTCCACGCGCCGTCGCCGAGTCATGATCTGTCCACGCGCGGCCTCCTGAGACCCGATCGGTCCACGCGCCGTCTCCGAGCCCCGATCGGTCCACGCGTCGTCTCCGAGCCCCGATCGGTCCACGCGCCGTCGCCGAGTCATGATCTGTCCACGCGCGGCCTCCTGAGACCCGATCGGTCCACGCGCCGTCGCCGAGCCGCGATCGGTCCACGAGCGGCCTCCTGAGCCCCGATTGGTTCACGCGCCGTATCCGAGCCCCAATCGGTCCAAGTGCTGTCTCCGAGCCCTGATCGGTGCACGCGTCGTCTCCGAGCCCCGATCGGTCTACGCGCCGTCGCCGAGCCATGATCGGTCCACGCGCGGTCTCCTGAGCCCCGATCGGTCCACGCGCCGTCGCCGAGCCGCGATCGGTTCTCGCGCGGCCTCCTGAGCCCCGGTCGGTCCACGCGCCGCCTACGGAGCCCCGATCGATCCACGCGAATCTCCTGAGCTCCGGTCGGTCGACGCGCCGTCTCCTGAGCCCCGATCGGTCCACGCGTCGTCTCCTAAGCCCCGATTCGTCGACGCGTCGTCTCCTGAGCCCCGATCAATTGACGCGTCTTCTCCTGAGCCCTGATCGCTTCTCGTGCCGCCTCCTGAGCCCCACTCCGTCGAGGCGTCGTCTCCGGAGCCCCGATCAATTGACGTGTCTTCTCCTGAGCCCCGATCGCTCCTCGCGCCATCTCCTGAACCCCGCTCGGTCCATGCGTCGTCTTCTTAGCCCTGATGCCTCCACGCGCCGTCTCCGAGCCACGATGGGTCCAGGCGCCGCTTCCTGCCCCCCGATCGGTCCACGCGCCGTCTACGAGCCCCGATCGGTCCACGCGCCGTCTCCTGAGCGCCGATACGTCCACGCGCAGTCGCCGAGCCCTGATCGGTCCACGCGCTGTCTCCTGAGCCCCGATAGGTACACGCGTCGTCGCCTACACCCCGATCGGTCCACGCGTCGTCTCCTAAGCCCCGCTCGGTCCATGCGTCGTGTTCTTAGCCCCGATGCCTCCACGCGCCGTCTCCGAGCCACGATAGGTCGAGGCGCCGCTTCCTGAGCCCCGATCGATCCACGCGCCGTCTCGTAAGCCACAATCGGTCCACGCGCCGTCTCAGAGCGCCGATCATTTCACGCGCGCGTCTCCTGAGCCCCGATCGTTCCACGCGCCGTCTCCGAGCCATGATCGGTCCACGCGCGGTCTCCTGAGCCCCGATCGGTCCACGCGTCGTCTCCGAGCCCCGATCGGTCCACGCGCCGTCGCCGAGTCATGATCTGTCCACGCGCGGCCTCCTGAGACCCGATCGGTCCACGCGCCGTCGCCGAGCCGCGATCGGTCCACGAGCGGCCTCCTGAGCCCCGATTGGTTCACGCGCCGTATCCGAGCCCCAATCGGTCCAAGTGCTGTCTCCGAGCCCTGATCGGTGCACGCGTCGTCTCCGAGCCCCGATCGGTCTACGCGCCGTCGCCGAGCCATGATCGGTCCACGCGCGGTCTCCTGAGCCCCGATCGGTCCACGCGCCGTCGCCGAGCCGCGATCGGTTCTCGCGCGGCCTCCTGAGCCCCGGTCGGTCCACGCGCCGCCTACGGAGCCCCGATCGATCCACGCGAATCTCCTGAGCTCCGGTCGATCGACGCGCCGTCTCCTGAGCCCCGATCGGTCCACGCGTCGTCTCCGAAGCCCCGATTCGTCGACGCGTCGTCTCCTGAGCCCCGATCAATTGACGCGTCTTCTCCTGAGCGCTGATCGCTTCTCGTGCCGCCTCCTGAGCCCCACTCCGTCGAGGCGTCGTCTCCGGAGCCCCGATCAATTGACGTGTCTTCTCCTGAGCCCCGATCGCTCCTCGCGCCATCTCCTGAACCCCGCTCGGTCCATGCGTCGTCTTCTTAGCCCTGATGCCTCCACGCGCCGTCTCCGAGCCACGATGGGTCCAGGCGCCGCTTCCTGCCCCCCGATCGGTCCACGCGCCGTCTACGAGCCCCGATCGGTCCACGCGTCGTCTCCGAGCCCCGATCGGTCTACGCGCCGTCTCCGAGCCCCGATCGGCCCACGCGCCGTCTCAGAGCGCCGATCATTTCACGCCCCGTCTCCTGAGCTCCGATCGTTCCACGCGCCGTCTCCGAGCCCCGATCGATCCACGCGCCGTCTCCTAAGCCCCGATCGGTGCACGCGCCGTCTCCGAGCGCCGATCGGTTCACGCGCCGTCTCCTGAGCCCCGATCATTCCACGCGATGTCTCCGAGCCCCGATTCGTCGACGCGTCGTCTCCTGAGCCCCGATCAATTGACGCGTCTTCTCCTGAGCCCTGATCGCTTCTCGTGCCGCCTCCTGAGCCCCACTCCATCGAGGCGTCGTCTCCGGAGCCCCGATCAATTGACGTGTCTTCTCCTGAGCCCCGATCGCTCCTCGCGCCATCTCCTGAACCCCGCTCGGTCCATGCGTCGTCTTCTTAGCCCTGATGCCTCCACGCGCCGTCTCCGAGCCACGATGGGTCCAGGCGCCGCTTCCTGCCCCCCGATCGGTCCACGCGCCGTCTACGAGCCCCGATCGGTCCACGCGTCGTCTCCGAGCCCCGATCGGTCTACGCGCCGTCTCCGAGCCCCGATCGGCCCACGCGCCGTCTCAGAGCGCCGATCATTTCACGCCCCGTCTCCTGAGCTCCGATCGTTCCACGCGCCGTCTCCGAGCCCCGATCGATCCACGCGCCGTCTCCTAAGCCCCGATCGGTGCACGCGCCGTCTCCGAGCGCCGATCGGTTCACGCGCCGTCTCCTGAGCCCCGATCATTCCACGCGATGTCTCCGAGCCCCGATTCGTCGACGCGTCGTCTCCTGAGCCCCGATCAATTGACGCGTCTTCTCCTGAGCCCTGATCGCTTCTCGTGCCGCCTCCTGAGCCCCACTCCGTCGAGGCGTCGTCTCCGGAGCCCCGATCAATTGACGTGTCTTCTCCTGAGCCCCGATCGCTCCTCGCGCCATCTCCTGAACCCCGCTCGGTCCATGCGTCGTCTTCTTAGCCCTGATGCCTCCACGCGCCGTCTCCGAGCCACGATGGGTCCAGGCGCCGCTTCCTGCCCCCCGATCGGTCCACGTGCCGTCTCCCAGCCCCGATCGGGCCACGCGCCGTCTCCTAAGCCCCAATCTGTCCAGTACCCGTCTCCGGGCCCCGATCGGTGCACTCGCCGTCTCCTAAGCCCCGATCGGTCCACGCGCCGTCTCCGAGCCCCGATCGGTCCACGCGCCGTTTCCTGAGCGCCGATACGTCCACGCGCAGTCGCCGAGCCCTGATCGGTCCACGCGCTGTCTCCTGAGCCCCGATAGGTACACGCGTCGTCGCCTACACCCCGATCGGTCCACGCGCCGTCTCCGAGCCCCGATCGGTCCACGCACTGTCTCCTGATCCCCATGGGTCAACGCGGCGCTTCCGGAGCCCCGGTCGATCCACGCGAGGCTCCTGAGCCCCGATCGGACCACGCATCGTCTCCTAAGCCCCAATCGGTTAACGCGCCGTCACCGAGCCCCGATCGGTCCACGCGCCGTCGCCGAACCCCAATTGGTCCACGCGCAACCGCCTGAGCCCCAGTCGGTCCACGCACTGTCTCCGAGCCCCGATCGGTCCACGCGTCGTCTCCGAGCCCCGAGCGGTCCACGCGTCGTCTCCTAAGCCCCGATCGGTCCACGCACCGTCTCCTGAGCCCCGATCGATCCACGCGCCGTCTTCTGAGCCCCAATCGCTCCACGCGCCGTTTTCTGAGCACCGTTCGATCCACGCGTCGTCTTGAAAGCCCCGATGCCTCCACGCGCCGTCTCCGAACCACGATCGGTCCACGCGTCGTATCCGAAACCCGATCGGTCCACGCGCCGTCGCCGAGCCATGATCGGTCCACGCGCGGCCTCCTGAGCCCCGCTTGGTTCACGAGCCGTATCCGAGCCCCCATCGGTCCACGCGTCGTCTCCGAGCCCCGATCGGTCCACGCGCCGTCGCCGAGCCATGATCGGCCCACGCGAGGCTCCTGAGCCTCGGTCGGTCCGCGAGCCGTCTCCTGAGCCCCGATCGGTCGACGCGCTGTTTCCGAGCCCCGATCGGTCCACGCGTCGTCTCCTAAGCCCCGATCCGTCGCCGCGTCGTCTCCTGAGCCCCGATCGATCCACGCGCCGTCTCCTAAGCCCCGATCGGTGCACGCGCCGTCTCCGAGCGCCGATCGGTTCACGCGCCGTCTCCTGAGCCCCGATCATTCCACGCGATGTCTCCGAGCCCCGATCGGTCCACGAGCCGTTTTCTGAGCACCGTTCGGGCCACGCGTCGTCTTCAAAGCCCCGATGCCTCCACGCGCCGTCTCCGAGCCACGATCGGTCCGTGCGCCGCTTCCTGAGCCCCGATCGGTCCACGCGCCGTCTCCTGGGCCCCGATGCGTCCACGCGCAGTCGCCGAGCCCCGATCGGTCCACGCGGGGTCTCCTGAGCCCCGATCGGTCCACGCGCCGTCTCCTAAGCCCCGGTCGGTCCACGCGCCGTCTCCGAGCCCCGATCGGTCTACGTGTCGTCTCCGAGCACCGTTCGTTCCACGCGCCGTTTCCTGAGCCCCGATCGGTCCATCCGTCGTCTTTTAAGCCCCGATACCTCCACGCGCCGTTTCCGAGCCACGATCGGTCCAGGCGCCGCTTCCTGAGCCGCGATCGGTCCACGCGCCGTCTCCTGGGCCCCGATGCGTCCACGCGCAGTCGCCGAGCCCCGAACGGTCCACGCGGGGTCTCCTGAGCCCCGATCGGTCCACGCGCCGTCTCCGAGCGCCGATCGGTCCACGCGCGGTCTCCAAGCCTCGATCCGTACACGCGCCGTCTCCGAGCCCCGATCGGTCCACGCGTCGTCTCCGAGCACCGTTCGTTCCACGCGCCGTTTCCTGAGCCCCGATCGGTCCATCCGTCGTCTTTTAAGCCCCGATACCTCCACGCGCCGTTTCCGAGCCACGATCGGTCCATGCGCCGCTTCCTGAGCCCCGATCGGTCCACGCGTCGGCTCCTAAGCCTCGATAGGTCCACGCGCGGCCTCCTTAGCCCCGGTCGGTCCACGCGCCGTCTCCGAGCGCCGCTCGGTTCACGCGCCGTCTCCTGTGCTCCGATCGTTCCACGCGCCGTCTCCGAGCCCCGATCGGTCCACGCGCCGTCTCCTGAGCCCCGGTCGTTCCACGCGCCGCCTCCTAAGCCCCGATCGGTCCACGCGTCGTCTCCTAAGCCACCATTGGTCCACGTGCCGTCTCCCAGCCCCGATCGGTCCACGCGCCGTCTCCTAATCCCCAATCTGTCCACGACCCGTCTCCGGGCCCCGATCGGTGAACGCGCCGTCTCCTAAGCCCCGATCGGTCCACGCGCCGTCGCCGAACCCCAATTGGTCCACGCGAAACCGCCTGAGCCCCAGTCGGTCGACGCGCTGTCTCCGAGCCCCGATCGGTCCATGCGTCGTCTCCGAGCCCCGATCGGTCCACGCGCCGTCGCCGAGTCATGATCTATCCACGCGCGGCCTCCTAAGACCCGATCGTTCCACGCGCCGTCTTCGAGCCCCGATCGGTCTACGCATGGTCTCCTAAGCCCCAATCGGTTAACGCGCCGTCCCCGAGCCCCGATCGGTCCACGCGCCGTCTCCTGAGCGACGATACGTCCACGCGCAGTCGCCGAGCCCTGATCGGTCCACGCGCTGTCTCCTGAGCCCCGATAGGTACACGCGTCGTCGCCTACACCCCGATCGGTCCACGCGTCGTCTCCTAAGCCCCGATCGGTTCACGCGCTGTCTCCTGAGCCCCGATAGGTACACGCGTCGTCGCCTACACCCCGATCGATCCACGCGAGTCTCCTGAGCCCCAGTCGGTCCGCGCGCCGTCTCCGAGCGCCGATCGGTTGACGCGCCGTCTCCTGAGCCGCGGTCGGTCCACGCGCCGTCTCCGAGCCCCGATCGGCCCACGCATCGTCTCCTACGCCCCGATCGGCTAACGCGTCGACTCCGAGCCCCGATCGTTCCACGCGCCGTCTCCGAGCACCGATCGGTCCACGCGCCGTCTCAGAGCGCCGATCATTTCACGCCCCGTCTCATGAGCTCCGATCGTTCCACGCGCCGTCTCCGAGCCCCGATCGGTCCACACGCCGTATCCGAGCCCCGATCGGTCCGCGTGACGCATTCTAAGCCACGGTCCGTCCACGCGCCGTCTCTGAGCACCGATCGGTCCACGCGCCGCCTCCTAAGCCCCGATCGGTCCATGCGTCGTCTCCTAAGCCACCATTAGTCCACGTGCCGTCTCCCAGCCCCGATCGGTCCACGCGCCGTCTCCTAATCCCCAATCTGTCCACGACCCGTCTCCGGGCCCCGATCGGTGAACGCGCCGTCTCCTACGCCCCGATCGGTCCACGCGCCGTCGCCGTACCCCAATTGGTCCACGCGAAACCGCCTGAGCCCCAGTCGGTCCACGCGCTGTCTCCGAGCCCCGATCGGTCCACGCGTCGTCTCCGAGCCCCGATCGGTCCACGCGCCGTCGCCGAGTCATGATCTATCCACGCGCGGCCTCCTGAGACCCGATCGTTCCACGCGCCGTCTTCGAGCCCCGATCGGTCCACGCATGGTCTCCTAAGCCCCAATCGGTTAACGCGCCGTCCCCGAGCCCCGTTCGGTCCACGCGCCGTCTCCTGAGCGCCGATACGTCCACGCGCAGTCGCCGAGCCCTGATCGGTCCACGCGCTGTCTCCTGAGCCCCGATAGGTACACGCGTCGACGCCTACACCCCGATCGGTCCACGCGTCGTCTCCTAAGCCCCGATCGGTCCACGCGCTGTCTCCTGAGCCCCGATAGGTACACGCGTCGTCGCCTACACCCCGATCGATCCACGCGAGTCTCCTGAGCCCCAGTCGGTCCGCGCGCCGTCTCCGAGCGCCGATCGGTTGACGCGCCGTCTCCTGAGCCCCGGTCGGTCCACGCGCCGTCTCCGAGCCCCGATCGGCCCACGCATCGTCTCCTACGCCCCGATCGGCTAACGCGTCGACTCCGAGCCCCGATCGTTCCACGCGCCGTCTCCGAGCACCGATCGGTCCACGCGCCGTCTCAGAGCGCCGATCATTTCACGCCCCGTCTCATGAGCTCCGATCGTTCCACGCGCCGTCTCCGAGCCCCGATCGGTCCACACGCCGTATCCGAGCCCCGATCGGTCCGCGTGACGCATTCTAAGCCACGGTCCGTCCACGCGCCGTCTCTGAGCACCGATCGGTCCACGCGCCGTCTCCTGAGCCCCGCTCGGTCCATGCGTCGTCTTCTTACCCCCGATGCCTCCACGCGTCGTCTCCTAAGCCCCGATCGGTCCACGCGCCGTCTCCGGGCCCCGATCGATCCACGCTAGGCTCCTGAGCCCCGGCCGGTCCGCGCGCCGTCTCCTGAGCCCCGAACGGTCGACGCGTCGTCTCCTGAGCCCCGATCGATCCACGCGCCGTCTCCTAAGCCCCGATCGGTGCACGCGCCGTCTCCGAGCGCCGATCGGTTCACGCGCCGTCTCCTGAGCCCCGATCGTTCCACGCGCCGCCTCCTAAGCCCCGATCTGTCCACGCGTCGTCTCATAAGCCACCATTGGTCCACGTGCCGTCTCCCAGCCCCGATCGGTCCACGCGCCGTCTCCTAATCCCCAATCTGTCCACGACCCGTCTCCGGGCCCCGATCGGTGCACGCACCGTCTCCTAACCCCCGATCGGTCCACGCGCCGTCGCCGAACCCCAATTGGTCCACGCGAAACCGCCTGAGCCCCAGTCGGTCCACGCGCTGTCTCCGAGCCCCGATCGGTTCACGCGTCGTCTCCGAGCCCCGATCGGTCCACGCGCCGTCGCCGAGTCATGATCTGTCCACGCGCGGCCTCCTGAGACCCGATCGGTCCACGCGCCGTCTTCGAGCCCCGATCGGTCCACGGATGGTCTCCTAAGCCCCAATCGGTTAACGCGCCGTCCCCGAGCCCCTATCGGTCCACGCGCCGTCTCCTGAGCGCCGATACGTCCACGCGCAGTCGCCGAGCCCTGATCGGTCCACGCGCTGTCTCCTGAGCCCCGATAGGTACATGCGTCGTCGCCTACACCCCGATCGGTCCACGCGTCGTCTCCTAAGTCCCGATCGGTCCACGCGCTGTCTCCTGAGCCCCGATAGGTACACGCGTCGTCGCCTACACCCCGATCGATCCACGCGAGTCTCCTGAGCCCCAGTCGGTCCGCGCGCCGTGTCCGAGCCCCGATCGGCCCACGCGCCGTCTCAGAGCGCCGATCATTTCACGCCCCGTCTCCTGAGCTCCGATCGTTCCACGCGCCGTCTCCGAGCCCCGATCGGTCCACACGCCGTATCCGAGCCCCGATCGGTCCGCGTGACGCATTCTAAGCCACGGTCCGTCCACGCGCCGTCTCTGAGCACCGATCGGTCCACGCGCCGTCTCCTGAGCCCCGCTCGGTCCATGCGTCGTCTTCTTAGCCCCGATGCCTCCACGCGTCGTCTCCTAAGCCCCGATCGGTCCACGCGCCGTCTCCGGGCCCCGATCGATCCACGCTAGGCTCCTGAGCCCCGGCCGGTCCGCGCGCCGTCTCCTGAGCCCCGAACGGTCGACGCGTCGTCTCCTGAGCCCCGATCGATCCACGCGCCGTCTCCTAAGCCCCGATCGGTGCACGCGCCGTCTCCGAGCGCCGATCGGTTCACGCGCCGTCTCCTGAGCCCCGATCATTCCACGCGATGTCTCCGAGCCCCGATCGGTCCACGAGCCGTTTTCTGAGCACCGTGCGGTCCACGCGTCGTCTTGAAGCCCCGATGCCTCCACGCGCCGTCTCCGAGCCATGATCGGTCCACGCGCCGTCGCCGAGCCATGATCGGTCCACGCGCGGCCTCCTGAGCGCCGCTTGGTTCACGCGCCGTATCCGAGCCCCCATCGGTCCACGCGTCGTCTCCGAGCCCCGATCGGTCCACGCGCCGTCGCCGAGCCATGATCGGCCCACGCGAGACTCCTGAGCCCCGGTCGGTCCGCGAGCCGTCTCCTGAGCCCCGATCGGTCGACGCGCTGTTTCCGAGCCCCGATCGGTCCATGCGTCGTCTTCTAAGCCCCGATGCCTCCACGCGCCGTCTCCGAGCCACGATCGGTGCAGGCGCCGATTCGTGAACCCCGATCGGTCCACGCGTCGTCTCCTAAGCCCCGATCCGTCGCCGCGTCGTCTCCTGAGCCCCGATCGATCCACGCGCCGTCTCCTAAGCCCCGATCGGTGCACGCGCCGTCTCCGAGCGCCGATCGGTTCACGCGCCGTCTCCTGAGCCCCGATCATTCCACGCGATGTCTCCGAGCCCCGATCGGTCCACGAGCCGTTTTCTGAGCACCGTTCGGTCCACGCGTCGTCTTCAAAGCCCCGATGCCTCCACGCGCCGTCTCCGAGCCACGATCGGTCCAGGCGCCGCTTCCTGAGCCGCGATCGGTCCACGCGCCGTCTCCTGGGCCCCGATGCGTCCACGCGCAGTCGCCGAGCCCCGATCGGTCCACGCAGGGTCTCCTGAGCCCCGATCGGTCCACGCACCGTCTCCTAAGCCCCGATCGATCCACGCGCCGTCTCCGAACGCCGCTCGGTTCACGCGCCGTCTCCTGTGCTCCGATCGTTCCACGCGCCGTCTCCGAGCCCCGATCGGTCCACGCGCCGTCTCCTGAGCCCCGATCGTTCCACGCGCCGCCTCCTAAGCCCCGATAGGTCCACGCGTCGTCTCCTAAGCCACCATTGGTCCACGTGCCGTCTCCCAGCCCCGATCGGTCCACGCGCCGTCTCCTAATCCCCAATCTGTCCACGACCCGTCTCCGGGCCCCGATCGGTGCACGCGCCGTCTCCTAAGCCCCGATCGGTCCACGCGCCGTCGCCGAACCCCAATTGGTCCACGCGAAACCGCCTGAGCCCCAGTCGGTCCACGCGCTGTCTCCGAGCCCCGATCGGTCCACGCGTCGTCTCCGAGCCCCGATCGGTCCACGCGCCGTCGCCGAGTCATGATCTGTCCACGCGCGGCCTCCTGAGACCCGATCGGTCCACGCGCCGTCTTCGAGCCCCGATCGGTCCACGCATGGTCTCCTAAGCCCCGATCGGTCCACGCGCCGTCTCCTGAGCGCCGATACGTCCACGCGCAGTCGCCGAGCCCTGATCGGTCCACGCGCTGTCTCCTGAGCCCCGATAGGTACACGCGTCGTCGCCTACACCCCGATCGGTCCACGCGTCGTCTCCTAAGCCCCGATCGGTCCACGCGCTGTCTCCTGAGCCCCGATAGGTACACGCGTCGTCGCCTACACCCCGATCGATCCACGCGAGTCTCCTGAGCCCCAGTCGGTCCGCGCGCCGTCTCCGAGCGCCGATCGGTTGACGCGCCGTCTCCTGAGCCCCGGTCGGTCCACGCGCCGTCTCCGAGCCCCGATCGGCCCACGAATCGTCTCCTACGCCCCGATCGGCTAACGCGTCGACTCCGAGCCCCGATCGTTCCACGCGCCGTCTCCGAGCACCGATCGGTCCACGCGCCGTCTCAGAGCGCCGATCATTTCACGCCCCATCTCCTGAGCTCCGATCGTTCCACGCGCCGTCTCCGAGCCCCGATCGGTCCACACGCCGTCTCCTGAGCCCCGCTCGGTCCATCCGTCGTCTTTTAAGCCCCGATACCTCCACGCGCCGTCTCCTACGCCCGATCGGTCCACGCGTCGTCTCCTGATCCCAATCGGTCCACGCGGCGCCTCCGGAGCCCCGATCGATCCAGGCGAGTCTCCTGAGCCCCAGTCGGTCCGCGCGCCGTCTCCGGAGTCCCGATCGGTCCACGCGCCGTCTCCTAAGCCCCGTTCGGTCCAAGCGTCTTCTCCTAAACCCCGGGCGGTCGACGCGCCGTCTCCGAGCCGCGATCGGTCCACGCATCTTCTCCTAAGCCCCGATCGGTTAACGCGCCGTCTCCCCGCCCCGATCGGTCCACGCGCCATCTCCTGAGCCCCGATACGTCCACGCGCAGTCGCCGAGCCCCAATCAGTCCACGCGCGGCCTCCTAAGCCCCGGTCGGGTCACGCGCCGTCTCCCCGCCCCGATCGGTCCACGCGCCGTCTCCTGAGCCCTGATCCGTCCACGCGCGGCGTCGAGCCGCGATCGGTCCACGCGCGGCCTCCTGAGCCCCAATCGGTCCACGCGTCGTATCCTAAGCCCCGATCCGTCGCCGCGTCGTCTCCTGAGCCCCGATGAATTGACGCGTCTTCTCCTGAGCCCCGATCGCTCCTCGCGCCGTCTCCTGAGCCCCGCTCGGTCCATGCGTCGTGTTCTTAGCCCCGATGCCTCCACGCGCCGTCGCCGAGCCACGATAGGTCGAGGCGCCGCTTCCTGAGCCCCGATCGATCCACGCGCCGTCTCGTAAGCCACAATCGGTCCACGCGCCGTCTCAGAGCGCCGATCATTTCACGCGCCGTCTCCTGAGCCCCGATCGTTCCACTCGCCGTCTCCGTGCACCGATCGGTCCACGCGCCGTCTCCTGAGGCCCGATCGGTCCACGTGTCGTCTCCTAAGCCCCGATCGGTTAACGCGCCGTCTCCGAGCCCCAATCGGTCCACGCGCCGTCTCCTGAACCCCGATACGTCCACGCGCAGTCGCCGAGGCCCGATCGGTCCACGCGCCGTCTCCTGAGCCCCGATCGGTCCACGCGTCGTCTCCTAAGCCCTGATCGGTCCACGTGCCGTCTCCGAGCCCCGATCAGTCCACGCGCCGTCTTCTGAGCCCCGGTCGGTTCATGCGCCGTCTCCGAGCCCCGATCGGTCCACGCGTCGTCTCCGAGCCCCGATCGGTCCACGCGCCGTCGCCGAGTCATGATCTGTCCACGCGCGGCCTCCTGAGACCCGATCGGTCCACGCGCCGTCGCCGAGCCGCGATCGGTCCACGAGCGGCCTCCTGAGCCCCGATTGGTTCACGCGCCGTATCCGAGCCCCAATAGGTCCAAGCGCTGTCTCCGAGCCCTGATCGGTGCACGCGTCGTCTCCGAGCCCCGATCGGTCTACGCGCCGTCGCCGAGCCATGATCGGTCCACGCGCGACCTCCTGAGCCCCGATCGGTCCACGCGCCGTCGCCGAGCCGCGATCGGTTCTCGCGCGGCCTCCTGAGCCCCGGTCGGTCCACGCGCCGCCTACGGAGCCCCGATCGGTCCACGCGTCGACTCCTAAGCCCCGATTCGTCGACGCGTCGTCTCCTGAGCCCCGATCAATTGACGCGTCTTCTCCTGAGCCCTGATCGCTTCTCGTGCCGCCTCCTGAGCCCCACTCCGTCGAGGCGTCGTCTCCGGAGCCCCGATCAATTGACGTGTCTTCTCCTGAGCCCCGATCGCTCCTCGCGCGATCTCCTGAACCCCGCTCGGTCCATGCGTCGTCTTCTTAGCCCTGATGCCTCCACGCGCCGTCTCCGAGGCACGATGGGTCCAGGCGCCGCTTCCTGCGCCCCGATCGGTCCACGCGCTGTCTCCTGAGCCCCGATAGGTACACGCGTCGTCGCCTACACCCCGATCGGTCCACGCGTCGTCTCCTAAGCCCCGATCGGTCCACGCGCCGTCTCCGAGCCCCGATCGGTCCACGCACTGTTTCCTGATCCCCATGGGTCAACGCGGCGCCTCCGGAGCCCCGACCGATCCACGCGAGGCTCCTGAGCCCCGATCGGACCACGCATCGTCTCCTAAGCCCCAATCGGTTAACGCGCCGTCTCCGAGCCCCGATCAGTCCACGCGCCGTCGCCGAACCCCAATTGATCCACGCGCAACCGCCTGAGCCCCAGTCGGTCCCCGCACTGTCTCCGAGCCCCGATTGGTCCACGCGTCGTCTCCGAGCCCCGATCGGTCCACGCGTCGTCTCCTAAGCCCCGATCGGTCCACGCACCGTCTCCTGAGCCCCGATCGATCCACGCGCCGTCTCCTGAGCCCCAATCGCTCCACGCGCCGTTTTCTGAGCACCGTTCAGTCCACGCGTCGTCTTGAAAGCCCCGATGCCTCCACGCGCCGTCTCCGAGCCACGATCGGTCCACGCGTCGTATCCGAAACCCGATCGGTCCACGCGCCGTCGCCGAGCCATGATCGGTCCACGCGCGGCCTCCTGAGCCCCGCTTGGTTCACGCGCCGCATCCGAGCCCCCATCGGTCCACGCGTCGTCTCCGAGCCCCGATCGGTCCACGCGCCGTCGCCGAGCCATGATCGGCCCACGCGAGGCTCCTGAGCCCCGGTCGGTCCGCGAGCCGTCTCCTGAGCCCCGATCGGTCGACGCGCTGTTTCCGAGCCCCGATCGGTCCATCCGTCGTCTTTTAAGCCCCGATACCTCCACGCGCCGTCTCCGAGCCACGATCGGTCCAGGCGCCGCTTCCTGAGCCCCGATCGGTCCACGCGTCGGCTCCTAAGCCTCGATAGGTCCACGCGCGGCCTCCTGAGCCCCGATCGTTCCACGCGCCGCCTCCGAGCCGCGATCGGTCCACGCGCCGTCTCCGAGCCCCGAACGGTTCACGCACCGTCACCTGATCCCAATCGGTCCACGCGGCGCCTCCGGAGCCCCGATCGATCCACGCGAGTCTCCTGAGCCCCAGTCGGTCCGCGCGCCGTCTCCTGAGCCCTGATTGGTCGACGCGTCGTCTCCTGAGCCCTGATCGATCCACGTGTCGTCTCCTGAGCTCCGATCGCGCCACACGCTGTTTCCTGAGCCCCGATCGGTCCACGCGTCATCTCCTGATCTCCGATCGGTCCACGCGCCGTCTCCTAAGCCCCGATCGGTCCATGCGCCGTCTCCGAGCGCCGATCGGTTCACGCGCCGTCTCCTGAGCCCCGATCATTCCACGCGATGTCTCCGAGCCCCGATCGGTCCACGCGCCGTCTCCTAAGCCCCGATCGGTCCACGCGCCGTCTCCGAGCGCCGATCGGTCCACGCGCGGTCTCCAAGCCTCGATCCGTACACGCGCTGTCTCCGAGCCCCGATCGGTCCACGCGTCGTCTCCGAGCACCGTTCGGTCCACGCGCCGTTTCCTGAGCCCCGATCGGTCCACGCGTCGGCTCCTAAGCCTCGATAGGTCCACGCGCGGCCTCCTCAGCCCCGCTCGGTCCACGCGCCGTCTCCGAGCCGCGATCGGTCCCCGCATCGTCTCCTAAGCCCCGATCGGTTAACGCGCCGTCTCCCCGCCCCGATCGGTCCACGAGCCATCTCCTGAGCCCCGATACGTCCACGCGCAGTCGCCGAGCCCCAATCAGTTCACGCGCGGCCTCCTAAGCCCCGGTCGGGTCACGCGCCGTCTCCCCGCCCCGATCGGTCCACGCGCCGTCTCCTGAGCCCTGATCCGTCCACGCGCGGCGTCGAGCCGCGATCGGTCCACGCGCGGCCTCCTGAGCCCCAATCGGTCCACGCGTCGTATCCTAAGCCCCGATCCGTCGCCGCGTCGTCTCCTGAGCCCCGATCAATTGACGCGTCTTCTCCTGAGCCCCGATCGCTCCTCGCGCCGTCTCCTGAGCCCCGCTCGGTCCATGCGTCGTGTTCTTAGCCCCGATGCCTCCACGTGCCGTCTCCGAGCCACGATAGGTCGAGGCGCCGCTTCCTGAGCCCCGATCGATCCACGCGCCGTCTCGTAAGCCACAATCGGTCCACGCGCCGTCTCAGAGCGCCGATCATTTCACGCGCCGTCTCCTGAGCCCCGATCGTTCCACTCGCCGTCTCCGTGCACCGATCGGTCCACGCGCCGTCTCCTGAGGCCCGATCGGTCCACGCGTCGTCTCCTAAGCCCCGATCGGTTAACGCGCCGTCTCTGAGCCCCAATCCGTCCACGCGCCGTCTCCTGAACCCCGATCGGTCCACGCGTCGTCTCCTAAGCCCTGATCGGTCCACGTGCCGTCTCCGAGCCCCGATGGGTCTACGCGCCGACTCCTGAGCCCCGATCGATCCACGCATCGGCTCCTGAGCCCCGGTCGGTCCACGCGTCGTCTTCGAGCACCGATCGATCCACGCGCCGTTTCCTGGGCCCCAATCAGTCCACGCGCGGCCTCCTGAGCCCCGGTCGGTTCACGCGCCGTCTCCCCGCCCCGATCGGTCCACGCGCCGTCTCCTGAGCCCTGATCCGTCCACGCGCGGCGTCGAGCCGCGATCGGTCCACGCGCGGCCTCCTGATCCCCAATCGGTCCACGCGTCGTATCCTAAGCCCCGATCCGTCGCCGCGTCGTCTCCTGAGCCCCGATCGTTCCACTCGCCGTCTCCGTGCACCGATCGGTCCACGCGCCGTCTCCTGAACCCCGATCGGTCCACGCGTCGTCTCCTAAGCCCTGATCGGTCCACGTGCCGTCTCCGAGCCCCGATGGGTCTACGCGCCGACTCCTGAGCCCCGATCGATCCACGCATCGGCTCCTGAGCCCCGGTCGGTCCACGCGTCGTCTTCGAGCACCGATCGATCCACGCGCCGTTTCCTGGGCCCCAATCAGTCCACGCGCGGCCTCCTGAGCCCCGGTCGGTTCACGCGCCGTCTCCCCGCCCCGATCGGTCCACGCGCCGTCTCCTGAGCCCTGATCCGTCCACGCGCGGCGTCGAGCCGCGATCGGTCCACGCGCGGCCTCCTGATCCCCAATCGGTCCACGCGTCGTATCCTAAGCCCCGATCCGTCGCCGCGTCGTCTCCTGAGCCCCGATCAATTGACGCGTCTTCTCCTGAGCCCCGATCGCTCCTCGCGCCGTCTCCTGAGCCCCGCTCGGTCCATGCGTCGTGTTCTCAGCCCCGATGCCTCCACGCGCCGTCTCCGAGCCACGATAGGTCGAGGCGCCGCTTCCTGAGCCCCGATCGATCCACGCGCCGTCTCGTAAGCCACAATCGGTCCACGCGCCGTCTCAGAGCGCCGATCATTTCACGCGCCGTTTCCTGAGCCCCGATCGTTCCACGCGCCGTCTCCGAGCCCCGATCGGTCCACGCGGCGTCTCCTGAGCCCCGATCGGTTCACGCATCGTCTCCTAAGCCCCGATACGTCTACACGCCGTATCCGAGCCCCGATCGGTCCGCGTGACGCATTCTAATCCACGGTCCGTCCACGCGCCGTCTCCGAGCACCGATCGGTCCACGCGCCGTCTCCTGAGCCCCGATCGGTCCACGCGTCGTCTCCTAAGCCCTGATCGGTCCACGTGCCGTCTCCGAGCCCCGATGGGTCTACGCGCCGCCTCCTGAGCCCCGATCGATCCACGCATCGTCTCCTGAGCCCCGATCGGTTAACGCGCCGTCTCCGAGCCCCGATCAGTCCACGCGCCGTCTCCTGAGACCCGGTCGGTTCATGCGCCGTCTCCGAGCCCCGATCGGTCCACGCGTCGTCTCCGAGCCCCGATCGGTCCACGCGCCGTCGCCGAGTCATGATCTGTCCACGCGCGGCCTCCTGAGCCCCGATCGGTCCACGCGCCGTCGCCGAGCCGCGATCGGTTCTCGCGCGGCCTCCTGAGCCCCGGTCGGTCCACGCGCCGCCTACGGAGCCCCGATCGATCCACGCGAATCTCCTGAGCTCCGGTCGGTCGACGCGCCGTCTTCTGAGCCCCGATCGGTCCACGCGTCGTCTCCTAAGCCCCGATTCGTCGACGCGTCGTCTCCTGAGCCCCGATCAATTGACGCGTCTTCTCCTGAGCCCTGATCGCTTCTCGTGCCGCCTCCTGAGCCCCACTCCGTCGAGGCGTCGTCTCCGGAGCCCCGATCAATTGACGTGTCTTCTCCTGAGCCCCGATCGCTCCTCGCGCGATCTCCTGAACCCCGCTCGGTCCATGCGTCGTCTTCTTAGCCCTGATGCCTCCACGCGCCGTCTCCGAGCCACGATGGGTCCATGCGCCGCTTCCTGCGCCCCGATCGGTCCACACGCAGTCTCCGAGCCCCGATCGGTCCGCGTGCCGCATTCTAAGCCACGGTCCATCCACGCGCCGTCTCCGAGCCCCGAGATCCGTCGCCGCGTCGTCTCCTGAGCCCCGATCAATTGACGCGTCTTCTCCTGTGCCCCGATCGCTCCTCGCGCCGTCACCTGAGCTCCGCTCGGTCCCTGCGTCGTCTTCTTAGCCCCGATGCCTCCACGCGCCTCATCCGAGATACAATCGGTCTAGGCGTCGCTTCCTGAGCCCCGATCGGTCCACGCGCCGTCTCCTAAGCCCCAATCGGTCCACGCGCCGTCTCCTAAGCCCCGATCGGTCCACGCGCCGATCGGTTCACGCGCCGTCTCCTGAGCCCCGATCGTTCCACGCGCCATCTCCGAGCCCCGATCGGTCCACGCGCCGTCTCCTAAGCCCCGAGCGGTCCACGCGCCTTCTCCTAAGCCCCGATCGGTCCACGTGCCGTCTCCGAGCCTCGACCGGTCCACGCGCCGTCTCCTGAGCTCCGATCGTTCCACGCGCCGTCTCCTAAGCCGCGATCCGTCCACGGGCCGTCTCCGAGCTGCTATCGCTAAACGCGCCGTCACCAAGCCCTGATCCGTACACGCGCCGTCTCCTGAGCCCCGATCGGTCAACGCGCCGTTCCCTAAGCTCCGATCCATCCACGCGCGGTTCCCTGAGCCCCGATCGGTCCACGCGCCGTCTTCGAGCGCCGATCGGTCCACGCAACGTTTCCTAAGCCCCAATCGGTTCACGCGCCGTCTCCTGAGCCCCGATCGTTCTACGCGCCGTCTCCGAGCCCCGATCCGTCCACGCACAGTCGCCGAGCCCCGATCGGTTCACGCGCGGTCTCCTGAGCCCCAGTCGGTACACGCTCTGTCTCCGAGCCCCGATCGGTCCACGCATCGTCTCGTAAGCCCCGCTCGGTTAACCCGTCGTTTCGGAGACCCATCGGTTCACGCGCCGTCTCCTGAGCCCCGATCGTTCTACGCGCCGTCTCCGAGCCCCGATCCGTCCACGCGCAGTCGCCGAGCCCCGATCTGTCCACGCGCCGTCTCCGAGCCCCGATCGGTTCACGGATCGTCTCCTAAGACCCGACCGGTTCACCCGCCGTCTCCTGAGCCCCGGTCGGCCCACGCGCCGTCTCCGAGCCTCGGTCGATCCACGTACCGTCTCCGAAGCCCCTATCGGTCCACGCGCCGTCTGCTGAGCCCCGATCGGTCTACGCATCGTCTCCTAAGCCCCGATACGTCCACACGCCGTATCCGAGCCCCGATCGGTCCGCGTGACGCATTCTAAGCCCCGATCGTCCACGCCCCGTCTCCGAGCACCGATTGGTTCACGCGCCGTCTCCTGAGACTCGATCCGTCCACGCGCTGTCTCCTGAGCCCCGATCGGTCGACGCGTCCTCTGCTAAACCCCAATCGGTCCACGCCCCGTCTCCGAGCGCCGATCGGTTCACGCGTCGTCTCCTGAGTCCCGATCCGTCCACTCACTGTCTCCTGAGCCCCGATCGGTCGACGCGTCCTCTGCTAAACCTCGATCGGTCCACGTGTCGTCTCCTGAGCCCCGATCGGTCGACGGGTCCTCTCCTAAGCCCCGATCGGTCCACGCGTCTTCTCCTGAGCTCCGATCAGTCCACGCGTCGTCTCCTAAGCCCCAATAACGTCCACACGCCGTCTCCGAGCCCCGATGGGTCCCCGCGTTGCCTCCTGAGCCCCGATCGGTCCACGCGAGTCTCCTGAGCCCCGGTCGGTCCACGCGCCGTCTCCTGAGCCCCGGTCGTTCCACGCGTCGTCTCCTAAGCCCCGATCGGTCCACGTATCGTTTCCTAAGCTCCGATCCATCGACGCGTCGTCTCCTGAGCCCCGATCAATTGACGCGTCTTCTCCTGAGCCCCGATCGCTCCTCGCGCCGTCTCCTGAGCCCCGCTCGGTCCATGTGTCGTCTTCTTAGCCCCGATGAGTCTACGCGCCGTCTCCGATCCACGACCGGTTCAGGCGCCGCTTCCTGAGCCCCGATCGGTCCACGCGCCGTCTCCTAAGCCCCAATCGGTCCACGCACCGCCTCCTGCGCCCCGATCGGTCTGCGCTCCGTCTCCTGAGCCCCGATCGGTCCACGCGCCGTCTCGTGAGCCCCGATCGGTCCACGCGCCGTCTCCTAAGCCCCAATCTGTCCACGACACGTCTCCGGGCCCCGATCGGTGCACGCGCCATCTCCTAACCCCCGATCGGTCCACGCCCCGTCTCCGAGTGCCGATCGGTTCACGCGCCGTCTCCTGAGACCGATCCGTCCACGCGCCGTCTCCTGAGCCCCGATCGGTCGACGGGTCCTCTCCTAAGCCCCCATCGGTCCACGCGTCGTCTCCTAAGCCCCGATCGGTTCACGCGTCGTCTTCTAAGCCCCGATCCGTCGACGCGTCGTCTCCTGAGCCCCGATCAATTGACGCGTCTTCCCCTGAGCCCCGATCGCTCCTCGCGCCGTCTCCTGGGCCCCGCTCGGTCCATATGTCGTCTTTTTAGCCCCGATCCCTCCACGCGCCGTCTCCGAGCCACGATCGGTTCAGGCGCCGCTTCCTGAACCCCGATCGACCCACGCGCCGTCTCCTAAGCCCCAATCGGTCCACGCGCCGCCTCCTGAGCCCCGATTGGTCCACACGCCGTCTCCTGAGTCCCGATCGGTCCACGCGCGGCCTCCTAAGCCCCGATCGTTCCACGCGCCGTCTCCGAGCCCCGATCGGTTCACGCGCCGTCTCCTGAACCTCGATCGGTCCACGCGTCGTTCCCGAAGCCCCGATCCATCCACGCGCAGTCTCCCGAGCCCCAATCGGTCCACGCGCCGTCTCCTGAGCCCCGATCGGTCCACGCGCCGTCTCCTCAGCCCCGATCGGTCCACGCGTCGTCTTCGAGCACCGATCGGTCCACGCGCCGTCTCAGAGCGCCGATCATTTCACGCCCCGTCTCCTGAGCTCCGATCGTTCCACGCGCCGTCTCCGAGCCCCGATCGGTCCACGCGCCGTCTCCTGAGCCCCAATCGGTCCACTCGCTGTCTCGTGAGCCCCAATAGGTACACGCGTCGTGTCCTACGCCCCGATCGGTCCACGCGTCGTCTCCTAAGCCCCGATCGGTCCACGCTCTGTCTCCGAGCGCCGATCGGTTCACGCGCCGTCTCCTGAGCCCCGATCGGTCCACGCGCTGTCTCCGAGCGCCGATCGGTTCACGCGCCGTCTCCTGAGCCCCGATCGGTCCACGCGCTGTCTCCGAGCGCCGATCGGTTCACGCGCCGTCTCCTGAGCCCCGATCATTCCTCGTACCGTCTCCGAGCCCCGATCGGTCCACGTACCGTCTCCGAAGCCCCGATCGGTCCACGCGCCGTCTCCTGAGCCCCGATCGGTCCACGCGTCGTCGCCTACACCCCGATCGGTCCACGCGTCGTCTCCTAAGCCCCGATCGGTCCACGCGCCGTCTCCGAGCCCCGATCGGTCCACGCACTGTCTCCTGATCCCCATGGGTCAACGCGGCGCCTCCGGAGCCCCGATCGATCCACGCGAGGCTCCTGAGCCCCGATCGGACCACGCATCGTCTCCTAAGCCCCAATCGGTTAACGCGCCGTCTCCGAGCCCCGATCGGTCCACGCGCCGTATCCGAGCCCCAATCTGTCCACGACCCGTCTCCGGGCCCCGATCGGTGCACTCGCCGTCTCCTAAGCCCCGATCGGTCCACGCGCCGTCTTCGAGCGCCGATTGGTTCACGCGACGTCTCCTGAGCCCCGATCGGTCGACGGGTCCCCTCCTAAGCCCCGATCGGTCCACGCGCCTTCTCCTGAGCCCCGATCGGTCCACGCGCCGTCTCCGAGCGCCGATCATTTCACGTGACGTCTCCTGAGCCCTGATCGTTCCACGCGCCGTCTTCGAGCCCCGAGCGGTCCACGCGCCGTCTCCATGAGCCCCAATCGATCCACGCGCAGCCTCCTGAGCCCCGATCGGTCCACGCGCCGTCGCCGTGCCGCGATCGTTCTACGCGCCGCTCCGAGCCCCGATCGGTCCACGCGCCGTCGCCGAGCTATGATCGGTCCACGCGCGGCCTCCTGAGCCCCGATCGGTCCACGCGCCGACGCCGAGCCGCGATCGGTCCACGCGCGGCCTCCTGAGGCCCGATTGGTTCACGCGCCGTCTCCTGAGGCCCGATCGGTCCACGCGCGGCCTCCTGAGCCCCGATCGGTCCACGCGCCGCCTCCTGAGTCCCGATCGGTCAACACATCGTGTCCTAAGCCTTGATCGGTCCACGTGCCGTCTCCGAGCCCTGATGGGTCCACGCGCCGCTTCCTGAGCCCCGATCGGTGCACGCGCCGTCTCCGAGCGCCGATCGGTTCACGCGCCGTCTCCTGAGCCCCGATCATTCCACGCGATGTCTCCGAGCCCCGATCGGTCCACGCGCCGTCTCCTAAGCCCCGATCGGTCCACGCGTCGTCTCCGAGCCCCGATCGGTCCACGCGCCGTCGCCGAGTCATGATCTGTCCACGCGCGGCCTCCTGAGACCCGATCGGTCGACGCGCCGTCTCCGAGCCCCGATCGGTCCACGCGCCGTCTCCTGAGCCCCAATCGGTCCACACGCTGTCTCGTGAGCCCCGATAGGTACACGCGCCGTGTCCTACGCCCCGATCGGTCCACGCGTCGTCTCCCAAGCCCCGATCGGTCCACGCTGCGTCTCCGAGCCCCGATCGGTCCACACGCCGTATCCGAGCCCCGATCGGTCCGCGTGACGCATTCTAAGCCACGGTCCGTCCACGCGCCGTCTCCGAGCACCGATCGGTCCACGCGCCGTGTCCTGAGCTCCGATCGGTCTACGCGCCGTCTCATGAGCCCCGATCGGTCAACGCATCCTTTCCTAAGCCCCGATACGTTCACACGCCGTCTCCTAAGCCCCGATCGGTTAACGCGCCGTCTCCGAGCCCCGATCAGTCCACGCGCCGTCTCATGAGCCCCGGTCGGTTCATGCGCCGTCTCCGAGCCCCCGTTCGATCCACGCGTCGTCCTGTAAGCCCCGATGCCTTCTCGCGCCGTCTCCGGGCCACGATCGGTCCAGGCGCCGCTTCCTGAGCCACGATCGGTCCACGCGTTGTCTCCTAGGCCCCGATCGGTCCACGCGCCTTCTCCGAGCCCCGATCGGTTCACGCATCGTCTCCGAGCCCCGATCGGTCCACGCGCCGTCGCCGAGCCGCGATCGGTCCACGCGCGGCCTCCTGAGCCCCGATCGGTCCACGCGCCGTCGCCGAGCCGCGATCGGTCCACGCGCGACCTCCTGAGCCCCGATTGGTTCACGCGCCGTATCCGAGCCCCGGTCGGTCCACGCGCCATCGCCGAACCCCAATTGGTCCACGCGCAACCTCCTGAGCCCCAGTCGGTACACGCGCTGTCTCCGAGCCCCGATCGGTCCCCGCATAGTCTCCTAAGCCCCGCTCGGTTAACGCGTCGTCTCGGAGCCCCGATCGGTCCAGGCGCCACTTCCTGAGCACCGACCGGTCCACGCGTCGTCTCCTGAGCCCCGATCGGTCGACGGGTCCCCTCCTAAGCCCCGATCGGTCCACGCGCCTTCTCCTGAGCCCCGATCGGTCCACGCGCCGTTTCCGAGCGCCGATCATTTCACGTGACGTCTCCTGAGCCCTGATCGTTCCACGCGCCGTCTTCAAGCCCCGAGCGGTCCACGCGCCGTCTCCATGAGCCCCAATCGATCCACGCGCAGCCTCCTGAGCCCCGATCGGTCCACGCGCCGTCGCCGAGCCGCGATCGTTCTACGCGCCGCTCCGAGCCCCGATCGGTCCACGCGCCGTCGCCGAGCTATGATCGGTCCAAGCGCGGCCTCCTGAGCCCCGATCGGTCCACGCGCCGTCGCCGAGCCGCGATCGGTCCGAGCGCGGCCTCCTGAGGCCCGATTGGTTCACGCGCCGTATCCGAGCCCCAATCGGTCCACGCGCCGTCTCCTGAGCCCCGATCGGTCCACGCGCGGCCTCCTGAGCCCCGATCGGTCCACGCGCCGTCGCCGAACCGCGATCGGTCCACGCGCCGCCTCCTGAGTCCCGATCGGTCAACGCGTCGTGTCCTAAGCCTTGATCGGTCCACGTGCCGTCTCCGAGCCCTGATGGGTCCACGCGCCGCATCCTGAGCCCCGATCGGACGACGCGTAGTCTCCTGAGCCCGGATCGGTCCACCCGTCGTCCTCGAATCCCCGATCCGCACACGCGTCGTCTCCGAGCCTCGATCGGTCCACGCGCCGTCTCCTAAGCCGCGATCCGTCCACGGGCCGTCTTCGAGCTGCTATCGGTAAACGCGCCGTCACCACGCCCTGATCTGTACACGCGTCGTCTCCGAGCCCCGATCGGTCCACGCGCCGTCGCCGAGCCTCGATCGGTCCACGCGCCGTCTCCGAGCCACGATCGTTCCACGCGGCGTCTCCTGAGCCCCAATCGGTCCACACGCTGTGTCGTGAGCCCCGATAGGTACACGCGTCGTCTCCTACGCCCGATCGGTCCACGCGTCGTCTCCTGAGCCCCGATCGTTCCACGCGCCGTCTCCGAGCCGCGATCGGTCCACGCGCCGTCTCCTGAGCCCCGATCGGTCCACGCGCCGTCTCCGAGCCCCGAACGGTTCACGCACCGTCTCCTGATCCCAATCGGTCCACGCGGCGCCTCCGCAGCCCCGATCGATCCCCGCGAGTCTCCTGAGCCCCGGCCGGTCCGCGCGGTCTCCTGAGCCCCGAACGGTCGACGCGTCGTCTCCTGAGCCCCGATCGATCCACGCACCGTCTCCTAAGCCCCGATCGGTGCACGCGCCGTCTCCGAGCGCCGATCGGTTCACGCGCCGTCTCCTGAGCCCCGATCATTCCACGCGATGTCTCCGAGCCCCGATCGGTCCACGAGCCGTTTTCTGAGCACCGTTCGGTCCACGAGTCGTCTTCAAAGCCCCGATGCCTCCACGCGCCGTCTCCGAGCCACGATCGGTCCGTGCGCCGCTTCCAAAGCCCTATCAGTCCAGGCGTCCTCTCCTGATCTCCGATCGGTCCACGCGCCGTCTCCTGAGCCCCGATCATTCCACGCGATGTCTCCGAGCCCCGATCGGTCCACGCGCCGTCTCCTAAGCCCCGATCGGTCCACGCGCCGTCTCCGAGCGCCGATCGGTCCACGCGCGGTCTCCAAGCCTCGATCCGTACACGCGCCGTCTCCGAGCCCCGATCGGTGCACGCGCCGTCTCCGAGCGCCGATCGGTTCACGCGCCGTCTCCTGAGCCCCGATCATTCGACGCGATGTCTCCGAGCCCCGATCGGTCCACGAGCTGTTTTCTGAGCACCGTTCGGTCCACGCGTCGTCTTCAAAGCCCCGATGCCTCCACGCGCCGTCTCCGAGCCACGATCGGTCCGTGCGCCGCTTCCAAAGCCCTATCAGTCCAGGCGTCCTCTCCTGATCTCCGATCGGTCCACGCGCCGTCTCCTAAGCCCCGATCGGTGCACGCGCCGTCTCCGAGCGCCGATCGGTTCACGCGCCGTCTCCTGAGCCCCGATCATTCCATGCGATGTCTCCGAGCCCCGATCGGTCCACGCGCCGTCTCCTAAGCCCCGATCGGTCCACGCGCCGTCTCCGAGCGCCGATCGGTCCACGCGCGGTCTCCAAGCCTCGATCCGTACACGCGCCGTCTCCGAGCCCCGATCGGTCCACGAGCCGTTTTCTGAGCACCGTTCGGTCCACGCGTCGTCTTCAAAGCCCCGATGCCTCCACGCGCCGTCTCCGAGCCACGATCGGTCCGTGCGCCGCTTCCTGAGCCCCGATCGGTCCACGCGCCGTCTCCTGGGCCCCGATGCGTCCACGCGCAGTCGCCGAGCCCCGATCGGTCCACGCGGGGTCTCCTGAGCCCCGATCGGTCCACGCGCCGTCTCCTAAGCCCCGGTCGGTCCACGCGCCGTCTCCGAGCCCCGATCGGTCTACGTGTCGTCTCCGAGCACCGTTCGTTCCACGCGCCGTTTCCTGAGCCCCGATCGGTCCATCCGTCGTCTTTTAAGCCCCGATACCTCCACGCGCCGTCTCCGAGCCACGATCGGTCCAGGCGCCGCTTCCTGAGCCGCGATCGGTCCACGCGCCGTCTCCTAATCCCCAATCTGTCCACGACCCGTCTCCGGGCCCCGATCGGTGCACGCGCCGTCTCCTAAGCCCCGATCGGTCCACGCGCCGTCGCCGAACCCCAATTGGTCCACGCGAAACCGCCTGAGCCCCAGTCGGTCCACGCGCTGTCTCCGAGCCCCGATCGGTCCACGCATGGTCTCCTAAGCCCCAATCGGTTAACGCGCCGTCCCCGAGCCCCGATCGGTCCACGCGCCGTCTCCTGAGCGCCGATACGTCCACGCGCAGTCGCCGAGCCCTGATCGGTCCACGCGCTGTCTCCTGAGCCCCGATAGGTACACGCGTCGTCGCCTACACCCCGATCGGTCCACGCGTCGTCTCCTAAGCCCCGATCGGTCCACGCGCTGTCTCCTGAGCCCCGATAGGTACACGCGTCGTCGCCTACACCCCGATCGATCCACGCGAGTCTCCTGAGCCCCAGTCGGTCCGCGTGCCGTCTCCGAGCGCCGATCGGTTGACGCGCCGTCTCCTGAACCCCGGTCGGTCCACGCGCCGTCTCCGAGCCCCGATCGGCCCACGCATCGTCTCCTACGCCCCGATCGGCTAACGCGTCGACTCCGAGCCCCGATCGTTCCACGCGCCGTCTCCGAGCACCGATCGGTCCACGCGCCGTCTCAGAGCGCCGATCATTTCACGCCCCATCTCCTGAGCTCCGATCGTTCCACGCGCCGTCTCCGAGCCCCGATCGGTCCACACGCCGTATCCGAGCCCCGATCGGTCCGCGTGACGCATTCTAAGCCACGGTCCGTCCACGCGCCGTCTCTGAGCACCGATCGGTCCACGCGCCGTCTCCTGAGCCCCGCTCGGTCCATGCGTCGTCTTCTTAGCCCCGATGCCTCCACGCGTCGTCTCCTAAGCCCCGATCGGTCCACGCGCCGTCTCCGGGCCCCGATCGATCCACGCTAGGCTCCTGAGCCCCGGCCGGTCCGCGCGCCGTCTCCTGAGCCCCGAACGGTCGACGCGTCGTCTCCTGAGCCCCGATCGATCCACGCGCCGTCTCCTAAGCCCCGATCGGTCCACACGCTGTGTCGTGAGCCCCGATAGGTACACGCGTCGTCTCCTACGCCCGATCGGTCCACGCGTCGTCTCCTGATCCCAATCGGTCCACGCGGCGCCTCCGGAGCCCCGATCGATCCACGCGAGTCTCCTGAGCCCCAGTCGGTCCGCGCGCCGTCTCCTGAGCCCCGATCATTCCACGCGATGTCTCCGAGCCCCGATCGGTCCACGCGCCGTCTCCTAAGCCCCGATCGGTCCACGCGCCGTCTCCGAGCGCCGATCGGTCCACGCGCGGTCTCCAAGCCTCGATCCGTACACGCGCCGTCTCCGAGCCCCGATCGGTCCACGCGTCGTCTCCGAGCACCGTTCGGTCCACGCGCCGTTTCCTGAGCCCCGATCGGTCCATCCGTCGTCTTTTAAGCCCCGATACCTCCACGCGCCATCTCAGAGCCACGATCGGCCCAGGCGCCGCTTCCTGAGCCCCGATCGGTCCACGCGTCGGCTCCTAAGACTCGATAGGTCCACGCGCGGCCTCCTGAGCCCCGATCGTTCCACGCGCCGTCTCCGAGCCGCGATCGGTCCACGCGCCGTCTCCGAGCCCCGAACGGTTCACGCACCGTCTCCTGATCCCAATCGGTCCACGCGGCGCCTCCGGAGCCCCGATCGATCCACGCGAGTCTCCTGAGCCCCAGTCGGTCAGCGCGCCGTCTCCGGAGCCCCGATCGGTCCACGCGCCGTCTCCTAAGCCCCGATGCCTCCACGCGCCGTCTCCGAGCCACGATCGGTCCGTGCGCCGCTTCCAAAGCCCTATCAGTCCAGGCGTCCTCTCCTGATCTCCGATCGGTCCTCGCGCCGTCTCCTGAGCCCCGATCGGTCCACGCGTCGGCTCCTAAGCCTCGATAGGTCCACGCGCGGCGTCCTTAGCCCCGGTCGGTCCACGCGCCGTCTCCGAGCCGCGATCGGTCCACGCATCGTCTCCTAAGCCCCGATCGGTTAACGCGCCGTCTCCCCGCCCCGATCGGTCCACGCGCCATCTCCTGAGCCCCGATACGTCCACGCGCAGTCGCCGAGCCCCAATCAGTCCACGCGCGGCCTCCTAAGCCCCGGTCGGGTCACGCGCCGTCTCCCCGCCCCGATCGGTCCACGCGCCGTCTCCTGAGCCCTGATCCGTCCACGCGCGGCGTCGAGCCGCGATCGGTCCACGCGCGGCCTCCTGAGCCCCAATCGGTCCACGCGTCGTATCCTAAGCCCCGATCCGTCGCCGCGTCGTCTCCTGAGCCCCGATCAATTGACGCGTCTTCTCCTGAGCCCCGATCGCTCGTCGCGCCGTCTCCTGAGCCCCGCTCGGTCCATGCGTCGTGTTCTTAGCCCCGATGCCTCCACGCGCCGTCTCCGAGCCACGATAGGTCGAGGCGCCGCTTCCTGAGCCCCGATCGATCCACGCGCCGTCTCGTAAGCCACAATCGGTCCACGCGCCGTCTCAGAGCGCCGATCATTTCACGCGCCGTCTCCTGAGCCCCGATCGTTCCACGCGCCGTCTCCGAGCACCGATCGGTCCACGCGCCGTCTCCTGAGGCCCGATCGGTCCACGCGTCGTCTCCTAAGCCCCGATCGGTTAACGCGCCGTCTCCGTGCCCCAATCGGTCCACGCGCCGTCTCCTGAACCCCGATACGTCCACGCGCAGTCGCCGAGGCCCGATCGGTCCACGCGCCGTCTCCTGAGCCCCGATCGGTCCACGCGTCGTCTCCTAAGCCCTGATCGGTCCACGTGCCGTCTCCGAGCCCCGATGGGTCTACGCGCCGCCTCCTGAGCCCCGATCGATCCACGCATCGTCTCCTGAGCCCCGATCGGTTAACGCGCCGTCTCCGAGCCCCGATCAGTCCACGCGCCGTCTCCTGAGCCCCGGTCGGTTCATGCGCCGTGTCCGAGCCCCGATCGGTCCACGCGTCGTCTCCGAGCCCCGATCGGTCCACGCGCCGTCGCCGAGTCATGATCTGTCCACGCGCGGCCTCCTGAGAGCCGATCGGTCCACGCGCCGTCTCCGAGCCCCGATCGGTCCACGCGTCGTCTCCGAGCCCCGATCGGTCCACGCGCCGTCGCCGAGTCATGATCTGTCCACGCGCGGCCTCCTGAGCCCCGATCGGTCCACGCGCCGACGCCGAGCCGCGATCGGTCCACGCGCGGCCTCCTGAGGCCCGATTGGTTCACGCGC
This sequence comes from Netelia fuscicornis, assembly GCA_946811545.1. Taxonomy (NCBI): domain Eukaryota; kingdom Metazoa; phylum Arthropoda; class Insecta; order Hymenoptera; family Ichneumonidae; genus Netelia; species Netelia fuscicornis. The sequence continues at coordinate 28,139,354 of OX328014.1, read as the reverse complement.
CGTCTCCTGAGGCCCGATCGGTCCACGCGCGGCCTCCTGAGCCCCGATCGGTCCACGCGCCGCCTCCTGAGTCCCGATCGGTCAACACATCGTGTCCTAAGCCTTGATCGGTCCACGTGCCGTCTCCGAGCCCTGATGGGTCCACGCGCCGCTTCCTGAGCCCCGATCGGTGCACGCGCCGTCTCCGAGCGCCGATCGGTTCACGCGCCGTCTCCTGAGCCCCGATCATTCCACGCGATGTCTCCGAGCCCCGATCGGTCCACGCGCCGTCTCCTAAGCCCCGATCGGTCCACGCGTCGTCTCCGAGCCCCGATCGGTCCACGCGCCGTCGCCGAGTCATGATCTGTCCACGCGCGGCCTCCTGAGACCCGATCGGTCGACGCGCCGTCTCCGAGCCCCGATCGGTCCACGCGCCGTCTCCTGAGCCCCAATCGGTCCACACGCTGTCTCGTGAGCCCCGATAGGTACACGCGCCGTGTCCTACGCCCCGATCGGTCCACGCGTCGTCTCCCAAGCCCCGATCGGTCCACGCTGCGTCTCCGAGCCCCGATCGGTCCACACGCCGTATCCGAGCCCCGATCGGTCCGCGTGACGCATTCTAAGCCACGGTCCGTCCACGCGCCGTCTCCGAGCACCGATCGGTCCACGCGCCGTGTCCTGAGCTCCGATCGGTCTACGCGCCGTCTCATGAGCCCCGATCGGTCAACGCATCCTTTCCTAAGCCCCGATACGTTCACACGCCGTCTCCTAAGCCCCGATCGGTTAACGCGCCGTCTCCGAGCCCCGATCAGTCCACGCGCCGTCTCATGAGCCCCGGTCGGTTCATGCGCCGTCTCCGAGCCCCCGTTCGATCCACGCGTCGTCCTGTAAGCCCCGATGCCTTCTCGCGCCGTCTCCGGGCCACGATCGGTCCAGGCGCCGCTTCCTGAGCCACGATCGGTCCACGCGTTGTCTCCTAGGCCCCGATCGGTCCACGCGCCTTCTCCGAGCCCCGATCGGTTCACGCATCGTCTCCGAGCCCCGATCGGTCCACGCGCCGTCGCCGAGCCGCGATCGGTCCACGCGCGGCCTCCTGAGCCCCGATCGGTCCACGCGCCGTCGCCGAGCCGCGATCGGTCCACGCGCGACCTCCTGAGCCCCGATTGGTTCACGCGCCGTATCCGAGCCCCGGTCGGTCCACGCGCCATCGCCGAACCCCAATTGGTCCACGCGCAACCTCCTGAGCCCCAGTCGGTACACGCGCTGTCTCCGAGCCCCGATCGGTCCCCGCATAGTCTCCTAAGCCCCGCTCGGTTAACGCGTCGTCTCGGAGCCCCGATCGGTCCAGGCGCCACTTCCTGAGCACCGACCGGTCCACGCGTCGTCTCCTGAGCCCCGATCGGTCGACGGGTCCCCTCCTAAGCCCCGATCGGTCCACGCGCCTTCTCCTGAGCCCCGATCGGTCCACGCGCCGTTTCCGAGCGCCGATCATTTCACGTGACGTCTCCTGAGCCCTGATCGTTCCACGCGCCGTCTTCAAGCCCCGAGCGGTCCACGCGCCGTCTCCATGAGCCCCAATCGATCCACGCGCAGCCTCCTGAGCCCCGATCGGTCCACGCGCCGTCGCCGAGCCGCGATCGTTCTACGCGCCGCTCCGAGCCCCGATCGGTCCACGCGCCGTCGCCGAGCTATGATCGGTCCAAGCGCGGCCTCCTGAGCCCCGATCGGTCCACGCGCCGTCGCCGAGCCGCGATCGGTCCGAGCGCGGCCTCCTGAGGCCCGATTGGTTCACGCGCCGTATCCGAGCCCCAATCGGTCCACGCGCCGTCTCCTGAGCCCCGATCGGTCCACGCGCGGCCTCCTGAGCCCCGATCGGTCCACGCGCCGTCGCCGAACCGCGATCGGTCCACGCGCCGCCTCCTGAGTCCCGATCGGTCAACGCGTCGTGTCCTAAGCCTTGATCGGTCCACGTGCCGTCTCCGAGCCCTGATGGGTCCACGCGCCGCATCCTGAGCCCCGATCGGACGACGCGTAGTCTCCTGAGCCCGGATCGGTCCACCCGTCGTCCTCGAATCCCCGATCCGCACACGCGTCGTCTCCGAGCCTCGATCGGTCCACGCGCCGTCTCCTAAGCCGCGATCCGTCCACGGGCCGTCTTCGAGCTGCTATCGGTAAACGCGCCGTCACCACGCCCTGATCTGTACACGCGTCGTCTCCGAGCCCCGATCGGTCCACGCGCCGTCGCCGAGCCTCGATCGGTCCACGCGCCGTCTCCGAGCCACGATCGTTCCACGCGGCGTCTCCTGAGCCCCAATCGGTCCACACGCTGTGTCGTGAGCCCCGATAGGTACACGCGTCGTCTCCTACGCCCGATCGGTCCACGCGTCGTCTCCTGAGCCCCGATCGTTCCACGCGCCGTCTCCGAGCCGCGATCGGTCCACGCGCCGTCTCCTGAGCCCCGATCGGTCCACGCGCCGTCTCCGAGCCCCGAACGGTTCACGCACCGTCTCCTGATCCCAATCGGTCCACGCGGCGCCTCCGCAGCCCCGATCGATCCCCGCGAGTCTCCTGAGCCCCGGCCGGTCCGCGCGGTCTCCTGAGCCCCGAACGGTCGACGCGTCGTCTCCTGAGCCCCGATCGATCCACGCACCGTCTCCTAAGCCCCGATCGGTGCACGCGCCGTCTCCGAGCGCCGATCGGTTCACGCGCCGTCTCCTGAGCCCCGATCATTCCACGCGATGTCTCCGAGCCCCGATCGGTCCACGAGCCGTTTTCTGAGCACCGTTCGGTCCACGAGTCGTCTTCAAAGCCCCGATGCCTCCACGCGCCGTCTCCGAGCCACGATCGGTCCGTGCGCCGCTTCCAAAGCCCTATCAGTCCAGGCGTCCTCTCCTGATCTCCGATCGGTCCACGCGCCGTCTCCTGAGCCCCGATCATTCCACGCGATGTCTCCGAGCCCCGATCGGTCCACGCGCCGTCTCCTAAGCCCCGATCGGTCCACGCGCCGTCTCCGAGCGCCGATCGGTCCACGCGCGGTCTCCAAGCCTCGATCCGTACACGCGCCGTCTCCGAGCCCCGATCGGTGCACGCGCCGTCTCCGAGCGCCGATCGGTTCACGCGCCGTCTCCTGAGCCCCGATCATTCGACGCGATGTCTCCGAGCCCCGATCGGTCCACGAGCTGTTTTCTGAGCACCGTTCGGTCCACGCGTCGTCTTCAAAGCCCCGATGCCTCCACGCGCCGTCTCCGAGCCACGATCGGTCCGTGCGCCGCTTCCAAAGCCCTATCAGTCCAGGCGTCCTCTCCTGATCTCCGATCGGTCCACGCGCCGTCTCCTAAGCCCCGATCGGTGCACGCGCCGTCTCCGAGCGCCGATCGGTTCACGCGCCGTCTCCTGAGCCCCGATCATTCCATGCGATGTCTCCGAGCCCCGATCGGTCCACGCGCCGTCTCCTAAGCCCCGATCGGTCCACGCGCCGTCTCCGAGCGCCGATCGGTCCACGCGCGGTCTCCAAGCCTCGATCCGTACACGCGCCGTCTCCGAGCCCCGATCGGTCCACGAGCCGTTTTCTGAGCACCGTTCGGTCCACGCGTCGTCTTCAAAGCCCCGATGCCTCCACGCGCCGTCTCCGAGCCACGATCGGTCCGTGCGCCGCTTCCTGAGCCCCGATCGGTCCACGCGCCGTCTCCTGGGCCCCGATGCGTCCACGCGCAGTCGCCGAGCCCCGATCGGTCCACGCGGGGTCTCCTGAGCCCCGATCGGTCCACGCGCCGTCTCCTAAGCCCCGGTCGGTCCACGCGCCGTCTCCGAGCCCCGATCGGTCTACGTGTCGTCTCCGAGCACCGTTCGTTCCACGCGCCGTTTCCTGAGCCCCGATCGGTCCATCCGTCGTCTTTTAAGCCCCGATACCTCCACGCGCCGTCTCCGAGCCACGATCGGTCCAGGCGCCGCTTCCTGAGCCGCGATCGGTCCACGCGCCGTCTCCTAATCCCCAATCTGTCCACGACCCGTCTCCGGGCCCCGATCGGTGCACGCGCCGTCTCCTAAGCCCCGATCGGTCCACGCGCCGTCGCCGAACCCCAATTGGTCCACGCGAAACCGCCTGAGCCCCAGTCGGTCCACGCGCTGTCTCCGAGCCCCGATCGGTCCACGCATGGTCTCCTAAGCCCCAATCGGTTAACGCGCCGTCCCCGAGCCCCGATCGGTCCACGCGCCGTCTCCTGAGCGCCGATACGTCCACGCGCAGTCGCCGAGCCCTGATCGGTCCACGCGCTGTCTCCTGAGCCCCGATAGGTACACGCGTCGTCGCCTACACCCCGATCGGTCCACGCGTCGTCTCCTAAGCCCCGATCGGTCCACGCGCTGTCTCCTGAGCCCCGATAGGTACACGCGTCGTCGCCTACACCCCGATCGATCCACGCGAGTCTCCTGAGCCCCAGTCGGTCCGCGTGCCGTCTCCGAGCGCCGATCGGTTGACGCGCCGTCTCCTGAACCCCGGTCGGTCCACGCGCCGTCTCCGAGCCCCGATCGGCCCACGCATCGTCTCCTACGCCCCGATCGGCTAACGCGTCGACTCCGAGCCCCGATCGTTCCACGCGCCGTCTCCGAGCACCGATCGGTCCACGCGCCGTCTCAGAGCGCCGATCATTTCACGCCCCATCTCCTGAGCTCCGATCGTTCCACGCGCCGTCTCCGAGCCCCGATCGGTCCACACGCCGTATCCGAGCCCCGATCGGTCCGCGTGACGCATTCTAAGCCACGGTCCGTCCACGCGCCGTCTCTGAGCACCGATCGGTCCACGCGCCGTCTCCTGAGCCCCGCTCGGTCCATGCGTCGTCTTCTTAGCCCCGATGCCTCCACGCGTCGTCTCCTAAGCCCCGATCGGTCCACGCGCCGTCTCCGGGCCCCGATCGATCCACGCTAGGCTCCTGAGCCCCGGCCGGTCCGCGCGCCGTCTCCTGAGCCCCGAACGGTCGACGCGTCGTCTCCTGAGCCCCGATCGATCCACGCGCCGTCTCCTAAGCCCCGATCGGTCCACACGCTGTGTCGTGAGCCCCGATAGGTACACGCGTCGTCTCCTACGCCCGATCGGTCCACGCGTCGTCTCCTGATCCCAATCGGTCCACGCGGCGCCTCCGGAGCCCCGATCGATCCACGCGAGTCTCCTGAGCCCCAGTCGGTCCGCGCGCCGTCTCCTGAGCCCCGATCATTCCACGCGATGTCTCCGAGCCCCGATCGGTCCACGCGCCGTCTCCTAAGCCCCGATCGGTCCACGCGCCGTCTCCGAGCGCCGATCGGTCCACGCGCGGTCTCCAAGCCTCGATCCGTACACGCGCCGTCTCCGAGCCCCGATCGGTCCACGCGTCGTCTCCGAGCACCGTTCGGTCCACGCGCCGTTTCCTGAGCCCCGATCGGTCCATCCGTCGTCTTTTAAGCCCCGATACCTCCACGCGCCATCTCAGAGCCACGATCGGCCCAGGCGCCGCTTCCTGAGCCCCGATCGGTCCACGCGTCGGCTCCTAAGACTCGATAGGTCCACGCGCGGCCTCCTGAGCCCCGATCGTTCCACGCGCCGTCTCCGAGCCGCGATCGGTCCACGCGCCGTCTCCGAGCCCCGAACGGTTCACGCACCGTCTCCTGATCCCAATCGGTCCACGCGGCGCCTCCGGAGCCCCGATCGATCCACGCGAGTCTCCTGAGCCCCAGTCGGTCAGCGCGCCGTCTCCGGAGCCCCGATCGGTCCACGCGCCGTCTCCTAAGCCCCGATGCCTCCACGCGCCGTCTCCGAGCCACGATCGGTCCGTGCGCCGCTTCCAAAGCCCTATCAGTCCAGGCGTCCTCTCCTGATCTCCGATCGGTCCTCGCGCCGTCTCCTGAGCCCCGATCGGTCCACGCGTCGGCTCCTAAGCCTCGATAGGTCCACGCGCGGCGTCCTTAGCCCCGGTCGGTCCACGCGCCGTCTCCGAGCCGCGATCGGTCCACGCATCGTCTCCTAAGCCCCGATCGGTTAACGCGCCGTCTCCCCGCCCCGATCGGTCCACGCGCCATCTCCTGAGCCCCGATACGTCCACGCGCAGTCGCCGAGCCCCAATCAGTCCACGCGCGGCCTCCTAAGCCCCGGTTGGGTCACGCGCCGTCTCCCCGCCCCGATCGGTCCACGCGCCGTCTCCTGAGCCCTGATCCGTCCACGCGCGGCGTCGAGCCGCGATCGGTCCACGCGCGGCCTCCTGAGCCCCAATCGGTCCACGCGTCGTATCCTAAGCCCCGATCCGTCGCCGCGTCGTCTCCTGAGCCCCGATCAATTGACGCGTCTTCTCCTGAGCCCCGATCGCTCGTCGCGCCGTCTCCTGAGCCCCGCTCGGTCCATGCGTCGTGTTCTTAGCCCCGATGCCTCCACGCGCCGTCTCCGAGCCACGATAGGTCGAGGCGCCGCTTCCTGAGCCCCGATCGATCCACGCGCCGTCTCGTAAGCCACAATCGGTCCACGCGCCGTCTCAGAGCGCCGATCATTTCACGCGCCGTCTCCTGAGCCCCGATCGTTCCACGCGCCGTCTCCGAGCACCGATCGGTCCACGCGCCGTCTCCTGAGGCCCGATCGGTCCACGCGTCGTCTCCTAAGCCCCGATCGGTTAACGCGCCGTCTCCGTGCCCCAATCGGTCCACGCGCCGTCTCCTGAACCCCGATACGTCCACGCGCAGTCGCCGAGGCCCGATCGGTCCACGCGCCGTCTCCTGAGCCCCGATCGGTCCACGCGTCGTCTCCTAAGCCCTGATCGGTCCACGTGCCGTCTCCGAGCCCCGATGGGTCTACGCGCCGCCTCCTGAGCCCCGATCGATCCACGCATCGTCTCCTGAGCCCCGATCGGTTAACGCGCCGTCTCCGAGCCCCGATCAGTCCACGCGCCGTCTCCTGAGCCCCGGTCGGTTCATGCGCCGTGTCCGAGCCCCGATCGGTCCACGCGTCGTCTCCGAGCCCCGATCGGTCCACGCGCCGTCGCCGAGTCATGATCTGTCCACGCGCGGCCTCCTGAGAGCCGATCGGTCCACGCGCCGTCTCCGAGCCCCGATCGGTCCACGCGTCGTCTCCGAGCCCCGATCGGTCCACGCGCCGTCGCCGAGTCATGATCTGTCCACGCGCGGCCTCCTGAGACCCGATCGGTCCACGCGCCGTCGCCGAGCCGCGATCGGTCCACGAGCGGCCTCCTGAGCCCCGATTGGTTCACGCGCCGTATCCGAGCCCCAATCGGTCCAAGTGCTGTCTCCGAGCCCTGATCGGTGCACGCGTCGTCTCCGAGCCCCGATCGGTCTACGCGCCGTCGCCGAGCCATGATCGGTCCACGCGCGGTCTCCTGAGCCCCGATCGGTCCACGCGCCGTCGCCGAGCCGCGATCGGTTCTCGCGCGGCCTCCTGAGCCCCGGTCGGTCCACGCGCCGCCTACGGAGCCCCGATCGATCCACGCGAATCTCCTGAGCTCCGGTCGGTCGACGCGCCGTCTCCTGAGCCCCGATCGGTCCACGCGTCGTCTCCTAAGCCCCAATTCGTCGACGCGTCGTCTCCTGAGCCCCGATCAATTGACGCGTCTTCTCCTGAGCCCTGATCGCTTCTCGTGCCGCCTCCTGAGCCCCACTCCGTCGAGGCGTCGTCTCCGGAGCCCCGATCAATTGACGTGTCTTCTCCTGAGCCCCGATCGCTCCTCGCGCCATCTCCTGAACCCCGCTCGGTCCATGCGTCGTCTTCTTAGCCCTGATGCCTCCACGCGCCGTCTCCGAGCCACGATGGGTCCAGGCGCCGCTTCCTGCCCCCCGATCGGTCCACGCGCCGTCTACGAGCCCCGATCGGTCCACGCGCCGTCTCCTGAGCGCCGATACGTCCACGCGCAGTCGCCGAGCCCTGATCGGTCCACGCGCTGTCTCCTGAGCCCCGATAGGTACACGCGTTGTCGCCTACACCCCGATCGGTCCACGCGTCGTCTCCTAAGCCCCGATCGGTCCACGCGCCGTCTCCGAGCCCCGATCGGTCCACGCACTGTCTCCTGATCCCCATGGGTCAACGCGGCGCCTCCGGAGCCCCGGTCGATCCACGCGAGGCTCCTGAGCCCCGATCGGACCACGCATCGTCTCCTAAGCCCCAATCGGTTAACGCGCCGTCTCCGAGCCCCGATCGGTCTACGCGCCGTCGCCGAACCCCAATTGGTCCACGCGCAACCGCCTGAGCCCTAGTCGGTCCACGCACTGTCTCCGAGCCCCGATCGGTCCACGCGTCGTCTCCGAGCCCCGATCGGTCCACGCGTCGTCTCCGAGCCCCGATCGGTCCACGCGTCGTCTCCTAAGCCCCGATCGGTCCACGCACCGTCTCCTGAGCCCCGATCGATCCACGCGCCGTCTTCTGAGCCCCAATCGCTCCACGCGGCGTTTTCTGAGCACCGTTCGATCCACGCGTCGTCTTGAAAGCCCCGATGCCTCCACGCGCCGTCTCCGAGCCACGATCGGTCCACGCGTCGTATCCGAAACCCGATCGGTCCACGCGCCGTCGCCGAGCCATGATCGGTCCACGCGCGGCCTCCTGAGCCCCGCTTGGTTCACGCGCCGTATCCGAGCCCCCATCGGTCCACGCGTCGTCTCCGAGCCCCGATCGGTCCACGCGCCGTCGCCGAGCCATGATCGGCCCACGCGAGGCTCCTGAGCCCCGGTCGGTCCGCGAGCCGTCTCCTGAGCCCCGATCGGTCGACGCGCTGTTTCCGAGCCCCGATCGGCCCATGCGTCGTCTTCTAAGCCCCGATGCCTCCACGCGCCGTCTCCGAGCCACAATCGATGCAGGCGCCGATTCGTGAACCCCGATCGGTCCACGCGTCGTCTCCTAAGCCCCGATCCGTCGCCGCGTCGTCTCCTGAGCCCCGATCGATCCACGCGCCGTCTCCTAAGCCCCGATCGGTGCACGCGCCGTCTCCGAGCGCCGATCGGTTCACGCGCCGTCTCCTGAGCCCCGATCATTCCACGCGATGTCGCCGAGCCACGATCGGTCCACGAGCCGTTTTCTGAGCACCGTTCGGACCACGCGTCGTCTTCAAAGCCCCGATGCCTCCACGCGCCGTCTCCGAGCCACGATCGGTCCGTGCGCCGCTTCCTGAGCCCCGATCGGTCCACGCGCCGTCTCCTGGGCCCCCATGCGTCCACGCGCAGTCGCCGAGCCCCGATCGGTCCACGCGGGGTCTCCTGAGCCCCGATCGGTCCACGCGCCGTCTCCTAAGCCCCGGTCGGTCCACGCGCCGTCTCCGAGCCCCGATCGGTCTACGTGTCGTCTCCGAGCACCGTTCGTTCCACGCGCCGTTTCCTGAGCCCCGATCGGTCCATCCGTCGTCTTTTAAGCCCCGATACCTCCACGCGCCGTCTCCGAGCCACGATCGGTCCAGGCGCCGCTTCCTGAGCCGCGATCGGTCCACGCGCCGTCTCCGAGCGCCGATCGGTCCACGCGCGGTCTCCAAGCCTCGATCCGTACACGCGCCGTCTCCGAGCCCCGATCGGTCCACGCGTCGTCTCCGAGCACCGTTCGTTCCACGCGCCGTTTCCTGAGCCCCGATCGGTCCATCCGTCGTCTTTTAAGCCCCGATACCTCCACGCGCCGTCTCCGAGCCACGATCGGTCCATGCGCCGCTTCCTGAGCCCCGATCGGTCCACGCGTCGGCTCCTAAGCCTCGATAGGTCCACGCGCGGCCTCCTTAGCCCCGGTCGGTCCACGCGCCGTCTCCGAGCCCCGATCGGTCTACGTGTCGTCTCCGAGCACCGTTCGTTGCACGCGCCGTTTCCTGAGCCCCGATCGGTCCATCCGTCGTCTTTTAAGCCCCGATACCTCCACGCGCCGTCTCCGAGCCACGATCGGTCCAGGCGCCGCTTCCTGAGCCGCGATCGGTCCACGCGCCGTCTCCTGGGCCCCGATGCGTCCACGCGCAGTCGCCGAGCCCCGATCGGTCCACGCGGGGTCTCCTGAGCCCCGATCGGTCCACGCGCCGTCTCCTAAGCCCCGATCGATCCACGCGCCGTCTCCGAGCGCCGCTCGGTTCACGCGCCGTCTCCTGTGCTCCGATCGTTCCACGCGCCGTCTCCGAGCCCCGATCGGTCCACGCGCCGTCTCCTGAGCCCCGATCGTTCCACGCGCCGCCTCCTAAGCCCCGATCGGTCCACGCGTCGTCTCCTAAGCCACCATTGGTCCACGTGCCGTCTCCCAGCCCCGATCGGTCCACGCGCCGTCTCCTAATCCCCAATCTGTCCACGACCCGTCTCCGGGCCCCGATCGGTGAACGCGCCGTCTCCTAAGCCCCGATCGGTCCACGCGCCGTCGCCGAACCCCAATTGGTCCACGCGAAACGGCCTGAGCCCCAGTCGGTCCACGCGCTGTCTCCGAGCCCCGATCGGTCCACGCGTCGTCTCCGAGCCCCGATCGGTCCACGCGCCGTCTCCTGAGCGCCGATACGTCCACGCGCAGTCGCCGAGCCCTGATCGGTCCACGCGCTGTCTCCTGAGCCCCGATAGGTACACGCGTCGTCGCCTACACCCCGATCGGTCCACGCGTCGTCTCCTAAGCCCCGATCGGTCCACGCGCTGTCTCCTGAGCCCCGATAGGTACACGCGTCGTCGCCTACACCCCGATCGATCCACGCGAGTCTCCTGAGCCCCAGTCGGTCCGCGCGCCGTCTCCGAGCGCCGATCGGTTGACGCGCCGTCTCCTGAGCCCCAGTCGGTCCACGCGCCGTCTCCGAGCCCCGATCGGCCCACGCATCGTCTCCTACGCCCCGATCGGCTAACGCGTCGACTCCGAGCCCCGATCGTTCCACGCGCCGTCTCCGAGCACCGATCGGTCCACGCGCCGTCTCAGAGCGCCGATCATTTCACGCCCCGTCTCATGAGCTCCGATCGTTCCACGCGCCGTCTCCGAGCCCCGATCGGTCCACACGCCGTATCCGAGCCCCGATCGGTCCGCGTGACGCATTCTAAGCCACGGTCCGTCCACGCGCCGTCTCTGAGCACCGATCGGTCCACGCGCCGCCTCCTAAGCCCCGATCGGTCCACGCGTCGTCTCCTAAGCCACCATTGGTCCACGTGCCGTCTCCCAGCCCCGATCGGTCCACGCGCCGTCTCCTAATCCCCAATCTGTCCACGACCCGTCTCCGGGCCCCGATCGGTGAACGCGCCGTCTCCTAAGCCCCGATCGGTCCACGCGCTGTCTCCTGAGCCCCGATAGGTACATGCGTCGTTGTCTACACCCCGATCGATCCACGCGAGTCTCCTGAGCCCCAGTCGGTCCGCGCGCCGTCTCCGAGCGCCAATCGGTTGACGCGCCGTCTCCTGAGCCCCGGTCGGTCCACGCGCCGTCTCCGAGCCGCGATTGGTCCACGCATCGTGTCCTAAGCCCCGATCGGTTAACGCGCCGTCTCCCCGCCCCGATCGGTCCACGCGCCATCTCCTGAGCCCCGATACGTCCACGCGCAGTCGCCGAGCCCCAATCAGTCCACGCGCGGCCTCCTAAGCCCCGGTCGGGTCACGCGCCGTCTCCCCGCCCCGATCGGTCCACGCGCCGTCTCCTGAGCCCTGATCCGTCCACGCGCGGCGTCGAGCCGCGATCGGTCCACGCGCGGCCTCCTGAGCCCCAATCGGTCCACGCGTCGTATCCTAAGCCCCGATCCGTCGCCGCGTCGTCTCCTGAGCCCCGATCAATTGACGCGTCTTCTCCTGAGCCCCGATCGCTCGTCGCGCCGTCTCCTGAGCCCCGCTCGGTCCATGCGTCGTGTTCTTAGCCCCGATGCCTCCACGCGCCGTCTCCGAGCCACGATAGGTCGAGGCGCCGCTTGCTGAGCCCCGATCGATCCACGCGCCGTCTCGTAAGCCACAATCGGTCCACGCGCCGTCTCAGAGCGCCGATCATTTCACGCGCGCGTCTCCTGAGCCCCGATCGTTCCACGCGCCGTCTCCGAGCACCGATCGGTCCACGCGCCGTCTCCTGAGGCCCGATCGGTCCACGCGTCGTCTCCTAAGCCCCGATCGGTTAACGCGCCGTCTCCGAGCCCCAATCGGTCCACGCGCCGTCTCCTGAACCCCGATACGTCCACGCGCAGTCGCCGAGGCCCGATCGGTCCACGCGCCGTCTCCTGAGCCCCGATCGGTCCACGCGTCGTCTCCTAAGCCCTAATCGGTCCACGTGCCGTCTCCGAGCCCCGATGGGTCTACGCGCCGCCTCCTGAGCCCCGATCGATCCACGCATCGTCTCCTGAGCCCCGATCGGTTAACGCGCCGGCTCCGAGCCCCGATCAGTCCACGCGCCGTCTCCTAAGCCCCGGTCGGTTCATGCGCCGTCTCCGAGCCCCGATCGGTCCACGCGTCGTCTCCGAGCCCCGATCGGTCCACGCGCCGTCGCCGAGTCATGATCTGTCCACGCGCGGCCTCCTGAGACCCGATCGGTCCACGCGCCGTCTCCGAGCCCCGATCGGTCCACGCGTCGTCTCCGAGCCCCGATCGGTCCACGCGCCGTCGCCGAGTCATGATCTGTCCACGCGCGGCCTCCTGAGACCCGATCGGTCCACGCGCCGTCGCCGAGCCGCGATCGGTCCACGAGCGGCCTCCTGAGCCCCGATTGGTTCACGCGCCGTATCCGAGCCCCAATCGGTCCAAGTGCTGTCTCCGAGCCCTGATCGGTGCACGCGTCGTCTCCGAGCCCCGATCGGTCTACGCGCCGTCGCCGAGCCATGATCGGTCCACGCGCGGTCTCCTGAGCCCCGATCGGTCCACGCGCCGTCGCCGAGCCGCGATCGGTTCTGGCGCGGCCTCCTGAGCCCCGGTCGGTCCACGCGCCGCCTACAGAGCCCCGATCGATCCACGCGAATCTCCTGAGCTCCGGTCGGTCGACGCGCCGTCTCCTGAGCCCCGATCGGTCCACGCGTCGTCTCCGAAGCCCCGATTCGTCGACGCGTCGTCTCCTGAGCCCCGATCAATTGACGCGTCTTCTCCTGAGCCCTGATCGCTTCTCGTGCCGCCTCCTGAGCCCCACTCCGTCGAGGCGTCGTCTCCGGAGCCCCGATCAATTGACGTGTCTTCTCCTGAGCCCCGATCGCTCCTCGCGCCATCTCCTGAACCCCGCTCGGTCCATGCGTCGTCTTCTTAGCCCTGATGCCTCCACGCGCCGTCTCCGAGCCACGATGGGTCCAGGCGCCGCTTCCTGCCCCCCGATCGGTCCACGCGCCGTCTACGAGCCCCGATCGGTCCACGCGCCGTCTCCTGAGCGCCGATACGTCCACGCGCAGTCGCCGAGCCCTGATCGGTCCACGCGCTGTCTCCTGAGCCCCGATAGGTACACGCGTCGTCGCCTACACCCCGATCGGTCCACGCGTCGTCTCCTAAGCCCCGATCGGTCCACGCGCCGTCTCCGAGCCCCGATCGGTCCACGCACTGTCTCCTGATCCCCATGGGTCAACGCGGCGCCTCCGGAGCCCCGGTCGATCCACGCGAGGCTCCTGAGCCCCGATCGGACCACGCATCGTCTCCTAAGCCCCAATCGGTTAACGCGCCGTCTCCGAGCCCCGATCGGTCCACGCGCCGTCGCCGAACCCCAATTGGTCCACGCGCAACCGCCTGAGCCCCAGTCGGTCCACGCACTGTCTCCGAGCCCCGATCGGTCCACGCGTCGTCTCCGAGCCCCGATCGGTCCACGCGTCGTCTCCTAAGCCCCGATCGGTCCACGCACCGTCTCCTGAGCCCCGATCGATCCACGCGCCGTCTTCTGAGCCCCAATCGCTCCACGCGCCGTTTTCTGAGCACCGTTCGATCCACGCGTCGTCTTGAAAGCCCCGATGCCTCCACGCGCCGTCTCCGAGCCACGATCGGTCCACGCGTCGTATCCGAAACCCGATCGGTCCACACGCCGTCGCCGAGCCATGATCGGTCCACGCGCGGCCTCCTGAGCCCCGCTTGGTTCACGCGCCGTATCCGAGCCCCCATCGGTCCACGCGTCGTCTCCGAGCCCCGATCGGTCCACGCGCCGTCGCCGAGCCATGATCGGCCCACGCGAGGCTCCTGAGCCCCGGTCGGTCCGCGAGCCGTCTCCTGAGCCCCGATCGGTCGACGCGCTGTTTCCGAGCCCCGATCGGTCCATGCGTCGTCTTCTTAGCCCCGATGCCTCCACGCGCCGTCTCCGAGCCACATTCGATGCAGGCGCCGATTCGTGAACCCCGATCGGTCCACGCGTCGTCTCCTAAGCCCCGATCCGTCGCCGCGTCGTCTCCTGAGCCCCGATCGATCCACGCTCCGTCTCCTAAGCCCCGATCGGTGCACGCGCCGTCTCCGAGCGCCGATCGGTTCACGCGCCGTCTCCTGAGCCCCGATCATTCCACGCGATGTCGCCGAGCCACGATCGGTCCACGAGCCGTTTTCTGAGCACCGTTCGGACCACGCGTCGTCTTCAAAGCCCCGATGCCTCCACGCGCCGTCTCCGAGCCACGATCGGTCCGTGCGCCGCTTCCTGAGCCCCGATCGGTCCACGCGCCGTGTCCTGGGCCCCGATGCGTCCACGCGCAGTCGCCGAGCCCCGATCGGTCCACGCGGGGTCTCCTGAGCCCCGATCGGTCCACGCGCCGTCTCCTAAGCCCCGGTCGGTCCACGCGCCGTCTCCGAGCCCCGATCGGTCTACGTGTCGTCTCCGAGCACCGTTCGTTGCACGCGCCGTTTCCTGAGCCCCGATCGGTCCATCCGTCGTCTTTTAAGCCCCGATACCTCCACGCGCCGTCTCCGAGCCACGATCGGTCCAGGCGCCGCTTCCTGAGCCGCGATCGGTCCACGCGCCGTCTCCTGGGCCCCGATGCGTCCACGCGCAGTCGCCGAGCCCCGATCGGTCCACGCGGGGTCTCCTGAGCCCCGATCGGTCCTCGCGCCGTCTCCTAAGCCCCGATCGGTCCACGCGCCGTCTCCGAGCGCCGATCGGTCCACGCGCGGTCTCCAAGCCTCGATCCGTACACGCGCCGTCTCCGAGCCCCGATCGGTCCACGCGTCGTCTCCGAGCACCGTTCGTTCCACGCGCCGTTTCCTGAGCCCCGATCGGTCCATCCGTCGTCTTTTAAGCCCCGATACCTCCACGCGCCGTCTCCGAGCCACGATCGGTCCATGCGCCGCTTCCTGAGCCCCGATCGGTCCACGCGTCGGCTCCTAAGCCTCGATAGGTCCACGCGCGGCCTCCTTAGCCCCGGTCGGTCCACGCGCCGTCTCCGAGCCCCGATCGGTCTACGTGTCGTCTCCGAGCACCGTTCGTTGCACGCGCCGTTTCCTGAGCCCCGATCGGTCCATCCGTCGTCTTTTAAGCCCCGATACCTCCACGCGCCGTCTCCGAGCCACGATCGGTCCAGGCGCCGCTTCCTGAGCCGCGATCGGTCCACGCGCCGTCTCCTGGGCCCCGATGCGTCCACGCGCAGTCGCCGAGCCCCGATCGGTCCACGCGGGGTCTCCTGAGCCCCGATCGGTCCACGCGCCGTCTCCTAAGCCCCGATCGATCCACGCGCCGTCTCCGAGCGCCGCTCGGTTCACGCGCCGTCTCCTGTGCTCCGATCGTTCCACGCGCCGTCTCCGAGCCCCGATCGGTCCACGCGCCGTCTCCTGAGCCCCGATCGTTCCACGCGCCGCCTCCTAAGCCCCGATCAGTCCACGCGTCGTCTCCTAAGCCAGCATTGGTCCACGTGCCGTCTCCCAGCCCCGATCGGTCCACGCGCCGTCTCCTAATCCCCAATCTGTCCGCGACCCGTCTCCGGGCCCCGATCGGTGAACGCGCCGTCTCCTAAGCCCCGATCGGTCCACGCGCCGTCGCCGAACCCCAATTGGTCCACGCGAAACGGCCTGAGCCCCAGTCGGTCCACGCGCTGTCTCCGAGCCCCGATCGGTCCACGCGTCGTCTGCGAGCCCCGATCGGTCCACGCGCCGTCTCCTGAGCGCCGATACGTCCACGCGCAGTCGCCGAGCCCTGATCGGTCCACGCGCTGTCTCCTGAGCCCCGATAGGTACACGCGTCGTCGCCTACACCCCGATCGGTCCACGCGTCGTCTCCTAAGCCCCGATCGGTCCACGCGCTGTCTCCTGAGCCCCGATAGGTACACGCGTCGTCGCCTACACCCCGATCGATCCACGCGAGTCTCCTGAGCCCCAGTCGGTCCGCGCGCCGTCTCCGAGCGCCGATCGGTTGACGCGCCGTCTCCTGAGCCCCGGTCGGTCCACGCGCCGTCTCCGAGCCCCGATCGGCCCACGCATCGTCTCCTACGCCCCGATCGGCTAACGCGTCGACTCCGCGCCCCGATCGTTCCACGCGCCGTCTCCGAGCACCGATCGGTCCACGCGCCGTCTCAGAGCGCCGATCATTTCACGCCCCGTCTCATGAGCTCCGATCGTTCCACGCGCCGTCTCCGAGCCCCGATCGGTCCACACGCCGTATCCGAGCCCCGATCGGTCCGCGTGACGCATTCTAAGCCACGGTCCGTCCACGCGCCGTCTCTGAGCACCGATCGGTCCACGCGCCGCCTCCTAAGCCCCGATCGGTCCACGCGTCGTCTCCTAAGCCACCATTGGTCCACGTGCCGTCTCCCAGCCCCGATCGGTCCACGCGCCGTCTCCTAATCCCCAATCTGTCCACGACCCGTCTCCGGGCCCCGATCGGTGAACGCGCCGTCTCCTAAGCCCCGATCGGTCCACGCGCCGTCGCCGAACCCCAATTGGTCCACGCGAAACCGCCTGAGCCCCAGTCGGTCCACGCGCTGTCTCCGAGCCCCGATCGGTCCACGCGTCGTCTCCGAGCCCCGATCGGTCCACGCGCCGTCGCCGAGTCATGATCTATCCACGCGCGGCCTCCTGAGACCCGATCGTTCCACGCGCCGTCTTCGAGCCCCGATCGGTCCACGCATGGTCTCCTAAGCCCCAATCGGTTAACGCGCCGTCCCCGAGCCCCGATCGGTCCACGCGCCGTCTCCTGAGCGCCGATACGTCCACGCGCAGTCGCCGAGCCCTGATCGGTCCACGCGCTGTCTCCTGAGCCCCGATAGGTACACGCGTCGTCGCCTACACCCCGATCGGTCCACGCGTCGTCTCCTAAGCCCCGATCGGTCCACGCGCTGTCTCCTGAGCCCCGATAGGTACACGCGTCGTTGCCTACACCCCGATCGATCCACGCGAGTCTCCTGAGCCCCAGTCGGTCCGCGCGCCGTCTCCGAGCGCCAATCGGTTGACGCGCCGTCTCCTGAGCCCCGGTCGGTCCACGCGCCGTCTCCGAGCCCCGATCGGCCCACGCATCGTCTCCTACGCCCCGATCGGCTAACGCGTCGACTCCGAGCCCCGATCGTTCCACGCGCCGTCTCCGAGCACCGATCGGTCCACGCGCCGTCTCAGAGCGCCGATCATTTCACGCCCCGTCTCATGAGCTCCGATCGTTCCACGCGCCGTCTCCGAGCCCCGATCGGTCCACACGCCGTATCCGAGCCCCGATCGGTCCGCGTGACGCATTCTAAGCCACGGTCCGTCCACGCGCCGTCTCTGAGCACCGATCGGTCCACGCGCCGTCTCCTGAGCCCCGCTCGGTCCATGCGTCGTCTTCTTAGCCCCGATGCCTCCACGCGTCGTCTCCTAAGCCCCGATCGGTCCACGCGCCGTCTCCGGGCCCCGATCGATCCACGCTAGGCTCCTGAGCCCCGGCCGGTCCGCGCGCCGTCTCCTGAGCCCCGAACGGTCGACGCGTCGTCTCCTGAGCCCCGATCGATCCACGCGCCGTCTCCTAAGCCCCGATCGGTGCACGCGCCGTCTCCGAGGGCCGATCGGTTCACGCGCCGTCTCCTGAGCCCCGACCGTTCCACGCGCCGCCTTCTAAGCCCCGATCGGTCCACGCGTCGTCTCATAAGCCACCATTGGTCCACGTGCCGTCTCCCAGCCCCGATCGGTCCACGCGCCGTCTCCTAATCCCCAATCTGTCCACGACCCGTCTCCGGGCCCCGATCGGTGCACGCGCCGTCTCCTAACCCCCGATCGGTCCACGCGCCGTCGCCGAACCCCAAATTGGTCCACGCGAAACCGCCTGAGCCCCAGTCGGTCCACGCGCTGTCTCCGAGCCCCGATCGGTTCACGCGTCGTCTCCGAGCCCCGATCGGTCCACGCGCCGTCGCCGAGTCATGATCTGTCCACGCGCGGCCTCCTGAGACCCGATCGGTCCACGCGCCGTCTTCGAGCCCCGATCGGTCCACGCATGGTCTCCTAAGCCCCAATCGGTTAACGCGCCGTCCCCGAGCCCCGATCGGTCCACGCGCCGTCTCCTGAGCGCCGATACGTCCACGCGCAGTCGCCGAGCCCTGATCGGTCCACGCGCTGTCTCCTGAGCCCCGATAGGTACATGCGTCGTCGCCTACACCCCGATCGGTCCACGCGTCGTCTCCTAAGTCCCGATCGGTCCACGCGCTTTCTCCTGAGCCCCGATAGGTACACGCGTCGTCGCCTACACCCCGATCGATCCACGCGAGTCTCCTGAGCCCCAGTCGGTCCGCGCGCCGTGTCCGAGCCCCGATCGGCCCACGCGCCGTCTCAGAGCGCCGATCATTTCACGCCCCGTCTCCTGAGCTCCGATCGTTCCACGCGCCGTCTCCGAGCCCCGATCGGTCCACACGCCGTATCCGAGCCCCGATCGGTCCGCGTGACGCATTCTAAGCCACGGTCCGTCCACGCGCCGTCTCTGAGCACCGATCGGTCCACGCGCCGTCTCCTGAGCCCCGCTCGGTCCATGCGTCGTCTTCTTAGCCCCGATGCCTCCACGCGTCGTCTCCTAAGCCCCGATCGGTGCACGCGCCGTCTCCGAGCGCCGATCGGTTCACGCGCCGTCTCCTGAGCCCCGATCATTCCACGCGATGTCTCCGAGCCCCGATCGGTCCACGAGCCGTTTTCTGAGCACCGTGCGGTCCACGCGTCGTCTTGAAGCCCCGATGCCTCCACGCGCCGTCTCCGAGCCATGATCGGTCCACGCGTCGTATCCGAAACCCGATCGGTCCACGCGCCGTCGCCGAGCCATGATCGGTCCACGCGCGGCCTCCTGAGCGCCGCTTGGTTCACGCGCCGTATCCGAGCCCCCATCGGTCCACGCGTCGTCTCCGAGCCCCGATCGGTCCACGCGCCGTCGCCGAGCCATGATCGGCCCACGCGAGACTCCTGAGCCCCGGTCGGTCCGCGAGCCGTCTCCTGAGCCCCGATCGGTCGACGCGCTGTTTCCGAGCCCCGATCGGTCCATGCGTCGTCTTCTAAGCCCCGATGCCTCCACGCGCCGTCTCCGAGCCACGATCGGTGCAGGCGCCGATTCGTGAACCCCGATCGGTCCACGCGTCGTCTCCTAAGCCCCGATCCGTCGCCGCGTCGTCTCCTGAGCCCCGATCGATCCACGCGCCGTCTCCTAAGCCCCGATCGGTGCACG
The DNA here is from genome assembly GCA_946811545.1 of Netelia fuscicornis. Taxonomy (NCBI): domain Eukaryota; kingdom Metazoa; phylum Arthropoda; class Insecta; order Hymenoptera; family Ichneumonidae; genus Netelia; species Netelia fuscicornis. The sequence goes on along the minus strand of OX328014.1, from coordinate 28,119,919 downwards.
CGCCGTCTCCGAGCGCCGATCGGTTCACGCGCCGTCTTCTGAGCCCCGATCATTCCACACGATGTCTCCGAGCCCCGATCGGTCCACGAGCCGTTTTCTGAGCACCGTTCGGTCCACGCGTCGTCTTCAAAGCCCCGATGCCTCCACGCGCCGTCTCCGAGCCACGATCGGTCCGTGCGCCGCTTCCTGAGCCCCGATCGGTCCACGCGCCGTCTCCTGGGCCCCGATGCGTCCACGCGCAGTCGCCGAGCCCCGATCGGTCCACGCGGGGTCTCCTGAGCCCCGATCGGTCCACGCGCCGTCTCCTAAGCCCCGGTCGGTCCACGCGCCGTCTCCGAGCCCCGATCGGTCTACGTGTCGTCTCCGAGCACCGTTCGTTCCACGCGCCGTTTCCTGAGCCCCGATCGGTCCATCCGTCGTCTTTTAAGCCCCGATACCTCCACGCGCCGTCTCCGAGCCACGATCGGTCCAGGCGCCGCTTCCTGAGCCGCGATCGGTCCACGCGCCGTCTCCTGGGCCCCGATCAATCCACGCGCCGTCTCTGAACGCCGCTCGGTCCACGCGCCGTCTCCTGAGCCCCGATCGTTCCACGCGCCGCCTCCTAAGCCCCGATCGGTCCACGCGTCGTCTCCTAAGCCACCATTGGTCCACGTGCCGTCTCCCAGCCCCGATCGGTCCACGCGCCGTCTCCTAATCCCCAATCTGTCCACGACCCGTCTCCGGGCCCCGATCGGTGCACGCGCCGTCTCCTAAGCCCCGATCGGTCCACGCGCCGTCGCCGAACCCCAATTGGTCCACGCGAAACTGCCTGAGCCCCAGTCGGTCCACGCGCCGTCTCCGGGCCCCGATCGATCCACGCTAGGCTCCTGAGCCCCGGCCGGTCCGCGCGCCGTCTCCTGAGCCCCGAACGGTCGACGCGTCGTCTCCTGAGCCCCGATCGATCCACGCGCCGTCTCCTAAGCCCCGATCGGTGCACGCGCCGTCTCCGAGCGCCGATCGGTTCACGCGCCGTCTCCTGAGCCCCGATCATTCCACGCGATGTCACCGAGCCCCGATCGGTCCACGAGCCGTTTTCTGAGCACCGTGCGGTCCACGCGTCGTCTTCAAAGCCCCGATGCCTCCACGCGCCGTCTCCGAGCCACGATCGGTCCGTGCGCCGCTTCCAAAGCCCTATCAGTCCAGGCGTCCTCTCCTGATCTCCGATCGGTCCACTCGCCGTCTCCTAAGCCCCGATCGGTGCACGCGCCGTCTCCGAGCGCCGATCGGTTCACGCGCCGTCTCCTGAGCCCCGATCATTCCACGCGATGTCTCCGAGCCCCGATCGGTCCACGCGCCGTCTCCTAAGCCCCGATCGGTCCACGCGCCGTCTCCGAGCGCAGATCGGTCCACGCGCGGTCTCCAAGCCTCGATCCGTACACGCGCCGTCTCCGAGCCCCGATCGGTCCACGCGTCGTCTCCGGGCACCGTTCGGTCCACGCGCCGTTTCCTGAGCCTCGATCGGTCCATCCGTCGTCTTTTAAGCCCCGATACCTCCACGCGCCGTCTCCTACGCCCGATCGGTCCACGCGTCGTCTCCTGATCCCAATCGGTCCACGCGGCGCCTCCGGAACCCCGATCGATCCAGGCGAGTCTCCTGAGCCCCAGTCGGTCCGCGCGCCGTCTCCGGAGCCCCGATCGGTCCACGCGCCGTCTCCTAAGCCCCGTTCGGTCCAAGCGTCTTCTCCTAAACCCCGGGCGGTCCACGCGCCGTCTCCGAGCCGCGATCGGTCCACGCATCTTCTCCTAAGCCCCGATCGGTTAACGCGCCGTCTCCCCGCCCCGATCGGTCCACGCGCCATCTCCTGAGCCCCGATACGTCCACGCGCAGTCGCCGAGCCCCAATCAGTCCACGCGCGGCCTCATAAGCCCCGGTCGGGTCACGCGCCGTCTCCCCGCCCCGATCGGTCCACGCGCCGTCTCCTGAGCCCTGATCCGTCCACGCGCGGCGTCGAGCCGCGATCGGTCCACGCGCGGCCTCCTGAGCCCCAATCGGTCCACGCGTCGTATCCTAAGCCCCGATCCGTCGCCGCGTCGTCTCCTGAGCCCCGATCAATTGACGCGTCTTCTCCTGAGCCCCGATCGCTCCTCGCGCCGTCTCCTGAGCCCCGCTCGGTCCATGCGTCGTGTTCTTAGCCCCGATGCCTCCACGCGCCGTCTCCGAGCCACGATAGGTCGAGGCGCCGCTTCCTGAGCCCCGATCGATCCACGCGCCGTCTCGTAAGCCACAATCGGTCCACGCGCCGTCTCAGAGCGCCGATCATTTCACGCGCCGTCTCCTGAGCCCCGATCGTTCCACTCGCCGTCTCCGTGCACCGATCGGTCCATGCGCCGTCTCCTGAGGCCCGATCGGTCCACGCGTCGTCTCCTAAGCCCCGATCGGTTAACGCGCCGTCTCCGAGCCCCAATCGGTCCACGCGCCGTCTCCTGAACCCCGATACGTCCACGCGCAGTCGCCGAGGCCCGATCGGTCCACGCGCCGTCTCCTGAGTCCCGATCGGTCCACGCGTCGTCTCCTAAGCCCTGATCGGTCCACGTGCCGTCTCCGAGCCCCGATGGGTCTACGCGCCGACTCCTGAGCCCCGATCGATCCACGCATCGGCTCCTGAGCCCCGGTCGGTCCACGCGTCGTCTTCGAGCACCGATCGATCCACGCGCCGTTTCCTGGGCCCCAATCAGTCCACGCGCGGCCTCCTGAGCCCCGGTCGGTTCACGCGCCGTCTCCCCGCCCCGATCGGTCCACGCGCCGTCTCCTGAGCCCTGATCCGTCCACGCGCGGCGTCGAGCCGCGATCGGTCCACGCGCGGCCTCCTGAGCCCCAATCGGTCCACGCGTCGTATCCTACGCCCCGATCCGTCGCCGCGTCGTCTCCTGAGCCCCGATCAATTGACGCGTCTTCTCCTGAGCCCCGATCGCTCCTCGCGCCGTCTCCTGAGCCCCGCTCGGTCCATGCGTCGTGCTCTTAGCCCCGATGCCTCCACGCGCCGTCTCCGAGCCACGATAGGTCGAGGCGCCGCTTCCTGAGCCCCGATCGATCCACGCGCCGTCTCGTAAGCCACAATCGGTCCACGCGCCGTCTCAGAGCGCCGATCATTTCACGCGCCGTTTCCTGAGCCCCGATCGTTCCACGCGCCGTCTCCGAGCCCCGATCGGTCCACGCGGCGTCTCCTGAGCCCCGATCGGTTCACGCATCGTCTCCTAAGCCCCGATATGTCTACACGCCGTATCCGAGCCCCGATCGTTCCGCGTGACGCATTCTAAGCCACGGTCCGTCCACGCGCCGTCTCCGAGCACCGATCGGTCCACGCGCCGTCTCCTGAGCCCCGATCGGTCCACGCGTCGTCTCCTAAGCCCTGATCGGTCCACGTGCCGTCTCCGAGCCCCGATCAGTCCACGCGCCGTCTTCTGAGCCCCGGTCGGTTCATGCGCCGTCTCCGAGCCCCGATCGGTCCACGCGTCGTCTCCGAGCCCCGATCGGTCCACGCGCCGTCGCCGAGCCATGATCGGTCCACGCGCGACCTCCTGAGCCCCGATCGGTCCACGCGCCGTCGCCGAGCCGCGATCGGTTCTCGCGCGGCCTCCTGAGCCCCGGTCGGTCCACGCGCCGCCTACGGAGCCCCGATCGGTCCACGCGTCGTCTCCTAAGCCCCGATTCGTCGACGCGTCGTCTCCTGAGCCCCGATCAATTGACGCGTCTTCTCCTGAGCCCTGATCGCTTCTCGTGCCGCCTCCTGAGCCCCACTCCGTCGAGGCGTCGTCTCCGGAGCCCCGATCAATTGACGTGTCTTCTCCTGAGCCCCGATCGCTCCTCGCGCGATCTCCTGAACCCCGCTCGGTCCATGCGTCGTCTTCTTAGCCCTGATGCCTCCACGCGCCGTCTCCGAGCCACGATGGGTCCAGGCGCCGCTTCCTGCGCCCCGATCGGTCCACACGCCGTCTCCGAGCCCCGATCGGTCCGCGTGCCGCATTCTAAGCCACGGTGCATCCACGTGCCGTCTCCCAGCCCCGATCGGTCCACGCGCCGTCTCCTAAGCCCCAATCTGTCCACGACCCGTCTCCGGGCCCCGATCGGTGCACTCGCCGTCTCCTAAGCCCCGATTGGTCCACGCGACGTCTCCGAGCCCCGATCGGTCCACGCGCCGTCTCCTGCGCGCCGATACGTCCACGCGCAGTCGCCGAGCCCTGATCGGTCCACGCGCTGTCTCCTGAGCCCCGATAGGTACACGCGTCGGAGCCTACACCCCGATCGGTCCACGCGTCGTCTCCTAAGCCCCGATCGGTCCACGCGCCGTCTCCGAGCCCCGATCGGTCCACGCACTGTTTCCTGATCCCCATGGGTCAACGCGGCGCCTCCGGAGCCCCGACCGATCCACGCGAGGCTCCTGAGCCCCGATCGGACCACGCATCGTCTCCTAAGCCCCAATCGGTTAACGCGCCGTCTCCGAGCCCCGATCGGTCCACGCGCCGTCGCCGAACCCCAATTGATCCACGCGCAACCGCCTGAGCCCCAGTCGGTCCACGCACTGTCTCCGAGCCCCGATTGGTCCACGCGTCGTCTCCGAGCCCCGATCGGTCCACGCGTCGTCTCCTAAGCCCCGATCGGTCCACGCACCGTCTCCTGAGCCCCGATCGATCCACGCGCCGTCTCCTGAGCCCCAATCGCTCCACGCGCCGTTTTCTGAGCACCGTTCAGTCCACGCGTCGTCTTGAAAGCCCCGATGCCTCCACGCGCCGTCTCCGAGCCACGATCGGTCCACGCGTCGTATCCGAAACCCGATCGGTCCACGCGCCGTCGCCGAGCCATGATCGGTCCACGCGCGGCCTCCTGAGCCCCGCTTGGTTCACGCGCCGTATCCGAGCCCCCATCGGTCCACGCGTCGTCTCCGAGCCCCGATCGGTCCACGCGCCGTCGCCGAGCCATGATCGGCCCACGCGAGGCTCCTGAGCCCCGGTCGGTCCGCGAGCCGTCTCCTGAGCCCCGATCGGTCGACGCGCTGTTTCCGAGCCCCGATCGGTCCATCCGTCGTCTTTTAAGCCCCGATACCTCCACGCGCCGTCTCCGAGCCACGATCGGTCCAGGCGCCGCTTCCTGAGCCCCGATCGGTCCACGCGTCGGCTCCTAAGCCTCGATAGGTCCACGCGCGGCCTCCTGAGCCCCGATCGTTCCACGCGCCGTCTCCGAGCCGCGATCGGTCCACGCGCCGTCTCCGAGCCCCGAACGGTTCACGCACCGTCACCTGATCCCAATCGGTCCACGCGGCGCCTCCGGAGCCCCGATCGATCCACGCGAGTCTCCTGAGCCCTGATCGATCCACGCGTCGTCTCCTGAGCTCCGATCGCGCCACACGCTGTTTCCTGAGCCCCGATCGGTCCACGCGTCATCTCCTGATCTCCGATCGGTCCACGCGCCGTCTCCTAAGCCCCGATCGGTGCACGCGCCGTCTCCGAGCGCCGATCGGTTCACGCGCCGTCTCCTGAGCCCCGATCATTCCACGCGATGTCTCCGAGCCCCGATCGGTCCACGCGCCGTCTCCTAAGCCCCGATCGGTCCACGCGCCGTCTCCGAGCGCCGATCGGTCCACGCGCGGTCTCCAAGCCTCGATCCGTACACGCGCTGTCTCCGAGCCCCGATCGGTCCACGCGTCGTCTCCGAGCACCGTTCGGTCCACGCGCCGTTTCCTGAGCCCCGATCGGTCCACGCGTCGGCTCCTAAGCCTCGATAGGTCCACGCGCGGCCTCCTAAGCCACAATCGGTCCACGCGCCGTCTCAGAGCGCCGATCATTTCACGCGCCGTTTCCTGAGCCCCGATCGTTCCACGCGCCGTCTCCTGAGCCCCGATCGGTTAACGCGCCGTCTCCGAGCCCCGATCAGTCCACGCGCCGTCTCCTGAGCCCCGGTCGGTTCATGCGCCGTCTCCGAGCCCCGATCGGTCCACGCGTCGTCTCCGAGCCCCGATCGGTCCACGCGCCGTCGCCGAGTCATGATCTGTCCACGCGCGGCCTCCTGAGACCCGATCGGTCCACGCGCCGTCGCCGAGCCGCGATCGGTCCACGAGCGGCCTCCTGAGCCCCGATTGGCTCACGCGCCGTATCCGAGCCCCAATCGGTCCAAGCGCTGTCTCCGAGCCCTGATCGGTGCACGCGTCGTCTCCGAGCCCCGATCGGTCTACGCGCCGTCGCCGAGCCATGATCGGTCCACGCGCGGCCTCCTGAGCCCCGATCGGTCCACGCGCCGTCGCCGAGCCGCGATCGGTTCTCGCGCGGCCTCCTGAGCCCCGGTCGGTCCACGCGCCGCCTACGGAGCCCCGATCGATCCACGCGAATCTCCTGAGCTCCGGTCGGTCGACGCGCCGTCTTCTGAGCCCCGATCGGTCCACGCGTCGTCTCCTAAGCCCCGATTCGTCGACGCGTCGTCTCCTGAGCCCCGATCAATTGACGCGTCTTCTCCTGAGCCCTGATCGCTTCTCGTGCCGCCTCCTGAGCCCCACTCCGTCGAGGCGTCGTCTCCGGAGCCCCGATCAATTGACGTGTCTTCTCCTGAGCCCCGATCGCTCCTCGCGCGATCTCCTGAACCCCGCTCGGTCCATGCATCGTCTTCTTAGCCCTGATGCCTCCACGCGCCGTCTCCGAGCCACGATGGGTCCATGCGCCGCTTCCTGCGCCCCGATCGGTCCACACGCAGTCTCCGAGCCCCGATCGGTCCGCGTGCCGCATTCTAAGCCACGGTCCATCCACGCGCCGTCTCCGAGCCCCGAGATCCGTCGCCGCGTCGTCTCCTGAGCCCCGATCAATTGACGCGTCTTCTCCTGAGCCCCGATCGCTCCTCGCGCCGTCACCTGAGCTCCGCTCGGTCCCTGCGTCGTCTTCTTAGCCCCGATGCCTCCACGCGCCTCATCCGAGCCACAATCGGTCTAGGCGTCGCTTCCTGAGCCCCGATCGGTCCACGCGCCGTCTCCTAAGCCCCAATCGGTCCACGCGCCGTCTCCTAAGCCCCGATCGGTCCACGCGCCGATCGGTTCACGCGCCGTCTCCTGAGCCCCGATCGTTCCACGCGCCATCTCCGAGCCCCGATAGGTCCACGCGCCGTCTCCTAAGCCCCGATCGGTCCACGCGCCTTCTCCTAAGCCCCGATCGGTCCACGTGCCGTCTCCGAGCCTCGATCGGTCCACGCGCCGTCTCCTGAGCCCCGATCGTTCCACGCGCCGTCTCCTAAGCCGCGATCAGTCCACGGGCCGTCTCCGAGCTGCTATCGCTAAACGCGCCGTCACCAAGCCCTGATCCGTACACGCGCCGTCTCCTGAGCCCCGATCGGTCAACGCGCCGTTCCCTAAGCTCCGATCCATCCACGCGCAGTGTCCTGAGCCCCGATCGGTCCACGCGCCGTCTTCGAGCGCCGATCGGTCCACGCAACGTTTCCTAAGCCCCAATCGGTTCACGCGCCGTCTCCTGAGCCCCGATCGTTCTACGCGCCGTCTCCGAGCCCCGATCCGTCCACGCGCAGTCGCCGAGCCCCGATCGGTTCACGCGCGGTCTCCTGAGCCCCAGTCGGTACACGCTCTGTCTCCGAGCCCCGATCGGTCCACGCATCGTCTCGTAAGCCCCGCTCGGTTAACCCGTCGTTTCGGAGACCCATCGGTTCACGCGCCGTCTCCTGAGCCCCGATCGTTCTACGCGCCGTCTCCGAGCCCCGATCCGTCCACGCGCAGTCGCCGAGCCCCGATCTGTCCACGCGCCGTCTCCGAGCCCCGATCGGTTCACGGATCGTCTCCTAAGACCCGACCGGTTCACCCGCCGTCTCCTGAGCCCCGGTCGGTCCACGCGCCGTCTCCGAGCCTCGGTCGATCCACGTACCGTCTCCGAAGCCCCTATCGGTCCACGCGCCGTCTGCTGAGCCCCGATCGGTCTACGCATCGTCTCCTAAGCCCCGATACGTCCACACGCCGTATCCGAGCCCCGATCGGTCCGCGTGACGCATTCTAAGCCCCGATCGGTCCACGCCCCGTCTCCGAGCACCGATTGGTTCACGCGCCGTCTCCTGAGACTCGATCCGTCCACGCGCTGTCTCCTGAGCCCCGATCGGTCGACGCGTCCTCTGCTAAACCCCAATCGGTCCACGCCCCGTCTCCGAGCGCCGATCGGTTCACGCGTCGTCTCCTGAGTCCCGATCCGTCCACTCACTGTCTCCTGAGCCCCGATCGGTCGACGCGTCCTCTGCTAAACCTCGATCGGTCCACGTGTCGTCTCCTGAGCCCCGATCGGTCGACGGGTCCTCTCCTAAGCCCCGATCGGTCCACGCGTCTTCTCCTGAGCTCCGATCAGTCCACGCGTCGTCTTCTAAGCCCCGATAACGTCCACACGCCGTCTCCGAGCCCCGATGGGTCCCCGCGTTGCCTCCTGAGCCCCGATCGGTCCACGCGAGTCTCCTGAGCCCCGGTCGGTCCACGCGCCGTCTCCTGAGCCCCGGTCGTTCCACGCGTCGTCTCCTAAGCCCCGATCGGTCCACGTATCGTTTCCTAAGCTCCGATCCATCGACGCGTCGTCTCCTGAGCCCCGATCAATTGACGCGTCTTCTCCTGAGCCCCGATCGCTCCTCGCGCCGTCTCCTGAGCCCCGCTCGGTCCATGTGTCGTCTTCTTAGCCCCGATGAGTCTACGCGCCGTCTCCGATCCACGACCGGTTCAGGCGCCGCTTCCTGAGCCCCGATCGGTCCACGCGCCGTCTCCTAAGCCCCAATCGGTCCACGCACCGCCTCCTGCGCCCCGATCGGTCTGCGCTCCGTCTCCTGAGCCCCGATCGGTCCACGCGCCGTCTCGTGAGCCCCGATCGGTCCACGCGCCGTCTCCTAAGCCCCAATCTGTCCACGACACGTCTCCGGGCCCCGATCGGTGCACGCGCCATCTCCTAACCCCCGATCGGTCCACGCCCCGTCTCCGAGTGCCGATCGGTTCACGCGCCGTCTCCTGAGACCGATCCGTCCACGCGCCGTCTCCTGAGCCCCGATCGGTCGACGGGTCCTCTCCTAAGCCCCCATCGGTCCACGCGTCGTCTCCTAAGCCCCGATCGGTTCACGCGTCGTCTTCTAAGCCCCGATCCGTCGACGCGTCGTCTCCTGAGCCCCGATCAATTGACGCGTCTTCCCCTGAGCCCCGATCGCTCCTCGCGCCGTCTCCTGGGCCCCGCTCGGTCCATATGTCGTCTTTTTAGCCCCGATGCCTCCACGCGCCGTCTCCGAGCCACGATCGGTTCAGGCGCCGCTTCCTGAACCCCGATCGACCCACGCGCCGTCTCCTAAGCCCCAATCGGTCCACGCGCCGCCTCCTGAGCCCCGATTGGTCCACACGCCGTCTCCTGAGTCCCGATCGGTCCACGCGCGGCCTCCTAAGCCCCGATCGTTCCACGCGCCGTCTCCGAGCCCCGATCGGTTCACGCGCCGTCTCCTGAACCTCGATCGGTCCACGCGTCGTTCCCGAAGCCCCGATCCATCCACGCGCAGTCTCCCGAGCCCCAATCGGTCCACGCGCCGTCTCCTGAGCCCCGATCGGTCCACGCGCCGTCTCCTCAGCCCCGATCGGTCCACGCGTCGTCTTCGAGCACCGATCGGTCCACGCGCCGTCTCAGAGCGCCGATCATTTCACGCCCCGTCTCCTGAGCTCCGATCGTTCCACGCGCCGTCTCCGAGCCCCGATCGGTCCACGCGCCGTCTCCTGAGCCCCAATCGGTCCACTCGCTGTCTCGTGAGCCCCGATAGGTACACGCGTCGTGTCCTACGCCCCGATCGGTCCACGCGTCGTCTCCTAAGCCCCGATCGGTCCACGCTCTGTCTCCGAGCGCCGATCGGTTCACGCGCCGTCTCCTGAGCCCCGATCGGTCCACGCGCTGTCTCCGAGCGCCGATCGGTTCACGCGCCGTCTCCTGAGCCCCGATCGGTCCACGCGCTGTCTCCGAGCGCCGATCGGTTCACGCGCCGTCTCCTGAGCCCCGATCATTCCTCGTACCGTCTCCGAGCCCCGATCGGTCCACGTACCGTCTCCGAAGCCCCGATCGGTCCACGCGCCGTCTCCTGAGCCCCGATCGGTCCACGCGTCGACTCCTAAGCCCCGATCGGTTCACGCGCCGTATCCGAGCCCCAATCTGTCCACGACCCGTCTCCGGGCCCCGATCGGTGCACTCGCCGTCTCCTAAGCCCCGATCGGTCCACGCGCCGTCTCCGAGCCCCGATCGGTCCACGCGCCGTCTCCTGAGCGCCGATACGTCCACGCGCAGTCACCGAGCCCTGATCGGTCCACGCGCTGTCTCCTGAGCCCCGATAGGTACACGCGTCGTCGCCTACACCCCGATCGGTCCACGCGTCGTCTCCTAAGCCCCGATCGGTCCACGCGCCGTCTCCGAGCCCCGATCGGTCCACGCACTGTCTCCTGATCCCCATGGGTCAACGCGGCGCCTCCGGAGCCCCGATCGATCCACGCGAGGCTCCTGAGCCCCGATCGGACCACGCATCGTCTCCTAAGCCCCAATCGGTTAACGCGCCGTCTCCGAGCCCCGATCGGTCCACGCGCCGTCGCCGAACCCCAATTGGTCCACGCGCAACCGCCTGAGCCCCAGTCGGTCCACGCACTGTCTCCGAGCCCCGATCGGTCCACGCGTCGTCTTGAAAGCCCCGATGCCTCCACGCGCCGTCTCCGAGCCACGATCGGTCCACGCGTCGTATCCGAAACCCGATCGGTCCACGCGCCGTCGCCGAGCCATGATCGGTCCACGCGCGGCCTCATGAGCCCCGCTTGGTTCACGCGCCGTATCCGAGCCCCCATCGGTCCACGCGTCGTCTCCGAGCCCCGATCGGTCCACGCGCCGTCGCCGAGCCATGATCGGCCCACGCGAGGCTCCTGAGCCCCGGTCGGTCCGCGAGCCGTCTCCTGAGCCCCGATCCATCCACGCGCAGTCGCCGAGCCCCGATCGGTCCACGCGCGGTCTACTGAGCTCCGGTCGGTCCACACGCCGCTGCGAACCCCAATTGGTCCACGCGCAACCTCTCGTGCCCCGTCGGTAAACGCGCTGTCTCCGAGCCCCGATCGGTCCACGTATGTTCTCCTAAGCCCCAATTAGTCCACGCGCCGTCTCCTAAGCCCCGATCTGCCCACGGGCCGTCTCCGAGCTCCGATCGGTCCACGCGCCGTCTCGAAGCCTCGATCCGTACACGCGCCGTCTCCGAGCCCCGATCGGTCCACGCGTCGTCTCCGAGCACCGTTCGTTCCACGCGCCGTTTCCTGAGCCCCGATCGGTCCATCCGTCGTCTTTTAAGCCCCGATACCTCCACGCGCCGTCTCCGAGCCACGATCGGTCCAGGCGCCGCTTCCTGAGCCCCGATCGGTCCACGCGTCGGCTCCTAAGCCTCGATAGGTCCACGCGCGGCCTCCTTAGCCCCGGTCGGTCCACGCGCCGTGTCCGAGCCGCGATCGGTACCCGCATCGTCTCCTAAGCCCCGAACGGTTAACGCGCCGTCTCCCCGCCCCGATCGGTCCACGCGCCATCTCCTGAGCCCCGATACATCCACGCGCAGTCGCCGAGCCCCAATCAGTCCACGCGCGGCCTCCTGAGCCCGGTCGGTTCACGCGCCGTCTCCCCGCCCCGATTGGTCCACGCGCCGTCTCCTGAGCCCTGATCCGTCCACGCGCGGCGTCGAGCCGCGATCGGTCCACGCGCGGCCTTCTGAGCCCCAATCGGTCCACGCGTCGTATCCTAAGCCCCGATCCGTCGCCGCGTCGTCTCCTGAGCCCCGATCAATTGACGCGTCTTCTCCTGAGCCCCAAACGCTCCTCGCGCCGTCACCTGAGCCCCGCTCGGTCCCTGCGTCGTCTTCTTAGCCCCGATGCCTCCACGCGCCTCATCCGAGCCACGATCGGTCTAGGTGTCGCTTCCTGAGCCCCGATCGGTCCACGCGCCGTCTCCTAAGCCCCAATCGGTCCACGCGCCGTCTCCTAAGCCCCGATCGGTCCACGCGCCGATCGGTTCACGCGCCGTCTCCTGAGCCCCGATCGTTCCACGCGCCATCTCCGAGCCCCGATCGGTCCACGCGCCGTCTCCTAAGCCCCGATCGGTCCACGCGCCTTCTCCTAAGCCCCGATCGGTCCACGTGCCGTCTCCGAGCCTCGACCGGTCCACGCGCCGTCTCCTGAGCCCCGATCGGTCCACGCGCCGTCTCCTGAGCCCCGATCGTTCTACGCTCCGTCTCCGAGCCCCGATCCGTCCACGACACGTCTCCGGGCCCCGATCGGTGGACGCGCCGTCTCCTAACCCCCGATCGGTCCACGCCCCGTCTCCGAGTGCCGATCGGTTCACGCGCCGTCTCCTGAGACCGATCCGTCCACGCGCCGTCTCCTGAGCCCCGATCGGTCGACGGGTCCTCTCCTAAGCCCCGATCGGTCCACGCGTCTTCTCCTGAGCCCCGATCTGCCCACGGCCCGTCTCCGAGCTCCGATCGGTCCACGCGCCGTCTCGAAGCCTCGATCCGTACACGCGTCGTCTCCGAGCCCCGATCGGTCCACGCGCCATCGCCGAACCCCGATCGGTCCACGCGTCGTCTCCTGAGCCCCGATCAATTGACGCGTCTTCTCCTGAGCCCCGATCGCTCCTCGCGCCGTCTCCTGAGCCCCGCTCGGTCCATGCGTCGTCTTCTTAGCCCCGATGCCTCCACGCGCCGTCTCCTAAGCCCCGATCTGCCCACGGGCCGCTTCCGAGCTCCGATCGGTCCACGCGCGGTCTCCAAGCCTCGATCCATACACGCGCTGTCTCCGAGCCCCGATCGGTCCACGCGCCGTCTCCTGAGCCCCGATCGGTTCACGCATCGTCTCCTAAGCCCCGATACGTCCACACGCCGTATCCGAGCTCCGATCGGTCCGCGTGACGCATTTTAAGTCACGGTCCGTCCACGCGCCGTCTCCGAGCACCGATCGGTCCACGCGCCGCCTCCTAAGCCCCGATCGGTCCACGCGTCGTCTCCTAAGCCCCGATCGGTCCACGCGTCGTCTCCGAGCACCGTTCGGTCCACGCGCGGCCTCCTGAGCCCCGGTCGGTTCACGCGCCGTCTCCCCACCCCGATCGGTCCACGCGCCGTGTCCTGAGCCCTGATCCGTCTACGCACGGCGTCGAGCCGCGATCGGTCCACGCGCGGCCTCCTGAGCCCCAATCGGTCCACGCGTCGTCTCCTAAGCCCCGATCGGTCCGTGCGCCGTCTCCGAGCCCCGATCGGTCCACGCACCATCTCATGCTCCCCAATCGGTCCAAGCGCCGCCTCCGGAGCCCTGATCGATCCACGCGAATCTCCTGAGCTCCGGTCGGTCCTCGTACCGTCTCCGAGCCCCGATCGGTCCACGTACCGTCTCCGAAGCCCCGATCGGTCTACGCGCCGTCCCCTGAGCCCCGATCGGTCCACGCGTCGTCTCCTAAGCCCCGATCGGTTCACGCGCCGTATCCGAGCCCCAATCGGTCCACGCGCCGTCTCCTAAGCTCCAATCGGTCCACGCGCCGTCCCCTGAGCCCCGATACGTCGACGCGCAGACGCCGAGCCCCGATCGGTCCACGCGCTGTCTCCTGAGCCCCGATAGGTACACGCGTCGTCTCCTACACCCCGATCGGTCCACGCGTCGTCTCCTAAGCCCCGATGCCTCCACGCGCCGTCTCCGAGCCCCGATCGGTCCACGCGCCGTCTCCTAAGCCCCGATCGGTCAACGCGCCTTCTCCTCAGCCCCGATTGGTCCACGCGCCGTCTCCGAGCGCCGATCGGTGCACGCGTCGTCTCCTGATCTCCGATCGGTCCACGCGCCGTCTCCTGAGCCCCGATTGCTCCACGCGCCGTTTTCTGAGCACCGTTCGGTCCATGCGTCGTCTTCTAAGCCCCGATGCCTCCACGCGCCGTCTCCGAGCCACGATCGGTGCAGGCGCCGCTTCCTGAGCACCGATCGGTCCACGCGCTGTCTCCTGAGCCCCGATACATCCACGCGCAGTCGCCGAGCCCCGATCGGTCCACGCGCCGTCTCCGAGCCCCGATCGGTCCACGCATCGTCTCCTAAGCCCCGATCGGTGAACGCGCCGTCTCCCCACCCCGATCGGTCCACGCGCCGTCTCCTGAGCCCCAATCATTCCACGCGCCGTATCCGAGCCCCAATCGGTCCACGCGCCGTCTCCTGAGCCCCGATCGTTCCACGCGCCGTCTCCGAGCCCCGATCGTTCCACGCAGCGCCTCCGGAGCCCCCATCGATCCACGCGAGTCTCCTGAGCCCCAGTCGGTCCGCGCGCCGTCTCCTGAGCCCCGATTGTTCGACGCGTCGTCTCCTGAGCCCCGATCGATCCACGCGTCGTCTCCTGAGCCCCGATCGCACCACACGCCGTTTCCTGAGCCCCGATCGGTAAACGCGCCGTCACCTAGCCCCGATCCGTACACGCGTCGTCTCTGAGCCCCGATGGGTCCACGCGCCGTCGCCGAGCCTCGATCGGTCCACGCGCAACCTCCTAAGCCCCGGTCGGTTCACGCGCTATCTCCGAGCCGCGATCGGTCCACGCGCCGTCTCCTGAGCCCCGATACGTCCACGCGCAGTCGCCGAGCCCCGATCGGTCCACGCGCGGTCTCCTGAGCCCCAATCGGTCCACTCGCTGTCTCCTGATCCCCGATAGGTACACGCGTCGTCTCCTACGCCCCGATCGGTCCACGCGCCGCCTTCGTGCCCCGATCGGTCCACGCACCGCCTCCTGATCCCCATCGGTCCACACGCCGTCTCCTGAGCCACGATCGATCCACATGCCGTCTCCGAGCCCCGATCGGTCCGCGTGCCGCATTCTAAGCCACGGTCCATCCACGCGCCGTCTCCGAGCCCCGATCGGTCCACGCGCCGTTTCCTGAGCCCCGATACGTCCACGCGCATTCGCCGAGCCCTGATCGGTCCACGCGCTGTCTCCTGAGCCCCGATAGGTACACGCTTCGTCTTCTAAGCCCCGATCGAGCCACGCGTCGTCTCCTGAGCCCCGATCGCGCCGCACGCCGTTTCCTGAGCCCCGATCGGTCCACGCGCCGTCTCCGAGCCCCGATCGGTCCACGCATCGTCTCCTAAGCCCCGATCGGTTAACGTGCCGTCTCCCCGCCCCGATCGCTCCACGCGCCGTCTCCTGAGCCCCGATCATTCCACGCGCCGTCTCCGAGCCCCGATCCGTCCACGCGCCGTCTCCTAAGCCCCGTTCGGTCCAAGCGCCTTCTCCTAAAGCCCGGTCGGTCCACGCGCCGTCTCCGAGCCCCGATCGGTCCACGCATCGTCTCCTAAGCCCCGATCGGCTAACGCGTCGACTCCGAACCGCGATCGTTCCACGCGCCGTCCCCGATCCCCGATCGATCCACGCGCCGTCTCCGAGCGCCGATCGGTTCACGCGCCGTCACCCGAGCCCCGGTCGGTCCACGCGCCGTCTCCGAGCCCCGATCGGTCCACGCATCGTCTCCTAAGCCCCGATCGGCTAACGCGTCGACTCCGAGCCCCGATCGATCCACGGGTCTTCCCCTGAGCCCCGACCGCTCCACGCGCCGTCTCCTGAGCCCGGATCGGTCCACGCGTCGTCTCCGAGCCCCGATCGGTCCACGCGCCGTCCCCGAGCCCCGATCGGTCCACGCGCCGTTTCCTGAGCCCCGATACGTCCACGCGCATTCGCCGAGCCCTGATCGGTCCACGCGCTGTCTCCTGAGCCCCGATAGGTACACGCGTCGTCTTCTAAGCCCCGATCGATCCACGCGTCGTCTCCTGAGCCCCGATCGCGCCACACGCCGTTTCCTGAGCCCCGATCGGTCCACGCGTCGTCTCCGAGCCCCGATCGGTCCACGCATCGTCTCCTAAGCCCCGATCGGTTAACGCGCCGTCTCCCCGCCCCGATCGCTCCACGCGCCGTCTATTGAGCCCCGATCATTCCACGCGCCGTCTCCGAGCCCCGATCCGTCCACGCGCCGTCTCCTAAGCCCCGTTCGGTCCAAGCGCCTTCTCCTAAAGCCCGGCCGGTCCACGCGCCGTCTCCGAGCCCCGATCGGTCCACGCATCGTCTCCTGATCCCGGATCGTTCCACGCGTCGTCTCCTGATCCCCGATCCGTAATCGCGTCGTCTCCGAGCCTCGATCGGTCCACACGCCGTGTCCGATCCCCGATCGGTCCGCGTACTGCATTCTGAGCCGCGGTCCGTCCACGCGCCGTCTCCGAGCACCGATCAGTCCACGCGCCGTCTCAGAGCGCCGATCATTTCACGCCCCGTCTCCTGAGGTCCGATCGTTCAACGCGCCGTCTCCGAGCCCCGATCGGTCCACGCGCCGTCTCCTGAGCCCCAATCGGTCCACACGCTGTCTCGTGAGCCCCGATAGGTACACGCGTCGTGTCCTACGCCCCGATCGGTCCACGCGTCGTCTCCTAAGCCCCGATCGGTCCACGCGCCGTCTCCGAGCCCCGATCGGTCCGCGCACCGTCTCCTGATCCCCATCGCTTCACGCGGCGTCTCCGGAGCCCCGATCAATCTACGCGAGTCTCCTGAGCCCCGGTCGGTCCGCGCGCCATCATCTGAGCCCCGATCGGTCGCCGCGTCGTCTCCGAGACTCGATCGGTCCACGCGCCGTCGCCGAGCCCCGATCGGTCCACGCGTGTCCTCCTGAGCCCCGGTCGGTCCACGCGCCGTCTCCGAGCCCCCATCGGTCCACGCGTTGTCTCCTAGGCCCCGATCGGTCCACGCCCCTTCTCCGAGCCCCGATCGGTTCACGCATCGCCTCCTAAGCCCCGATCCGTTAACGCGCCGTCTCCGAGCCCCGAACGGTCCACGCGCGGTCGCCGAACCCCAATTGGTCCACGCGCAACCGCCTGAGACCCAGTCGGTTCACGCGCTGTAGCCGAACCTCGATCGGTCCACGCATCGTCTCCGAGCCCCGATCGGTCCACGCGCCGTCGCCGAGCCATGATCGGTCCACGTGCGGCCTCCTGAGCCCCGATCGGTCCACGCGCCGTCGCCGAGCCGCGATCGGTCCACGAGCGGCCTCCTGCGCCCCGATTGGTTCACGCGCCGTATCCGAGCCCCAATCGGTCCACGCGCCGTCTCCTGAGCCCCGATCGGTCCACGACCCGTCTCCGGGCCCCGATCGGTGCACGCGCCGTCTCCTAAGCCCCGATCGGTCCACGCGCCGTCTCCCCACCCCGATCGGTCCACGCGCCGTCTCCTGAGCCCCGATTGCTCCACGCGCCGTTTTCTGAGCACCGTTCGGTCCATGCGTCGTCTTCTAAGCCCCGATGCCTCCACGCGCCGTCTCCGAGCCACGATCGGTGCAGGCGCCGCTTCCTGAGCACCGATCGGTCCACGCGCTGTCTCCTGAGCCCCGATACATCCACGCGCAGTCGCCGAGCCCCGATCGGTCCACGCGCCGTCTCCGAGCCCCGATCGGTCCACGCATCGTCTCCTAAGCCCCGATCGGTGAACGCGCCGTCTCCCCACCCCGATCGGTCCACGCGCCGTCTCCTGAGCCCCAATCATTCCACGCGCCGTATCCGAGCCCCAATCGGTCCACGCGCCGTCTCCTGAGCCCCGATCGTTCCACGCGCCGTCTCCGAGCCCCGATCGTTCCACGCAGCGCCTCCGGAGCCCCCATCGATCCACGCGAGTCTCCTGAGCCCCAGTCGGTCCGCGCGCCGTCTCCTGAGCCCCGATTGTTCGACGCGTCGTCTCCTGAGCCCCGATCGATCCACGCGTCGTCTCCTGAGCCCCGATCGCACCACACGCCGTTTCCTGAGCCCCGATCGGTAAACGCGCCGTCACCTAGCCCCGATCCGTACACGCGTCGTCTCTGAGCCCCGATGGGTCCACGCGCCGTCGCCGAGCCTCGATCGGTCCACGCGCAACCTCCTAAGCCCCGGTCGGTTCACGCGCTATCTCCGAGCCGCGATCGGTCCACGCGCCGTCTCCTGAGCCCCGATACGTCCACGCGCAGTCGCCGAGCCCCGATCGGTCCACGCGCGGTCTCCTGAGCCCCAATCGGTCCACTCGCTGTCTCCTGATCCCCGATAGGTACACGCGTCGTCTCCTACGCCCCGATCGGTCCACGCGCCGCCTTCGTGCCCCGATCGGTCCACGCACCGCCTCCTGATCCCCATCGGTCCACACGCCGTCTCCTGAGCCACGATCGATCCACATGCCGTCTCCGAGCCCCGATCGGTCCGCGTGCCGCATTCTAAGCCACGGTCCATCCACGCGCCGTCTCCGAGCCCCGATCGGTCCACGCGCCGTTTCCTGAGCCCCGATACGTCCACGCGCATTCGCCGAGCCCTGATCGGTCCACGCGCTGTCTCCTGAGCCCCGATAGGTACACGCTTCGTCTTCTAAGCCCCGATCGAGCCACGCGTCGTCTCCTGAGCCCCGATCGCGCCGCACGCCGTTTCCTGAGCCCCGATCGGTCCACGCGCCGTCTCCGAGCCCCGATCGGTCCACGCATCGTCTCCTAAGCCCCGATCGGTTAACGTGCCGTCTCCCCGCCCCGATCGCTCCACGCGCCGTCTCCTGAGCCCCGATCATTCCACGCGCCGTCTCCGAGCCCCGATCCGTCCACGCGCCGTCTCCTAAGCCCCGTTCGGTCCAAGCGCCTTCTCCTAAAGCCCGGTCGGTCCACGCGCCGTCTCCGAGCCCCGATCGGTCCACGCATCGTCTCCTAAGCCCCGATCGGCTAACGCGTCGACTCCGAACCGCGATCGTTCCACGCGCCGTCCCCGATCCCCGATCGATCCACGCGCCGTCTCCGAGCGCCGATCGGTTCACGCGCCGTCACCCGAGCCCCGGTCGGTCCACGCGCCGTCTCCGAGCCCCGATCGGTCCACGCATCGTCTCCTAAGCCCCGATCGGCTAACGCGTCGACTCCGAGCCCCGATCGATCCACGGGTCTTCCCCTGAGCCCCGACCGCTCCACGCGCCGTCTCCTGAGCCCGGATCGGTCCACGCGTCGTCTCCGAGCCCCGATCGGTCCACGCGCCGTCCCCGAGCCCCGATCGGTCCACGCGCCGTTTCCTGAGCCCCGATACGTCCACGCGCATTCGCCGAGCCCTGATCGGTCCACGCGCTGTCTCCTGAGCCCCGATAGGTACACGCGTCGTCTTCTAAGCCCCGATCGATCCACGCGTCGTCTCCTGAGCCCCGATCGCGCCACACGCCGTTTCCTGAGCCCCGATCGGTCCACGCGTCGTCTCCGAGCCCCGATCGGTCCACGCATCGTCTCCTAAGCCCCGATCGGTTAACGCGCCGTCTCCCCGCCCCGATCGCTCCACGCGCCGTCTATTGAGCCCCGATCATTCCACGCGCCGTCTCCGAGCCCCGATCCGTCCACGCGCCGTCTCCTAAGCCCCGTTCGGTCCAAGCGCCTTCTCCTAAAGCCCGGCCGGTCCACGCGCCGTCTCCGAGCCCCGATCGGTCCACGCATCGTCTCCTGATCCCGGATCGTTCCACGCGTCGTCTCCTGATCCCCGATCCGTAATCGCGTCGTCTCCGAGCCTCGATCGGTCCACACGCCGTGTCCGATCCCCGATCGGTCCGCGTACTGCATTCTGAGCCGCGGTCCGTCCACGCGCCGTCTCCGAGCACCGATCAGTCCACGCGCCGTCTCAGAGCGCCGATCATTTCACGCCCCGTCTCCTGAGGTCCGATCGTTCAACGCGCCGTCTCCGAGCCCCGATCGGTCCACGCGCCGTCTCCTGAGCGCCAATCGGTCCAGACGCTGTCTCGTGAGCCCCGATAGGTACACGCGTCGTGTCCTACGCCCCGATCGGTCCACGCGTCGTCTCCTAAGCCCCGATCGGTCCACGCGCCGTCTCCGAGCCCCGATCGGTCCGCGCACCGTCTCCTGATCCCCATCGCTTCACGCGGCGTCTCCGGAGCCCCGATCGATCTACGCGAGTCTCCTGAGCCCCGGTCGGTCCGCGCGCCGTCATCTGAGCCCCGATCGGTCGCCGCGTCGTCTCCGAGACTCGATCGGTCCACGCGCCGTCGCCGAGCCCCGATCGGTCCACGCGTGTCCTCCTGAGCCCCGGTCGGTCCACGCGCCGTCTCCGAGCCCCCATCGGTCCACGCGTTGTCTCCTAGGCCCCGATCGGTCCACGCCCCTTCTCCGAGCCCCGATCGGTTCACGCATCGCCTCCTAAGCCCCGATCCGTTAACGCGCCGTCTCCGAGCCCCGAACGGTCCACGCGCGGTCGCCGAACCCCAATTGGTCCACGCGCAACCGCCTGAGACCCAGTCGGTTCACGCGCTGTAGCCGAACCTCGATCGGTCCACGCATCGTCTCCGAGCCCCGATCGGTCCACGCGCCGTCGCCGAGCCATGATCGGTCCACGTGCGGCCTCCTGAGCCCCGATCGGTCCACGCGCCGTCGCCGAGCCGCGATCGGTCCACGAGCGGCCTCCTGCGCCCCGATTGGTTCACGCGCCGTATCCGAGCCCCAATCGGTCCACGCGCCGTCTCCTGAGCCCCGATCGGTCCACGACCCGTCTCCGGGCCCCGATCGGTGCACGCGCCGTCTCCTAAGCCCCGATCGGTCCACGCGCCGTCGCCGAACCCCAATTGGTCCACGCGAAATCGCCTGAGCCCCAGTCGGTCCACGCGCTGTCTCCGAGCCCCGATCGGTCCACGCGTCGTCTCCGAGCCCCGATCGGTCCACGCGCCGTCGCCGAGTCATGATCGGTCCACGCGCAACCTCCTAAGCCCCGGTCGGTTCACGCGCTATCTCCGAGCCGCGATCGGTCCACGCGCCGTCTCCTGAGCCCCGATACGTCCACGCGCAGTCGCCGAGCCCCGATCGGTCCACGCGCGGTCTCCTGAGCCCCAATCGGTCCACTCGCTGTCTCCTGATCCCCGATAGGTACACGCGTCGTGTCCTACGCCCCGATCGGTCCACGCGTCGTCTCCTAAGCCACCATTGGTCCACGTGCCGTCTCCCAGCCCCGATCGGTCCACGCGCCGTCTCCTAATCCCCAATCTGTCCACGACCCGTCTCCGGGCCCCGATCGGTGCACGCGCCGTCCCCTAAGCCCCGATCGGTCCACGCGCCGTCGCCGAACCCCAATTGGTCCACGCGAAACTGCCTGAGCCCCAGTCGGTCCACGCGCCGTCTCCGGGCCCCGATCGATCCACGCTAGGCTCCTGAGCCCCGGCCGGTCCGCGCGCCGTCTCCTGAGCCCCGAACGGTCGACGCGTCGTCTCCTGAGCCCCGATCGATCCACGCGCCGTCTCCTAAGCCCCGATCGGTGCACGCGCCGTCTCCGAGCGCCGATCGGTTCACGCGCCGTCTCCTGAGCCCCGATCATTCCACGCGATGTCACCGAGCCCCGATCGGTCCACGAGCCGTTTTCTGAGCACCGTGCGGTCCACGCGTCGTCTTTTAAGCCCCGATACCTCCACGCGCCGTCTCCTACGCCCGATCGGTCCACGCGTCGTCTCCTGATCCCAATCGGTCCACGCGGCGCCTCCGGAACCCCGATCGATCCAGGCGAGTCTCCTGAGCCCCAGTCGGTCCGCGCGCCGTCTCCGGAGCCCCGATCGGTCCACGCGCCGTCTCCTAAGCCCCGTTCGGTCCAAGCGTCTTCTCCTAAACCCCGGGCGGTCCACGCGCC
The DNA here is from genome assembly GCA_946811545.1 of Netelia fuscicornis. Taxonomy (NCBI): domain Eukaryota; kingdom Metazoa; phylum Arthropoda; class Insecta; order Hymenoptera; family Ichneumonidae; genus Netelia; species Netelia fuscicornis. The sequence continues at coordinate 28,098,236 of OX328014.1, read as the reverse complement.
GTCTCCGAGCCGCGATCGGTCCACGCATCTTCTCCTAAGCCCCGATCGGTTAACGCGCCGTCTCCCCGCCCCGATCGGTCCACGCGCCATCTCCTGAGCCCCGATACGTCCACGCGCAGTCGCCGAGCCCCAATCAGTCCACGCGCGGCCTCATAAGCCCCGGTCGGGTCACGCGCCGTCTCCCCGCCCCGATCGGTCCACGCGCCGTCTCCTGAGCCCTGATCCGTCCACGCGCGGCGTCGAGCCGCGATCGGTCCACGCGCGGCCTCCTGAGCCCCAATCGGTCCACGCGTCGTATCCTAAGCCCCGATCCGTCGCCGCGTCGTCTCCTGAGCCCCGATCAATTGACGCGTCTTCTCCTGAGCCCCGATCGCTCCTCGCGCCGTCTCCTGAGCCCCGCTCGGTCCATGCGTCGTGTTCTTAGCCCCGATGCCTCCACGCGCCGTCTCCGAGCCACGATAGGTCGAGGCGCCGCTTCCTGAGCCCCGATCGATCCACGCGCCGTCTCGTAAGCCACAATCGGTCCACGCGCCGTCTCAGAGCGCCGATCATTTCACGCGCCGTCTCCTGAGCCCCGATCGTTCCACTCGCCGTCTCCGTGCACCGATCGGTCCATGCGCCGTCTCCTGAGGCCCGATCGGTCCACGCGTCGTCTCCTAAGCCCCGATCGGTTAACGCGCCGTCTCCGAGCCCCAATCGGTCCACGCGCCGTCTCCTGAACCCCGATACGTCCACGCGCAGTCGCCGAGGCCCGATCGGTCCACGCGCCGTCTCCTGAGTCCCGATCGGTCCACGCGTCGTCTCCTAAGCCCTGATCGGTCCACGTGCCGTCTCCGAGCCCCGATGGGTCTACGCGCCGACTCCTGAGCCCCGATCGATCCACGCATCGGCTCCTGAGCCCCGGTCGGTCCACGCGTCGTCTTCGAGCACCGATCGATCCACGCGCCGTTTCCTGGGCCCCAATCAGTCCACGCGCGGCCTCCTGAGCCCCGGTCGGTTCACGCGCCGTCTCCCCGCCCCGATCGGTCCACGCGCCGTCTCCTGAGCCCTGATCCGTCCACGCGCGGCGTCGAGCCGCGATCGGTCCACGCGCGGCCTCCTGAGCCCCAATCGGTCCACGCGTCGTATCCTACGCCCCGATCCGTCGCCGCGTCGTCTCCTGAGCCCCGATCAATTGACGCGTCTTCTCCTGAGCCCCGATCGCTCCTCGCGCCGTCTCCTGAGCCCCGCTCGGTCCATGCGTCGTGCTCTTAGCCCCGATGCCTCCACGCGCCGTCTCCGAGCCACGATAGGTCGAGGCGCCGCTTCCTGAGCCCCGATCGATCCACGCGCCGTCTCGTAAGCCACAATCGGTCCACGCGCCGTCTCAGAGCGCCGATCATTTCACGCGCCGTTTCCTGAGCCCCGATCGTTCCACGCGCCGTCTCCGAGCCCCGATCGGTCCACGCGGCGTCTCCTGAGCCCCGATCGGTTCACGCATCGTCTCCTAAGCCCCGATATGTCTACACGCCGTATCCGAGCCCCGATCGTTCCGCGTGACGCATTCTAAGCCACGGTCCGTCCACGCGCCGTCTCCGAGCACCGATCGGTCCACGCGCCGTCTCCTGAGCCCCGATCGGTCCACGCGTCGTCTCCTAAGCCCTGATCGGTCCACGTGCCGTCTCCGAGCCCCGATCAGTCCACGCGCCGTCTTCTGAGCCCCGGTCGGTTCATGCGCCGTCTCCGAGCCCCGATCGGTCCACGCGTCGTCTCCGAGCCCCGATCGGTCCACGCGCCGTCGCCGAGCCATGATCGGTCCACGCGCGACCTCCTGAGCCCCGATCGGTCCACGCGCCGTCGGCGAGCCGCGATCGGTTCTCGCGCGGCCTCCTGAGCCCCGGTCGGTCCACGCGCCGCCTACGGAGCCCCGATCGGTCCACGCGTCGTCTCCTAAGCCCCGATTCGTCGACGCGTCGTCTCCTGAGCCCCGATCAATTGACGCGTCTTCTCCTGAGCCCTGATCGCTTCTCGTGCCGCCTCCTGAGCCCCACTCCGTCGAGGCGTCGTCTCCGGAGCCCCGATCAATTGACGTGTCTTCTCCTGAGCCCCGATCGCTCCTCGCGCGATCTCCTGAACCCCGCTCGGTCCATGCGTCGTCTTCTTAGCCCTGATGCCTCCACGCGCCGTCTCCGAGCCACGATGGGTCCAGGCGCCGCTTCCTGCGCCCCGATCGGTCCACACGCCGTCTCCGAGCCCCGATCGGTCCGCGTGCCGCATTCTAAGCCACGGTGCATCCACGTGCCGTCTCCCAGCCCCGATCGGTCCACGCGCCGTCTCCTAAGCCCCAATCTGTCCACGACCCGTCTCCGGGCCCCGATCGGTGCACTCGCCGTCTCCTAAGCCCCGATTGGTCCACGCGACGTCTCCGAGCCCCGATCGGTCCACGCGCCGTCTCCTGCGCGCCGATACGTCCACGCGCAGTCGCCGAGCCCTGATCGGTCCACGCGCTGTCTCCTGAGCCCCGATAGGTACACGCGTCGGAGCCTACACCCCGATCGGTCCACGCGTCGTCTCCTAAGCCCCGATCGGTCCACGCGCCGTCTCCGAGCCCCGATCGGTCCACGCACTGTTTCCTGATCCCCATGGGTCAACGCGGCGCCTCCGGAGCCCCGACCGATCCACGCGAGGCTCCTGAGCCCCGATCGGACCACGCATCGTCTCCTAAGCCCCAATCGGTTAACGCGCCGTCTCCGAGCCCCGATCGGTCCACGCGCCGTCGCCGAACCCCAATTGATCCACGCGCAACCGCCTGAGCCCCAGTCGGTCCACGCACTGTCTCCGAGCCCCGATTGGTCCACGCGTCGTCTCCGAGCCCCGATCGGTCCACGCGTCGTCTCCTAAGCCCCGATCGGTCCACGCACCGTCTCCTGAGCCCCGATCGATCCACGCGCCGTCTCCTGAGCCCCAATCGCTCCACGCGCCGTTTTCTGAGCACCGTTCAGTCCACGCGTCGTCTTGAAAGCCCCGATGCCTCCACGCGCCGTCTCCGAGCCACGATCGGTCCACGCGTCGTATCCGAAACCCGATCGGTCCACGCGCCGTCGCCGAGCCATGATCGGTCCACGCGCGGCCTCCTGAGCCCCGCTTGGTTCACGCGCCGTATCCGAGCCCCCATCGGTCCACGCGTCGTCTCCGAGCCCCGATCGGTCCACGCGCCGTCGCCGAGCCATGATCGGCCCACGCGAGGCTCCTGAGCCCCGGTCGGTCCGCGAGCCGTCTCCTGAGCCCCGATCGGTCGACGCGCTGTTTCCGAGCCCCGATCGGTCCATCCGTCGTCTTTTAAGCCCCGATACCTCCACGCGCCGTCTCCGAGCCACGATCGGTCCAGGCGCCGCTTCCTGAGCCCCGATCGGTCCACGCGTCGGCTCCTAAGCCTCGATAGGTCCACGCGCGGCCTCCTGAGCCCCGATCGTTCCACGCGCCGTCTCCGAGCCGCGATCGGTCCACGCGCCGTCTCCGAGCCCCGAACGGTTCACGCACCGTCACCTGATCCCAATCGGTCCACGCGGCGCCTCCGGAGCCCCGATCGATCCACGCGAGTCTCCTGAGCCCTGATCGATCCACGCGTCGTCTCCTGAGCTCCGATCGCGCCACACGCTGTTTCCTGAGCCCCGATCGGTCCACGCGTCATCTCCTGATCTCCGATCGGTCCACGCGCCGTCTCCTAAGCCCCGATCGGTGCACGCGCCGTCTCCGAGCGCCGATCGGTTCACGCGCCGTCTCCTGAGCCCCGATCATTCCACGCGATGTCTCCGAGCCCCGATCGGTCCACGCGCCGTCTCCTAAGCCCCGATCGGTCCACGCGCCGTCTCCGAGCGCCGATCGGTCCACGCGCGGTCTCCAAGCCTCGATCCGTACACGCGCTGTCTCCGAGCCCCGATCGGTCCACGCGTCGTCTCCGAGCACCGTTCGGTCCACGCGCCGTTTCCTGAGCCCCGATCGGTCCACGCGTCGGCTCCTAAGCCTCGATAGGTCCACGCGCGGCCTCCTAAGCCACAATCGGTCCACGCGCCGTCTCAGAGCGCCGATCATTTCACGCGCCGTTTCCTGAGCCCCGATCGTTCCACGCGCCGTCTCCTGAGCCCCGATCGGTTAACGCGCCGTCTCCGAGCCCCGATCAGTCCACGCGTCGTCTCCGAGCCCCGATCGGTCCACGCGCCGTCGCCGAGTCATGATCTGTCCACGCGCGGCCTCCTGAGACCCGATCGGTCCACGCGCCGTCGCCGAGCCGCGATCGGTCCACGAGCGGCCTCCTGAGCCCCGATTGGCTCACGCGCCGTATCCGAGCCCCAATCGGTCCAAGCGCTGTCTCCGAGCCCTGATCGGTGCACGCGTCGTCTCCGAGCCCCGATCGGTCTACGCGCCGTCGCCGAGCCATGATCGGTCCACGCGCGGCCTCCTGAGCCCCGATCGGTCCACGCGCCGTCGCCGAGCCGCGATCGGTTCTCGCGCGGCCTCCTGAGCCCCGGTCGGTCCACGCGCCGCCTACGGAGCCCCGATCGATCCACGCGAATCTCCTGAGCTCCGGTCGGTCGACGCGCCGTCTTCTGAGCCCCGATCGGTCCACGCGTCGTCTCCTAAGCCCCGATTCGTCGACGCGTCGTCTCCTGAGCCCCGATCAATTGACGCGTCTTCTCCTGAGCCCTGATCGCTTCTCGTGCCGCCTCCTGAGCCCCACTCCGTCGAGGCGTCGTCTCCGGAGCCCCGATCAATTGACGTGTCTTCTCCTGAGCCCCGATCGCTCCTCGCGCGATCTCCTGAACCCCGCTCGGTCCATGCATCGTCTTCTTAGCCCTGATGCCTCCACGCGCCGTCTCCGAGCCACGATGGGTCCATGCGCCGCTTCCTGCGCCCCGATCGGTCCACACGCAGTCTCCGAGCCCCGATCGGTCCGCGTGCCGCATTCTAAGCCACGGTCCATCCACGCGCCGTCTCCGAGCCCCGAGATCCGTCGCCGCGTCGTCTCCTGAGCCCCGATCAATTGACGCGTCTTCTCCTGAGCCCCGATCGCTCCTCGCGCCGTCACCTGAGCTCCGCTCGGTCCCTGCGTCGTCTTCTTAGCCCCGATGCCTCCACGCGCCTCATCCGAGCCACAATCGGTCTAGGCGTCGCTTCCTGAGCCCCGATCGGTCCACGCGCCGTCTCCTAAGCCCCAATCGGTCCACGCGCCGTCTCCTAAGCCCCGATCGGTCCACGCGCCGATCGGTTCACGCGCCGTCTCCTGAGCCCCGATCGTTCCACGCGCCATCTCCGAGCCCCGATAGGTCCACGCGCCGTCTCCTAAGCCCCGATCGGTCCACGCGCCTTCTCCTAAGCCCCGATCGGTCCACGTGCCGTCTCCGAGCCTCGATCGGTCCACGCGCCGTCTCCTGAGCCCCGATCGTTCCACGCGCCGTCTCCTAAGCCGCGATCAGTCCACGGGCCGTCTCCGAGCTGCTATCGCTAAACGCGCCGTCACCAAGCCCTGATCCGTACACGCGCCGTCTCCTGAGCCCCGATCGGTCAACGCGCCGTTCCCTAAGCTCCGATCCATCCACGCGCAGTGTCCTGAGCCCCGATCGGTCCACGCGCCGTCTTCGAGCGCCGATCGGTCCACGCAACGTTTCCTAAGCCCCAATCGGTTCACGCGCCGTCTCCTGAGCCCCGATCGTTCTACGCGCCGTCTCCGAGCCCCGATCCGTCCACGCGCAGTCGCCGAGCCCCGATCGGTTCACGCGCGGTCTCCTGAGCCCCAGTCGGTACACGCTCTGTCTCCGAGCCCCGATCGGTCCACGCATCGTCTCGTAAGCCCCGCTCGGTTAACCCGTCGTTTCGGAGACCCATCGGTTCACGCGCCGTCTCCTGAGCCCCGATCGTTCTACGCGCCGTCTCCGAGCCCCGATCCGTCCACGCGCAGTCGCCGAGCCCCGATCTGTCCACGCGCCGTCTCCGAGCCCCGATCGGTTCACGGATCGTCTCCTAAGACCCGACCGGTTCACCCGCCGTCTCCTGAGCCCCGGTCGGTCCACGCGCCGTCTCCGAGCCTCGGTCGATCCACGTACCGTCTCCGAAGCCCCTATCGGTCCACGCGCCGTCTGCTGAGCCCCGATCGGTCTACGCATCGTCTCCTAAGCCCCGATACGTCCACACGCCGTATCCGAGCCCCGATCGGTCCGCGTGACGCATTCTAAGCCCCGATCGGTCCACGCCCCGTCTCCGAGCACCGATTGGTTCACGCGCCGTCTCCTGAGACTCGATCCGTCCACGCGCTGTCTCCTGAGCCCCGATCGGTCGACGCGTCCTCTGCTAAACCCCAATCGGTCCACGCCCCGTCTCCGAGCGCCGATCGGTTCACGCGTCGTCTCCTGAGTCCCGATCCGTCCACTCACTGTCTCCTGAGCCCCGATCGGTCGACGCGTCCTCTGCTAAACCTCGATCGGTCCACGTGTCGTCTCCTGAGCCCCGATCGGTCGACGGGTCCTCTCCTAAGCCCCGATCGGTCTACGCGTCTTCTCCTGAGCTCCGATCAGTCCACGCGTCGTCTTCTAAGCCCCGATAACGTCCACACGCCGTCTCCGAGCCCCGATGGGTCCCCGCGTTGCCTCCTGAGCCCCGATCGGTCCACGCGAGTCTCCTGAGCCCCGGTCGGTCCACGCGCCGTCTCCTGAGCCCCGGTCGTTCCACGCGTCGTCTCCTAAGCCCCGATCGGTCCACGTATCGTTTCCTAAGCTCCGATCCATCGACGCGTCGTCTCCTGAGCCCCGATCAATTGACGCGTCTTCTCCTGAGCCCCGATCGCTCCTCGCGCCGTCTCCTGAGCCCCGCTCGGTCCATGTGTCGTCTTCTTAGCCCCGATGAGTCTACGCGCCGTCTCCGATCCACGACCGGTTCAGGCGCCGCTTCCTGAGCCCCGATCGGTCCACGCGCCGTCTCCTAAGCCCCAATCGGTCCACGCACCGCCTCCTGCGCCCCGATCGGTCTGCGCTCCGTCTCCTGAGCCCCGATCGGTCCACGCGCCGTCTCGTGAGCCCCGATCGGTCCACGCGCCGTCTCCTAAGCCCCAATCTGTCCACGACACGTCTCCGGGCCCCGATCGGTGCACGCGCCATCTCCTAACCCCCGATCGGTCCACGCCCCGTCTCCGAGTGCCGATCGGTTCACGCGCCGTCTCCTGAGACCGATCCGTCCACGCGCCGTCTCCTGAGCCCCGATCGGTCGACGGGTCCTCTCCTAAGCCCCCATCGGTCCACGCGTCGTCTCCTAAGCCCCGATCGGTTCACGCGTCGTCTTCTAAGCCCCGATCCGTCGACGCGTCGTCTCCTGAGCCCCGATCAATTGACGCGTCTTCCCCTGAGCCCCGATCGCTCCTCGCGCCGTCTCCTGGGCCCCGCTCGGTCCATATGTCGTCTTTTTAGCCCCGATGCCTCCACGCGCCGTCTCCGAGCCACGATCGGTTCAGGCGCCGCTTCCTGAACCCCGATCGACCCACGCGCCGTCTCCTAAGCCCCAATCGGTCCACGCGCCGCCTCCTGAGCCCCGATTGGTCCACACGCCGTCTCCTGAGTCCCGATCGGTCCACGCGCGGCCTCCTAAGCCCCGATCGTTCCACGCGCCGTCTCCGAGCCCCGATCGGTTCACGCGCCGTCTCCTGAACCTCGATCGGTCCACGCGTCGTTCCCGAAGCCCCGATCCATCCACGCGCAGTCTCCCGAGCCCCAATCGGTCCACGCGCCGTCTCCTGAGCCCCGATCGGTCCACGCGCCGTCTCCTCAGCCCCGATCGGTCCACGCGTCGTCTTCGAGCACCGATCGGTCCACGCGCCGTCTCAGAGCGCCGATCATTTCACGCCCCGTCTCCTGAGCTCCGATCGTTCCACGCGCCGTCTCCGAGCCCCGATCGGTCCACGCGCCGTCTCCTGAGCCCCAATCGGTCCACTCGCTGTCTCGTGAGCCCCGATAGGTACACGCGTCGTGTCCTACGCCCCGATCGGTCCACGCGTCGTCTCCTAAGCCCCGATCGGTCCACGCTCTGTCTCCGAGCGCCGATCGGTTCACGCGCCGTCTCCTGAGCCCCGATCGGTCCACGCGCTGTCTCCGAGCGCCGATCGGTTCACGCGCCGTCTCCTGAGCCCCGATCGGTCCACGCGCTGTCTCCGAGCGCCGATCGGTTCACGCGCCGTCTCCTGAGCCCCGATCATTCCTCGTACCGTCTCCGAGCCCCGATCGGTCCACGTACCGTCTCCGAAGCCCCGATCGGTCCACGCGCCGTCTCCTGAGCCCCGATCGGTCCACGCGTCGACTCCTAAGCCCCGATCGGTTCACGCGCCGTATCCGAGCCCCAATCTGTCCACGACCCGTCTCCGGGCCCCGATCGGTGCACTCGCCGTCTCCTAAGCCCCGATCGGTCCACGCGCCGTCTCCGAGCCCCGATCGGTCCACGCGCCGTCTCCTGAGCGCCGATACGTCCACGCGCAGTCACCGAGCCCTGATCGGTCCACGCGCTGTCTCCTGAGCCCCGATAGGTACACGCGTCGTCGCCTACACCCCGATCGGTCCACGCGTCGTCTCCTAAGCCCCGATCGGTCCACGCGCCGTCTCCGAGCCCCGATCGGTCCACGCACTGTCTCCTGATCCCCATGGGTCAACGCGGCGCCTCCGGAGCCCCGATCGATCCACGCGAGGCTCCTGAGCCCCGATCGGACCACGCATCGTCTCCTAAGCCCCAATCGGTTAACGCGCCGTCTCCGAGCCCCGATCGGTCCACGCGCCGTCGCCGAACCCCAATTGGTCCACGCGCAACCGCCTGAGCCCCAGTCGGTCCACGCACTGTCTCCGAGCCCCGATCGGTCCACGCGTCGTCTTGAAAGCCCCGATGCCTCCACGCGCCGTCTCCGAGCCACGATCGGTCCACGCGTCGTATCCGAAACCCGATCGGTCCACGCGCCGTCGCCGAGCCATGATCGGTCCACGCGCGGCCTCATGAGCCCCGCTTGGTTCACGCGCCGTATCCGAGCCCCCATCGGTCCACGCGTCGTCTCCGAGCCCCGATCGGTCCACGCGCCGTCGCCGAGCCATGATCGGCCCACGCGAGGCTCCTGAGCCCCGGTCGGTCCGCGAGCCGTCTCCTGAGCCCCGATCCATCCACGCGCAGTCGCCGAGCCCCGATCGGTCCACGCGCGGTCTACTGAGCTCCGGTCGGTCCACACGCCGCTGCGAACCCCAATTGGTCCACGCGCAACCTCTCGTGCCCCGTCGGTAAACGCGCTGTCTCCGAGCCCCGATCGGTCCACGTATGTTCTCCTAAGCCCCAATTAGTCCACGCGCCGTCTCCTAAGCCCCGATCTGCCCACGGGCCGTCTCCGAGCTCCGATCGGTCCACGCGCCGTCTCGAAGCCTCGATCCGTACACGCGCCGTCTCCGAGCCCCGATCGGTCCACGCGTCGTCTCCGAGCACCGTTCGTTCCACGCGCCGTTTCCTGAGCCCCGATCGGTCCATCCGTCGTCTTTTAAGCCCCGATACCTCCACGCGCCGTCTCCGAGCCACGATCGGTCCAGGCGCCGCTTCCTGAGCCCCGATCGGTCCACGCGTCGGCTCCTAAGCCTCGATAGGTCCACGCGCGGCCTCCTTAGCCCCGGTCGGTCCACGCGCCGTGTCCGAGCCGCGATCGGTACCCGCATCGTCTCCTAAGCCCCGAACGGTTAACGCGCCGTCTCCCCGCCCCGATCGGTCCACGCGCCATCTCCTGAGCCCCGATACATCCACGCGCAGTCGCCGAGCCCCAATCAGTCCACGCGCGGCCTCCTGAGCCCGGTCGGTTCACGCGCCGTCTCCCCGCCCCGATTGGTCCACGCGCCGTCTCCTGAGCCCTGATCCGTCCACGCGCGGCGTCGAGCCGCGATCGGTCCACGCGCGGCCTTCTGAGCCCCAATCGGTCCACGCGTCGTATCCTAAGCCCCGATCCGTCGCCGCGTCGTCTCCTGAGCCCCGATCAATTGACGCGTCTTCTCCTGAGCCCCAAACGCTCCTCGCGCCGTCACCTGAGCCCCGCTCGGTCCCTGCGTCGTCTTCTTAGCCCCGATGCCTCCACGCGCCTCATCCGAGCCACGATCGGTCTAGGTGTCGCTTCCTGAGCCCCGATCGGTCCACGCGCCGTCTCCTAAGCCCCAATCGGTCCACGCGCCGTCTCCTAAGCCCCGATCGGTCCACGCGCCGATCGGTTCACGCGCCGTCTCCTGAGCCCCGATCGTTCCACGCGCCATCTCCGAGCCCCGATCGGTCCACGCGCCGTCTCCTAAGCCCCGATCGGTCCACGCGCCTTCTCCTAAGCCCCGATCGGTCCACGTGCCGTCTCCGAGCCTCGACCGGTCCACGCGCCGTCTCCTGAGCCCCGATCGGTCCACGCGCCGTCTCCTGAGCCCCGATCGTTCTACGCTCCGTCTCCGAGCCCCGATCCGTCCACGACACGTCTCCGGGCCCCGATCGGTGGACGCGCCGTCTCCTAACCCCCGATCGGTCCACGCCCCGTCTCCGAGTGCCGATCGGTTCACGCGCCGTCTCCTGAGACCGATCCGTCCACGCGCCGTCTCCTGAGCCCCGATCGGTCGACGGGTCCTCTCCTAAGCCCCGATCGGTCCACGCGTCTTCTCCTGAGCCCCGATCTGCCCACGGCCCGTCTCCGAGCTCCGATCGGTCCACGCGCCGTCTCGAAGCCTCGATCCGTACACGCGTCGTCTCCGAGCCCCGATCGGTCCACGCGCCATCGCCGAACCCCGATCGGTCCACGCGTCGTCTCCTGAGCCCCGATCAATTGACGCGTCTTCTCCTGAGCCCCGATCGCTCCTCGCGCCGTCTCCTGAGCCCCGCTCGGTCCATGCGTCGTCTTCTTAGCCCCGATGCCTCCACGCGCCGTCTCCTAAGCCCCGATCTGCCCACGGGCCGCTTCCGAGCTCCGATCGGTCCACGCGCGGTCTCCAAGCCTCGATCCATACACGCGCTGTCTCCGAGCCCCGATCGGTCCACGCGCCGTCTCCTGAGCCCCGATCGGTTCACGCATCGTCTCCTAAGCCCCGATACGTCCACACGCCGTATCCGAGCTCCGATCGGTCCGCGTGACGCATTTTAAGTCACGGTCCGTCCACGCGCCGTCTCCGAGCACCGATCGGTCCACGCGCCGCCTCCTAAGCCCCGATCGGTCCACGCGTCGTCTCCTAAGCCCCGATCGGTCCACGCGTCGTCTCCGAGCACCGTTCGGTCCACGCGCGGCCTCCTGAGCCCCGGTCGGTTCACGCGCCGTCTCCCCACCCCGATCGGTCCACGCGCCGTGTCCTGAGCCCTGATCCGTCTACGCACGGCGTCGAGCCGCGATCGGTCCACGCGCGGCCTCCTGAGCCCCAATCGGTCCACGCGTCGTCTCCTAAGCCCCGATCGGTCCGTGCGCCGTCTCCGAGCCCCGATCGGTCCACGCACCATCTCATGCTCCCCAATCGGTCCAAGCGCCGCCTCCGGAGCCCTGATCGATCCACGCGAATCTCCTGAGCTCCGGTCGGTCCTCGTACCGTCTCCGAGCCCCGATCGGTCCACGTACCGTCTCCGAAGCCCCGATCGGTCTACGCGCCGTCCCCTGAGCCCCGATCGGTCCACGCGTCGTCTCCTAAGCCCCGATCGGTTCACGCGCCGTATCCGAGCCCCAATCGGTCCACGCGCCGTCTCCTAAGCTCCAATCGGTCCACGCGCCGTCCCCTGAGCCCCGATACGTCGACGCGCAGACGCCGAGCCCCGATCGGTCCACGCGCTGTCTCCTGAGCCCCGATAGGTACACGCGTCGTCTCCTACACCCCGATCGGTCCACGCGTCGTCTCCTAAGCCCCGATGCCTCCACGCGCCGTCTCCGAGCCCCGATCGGTCCACGCGCCGTCTCCTAAGCCCCGATCGGTCAACGCGCCTTCTCCTCAGCCCCGATTGGTCCACGCGCCGTCTCCGAGCGCCGATCGGTGCACGCGTCGTCTCCTGATCTCCGATCGGTCCACGCGCCGTCTCCTGAGCCCCGATTGCTCCACGCGCCGTTTTCTGAGCACCGTTCGGTCCATGCGTCGTCTTCTAAGCCCCGATGCCTCCACGCGCCGTCTCCGAGCCACGATCGGTGCAGGCGCCGCTTCCTGAGCACCGATCGGTCCACGCGCTGTCTCCTGAGCCCCGATACATCCACGCGCAGTCGCCGAGCCCCGATCGGTCCACGCGCCGTCTCCGAGCCCCGATCGGTCCACGCATCGTCTCCTAAGCCCCGATCGGTGAACGCGCCGTCTCCCCACCCCGATCGGTCCACGCGCCGTCTCCTGAGCCCCAATCATTCCACGCGCCGTATCCGAGCCCCAATCGGTCCACGCGCCGTCTCCTGAGCCCCGATCGTTCCACGCGCCGTCTCCGAGCCCCGATCGTTCCACGCAGCGCCTCCGGAGCCCCCATCGATCCACGCGAGTCTCCTGAGCCCCAGTCGGTCCGCGCGCCGTCTCCTGAGCCCCGATTGTTCGACGCGTCGTCTCCTGAGCCCCGATCGATCCACGCGTCGTCTCCTGAGCCCCGATCGCACCACACGCCGTTTCCTGAGCCCCGATCGGTAAACGCGCCGTCACCTAGCCCCGATCCGTACACGCGTCGTCTCTGAGCCCCGATGGGTCCACGCGCCGTCGCCGAGCCTCGATCGGTCCACGCGCAACCTCCTAAGCCCCGGTCGGTTCACGCGCTATCTCCGAGCCGCGATCGGTCCACGCGCCGTCTCCTGAGCCCCGATACGTCCACGCGCAGTCGCCGAGCCCCGATCGGTCCACGCGCGGTCTCCTGAGCCCCAATCGGTCCACTCGCTGTCTCCTGATCCCCGATAGGTACACGCGTCGTCTCCTACGCCCCGATCGGTCCACGCGCCGCCTTCGTGCCCCGATCGGTCCACGCACCGCCTCCTGATCCCCATCGGTCCACACGCCGTCTCCTGAGCCACGATCGATCCACATGCCGTCTCCGAGCCCCGATCGGTCCGCGTGCCGCATTCTAAGCCACGGTCCATCCACGCGCCGTCTCCGAGCCCCGATCGGTCCACGCGCCGTTTCCTGAGCCCCGATACGTCCACGCGCATTCGCCGAGCCCTGATCGGTCCACGCGCTGTCTCCTGAGCCCCGATAGGTACACGCTTCGTCTTCTAAGCCCCGATCGAGCCACGCGTCGTCTCCTGAGCCCCGATCGCGCCGCACGCCGTTTCCTGAGCCCCGATCGGTCCACGCGCCGTCTCCGAGCCCCGATCGGTCCACGCATCGTCTCCTAAGCCCCGATCGGTTAACGTGCCGTCTCCCCGCCCCGATCGCTCCACGCGCCGTCTCCTGAGCCCCGATCATTCCACGCGCCGTCTCCGAGCCCCGATCCGTCCACGCGCCGTCTCCTAAGCCCCGTTCGGTCCAAGCGCCTTCTCCTAAAGCCCGGTCGGTCCACGCGCCGTCTCCGAGCCCCGATCGGTCCACGCATCGTCTCCTAAGCCCCGATCGGCTAACGCGTCGACTCCGAACCGCGATCGTTCCACGCGCCGTCCCCGATCCCCGATCGATCCACGCGCCGTCTCCGAGCGCCGATCGGTTCACGCGCCGTCACCCGAGCCCCGGTCGGTCCACGCGCCGTCTCCGAGCCCCGATCGGTCCACGCATCGTCTCCTAAGCCCCGATCGGCTAACGCGTCGACTCCGAGCCCCGATCGATCCACGGGTCTTCCCCTGAGCCCCGACCGCTCCACGCGCCGTCTCCTGAGCCCGGATCGGTCCACGCGTCGTCTCCGAGCCCCGATCGGTCCACGCGCCGTCCCCGAGCCCCGATCGGTCCACGCGCCGTTTCCTGAGCCCCGATACGTCCACGCGCATTCGCCGAGCCCTGATCGGTCCACGCGCTGTCTCCTGAGCCCCGATAGGTACACGCGTCGTCTTCTAAGCCCCGATCGATCCACGCGTCGTCTCCTGAGCCCCGATCGCGCCACACGCCGTTTCCTGAGCCCCGATCGGTCCACGCGTCGTCTCCGAGCCCCGATCGGTCCACGCATCGTCTCCTAAGCCCCGATCGGTTAACGCGCCGTCTCCCCGCCCCGATCGCTCCACGCGCCGTCTATTGAGCCCCGATCATTCCACGCGCCGTCTCCGAGCCCCGATCCGTCCACGCGCCGTCTCCTAAGCCCCGTTCGGTCCAAGCGCCTTCTCCTAAAGCCCGGCCGGTCCACGCGCCGTCTCCGAGCCCCGATCGGTCCACGCATCGTCTCCTGATCCCGGATCGTTCCACGCGTCGTCTCCTGATCCCCGATCCGTAATCGCGTCGTCTCCGAGCCTCGATCGGTCCACACGCCGTGTCCGATCCCCGATCGGTCCGCGTACTGCATTCTGAGCCGCGGTCCGTCCACGCGCCGTCTCCGAGCACCGATCAGTCCACGCGCCGTCTCAGAGCGCCGATCATTTCACGCCCCGTCTCCTGAGGTCCGATCGTTCAACGCGCCGTCTCCGAGCCCCGATCGGTCCACGCGCCGTCTCCTGAGCCCCAATCGGTCCACACGCTGTCTCGTGAGCCCCGATAGGTACACGCGTCGTGTCCTACGCCCCGATCGGTCCACGCGTCGTCTCCTAAGCCCCGATCGGTCCACGCGCCGTCTCCGAGCCCCGATCGGTCCGCGCACCGTCTCCTGATCCCCATCGCTTCACGCGGCGTCTCCGGAGCCCCGATCAATCTACGCGAGTCTCCTGAGCCCCGGTCGGTCCGCGCGCCGTCATCTGAGCCCCGATCGGTCGCCGCGTCGTCTCCGAGACTCGATCGGTCCACGCGCCGTCGCCGAGCCCCGATCGGTCCACGCGTGTCCTCCTGAGCCCCGGTCGGTCCACGCGCCGTCTCCGAGCCCCCATCGGTCCACGCGTTGTCTCCTAGGCCCCGATCGGTCCACGCCCCTTCTCCGAGCCCCGATCGGTTCACGCATCGCCTCCTAAGCCCCGATCCGTTAACGCGCCGTCTCCGAGCCCCGAACGGTCCACGCGCGGTCGCCGAACCCCAATTGGTCCACGCGCAACCGCCTGAGACCCAGTCGGTTCACGCGCTGTAGCCGAACCTCGATCGGTCCACGCATCGTCTCCGAGCCCCGATCGGTCCACGCGCCGTCGCCGAGCCATGATCGGTCCACGTGCGGCCTCCTGAGCCCCGATCGGTCCACGCGCCGTCGCCGAGCCGCGATCGGTCCACGAGCGGCCTCCTGCGCCCCGATTGGTTCACGCGCCGTATCCGAGCCCCAATCGGTCCACGCGCCGTCTCCTGAGCCCCGATCGGTCCACGACCCGTCTCCGGGCCCCGATCGGTGCACGCGCCGTCTCCTAAGCCCCGATCGGTCCACGCGCCGTCTCCCCACCCCGATCGGTCCACGCGCCGTCTCCTGAGCCCCGATTGCTCCACGCGCCGTTTTCTGAGCACCGTTCGGTCCATGCGTCGTCTTCTAAGCCCCGATGCCTCCACGCGCCGTCTCCGAGCCACGATCGGTGCAGGCGCCGCTTCCTGAGCACCGATCGGTCCACGCGCTGTCTCCTGAGCCCCGATACATCCACGCGCAGTCGCCGAGCCCCGATCGGTCCACGCGCCGTCTCCGAGCCCCGATCGGTCCACGCATCGTCTCCTAAGCCCCGATCGGTGAACGCGCCGTCTCCCCACCCCGATCGGTCCACGCGCCGTCTCCTGAGCCCCAATCATTCCACGCGCCGTATCCGAGCCCCAATCGGTCCACGCGCCGTCTCCTGAGCCCCGATCGTTCCACGCGCCGTCTCCGAGCCCCGATCGTTCCACGCAGCGCCTCCGGAGCCCCCATCGATCCACGCGAGTCTCCTGAGCCCCAGTCGGTCCGCGCGCCGTCTCCTGAGCCCCGATTGTTCGACGCGTCGTCTCCTGAGCCCCGATCGATCCACGCGTCGTCTCCTGAGCCCCGATCGCACCACACGCCGTTTCCTGAGCCCCGATCGGTAAACGCGCCGTCACCTAGCCCCGATCCGTACACGCGTCGTCTCTGAGCCCCGATGGGTCCACGCGCCGTCGCCGAGCCTCGATCGGTCCACGCGCAACCTCCTAAGCCCCGGTCGGTTCACGCGCTATCTCCGAGCCGCGATCGGTCCACGCGCCGTCTCCTGAGCCCCGATACGTCCACGCGCAGTCGCCGAGCCCCGATCGGTCCACGCGCGGTCTCCTGAGCCCCAATCGGTCCACTCGCTGTCTCCTGATCCCCGATAGGTACACGCGTCGTCTCCTACGCCCCGATCGGTCCACGCGCCGCCTTCGTGCCCCGATCGGTCCACGCACCGCCTCCTGATCCCCATCGGTCCACACGCCGTCTCCTGAGCCACGATCGATCCACATGCCGTCTCCGAGCCCCGATCGGTCCGCGTGCCGCATTCTAAGCCACGGTCCATCCACGCGCCGTCTCCGAGCCCCGATCGGTCCACGCGCCGTTTCCTGAGCCCCGATACGTCCACGCGCATTCGCCGAGCCCTGATCGGTCCACGCGCTGTCTCCTGAGCCCCGATAGGTACACGCTTCGTCTTCTAAGCCCCGATCGAGCCACGCGTCGTCTCCTGAGCCCCGATCGCGCCGCACGCCGTTTCCTGAGCCCCGATCGGTCCACGCGCCGTCTCCGAGCCCCGATCGGTCCACGCATCGTCTCCTAAGCCCCGATCGGTTAACGTGCCGTCTCCCCGCCCCGATCGCTCCACGCGCCGTCTCCTGAGCCCCGATCATTCCACGCGCCGTCTCCGAGCCCCGATCCGTCCACGCGCCGTCTCCTAAGCCCCGTTCGGTCCAAGCGCCTTCTCCTAAAGCCCGGTCGGTCCACGCGCCGTCTCCGAGCCCCGATCGGTCCACGCATCGTCTCCTAAGCCCCGATCGGCTAACGCGTCGACTCCGAACCGCGATCGTTCCACGCGCCGTCCCCGATCCCCGATCGATCCACGCGCCGTCTCCGAGCGCCGATCGGTTCACGCGCCGTCACCCGAGCCCCGGTCGGTCCACGCGCCGTCTCCGAGCCCCGATCGGTCCACGCATCGTCTCCTAAGCCCCGATCGGCTAACGCGTCGACTCCGAGCCCCGATCGATCCACGGGTCTTCCCCTGAGCCCCGACCGCTCCACGCGCCGTCTCCTGAGCCCGGATCGGTCCACGCGTCGTCTCCGAGCCCCGATCGGTCCACGCGCCGTCCCCGAGCCCCGATCGGTCCACGCGCCGTTTCCTGAGCCCCGATACGTCCACGCGCATTCGCCGAGCCCTGATCGGTCCACGCGCTGTCTCCTGAGCCCCGATAGGTACACGCGTCGTCTTCTAAGCCCCGATCGATCCACGCGTCGTCTCCTGAGCCCCGATCGCGCCACACGCCGTTTCCTGAGCCCCGATCGGTCCACGCGTCGTCTCCGAGCCCCGATCGGTCCACGCATCGTCTCCTAAGCCCCGATCGGTTAACGCGCCGTCTCCCCGCCCCGATCGCTCCACGCGCCGTCTATTGAGCCCCGATCATTCCACGCGCCGTCTCCGAGCCCCGATCCGTCCACGCGCCGTCTCCTAAGCCCCGTTCGGTCCAAGCGCCTTCTCCTAAAGCCCGGCCGGTCCACGCGCCGTCTCCGAGCCCCGATCGGTCCACGCATCGTCTCCTGATCCCGGATCGTTCCACGCGTCGTCTCCTGATCCCCGATCCGTAATCGCGTCGTCTCCGAGCCTCGATCGGTCCACACGCCGTGTCCGATCCCCGATCGGTCCGCGTACTGCATTCTGAGCCGCGGTCCGTCCACGCGCCGTCTCCGAGCACCGATCAGTCCACGCGCCGTCTCAGAGCGCCGATCATTTCACGCCCCGTCTCCTGAGGTCCGATCGTTCAACGCGCCGTCTCCGAGCCCCGATCGGTCCACGCGCCGTCTCCTGAGCCCCAATCGGTCCACACGCTGTCTCGTGAGCCCCGATAGGTACACGCGTCGTGTCCTACGCCCCGATCGGTCCACGCGTCGTCTCCTAAGCCCCGATCGGTCCACGCGCCGTCTCCGAGCCCCGATCGGTCCGCGCACCGTCTCCTGATCCCCATCGCTTCACGCGGCGTCTCCGGAGCCCCGATCGATCTACGCGAGTCTCCTGAGCCCCGGTCGGTCCGCGCGCCGTCATCTGAGCCCCGATCGGTCGCCGCGTCGTCTCCGAGACTCGATCGGTCCACGCGCCGTCGCCGAGCCCCGATCGGTCCACGCGTGTCCTCCTGAGCCCCGGTCGGTCCACGCGCCGTCTCCGAGCCCCCATCGGTCCACGCGTTGTCTCCTAGGCCCCGATCGGTCCACGCCCCTTCTCCGAGCCCCGATCGGTTCACGCATCGCCTCCTAAGCCCCGATCCGTTAACGCGCCGTCTCCGAGCCCCGAACGGTCCACGCGCGGTCGCCGAACCCCAATTGGTCCACGCGCAACCGCCTGAGACCCAGTCGGTTCACGCGCTGTAGCCGAACCTCGATCGGTCCACGCATCGTCTCCGAGCCCCGATCGGTCCACGCGCCGTCGCCGAGCCATGATCGGTCCACGTGCGGCCTCCTGAGCCCCGATCGGTCCACGCGCCGTCGCCGAGCCGCGATCGGTCCACGAGCGGCCTCCTGCGCCCCGATTGGTTCACGCGCCGTATCCGAGCCCCAATCGGTCCACGCGCCGTCTCCTGAGCCCCGATCGGTCCACGACCCGTCTCCGGGCCCCGATCGGTGCACGCGCCGTCTCCTAAGCCCCGATCGGTCCACGCGCCGTCGCCGAACCCCAATTGGTCCACGCGAAATCGCCTGAGCCCCAGTCGGTCCACGCGCTGTCTCCGAGCCCCGATCGGTCCACGCGTCGTCTCCGAGCCCCGATCGGTCCACGCGCCGTCGCCGAGTCATGATCGGTCCACGCGCAACCTCCTAAGCCCCGGTCGGTTCACGCGCTATCTCCGAGCCGCGATCGGTCCACGCGCCGTCTCCTGAGCCCCGATACGTCCACGCGCAGTCGCCGAGCCCCGATCGGTCCACGCGCGGTCTCCTGAGCCCCAATCGGTCCACTCGCTGTCTCCTGATCCCCGATAGGTACACGCGTCGTCTCCTACGCCCCGATCGGTCCACGCGCCGCCTTCGTGCCCCGATCGGTCCACGCATCGTCTCCTGATCCCGGATCGTTCCACGCGTCGTCTCCTGATCCCCGATCCGTAATCGCGTCGTCTCCGAGCCTCGATCGGTCCACACGCCGTGTCCGATCCCCGATCGGTCCGCGTACTGCATTCTGAGCCGCGGTCCGTCCACGCGCCGTCTCCGAGCACCGATCAGTCCACGCGCCGTCTCAGAGCGCCGATCATTTCACGCCCCGTCTCCTGAGGTCCGATCGTTCAACGCGCCGTCTCCGAGCCCCGATCGGTCCACGCGCCGTCTCCTGAGCCCCAATCGGTCCACACGCTGTCTCGTGAGCCCCGATAGGTACACGCGTCGTGTCCTACGCCCCGATCGGTCCACGCGTCGTCTCCTAAGCCCCGATCGGTCCACGCGCCGTCTCCGAGCCCCGATCGGTCCGCGCACCGTCTCCTGATCCCCATCGCTTCACGCGGCGTCTCCGGAGCCCCGATCGATCTACGCGAGTCTCCTGAGCCCCGGTCGGTCCGCGCGCCGTCATCTGAGCCCCGATCGGTCGCCGCGTCGTCTCCGAGACTCGATCGGTCCACGCGCCGTCGCCGAGCCCCGATCGGTCCACGCGTGTCCTCCTGAGCCCCGGTCGGTCCACGCGCCGTCTCCGAGCCCCCATCGGTCCACGCGTTGTCTCCTAGGCCCCGATCGGTCCACGCCCCTTCTCCGAGCCCCGATCGGTTCACGCATCGCCTCCTAAGCCCCGATCCGTTAACGCGCCGTCTCCGAGCCCCGAACGGTCCACGCGCGGTCGCCGAACCCCAATTGGTCCACGCGCAACCGCCTGAGACCCAGTCGGTTCACGCGCTGTAGCCGAACCTCGATCGGTCCACGCATCGTCTCCGAGCCCCGATCGGTCCACGCGCCGTCGCCGAGCCATGATCGGTCCACGTGCGGCCTCCTGAGCCCCGATCGGTCCACGCGCCGTCGCCGAGCCGCGATCGGTCCACGAGCGGCCTCCTGCGCCCCGATTGGTTCACGCGCCGTATCCGAGCCCCAATCGGTCCACGCGCCGTCTCCTGAGCCCCGATCGGTCCACGACCCGTCTCCGGGCCCCGATCGGTGCACGCGCCGTCTCCTAAGCCCCGATCGGTCCACGCGCCGTCGCCGAACCCCAATTGGTCCACGCGAAATCGCCTGAGCCCCAGTCGGTCCACGCGCTGTCTCCGAGCCCCGATCGGTCCACGCGTCGTCTCCGAGCCCCGATCGGTCCACGCGCCGTCGCCGAGTCATGATCTGTCCACGCGCGGCCTCCTGAGACCCGATCGGTCCACGCGCCGTCTTCGAGCCCCGATCGGTCCACGCATGGTCTCCTAAGCCCCAATCGGTTAACGCGCCGTCCCCGAGCCCCGATCGGTCCACGCGCCGTCTCCTGAGCCCCGATACGTCCACGCGCAGTCGCCGAGCCCTGATCGGTCCACGCGCTGTCTCCTGAGCCCCGATAGGTACACGCGTTGTCGCCTACACCCCGATCGGTCCACGCGTCGTCTCCTAAGCCCCCATTGGTCCACGTGCCGTCTCCCAGCCCCGATCGGTCCACGCGCCGTCTCCTAATCCCCAATCTGTCCACGATCCGTCTCCGGGCCCCGATCGGTCCACGCGTCGTCTCCGAGCCCCGATGGGTCCACGCGCGGCCTCCTGAGCCGCGGTCGGTCCACGCGCCGTCTCCGAGCCCCGGTCGGTTCACGGGCCGTCTCCGAGCCCCGATGGGTCCATGCGCGGTCTCCTGAGCCCCGGTCGGTCCACGCGCCGTCGCCGAACCCCAATTCGTCCACGGGCAACCTCCCGAGACCCAGTCGGTCCCCGCGCCGTCTCCTGAGCCCCGATCGGTCCACGTATCGTCTCCTACGCCCCGATCGGTCTACGCGCGGTCTCCTGAGCCCCGATCGGTCCACGCGCCGTCTCCGAGCCCCGATCGGTCCGCGCACCGTCTCCTGATCCCCATCGCTTCACGCGGCGTCTCCGGAGCCGCGATCGATCTACCCGAGTCTCCTGAGCCCCGGTCGGTCCGCGCGCCGTCATCTGAGCCCCGATCGGTCGCCGCGTCGTCTCCGAGACTCGATCGGTCCACGCGCCGTCGCCGAACCCCAATTGGTCCCCGCGCAACCGCCTGAGCCCCAGTCGGTCCGCGCGCCGTCTCCTGAGCCCCGATTGGTCGACGCGTCGTCTCCTGAGCCCTGATCGATCCACGCGTCGTCTCCTGAGCCCCGATCGCGTCACACGCCGTTTCCTGAGCCCCGATCGGTCCACGCGTCGTCTTCAAAGCCCCGATGCCTCCACGCGCCGTCTCCGAGCTACGATCGGTCCGTGCGCCGCTTCTACAACCCCGATCGGTCCACGCGTCACCTCCTGATCTCCGATCGGTCAACGCGCCGTCTCCTAAGCCCCGTTCGGTCCAAGCGTCTTCTCCTAAACCCCGGTCGGTCCACGCGCCTTCTCCGAGCACCGATCGGTCCACGCGCCGTCTCCTGAGCCCCGATCGGTCTACGCGCCGTCTCATGAGCCCCGATCGGTCAACGCATCCTCTCCTAAGCCCCGATACGTTCACACGCCGTCTCCTAAGCCCCGATCGGTTAACGCGCCGTCTCCGAGCCCCGATCAGTCCACGCGCCGTCTCCTGAGCCCCGGTCGGTTCATGCGCCGTCTCCGAGCCCCGTTCGATCCACGCGTCCTCTTGTAAGCCCAGATGCCTTCTCGCGCCGTCTCCGGGCCACGATCGGTCCAGGCGCCGCTTCCTGAGCCACGATCGGTCCACGCGTTGTCTCCTAGGCCCCGATCGGTCCACGCCCCTTCTCCGAGCCCCGATCGGTTCACGCATCGCCTCCTAAGCCCCGATCCGTTAACGCGCCGTCTCCGAGCCCCGAACGGTCCACGCGCGGTCGCCGAACCCCAATTGGTCCACGCGCAACCGCCTCAGACCCAGTCGGTTCACGCGCTGTAGCCGAACCTCGATCGGTCCACGCATCGTCTCCGAGCCCCGATCGGTCCACGCGCCGCCGCCGAGCCATGATCGGTCCACGTGCGGCCTCCTGAGCCCCGATCGGTCCACGCGCCGTCGCCGAGCCGCGATCGGTCCACGAGCGGCCTCCTGAGCCCCGATTGGTTCACGCGCCGTATCCGAGCCCCAATCGGTCCACGCGCCGTCTCCTAAGCCCCGATCGGTCCACGCGCCGTCGCCGAACCCCAATTGGTCCACGCGAAATCGCCTGAGCCCCAGTCGGTCCACGCGCTGTCTCCGAGCCCCGATCGGTCCACGCGTCGTCTCCGAGCCCCGATCGGTCCACGCGCCGTCGCCGAGTCATGATCTGTCCACGCGCGGCCTCCTGAGACCCGATCGGTCCACGCGCCGTCTTCGAGCCCCGATCGGTCCACGCGCCGTCTCCTGAGCCCCGATACGTCCACGCGCAGTCGCCGAGCCCTGATCGGTCCACGCGCTGTCTCCTGAGCCCCGATAGGTACACGCGTTGTCGCCTACACCCCGATCGGTCCACGCGTCGTCTCCTAAGCCCCCATTGGTCCACGTGCCGTCTCCCAGCCCCGATCGGTCCACGCGCCGTCTCCTAATCCCCAATCTGTCCACGATCCGTCTCCGGGCCCCGATCGGTCCACGCGTCGTCTCCGAGCCCCGATGGGTCCACGCGCGGCCTCCTGAGCCGCGGTCGGTCCACGCGCTGTCTCCGAGCCCCGGTCGGTTCACGCGCCGTCTCCGAGCCCCGATGGGTCCACGCGCGGTCTCCTGAGCCCCGGTCGGTCCACGCGCCGTCGCCGAACCCCAATTCGTCCACGGGCAACCTCCCGAGACCCAGTCGGTCCACGCGCCGTCTCCTGAGCCCCGATCGGTCCACGTATCGTCTCCTACGCCCCGGTCGGTCTACGCGCGGTCTCCTGAGCCCCGATCTGTCCAGGCGTCGTCTCCTAAGCCCCGACCGGTCCACGCGCCGTCTCCTGAGCCCCGATCGGTCCACGCGTCGTCTCCGAGCTCCGATCGGTCCAAACGCCGTTTCCTGAGCCCCGATCGGTCCATGCGTCGTCTTCTTAGCCCCGATGCCTCCACGCGCCGTCTCCGAGCGCCGATAAGTTCAAGCGCCGTCTCCTGAGCCCCGATCGTTCCACGCGGCGTCTCCGAGCCTCGATCGATCCACGTGCCGACTCCTGAGCCCCGATCGGTCGACGCGTCGTCTTCTGAGCCCCGATCGACCCACGCGTCTTCTCCTGAGCCCCAACCGCTCCACACGCCGTTTCCTGAGCCCCGATCGGTCCACGCATCGTCTTCGAGCACCGATCGGTCCACGCGCCGTTTTCTGAGCACCGTTCGGTCCACGCGTCGTCTTCAAAGCCCCGATGCCTCCACGCGCCGTCTCCGAGCCCCGATCGCTCCTCGCGCCGTCTCTTGAGCCCCGCTCGATCCATGCGTCGTCTTCTTAGCCCCGATGCCTCCACGCGCCGTCTCCTGAGCCCCGATCGGTCCACGCATCGTCTCCTAAGCCCTGATCGGTCCACGTGCCGTCTCCGAGCCCCGATGGGTCTACGCGCCGCCTCCTGAGCCCCGATCGATCCACGCATCGGCTCCTGAGCCCCGGTCGGTCCACGCGTCGTCTTCGAGCACCGATCGATCCACGCGCCGTTTCCTGGGCCCCGATCGGTCCACGCGTCGCCGCCGGAGCCCCGATCGGTCTACGCGCCGTCTCATGAGCCCCGGTCGGTTCATGCGCCGTCGCCGAGCCTCGATCGGTCCACGCGCGGCCTCCTTAGCCCCGATCGCTCCACGCACCGTTTCCTGATCCCCGCTCGATTCACGCGTCGTCTCCTAAGCCCCGATCGGTCCACGCGCCGTCTCCGAGCCCCGATCAGTCCGTGCACCGTCTCCTGATCCCCATCGCTCCACGCGGCGTCTCCGGAGCCCCGATCGATCCCCGCGAGTCTCCTGAGCCCCGGTCGGGCCGCGCACCATCATCTGAGCCCCGATCGGTCGACGCGTCGTCTCCGAGACTCGATCGCTCCACGCCCCGTCGCCGAGCCTCGATCGGTCCACGCGCGGCCTCCTGAGCCCCGGTCGGTTCACACGCCGTCTCCGAGCCGCGATCGGTCCACGCGCCGTCTCCTGGGCCCCGATGCGTCCACGCGCAGTCGCCGAGCCCCGATCGGTCCACGCAGGGTCTCCTGAGACCCGATCGGTTCACGCGCCGTCTGCTAAGCCCCGATCGATCCACGCGCCGTCTCCGAGCGCCGCTCGGTTCACGCGCCGTCTCCTGTGCTCCGATCGTTCCACGCGCCGTCTCCGAGCCCCGATCGGTCCACGCGCCGTCTCCTGAGCCCCGATCGTTCCACGCGCCGCCTCCTAAGCCCCGATCGGTTCACGCATCGTCTCCTAAGCCCCGATACGTCTACACGCCGTATCCGAGCCCCGATCGGTCCGCTTGACGCATTCTAAGCCACGGTCCGTCCACGCGCCGTCTCCGAGCACCGATCGGTCCACGCGCCGTCTCTTGAGCCCCGATCGATCCACGCGTCGTCTCCTAAGCCCTGATCGGTCCACGTGCCGTCTCCGAGCCCCGATGGGTCTACGCGCCGCCTCCTGAGCCCCGATCGATCCACGCATCGGCTCCTGAGCCCCGGTCGGTCCACGCGTCGTCTTCGAGCACCGATCGATCCACGCGCCGTTTCCTGTGCCCCGATCGGTCCACGCGTCGCCGCCGGAGCCCCGATCGGTCTACGCGCCGTCTCATGAGCCCCGGTCGGTTCATGCGCCGTCGCCGAGCCGCGATCGGTCCACGCGCCGTCTCCTGGGCCCCGATGCGTCCACGCGCAGTCGCCGAGCCCCGATCGTTCCACGCGCCGTCTCCGAGCCCCGATCGTTCCACGCGCCGTCTCCGAGCCCCGATCGGTCCACGCGCCGTCTCCTGAGCCCCGATCGTTCCACGCGCCGCCTCCTAAGCCCCGATCGGTCCACGCGTCGTCTCCTAAGCCACCATTGGTCCACGTGCCGTCTCCCAGCCCCGATCGGTCCACGAGCCATCTCCTAATCCCCAATCTGTCCACGACCCGTCTCCGGGCCCCGATCGGTGCACGCGCCGTCTCCTAAGCCCCGATCGGTCCACGCGCCGTCGCCGAACCCCAATTGGTCCACGCGAAACCGCCTGAGCCCCAGTCGGTCCACGCGCTGTCTCCGAGCCCCGATCGGTCCACGCGTCGTCTCCGAGCCCCGATCGGTCCACGCGCCATCGCCGAGTCATGATCTGTCCACGCGCGGCCTCCTGAGACCCGATCGGTCCACGCGCCGTCTCCTGAGCGCCGATACGTCCACGCGCAGTCGCCGAGCCCTGATCGGTCCACGTGCTGTCTCCTGAGCCCCGATAGGTACACGCGTCGTCGCCTACACCCCGATCGGTCCACGCGTCGTCTCCTAAGCCCCGATCGGTCCACGCGCCGTCTCCGAGCCCCGATCGGTCCACGCACCATCTCCTGATCCCCATGGGTCAACGCGGCGCCTCCGGAGCCCCGATCGATCCACGCGAGGCTCCTGAGCCCCGATCGGACCACGCATCGTCTACTAAGCCCCAATCGGTTAACGCGCCGTCTCCGAGCCCCGATCGGTCCACGCGCCGTCGCCGAACCCCAATTGGTCCACGCGCAACCGCCTGAGCCCCAGTCGGTCCACGCACTGTCTCCGAGCCCCGATCGGTCCACGCGTCGTCTCCGAGCCCCGATCGGTCCACGCACCGTCTCCTGAGCCCCGATCGATCCACGCGCCGTCTCCTGAGCCCCAATCGCTCCACGCGCCGTTTTCTAAGCACCGTTCGGTCCACGCGTCGTCTTGAAAGCCCCGATGCCTCCACGCGCCGTCTCCGAGCCACAATCGGTCCACGCGTCGTATCCGAAACCCGATCGGTCCACGCGCCGTCGCCGAGCCATGATCGGTCCACGCGCGGCCTCCTGAGCCCCGCTTGGTTCACGCGCCGTATCCGAGCCCCCGTCGGTCCAGGCGTCGTTTCCGAGCCCCGATCGGTCCACGCGCCGGCGCCGAGCCATGATCGGCCCACGCGTCGCCTCCTGAGGCCCGGTCGGTCCACGCGCCGGCTCCTGAGCCCCGATCGGTCCACGCGTCGTCTCCTAAGACCCGATCGGTCCACGTATCGTCTCCTAAGCCCCGATCGGTCCACACGCCGTCTCCGAGCCCCGATGGGTCCACGCGTCGCCTCCTGAGCCCCGGTCGGTCCACGCGCCGTCTCCTGAGCCCCGATCGGTCCACGCGTCGTCTTCTAAGCCCCGATCGGTCCACGCGTCGTCTCCTAAGCTCCGATCGGTCCACGCGCCGTCTCCGAGCGCCGATAACTTTACGCGCCGTCTCCTGAGCCCCGATCGTTCCACGCGCCGTCTCCGAGCCCCGATCGATCCACGCGCCGTCTCCTGAGCCCAAATCGGTCCACACGCTTTCTCGTGAGCCCCGATAGGTACACGCGTCGTCTCCTACGCCCCGAGCAGTCCACGCGTAGTCTCCTAAGCCCCGCTCGGTTAACGCGTCGTTGCCGAGCCCCGATCGGTCCACGCGTCGTCTCCTGAGCCCCAATTAGTCCATGCGCCGTCTCCTAAGCCCCGATCGGTCCACGCGCCGTCTCCTGAGCCCCGATCTGTCCACACCCCTTCGCCTGTGCCCCGATCTGTCGACGCGTCGTCTCCTAAGCCCCGACCGGTGCACGCGCCGTCTCCTAAGCCCTGCTCGGTTAACGCGTCGTTTCCGAGCCCCGATCGGTCCACGCGTCGTCTCCTGAGCCCCAATTAGTCCACGCGCCGTCTCCTAAGCCCTGATCCGTCCACGGGCCGTGTCCGAGCTCCGATCGGTTCACGCGCCGTCTCCAAACCTCGATCCGTACACGTGTCGTCTCCGAGCCCTGATCGGTCCACGCGCCATCGCCGAGCCCCGATCGGTCCACGCGCCCTCTCCGAGCGCCTATCATTTCACGCGCCGTCTCCTGAGCCCCGATCGGTCCACACCCCGTCTCCTGAGCCCCGATCGGTCCACACCCCTTCTCCTGAGCCCCGATCGATTCACGTGCCGTCTCCTAAGCCCCGATCGGTTCACCCGTCGTCTCTTAAGTCCCAATCGGTCCACGCGCCCTCTCCGAGCGCCGATCATTTCACGCGCCGTCTCCTGAGCCCCGGTCGGTCCGCGCGCCATCACCTGAGCCCCGATCGGTCGACGCATCGTCTTCTGAGCCCCGATCGACCCACGCGTCGTCTCCTGAGCCCCGATCGGTCCACGCGCCGTCTCCGAGCGCCGATCGGTTCACGCGCCGTCTCCTGAGCCCCGATCGTTCGTCGCGCCGTCTCCGAGCTCCGATCGGCCCACGCGCCGTCTCCTAAGCCCCGATCGGTCCAAGCGCCTTCTCCTAAACCCCGGTCGGTCCACGCGCCGTCTCCTAAGCCCCGATCGGTGCACGCGCCGTCTCCGAGCGCCGATCGGTTCACGCGCCGTCTCCTGAGCCCCGATCATTCCACGCGATGTCTCCGAGCCCCGATCGGTCCACGAGCCGTTTTCTGAGCACCGTTCGGTCCACGCGTCGTCTTCAAAGCCCCGATGCCTCCACGCGCCGTCTCCGAGCCACGATCGGTCCGTGCGCCGCTTCCAAAGCCCTATCAGTCCAGGCGTCCTCTCCTGATCTCCGATCGGTCCACGCGCCGTCTCCTAAGCCCCGATCGGTGCACGCGCCGTCTCCGAGCGCCGATCGGTTCACGCGCCGTCTCCTGAGCCCCGATCATTCCACGCGATGTCTCCGAGCCCCGATCGGTCCACGCGCCGTCTCCTAAGCCCCGATCGGTCCACGCGCCGTCTCCGAGCGCCGATCGGTCCACGCGCGGTCTCCAAGCCTCGATCCGTACACGCGCTGTCTCCGAGCCCCGATCGGTCCACGCGTCGTCTCCGAGCACCGTTCGGTCCACGCGCCGTTTCCTGAGCCCCGATCGGTCCACGCGTCGGCTCCTAAGCCTCGATAGGTCCACGCGCGGCCTCCTTAGCCCCGGTCGGTCCACGCGCCGTCTCCGAGCCGCGATCGGTCCCCGCATCGTCTCCTAAGCCCCGATCGGTTAACGCGCCGTCTCCCCGCCCCGATCGGTCCACGAGCCATCTCCTGAGCCCCGATACGTCCACGCGCAGTCGCCGAGCCCCAATCAGTCCACGCGCGGCCTCCTAAGCCCCGGTCGGGTCACGCGCCGTCTCCCCGCCCCGATCGGTCCACGCGCCGTCTCCTGAGCCCTGATCCGTCCACGCGCGGCGTCGAGCCGCGATCGGTCGACGCGCGGCCTCCTGAGCCCCAATCGGTCCACGCGTCGTATCCTAAGCCCCGATCCGTCGCCGCGTCGTCTCCTGAGCCCCGATCAATTGACGCGTCTTCTCCTGAGCCCCGATCGCTCCTCGAGCCGTCTCCTAAGCACCGCTCGGTCCATGCGTCGTGTTCTTAGCCCCGATGCCTCCACGCGCCGTCTCCGAGCCACGATAGGTCGAGGCGCCGCTTCCTGAGCCCCGATCGATCCACGCGCCGTCTCGTAAGCCACAATCGGTCCACGCGCCGTCTCAGAGCGCCGATCATTTCACGCGCCGTCTCCTGAGCCCCGATCGTTCCACTCGCCGTCTCCGTGCACCGATCGGTCCACGCGCCGTCTCCTGAGGCCCGATCGGTCCACGCGTCGTCTCCTAAGCCCCGATCGGTTAACGCGCCGTCTCTGAGCCCCAATCCGTCCACGCGCCGTCTCCTGAACCCCGATACGTCCACGCGCAGTCGCCGAGGCCCGATCGGTCCACGCGCCGTCTCCTGAGCCCCGATCGGTCCACGCGTCGTCTCCTAAGCCCCGATCGTTCCACGCGCCGTCTCCGAGCCCCGATCGGTCCACGCGGCGTCTCCTGAGCCCCGATCGTTTCACGCATCGTCTCCTAAGCCCCGATACGTCTACACGCCGTATCCGAGCCCCGATCGGTCCGCGTGACGCATTCTAAGCCACGGTCCGTCCACGCGCCGTCTCCGAGCACCGATCGGTCCACGCGCCGTCTCCTGAGCCCCGATCGGTCCACGCGTCGTCTCCTAAGCCCTGATCGGTCCACGTGCCGTCTCCGAGCCCCGATGGGTCTACGCGCCGCCTCCTGAGCCCCGATCGATCCACGCATCGTCTCCTGAGCCCCGATCGGTTAACGCGCCGTCTCCGAGCCCCGATCAGTCCACGCGCCGTCTCCTGAGCCCCGGTCGGTCCACGCGCCGCCTACGGAGCCCCGATCGATCCACGCGAATCTCCTGAGCTCCGGTCGGTCGACGCGCCGTCTTCTGAGCCCCGATCGGTCCACGCGTCGTCTCCTAAGCCCCGATTCGTCGACGCGTCGTCTCCTGAGCCCCGATCAATTGACGCGTCTTCTCCTGAGCCCTGATCGCTTCTCGTGCCGCCTCCTGAGCCCCACTCCGTCGAGGCGTCGTCTCCGGAGCCCCGATCAATTGACGTGTCTTCTCCTGAGCCCCGATCGCTCCTCGCGCGATCTCCTGAACCCCGCTCGGTCCATGCGTCGTCTTCTTAGCCCTGATGCCTCCACGCGCCGTCTCCGAGCCACGATGGGTCCATGCGCCGCTTCCTGCGCCCCGATCGGTCCACACGCAGTCTCCGAGCCCCGATCGGTCCGCGTGCCGCATTCTAAGCCACGGTCCATCCACGCGCCGTCTCCGAGCCCCGCTCGATTCACGCGTCGTCTCCTAAGCCCCGATCGGTCCACGCGCCGTCTCCTAAGTCCCTATTGGTCCACGTGCTGTCTCCCAGCCCCGATCGGTCCACGCGCCGTCTCCTAAGCCCCAATCTGTCCACGACCCGTCTCCGGGCCCCGATCGGTGCACTGGCCGTCTCCTAAGCCCCGATCGGTCCACGCGCCGTCTCCGAGCCCCGATCGGTCCACGCGTCGTCTCCTGAGCCCCAATTAGTCCATGCGCCGTCTCCTAAGCCCCGATCCGTCCACGGGCCGTGTCCGAGCTCCGATCGGTCCACGCGTCGTCTCCGAGCCCTGATCGGCCCACGCGCCATCGCCGAGCCCCGATCGGTCCACGCGCCATCGCCGAGCCCCGATCGGTCCACACCCCTTCTCCTGAGCCCCGATCGGTCGACGCGTCGTCTCCTAAGCCCCGACCGGTGCACGCGCCGTCTCCTGTGCCCCGATCGATTCACGTGCCGTCTCCTAAGCCCTGATCGGTTCGCCCGTCGTCTCTTAAGTCCCAATTGGTCCACGCGCCCTCTCCGAGCGCCGATCATTTCACGCGCCGTCTCCTGAGCCCCGGTCGGTCCGCGCGCCGTCACCTGAGCCCCGATCGGTCGACGCGTCGTCTTCTGAGCCCCGATCGTTCCACGCGCCGTCTCCGAGCTCCGATCGGTCGACGCGTCGTCGCCTACACCCCAATCCGTCCACACGTCGTCTCCGAGCCCCGATGGGTCCACGTGTCGCCTCCTGAGCCCCGGTCGGTCCACGCGCCGTCTCCTGAGCCCCGCTCGGTCCACCCGTCGTCTTCTAAGCCCCGATCGGTCCACGCGTTGTCTCCTAAGCCCCGATCGGACCACGCGTAGTCTCCTAAGCCCCGCTCGGTTAACGCGTCGTTTCCGAGCCCCGATCGGTCCACGCGTCGCCTCCTAAGCCCCAATTAGTCCACGCGCCGTCTCCTAAGCCCTGATCCGTGCACGGGCCGTGTCCGAGCTCCGATCGGTTCACGCGCCGTCTCCAAACCTCGATCCGTACACGCGTCGTCTCCGAGCCCTGATCGGTCCACGCGCCATCGCCGAGCGCCGATCGGTCCACGCGCCATGGCCGAGCCCCGATCGGTCCACGCGCCGTCTCCGAGCCACGATCGGTCTCTGCGTCGCTTCCTGAGCCCCGATCGTTCCACGCGCCGCCTCCTAAGCCCCGATCGTTCCAGGCTTCGTCTCCTAAGCCCCGACCGGTCGACGCGTCGTCTCCTGAGCCCCGGTCGGTTAACGCGCCGTCTCCAAGCCCCGATCGGTCCACGCGCAACCGCCTGAGCCCCAGTCGGTCCACGCGCTGTCTCCGAGCCCCGATCGCTCCTCGCGCCGTATCCTGAGCCCCGCTCGGTCCATGTGTCGTCTTCTTAGCCCCGATGCCTCCACGCGCCGTCTCCGAGCCACGATCGGTCTAGGCGCCGCTTACTGAGCCCCGATCGGTCCAGGCGCCGCTTCCTGAGCCCCGATCGGTCCACGCGCCGTCTCCTAAGCCCCAATCGGTCCACGCGCCGTCTCCTAAGCCCCGATCGGTCCAAGCGGCGTCTCCGAGCCCCGATCGGTCCACGCACCGTCTCCTGATCCCCATCGGTCCACGCGGCGTTTTCTGAGCACCGTTCGGTCCACGCGTCGTCTTCAAAGCCCCGATGCCTCCACGCGCCGTCTCCGAGCCACGATCGGTGAACGCGTCTTCTCCTGATCTCCGATCGGTTCACGCGCCGTATCATAAGCCCCGATCGGTCCACGCGCCGTCTCCGAGCGCCGATCGGATCACGCGCCGTCTCCTGATCCCCGATCTTTACAAGCGCCATCTCCGAGCCCCGATCGATTCACGTGCCGTCTCCTAAGCCCCGATCGGTTCACCCGTCGTCTCTTAAGTTCCAATCGGTCCACGCGCCCTCTCCGAGCGCCGATCATTTCACGCGCCGTCTCCTGAGCCCCGGTCGGTCCGCGCGCCGTCACCTGAGCCCCGATCGGTCGACGCGTCGTCTTCTGAGCCCCGATCGACCCACGCTTCGTCTCCGAGCCCCGATCGATCCACGCGCCGTCTCCTGAGCCGAAAACGGTCCACACTCTGTCTCGTGAGCCCCGATAGGTACACGCGACGTTTCCTACGCCCCGATCGGTCCACGCGTCGTCTCCTGAGCCCCAATTAGTCCGCGCGCCGTCTCCTAAGCCCTGATCCGTCCACGGGCCGTGTCCGAGCTCCGATCGTTTCACGCGCCGTCTCCAAACCTCGATCCGTACACGCGTCGTCTCCGAGCCCTGATCGGTCCACGCGCCATCGCCGAGCGCCGATCGGTCCACGCGCCATCGCCGAGCCCCGATCGGTCCACGCGTCGTCTCTTAAGCCCCGATCGGTCCACGCGCCGTCTCCGAGCCCCGATCGGTCCTCGCACTGTCTCCTGATCCCCATGGGTCCACGCGGCGCCTCCGGGGCCCCGATCGATCCACGCATCGGCTCCTGAGCCCCGATCGGTCCACGCGTCGTCTTCGAGCACCGATCGATCCACGCGCCGTTTCCTGGGCCCCGATCGGTCCACCCGTCGCCGCCTGAGCCCCGATCGGTCTACACGCCGTCTCATGACCCCCGATCGGTCAACGCATCGTCTCCTAAGCCCCGATACGATCACACGCCGTCTCCGAGTCCCGATCGGTCCACGCGCCGTCGCCGAGCCATGATCGGCCCACGCGAGGCTCCTGAGCGCCGATCGGTCCACGAGCCGTCTCCTGAGCCTCCATCGATCCACGCGTCGTCTTCTAAGCCCAGATGCCTCCTCGCGCCGTCTCCGAGCCACGATCGGTCCAGGCGCCGTTTCCTGAGCCCCGATCGGTCCACGCGGCGTCTCCTGAGCCCCAATTGGTCCACACGCTGTGTCGTGAGCCCCGATAGGTACACGCGTCGTCTCCTACGCGCGATCGGTCCACGCATCGTATCCTGAGCCCCGATCGGTCCACGCGCCATCTCCGAGCCCCGAACGGTTCACGCACCGTCTCCTGGTCCCAATCGGTCCACGCGGCGCCTCCGGAGCCCCGATCGATCCACGCGAGTCTCCTGAGCCCCAGTCGGTCCGCGCGCCGTCTTCTGAGCCCCGATTGTTCGACGCGTCGTCTCCTGAGCCCCGATCGAACCACGCGTCGTCTCCTGAGCCCCGATCGCGCCACACGCCGTTTCCTGAGCCCCGATCGGTCCACGCGTCGTCTTCAAAGCCGCGATGCCTCCACGCGCCGTCTCCGAGCCACGATCGGTCCGTGCGCCGCTTCCACAACCCCGATCGGTCCACGCGTCACCTCCTGATCTCCGATCGGTCCACGCGCCGTCTCCTAAGCCCCGATCGTTCCACGCGCCGTCTCCGAGCCCCGATCGGTCCACGCGTTGTCTCCTTAGACCCGATCGCTCCACGCGCCGTCTCCGAGCGCCGAGCGGTCCACGCGCCGTCGCCGAACCCCAAATGGTCCACGCGCAACCGCCTGAGCCCCGATCGATCCACGCGAGTCTCCTGAGCCCCGGTCGGTCCGCGCGCCGTCATCTGAGCCCCCATCGGTCCACGCATCGTCTCCTAAGCCCCGATCGGTTAACGCGCCGTCTCCGAGCGCCGAGCGGTCCACGCGCCGTCGCCGAACCCCAATTGGTCCACGCGCAACCGCCTGAGTCCCAGTCGGTCCACGCGCTGTCTCCGAGCCCCGATCGGTCCACGCGCCGTCGCCGAGCCATGATCGGTCCACGCGCGGCCTCCTGAGCCCCAATCGGTCCACGGGCCGTCGCCGATCCACGATCGGTTCGTGCGCCGTTTCCAGAGCCCTATCGGTCCACGCATCGTCTCCTGATCTCCGATCGGTCCACGTGCCGTCTCCTAAACCCCGATCGGTCCACGCACTGTCTCCGAGCGCCGATCGGTTCACGCGCCGTCTCCTGAGCCCCGATCATTCCACGCGCCGTCTCCGAGCCCCGGTCGGTCCACGCGCCGTCTCCGAGCGCCGATTGGTGCACGCGCCGTCTCCTGAGCACCGATCGTTCCACACGCCGCCTCCTAAGCCCCGATCTGTCCAGGCGTCGTCTCCTAAGCCCCGACCGGTCCACGCGCCGTCTCCTGAGCCCCGATCTGTCGACGCGTCGTCTCCTAAGCCCCGGCCGGTGCACGCGCCGTCTCCTGTGCCCCGATCGATTCACGTGCCGTCTTCTAAGCCCCGATCGGTCCACCCGTCGTCTCTTAAGCCCCAATCGGCCCACGCGCCCTCTCCGAGCGCCGATCATTTCACGCGCCGTCTCCTGGGGCCCGCTCGGTCCGCGCGCCGTCACCTGAACCCCGATCGCTCGACGCGTCGTCTTCTGAGCCCCGATCGACCCACGCGTCGTCTCCGAGCCCCGATCGATCCACGCGCCGTCTCCTGAGCCCAAATCGGTCCACACTCTGTCTCGTGAGCCCCGATAGGTACACGCGACGTCTCCTACGCCCCGATCGGTCCACGCGTCGTCTCCTAAGCCCTGCTCGGTTAACGCGTCGTTTCCGAGCCCCGATCGGTCCACGCGTCGTCTCCTGAGACCCAATTAGTCTACGCGCCGTCTCCTAAGCCCTGATCCGTCCACGGGCCGTGTCCGAGGTCCGATCGGTTCACGCGCCGTCTCCAAACCTCGATCCGTACACGCGTCATCTCCGAGCCCTGATCGGTCCACGCGCCATCGCCGAGCGCCGATCGGTCCACACGCCATCGCCGAGCCCCGATCGGTCCACGTGCCGTCTCCTGAGCCCCGATCGGTCCAAACCCCTTCTCCTGAGCCCCGATCGGTGGACGCGTCGGCTCCTAAGCCCCGACCGGTGGACGCGCCGTCTCCTGTGCCCCGGTCGATTCACGCGCCGTCTCCTAAGCCCCGATCGGTTCACCCGTCGTCTCTTAAGTCCCAATCGGTCCACGCGCCCTCTCCGAGCGCCGATCAGTTCACGCGCCGTCTCCTGAGCCCCGATCGTTCCGCGCGCCGTCACCTGAGCCCCGATCGGTCCGCGCGCCGTCACCTGAGCCCCGATCGGTCCACGCGCCGTCTCCGAGCCCCGAACGGTTCACGCACCGTCTCCTGATCCCAATCGGTCCACGCGGCGCATCCGGAGCCCCGATCGATCCACGCGAGTCTCCTGAGCCCCAGTCGGTCCGCGCGCCGTCTCCTGAGCCCCGATTGGTCGACGCGTCGTCTCCTGAGCCCTGATCGATCCACGCGTCGTCTCCTGAGCCCCGATCACGCCACACGCCGTTTCCTGAGCCCCGATCGGTCCACGCGTCGTCTTCAAAGCCCCGATGCCTCCACGCGCCGTCTCCGAGCCACGATCGGTCCGTGCGCCGCTTCCACAGCCCCGATCGGTCCACGCGTCACCTCCTGAGACCCAATTAGTCTACGCGCCGTCTCCTAAGCCCTGATCCGTCCACGGGCCGTCCCCGAGCCCCGGTCAGTCCACGCGCCGTCTCCGAGCCCCGATCGCTCCACGCTCCGTCTCCTGAGCCCGGATCGTTCCACGCGTCGTCTCCTGATCCCCGATCCGTAAACGCGTCGTCTCCGACCCTCGATCGGTCCACACGCCGTGTCCGATCCCCGATCGGTCCGCGTGCCGCATTCTAAGCCGCGGTCCGTCTACGCGCCGTCTCCGAGCACCGATCGGTCCACGCGCCGTCTCAAAGCGCCGATCATTTCACGCGCTGTCTCCTGAGCCCCGATCAGTCAACGCATCGTCTCCTAAGCCCCGATACGTTCACACGCCGTCTCCGAGCCCCGATCGGTCCACGCGCCGTCGACGAGCCTCGATCGGTCCACGCGCGGCCTCCGTAGCCCCGGTCAGTCCACGCGCCGTCTCCGAGCCCCGATCGCTCCACGCTCCGTCTCCTGAGCCCGGATCGTTCCACGCGTCGTCTCCTCATCCCCGATCCGTAAACGCGTCGTCTCCGAGCCTCGATCGGTCCACACGCCGTGTCCGATCCCCGACCGGTCCGCGTGCCGCATTCTAAGCCGCGGTCCGTCCATGCTCCGCCTCCTGAGCCCCGATCGGTCAACGCATCGTCTCCTAAGCCCCGATCTGTACATGCGTCGTCTCCGATCCCCGATCGGTTCACGCGCCGGCTCCGAGCCCGATCGGTCCACGCATCGTCTCCTAAGCCCCGATCGGTTAACGTGCCGTCTCCGAGCCCCGATTGGTCCACGCGCCGTCTCCTGAGCCCCGGTCGGTTCACGCGCCGTCCCCGAGCCACGATCGGTCCGTGCGCCGCTTCCAGAGCCCTATCGGTCCACGCGTCCTCTTCTGATCTCCTATTAG
Source organism: Netelia fuscicornis (assembly GCA_946811545.1). Lineage (NCBI taxonomy): Eukaryota > Metazoa > Arthropoda > Insecta > Hymenoptera > Ichneumonidae > Netelia > Netelia fuscicornis. The sequence goes on along the minus strand of OX328014.1, from coordinate 28,061,979 downwards.
TCCACGCGCCATCTCCTAAGCCCCGATCGGTCCACGTGCCGTCTCCGCGCGCCGATCGATTCACGCGCCGTCTCCTGAGCCCCGATCGGTCCACGCGTCGTTCCCTAAGCTCCGATCCATCCACGCGCAGTCTCCTGAGCCCCGATCGGTCCACGCATCACCTTCTGAGCCCCGCTCGGTTAACGCGTCGTTTCGGAGCCCCGATCGGTCTACGCGCCGTCGCCGCGCCATGATCGGTCCACGCGCGGCCTCCTGAGCCCACATCGGTCCACGCGCCGTCGCCGAGCCGCGATCGGTTCTCGGGCGGCCTCCTGAGCCCCGGTCGGGCCACGCGCCGTCTCCCGAGTCCCGATCAGTCCACGCGTCGTCTCCTAAGCCCCAATCGGTCCACGCGCCGCCTCCGGAGCCCCGATCGATCCACGCGAATCTCCTGAGCTCCGGTCGGTCGACGCGCCGTCTCCTCAGCCCCGATCGGTCCACGCGTCGTCTCCTAAGCCCCGATTCGTCGACGCGTCGTCTCCTGAGCCCCGATCGGTCGACGCGCCGTCTCGTGAGCCCCGATCGGTCCACGCGCCGTCTCCGAGCCCCGATCGGTCCACGCGCCGTCTCCTGAACCTCGATCGGTCCACGCGTCGTTCCCGAAGCCCCGATCCATCCACGCGCATTCTCCCGAGCCCCAATCGGTCCACGCGCCGTCTCCTGAGCCCCGATCGGTCGACGCGCCGTCTCGTGAGCCCCGATCGGTCCACGCGCCGTCTCCTGAGCCCCGATCGTTCCACGCGTCGTTCCCTAAGCCCCGATCCATCCACGCGCAGTCTCCCGAGCCCCAATCGGTCCACGCGCCGTCTCCTGAGCCCCGACCGGTTCACCCGCCGTCTCCTGAGCCCCGATCGGTCCACGCGTCTTCTCCTGAGCTCCGATCGGTTCACGCGTCGTCTCCTAAGCCCCGATCGGTCCACGCGCCGTCTGCTGAGCCCCGATCGGTCCACGCGCCGTCGCCGAGCCTCGATAGGTCCACGCGCGGCCTCCTGAGCCCCGGTCGGTTCACGCGCCGTCTCCGAGCCCCGATCGATCCACGCGTCGTCTTCTAAGCCCAGATGCCTCCTCGCGCCGTCTCCGAGCCACGATCGGTCCAGGCGCCGCTTCCTGAGCCCCGATCGGTTAACGCGCCGACTCCGAGCCCCGATCGTTCCACGCGCCGTCTCCGAGCCCCGATGGGTCCACGCGCGGTGTCCTGAGCCCCGGTCGGTCCAGGCCCCGTCTCCGAGCGCCGATCGGTTCACGCGCCGTCTCCTGAGAACGATCCGTCCACGCGCCGTCTCCTGAGCCCCGATCGGTCGACGCGCCGTCTCGTGAGCCCCGATCGGTCCACGCGCCGTCTCCGAGCTCCGATCGGTCCACGCGCCGTCTCCTGAGCCCCGATCGGTCCACGCGTCGTTCCCGAAGCCCCGATCCATCCACGCGCAGTCTCCCGAGCCCCGATCGGTGCACGCACCGTCTCCTAAGCCCCGATCGGTCCACGCCCCGTCTCCGAGCACCGATTGGTTCACGCGCCGTCTCCTGAGACTCGATCCGTCCACGCGCTGTCTCCTGAGCCCCGATCGGTCGACGCGTCCTCTGCTAAACCCCAATCGGTCCACGCCCCGTCTCCGAGCGCCGATCGGTTCACGCGCCGTCTCCTGAGTCCCGATCCGTCCACTCACTGTCTCCTGAGCCCCGATGGGTCGACGCGTCCTCTGCTAAACCTCGATCGGTCCACGCGCCGTCGCCTGAACCCCGATACGTGCACGCGCAGTCGCCGAGCCCCGATCCGTCCACGCGCCGTCACCGAGCCTCGATAGGTCCACGCGCGGCCTCCTGAGCCCCGGTCGGTTCACGGGCCGTCTCCGAGCCCCGATCGATCCACGCGTCGTCTTCTAAGCCCAGATGCCTCCTCGCGCAGTCTCCGAGCCACGATCGGTCCAGGCGCCGCTTCCTGAGCCCCGATCGGTTAACGCGCCGACTCCGAGCCCCGATCGTTCCACGCGCCGTCTCCGAGCCCCGATGGGTCCACGCGCAGTCTCCCGAGCTCCAATCGGTCCACGCGCCGTCTCCTGAGCCCCGATCGGTTCACGCGCCGTCTCCTCAGCCCCGATCGGTCCACGCGTCTTCTCCTGAGCTCCGATCGGTTCACGCGTCGTCTCCTAAGCCCCGATCCGTCGACGCGTCGTCTCCTGAGCCCCGATCAATTGACGCGTCTTCTCCTGAGCCCCAACCGGTCCACGCGCAGCCTCCTGAGCCCCGATCGGTCCACACGCCGTCTCCTGAGTCCCGATCAGTCCACGCGCGGCCTCCTAAGCCCCGATCGTTCCACGCGCCGTCTCCGAGCCCCGATCGGTCCACGCGCCGTCTCCTGAACCTCGATCGGTCCACGCGTCGTTCCCGAAGCCCCGATCCATCCACGCGCATTCTCCCGAGCCCCAATCGGTCCACGCGCCGTCTCCTGAGCCCCAATCGGTCCACGCGCCGTCTTTTCAGCCCCGATCGGTCCACGCGTCGTCTCCTAAGCCCCGATCGGTCCACGCGCCGTCTCCGAGGCCCGATCGGTCCACGCGCCGTCTCCTAAGCCCCAATCTGTACACGCCCCGTCTCCGAGCGCCGACGGGTTCACGCGCCGTTTCCTGAGACCCGATCCGTCCACGCGCCGTCTCCTGAGCCCCGATCGGTCGACGCGTCCTCTGCTACACCTCGATCGATCCACGCGTCGTCTCCTGAGCCCCGATCGGTCGACGGGTCCTCTCCTAAGCCCCGATCGGTCCACGCGTCTTCTCCTGACCCCCGATCAGTCCACGCGTCGTCTCCTAAGCCCCGATACGTCCACACGCCGTCTCCGAGCCGCGATGGGTCCACGCGTCGCCTCTTGAGCCCCGATCGGTCCACGCGCCGTCTCCTGAGCCCCGATCCGTCGACGCGCCGTCTCGTGAGCCCCGATCGGTCCACGCGCCGTCTCCCGAGCCCCGATCGTTCCACGCATCGTTCCCTAAGCCCCGATCCATCCACGCGCAGTCTCCCGAGCCCCAATCGGTCCACGCGCCGTCTCCTGAGCCCCGATCGGTCCACGCATCGTCTCCTAAGCCCCGATCGGTTAACGCGCGGTCTCCGAGCGCCGAGCGGTCCACGCGCCGTCTCCGAGCCCCGATCGGTCCGCGCACCGTCTCCTGATCCCCATCGCTCCACGCGGCGTCTCCGGAGCCTCGATCGATCCACGCGAGTCCCCTGAGCCCCGGTCGGTCCGCGCACCGTCATCTGAGCCCCGATCAGTCCACGTGCCATCTCCTAAGCCCCGATCGCTCCACGGACCGGTTCCTGAGCCCCGATCGGTCCACGCGCCGCCTCCTGAGTCATGATCGGTCAACGCGTCGTGTCCTAAGCCCTGATCGGTCCACGTGCCGTCGCCGAGCCCCGATGGGTCCACGCGCCGCATCCTGAGCCCCGATCGGACGACGCGTCGTCTCCTGAGCCCGGATCGGTCCACCCGTCGTCCTCGAATCCCCGATCCGCACACGCGTCGTCTCCGAGCCTCGATCGGTCCACGCGTCGTCTCCTAAGCCCCGACCGGTCCACGCACCGTCTCCTGAGCCCCGATCGGTCCACGCGCCGTCTCCTAAGCCGCGATCCGTCCACGGGCCGTCTCCGAGCTGCTATCGGTAAACGCGCCGTCACCAAGCCCTGATCTGTACACGCGTCGTCTCCGAGCCCCGATCGGTCCACGCGCCGTCGCCGAGCCTCGATCGGTCCACGCGCAGCCTCCTGAGCCCCGATCGGTTCACGCGCCGGCTCCGAGCCCGATCGGTCCACGCATCGTCTCCTAAGCCCCGATCGGTTAACGTGCCGTCTCCGAGCCCCGATCGGTCCACGCGTCGTCTCCTGAGCCCCGGTCGGTCCACGCGTCGTCTCCGAGCCCCGATCCGTCCACGCGCCGTCGCCGAGCCATGATCGGCCCACGCGAGGCTCCTGAGCGCCGGTCGATCTGCGCGCCGTCTCCTGAGCCCCGATCGGTCGACGCGTCGTTTCCTGAGCCGCGATCGATCCACGCGTCGTCTCCTGAGCCCCGATCGCTCCACGCGCCGATTTCTGAGCCCCGATCAATTGACGCGTCTTCTCCTGAGCCCCGATCGCTCCTCGCGCCGTCTCCTGAGCCCCGCTCGGTCCATGCGTCGTCTTCTTAGCCCCGATGCCTCCACGCGCCGTCTCCGAGCCACGATCGGTCTAGGCGTTGCTTCCTGAGCCCCGATCGGTCATCGCGCCGTCTCCTAAGCCCCAATCGGCCCACGCGCCGCTTCCTAAGCCCCGATCGATCCACGCGTCGTCTCCGAACGCCGATCGGTTCACGCGCCGTCTCCTTTGCTCCGATCGTTCCACGCGCCGTCTCCGAGGCCCGATAGGTACACGCGTAGTCTCCTAAGCCCCGATCGGTCCACGCGTCGTATCCGAGTTCTGATCGGTCCACACGCCGTTTCCTAAGCCCCGATCGGTCCATGCGTCGTCTTCTTAGCCCCGATGCCTCCAGGCGTCGTCTCCGAGCCACGATCGGTCCAGGCGCCGCTTCCTGAGCCCCGATCGGTGCACGCGCCGTATCCTAAGCCCCAATCGGTTAACGCGCCGTCTCCGAGCCCCGATCGGTCCACGCGACGTCGCCGAACCCCAATTGGTCCACGCGAAACCGCCTGAGCCCCAGTCGGTCCACGCGCTGTCTCCGAGCCCCGATCGGCCCTCGCGCCGTCTCCTGAGCCCCGATCCGTCCACGCGCAGTCGCCGAGCCCCGGTCGGTTCAGGCGCCGTCTCCTGAGCCCGGATCGTTCCCCGCGTCGTCCCCGAATCCCCGATCCGTACACGCGTCGTCTCCGAGCGTCGATCGGTCCACGCGCCGTCGCCGAGCCCCGATCGGTCCAGGCGTATCCTCCTGAGCCCCGGTCGGTCCGCGCGCCGTCTCCTGAGCCCCGATCGGTCGACGCGTCATTTCCTGAGCCCCGATCGATCCACGCGTCGTCTCCTGAGCCCCGATCGCTCGACGCGTCGTTTCCGAGCCCCGATCGATCCACGCGTCGTCTCCTGAGCCCCAATTAGTCCACGCGAAGTCTCCTAAGCCCCGATCGGTCCACGGGCCGTGTCCGAGCTCCGGTCGGTCCACGCGCCGTCTCCAAGCCTCGATCCGTACACGCGTCGTCTCCGAGCCCCGATCGATCCACGCGCCATCGCCGAGCCCCGATCGGTCCACGCGCTGTCTTCGAGCCCCGATCAGTCCACGCGTCTTCTCCGAGCCCCGATCGGTCTACGCGCCGTCGCCGAGCCATGATCGGCCAACGCGCGGCCTTCTGAGCCCCGATCGGTCCACGCGCCGCCTCCGGAGCCCCGATCGATCCACGCGAATCTCCTGAGCTCCGGTCGGTCGACGCGCCGTCTCCTCAGCCCCGATCGGTCCACGCGTCGTCTCCTAAGCCCCGATTCGTCGACGCGTCGTCTCCTGAGCCCCGATCAATTGACGCGTCTTCTCCTGAGCCCCGATCGCTCCTCGCGCCGTGTCCTGAACCCCGCTCGGTCCATGCGTCGTCTTCTTAGCCCGGATGCCTCCACGCGCCGTCTCCGAGCCACGATCGGTCCAGGCGCCGCTTCCTGCGCCCCGATCGGTCCACGCGCCGTCTCCTAAGCCCCGATCGGTTAACGCGCCGTCTCCGAGCCCCGATCGGTCCACGCGACGTCGCCGAACCCCAATTGGTCCACGCGAAACCGCCTGAGCCCCAGTCGGTCCACACGCTGTCTCCGAGCCCCGATCGGTCCACGCGTGGTCTCCGAGTCCCGATCGGTCCACGCGCCGTCGCCGACCCACGATCGGTCCACGCGCGGCCTCCGAGCGCCGATCGGTTAACGCGCCGTCTCCGAGCCCCGATGAGTCCACGCGCTGTCTCCTGAGCCCCAATCGGTCTAGGCGTCGTCTTCTAAGCTCCGATCGGTCCACGCGCCGTCTCCGAGCCCCGATCGGTCCACGCACCATCTTCTACTCCACAATCGGTCCACGCGCCGCCTCCGGAGCCCCAATTGGTCCACGCGCAACCGCCTGAGCCCCAGTCGGTCCACGCGCTGTCTTCGAGCCCCGATCAGTCCACGCGTCGTCTCCGGGCCCCGATCGGTCTACGCGCCGTCGCCGAGCCATGATCGGTCCACGCGCGGCCTCCTGAGCCCCGGTCGGTCCACGCGCCGTCGCCGAGCCGCGATCGGTTCTCGGGCGGCCTCCTGAGCCCCGGTCGGTTCACGCGCCGTATCAGAGCCCCAATCGGGCCACGCGCCGTCTCCTGAGTCCCGAACAGTCCACGCGTTGTCTCCTAAGCCCCAATCGGTCCACGCGCCGCGTCCGGAGCCCCGATCGATCCACGCGAATCCCCTGAGCTCCGGTCGGTCGACGCGCCGTCTCCTCAGCCCCGATCGGTCCACGCGCCGCGTCCGGAGCCCCGATCGATCCACGCGAATCCCCTGAGCTCCGGTCGGTCGACGCGCCGTCTCCTCAGCCCCGATCGGTCCACGCGTAGTCTCCTAAGCCCCGATTCGTCGACGCGTCGTCTCCTGAGCCCCGAACAATTGACGCGTCTTCTCGTGAGCCCCGATCGCTACTCGTGCCGCCTCCTGAGCCCCGATCTGTCGAGACGTCGTCTCCGGAGCCCCGATCAATTGACGTGTCTTCTCCCGAGCCCCGATCGCTCCTCGCGCCGTCTCCTGAACCCCGCTCGGTCCATGCGTCGTCTTCTTAGCTCGGATGCCTCCACGCGCCGTCTCCGAGCCACGATCGGTCCAGGCGCCGCTTCCTGTGCCCCGATCGGTCCACGCGCCGTCTCCGAGCCCCGATCGATCCACGCGCCGCCTCCTGAGCCCCGATCGGTCCACGCGCTGTCTCCTGAGCCCCGATAGGTACACGCGCAGTCTCCTAAGCCCCGATCGGTCCACGCGTCGTCTCCGACCTCTGATCGGTCCACACGCCGTTTCCTGAGCCCCGATCGGTCCATGCGTCGTCTTCTTAGCCCCGATGCCTCCACGCGTCGTCTCCGAGCCACGATCGGTCCAGGCGCCGCTTCCTGAGCCCCGATCGGTCCACGCGCCGTATCCTAAGCCCCGATCGGTCCACGCGCCGTCTCTGAGCGCTGATAACTACACGCGCCGTCTCCTGAGCCCCGATCGTTCCACGCGCCGTCTCCGAGCCCCGCTCGATCCACGCGCCGCCTCCTGAGCCCCGATCGGTCCACGCGCTGTCTCCTGAGCCCCGATAGGTAGACGCGTCGTCTCCTAAGCCCCGACCGGTTCCCGCGACGTCTGCTGTGCCCCGATCGATTCATGTGCCGTCTCCTAAGCCCCGATCGGTCCACCCGTCGTCTCTTAAGCCCCAATCGGTCCACGCGCCATCTCCGGGCGCCGATCATTTCACGCGCCGTCTCCTGAGCCCCGGTCGGTCCGCGCGCCCTCACCTGAGCCCCGATCGGTCAATGCGTCGTCTCCTAAGCCCCGGTCGGTCCACGCGCCGTCTCCGAGCGCCGATCGGTTCACGCGCCGTCTCCTGAGCCCCGATCGTTCCACGCGCCGTCTCCGAGCTCCGATCGGCCCACGCGCCGTCTCCTAAGCCCCGATCGGTCCAAACGCCTTCTCCTAAGCCCCGACCGGTCCACGCGCCGTCTCCGAGCGCCGATCGGTTCACGCGCCGTCACCTGAGCCCCGATCGTTCCACGCGCCGTCTCCGAGCCCCGATCGGCCCACGCGCCGTCTCCTCAGCCCGGATCGTTCCACGCGTCGTTCCCGAATCCCCGATCCGTGCATGCGTCGTCTCCGACCCTCGATGGGTCCACGCGCCGTCGCCGAGCCCCGATCGGTCCAGGCGTATCCTCCTGAGCCCGGTCGGTCCACGCGCCGTCTCCGAGCCCCGATCGGTCCACGCATCGTCTCCTAAGCCCCGATCGGTTAACGCGCCGACTCGGAGCCCCGATCGTTCCACGCGCTGTCTCCTAAGCCCCGATCGGTTAACGCGCCGTCTCCGAACCCGATCGGCCCACGCGCCGTCTTCGAGCCCCGATCGGTCCACTCATCGTCTCCTAAGCCCCAATCGGTTAACGCGCTGTCTCTTGAGCCCCGATCGTTCCACGCGCCGTCTCCGAGTCCCGATCGGTCCCTGCGCCGTCTCCTGAGCCCCAATAGGTCCACTCGCTGTTTCCTGAGCCCCGATAGGTACACGCGTCGTTTCCTACGCCCCGATCAGTCCACGCGTCGTCTCCTAGGCCCCGATCGGTCCACGCGCCGTCTCCGAGCACCGATTGGTCCACGCGCCGTCGCCCGAACCCCAATTGGTCCACGCGCCGTCGCCCGAACCCCAATTGGTCCACGAGCAACCTCCTGAGCTCCAGTCGGTCCACGCGCAGTCGCCGAGCCCCGATCGATCCCCGCATCGTCTCCTAAGCCCCGATCGGTTGACGCGTCATTTACGAGACCCGATCGGTCTACGCGCCGTCTCCTGAGCCCCGATCGGTCCACACGGCGTCTCGTAAGCCCCGATACGTCCACGGGCCGTCTGTAAACCGCGATCGGTCAACGCTCCGTCACCAAGCCCCGATCCGTACAAGCGTCGTGTCCGAGCCCCGATCGGTTAACGCGCCGTCTCCGAGCCCCGATCGGCCCTCGCGCCGTCTCCTGAGCCCCGATCCGTCCACGCGCAGTCGCCGAGCCCCGGTCGGTTCAGGCGCCGTCTCCTGAGCCCGGATCGTTCCACGCGTCGTCCCCGAATCCCCGATCCGTACACGCGTCGTCTCCGAGCGTCGATCGGTCCACGCGCCGTCGCCGAGCCCCGATCGGTCCAGGCGTATCCTCCTGAGCCCCGGTCGGTCCGCGCGCCGTCTCCTGAGCCCCGATCGGTCGACGCGTCATTTCCTGAGCCCCGATCGAACCACGCGTCGTCTCCTGAGCCCCGATCGCTCGACGCGCCGATTTCTGAGCCCCGCTCGGTCCCTGCGTCGTCTTCTTAGCCCCGATGCCTCCACGCGCCGTCTCCGAGCCACGATGGGTCTATGCGTCGCTTCCTGAGCCCCGATCGGTCCTCGTGCCGTCTCCTAAGGCCCAATCGGTCCACGCGCCGTCTCCTAAGCCCCGATCGATCCACGTGCCGTCTCCGAGCGTCGATCGGTTCACGCGCCGTCTCCTTTGCTCCGATCGTTCCACGCGCCGTCTACGAGGCCCGATCGGTCCACGCATCGTCTCCTAAGCCCCGATCGGTTAACGCGCGGTCTCCGAGCCCCGATTGGTCCACACGCCGTCTCCGAGCCCCGATCGGTCCGCATGCCGCATTCTAAGCCACGGTCCATCCACGCGCCGTCTTCGAGCACCGATCGGTTCACGCGTCGCCCCCTAATACCCGATCGGTCCACGCGTCTTCTCCTAAGCCCCGATCCGTCGACGCGTCGCCTCCTGAGCCCCGATTGATCCACGGGCCGCCTCCTGAGCCCCGATCGCTCCACGTGCCGTTTCCTGATCCCCGATCCGTCCACACGCCGTCTCCGAGCCCCGATCGGTCCGCGTGCCGCATTCTAAGCCACGGTCCATCCACGCGCCGTCTCCTGAGCCCCGGTCGGTCCACGCGCCGTCGCCGAACCCCAATTGGTCCACGCGCAACCTCCTAAGCCCCAGTCGGTACACGCGCTGTCTCCGAGCCCCGATCGCTCGACGCGCCGTCACCTGAGCCCCGATCGTTCCACGCGCCGTCTCCGAGCCCCGATCGGTCTACGCGCCGTCTCGGAGCGCCGATTGGTTCACGCGCCGTCTCCTGAACCCCGATACGTCCACACACAGGCGCCGAGCCCCGATCGATCCACGGGTCGTCTTCTAAGCCCAGATGCCTCCACGCGCCGTCTCCTGAGCCCCGATCGGTCCCCGCGTCGGCTCCTACGCCCCGATCGGTCCACGTGCCGTCTCCTGAGCCCCGATCGGTCCAGGCTTCGTCTCCGAGCCCCGATCGGTCGACGCGTCATCTCCTAAGCCCCGACCGGTTCACGCGCCGTCTCCTGGGCACCGACCGGTTCACGCGCCGTCTCCTGGGCACCGATCGATTCACGTGCCGTCTCCTAAGCCCCGATCGGTCCACACGTCCTCTCCTAAGCCCCAATCGGTCCACGCGTCGTCTCCTAATCCCCGATCCGTCCACGTGCCGCCTCCGGAGCCCCGATCGATCTACGCGAGTCTCCTAAGCCCCGACCCATCCACGCGCCGACTCCTGAGCCACGATCGGTCCAGGCGCCGCCTTCTGAGTCCCGATCGGTTAACGCGCCGTCTCCTGTGCCCGGATCGGTCCACGCGTCGTCTCCGAGCCCCGATGGGTCCACGCACCGCCTCCTGAGCCCCGATCGGTCCGCGCATCGTCCCCTAAGCCCCGATCGGTCCACGCGCCGTCTCCGAGCGCCGATCGGTTCACGCGCCTTCTGCTGAGCCCCGATCCGTCCACGCGTCGTCTCCTAAGCCCCGGTACGTCCACGCGCCGTCTCCGAGCCACGATCGGTTCAGGCGCCGCTTCCTGAGCCTCGATCGGTCCACGCGCCGTCTCCTAAGCCCCCATCGGTCCACGCGTCGTCTCCTACGCCCCGATCGGTCCACGCGTCGTCTCCTAAGCCCCGATCGGTCCACGCCTCGTCCCCGAATCCCCGATCCGTACACGCGTCGTCTCCGAACCCCGGTCTGTCCACGCGCCGTCTCCTGAGCCCCAATCGGTCCACACGCTGTCTCGTGAGCCCCGATAGGTACACGCGTCGTGTCCTAATCCCCGATCGGTCCACGCGTCGTCTCCTAAGCCCCGATCGGTCCACGGGCCGTCTCCGAGCCCCGATCGGTCCGCGCACCGTCTCCTGATCCCCATCGCTCCACGCGGCGTCTCCGGACCCCCGATCGATCCACGCGAGTCTCCTGAGCCCCAGTCCGTCCACGCGCCGTCTCCGAGCCCCCATCGGTCCACGCGTTGTCTCCTAAGTCCCGATCGGTTCACGCGCCGTATCCGAGCCCCAATCGGTCCACGCGCCGTCTCATAAGCTCCAATCGGTCCACGCGCCGTCTCCTGAGCCCCGATACGTCGACGCGCAGTCGCCGAGCCCCGATCGGTCCACGCGCTGTCTCCTGAGCCCCGATAGGTACACGCGTCGTCTCCTACACCCCGATCGGTCCACGCGCGGCCTCCTGAGCCCCAATCGGTCCACGCGTCGTCTCTTAAGCCCCGATCGGTCCGTGCGCCGTCTCCGAGCCCCGATCGGTCCACGCACCATCGCATGCTCCCCAATCGGTCCATGCGCCGCCTCCGGAGCCCTGATCGATCCACGCGAATCTCCTGAGCTCCGGTCGGTCCTCCTACCGTCTCCGAGCCCCGATCGGTCCACGCGTCGTCTCCTAAGCCCCGATCCGTCGCCGCGTCGTCTCCTGAGCCCCGATCATTTGACGCGTCTTCTCCTGAGCCTCGATCGCTCCTCGCGCCGTCTCCTGAGCCCCGCTCGGTCCATGCGTCGTGTTCTTAGCCCCGATGCCTCCACGCGCCGTCTCCGAGCCACGATAGGTCCAGGCGCCGCTTCCTGAGCCCCGATCGATCCACGCGCCGTCTCGTAAGCCACAATCGGTCCACGCGCCGTCTCAGAGCGCCGATCATTTCACGCGCCGTCTCCTGAGCCCCGATCGTTCCACGCGCCATCTCCGAGCCCCGATCGGTCCACGCGGCGTCTCCTGAGCCCCGATCGGTCCACGCGCCGTCTCCTGAGCCCCGATCGGCCGACGCGTCGTCTCCTAAGCGCCGATCCGTCGACGCATCGTCTCCTGAGCCCCGATCGATCCACGCGTCTTCTCCTGAGCCCCGACCGCTCCACCCGTCGTCTCCGAGCTCCGATCGGTCCAGGTGCCGTTTCCGAGCCCCGATTGGTCCATGCGTCGTCTTCGAAGCCCCGATGCCTCCACGCGCCGTCTCCGAGCCACGATCGGTGCAGGCGCCGCTTCCTGAGCCCCGATCGGTCCACGCGCGGCCTCCTGAGCCCCGATCGGTCCACGCGCCGTCGCCGAGCCGCGATCGGTTCTCGCGCGGCCTCCTGAGCCCCGGTCGGTTCACGCGCCGTATCCGAGCCCCAATCGGGCCACGCGCCGTCTCCTGAGTCCCGATCAGTCCACGCGTCGTCTCCTAAGCCCCAATCGGTCCACGCCCGCCTCCGGAGCCCCGATCGATCCACGCGAATCTCCTGAGCTCCGGTCGGTCGACGCGCCGTCTCCTCAGCCCCGATCGGTCCACGCGTCGTCTCCTAAGCCCCGATTAGTCGACGCGTCGTCTCCTGAGCCCCGATCAATTGACGCGTCTTCTCCTGATCCCCGATCGCTTCTCGTGCCGCCTCCTGAGCCCCGATCGGTCCAGGCGTCGTCTCCGGAGCCCCCATCAATTGACATGTCTTCTCCTGAGCCCCGATCGTTCCTCGCGCCGTCTCCTGAACCGCGCTCGGACCATGCGTCGTCTTCTTAGCCCGGATGCCTCCACGCGCCGTCTCCAAGCCACGATCGGTCCAGGCGCCGCTTCCTGCGCCCCGATCGGTCCACGCGCTGTCTCCTGAGCCCCGATAGGTACACGCGTAGTCTCCTAAGCCCCGATCGGTCCACGCGTCGTCTCCGAGCTCTGATCGGTCCACACGCCGTTTCCTGAGCCCCGATCGGTCCATGCGTCGTCTTCTTAGCCCCGATGCCTCCACGCGTCGTCTCCGAGCCACGATCGGTCCAGGCGCCGCTTCCTGAGCCCCGATCGGTCCACGCGCCGTATCCTCAGCCCCGATCGGTCCACGCGCCGTCTCCTGAGCCCGATCTGTCCACGCGCCGTCTCCGAGCCCCGATCGGTTCACGGATCGTCTCCTAAGCCCCGATCGGTTAACGCGCCGTCTCCGAGCCCCGATCGGTCCACGCGCCATCGCCGAACCCCAATTGGTCCACGCGCAACCGCCTGCGCCCCAGTCGGTCCACGCGCGGTCTCCGAGCCCCGATCGGTCCACGCGTCGTCTCCGAGCCCCGGTCGGTCCACGCGCCGTCTCCGAGCCCCAATTGGTCCACGCGCAACCGCCTGAGCCCCAGTCGGTCCACGCGTTGTCTCCGAGCCCCGATCGATCCACGCGTCGTCTTCCAAGCCCAGATGCCTCCTCGCGCCGTCTCCGAGCCACGATCGGTCCAGGCGCTGCTTCCTGAGCCCCAATCGGTCCACGCGTTGTCTCCTAAGCCCCGAACGGTCCACGCGCCGTCTCCTAGCCCCGATCGGTTCACGCATCGTCTCCTAAGCCCCGATCGGTTAACGCGCGGCCTCCTGAGCCCTGATCGGTCCACGCGCCGTCACCGAGCCCCGATCCCTCCGCACGCCGCTTCTAGAGCCCCGATCGGTGCACGCGTCGTCTCCTGATCTCCGATCGATCTACGCGCCGTCTCCTAAGCCCCGATCGGTCCACGCGCCTTCTCCTAAGCCCCGATCGGTCCAGGCACCGCTTCCTGAGCCCCGATCGGTCCACGCGCCGTCTCCCAGCACCGATCATTTCACGCGCCGTCTCCTGAGCCCCGATCGTTCCACGCACCGTCTCCGAGCCCCGATCGATCCACGCGCCGTCTCCTGAGCCCCGATCGGTCCACGCGCCGTATCCTAAGCCCCGATCGGTCCACGCGCCGTATCCTAAGCCCCGATCGGTCCACGGGCCGTCTCTGAGCGCCGATAAGTTCAAGCGCCGTCTCCTGAGCCCCGATCGTTCCACGCGGCCCCTCCGAGCCCCGATCGATCCACGCGCCGTCTCCTGAGCCCCGGTCGGTCCGCGCGTCGTCTTCAAAGCCCCGATGCCTCCACGCGCCATCTCCAAGCCCCGATCGCCCCTCGCGCCGTCTCCTGAGCCCCGCTCGATCCATGCGTCGTCTTCTTAGCCTCGATGCCTCCACGCGCCGTCTTCGAGCCACGATCGGTCCAGGCGCCGCTTCCTGAGCCCCGATCGGTCCACGCGCCGTCTCGTAAGCCCCAATCGGTCTACGCGTCGTCTCAGAGCGCCGATCATTTCACGCGCCGTCTCGTAAGCCCCGATCATTCCACGCCCCGTCTTCGAGCCCCGATCGGTCCACGCGTCGTCTCCGAGCCTCGATCGGTCCACGCGCCGTCGCGGAGCCCCGATCAGTCCAGGCGTGGCCTCCTGAGCCTCGATCGGTCCACGCGCGGCCTCCTGAGCCCCGATCGGTCCACGCGCCGTCGCCGAGCCGCGATCGGTCCACGCGCGGCCTCCTGAGGCCAGATTGGTTCACGCGCCGTATCCGAGCCCCAATCGGTCCACGCGCCGTCTCCTGAGCCCCGATCGGTCCACGCGCGGCCTCCTGAGCCCCGATCGGTCCACGCGCCGTCGCCGAACCGCGATCGGTCCACGCGCCGTCTCCTGAGTCCCGATCGGTCAACGCGTCGTGTCCTAAGCCTTGATCGGTCCACGTGCCGTCTCCGAGCCCTGATGGATCCACGCGCCGCATCCTGAGCCCCGATCGGACGACGCGTCGTCTCCTGAGCCCGGATCGGTCCACCCGTCGTCCTCGAATCCCCGATCCGCACACGCGTCGTCTCCGAGCCTCGATCGGTCCACGCGCCGTCTCCTAAGCCGCGATCCGTCCACGGGCCGTCTTCGAGCTGCTATCGGTAAACGCGCCGTCACCAAGCCCTGATCTGTACACGCGTCGTCTCCGAGCCCCGATCGGTCCACGCGCCGTCGCTGAGCCTCGATCGGTCCACTCGCCGTCTCCGAGCCACGATCGGTCCGTGCGCCGCTTCCACAGCCTTATCGGTCCACGCGTCCTCTCCTGATCTCCTATTAGTCCACGCGCCGTCTCCTAAGCCCCGATCGTTCCACGTGCCATCTCCGCACGCCGATCGATTCACGCGCCGTCTCCTAAGCCCCGATCGGTCCACGCGTCGTTCCCGAAGCTCCGTTCCATCCACGCGCAGTCTCCTGAGCCCCGATCGGTCCACGCATCGCCTCCTGACCCCGGACGGTCCAGGCGCCGTCTCCAAACCCCGAGCGGTCGACGCGCCGTCTCCGAGCCCCGATCGGTCCACGCGCCGTCGCCGAACCCCAATTGGTCCACGCGCAACCGCCTGAGCCCCAATCGGTTCACGCGAGTCTCCTAAGCCCCGACCGGTCCACGCGCCGTCTCCTGAGCCCCGATCGGTCCACGCGTCGTCTCCTAAGCCCCGATCGCTCCTCGCGCCGTCTCCTGAACCCCGCTCGGTCGATGCGTCGTCTTCTTAACCCCGATGCCTCCACGCGCCGTCTCCGAGCCACGATCGGTCCACGCGCCGTCTCCTGAGCCCCGATCATTCCACGCGCCTTCTCCTAAGCCACGATCGGTCCACGCGCCGTCTCCCAGCCCCAGTCGGTCCACGCGCTGTCTCCGAGCACCGATTGGTCTACGCGTCGTCTCCGAGCCCCGATCGGTCCACGCGCTGTCTCCGAGCACCGAACGGTTCACGCACCGTCTCCTGATCCCAATCGGTCCACGCGGCGCCTCCGGAGCCCCGATCGATCCACGCGAGTCTCCTGAGCCCCAGTCGGTCCGCACGCCGTCTCCTGAGCCCTGATTGGTCCACGCGCCGTCTCCTGAGTCCCGATCGGTCCACGCGTCGTCTCCTAAGCCCCGATCGCTCCTCGCGCCGTCTCCTGAACCCCGCTCGGTCGATGCGTCGTCTTCTTAACCCCGATGCCTCCACGCGCCGTCTCCGAGCCACGATCGGTCCACGCGCCGTCTCCTGAGCCCCGATCATTCCACGCGCCTTCTCCTAAGCCACGATCGGTCCACGCGCCGTCTCCTGAGCCCCGATCGTTCCACACGCCGTCTCCGAGCCCCGATCGTTCCACGCGGCGTCTCCTGAGCCCCAATCGGTCCACACGCTGTGTCGTGAGCCCCAATAGGTACACGCGTCGTCTCCTACGCCCGATCGGTCCACGCGTCGTCTCCTGAGCCCCGATCGTTCCACGCGCCGTCTCCGAGCCGCGATCGGTCCACGCGCCGTCTCCTGAGCCCCGATCGGTCCACGCGCCGTCTCCGAGCCCCGAACGGTTCACGCACCATCTCCTGATCCAAATCGGTCCACGCGGCGCCCCCGCAGCCCCGATCGATCCACGCGAGTCTTCTGAGCCCCAGTCGGTCCGCGCGCCGTCTCCTGAGCCCTGATTGGTCGACGCGTCGTCTCCTGAGCCCTGATCGATCCACGCGTCGTTTCCTGAGCTCCGATCGCGCCACACTCCGTTTCCTGAGCCCCGATCGGTCCACGCGTCGTCTTCAACGCCCCGATGCCTCCACGCGCCGTCTCCGAGCCACGATCGGTCCGTGCGCCGCTTCCACAACCCCGATCGGTCCACGCGTCATCTCCTGATCTCCGATCGGTCCACGCACCGTCTCCTAAGCCCCGATCGGTCCATGCGCCGTCTCCGAGCGCCGATCGGTTGACGCGCCGTCTCCTGAGCCCCGATCGTTCCACGCGCCGTCTCCTGAGCCCCAATCGGTCCACACGCTGTGTCGTGAGCCCCGATAGGTACACGCGTCGTCTCCTACGCCCGATCGGTCCACGCGTCGTCTCCTGATCCCAATCGGTCCACGCGGCGCTTCCGGAGCCCCGATCGATCCACGCGAGTCTCCTGAGCCCCAGTCGGTCCGCGCGCCGTCTCCGAGCGCCGATCGGTTGACGCGCCTTCTCCGGGCCGCGGTCGTTCCACGCGCCGTCTCCGAGCACCGATCGGTCCACGCGCCGTCTCAGAGCGCCGATCATTTCACGCCCCGTCTCCTGAGCTCCGATCGTTCCACGCGCCGTCTCCGAGCCCCGATCGGTCCACACACCGTATCCGAGCCCTGATCGGTCCGCGTGACGCATTCTAAGCCACGGTCCGTCCACGCGCCGTCTCTGAGCACCGATCGGTCCACGCGCCGTCTCCTGAGCCCCGCTCGGTCCATGCGTCGTCTTCTTAGCCCCGATGCCTCCACGCGTCGTCTCCTAAGCCCCGATCGGTCCACGCGCCGTCTCCGGGCCCCGATCGATCCACGCTAGGCTCCTGAGCCCCGGCCGGTCCGCGCGCCGTCTCCTGAGCTCCGAACGGTCGACGCGTCGTCTCCTGAGCCCCGATCGATCCACGCACCGTCTCCTAAGCCCCGATCGGTGCACGCGCCGTCTCCGAGCGCCGATCGGTTCACGCGCCGTCTCCTGAGCCCCGATCATTCCACGCGATGTCTCCGATCCCCGATCGGTCCACGAGCCGTTTTCTGAGCACCGTTCGGTCCACGCGTCGTCTTCAAATCCCCGATGCCTCCACGCGCCGTCTCCGAGCCACGATCGGTCCGTGCGCCGCTTCCAAAGCCCTATCAGTCCAGGCGTCCTCTCCTGATCTCCGATCGGTCCACGCGCCGTCTCCTGAGCCCCGATCATTCCACGCGATGTCTCCGAGCCCCGATCGGTCCACGCGCCGTCTCCTAAGCCCCGATCGGTCCACGCGCCGTCTCCGAGCGCCGATCGGTCCACGCGCGGTCTCCAAGCCTCGATCCGTACACGCGCCGTCTCCGAGCCCCGATCGGTCCACGCGTCGTCTCCGAGCACCGTTCGGTCCACGCGCCGTTTCCTGAACCCCGATCGGTCCATCCGTCGTCTTTTAAGCCCCGATACCTCCACGCACCATCTCCGAGCCACGATCGGTCCAGGCGCCGCTTCCTGAGCCCCGATCGGTCCACGCGTCGGCTCCTAAGCCTCGATAGGTCCCCGCGCGGCCTCCTGAGCCCCGATCGTTCCACGCGCCGTCTCCGAGCCCCGATCGGTCCACGCGTCGTATCCAAACCCCGATCGGTCCACGCGCAGTCGCCGAGGCCCGATACGTCCACGCGCAGTCGCCGAGGCCCGATCGGTCCACGCGCCGTCTCCTGAGCCCCGATCGGTCCACGCGTCGTCTCCTAAGCCCTGATCGGTCCACGTGCCGTCTCCGAGCCCCGATCGGTCCACGCGCCGTCGCCGAGCCGCGATCGGTCCACGAGCGCCCTCCTGAGCCCCGATTGGTTCACGCGCCGTATCCGAGCCCCAATCGGTCCAAGCGCTGTCTCCGAGCCCTTATCGGTGCACGCGTCGTCTCCGAGCCCCGATCGGTCTACGCGCCGTCGCCGAGCCATGATCGGTCCACGCGCGGCCTCCTGAGCCCCGATCGGTCCACGCGCCGTCGCCGAGCCGCGATCGGTTCTCGCGCGGCCTCCTGAGCCCCGGTCGGTCCACGCGCCGCCTACGGAGCCCCGATCGATCCACGCGAATCTCCTGAGCTCCGGTCGGTCCACGCGCGGCCTCCTGAGCCCCAATCGGTCCACGCGTCGTATCCTAAGCCCCTATTGGTCCACGTGCCTTCTCCAAGCCCCGATCGGTCCACGCGCCGTCTCCTAAGCCCCAATCTGTCCACGACCCGTCTCCGGGCCCCGATCGGTGCACTCGCCGTCTCCTAAGCCCCGATCGGTCCACACGCCGTCTCCGAGCGCCGATTGGTTCACGCGCCGTCTCCTGAGCCCTGGTCCGTCCACGCGCCGTCTCCGAGCGCCGATCGGTTCACGCGCCGTCTCCTGAGCCCCGATCATTCCACGCGATGTCTCCGAGCCCCGATCGGTCCACGCGCCGTCTCCTAAGCCCCGATCGGTCCACGCGCCGTCTCCGAGCGCCGATCGGTTCACGCGCCGTCTCCTGAGCCCCGATCGCTCCACGCGCCGTCTCCGAGCCCCGATCGGTCCACGCGCCGTCTCCTGAGCCCGGATCGGTCCACGCGCCGTTGCCGAACCCCAATTGGTCCACGCTCAACCGCCTGAGCCCCGGTTGGTCCACGCGCTGTCTCCGAGCCCCGATCGGTCCACGCGTCGTATCCAAACCCCGATCGGTCCACGCGCCGTCGCCGAGCCATGATCGGTCCACGCGCCGTCTCCTAAGCCCCGATCGGTCCACGCGCCGTCTCCGAGCGCCGATCGGTTCACGCGCCGTCTCCTGAGCCCCGATCGGTCCACGCGCCGTCTCCGGGCCCCGATCGGTCCGCGCACCATCTCCTGCTCTCCAATCGGTCCACGCGCCGCCTCCTGAGCCCCGAACGGTCGACGCGTCGTCTCCTGAGCCCCAATCGGCCCACACGCAGTCTCGTGAGCCCCGATAGGTACACGCGCCGTCTCCTGAGCTCCGATCGGTCCAGGCGCCGTCTCCTGAGCCCCAATCGGTCCACACGCTGTCTCGTGAGCCCCGATAGGTACACGCGTCGCGTCCTACGCCCCAATCGGTCCACGCGCCGTCTCCTAAGCCCCGATCGGTCCACGCGCCGTCTCCGGGCCCCGATCGATCCACGCTAGGCTCCTTAGCCCCGGTCGATCCACGCGCCGTCTCCGAGCCGCGATCGGTCCACGCATCGTCTCCTAAGCCCCGATCGGTTAACGCGCCGTCTCCCCGCCCCGATCGGTCCACGCGCCATCTCCTGAGCCCCGATACGTCCACGCGCAGTCGCCGAGCCCCAATCAGTCCACGCGCGGCCTCCTAAGCCCCGGTCGGGTCACGCGCCGTCTCCCCGCCCCGATCGGTCCACGCGCCGTCTCCTGAGCCCTGATCCGTCCACGCGCGGCGTCGAGCCGCGATCGGTCCACGCGCGGCCTCCTGAGCCCCAATCGGTCCACGCGTCGTATCCTAAGCCCCGATCCGTCGCCGCGTCGTCTCCTGAGCCCCGATCAATTGACGCGTCTTCTCCTGAGCCCCGATCGCTCCTCGCGCCGTCTCCTGAGCCCCGCTCGGTCCATGCGTCGTGTTCTTAGCCCCGATGCCTCCACGCGCCGTCTCCGAGCCAAGATAGGTCGAGGCGCCGCTTCCTGAGCCCCGATCGATCCACGCGCCGTCTCGTAAGCCACAATCGGTCCACGCGCCGTCTCAGAGCCCCGATCATTTCACGCGCCGTCTCCTGAGCCTCGATCGTTCCACGCGCCGTCTCCGAGCACCGATCGGTCCACGCGCCGTCTCCTGAGGCCCGATCGGTCCACGCGTCGTCTCCTAAGCCCCGATCGGTTAACGCGCCGTCTCCGAGCCCCAATCGGTCCACGCGCCGTCTCCTGAACCCCGATACGTCCACGCGCAGTCGCCGAGGCCCGATCGGTCCACGCGCCGTCTCCTGAGCCCCGATCGGTCCACGCGTCGTCTCCTAAGCCCTGATCGGTCCACGTGCCGTCTCCGAGCCCCGATGGGTCTACGCGCCGACTCCTGAGCCCCGATCGATCCACGCATCGGCTCCTGAGCCCCGGTCGGTCCACGCGTCGTCTTCGAGCACCGGTCGATCCACGCGCCGTTTCCTGGGCCCCAATCAGTCCACGCGCGGCCTCCTGAGCCCCGGTTGGTTCACGCGCCGTCTCCCCGCCCCGATCGGTCCACGCGCCGTCTCCTGAGCCCTGATCCGTCCACGCGCGGCGTCGAGCCGCGATTGGTCCACGCGCGGCCTCCTGAGCCCCAATCGGTCCACGCGTCGTATCCTAAGCCCAGATCCGTCGCCGCGTCGTCTCCTAAGCCCCGATCAATTGACGCGTCTTCTCCTGAGCCCCGATCGCTCCTCGCGCCGTCTTCTGAGCCCCGCTCGGTCCATGCGTCGTGTTCTTAGCCCCGATGCCTCCAGGCGCCGTCTCCGAGCCACGATAGGTCGAGGCGCCGCTTCCTGAGCCCCGATCGATCCACGCGCCGTCTCGTAAGCCACAATCGGTCCACGCGCCGTCTCAGAGCGCCGATCATTTCACGCGCCGTTTCCTGAGCCCCGATCGTTCCACGCGCCGTCTCCGAGCCCCGATCGGTCCACGCGTCGTCTCCTAAGCCCCGATTCGTCGACGCGCCGTCTCCTGAGCCCCGATCAATTGACGCGTCTTCTCCTGAGCCCTGATCGCTTCTCGTGCCGCCTCCTGAGCCCCACTCCGTCGAGGCGTCGTCTCCGGAGCCCCGATCAATTGACGTGTCTTCTCCTGAGCCCCGATCGCTCCTCGCGCCATCTCCTGAACCCCGCTCGGTCCACGCGTCGTCTTCTTAGCCCTGATGCCTCCACGCGCCGTCTCCGAGCCACGATGGGTCCAGGCGCCGCTTCCTGCACCCCGATCGGTCCACACGCCGTCTCCGAGCCCCGATCGGTCCGCGTGCCGCATTCTAAGCCACGGTCCATCCACGCGCCGTCTCCGAGCCCCGCTCGATTCACGCGTCGTCTCCTAAGCCCCGATCGGTCCACGCGCCGTCTCCTAAGTCCCTATTGGTCCACGTGCCGTCTCCCAGCCCCGATCGCTCCTCGCGCCATCTCCTGAACCCCGCTCGGTCCATGCGTCGTCTTCTTAGCCCTGATGCCTCCACGCGCCGTCTCCGAGCCACGATGGGTCCAGGCGCCGCTTCCTGCACCCCGATCGGTCCACACGCCGTCTCCGAGCCCCGATCGGTCCACGCGCCGTCTCCGAGCCCCGATCGGTCCACGCACTGTCTCCTGATCCCCATGGGTCACCGCGGCGCCTCCGGAGCCCCGATCGATCCACGCGAGGCTCCTCAGCCCCGATCGGACCACGCATCGTCTCCTAAGCCCCAATCGGTTAACGCGCCGTCTCCGAGCCCCGATCGGTCCACGCGCCGTCGCCGAACCCCAATTGGTCCACGCGCAACCGCCTGAGCCCCAGTCGGTCCACGCAATGTCTCCGAGCCCCGATCGGTCCACGCGTCGTCTCCGAGCCCCGATCGGTCCACGCGTCGTCTCCTAAGCCCCGATCGGTCCACGCACCGTCTCCTGAGCCCCGATCGATCCAGGCGCCGTCCCCGGAGCCCCAATCGCTCCACGCGCCGTTTTCTGAGCACCGTTCGGTCCACGCGTCGTCTTGAAAGCCCCGATGCCTCCACGCGCCGTCTCCGAGCCACGATCGGTCCACGCGTCGTATCCGAAACCCGATCGGCCACGCGCCGTCGCCGAGCCATGATCGGTCCACGCGCGGCCTCCTGAGCCCCGCTTGGTTCACGCGCCGTATCCGAGCCCCCATCGGTCCACGCGTCGTCTCCGAGCCCCGATCGGTCCACGCGCCGTCGCCGAGCCATGATCGACCCACGCGAGGCTCCTGAGCCCCGGTCGGTCCGCGAGCCGTCTCCTGAGCCCCGAACGGTCGACGCGCTGTTTCCGAGCCCCGATCGGTCCATGCGTCGTCTTCTAAGCCCCGATGCCTCCACGCGCCGTCTCCGAGCCGCGATCGGTGCAGGCGCCGTCTCCTGAGCTCCGAACGGTCCACACCCCTTGTCCTGAGCCCCGATCGGCCGACGCGTCGTCTCACAAGCCCCGACCGGTTCACGCGCCGTCTCCTGTACACCGATCGAATCTCGTGCCGTCGCCTAAGCCCCGATCGGTCCACACGTCGTCTCCTAAGCCCCAATCGGTCCACGCGTCGTCTCCTAAGCCCCGATCCGTCGCCGCCTCGTCTCCTGAGCCCCGATCGATCCACGCGCCGTCTCCTAAGCCCCGATCGGTGCACGCGCCGTCTCCGAGCGCCGATCGGTTCACGCGTCGGCTCCTAAGCCTCGATAGGTCCACGCGCGGCCTCCTTAGCCCCGGTCGGTCCACGCGCCGTCTCCGAGCCGCGATCGGTACCCGCATCGTCTCCTAAGCCCCGATCGGTTAACGCGCCGTCTCCCCACCCCGATCGGTCCACGCGCCATCTCCTGAGCCCCGATACATCCACGCGCAGTCGCCGAGCCCCAATCAGTCCACGCGCGGCCTCCTGAGCCCCGGTCGGTTCACGCGCCGTCTCCCCGCCCCGATCGGTCCACGCGCCGTCTCCTGAGCCCTGATCCGTCCACGCGCGGCGTCGAGCCGCGATCGGTCCACGCGCGGCCGCCTGAGCTCCAATCGGTCCACGCGTCGTATCCTAAGCCCCGATCCGTCGCCGCGTCGTCTACTGAGCCCCGATCAATTGACGCGTCTTCTCCTGAGCCCCGATCGCTCCTCGCGCCGTCACCTGAGCCCCGCTCGGTCCCTGCGTCGTCTTCTTAGCCCCGATGCCTCCACGCGCCGTATCCGAGCCACGATCGGTCTAGGCGTCGCTTCCTGAGCCCCGATCGATCCACGCGCCGTCTCCTAAGCCCCAATCGGTCCACGCGCCGTCCTCTAAGCCCCGATCGGTCCACGCGCCGTCTCCGAGCGCCGATCGGTTCACGCGCCGTCTCCTGAGCCCCGATCGTTCCACGCGCCATCTCCGAGCCCCGATCGGTCCACGCGCCGTCTCCTAAGCCCCGATCGGTCCACGCGCCTTCTCTTAAGCCCCGATCGGTCCACGTGCCGTCTCCGAGCCTCGACCGGTCCACGCGCCGTCTCCTGAGCACCGATCGTTCCACGCGCCGTCTCCTAAGCCGCGATCCGTCCACGGGCCGTCTCCGAGCTGCTATCGCTAAACGCGCCGTCACCAAGCCCTGATCCGTACACGCGTCGTCTCCGAGCACCGATCGGTCCACGCGCCGTCGCCGAGCCTCGATCGGTCCACGCGCGGCCTCCTGAGCCCCGATCGGTTCACGCGCCGGCTCCGAGCCCGATCGGTCCACGCATCGTCTCCTAAGCGCCGATCGGTTAACGTGCCGTCTCCGAGCCCCGATCGGTCCACGCGCCGTCGCGGAACCCCAATTGGTCCACGCGCAACCGCCTGAGCCCCAGTCGGTCCACGCCCCGTTTCCTGAGCCCCGATCGGTCCACGCACCGTCTCCTGCGCCCCGATCGGTCTACGCGTCGTCTCCTAAGCCCCGATTGGTGGATCTGCCGTCTCCCAGCCACGATCGGTCCATGCGCCGTCTGCAAAGCCCCAATCTGTCCACGACCCGTCTCCGGGCCCCGATCGGTGCACGCGCCGTCTCCTAAGCCCCGATCGATCCACGCGCCGTCGCCGAACCCCAATTGGTCCACGCGATATCGCCTGAGCCCCAGTCGGTCCACGCGCTGTCTCCGAACCCCGATCGGTCCACCCGCCGTCTTCGAGCCCCGATCGGTCCGCGCATCGTCTCCTAAGCCCCAATCGGTTAACGCGCCTTCTCCTGAGCCCCGATCGTTCCACGCGCCGTCTCCGAGCCCCGATCGGTCCACGCACCGTGTCCTGATCCCCATCGGTCCACGCGGCGCCTCCGGAGTCCGGATCGATCCACGCGAGGCTTCTGAGCCCCGGTCGGTCCGCGCGCCGTCTCCGGAGCCCCGATCGGTCGACGCGTCGTCTCCTGAGCCCCGATCGATCCACGCGTCGTCTCCTGAGCCCCGATCGCTCCAGGCGCCGTTTTCTGAGCACCGTTCGGTCCACGCGTCGTCTTCAAAGCCGCGATGCCTCCACGCGCCGTCTCCGAGCCACGATCGCTTCGTGCGCCGCTTCCAGAGCCCTATCGGTCCACGCGTCCTCTCCTGATCTCCTATTGGTCTACGCGCCGTCTCCTAAGCCCCGATCGGTCCACGTGCCGTCTCCCAGCGCCGATCGGTTCACGCGCCGTCTCCTGAGCCCCGATCATTCCACGCGCCGTCTCCGAGCCCCGGTCGGTCCACGCGCCGTCGCCGAGCCATGATCGGTCCACGCGCGGCCTCCTGAGCCCCGGTCGCGGCTTGCGCCGTATCCAAGCCCCAATCGATCCACGCGCTGTCTCCTGAACCCCGATCGGTTCACGCGCCGGTTCCGAGCCCGATCGGTCCACGCATCGTCTCCTAAGCCCCGATCGATTAACGTGCCGTCTCCGGGCCCCGATCGGTCCACGCGCCTTCTCCTGAGCCCCGGTCGGTTCACGCGCCGTCTCCGAGCCCCGATTGATCCACACGTCGTCTTGTAAACCCAGATGCCTCCTCGCATCGTCTCCTAAGCCCCGATTGGTTAACGCGCCGTCTCCGAGCCCCGATCGGTCCACGCCCCGTCGCCGAACCCCAATTGGTCCACGCGCAACCTCCTGAGCCCCAGTCGGTCCACGCGCGGCCTCCTGAGCCATGCTCGGTCCACGCGCCGTCTCCTGAGCCCCGATCGGTCAACGCGCCGTTCCCTAAGCTCCGATCCATCCACGCGCAGTCTCCTGAGCCCCGATCGGTCCACGCGCCGTCTTCGAGCGCCGATCGGTCCACGCAACGTCTCCTAAGCCCCAATCGGTTCACGCGCCATCTCCTGAGCCCCGATCGTTCTACGCGCCGTCTCTGAGCCCCGATCCGTCCACGCGCAGTCGCCGAGTCCCGATCGGTTCACGCGCGGTCTCCTGAGCCCGCGTCGGTACACGCTCTGTCTCCGAGCCCCGATCGGTCCACGCATCGTCTCGTAAGCCCCGCTCGGTTAACCCGTCGTTTCGGAGACCCATCGGTTCACGCGCCGTCTCCTGAGCCCCGATCGGTCCACGCGTCGTGGCCGAGCCGCGATCGGTCCACGCGCGGCCTCCTGAACCCCGATCGGTCCACGCGCCGTCACCGAGCCGCGATCGGTCCACGCGCGACCACCTGAGCCCCGGTTGGTTCACGCGCCGTATCCGAGCCCCCATCGGTCCACGCGTCGTCTCCGAGCCCCGATCCGTCCACGCGCCGTCGCCGAGCCATGATCGGCCCACGCGAGGCTCCTGAGCCCCCCCGCCGGTCGATCCCCGCGCCGTCACCTGAGCCCCGATCGGTCGACGCGTCGTTTCCTGAGCCGCGATCCATCCACGCGTCGTCTCCTGAGCCCCGATCGCTCTTCGCGCCGTCTCCTGAGCCCCGCTCGGTCCATGCGTGGTCTTCTTAGCCCCGATGCCTCCACGCGCCGTCTCCGAGCCCCGATCGGTCCAGGCGCCGCTTCCTGAGCCCCGATCTGTCCACGCGCCGTCTCCTAAGCCCCAGTCGGTCCACGCGCCGTCTCCTAAGCCCCGATCGGTCCAAGCGGCGTCTCCGAGCCCCGATCGGTCCACGCACCGTCTCCTGATCCCCATCGGTCCACGCGGCGGTTTCTGAGCACCGTTCGGCCCACGCGTCGTCTTCAAAGCCCCGATGCCTCCACGCGCCGTCTCCGAGCCACGATCGGTCCGTGCGCCGCTTCCAGAGCCCCGATCGGTGAACACGTCTTCTCCTGATCTCCGATCGGTTCACATGCCGTCTCATAAGCCCCGATCGGTCCACGCGCCGTCTCCGAGAGCCGATCGGTTCACGCGACGTCTCCTGAGCCCCGATCGTTCCACGCGCCATCTCCGAGCCCCGAACGGTCCACGCGCCGTCTCCTAAGCCCCGATCGGTCCACGCGCCTTCTCCTAAGCCCCGATCGGTCCACGTGCCGTCTCCGAGCGACGATCGGTTCACGCACCGGCTCCTGAGCCCCGATCGTTCCACGCGCCGTTTCCGAACCCCGATCGGTCCACGCGCCGTCTCCTGAGCCTGGATCGGTCCACCCGTCGTCCTCGAATCCCCGATCCGCACACGCGTCGTCTCCGAGCCTCGACCCGTTCACGCGCCGTCTCCTGAGCCCCGATCATTCCACGCGCCGTCTCCTAAGCCGCGATCCGTCCACGGGCCGTCTCCGAGCTGCTATCGGTAAACGCGCCGTCACCAAGCCCTGATCCGTACACGCGTCGTCTCCGAGCCCCGATCGGTCCACGCGCCGTCGCCGAGCCTCGAACGGTCCACGCGCGGCCTCCTGAGCCCCGATCGGTTCACGCGCCGGCTCCGAGCCGGATCGGACCACGTGCCGTCTCCTGAGCCCCGGTCGGTTCGCGCTCCGTCTCCGAGCCCCGATGGGCCCACGCGCGGTCTCCTGAGCCCCGGTCGGTCCACGCGCCGTCGCCGAACCCCAATTCGTACACGCGCAACCTCCTGAGCCCCAGTCGGTCCACGCGCCGTCTCCTAAGCCCCAATCTGTCCACGACCCGTCTCTGGGCCCCGATCGGTGCACGCATCGTCTCCTACGCCCCGATCGGCTAACGCGTCGACTCCGAGCCCCGATCGTTCCACGCGCCGTCTCCGAGCACCGATCGGTCCACGCGCCGTCTCAGAGCGCCGATCATTTCACGCCCCGTCTCCTGAGCTCCGATCGTTCCACGCGCCGTCTCCGAGCCCCGATCGGTCCACACGCCGTATCCGAGCCCCGATCGGTCCGCGTGACGCATTCTAAGCCACGGTCCGTCCACGCGCCGTCTCTGAGCACCGATCGGTCCACGCGCCGTCTCCTGAGCCCCGCTCGGTCCATGCGTCGTCTTCTTAGCCCCGATGCCTCCACGCGTCGTCTCCTAAGCCCCGATCGGTCCACGCGCCGTCTCCGGGCCCCGATCGATCCACGCTAGGCTCCTGAGCCCCGGCCGGTCCGCGCGCCGTCTCCTGAGCCCCGAACGGTCGACGCGTCGTCTCCTGAGCCCCGATCGATCCACGCGCCGTCTCCTAAGCCCCGATCGGTGCACGCGCCGTCTCCGAGCGCCGATCGGTTCACGCGCCGTCTCCTGAGCCCCGATCATTCCACGCGATGTCTCCGAGCCCCGATCGGTGCACGCGCCGTCTCCGAGCGCCGATCGGTTCACGCGCCGTCTCCTGAGCCCCGATCATTCCACGCGATGTCTCCGAGCCCCGATCGGTCCACGCGCCGTCTCCTGAGCCCCGATCGGTCCACGCGCCGTCTCCCGAGCCCCGATCGGTCCACGCGTCGTCTCCTAAGCCCCCATTGGTCCACGTGCCGTCTGCCAGCCCCGATCGGTCCACGCGCCGTCTCCTAATCCCCAATCTGTCCACGACCCGTCTCCGGGCCCCGATCGGTGCACGCGCCGTCTCCTAAGCCCCGATCGGTCAACGCGCCGTCGCCGAACCCCAATTGGTCCACGCGAAACCGCCTGAGCCCCAGTCGGTCCACGCGCTGTCTCCGAGCCCCGATCGGTCCACGCGTCGTCTCCGAGCCCCGATCGGTCCACGCGTCGTCGCCGAGTCATGATCTGTCCACGCGCGGCCTCCTGAGACCCGATCGGTAAACGCGCCGTCTTCGAGCCCCGATCGGTCCACGCATGGTCTCCTAAGCCACAATCGGTTAACGCGCCGTCCCCGAGCCCCGATCGGTCCACGCGCCGTCTCCTGAGCCCCGATACGTCCACGCGCAGTCGCCGAGCCCTGATCGGTCCACGCGTCGTCTCCTAAGCCCCGATCGGTCCACGCGAGGCTCCTGAGCCCCGATCGGACCACGCATCGTCTCCTAAGCCCCAATCGGTTAACGCGCCGTCTCCGAGCCCCGATCGGTCCACGAGCCGTCGCCGAACCCCAATTGGTCCACGCGCAACCGCCTGAGCCCCAGTCGGTCCACGCACTGTCTCCTAAGCCCCGATCATTCCACGCGCCGTCTCCGAGCCCCGATCGGTCCACGCGCCGTCTCCTAAGCCCCGATCGGTCAACGCGCCTTCTCCTCAGCCCCGATTGGTCCACGCGCCGTCTCCGAGCGCCGATGGGTTCACCCGCCGTCTCCTGAGCCCCGATCGCTCCACGCGCCGTCTCCGAGCACCGATTTGTCCACGCGCCGTCTCCTGAGCCCGGATCGGTCCACGCGCCGTCGCCGAACCCCAATTGGTCCACGCGTAACCGTCTGAGCCCCGGTTGGTCCACGCGCACTCTCCGAGCCCCGATCGGTCCACGCGTCGTATCCGAACCCCGATCGGTCCACGCGCCGTCGCCGAGCCATGATCGGTCCACGCGCGGCCTCCTGAGCCCCGGTTGGTTCACGCGCCGTATCCGAGCCCCCATCGGTGCACGCGTCGTCTCCGAGCCCCGATCGGTCCACGCGCCGTCGCCGAGCCATGATCGGCCCACGCGAGGCTCCTGAGCCCCGGTCGGTCCGCGAGCCGTCTCCTGAGCCCCGATCGGTCGACGCGTCGTTTCCTGAACCCCGATCAGTCCACGCGCCGTCTTCTAAGCCCGGATCGTTCGACGCGCCGTCCTCGAGCCCCGATCGGTCCACGCGCCGTCTCCTGAGCCCGGATCGGTCCACGCGTCGGCTCCTAAGCCCCGATCGGTCCACGCGTCGTCTCCTAAACCCGATCCGTCGACGCGTCGTCTCCTGAGCCCCGATCGATCCACGCGTCTTCTCCTGAGCCCCGACCGCTCCACGCGCCGTCTCCGAGAGACGATCGGTGCAGGCGCCGCTTCGTGAACCCCGATCGGTCCACGCGCAGTCTCCTGAGCCCCGATCCATCCACGCGCAGTCGCCGAGCCCCGATCGGTCCACGCGCGGTCTACTGAGCTCCGGTCGGTCCACACGCCGCTGCGAACCCCAATTGGTCCACGCGCAACCTCTCGTGCCCCAGTCGGTAAACGCGCTGCCTCCGAGCACCGATCGGTCCACGCGCCGTCTCCTTAGCCCCGATCGGTCCACGCGTCGTCTCCTAAGCCCTGATCGGTCCACGTGCCGTCTCCGAGCCCCGATGGGTCTACGCGCCGCCTCCTGATCCCCGATCGATCCACGCATCGGCTGCTGAGCCCCGGTCGGTCCACGCGTCGCCTTCGAGCACCGATCGATCCACGCGCCGTTTCCTGGGCCCCGATCGGTCCACGCGTCGCCACCGGAGCCCCGATCGGTCTACGCGCCGTCTCATGAGCCCTGGTCGGTTCATGCGCCGTCGCCGAGCCTCGATCGGTCCACGCGCGGCCGCCTTAGCCCCGGTCGGTCCACGCGCCGTCTCCGAGCCCTAATCGGTCCACGCGCCGTCTCTTAAGCTCCAATCGGTCCACGCGCCGTCCCCTGAGCCCCGATACGTCGACGCGCAGACGCCGAGCCCCGATCGGTCCACGCGCTGTCTCCTGAGCCCCGATAGGTACACGCGTCGTCTCCTACACCCCGATCGGTCCACGCGTCGTCTCCTAAGCCCCGATCGGTCCACGCGCCGTCTCCGAGCCCCGATGGGTCCACGCACTGTCTCCTGATCCCCATGGGTCCACGCGGCGCCTCCGGAGCCCCGAACGATCCACGCGAAGATCCTGAGCCCCGATCGATCCACGCATCGTCTCCTAAGCCCCAATCGGTTAACGCGCCGTCTCCGAGCCCCAATCGGTCCACGCGCCGTCTCCTGAACCCCGATCGTTCCACGCGCCTTCTCCTAAGCCACGATCGGACAACGCCGTCTCCGAGCGCCGATCGATGCACGCGCCGTCGCACGAGCCCCGATCGGTTAACGCGCCGTCTCCCCGCTCCGATCGGTCCACGCGCCCTCTCCTGAGCCCCGGTCATTCCACGCGCCGTCTCCGAGCCCGGATCGGTCCACGCGCGGCCTCCTGAGCCCCGGTCGGTTCACGCGCCGTATCCGAGCCCCAATCGGTCCACGCGCCGTCTCCTGAGCCCCGATCGTTCCACGCGCCGTCTCCGGAGCCCCGATCGATCCACGCGAGTCTCCTGAGCCCCAGTCGGTCCGCGCGCCGTCTCCTGCGCCCCGATTGTTCGACGCGTCGTCTCCTGAGCCCCGATCGATCCACGCGTCGTCTCCTGAGCCCCGATCGCGCCACACGCCGTTTCCTGAGCCCCGATCGGTCCACGCGCCGTCTCCGAGCCGCGATCGGTAAACGCGCCGTCACCAAGCCCCGATCCGTACACGCGTCGTCTCCGAGCCCCGATGGGTCCACGCGCCGTCGCCGAGCCCCGATCGGTCCACGCGTCGTCTCCTACGCCCCGATCGGTCCACGCGCCGCCTTCGTGCCCCGATCGGTCCACGCACCGCCTCCTGATCCCCATCGGTCCACCCGCCGTCTCCTGAGCCACGATCGATCCACATGCCGTCTCCGAGCCCCGATCGGTCCGCGTGCCGCATTCTAAGCCACGGTCCATCCACGCGCCGTCTCCGAGCCCCGATCCGTCCACGCGCCGTCTCCTAAGCCCCGTTCGGTCCAAGCGCCTTCTCCTAAAGCCCGGTCGGTCCACGCGCTGTCTCCGAGCTCCGATCGGTCCACGCATCGTCTCCTAAGCCCCGATCGGCTAACGCGTCGACTCCGAGCCGCGATCGTTCCACGCGCCGTCCCCGATCCCCGATCGATCCACGCGCCGTCTCCGAGCCCCGATCGGTCCACGCTTCGTCTCCTGATCCCGGATCGTTCCACGCGTCGTCTCCTGATCCCCGATCCGTAATCGCGTCGTCTCCGAGCCTCGATCGGTCCACACGCCGTGTCGGATCCCCGATCGGTCCGCGTACCGCATTCTGAGCCGCGGTCCGTCCACGCGCCGTCTCCGAGCACCGATCGGTCCACGCGCCGTCTCAGAGCGCCGATCATTTCACGCCCCGTCACCTGAGCTCCGATCGTTCAACGCGCCGTCCCCGAGCCCCGATCGGTCCACGCGCCGTCTCCTGAGCCCCAATCGGTCCACACGCTGTCTCGTGAGCCCCGATAGGTACACGCGTCGTGTCCTACGCCCCGATCGGTCCACGCGTCGTCTCCTAAGCCCCGATCGGTCCACGCGCCGTCTCCGAGCCCCGATCGGTCCGCTCACCGTCTCCTGATCCCCATCGCTTCACGCTGCGTCTCCGGAGCCCCGATCGATCTACGCGAGTCTCCTGAGCCCCGGTCGGTCCGCGCGCCGTCATCTGAGCCCCGATCGGTTGACGCGTCGTCTCCTAGACTCGATCGGTCCACGCGCCGTCGCCGAGCCCCGATCGGTCCACGCGCGTCCTCCTGAGCCCCGGTCGGTCCACGCGCCGTCTCCGAGCCCCCATCGGTCCACGCGTTGTCTCCTAAGCCCCGATCGGCCCACGCGCCGTCTCCGTGCCCCGCTCGGTTCACGCATTGTCTCCTAAGCCCCGATCGGTTAACGCGCCGTCTCCGAGCGCCGAGTGGTCCACGCGCCGTCGCGAACCCCAATTGGTCCACGCGCAACCGCCTGAGTCCCAGTCGGTCCACGCGCTGTCTCCGAGCCCCGATCGGTCCACGTGCCGTCGCCGAGCCATGATCGGTCAACGCGCTGCCTCCTGAGCCCCAATCGGTCCACGCGCCGTCTCCGAGCACCGATCGGTCCACGCGCCGTCTCCTGAGCCCCGATCGGTCCACGCGTCGTCTCCTAAGCCCTGATCGGTCCACGTGCCGTCTCCGAGCCCCGATGGGTCTACGCGCCGCCTCCTGAGCCCCGATCGATCCACGCATCGGCTCCTGAGCCCCGGTCGGTCCCCGCGTCGTCTTCGAGCACCGATCGATCCACGCGCCGTTTCCTGGGCCCCGATCGGTCCACGCGTCGCCGCCGGAGCCCCGATCGGTCTACGCTCCGTCTCATGAGCCCCGGTCGGTTCACGCGCGGCCTCCTTAGCCCCGGTCGGTCCACGCGCCGTCTCCGAGCCCCGATCGGTCCACGCATCGCCGCCGGAGCCCCGATCGGTCTACGCGCCGTCTCATGAGCCCCGGTCGGTTCACGCGCCGTCTCCGAGCCGCGATCGGTCCACCCGCCGTCGCCGAACCCCCAATTGGTCCACGGGCAACGACCTGAGCCCCAGTCGGTCCACGCGTCGTCTCCGAGCTCCAATCGGTCCACGCGCCGTTTCCTGAGCCCCGATCGATCCATGCGTCGTCTTCTAAGCCCCGATGGCTCCACGCGCCGTCTCCGAGCCAGATCGGTTCAGGCGCCGCTTCCCGCGCCCCGATCAGTCAACGCGCCGTCTCCTAAGCCCCTATCGCTCCACGGACCGTCTCCGAGCCCCGATGGGTCCACGCGCCGCATCCTGAGCCCCGATCGGTCGACTCGCCGTCTCCTAAGCCCCGATCGGTCCACGCGCCGTCTCCTAAGCCCCGATCGGTCGAGGCTTCGTCTCCTAAGCCCCGACCGGTCGACGCGTCGTCTCCTGAGCCCCGGTCGGTTAACGCGCCGTCTCCAAGCCCCGATCGGTCCACGCGCAACCGCCTGACCCCCAGTCGGTCAACGCGCTGTCTCCGAGCCCCGATCGGTCCACGCGTCGTCTCCGAGCACCGATTGGCCCACGCGCTGTCGCCGAGCCATGATCGGTCCACGCGACGTCTCCTGAGCCCCGATCGTTCCACGCGCCATCTCCGAGCCCCGATCGGTCCACGCGCCGTCTCCTAAGCCCCGATCGGTCCACGCGCCTTCTCCTAAGCCCCGATCGGTCCACGTGCCGTCTCCGAGCGACGATCGGTTCACGCACCGGCTC
Organism: Netelia fuscicornis; assembly: GCA_946811545.1. Lineage (NCBI taxonomy): Eukaryota > Metazoa > Arthropoda > Insecta > Hymenoptera > Ichneumonidae > Netelia > Netelia fuscicornis. Next base: position 28,028,822 of record OX328014.1, on the reverse strand, counting down.
CTGAGCCCCATGGGTCAACGCGGCGCCTCCGGAGCCCCGATCGATCCACGCGAGGCTCCTGAACCCCGATCAGTCCACGCGCCGTCTCCTAAACCCGGATCGTTCCACGCGCCGTCCTCGAGCCCCGATCGGTCCACGCGCCGTCTCCTGAGCCCGGATCGGTCCACGCGTCGGCTCCTAAGCCCCGATCGGTCCACGCGTCGTCTCCTAAGCCCCGATCCGTCGACGCGTCGTCTCCTGAGCCCCGATCGATCCACGCGTCTTCTCGTGAGCCCCGACCGCTCCACGCGTCGTCTCCGAGCTCCGATCGGTCCATGCGCCGTTTCCGAGCCCCGATCGGTCCACGTATGTTCTCCTAAGCCCCAATTAGTCCACGCGCCGTCTCCTAAGCCCCGATCTGCCCACGGGCCGTCTCCGAGCTCCGATCGGTCCACGCGCCGTCTCGAAGCCTCGATCCGTACACGCGTCGTCTCCGAGCCCCGATCGGTCCACGCGCCATCGCCGAACCCCGATCGATCCACGCGCCGTCTCCTGAGCTCCGAACAGTCCACACCCCTTGTCCTGAGCCCCGATCGGCCGACGCGTCGTCTCCTAAGCCCCGACCGGTTCACGCGCCGTCTCCTGTGCACCGATCGAATCTCGTGCCGTCTCCTAAGCCCCGATCGGTCCACACGTCGTCTCCTAAGCCCCAATCGGTCCACGCGTCGTCTCCTAAGCCCCGATCCGTCGCCGCGTCGTCTCCTGAGCCCCGATCAATTGACGCGGCTTCTCCAGAGCCCCGATCGCTCCTCGCGCCGTCTCCTGAGCCCCGCTCGGTCCATGCGTCGTCGTCTTAGCCCCGATGCCTCCACGCGTCGTCTCCTAAGCCCCGATCGGTCCACGCGCCGTCTCCGGGCCCCGATCGGTCCACGCACCATCTCCTGCTCTCCAATCGGTCCACGCGCCGCCTCCGGAGCCCCGATCGATCCACGCTAGGCTCCTGAGCCCCGGCCGGTCCGCGCGCCGTCTCCTGAGCCCCGAACGGTCGACGCGTCGTCTCCTGAGCCCCGATCGATCCACGTGCCGTCTCCTAAGCCCCGATCGGTGCACGCGCCGTCTCCTGAGCTCCGAACAGTCCACACCCCTTGTCCTGAGCCCCGATCGGCCGACGCGTCGTCTCCTAAGCCCCGACCGGTTCACGCGCCGTCTCCTGTGCACCGATCGAATCTCGTGCCGTCTCCTAAGCCCCGATCGGTCCACACGTCGTCTCCTAAGCCCCAATCGGTCCACGCGTCGTCTCCTAAGCCCCGATCCGTCGCCGCGTCGTCTCCTGAGCCCCGATCAATTGACGCGGCTTCTCCAGAGCCCCGATCGCTCCTCGCGCCGTCTCCTGAGCCCCGCTCGGTCCATGCGTCGTCTTCTTAGCCCCGATGCCTCCACGCGTCGTCTCCTAAGCCCCGATCGGTCCACGCGCCGTCTCCGGGCCCCGATCGGTCCACGCACCATCTCCTGCTCTCCAATCGGTCCACGCGCCGCCTCCGGAGCCCCGATCGATCCACGCTAGGCTCCTGAGCCCCGGCCGGTCCGCGCGCCGTCTCCTGAGCCCCGAACGGTCGACGCGTCGTCTCCTGAGCCCCGATCGATCCACGTGCCGTCTCCTAAGCCCCGATCGGTGCACGCGCCGTCTCCGAGCGCCGATCGGTTCGCGCGCCGTCTCCTGAGCCCCGATCATTCCACGCGATGTCTCCCAGCCCCGATCGGTCCACGAGCCGTTTTCTCAGCACCGTTCGGTCCACGCGTCGTCTTCAAAGCCCCGATGCCTCCACGCGCCGTCTCCGAGCCACGATCGGTCCGTGCGCCGCTTCCAAAGCCCTATCAGTCCAGGCGTCCTCTCCTGATCTCCGATCGGTCCACGCGCCGTCTCCTAAGCCCCGATCGGTCCACGCGCCGTCTCCGAGCGCCGATTGGTCCACGCGCGGTCTCGAAGCCTCGATCCGTACACGCGCCGTCTCCGAGCCCCGATCGGTCCACGCGTCGTCTCCGAGCACCGTTCGGTCCACGCGCCGTTTCCTGAGCCCCGATCGGTCCATCCGTCGTCTTTTAAGCCCCGATACCTCCACGCGCCGTCTCCGAGCCACGATCGGTCCAGGCGCCGCTTCCTGAGCCCCGATCGGTCCACGCGTCGGCTCCTAAGCCTCGATAGGTCCACGGGCGGCCTCCTGAGCCCCAATCGGTCCACGCGTCGTCTCCTAAGCCCCGATCCGTCGCAGCGTCGTCCCCTGAGCCCCGATCGGTCCGCGTGACGCATTCTAAGCCACGGTCCATCCACGCGCCGTCTCCGAGCACCGATCGGTCCACGCGCCGTCTCCTTAGCCCCGATCGGTCCACGCGTCGTCTCCTAAGCCCTGATCGGTCCACGTGCCGTCTCCGAGCCCCGGTCGGTCCACGCGTCGCCTTCGAGCACCGATCGATCCACGCGCCGTTTCCTGGGCCCCGATCGGTCCACGCGTCGCCACCGGAGCCCCGATCGGTCTACGCGCCGTCTCATGAGCCCCGGTCGGTTCATGCGCCGTCGCCGAGCCTCGATCGGTCCACGCGCGGCCGCCTTAGCCCCGGTTGGTCCACGCGCCGTCTCCGAGCCCCGATCGGTCCACGCATCGTCACCTGAGCCCCGATCGGTTAACGGGCCGTCTCCGAGCCCCGATCAGTCCACGCGCCGTCTCCTGAGCCCCGGTCGGTTCATGCGCCGTCTCCGAGCCCCGATCGATCCACGCGTCGTCTTGTAAGCCCAGATGCCTTCTCGCGCCGTCTCCGGCCCACGATCGGTCCAGGCGCCGCTTCCTGAGCCACGATCGGTCCACGCGCCTTCTCCGAGCCCCGATCGGTGCACGCGCCGTCTCCTGAGCCCCGATCGGTCCACGCGTCGTCTCCTGAGCCCCGATCGGTCCACGCGCCGTCTTCTGAGCCCCGATCGGTCCACGGGCCGTCGCCGAACCCCAATTGGTCCACGCGAAACCGCCTGAGCCCCAGTCGGTCCACGCGCTGTCTCCGAGCCCCGATCGGTCCACGTGCCGTCTCCCAGCCCCGATCGGTCCACGCGCCGTCTCCTAATCCCCAATCTGTCCACGACCCGTCTCCGGGCCCCGATCGGTGCACGCGCCGTCTCCTAAGCCCCGATCGGGCCACGCGCCGTCGCCGAGCCGCGATCGGTTCTCGCGCGGCCTCCTGAGCCCCGGTCGGCCCACGCGCCGCCTACGGAGCCCCGATCGATCCACGCGAATCTCCTGAGCTCCGGTCGGTCGACGCGCCGTCTCCTGAGCCCCGATCGGTCCACGCGTCGTCTCCTAAGCCCCGATTCGTCGACGCGTCGTCTCCTGAGCCCCGATCAATTGACGCGTCTTCTCCTGAGCCCCGATCGCTTCTCGTGCCGCCTCCTGAGCCCCACTCCGTCGAGGCGTCGTCTCCGGAGCCCCGATCAATTGACGTGTCTTCTCCTGAGCCCCGATCGCTCCTCGCGCCGTCTCCTGAACCCCGCTCGGTCAATGCGTCGTCTTCTTAGCACGGATGCCTCCACGCGCCGTCTCCGAGCCACGATCGATCCAGGCGCCGCTTCCTGCGCCCCGATCGGTCCACGCGCCATCTCCTAAGCCCCAATCGGTCCACGCGGCGTCTCCGAGCGCCGATCATTTAACGCGCCGTCTCCTAGACCCGATCGTTCCACGCGCCGTCTCCGAGCCCCGATCGGTCCGCGTGCCGCATTCTAAGCCACGGTCCATCCACGCGCCGTCTCCGAGCCCCGCTCCATCCACGCGTCGTCTCCTAAGCCCCGATCGGTCCATGCGCCGTCTCCTAAGCCCCGATTGATCCACGCGCCGTCTCCCAGCCCCGATCGATCCACGCGCCGTCTCCTGAGCCCCAATCGGTCCACGCGTCGGCTCCTAAGCCCCGATCCATCGACGCGTCGTCTCCTGAGCCCCGATCGATCCACGCGCCGCCTCCTGAGCCCCGATCGCTCCACGCGCCGTTTCCTGATCCCCGATCGGTCCACACGCCGTCTCCGAGCCCCGATCGGTCCACGCGCCGTCTCCTAAGCCCCAATCTGTCCACGACCCGTCTCCGAGCCCCGATCGGTGCACTCGCCGTCTCCTAAGCCCCGATCGGTCCACGCGCCGTCTCCGAGCGCCGATCGGTTCACGCGCCGTCTCCTGAGCCCCGATCGCTCCACGCGACTTCTCCGAGCCCCGGTCGGTCCACGCGCCGTCTCCTGAGCCCGGATCGGTCCACGCGCTGTCTCCGAGCCCCGATCGGTCCACGCGTCGTATCCAAACCCCGATCGGTCCAGGCGCCGTCGCCGAGCCATGATCGGTCCACGCGCCGTCTCCTAAGCCCCGATCGGTCCACGCGCCGTCTCCGTGCCGCGATCGGTCCACGCGCCGTCTCCTGAGCCCCGATCGGTCCACGCGCCGTCTCCGAGCCCCGAACGGTTCACGCACCGTCTCCTGATCCCAATCGGTCCACGCGGCGCCTCCGGAGCCCCGATCGATCCACGCGAGTCTCCTGAGCCCCAGTCGGTCCGCTCGCCGTCTCCTGAGCCCTGATTGGTCGACGCGTCGTCTCCTGAGCCCTGATCGATCCACGCGTCGTCTCCAGAGCTCCGATCGCGCCACACGCCGTTTCCTGAGCCCCGATCGGTCCACGCGTCGTCTTCAACGCCCCGATGCCTCCACGCGCCGTCTCCGAGCCACGATCGGTCCGTGCGCCGCTTCCACAACCCCGATCGGTCCACGCGTCATCTCCTGATCTCCGATCGGTCCACGCGCCGTCTCCCAAGCCCCGATCGGTCCACGCGTCGTCTCCTAAGCCCTCATCGGTCCACGTGCCGTCTCCGAGCCCCGATGGGTCTACGCGCCGCCTCCTGAGCCCCGATCGATCCACGCATCGGCTGCTGAGCCCCGGTCGGTCCACGCGTCGCCTTCGAGCACCGATCGATCCACGCGCCGTTTCCTGGGCCCCGATCGGTCCACGCGTCGCCACCGGAGCCCCGATCGGTCTACGCGCCGTCTCATGAGCCCCGGTCGGTTCATGCGCCGTCGCCGAGCCTCGATCGGTCCACGCGCGGCCGCCTTAGCCCCGGTTGGTCCACGCGCCGTCTCCGAGCCCCGATCGGTCCACGCATCGTCACCTGAGCCCCGATCGGTTAACGGGCCGTCTCCGAGCCCCGATCAGTCCACGCGCCGTCTCCTGAGCCCCGGTCGGTTCATGCGCCGTCTCCGAGCCCCGATCGATCCACGCGTCGTCTTGTAAGCCCAGATGCCTTCTCGCGCCGTCTCCGGCCCACGATCGGTCCAGGCGCCGCTTCCTGAGCCACGATCGGTCCACGCGCCTTCTCCGAGCCCCGATCGGTGCACGCGCCGTCTCCTGAGCCCCGATCGGTCCACGCGTCGTCTCCTGAGCCCCGATCGGTCCACGCGCCGTCTTCTGAGCCCCGATCGGTCCACGGGCCGTCGCCGAACCCCAATTGGTCCACGCGAAACCGCCTGAGCCCCAGTCGATCCACGCGCTGTCTCCGAGCCCCGATCGGTCCACGTGCCGTCTCCCAGCCCCGATCGGTCCACGCGCCGTCTCCTAATCCCCAATCTGTCCACGACATGTCTCCGGGCCCCGATCGGTGCACGCGCCGTCTCCTAAGCCCCGATCGGGCCACGCGCCGTCGCCGAGCCGCGATCGGTTCTCGCGCGGCCTCCTGAGCCCCGGTCGGCCCACGCGCCGCCTACGGAGCCCCGATCGATCCACGCGAATCTCCTGAGCTCCGGTCGGTCGACGCGCCGTCTCCTGAGCCCCGATCGGTCCACGCGTCGTCTCCTAAGCCCCGATTCGTCGACGCGTCGTCTCCTGAGCCCCGATCAATTGACGCGTCTTCTCCTGAGCCCCGATCGCTTCTCGTGCCGCCTCCTGAGCCCCACTCCGTCGAGGCGTCGTCTCCGGAGCCCCGATCAATTGACGTGTCTTCTCCTGAGCCCCGATCGCTCCTCGCGCCGTCTCCTGAACCCCGCTCGGTCAATGCGTCGTCTTCTTAGCACGGATGCCTCCACGCGCCGTCTCCGAGCCACAATCGATCCAGGCGCCGCTTCCTGCGCCCCGATCGGTCCACGCGCCATCTCCTAAGCCCCAATCGGTCCACGCGGCGTCTCCGAGCGCCGATCATTTAACGCGCCGTCTCCTAGACCCGATCGTTCCACGCGCCGTCTCCGAGCCCCGATCGGTCCGCGTGCCGCATTCTAAGCCACGGTCCATCCACGCGCCGTCTCCGAGCCCCGCTCCATCCACGCGTCGTCTCCTAAGCCCCGATCGGTCCATGCGCCGTCTCCTAAGCCCCGATTGATCCACGCGCCGTCTCCCAGCCCCGATCGATCCACGCGCCGTCTCCTGAGCCCCAATCGGTCCACGCGTCGGCTCCTAAGCCCCGATCCATCGACGCGTCGTCTCCTGAGCCCCGATCGATCCACGCGCCGCCTCCTGAGCCCCGATCGCTCCACGCGCCGTTTCCTGATCCCCAATCGGTCCACACGCCGTCTCCGAGCCCCGATCGGTCCACGCGCCGTCTCCTAAGCCCCAATCTGTCCACGACCCGTCTCCGAGCCCCGATCGGTGCACTCGGCGTCTCCTAAGCCCCGATCGGTCCACGCGCCGTCTCCGAGCGCCGATCGGTTCACGCGCCGTCTCCTGAGCCCCGATCGCTCCACGCGACTTCTCCGAGCCCCGATCGGTCCACGCGCCGTCTCCTGAGCCCGGATCGGTCCACGCGCCGTTGCCGAACCCCAGTTGGTCCACGCTCAACCGCCTGAGCCCCGGTTGGTCCACGCGCTGTCTCCGAGCCCCGATCGGTCCACGCGTCGTATCCAAACCCCGATCGGTCCACGCGCCGTCGCCGAGCCATGATCGGTCCACGCGCCGTCTCCTAAGCCCCGATCGGTCCACGCGCCGTCTCCGTGCCGCGATCGGTCCACGCGCCGTCTCCTGAGCCCCGATCGGTCCACGCGCCGTCTCCGAGCCCCGAACGGTTCACGCACCGTCTCCTGATCCCAATCGGTCCACGCGGCGCCTCCGGAGCCCCGATCGATCCACGCGAGTCTCCTGAGCCCCAGTCGGTCCGCTCGCCGTCTCCTGAGCCCTGATTGGTCGACGCGTCGTCTCCTGAGCCCTGATCGATCCACGCGTCGTCTCCAGAGCCCCGATCGCGCCACACGCCGTTTCCTGAGCCCCGATCGGTCCACGCGTCGTCTTCAACGCCCCGATGCCTCCACGCGCCGTCTCCGAGCCACGATCGGTCCGTGCGCCGCTTCCACAACCCCGATCGGTCCACGCGTCATCTCCTGATCTCCGATAGGTACACGCGTCGTCTCCTACGCCCGATCGGTCCACGCGTCGTCTCCTGATCCCAATCGGTCCACGCGGCGCCTCCGGAGCCCCGATCGATCTACGCGAGTCTCCTGAGCCCCAGTCGGTCCGCGCGCCGTCTCCGGAGCCCCGATCGGTCCACGCGCCGTCTCCTAAGCCCCGTTCGGTCCAAGCGTCTTCTCCTAAACTCCGGTCGGTCCTCGCGCCGTCTCCGACCCGCGATCGGCTCACGCATCGTCTCCTAAGCCCCGATCGGCTAACGCGTCGACTCCGAGCCCCGATCGTTCCACGCGCCGTCCCCGATCCCCGATCGATCCACGCGCCGTCTCCGAGCGCCGATCCGTTCACGCGCCGTCACCCGAGCCCCGATCGTTCCACACGCCGTCTCCGAGTCCCGATCGGTCCACGCTCCGTCTCCTGAGCCCGGATCGTTCCACGCGTCGTCTCCTGATCCCCGATCCGTAAACGCGTCGTCTCCTAAGCCCCGATCGGTCCACGCGGCGTCTCCGAGCCCCGATCGGTCCACACGCCGTATCCGAGCCCCGATCGGTCCGCGTGACGCATTCTAAGCCACGGTCCGCCCACGCGCCGTCTCCGAGCACCGATCGGTCCACGCGCCGTCTCCTGAGCCCCGATCGGTCTACGCGCCGTCTCATGAGCCCCGATCGGTCAACGCATCCTCTCCTAAGCCCCGATACGTTCACGCGCCGTCTCCTAAGCCCCGATCGGTTAACGCGCCGTTTCCGAGCCCCGATCAGTCCACGCGCCGTCCCCTGAGCCCCGGCCGGTTCGTGCGCCGTCTCCGAGCCCCGTTCGATCTACGCGTCGTCTTGTAAGCCCAGATGCCTTCTCGCGCCGTCTCCGGGCCACGATCGGTCCAGGCGCCGCTTCCTGAGCCACGATCGGTCCACGCGTTGTCTCCTAGGCCCCGATCGGTCCACGCGCCTTCTCCGAGCCCCGATCGGTTCACGCATCGTCTCCTAAGCCCCGATCGGTTAACGCACCGTCTCCGAGCCCCGAACGGTCCACGCGCGGTCGCCGAACCCCAATTGGTCCACGCGCAACCGCCTGAGCCCCAGTCGGTTCACGCGCTGTCGCCGAACCTCGATCGGTCCACGCATCGTCTCCGAGCCCCGATCGGTCCACGCGCCGTCGCCGAGCCATGATCGGTCCACGCGCGGCCTCCTGAGCCCCGATCGGTCCACGGGCCGTCGCCGAGCCGCGATCGGTCCACGCGCGGCCTCCTGAGCCCCGATTGGTTCACGCGCCGTATCCGAGCCCCAATCGGTCCACGCGCCGTCTCCTGAGCCCCGATCGGTCCACGCGCCGTCTCCTGAGCCCCGATCGGTCCACGCGTCGTCTCCTAAGCCCCCATTGGTCCACGTGCCGTCTGCCAGCCCCGATCGGTCCACGCGCCGTCTCCTAATCCCCAATCTGTCCACGACCCGTCTCCGGGCCCCGATCGGTGCACGCGCCGTCTCCTAAGCCCCGATCGGTCAACGCGCCGTCGCCGAACCCCAATTGGTCCACGCGAAACCGCCTGAGCCCCAGTCGGTCCACGCGCTGTCTCCGAGCCCCGATCGGTCCACGCGTCGTCTCTGAGCCCCGATCGGTCCACGCGTCGTCGCCGAGTCATGATCTGTCCACGCGCGGCCTCCTGAGACCCGATGGGTCCACGCGCCGTCTTCGAGCCCCGATCGGTCCACGCATGGTCTCCTAAGCCACAATCGGTTAACGCGCAGTCGCCGAGCCCTGATCGGTCCACGCGCTGTCTCCTGAGCCCCGATAGGTACACGCGTTGTCGCCTACACCCCGATCGGTCCACGCGTCGTCTCCTAAGCCCCCATTGGTCCACGTGCCGTCTCCCAGCCCCGATCGGTCCACGCGCCGTCTCCTAATCCCCAATCTGTCCACGATCCGTCTCCGGGCCCCGATCGGTGCACGCGCCGTCTCCTAAGCCCCGATCGGTCCACGCGCCGTCGCCGAACCCCAATTGGTCCACGCGAAACCGACAGAGCCCCAGTCGGTCCACGCGCTGTCTCCGAGCCCCGATCGGTCCACGCGTCGTCTCCGAGCCCCGATAGGTCCACGCGCCGCCTCCTGAGCCCCGATCGATTCACGCATCGGCTCCTGAGCCCCGATCGGTCCACGCATCGTCTTCGAGCCCGGATCGATCCACGCGTCGTCTCGTAAGCCACAATCGGTCCACGTGCCTTCTCCTCAGCCCCGATCGGTCCACGCGCCGTCTCCGAGCTCCGATCGGTCCACGCGCCGTCTCCTAATCCCCGATCGGTTCATGCGCCTTCTGCTAAGCCCCGATCGGTCTAAGCGCCTTCTGCTAAGCCCCGATCGGTCCACGCGCCGTCTCCGAGCGCCGATCGGTTCACGCGCCGTCACCTGCGCCCCGATCGTTCCACGCGCCGTCTCCGAGCCCCGATCGGTCTACGCGCCGTCTCCTAAGCCCCGATCGGTCCACGCGCCGTCTCGGAGCGCCGATTGGTTCACGCGGCGTCTCCTGAGCCCCGATCGCTCCACGCGCAGTCGCCGAGCCTCGATCGGTCCACGCGCCGTCTCCTAAGCCCCGATTGGTCCAAGCGCCTTCTGCTAAACCCCGATCGGTCCAAGCGCCTTCTGCTAAGCCCCGATCGGTCCACGCGCCGTCTCCGAGCGCCGATCGGTTCACGCGCCGTCACCTGAGCCCCGATCGTTCCACGGGCCGTCTCCGAGCCCCGATCGGTCTATGCGCCGTCTCCTAAGCCCCGATCAGTCCACGCGCCTTCTCCTCATCCCCCATCGGTCCACGCGCCGTCTCCGAGCGCCGATCGGTTCACGCGCCGTCTCCTGAGCTCCGATCGTTCCACGCGCTGTCTCCGAGCCCCGATCCGTCCACGCGCCGTCTCCTGAGCCCGGATCGGTCCACGCGTCATCGCCGAATCCGCGATCCGTACACGCGTCGTCTCCGAGCCTCGATCGGTCCACGCGCCGTCGCGGAGCCCCGATCAGTCCAGGCGTGGCCTCCTGAGCCTCGATCGGTCCACACATCGTCTCCTAAGCCCCGATCGGTCCACGCGCCGTCGCCGAACCCCAATTGGTCCACGCGAAACCGCCAGAGCCCCAGTCGGTCCACGCGCTGTCTCCGATCCCCGATCGGTCCACGCGTCGTCTCCGAGCCACGATCGGGCCAGGCGCTGCTTCCTGAGCCCAATCGGTCCACACATCGTCACCTAAGCCCCGATCGGTCCACGCGCCGTCACCGAGCCATGATCGGTCCACGCGCGGCTCCTGAGCCCCATCGGTCCACACGCCGTCGCCGAGCCGGGATCGGTCCACGCGCGGGCTTCTGAGTCCCGGTTGGTTCACGCGCCGTATCCGAGCCCCAATAGGTCCACGCGCCGGCTCCTGAGCCCCGATCGGTCCACGCGCCGTCTCCTGAGCCCCGATCGTTCCACGCACCGTCTCCGATCTCCGATCGGTCCACTCGTCGTCGCCTTAGCCCCGATCGGTCCAAGCGCCTTCTACTAAGCCCCGATCGGTCCACGCGCCTTCTCCTGAGCCCCGATCGGTCCAAGCGCCGTCTCCGAGCGCCGATCATTTCACGTGACGTCTCCTGAGCCCTGATCGTTCCACGCGCCGTCTTCGAGCCCCGAGCGGTCCACGCGCCGTCTCCTGAGCCCCAATCGATCCACGCGCAGCCTCCTGCGCCCCGATCGGTCCACGCGCCGTCGCCGAGCCGCGATCGTTCTACGCGCCGCTCCGAGCCCCGATCGTTCCACGCGCCGTCGCCGAGCTATGATCGGTCCACGCGCGGCCTCCTGAGCCCCGATCGGTCCACGCGCCGTCGCCGAGCCGCGATCGGTCCACGTGCGGCCTCCTGAGGCCCGATTGGTTCACGCGCCGTATACGAGCCCCAATCGGTCCACGCGCCGTTTCCTGAGCCCCGATCGGTCCACGCGCGGCCTCCTGAGCCCCGATCGGTCCACGCGCCGTCGCCGAACCCCAATTGGTCCACGCGAAACCGCCTGAGCCCCAGTCGGTCCACGCGCTGTCTCCGAGCCCCGATCGGTCCACGCGCCGTCACCGAGCCATGATCGGTCCACGCGCGGCTCCTGAGCCCCATCGGTCCACACGCCGTCGCCGAGCCGGGATCGGTCCACGCGCGGGCTTCTGAGTCCCGGTTGGTTCACGCGCCGTATCCGAGCCCCAATAGGTCCACGCGCCGGCTCCTGAGCCCCGATCGGTCCACGCGCCGTCTCCTGAGCCCCGATCGTTCCACGCACCGTCTCCGATCTCCGATCGGTCCACTCGTCGTCTCCTAAGCCCCGATCGGTCCAAGCCCCTTGTACTAAGCCCCGATCGGTCCACGCGCCTTCTCCTGAGCCCCGATCGGTCCACGCGCCGTCTCCGAGCGCCGATCATTTCACGTGACGTCTCCTGAGCCCTGATCGTTCCACGCGCCGTCTTCGAGCCCCGAGCGGTCCACGCGCCGTCTCCTGAGCCCCAATCGATCCACGCGCAGCCTCCTGAGCCCCGATCGGTCCACGCGCCGTCGCCGAGCCGCGATCGTTCTACGCGCCGCTCCGAGCCCCAATCGTTCCACGCGCCGTCGCCGAGCTATGATCGGTCCACGCGCGGCCTCATGAGCCCCGATCGGTCCACGCGCCGTCGCCAAGCCCCGATCGGTCCACGCGCGGCCTCCTGAGCCCCGATCGGTCCACGCGCCGTCGCCGAACCCCAATTGGTCCACGCGAAACCGCCTGAGCCCCAGTCGGTCCACGCGCTGTCTCCGAGCCCCGATCGGTCCACGCGTCGTCTCCGAGCCCCGATCGGTCCACGCGCCGTCTTCGAGCCCCGGTCGGGTCACGCATGGTCTCCTAAGCCCCAATCGGTTAACGCGCCGTCTCCGAGCCCCGATCGGTCCACGCGCCGTCGCCGAACCCCAATTGGTCCACGCGCAACCGCCTGAGCCCCAGTCGGTCCACGCGCTGTCTCCGAGCCCCGATCGGTCCACGCGTAGTCTCCGAGCCCCGATCGGTCCACGCGCCGTCTTCGAGCCCCGATCGGTCCACGCGCCGTCTCCTGAGCCCCGATCGATCCACGCGTCGTTCCCTAAGCCCCAATCCATCCACGCGCTGTCTCCTAAGTCCCGATCGGTCCAGGCCCCGTCTCCGAGCGCCGATCGGTTCACGCGCCGTCTCCTGAGAACGATCCGTCCACGCGCCGTCTCCTGAGCCCCGATCGGTCGACGCGCCGTCTCGTGAGCCCCGATCGGTCCACGCGCCGTCTCCGAGCCCCGATCGGTCCACGCGTCGTTCCCGAAGCCCCGATCCATCCACGCGCAGTCTCGCGAGCCCCGATCGGTGCACGCACCGTCTCCTAAGCCCCGATCGGTCCACGCCCCGTCTCCGAGCACCGATTGGTTCACGCACCGTCTCCTGAGACTCGATCCGTCCACGCGCTGTCTCCTGAGCCCCGATCGGTCGACGCGTCCTCTGTTAAACCCCAATCGGTCCACGCCCCGTCTCCGAGCGCCGATCGGTTCACGCGCCGTCTCCTGAGTCCCGATCCGTCCACTCACTGTCTCCTGAGCCCCGGTCGGTCCACGCGCCGCCTCCTGCGCTCCGATCGGTCCACGCGCCGTCTCCTGAGCCCCGATCGGTCGACGCGACGTCTCGTGAGCCCCGATCGGTCCACGCGCCGTCTCCTGAGCCCCGATCGGTCCACGCGTCGTTCCCTAAGCCCCGATCCATCCACGCGCAGTCTCCCGAGCCCCAATCGGTCCACGCGCCGTCTCCTGAGCCCCGATCGGTCCACGCCCCGTCTTCGAGCCCCGATCGGTTCACGCATCGTCTCCTAAGCCCCGATCGGTTAACGCGCCGTCTCCGAGCGCCGAGCGGTCCACGCGCCGTCGCCGAACCCCAATTGGTCCACGCGCAACCGCCTTAGTCCCAGTCGGTCCACGCGCTGTCTCCGAGCCCCGATCGGTCCACGCGCCGTCTCCTAAGCTGCGATCCGTCCACGGGCCGTCTCCGAGCTGCTATCGGTAAACGCGCCGTCACCAAGCCCTGATCTGTACACGCGTCGTCTCCGAGCCCCGATCGGTCCACGCGCCGTCGCCGAGCCTCGATCAGTCCACGCACCCTCTCCTGAGCCCCGATCGGTCCACGCGCCGTCTCCTAAGCCGCGATCCGTCCACGGGCCGTCTCCGAGCTGCTATCGGTAAACGCGCCGTCACCAAGCCCTGATCTATACACGCGTCGTCTCCGAGCCCCGATCGGTCCACGCGCCGTCGCCGAGCCTCGATCGGTCCACGCGCAGCCTCCTGAGCGCCGATCGGTTCACACGCCGGCTCCGAGCCCGATCGGTCCACGCATCGTCTCCTAAGCCCCGATCGGTTAACGTGCCGTCTCCGAGCCCCGATCGGTCCACGCGCCGTCTCCTGAGCCCCGGTCGGTTCACGCGCCGTCTCCGAGCCCCGATCGGTCCACGCGCCGTCGCCGAGCCATGATCGCTCCACGCGCGGCCTCCTGAACCCCGGTCGCGTCACGCGCCGTATCCACGCCCCAATCGATCCACGCGCCGTCTCCTGAGTCCCGATCGGTCCACGCGCCGTCTCCTGAGGCCCGATCGGTCCACGCGTCGTCTCCTAAGCCCCAATCGGTCCACGCGCCGTCTCCAAGCCCCGATCCGTCGCCGCGTCGTGTCCTGAGCCCCGATCAATTGACGCGTCTTCTCCTGAGCCCCGATCGCTCCTCGCGCCGTCTCCTGAACCCCGATCATTCCACGCGCCTTCTCCTAAACCACGATCGGTCCACGCGCCGTCTCCGAGCCCCAGTCGGTCCACACGCTGTCTCCGAGCACCGATCGGTCTACGCGTCGTCTCCGAGCCCCGATCGGTCAACGCGCCGTCTCCGAGCCCCGAACGGTTCACGCACCGACTCCTAGTCCCAATCGGTCCACGCGGCGCCTCTGGAGCCCCGATCGATCCACGCGATTCTCCTGAGCCCCAGTCGGTTCGCGCGCCGTCTCCTGAGCCCCGATTGTTCGACGCGTCGTCTCCTGAGCCCCGATCAATCCACGCGTCGTCTCCTGAGCCCCGATCGGTCCACGCGTCGTCTTCAAAGCCCCGATGCCTCCACGCGCCGTCTCCGAGCCACGATCGGTCCGTGCGCCGCTTCCACAACCCCGATCGGTCCACGCGTAATCTCCTGATCTCCGATCGGTCCACGCGCCGTCTCCTAAGCCCCGATCGGTCCACGCGCCGTCTCCGAGCGCCGATCGGTTGACGCGCCATCTCCTGAGCGCGGATCGTTCCACGCGCCGTCTCCGAGCCCCGATCGGTCCACGCGCCGTCTCCTAAGCCCCGTTCGGTCCAAGCGCCTTCTCCTAAACCCCGGTCGGTCCACGCGCCGTCTCCGAGCCCCTATCGGTCCACGCATCGTCTCCTAAGCCCCGATCGGCTAACGCGTCGACTCCGAGCCGCGATCGTTCCACGCGCCGTCCCCGATCCCCGATCGATCCACGTGCCGTCTCCGAGCGCCGATCGGTTCACGCGCCGTCACCCGAGCCCCGATCGTTCCACACGGCGTCTCCGAGCCCCGATCGGTCCACGTTTCGTCTCCTGAGCCCGGATCGTTCCACGCGTCGTCTCCTGATTCCCGATCCTTAAACGCGTCGTCTCCGAGCCTCGATCGGTCCACACGCCGTGTCCGATCCCCGATCGGTCCGCGTACCGCATTCTGAACCTCGGTCCGTCCACGCGCCGTCTCCGAGCACCGATCGGTCGACGCGCCGTCTCAGAGCGCCGATCATTTCACGCCCCGTCACCTGACCTCCGATCGTTCCACGCGCCGTCTCCGAGCCCCGATCGGTCCACGCGCCGTCTCCTGAGCCCCGATTGGTTCACGCATCGTCTCCTAAGCCCCGATACGTCCACACGCCATCTCATAAGCCCCGATCGGACCACGTGCCTTCTCCTCAGCCCCGATCGGTCCACGCGCCGTCTCCGAGCTCCGATCGGTCCACGCGCCGTCTCCTAATCCCCGATCGGTTCAAGCGCCTTCTGCTAAGCCCCCATCGGTCTAAGCGCCTTCTGCTAAGCCCCGATCGGTCCACGCGCCGTCTCCGAGCGCCGATCGGTTCACGCGCCGTCACCTGCGCCCCGATCGTTCCACGCGCCGTCTCCGAGCCCCGATCGGTCTACGCGCCGTCTCCTAAGCCCCGATCGGTCCACGCGCCGTCTCGGAGCGCCGATTGGTTCACGCGCCGTCTCCTGAGCCCCGATCGCTCCACGCGCAGTCGCCGAGCCTCGATCGGTCCACGCGCCGTCTCCTAAGCCCCGATTGGTCCAAGCGCCTTCTGCTAAACCCCGATCGGTCCAAGCGCCTTCTGCTAAGCCCCGATCGGTCCATGCGCCGTCTCCGAGCGCCGAACGGTTCACGCGCCGTCACCTGAGCCCCGATCGTTCCACGCGCCGTCTCCGAGCCCCGATCGGTCTATGCGCCGTCTCCTAAGCCCCGATCAGTCCACGCGCCTTCTCCTCATCCCCCATCGGTCCACGCGCCGTCTCCGAGCGCTGATCGGTTCACGCGCCGTCTCCTGAGCTCCGATCGTTCCACGCGCTGTCTCCGAGCCCCGATCCGTCCACGCGCCGTCTCCTGAGCCCGGATCGGTCCACGCGTCATCGCCGAATCCCCGATCCGTACACGCGTCGTCTCCGAGCCTCGATCGGTCCACGCGCCGTCGCGGAGCCCCGATCAGTCCAGGCGTGGCCTCCTGAGCCTCGATCGGTCCACGCGCGGCCTCCTGAGCCCCGGTCGGTTCACGCGCCGTCTCCGAGCTCCGATCGATCCACGCGTCGTCTTCGAAGCCCAGATGCCTCCTCGCGCCGTCTCCGAGCCACGATCGGTCCAGGCGCTGCTTCCTGAGCCCAATCGGTCCACGCATCGTCACCTAAGCCCCGATCGGTCCACGCGCCGTCACCGAGCCATGATCGGTCCACGCGCGGCTCCTGAGCCCCATCGGTCCACACGCCGTCGCCGAGCCGGGATCGGTCCACGCGCGGGCTTCTGAGTCCCGGTTGGTTCACGCGCCGTATCCGAGCCCCAATAGGTCCACGCGCCGGCTCCTGAGCCCCGATCGGTCCACGCGCCGTCTCCTGAGCCCCGATCGTTCCACGCACCGTCTCCGATCTCCGATCGGTCCACTCGTCGTCTCCTAAGCCCCGATCGGTCCAAGCGCCTTCTACTAAGCCCCGATCGGTCCACGCGCCTTCTCCTGAGCCCCGATCGGTCCACGCGCCGTCTCCGAGCGCCGATCATTTCACGTGACGTCTCCTGAGCCCTGATCGTTCCACGCGCCGTCTTCGAGCCCCGAGCGGTCCACGCGCCGTCTCCTGAGCCCCAATCGATCCACGCGCAGCCTCCTGAGCCCCGATCGGTCCACGCGCGGCCTCCTGAGCCCCGATCGGTCCACGCGCCGTCGCCGAGCCGCGATCGGTCCACGTGCGGCCTCCTGAGGCCCGATTGGTTCACGCGCCGTATACGAGCCCCAATCGGTCCACGCGCCGTTTCCTGAGCCCCGATCGGTCCACGCGCGGCCTCCTGAGCCCCGATCGGTCCACGCGCCGTCGCCGAACCCCAATTGGTCCACGCGAAACCGCCTGAGCCCCAGTCGGTCCACGCGCTGTCTCCGAGCCCCGATCGGTCCACGCGTCGTCTCCGAGCCCCGATCGGTCCACGCGCCGTCTTCGAGCCCCGGTCGGGTCACGCATGGTCTCCTAAGCCCCATCGGTTAACGCGCCGTCTCCGAGCCCCGATCGGTCCACGCGCCGTCGCCGAACCCCAATTGGTCCACGCGCAACCGCCTGAGCCCCAGTCGGTCCACGCGCTGTCTCCGAGCCCCGATCGGTCCACGCGTAGTCTCCGAGCCCCGATCGGTCCACGCGCCGTCGCCGAGTCATGATCTGTCCACGCGCGGCCTCCTGAGACCCGATCGGTCCACGCGCCGTCTTCGAGCCCCGATCGGTCCACGCGCCGTCTCCTGAGCCCCGATCGATCCACGCGTCGTTCCCTAAGCCCCGATCCATCCACGCGCTGTCTCCTAAGTCCCGATCGGTCCAGGCCCCGTCTCCGAGCGCCGATCGGTTCACGCGCCGTCTCCTGAGAACGATCCGTCCACGCGCCGTCTCCTGAGCCCCGATCGGTCGACGCGCCGGCTCGTGAGCCCCGATCGGTCCACGCATCGTCACCTAAGCCCCGATCGGTCCACGCGCCGTCACCGAGCCATGATCGGTCCACGCGCGGCTCCTGAGCCCCATCGGTCCACACGCCGTCGCCGAGCCGGGATCGGTCCACGCGCGGGCTTCTGAGTCCCGGTTGGTTCACGCGCCGTATCCGAGCCCCAATAGGTCCACGCGCCGGCTCCTGAGCCCCGATCGGTCCACGCGCCGTCTCCTGAGCCCCGATCGTTCCACGCACCGTCTCCGATCTCCGATCGGTCCACTCGTCGTCTCCTAAGCCCCGATCGGTCCAAGCGCCTTGTACTAAGCCCCGATCGGTCCACGCGCCTTCTCCTGAGCCCCGATCGGTCCACGCGCCGTCTCCGAGCGCCGATCATTTCACGTGACGTCTCCTGAGCCCTGATCGTTCCACGCGCCGTCTTCGAGCCCCGAGCGGTCCACGCGCCGTCTCCTGAGCCCCAATCGATCCACGCGCAGCCTCCTGAGCCCCGATCGGTCCACGCGCCGTCGCCGAGCCGCGATCGTTCTACGCGCCGCTCCGAGCCCCAATCGTTCCACGCGCCGTCGCCGAGCTATGATCGGTCCACGCGCGGCCTCCTGAGCCCCGATCGGTCCACGCGCCGTCGCCGAGCCGCTATCGGTCCACGTGCGGCCTCCTGAGGCCCGATTGGTTCACGCGCCGTATACGAGCCCCAATCGGTCCACGCGCCGTTTCCTGAGCCCCGATCGGTCCACGCGCGGCCTCCTGAGCCCCGATCGGTCCACGCGCCGTCGCCGAACCCCAATTGGTCCACGCGAAACCGCCTGAGCCCCAGTCGGTCCACGCGCTGTCTCCGAGCCCCGATCGGTCCACGCGTCGTCTCCGAGCCCCGATCGGTCCACGCGCCGTCTTCGAGCCCCGGTCGGGTCACGCATGGTCTCCTAAGCCCCAATCGGTTAACGCGCCGTCTCCGAGCCCCGATCGGTCCACGCGCCGTCGCCGAACCCCAATTGGTCCACGCGCAACCGCCTGAGCCCCAGTCGGTCCACGCGCTGTCTCCGAGCCCCGATCGGTCCACGCGTAGTCTCCGAGCCCCGATCGGTCCACGCGCCGTCGCCGAGTCATGATCTGTCCACGCGCGGCCTCCTGAGACCCGATCGGTCCACGCGCCGTCTTCGAGCCCCGATCGGTCCACGCGCCGTCTCCTGAGCCCCGATCGATCCACGCGTCGTTCCCTAAGCCCCGATCCATCCACGCGCTGTCTCCTAAGTCCCGATCGGTCCAGGCCCCGTCTCCGAGCGCCGATCGGTTCACGCGCCGTCTCCTGAGAACGATCCGTCCACGCGCCGTCTCCTGAGCCCCGATCGGTCGACGCGCCGTCTCGTGAGCCCCGATCGGTCCACGCGCCGTCTCCTGAGCCCCGATCGGTCGACGCGCCGTCTCGTGAGCCCCGATCGGTCCACGCGCCGTCTCCGAGCCCCGATCGGTCCACGCGTCGTTCCCGAAGCCCCGATCCATCCACGCGCAGTCTCGCGAGCCCCGATCGGTGCACGCACCGTCTCCTAAGCCCCGATCGGTCCACGCCCCGTCTCCGAGCACCGATTGGTTCACGCACCGTCTCCTGAGACTCGATCCGTCCACGCGCTGTCTCCTGAGCCCCGATCGGTCGACGCGTCCTCTGTTAAACCCCAATCGGTCCACGCCCCGTCTCCGAGCGCCGATCGGTTCACGCGCCGTCTCCTGAGTCCCGATCCGTCCACTCACTGTCTCCTGAGCCCCGATCGGTCCACGCGCCGCCTCCTGCGCTCCGATCGGTCCACGCGCCGTCTCCTGAGCCCCGATCGGTCGACGCGCCGTCTCGTGAGCCCCGATCGGTCCACGCGCCGTCTCCTGAGCCCCGATCGGTCCACGCGCCGTCGCCGAGCCGCGATCGTTCTACGCGCCGCTCCGAGCCCCGATCGTTCCACGCGCCGTCGCCGAGCTATGATCGGTCCACGCGCGGCCTCCTGAGCCCCGATCGGTCCACGCGCCGTCGCCGAGCCGCGATCGGTCCACGTGCGGCCTCCTGAGGCCCGATTGGTTCACGCGCCGTATACGAGCCCCAATCGGTCCACGCGCCGTTTCCTGAGCCCCGATCGGTCCACGCGCGGCCTCCTGAGCCCCGATCGGTCCACGCGCCGTCGCCGAACCCCAATTGGTCCACGCGAAACCGCCTGAGCCCCAGTCGGTCCACGCGCTGTCTCCGAGCCCCGATCGATCCACGCGTCGTCTCCGAGCCCCGATCGGTCCACGCGCCGTCTTCGAGCCCCGGTCGGGTCACGCATGGTCTCTAAGCCCCATCGGTTAACGCGCCGTCTCCGAGCCCCGATCGGTCCACGCGCCGTCGCCGAACCCCAATTGGTCCACGCGCAACCGCCTGAGCCCCAGTCGGTCCACGCGCTGTCTCCGAGCCCCGATCGGTCCACGCGTAGTCTCCGAGCCCCGATCGGTCCACGCGCCGTCGCCGAGTCATGATCTGTCCACGCGCGGCCTCCTGAGACCCGATCGGTCCACGCGCCGTCTTCGAGCCCCGATCGGTCCACGCGCCGTCTCCTGAGCCCCGATCGATCCACGCGTCGTTCCCTAAGCCCCGATCCATCCACGCGCCGCCTCCTGCGCTCCGATCGGTCCACGCGCCGTCTCCTGAGCCCCGATCGGTCGACGCGCCGTCTCGTGAGCCCCGATCGGTCCACGCGCCGTCTCCTGAGCCCCGATCGGTCCACGCGTCGTTCCCTAAGCCCCGATCCATCCACGCGCACTCTCCCGAGCCCCAATCGGTAAACGCGCCGTCTCCTGAGCCCCGATCGGTCCACGCCCCGTCTTCGAGCCCCGATCGGTTCACGCATCGTCTCCTAAGCCCCGATCGGTTAACGCGCCGTCTCCGAGCGCCGAGCGGTCCACGCGCCGTCGCCGAACCCCAATTGGTCCACGCGCAACCGCCTTAGTCCCAGTCGGTCCACGCGCTGTCTCCGAGCCCCGATCGGTCCACGCGCCGTCTCCTAAGCTGCGATCCGTCCACGGGCCGTCTCCGAGCTGCTATCGGTAAACGCGCCGTCACCAAGCCCTGATCTGTACACGCGTCGTCGCCGAGCCCCGATCGGTCCACGCGCCGTCGCCGAGCCTCGATCGGTCCACGCACCCTCTCCTGAGCCCCGATCGGTCCACGCCCCGTCTCCTAAGCCGCGATCCGTCCACGGGCCGTCTCCGAGCTGCTATCGGTAAACGCGCCGTCACCAAGCCCTGATCTGTACACGCGTCGTCTCCGAGCCCCGATCGGTCCACGCGCCGTCGCCGAGCCTCGATCGGTCCACGCGCAGCCTCCTGAGCGCCGATCGGTTCACACGCCGGCTCCGAGCCCGATCGGTCCACGCATCGTCTCCTAAGCCCCGATCGGTTAACGTGCCGTCTCCGAGCCCCGATCGGTCCACGCGGCGTCTCCTGAGCCCCGGTCGGTTCACGCGCCGTATCCACGCCCCAATCGATCCACGCGCCGTCTCCTGAGTCCCGATCGGTCCACGCGCCGTCTCCTGAGGCCCGATCGGTCCACGCGTCGTCTCCTAAGCCCCAATCGGTCCACGCGCCGTCTCCAAGCCCCGATCCGTCGCCGCGTCGTGTCCTGAGCCCCGATCAATTGACGCGTCTTCTCCTGAGCCCCGATCGCTCCTCGCGCCGTCTCCTGAACCCCGATCATTCCACGCGCCTTCTCCTAAACCACGATCGGTCCACGCGCTGTCTCCGAGCCCCGATCGGTCCACGCGTCGTCTCCGAGCCCCGATCGGTCCACGCGCCGTCGCCGAGTCATGATCTCTCCACGCGCGGCCTCCTGAGACCCGATCGGTCCACGCTTCGTCGCCGAGCCGCGATCGTTCCACGCGCCGTCGCCGAGCGCCAATCGGTTCACGCGCCGTCTCCTGAGCCCCGATCGCTCCACGCGCCGTCTCCGAGCCCCCATCGGTCCAGGCGTCGCCTCCGAGCCCCGATCGCTCCACGCGCCGATTTCTGAGCCCCGATCAATTGACGCGTCTTCTCCTGAGCCCCGATCGCTCCTCGCGCCGTCTCCTGAGCCCCGCTCGGTCCATGCGTTGTCTTCTTAGCCCCGATGCCTCCACGCGCCGTCTCCGAGCGCCGATCGGTTCACGCGCCGTCTCCTGAGCCCCGATCGTTCCACGCGCCATCTCCGAGCCCCGATTGGTCCACGCGCCGTCTCCTAAGCCCCGATCGGTCCACGCGCGTTCTCCTAAGCCCCGATCGGTTCACGCACCGTCTCCTGAGCCCCGATCGTTCCACGCGCCGTTTCCGAGCTCCGATCGGTCCACGCGGCGCCTCCGGAGCCCCGATCGATCCACGCGCAGTCTCCTGAGCCCCGATCGGTCCACGCGTCGTCTCCGAGCCCCGATCGGTCCACGCGCCGTCGCCGAGTCATGATCTCTCCACGCGCGGCCTCCTGAGACCCGATCGGTCCACGCTTCGTCGCCGAGCCGCGATCGTTCCACGCGCCGTCGCCGAGCGCCAATCGGTTCACGCGCCGTCTCCTGAGCCCCGATCGCTCCACGCGCCGTCTCCGAGCCCCCATCGGTCCACGCGTCGCCTCCGAGCCCCGATCGCTCCACGCGCCGATTTCTGAGCCCCGATCAATTGACGCGTCTTCTCCTGAGCCCCGATCGCTCCTCGCGCCGTCTCCTGAGCCCCGCTCGGTCCATGCGTTGTCTTCTTAGCCCCGATGCCTCCACGCGCCGTCTCCGAGCGCCGATCGGTTCACGCGCCGTCTCCTGAGCCCCGATCGTTCCACGCGCCATCTCCGAGCCCCGATTGGTCCACGCGCCGTCTCCTAAGCCCCGATCGGTCCACGCGCGTTCTCCTAAGCCCCGATCGGTTCACGCACCGTCTCCTGAGCCCCGATCGTTCCACGCGCCGTTTCCGAGCTCCGATCGGTCCACGCGGCGCCTCCGGAGCCCCGATCGATCCACGCGCAGTCTCCTGAGCCCCGATCGGTCCACGCATCGCCTCCTGAGCCCCGGACGGTCCAGGTGCCGTCTCCGAACCCCGATCGGTCGACCCGCCGTCTCCGAGCCCCGATCATTCCACGCGCCGTCTCCGAGCCCCGATCGGTCAACGCGCCGTCGCCGAGCCATGATCGGTCCACGCGCGGCCTCCTGAGCCCCGGTTGCGTCATGCGCCGTATCCAACCCCCAATCGATCCACGCGCCGTCTCCTGAGCCCCGATCAGTTCACGCGCCGGCTCCGAGCCCGATCGGTCCACGCATCATCTCCTAAGCCCCGATCGGTTAATGTGCCGTCTCCGAGCCCCGATCGGTCCACGCGCCGTCTTCTGAGCCCCGGTCGGTTCACGCGCCTTCTTCGAGCCCCGATCGATCCACTCGTCGTCTTGAAAATCCAGATGCCTCCTCGCATCGTCTCCTAAGCCCCGATCGGTTAACGCGCCGTCTCCTGAGCCCCGATCGTTCCACGCGCCATCTCCGAGCCCCGATTGGTCCACGCGCCGTCTCCGAGCCCCGATCGGTCCACGCGCCGTCTCCTGAGCCCGGATCGGTCCACGCGCCGACGCCGAACCCCAATTGGTCCACGCGCAACCGCCTGAGCCCCGGTTGGTCCACGGACTGTCTCCGAGCCCCGATCGGTCCACGCGTCGTATCCGAACCCCGATCGGTCCACGCGCCGTCGCCGAGCCATGATCGGTCCACGCGCGGCCTCCTGAGCCCCGATCGCTCCACGCGCCGTCGACGAGCTGCGATCAGTCCACGCGCGGCCTCCTGAGCCCCGGTTGGTTCACGCGCCGTATCCGAGGCCCCATCGGTCCACGCGTCGTCTCCGAGCGCCGATCGGTCCACGCGCCGTCGCCGAGCCATGATCGGTCCACGCGGGGCTCCTGAGCCCCGGTCGGTCCGCGCGCCGTCTCCTGAGCCCCGATCGGTCCACGCGTCGTCTCCGAGCCCCGATCGGTCCACGCGCCGTCTCCGAGCCCCGATCGGTCCACGCGTAGTCTCCTAAGCCCCGCTTGGTTAACGCGTCGTTTCCGAGCCCCGATCGGTCCACGCGTCGTCTCCTGAGCCCCAATTAGTCCATGCGCCGTCTCCTAAGCGCCCATCCGTCCACGGGCCGTGTCCGAGCTCCGATCGGTCCACGCGTCGTCTCCGAGCCCTGATCGGTCCACGCGCCATCGCCGAGCCCCGATCGGTCCACGCGCCATCGCCGAGCCCCGATCGGTCCACGCACCGTCTCCTGAGCCCCGATCTGTCCACACCCCTTCTCCTGAGCCCCGATCTGTCGACGCGTCGTCTCCTAAGCCCCGACCGGTGCACGCGCCGTCTCCTGAGCCCAAATTGTCCACACGCTCTCTCGTGAGCCCCGATAGGTACACGCGACGTCTCCTACGCCCCGATCGGTCCACGCGTCGTCTCCTAAGCCCCGCTCGGATAACGCGTCGTTTCCGAGCCCCGATCGGTCCACGCGTCGTCTCCTGAGCCCCAATTAGTCCACGCGCCGTCTCCTAAGCCCTGATCCGTCCACGGGCCGTGTCCGAGCTCCGATCTGTTCATGCGCCGTCTCCAAACCTCGATCCGTACACGCGTCGTCTCCGAGCCCTGATCGGTCCACGCGCCATCGCCGAGCCCCGATCGGTCCACGCGCCGTCACCGAGCCATGATCGGTCCACGCGCGGCTCCTGAGCCCCATCGGTCCATACGCCGTCGCCGAGACGGGATCGGTCCACGCGCGGGCTCCTGAGTCCCGGTTGGTTCACGCGCCATATCCGAGCCCCAATCGGTCCACGCGCCGGCTCCTGAGCCCCGATCGGTCCACGCGCCGTCTCCTGAGCCCCGATCGCTCCACGCACCGTTTTCTGAGCACCGTTTGGTCCACGCGTCGTCTTCAAAGCCCCGATGCCTCCACGCACCGTCTCCGAGCCACGATCCGTCCGTGCGCCGCTTCCAGAGCCCTCTCGGTCCACGCGTCGTCTCCTGATCTCCGATCGGTCCACACGTCATCTCCTAAGCCCCGATCATTCCACGCGCCATCTCCGAGCCCCGATCGGTCCACGCGCCATCTCCGAGCCCCGATCGATCCACGCGCCGTCTCATAAGCCCCGATCGGACCACGCGCCTTCTCCTCAGCCCCGATCGGTCCACGCGCCGTCTCCGAGCGCCGATTAGTTCACGCGCCGTCTCCTGAGCCCCGATCGCTCCACGCTCCGTCTCCCAGCCCCGATCGGTCCACGCGCCGTCTCTGAACACCGATCGGTCCACGCGCCCTTGCCGAGCCATGATCGGTCCACGCGCGGCCTCCTGAGCCCCGATCGGTCCACGCGCCGTCGCCGAGCCTCGATCGCTCCACGCGCGGCCTCCTGAGCCCCGGTCGGTCCACGCGCCGTCGACGAGCCTCGATCGCTCCACGCGCGGCCTCCTGAGCCCCGATCGGTCCACGCGCCGTCTCCTGAGTCCCGATCGGTCAACGCGTCGTGTCCTAAGCCCTGATCGGTCCACGCGCCGTCTCCTGAGCCCCGATCGGTCCACGCGTCGTCTCCTAAGCCCTGATCGGACCACGTGTCGTCTCCGAGCCCCGATGGGTCCACGCGCCGCCTCCTGAACCCCGATACGTCCACGCGCAGTCGCCGAGGCTCGATACGTCCACGCGCAGTCGCCGAGGCCCGATACGTCCACGCGCAGTCGCCGAGGCCCGATCGCTCCACGCGCTCACTCCTGAGCCCCGATAGGTACTAGCGTCGTCTCCTACGCACCGATCGGTCCACACGTCGTCTCCTAAGCCCCAATCGGTCCACGCGTCGTCTCCTAAGCCCCGATCCGTCGTCGCGTCGTCTCCTGAGCCCCGATCAATTGACGCGACTTCTCCTGAGCCCCGATCGCTCCTCGCGCCGTCTCCTGAGCCCCGCTCGGTCCATGCGTCGTGTTCTTAGCCCCGATGCCTCCACCCGCCGTCTCCGAGCCACGATAGGTCCAGGCGCCGCTTCCTGAGCCCCGATCGATCCACGCGCCGTCTCGTAAGCCACAATCGGTCCACGCGCCGTCTCAGAGCGCCGATCATTTCACGCGCCGTCTCCTGAGCCCCGATCGGTCCACGCGGCGTCTCCTGAGCCCCGATCGGTTCACGCATCGTCTCCTAAGCCCCGATACGTCTACACGCCGTATCCGAGCCCCGATCGGTCCGCGTGACGCATTCTAAGCCACGGTCCGTCCACGCGCCGTCTCCGAGCACCGAACGGTCCACGCGCCGTCTCCTGAGCCCCGATTGGTCGACGCGTCGTCTCCTGTGCCCCGATCGGTCCACGCGCCGTCTCCTGAGCCCCGATGGATCTACGCGCCGCCTCCTGAGCCCCGATCGATCCACGCATCGGCTCCTGAGCCCCGGTCGGTCCACGCGTCGTCTTCGAGCACCGATAGATCCACGCGCCGTTTCCTGAGCCCCGATCGGTCCACGCGTCGCCGCCGGAGCCCCGATCGGTCTACTCGCCGTCTCATGAGCCCCGATCGGTCAACGCATCGTTTCCTAAGCCCCGATACGTTCACACGCCGTCTCCGACTCCCGATCGGTCCACGCGCCGTCGCCGAGCCTCGATCGGTCCACGCGCGGCCTCCTAAGCCCCGATCGATTAACGCGCCGTCTCCGAGCCCCGATCAGTCCACGCGCCTTCTCCGAGCCCCGATCGGTCCACGCGCCGTCTCCTGAGCCCCGATCGGTTCACGCGTCGTCTCCTGAGCCCCGATCGGACCACGCGCCGTCTCCTGAGCCCCGATCGGTCCACGCGCCGTCGCCGAACCCCAATTGGTCCACGCGAAACCGCCTGAGCCCCAGTCGGTCCACGCGCTGTCTCCGAGCCCCGATCGGTCCACGTGCCGTCTCCCAGCCCCGATCGGTCCACGCGCCGTCTCCTAATCCCCAATCTGTCCACGACCCGTCTCCGGGCCCCGATCGGTGCACGCGCCGTCTCCTAAGCCCCGATCGGTCCACGCGCCGTCGCGAACCCCAATTGGTCCACGCGAAACCGCCTGAGCCCCAGTCGGTCCACGCGCTGT
This sequence comes from Netelia fuscicornis, assembly GCA_946811545.1. Classification (NCBI taxonomy): domain Eukaryota; kingdom Metazoa; phylum Arthropoda; class Insecta; order Hymenoptera; family Ichneumonidae; genus Netelia; species Netelia fuscicornis. The sequence continues at coordinate 28,002,142 of OX328014.1, read as the reverse complement.
CTCCGAGCCCCGATCGGTCCACGCGTCGTCTCCGAGCCCCGATCGGTCCACGCGCCGTCGCCGAGTCATGATCTCTCCACGCGCGGCCTCCTGAGACCCGATCGGTCCACGCTTCGTCGCCGAGCCGCGATCGTTCCACGCGCCGTCGCCGAGCGCCAATCGGTTCACGCGCCGTCTCCTGAGCCCCGATCGCTCCACGCGCCGTCTCCGAGCCCCCATCGGTCCAGGCGTCGCCTCCGAGCCCCGATCGCTCCACGCGCCGATTTCTGAGCCCCGATCAATTGACGCGTCTTCTCCTGAGCCCCGATCGCTCCTCGCGCCGTCTCCTGAGCCCCGCTCGGTCCATGCGTTGTCTTCTTAGCCCCGATGCCTCCACGCGCCGTCTCCGAGCGCCGATCGGTTCACGCGCCGTCTCCTGAGCCCCGATCGTTCCACGCGCCATCTCCGAGCCCCGATTGGTCCACGCGCCGTCTCCTAAGCCCCGATCGGTCCACGCGCGTTCTCCTAAGCCCCGATCGGTTCACGCACCGTCTCCTGAGCCCCGATCGTTCCACGCGCCGTTTCCGAGCTCCGCTCGGTCCACGCGGCGCCTCCGGAGCCCCGATCGATCCACGCGCAGTCTCCTGAGCCCCGATCGGTCCACGCGTCGTCTCCGAGCCCCGATCGGTCCACGCGCCGTCGCCGAGTCATGATCTCTCCACGCGCGGCCTCCTGAGACCCGATCGGTCCACGCTTCGTCGCCGAGCCCCGATGCCTCCACGCGCCGTCTCCGAGCGCCGATCGGTTCACGCGCCGTCTCCTGAGCCCCGATCGTTCCACGCGCCATCTCCGAGCCCCGATTGGTCCACGCGCCGTCTCCTAAGCCCCGATCGGTCCACGCGCGTTCTCCTAAGCCCCGATCGCTTCACGCACCGTCTCCTGAGCCCCGATCGTTCCACGCGCCGTTTCCGAGCTCCGATCGGTCCACGCGGCGCCTCCGGAGCCCCGATCGATCCACGCGCAGTCTCCTGAGCCCCGATCGGTCCACGCATCGCCTCCTGAGCCCCGGACGGTCCAGGTGCCGTCTCCGAACCCCGATCGGTCGACCCGCCGTCTCCGAGCCCCGATCATTCCACGCGCCGTCTCCTGAGCCCCGGTCGGTTCACGCGCCATCTCCGAGCCGCGATCGGTCCACGCATCGTCTCCTAAGCCCCGATCGGTTAATGTGCCGTCTGCGAGCCCCGATCGGTCCACGCGCCGTCTCCTGAGCCCCGATACGTCCACGCGCAGTCGCCGAGCCCCGATCGGTCCACGCGCGGCCTCCTGAGCCCCGATCTGTCCACGCGCCGTCTCCGAGCGGCGATCGGTTCACGGATCGTCTCCTGAGCCCCGATCGGTTGACGTGCCGTCTCCGATCCCCGATCGGTACACGCGCCGTCTCCGAGCGCCGATCGGTTCACGCGCCGTCTCCTGAGCCCCGATCGTTCCGCGCGCCATCTCCGAGCCCCGATTGGTCCACGCGCCATCTCCTAAGCCCCGATCGGTCCACGCGCCTTTTCCTAAGCCCCGATCGGTTCACGCACCGTCTCCTGAGCCCCGATCGTTCCGCGCGCCGTCTCCGAACCCCGATCGGTCGACGCGCCGCCTCCGAGCGCCGTTCGGTTCACGCGCCGTATTCTGAGCCCCGATCGTTCCACGCGCCGCCTCCTAAGCCCCGATCGGTCCAGGCGTATCCTCCTGAGCCCCGGTCGGTCCGCGCGCCGTCTCCTGAGCCCCGATCGGTCGACGCGTCGTTTCCTGAGCCCCGATCGATCCACGCGTCGTCTCCTGAGCCACGATCGCTCCACGCGCCGATTTCTGAGCCCCGATCAATTGACGCGTCTTTTCCTGAGCCCCGATCTTTCCTCGCGCCGTCTCCTGAGCCCCGCTCAGTCCCTGCGCCGTCTTCTTAGCCCCGATGCCTCCACGCGCCGTCTCCGAGCCACGATCGGTCTATGCGTCGCTTCCTGATCCCCGATCGGGCCTCGCGCCGTCTCCTAAGCCCCAATCGGTCCACGCGCTGTCTCCTAAGCCCCGATCGATCCACGCGCCGTCTGCGAGCGCCGATCTGTTCACGCGCCGTCTCCTTTGCTCCGATCGTTCCACGCGCCGTCTCCGAGGCCCGATCGGTCCACGCATCGTCTCCTAAGCCCCGATTGGTTAACGCGCCGTCTCCGAGCCCCGATTGGTCCACACGCCGTCTCCGAGCCCCGATCGGTCCGCATGCCGCATTGTAAGTGACGGTCCATCCACGCGCCGTCTCCTGAGCCCCGGTCGTTCCACGCGCCGTCGCCGAACCCCAATTGGTCCACGCGCAACCTCCTAAGCCCCAGTCGGTACACGCGCTGTCTCCGAGCCCCGATCGGTCCACGCGCCGTATTCTGAGCCCCGATCGTTCCACGCGCCGCCTCCTAAGCCCCGATCGGTCCAGGCTTCGTCTCCTAAGCCCCGACCGGTCGACGCGTCGTGTCCTGCGCCCCGGTCGGTTAACGCGCCGTCTCCAAGCCCCGATCGGTCCACGCGCAACCGCCTGAGCCCCAGTCGGTCCACGCGCTGTCTCCGAGCCCCGATCGGTCCACGCGTCGTCTCCGAGCACCGATTGGTCCACGCGCCGTCGCCGAGCCATGATCGGTCCACGCGCGGCCTGCTGAGCCCCGATCGGTCCACGCGCCGTCGCCGAGCCGGGATCGGTCCACGCGCGGCCTCCTGAACCCCGATCGGTCCACGCGCCGTCCCCGAGCCGCGATGGGTCCACGCGCGACCTCCTGAGGCCCGGTTGGTTCAGGCGCCGTATCCGAGCCCCCATCGGTCCACACGTCGTCTCCGAGCCCCGATCCTTCCACGCGCCGTTGCCGAGCCATGATCGGCCCACGCGAGCCTCCTGAGCCCCGGTCGATCCGCGCGCCGTCTCGTGAGCCCCGATCGGTCGACGCGTCGTTTCCTGAGCCGCGATCGATCCACGCGTCGTCTTCTTAGCCCCGATGCCTCCACGCGCCGTCTCCGAGCTGCTATCGGTAAACGCGCCGTCACCAAGCCCTGATCCGTACACGCGTCGTCTCCGAGCCCCGACCGGTCCACGCGCCGTCGCCGAGCCTCGATCGGTCCACGCGCGGCCTCCTGAGCCCCGATCGGTTCACGCGCCGGCTCCGAGCCCGATCGGACCACGTGCCGTCTCCTGAGCCCCGGTCGGTTCACGCGCCGTCTCCGAGCCCCGATGGGTCCACGCGCCGTCTCCTGAGCCCGGATCGGTCCACCCGTCGTCCTCGAATCCCCGATCCGCACACGCGTCGTCTCCGAGCCTCGACCGGTCCACGCGCCGTCTCCTGAGCACCGATCGTTCCACATGCCGCCTCCTAAGCCTCGATCTGTCCAGGCGTCGTCTCCTAAGCCCCGACCGATCCACGCGCCATCTCCTGAGCCCCGATGAGTCCACGCGTCGTCTCCGAGCTCCGATCGGTCCAAACGCCGTTTCCTGAGCCCCAATCGGTCCATGCGTCGTCTTCTTAGCCCCGATGCCTCCACGCGCCGTCTCCGAGCGCCGATAAGTCCAAGCGCCGTCTCCTGAGCCCCGATCGTTCCACGCGGCGTCTCCGAGCCTCGATCGATCCACGCGCCGTCTCCTGAGCCCCGATCGGTCCACGCTCCGTCTCCAGAGCCCGGATCGTTCCACGCGTCGTCTCCTGATCCCCGATCCGTAAACGCGTCGTCTCCGAGCCTCGATCGGTCCACACGCCGTGTCCGATCCCCGATCGGTCCGCGTGCCGCATTCTAAGCCGCGGTCCGTCCACCCCCCGTCTCCGAGCATCGATCGGTCCACGCGGCGCCTCCGGAGCCCCGATCGATCCACGCGCCGTCTCCTGAGAACGATCCGTCCACGCGCCGTCTCCTGAGCCCCGATCGGTCGACGCGCCGGCTCGTGAGCCCCGATCGGTCCACGCATCGTCACCTAAGCCCCGATCGGTCCACGCGCCGTCACCGAGCCATGATCGGTCCACGCGCGGCCTCCTGAGCCCCGGTCGGTTCACGCGCCGTCTCCGAGCTCCGATCGATCCACGCGTCGTCTTCGAAGCCCAGATGCCTCCTCGCGCCGTCTCCGAGCCACGATCGGTCCAGGCGCTGCTTCCTGAGCCCAATCGGTCCACGCATCGTCACCTAAGCCCCGATCGGTCCACGCGCCGTCACCGAGCTATGATCGGTCCACGCGCGGCCTCCTGAGCCCCGATCGGTCCACGCGCCGTCGCCGAGCCGCGATCGGTCCACGTGCGGCCTCCTGAGGCCCGATTGGTTCACGCGCCGTATACGAGCCCCAATCGGTCCACGCGCCGTTTCCTGAGCCCCGATCGGTCCACGCGCGGCCTCCTGAGCCCCGATCGGTCCACGCGCCGTCGCCGAACCCCAATTGGTCCACGCGAAACCGCCTGAGCCCCAGTCGGTCCACGCGCTGTCTCCGAGCCCCGATCGGTCCACGCGTCGTCTCCGAGCCCCGATCGGTCCACGCGCCGTCTTCGAGCCCCGGTCGGGTCACGCATGGTCTCCTAAGCCCCAATCGGTTAACGCGCCGTCTCCGAGCCCCGATTGGTCCACGCGCCGTCGCCGAACCCCAATTGGTCCACGCGCAACCGCCTGAGCCCCAGTCGGTCCACGCGCTGTCTCCGAGCCCCGATCGGTCCACGCGTAGTCTCCGAGCCCCGATCGGTCCACGCGCCGTCTCCTGAGCCCCGATCGGTCGACGCGCCGTCTCGTGAGCCCCGATCGGTCCACGCGCCGTCTCCGAGCCCCGATCGGTCCACGCGTCGTTCCCGAAGCCCCGATCCATCCACGCGCAGTCTGGCGAGCCCCGATCGGTGCACGCACCGTCTCCTAAGCCCCGATCGGTCCACGCCCCGTCTCCGAGCACCGATTGGTTCACGCACCGTCTCCTGAGACTCGATCCGTCCGCGCGCTGTCTCCTGAGCCCCGATCGGTCGACGCGTCCTCTGTTAAACCCCAATCGGTCCACGCCCCGTCTCCGAGCGCCGATCGGTTCACGCGCCGTCTCCTGAGTCCCGATCCGTCCACTCACTGTCTCCTGAGCCCCGGTCGGTCCACGCGCCGCCTCCTGCGCTCCGATCGGTCCAGGCGCCGTCTCCTGAGCCCCGATCGGTCGACGCGCCGTCTCGTGAGCCCCGATCGGTCCACGCGCCGTCTCCTGAGCCCCGATCGGTCCACGCGTCGTTCCCTAAGCCCCGATCCATCCACGCGCAGTCTCCCGAGCCCCAATCGGTCCACGCGCCGTCTCCTGAGCCCCGATCGGTCCACGCCCCGTCTTCGAGCCCCGATCGGTTCACGCATCGTCTCCTAAGCCCCGATCGGTTAACGCGCCGTCTCCGAGCGCCGAGCGGTCCACGCGCCGTCGCCGAACCCCAATTGGTCCACGCGCAACCGCCTGAGCCCCAGTCGGTTCCCGCGCTGTCGCCGAACCCCGATCGGTCCACGCGTTGTCTCCGAGCCCCGATCGGTCCACGCGCCGTCGCCGAGCCATGATCGGTCCACACGCGGCCTCCTGAGCCCCGGTCGGTCCACGCGCCGTCTCCTGAGCCCCGATCGGTCCACGCGCGGCCTCCTGAGCCCCGATTGGTTCACGCGCCGTATCCGAGCCCCAATTGGTCCACGCGCCGTCTCCTGAGCCCCGATCGGTCCACGCGCCGTCTCCTGAGCCCCGATCGGTCCACGCGTCGTCTCCTAAGCCCCCATTGGTCCACGTGCCGTCTCCCAGCCCCGATCGGTCCACGCGCCGTCTCCTAATCCCCAATCTGTCCACGACCCGTCTGCGGGCCCCGATCGGTGCACGTGCCGTCTCCTAAGCCCCGATCGGTCCACGCGCTATCGCCGAACCCCAATTGGTCCACGCGAAACCGCCTGAGCCCCAGTCGGTCCACGCGCTGTCTCCGAGCCCCGATCGGTCCACGCGTCGTCTCCGAGCCCCGATCGGTCCACGCGCCGTCGCCGAGTAATGATCTGTCCACGCGCGGCCTCCTGAGACCCGATCGGTCGACGCGCCGTCTTCGAACCCCGATCGATCCACGCATGGTCTCCTAAGCCCCAATCGGTTAACGCGCCGTCCCCGAGCCCCGACCGGTCCACGCGATGTCTCCTGAGCCCCGATACGTCCACGCGCAGTCGCCGAGCCCTGATCGGTCCACGCGATGTCTCCTGAGCCCCGATACGTCCACGCGCAGTCGCCGAGCCCTGATCGGTCCACGCGCTGTCTCCTGAGCCCCGATAGGTACACGCGTCATCGCCTACACCCCGATCGGTCCACGCGTCGTCTCGTAAGCCCCGATCGGTCCACGCGCCGTCTCCGAGCCCCGATCGGTCCACGCACTGTCTCCTCATCCCCATGGGTCCACGCGGCGCCTCCGGGGCCCCGATCGATCCACGCGAGGCTCCTAAGCCCCGATCGGTCCACGCGCAACCGCCTGAGCCCCAGTCGGTCGACGCGCTGTCTCCGAGCCCCGATCGGTCCACGCGTCGTCTCCGAGCCCCGATCGGTCCACGCGCCGTCGCCGAGCCACGATCGGTCCACGCGCGGCCTCCTGAGCCCCGATCGGTCCACGCGCCGTCGCCGAGCCGCGATCGGTCCACGCGCGGTCTCCTGAGCCCCGGTCGGTTCACGCGCCGTCTCCTGAGCCCCGATCGGTCCACGCGTCGTTCCCTAAGCCCCGATCGATCCACGCGCAGTCTCCAGAGCCGCGATCGGTCCACGCATCCCCTCCTGAGCCCCGGACGGTCCAGGCGCCGTCACCGAACCCCGATCGGTCGACTCGCCGTCTTCGAGCGCCGATCGGTTAACGCGCCGTCTCCGCGCCCCGATCAGTCCACGCGCTCTCTCCTGAGCCCCGACCGGTCCACGCGTCGTCTCCTAAGCCCCGATCGGTCCACGCGTCGTCTCCTAAGCCCCGATTCGTCGACGCGTCGTCTCCTGAGCCCCGATCAATTGACGCGTCTTCTCCTGAGCCCCGATCGCTTCTCGTGCCGCCTCCTGAGCCCCGATCCGTCGAGGCATCGTCTCCGGAGCCCCGATCAATTGACGTGTCTTCTCCTGTCCCCCGATCGCGCCTCGCGCCGTCTCCTGAACCCCGATCGGTCCATGCGTCGTCTTCTTAGCCCGGATGCCTCCACGCGCCGTCTCCGAGCCACGATCGGTCCAGGCGCCGTCTCCGGAGCCCCGATCGGTCCACGCGTCGTCTCCTAAGCCCCGATTCGTCCACGCGACGTATCCGGGCGCCGATGATTTCACGCGCCGTCTCCTGAGACCCGATCGTTCCACGCGCCGTCTCCGAGCCCCGATCGATCCACGCGCCGCCTCCTGAGCGCCGATCGGTCCACGCGCCGTCGCCGAACCCCAATTGGTCCACGCGCAACCGCCTGAGCCCCAGTCGGTCCACGCACTGTGTCCGAGCCCCGATCGGTCCACGCGCCGTCTTCGAGCGCCGATCGGTCCACGCAACGTCTCCTAAGCCCCAATCGGTTAACGCGCCGTCTCCTGAGCCCCGATCGTTCTACGCACCGTCTCCGAGCCCCGCTCCGTCCACGCGCAGTCGCCGAGCCCCGATCGGTTCACGCGCGGTCTCCTGAGCCCCAGTCGGTACACGCGCTGTCTCCGAGCCCCGATCGGTCCACGCGTCGTCTACTAAGCCCCGGTCGTACGACGCGTCGTCTCCTAAGCCCCGATCGGTTGACGCGTCGTCTCCTGAGCCCCAGTTGCTCCACGGGCTGTCTCCGAGCCCCGATCGATCCACGCACCGCCTCCTGAGCTCCCATCGGTCGACGCGCCGACTCCTAAGCCCCGATCCGTCCACGCGCCGTCTCCTGAGCCCCGATCGTCCAACGTGCCGTCTCCGAGCACCGATCGGTCCACGCGTCGCCTCCTGAGCCCCGGTCGGTCCACGCGCCATCTCCTGAGCCCCGATCGGTCCACGCGTCGTCTCCTAAGCCCCGATCGGTCCACGCGTCGTCTCCTAAGCCCCGATCCGTCGACGCGTCGTCTCCCGAGCCACGATTAATTGACGCGTCTTCTCCTGAGCCCGATCGCTCCTCGCGCCGTCGCCTGAACCCCGCTCGGTCCATGCGTCGTCTTCTTAGCCCGGATGCCTCCTCGCGCCGTCTCCTGAGCCCCGATCGGTCCACGCGTCGTGTCCGAGCTCCGATCGGTCCATACGCCGTTTCCTGAGCCCCGATCGGCCCACGCGCCGTATCCTAAGCCCCGATCGGTACACGGGCCGTCTCTGAGCGCTGATAAGTTCAAGCGCCGTCTCCTGAGCCCCGATCGTTTCACGCGGCGTCTCCGAGCCCCGATCGATCCACGCGCCGTCTCCTGAGCCCCGATCGGTCGACGCGCCGTCTCCTGAGCCTCGATGCGTCCACGCGCAGTCGCCGAGCCCCGATCGGTCCACGCGTCGTCTCCTAAGCCCCGATCGTTCGACGCGTCGTCTCCTAAGCCCCGATCGGTCGACGCGTCGTCTCCTGAGCCCCAGTTGGTCCACGGGCTGTCTCCGAGCCCCCATCGATCCACGCACCTCCTCCTGAGCTCCGATCGGTCGACGCGTCGACTCCTAAGCCCCGATCGGTCCAAGCGCCTTCTGCTAAGCCCCGATCGGTCCAAGCGCCTTCTGCTAAGCCCCGATCGGTCCACGCGCCGTCTCCGAGCGCCGATCGGTTCACGCGCCGTCACCTGAGCCCCGATCGTTCCACGCGCCATCTCCGAGCCCCGATCCTTCTACGCGCCGTCTCCTAAGCCCCGATCGGTCCACGCGCCTTCTCCTCATCCCCGATCGGTCCACGCGCCGTCTCGGAGCCCCGATTGATTCACGCGCCGTCTCCTGAGCCCCGATCGCTCCACGCGCAGTCGCCGAGCCTCGATCGGGTCACGCGCGGTCTCCTGAGCCCCGGTCGGTCCACGCGCCGTCGCCGAACCCCGATTGGTCCACGCGCAACCTTCTGAGCCCCAGTCGGTACACGCGCTGTCTCCGAGCCCCGATCGGTCCCCGCATAGTCTCCTAAGCCCCGCTCGGTTAACGCGTCGTCTCGGAGCCCCGATCGGTCCAGGCGCCGCTTCCTGAGCACCGACCGGTCCACGCGTCGTCTCCTGAGCCCCGATCGGTCGACGGGTCCCCTCCTAAGCCCCGATCGGTCCACGCGCTTTCTCCTGAGCCCCGATCGGTCCACGCGCCGTCTCCGAGCGGCGATCATTTCAGGTGACGTATCCTGAGCCCTGATCGTTCCACGCGCCATCTTCGAGCCCCGAGCGTTCCACGCGCCGTCTCCTGAGCCCCAATCGATCCACGCGCAGCCTCCTGAGCCCCGATCGGTCCACGCGCCGTCGCCGAGCCGCGATCGGTCCACGCGCGGCCTCCTGAGGAGCGATTGGTTCACGCGCCGTATCCGAGCCCCAATCGGTCCACGCGCCGTCTCCTGAGCCCCGATCGGTCCACGCGCGGCCTCCTGAGCCCCGATCGGTCCACGCGCCGTCGCCGAGCCGCGATCTGTCCACGCGCGGCCTCCTAAGCTCCGATCGGTCCACGCGCCGTCGCCGAACCCCAATTGGTCCACACGAAACCGCCTGAGTCCCAGTCGGTCCACGCGCTGTCACCGAGCCCCGATCGGTCGACGTGTGGTCTCCGAGCCCCGATCGGTCCACGCGCCGTCGCCGAGCCACGATCGGTCCACGCGCGGCCTCCTGAGCCCCGATCGGTCCACGGGCCGTCGCCGAGCCGCGATCGGTCCACGTGCGGCCTCCTGAGCCCCGCTTGGTTCACGCGCCGTATCCGAGCCCCAATCGGTCCACGCGCCGTCTCCTGAGCCCCGATCTGTCCACGACCCGTCTCCGGGCCCCGATCGGTGCACGCGCCGTCTCCTAAGCCCCGATCGGTCCACGCGCCGTCGCCGAACCCCAATTGGTCCACGCGAAACCGCCTGAGCCCCAGTCGGTCCGGGCGCTGTCTCCGAGCCCCGATCGGTCCACGCGTCGTCTCCGAGCCCCCATCGGTCCACGCGCCGTCGCCGAGTCAGGATCTTTCCACGCGCGGCCTCCTGAGAGCCGATCGGTCCACGCGCCGTCCTCGAGCCCCGATCGGTCCACGCATGGTCTCCTCAGCCACAATCGGTTAACGCGCCGTCCTCGAGCCCCGATCGGTCCACGCGCCGTCTCCTGAGCCCCGATACGTCCACGCGCAGTCGCCGAGCCCCGATCGGTCCACGCGCCGTCTCCGAACCCCGATCGGTCCACGCACTGTCTCCTGATCCCCATGAGTCAACGCGGCGCCTCCGGAGCCCCGATCGGTCCACGCGCCGTCTCCTAAGCCCGGATCGTTCCACGCGCCGTCCTCGAGCCCCGATCGGTCCACGCGCCGTCTCCTGAGCCCGGATCGGTCCACGCGTCGGCTCCTAAGCCCCGATCGGTCCACGCGTCGTCTCCTAAACCCGATCCGTCGACGCGTCGTCTCCTGAGCCCCGATCGGTCCACGCGTCTTCTCCTGAGCCCCGACCGCTCCACGCGTCGTCTCCGAGCTCCGATCGGTCCATGCGCCGTTTCCGAGCCCCGATCGGTCCATGCGTCGTCTTCTAAGCCCCGATGCCTCCACGCGCCGTCTCCGAGAGACGATCGGTGCAGGCGCCGCTTCGTGAACCCCGATCGGTCCACGCGCTGTCTCCTGAGCCCCGGTCCATCCACGCGCAGTCGCCGAGCCCCGATCGGTCGACGCGCGGTCTACTGAGCTCCGGTCGGTCCACACGCCGCTGCGAACCCCAATTGGTCCACGCGCAACCTCTCGTGCCCCAGTCGGTAAACGCGCTGTCTCCGAGCCCCGATCGGTGCACGCGCCGTCTCCTGAGCCCCGATCGGTCCACGCGTCGTCTCCTAAGCCCTGATCGGTCCACGTGCCGTCTCCGAGCCCCGATCGGTCCACGCGCCGTCGCCGAACCCCAATTGGTCCACGCGAAACCGCCTGAGCCCCAGTCGGTCCACGCGCTGTCTCCGAGCCCCGATCGGTCCACGTGCCGTCTCCCAGCCCCGATCGGTCCACGCGCCGTCTCCTAATCCCCAATCTGTCCACGACCCGTCTCCGGGCCCCGATCGGTGCACGCGCCGTCTCCTAAGCCCCGATCGGTCCACGCGCCGTCGCCGAACCCCAATTGGTCCACGCGAAACCGCCTGAGCCCCAGTCGGTCCGGGCGCTGTCTCCGAGCCCCGATCGGTCCACGCGTCGTCTCCGAGCCCCCATCGGTCCACGCGCCGTCGCCGAGTCAGGATCTTTCCACGCGCGGCCTCCTGAGAGCCGATCGGTCCACGCGCCGTCCTCGAGCCCCGATCGGTCCACGCATGGTCTCCTCAGCCACAATCGGTTAACGCGCCGTCCTCGAGCCCCGATCGGTCCACGCGCCGTCTCCTGAGCCCCGATACGTCCACGCGCAGTCGCCGAGCCCCGATCGGTCCACGCGCCGTCTCCGAACCCCGATCGGTCCACGCACTGTCTCCTGATCCCCATGAGTCAACGCGGCGCCTCCGGAGCCCCGATCGGTCCACGCGCCGTCTCCTAAGCCCGGATCGTTCCACGCGCCGTCCTCGAGCCCCGATCGGTCCACGCGCCGTCTCCTGAGCCCGGATCGGTCCACGCGTCGGCTCCTAAGCCCCGATCGGTCCACGCGTCGTCTCCTAAACCCGATCCGTCGACGCGTCGTCTCCTGAGCCCCGATCGGTCCACGCGTCTTCTCCTGAGCCCCGACCGCTCCACGCGTCGTCTCCGAGCTCCGATCGGTCCATGCGCCGTTTCCGAGCCCCGATCGGTCCATGCGTCGTCTTCTAAGCCCCGATGCCTCCACGCGCCGTCTCCGAGAGACGATCGGTGCAGGCGCCGCTTCGTGAACCCCGATCGGTCCACGCGCTGTCTCCTGAGCCCCGGTCCATCCACGCGCAGTCGCCGAGCCCCGATCGGTCGACGCGCGGTCTACTGAGCTCCGGTCGGTCCACACGCCGCTGCGAACCCCAATTGGTCCACGCGCAACCTCTCGTGCCCCAGTCGGTAAACGCGCTGTCTCCGAGCCCCGATCGGTGCACGCGCCGTCTCCTGAGCCCCGATCGGTCCACGCGTCGTCTCCTAAGCCCTGATCGGTCCACGTGCCGTCTCCGAGCCCCCATCGGTCCACGCGCCGTCGCCGAACCCCAATTGGTCCACGCGAAACCGCCTGAGCCCCAGTCGGTCCACGCGCTGTCTCCGAGCCCCGATCGGTCCACGTGCCGTCTCCCAGCCCCGATCGGTCCACGCGCCGTCTCCTAATCCCCAATCTGTCCACGACCCGTCTCCGGGCCCCGATCGGTGCACGCGCCGTCTCCTAAGCCCCGATCGGGCCACGCGCCGTCGCCGAGCCGCGATCGGTTCTCGCGCGGCCTCCTGAGCCGCGGTCGGTCCACGCGCCGCCTACGGAGCCCCGATCGATCCACGCGAATCTCCTGAGCTCCGGTCGGTCGACGCGCCGTCTCCTAGACCCGATCGTTCCACGCGCCGTCTCCGAGCCCCGATCGGTCCGCGTGCCGCATTCTAAGCCACGGTCCATCCACGCGCCGTCTCCGAGCCCCGCTCCATCCACGCGTCGTCTCCTAAGCCCCGATCGGTCCATGCGCCGTCTCCTAAGCCCCGATTGATCCACGCGCCGTCTCCCAGCCCCGATCGATCCACGCGCCGTCTCCTGAGCCCCAATCGGTCCACGCGTCGGCTCCTAAGCCCCGATCCATCGACGCGTCGTCTCCTGAGCCCCGATCGATCCACGCGCCGCCTCCTGAGCCCCGATCGCTCCACGCGCCGTTTCCTGATCCCCGATCGGTCCACACGCCGTCTCCGAGCCCCGATCGGTCCACGCGCGGTCTCCTAAGCCCCAATCTGTCCACGACCCGTCTCCGAGCCCCGATCGGTGCACTCGCCGTCTCCTAAGCCCCGATCGGTCCACGCGCCGTCTCCGAGCGCCGATCATTTCACGCGCCGTCTCCGAGCCCCGATCGGTCCACGCGCCGTCTCCTGAGCCCGGATCGGTCCACGCGCCGTTGCCGAACCCCAATTGGTCCACGCTCAACCGCCTGAGCCCCGGTTCGTCCACGCGCTGTCTCCGAGCCCCGATCGGTCCACGCGTCGTATCCAAACCCCGATCGGTCCACGCGCCGTCGCCGAGCCATGATCGGTCCACGCGCCGTCTCCTAAGGCCCGGTCGGTCCTCGCGCCGTTTCCGACCCCCGATCGGCTCACGCATCGTCTCCTAAGCCCCGATCGGCTAACGCGTCGACTCCGAGCCCCGATCGTTCCACGCGCCGTCCCCGATCCCCGATCGATCCACGCGCCGTCTCCGAGCGCCGATCCGTTCACGCGCCGTCACCCGAGCCCCGATCGTTCCACACGCCGTCTCCGAGTCCCGATCGGTCCACGCTCCGTCTCCTGAGCTCGGATCGTTCCACGCGTCGTCTCCTGATCCCCGATCCGTAAACGCGTCGTCTCCTAAGCCCCGATCGGTCCACGCGGCGTCTCCGAGCCCCGATCGGTCCACACGCCGTATCCGAGCCCCGATCGGTCCGCGTGACGCATTCTAAGCCACGGTCCGTCCACACGCCGTCTCCGAGTCCCGATCGGTCCACGCTCCGTCTCCTGAGCCCGGATCGTTCCACGCGTCGTCTCCTGATCCCCGATCCGTAAACGCGCCGTCTCCTAAGCCCCGATCGGTTAACGCGCCGTCTCCGAGCCCCGATCAGTCCACGCGCCGTCCCCTGAGCCCCGGCCGGTTCGTGCGCCGTCTCCGAGCCCCGTTCGATCTACGCGTCGTCTTGTAAGCCCAGATGCCTTCTCGCGCCGTTTCCGGGCCACGATCGGTCCAGGCGCCGCTTCCTGAGCCACGATCGGTCCACGCGTTGTCTCCTAGGCCCCGATCGGTCCACGCGCCTTCTCCGAGCCCCGATCGGTTCACGCATCGTATCCTAAGCCCCGATCGGTTAACGCACCGTCTCCGAGCCCCGAACGGTCCACGCGCGGTCGCCGAACCCCAATTGGTCCACGCGCAACCGCCTGAGCCCCAGTCGGTTCACGCGCTGTCCCCGAACCTCGATCGGTCCACGCATCGTCTCCGAGCCCCGATCGGTCCACGCGCCGTCGCCGAGCCATGATCGGTCCACGCGCGGCCTCCTGAGCCCCGATCGGTCCACAGGCCGTCGCCGAGCCGCGACCGGTCCACGCGCGGCCTCCTGAGCCCCGATTGGTTCACGCGCCGTATCCGAGCCCCAATCGGTCCACGCGCCGTCTCCTGAGCCCCGATCGGTCCACGCGCCGTCTCCTGAGGCCCGATCGGTCCACGCGTCGTCTCCTAAGCCCCAATCGGTCCACGCGCCGTCTCCAAGCCCCGATCCGTCGCCGCGTCGTGTCCTGAGCCCCGATCAATTGACGCGTCTTCTCCTGAGCCCCGATCGCTCCTCGCGCCGTCTCCTGAACCCCGATCATTCCACGCGCCTTCTCCTAAACCACGATCGGTCTACGCGTCGTCTCCGAGCCCCGATCGGTCCACGCGCCGTCTCCGAGCCCCGAACGGTTCACGCACCGTCTCCTGGTCCCAATCGGTCCACGCGGCGCCTCTGGAGCCCCGATCGATCCACGCGATTCTCCTGAGCCCCAGTCGGTTCGCGCGCCGTCTCCTGAGCCCCGATTGTTCGACGCGTCGTCTCCTGAGCCCCGATCGATCCACGCGTCGTCTCCTGAGCCCCGATCGTACCACACGCCGTTTCCTGAGCCCCGATCGGTCCACGCGTCGTCTTCAAAGCCCCGATGCCTCCACGCGCCGTCTCCGAGCCACGATCGGTCCGTGCGCCGCTTCCACAACCCCGATCGGTCCACGCGTAATCTCCTGATCTCCGATCGGTCCACGCGCCGTCTCCTAAGCCCCGATCGGTCCACGCGCCGTCTCCGAGCGCCGATCGGTTGACGCGCCATCTCCTGAGCGCCGATCGTTCCACGCGCCGTCTCCGAGCCCCGATCGGTCCACGCGCCGTCTCCTAAGCCCCGTTCGGTCCAAGCGCCTTCTCCTAAACCCCGGTCGGTCCACGCGCCGTCTCCGAGCCCCTATCGGTCCACGCATCGTCTCCTAAGCCCCGATCGGCTAACGCGTCGACTCCGAGCCGCGATCGTTCCACGCGCCGTCCCCGATCCCCGATCGATCCACGTGCCGTCTCCGAGCGCCGATCGGTTCACGCGCCGTCACCCGAGCCCCGATCGTTCCACACGGCGTCTCCGAGCCCCGATCGGTCCACGTTTCGTCTCCTGAGCCCGGATCGTTCCACGCGTCGTCTCCTGATTCCCGATCCTTAAACGCGTCGTCTCCGAGCCTCGATCGGTCCACACGCCGTGTCCGATCCCCGATCGGTCCGCGTACCGCATTCTGAGCCGCGGTCCGTCCACCCGCCGTCTCCGAGCACCGATCAGTCGACGCGCCGTCTCAGAGCGCCGATCATTTCACGCCCCGTCACCTGACCTCCGATCGTTCCACGCGCCGTCTCCGAGCCCCGATCGGTCCACGCGCCGTCTCCTGAGCCCCAATGAGTCCACACGCTGTCTCGTGAGCCCCGATAGGTACACGCGTCGTCTCCGAGCCCCGATCGGTCCACGCGCCATCGGCGAACCCCGATCGGTCCACGCGCCGTCTCCTGAGCTCCGAACGGTCCACACCCCTTGTCCTGAGCCCCGATCGGCCGACGCGTCGTCTCCTAAGCCCCGACCGGTTCACACGCCGTCTCCTGTGCACCGATCGAATCACGTGCCGTCTCCTAAGCCCCGATCGGTTAATGCGCCGTCTCCGAGCCGCGATCGGTCCACGCGCCGTCGCCGAACCCCAATTGGTCCACGCGCAACCGCCTGCCCCCCAGTCGATCCACGCGTCGTCTCCGAGCTCCAGTCGGTCCACGCGCGGTTTCCTGAGACCTGATCGGTCCATGCGTCGTCTTCTAAGCCCCTATGCCTCCACGCGCCGTCTCCGAGCCACGACCGGTTCAGGCGCCGCTTCCCGAGCCCCGATCAGTCCACGTGTCGTCTCCTGACCCCCGATCGCTCCACGGACCGTTTCCTGATCCCCGATCGGTCCACGCGCCGCCTCCTGAGTCCCGATCGGTCAGCGCGTCGTGTCCTAACCCCTGATCGGTCCACGTGCCGTCTCCGAGCCCCGATGGGTCCACGTGCCACATCCTGAGCCCCGATCGGACGACGCGTCGTCTCCTGAGCCTTGATCGATCCACGCGTCGTCTCCTGAACCCCGATTGCTCCACGGGCCGTTTCCTGAGCCCCGATCGGTCCACGCGTCGTCTACTAATCCCAGATGCCTCCTCGCGCCGTCTCCGAGCCATGACGGGTCCAGGCGCCGCTTCCTGAGCCCCGGTCGGTCCACGCGTTGTCTCCTAAGCCCCGTTCGGTCCACGCGCCGTCTCCTAAGCCCCGATCATTCCACGCGCCGTCTCCGAGCCCCGATCGGTCCACGCGCCTTCTCCGAGCCCCGATCGGTTCACGCATCGTCTCCTAAGCCCCGATCCGTCGACGCGTCGTCTCCTAAGCCCCGATCGGTTCACACGCCGTCTCCGAGCCCCGATGGGTCCACGCGTCGCCTCCTGAGCCCCGGTCGGTCCACGCGCCGTCTCCTGAGCCCCGATCGGTCCACGCGTCGTCTCCTAAGCCCCGATCGGTCCACGCGTCGTCTCCTAAGCCCCGATCCGTCGACGCGTCGTCTCCTGAGCCACGATCAATTGACGCGTCTTCTCCTGAGCCCAATCGCTCCTCGCGCCGTCTCCTGAGCCCCGATCGGCCCACGGGTCGTCTCCTAAGCCCCGATCGGTCCACGCGTCGTCTCCTAAGCCCCGATCGGTCCACACGCCGTCTCCGAGCCCCGATGGGTCCACGCGTCGCCTCCTGAGCCCCGGTCGGTCCACGCGCCGTCTCCTGAGCCCCGATCGTTCCACGCGTCGTCTTCTGAGCCCCGATCGATCCACGCGTCGTCTCCTGAGCCACGATCAATTGACGTGTCTTCTCCTGAGCCCGATCGCTCCTCGCGCCGTCTCCTGAGCCCCGATCGGTCCACGCGTCGTCTCCGAGCTCCGATCGGTCCACACGCCGTCTCCGAGCGCCGATAAGTTCAAGCGCCGTCTCCTGAGCCCCGATCGTTCCACGCGCAACCTCCTGAGCCCCAGTCGGTCCACGCGCCGTCTCCTAAGCCCCAATCTGTCCACGACCCGTCTCTGGGCCCCGATCGGTGCACGCGCCGTCTCCTGAACCCCGATCGGTCCACACGCCGTCTCCTGAACCCCGATACGTCCACACGCAGTCGCCGAGCCCCGATCGGTACACGCGCCGTCGCCGAGCGCCGATCGGTTCACGCGCCGTCTCCTGAGCCCCGATCGTTCCCCGCGCCATCTCCGAGCCCCGGTCGGTCCACGCGCCGTCTCCGAGCGCCGATAACTTCACGCGCCGTCTCCTGAGCCCCGATCGTTCCACGCGCCGTCTCCGAGCCCCGATCGATCCACGCGCCGTCTCCTGAGCCCAAATCGGTCCACACGCTGTCTCGTGAGCCCCGATAGGTACACGCGTCGTCTCCTACGCCCCGATCGGTCCACGCGTAGTCTCCTAAGCCCCGCTCGGTTAACGCGTCGTTTCCGAGCCCCGATCGGTCCACGCGTCGTCTCCTGAGCCCCAATTAGTCCATGCGCCGTCTCCTAAGCCCCGATCCGTCCACGGGCCGTGTCCGAGCTCCGATCGGTCCACGCGTCGTCTCCGAGCCCTGATCGGCCCACGCGCCATCGCCGAGCCCCGATCGGTCCACGCGCCATCGCCGAGCCCCGATCGGTCCACACCCCTTCTCCTGAGCCCCGATCGGTCCACACCCCTTCTCCTGAGCCCCGGTCGGTCCACGCGCCGTCTCCTGAGCCCCGATCGGTCCACGCGTCGTCTTCTAAGCCCCGATCGGTCCACGCGTAGTCTCCTAAGCCCCGCTCGGTTAACGCGTCGTTTCCGAGCTCCGATCGGTCCACGCGTTGTCTCCTGAGCCCCAATGAGTCCATGCGCCGTCTCCTAAGCCCCGATCCGTCCACGGGCCGTCTCCGAGCCCCGATCGGTCCACGCGTCGTCTCCTAAGACCCGATCGGTCCACGTATCGTCTCCTAAGCCCCGATCGGTCCACACGCCATCTCCGAGCCCCGATGGGTCCACGCGTCGCCTCCTGAGCCCCGGTCGGTCCACGCGCCGTCTCCTGAGCCCCGATCGGTTCACCCGTCGTCTCTTAAGTCCCAATCGGTCCACGCGCCCTCTCCGAGCGCCGATCATTTCACGCGCCGTCTCCTGAGCCCCGGTCGGTCCGCGCGCCGTTTCCAGAGCCCTATCGGTCCACGCATCGTCTCCTGATCTCCGATCGGTCCACGCGCCGTCTCCTAAGCCCCGATCGGTCAACGCGCTGTCTCCGAGCGCCGATCGGTTCACGCGCCGTCTCCTGAGCCCCGATCGGTCCACGCGCCGTCTCCTGAGCCCGGATCGGTCCACGCGTCATCGCCGAATCCCCCATCCGTACACGCGTCGTCTCCGAGCCTCGATCGGTCCAGGCGCTGCTTCCTGAGACCCAATCGGTCCACGCGTTGTCACCTAAGCCCCGATCGGTCCACGCGCCGTCTCCGAGCCCCGATCGGTTCACGCATCGTCACCTAAGCCCCGATCGGACCACGCGCCGTCTCCTGAGCCCCGATCGCTCCACGCTCCGTCTCCGAGCCCCGATCGGTCCACGCGCCGGCACCTGAGCCCGGATCGGTCCACGCGCCGTCGCCGAACCCCAATTGGTCCACGCGCAACCGCCTGAGCCCCAGTCGGTCCACGCGCCGTCTCCTGAGCCCCGATCGGTCCACGCGGCGCCTCCGGAGCCCCGATCGATCCACACGAGTCTCCTGAGCCCCGGTCGGCCCACGCGCCGTCTCCTGAGCCCCGATCCGTCCACGCGCCGTCTCCTGAGCCCCGATCGTCCAACGCGCCGTCTCCGAGCACCGATCGGTCCACGCGCCGTCTCCTGAGCCCCGATCGATCCACGCGTCGTCTTCTAAGCCCAGATGCCTCCTCGCGCCGTCTCCGAGCCACGATCGGTTCAGGCGCCGCTTCGTGAGCCCCGATCGGTCCACGCTCTGTCACCAAGCCCCGATACGTACACGCGTCGTCTCCGAGCCCCGGTCGGTTCACGCGCCGTCTCCGAGCCCCGATGGGTCCACGCGCGGTCTCCTGAGCCCCGGTCGGTCCACGCGCCGTCGCCGAACCCCAATTCGTTCACGGGCAACCTCCTGAGACCCAGTCGGTCCACGCGCCGTCTCCTGAGCCCCGATCGGTCCACGTATCGTCTTCTACGCCCCGATCGGTCCACGCGTCGTCTCCTAAGCCCCGAACGGTCCACGCGCCGTCTCCGAGCCCCGATGGGTCCACGCGCGGTCTCCTGAGCCCCGGTCGGTCCACGCACCGTCGCCGAACCCCAATTCGTTCACGGGCAACCTCCTGAGACCCAGTCGGTCCACGCGCCGTCTCCGAGCCCCGATCGGTCCACGCACCGTCTCCTGATCCCCATCGGTCCACGCGGCGCCTCCGGAGCCCCGATCGATCCACACAAGTCTCCTGAGCCCCGGTCGCTCCACGCGCCGTCTCCGAGCGCCGATTGGTGCACGCGTCGTCTCCGAGCCCTGATCGGTCCACGCGCCATCGCCGAGCCCCGATCGGTCCACGCGCCATTGCCGAGCCCCGATCGGTCCACGCGCCGTCTCCTGAGCCCTGCTCGGTTAACGCGTCGTTTCCGAGCCCCGATCGGTCCACGCGTCGTCTCCTGAGCCCCAATTAGTCCACGCGCCGTCTCCTAACTCCTGATCCGTCCACGGGCCGTGTCCGAGCTCTGATCTGTTCATGCGCCGTCTCCAAACCTCGATCCGTACACGCGTCGTCTCCTGAGCCCCGATCGATCCACGGGTCTTCCCCTGAGGCTCGACCGCTCCACGCGCCGTCTCCTGAGCCCGGATCGGTCCACGCGTCGTCTCCGAGCCCCGATCGGTCCACGCGCCGTCCCCGAGCCCCGATCGGTCCACGCGCCGTTTCGTGAGCCCCGATACGTCCACGCGCAGGCGCCGAGCCCTGATCGGTCCACGCGCTGTCTCCTGAGCCCCGATCGATCCACGGGTCTTCCCCTGAGCCCCGACCGCTCCACGCGCCGTCTCCTGAGCCCGGATCGGCCCACGCGTCGTTTCCGAGCCCCGATCGGTCCACGCGTCGTCTCCCGAGCCCCAATTAGTCCATGCGCCGTCTCCTAAGCCCCGATCCGTCCACGGGCCGTGTCCGAGCTCCGATCGGTCCACGCGTCGTCTCCGAGCCCTGATCGGTCCACGCGCCATCGCCGAGCGCCGATCGGTCCACGCGCCATCGCCGAGCCCCGATCGGTCCACGCGCCGTCTCCTGAGCCCCAATTAGTCCACGCGCCGTCTCCTAACTCCTGATCCGTCCACGGGCCCTGTCCGAGCTCTGATCTGTTCATGCGCCGTCTCCAAACCTCGATCCGTACACGCTCCGTCTCTTGAGCCCCGATCGGTCCACACCACTTCTCCTGAGCCCCGATCGATTTACGCGCCGTCTCCTGAGCCCCGATCGGTCCACGCGTCGTCTCCTAAGCCCTGCTCGGTTAACGCGTCGTTTCCGAGCCCCGATCGGTCCACCCGTCGTCTCCTGAGCCCCAATTAGTCCACGCGCCGTCTCCTAACTCCTGATCCGTCCACGGGCCGTGTCCGAGCTCTGATCGGTCCACGCGTCGTCTCCGAGCCCCGATCGTTCCACACGCCGCCTCCTAAGCCCCGATCTGTCCAGGCGTCGTCTCCTAAGGCCCGACCGGTCCACGCGCCGTCTCCTGAGCCCCGTTCGGCCCACGCGCCGTCTCCTGAGCCCCGATCTGTCCACACCCCTTCTCCTGAGCCACGATCTGTCGACCCGTCGTCTCCTAAGCCCCGACCGGTGCACGCGCCGTCTCCTGAGCCCAAATTGTCCACACGCTGTCTCGTGAGCCCCGATAGGTACACGCGACGTCTCCTACGCCCCGATCGGTCCACGCGTCGTCTCCTAAGCCCTGCTCGGTTAACGCGTCGTTTCCGAGCCCCGATCGGTCCACGCGTCGTCTCCTGAGCCCCAATTAGTCCACGCGCCGTCTCCTAACTCCTGATCCGTCCACGGGCCGTGTCCGAGCTCTGATCTGTTCATGCGCCGTCTCCAAACCTCGATCCGTACACGCGTCGTCTCCGAGCCCTGATCGGTCCACGCGCCATCGCCGAGCCCCGATCGGTCCACGCGCCATCGCCGAGCCCCGATCGGTCCACGCGCCCTCTCCGAGCGCCGATCATTTCACGCTCCGTCTCCTGAGCCCCGATCGGTCCACACCACTTCTCCTGAGCCCCGATCGATTCACGTGCCGTCTCCTAAGCCCCGATCGGTTCACCCGTCGTCTCTTAAGTCCCAATCGGTCCACGCGCCCCCTCCGAGCGCCGATCATTTCACGCGCCGTCTCCTGAGCCCCGATTGGTTCACGCGCCGTATCCGAGCCCCAATCGGTCCACGCGCTGTCTCCGAGCCCTGATCGGTCCACGCGTCGTCTCCGAGCCCCGATCGGTCTAAGCACCGTCGCCGAGCCATGATCGGTCCACGCGCGGCCTCCTGAGCCCCGATCGGTCCACGCGCCGTCGCCGAGCCGCGATCGGTTCTCGCGCGGCCTCCTGAGCCCCGGTCGGTCCACGCGCCGCCTACGGAGCCCCGATCGGTACACGCGCCGTCGCCGAGCCTCGATCGGTCCACGCGCGGCCTCCTGAGCCCCGGTCGGTTCACGCGCCGTCTCCGAGCCCCGATTGATCCACGCGTCGTCTTCTAAGACCAGATGCCTCCTCGCCCCGTCTCCGAGCCAGGATCGGTTCAGGCGCCGCTTCGAGAGCCCCGATCGGTCCACACTCCGTCCCCAAGCCCCGATCCGTACACGCGTCGTCTCCGAGCCCCGATCGCTCCTCGCGCCGTCTCCTGAGCCCCGATCGTTCCACGCGCCGTATCCGAGCCCCGATCGATCCACGCACCGTCTCCTGAGCCCCGATCGGTCCACGCGTCGTTCCCCAAGCCCCGATCCATCGACGCGCCGTCTCATGATGCCCAATCGGTCCACGCGCAGTCTCCTGAGCCCCGATAGGTACACGCGTAGTCTCCTAAGCCCCGATCGGTCCACGCGCCGCCTCCGGAGCCCCAATCGATCAACGTGAGTCTCCTAAGCCCCCATCGGTCCACGTGCCGTCTCCGAGCCCCGATCGGTCCACGTATCGTCTCCTAAGCAACGATCGGTCCACTCGTCGTCTCCTAAGTCCCGATCGGTCCACGCGCCGTCTCCGAGCCCCGATCGGTCCACGAGTCGTCTCCTAAACCCCGATCGGTCCACGCGCCGTCTCCTGTGCCCCGATCGGTCGACGCGTCCTCTCCTAAACCCCGATCGGTCCACGCGTCGTCTCCGAGCTCCGATCGGTCCACACGCCGTTTCCTGAGCCCCGATCGGTCCATGCGTCGTCTTCTTAGCCCCGATGCATCCACGCGCCGTCTCCGAGCCACGATCGGTCCAGGCGCCGCTTCCTGAGCCCCGATCGGTCCCTGCGCCGTATCCTAAGCCCCGATCGGTCCACGCGCCGTCTCCGAGCGCCGATAAGTTCAAGCGCCGTCTCCTGAGCCCCGATCGTTCCACGCGGCGTCTTCGAGCCTCCATCGATCCACGCGCCGTCTCCTGAGCCCCGATCGGTCGACGCGTCGTCTTCTGAGCCCCGATCGATCCACGCGTCGTCTCCTGAGCCACGATCAATTGACGCGTCTTCTCCTGAGCCCGATCGCTCCTCGCGCCGTCTCCTGAGCCCCGATCGGTCCACGCGTCGTCTCCGAGCTCCGATCGGTCCACACGCCGTCTCCGAGCGCCGATTAGTTCACGCGCCGTCTCCTGAGCCCCGATCGGTCCACGCGCCGCCTCCG
Organism: Netelia fuscicornis; assembly: GCA_946811545.1. Classification (NCBI taxonomy): domain Eukaryota; kingdom Metazoa; phylum Arthropoda; class Insecta; order Hymenoptera; family Ichneumonidae; genus Netelia; species Netelia fuscicornis. The sequence goes on along the minus strand of OX328014.1, from coordinate 27,979,043 downwards.
GAGCCCCAATCGATCAACGTGAGTCTCCTAAGCCCCCATCGGTCCACGTGCCGTCTCCGAGCCCCGATCGGTCCACGTATCGTCTCCTAAGCAACGATCGGTCCACTCGTCGTCTCCTAAGTCCCGATCGGTCCACGCTCCGTCTCCCAGCCCCGATCGGTCCACGCGCCGTCTCCTGAGCCCGGATCGGTCCACGCGCCGTCGCCGAACCCCAATTGGTCCACGCGCCACCGCCTGTGCCCCAGTCGGTCCACGCGCTGTCGCCGAGCCCAGATCGGTCCACGCGCCGTCTCCGAGCTCCGATCGGTCCACGCGCCGTCTCCTAAGCCCCGATCGGTCCAAGCGCCTTCTGCTAAGCCCCAATCGGTCCAAGCGCCTTCTGCTAAGCCCCGATCGGTCCACGCGCGGACTCCGAGCGCCGATCGGTTCACGCGCCGTCACCTGAACCCCGATCGTTCCACGCGCCGTCTCCGAGCCCCGATCGGTCTACGCGCCGTCTCCTAAGCCCCGATCGGTCCACGCGCCTTCTCCTCATCCCCGATCGGTCCACGCGCCGTCTCGGAGCGCCGATTCGTTCACGCGCCGTCTCCTGAGCCCCGATCGCTCCATGCGCAGTCGCCGAGCCTCGATCGGTTCACGCGAGGTCTCCTGAGCCCCGGTCGGTCCACGCGCCGTCGCCGAACCCCAATTGGTCCACGCGCAACCTCCTGAGCCCCAGTCGGTACACGCGCTGTCTCCGAGCCCCGATCGGTCCCCGCATAGTCTCCTAAGCCCCGCTCGGTTAACGCGTCGTCTCGGAGCCCCGATCGGTCCAGGCGCCGCTTCCTGAGCACCGACCGGTCCACGCGTCGTCTCCTGAGCTCCGATCGGTCGACGGGTCCCCTCCTAAGCCCCGATCGGTCCACGCGCCTTCTCCTGAGCCTCGATCGGTCCATGCGCCGTCGCCGAGCCGCGATCGTTCTACGCGCCGTCTCCGAGCCCCGAGCGGTCCACGCGCCGTCTCCTGAGCCCCAATCGGTCCACGCGCTGTCTCCTGAGCCCCGGTCGGTCCACGCGCCATCTCCGAGCCCCGATCGGTCGACGCATCGTCTCCTAAGCCCCGATCGGTTAACGTGCCGTCTCCGAGCCCCAATCGGTCCACGCGCCGTCTCCTGAGCCCCGATGCGTCCACGCGCAGTCGCCGAGCCCCGATCGGTCCACACGCCGTTTCCTAAGCCCCGATCGGTCCACGCGCGGCCTGCTTAGCCCCGGTCGGTCCACGCGCCGTCTCCGAGCCCCGATCGGTCCACGCATCGTCTCCTAAGCCCCGATCGGTCCACGCGCCTTCTCCTAAGCCCCGATCGATCCACGCGCCGTCTCCGAGCGCCGATCGGTTCACGCGCCGTCTCCTTAGCCCCGATCGCTCCACGCGCCGTCTCCGGGCCCCGATCGGTCCACGCACCATCTCCTGCTCTCCAATCGGTCCACGCGCCGCCTCCGGAGCCCCGATCGATCCACGTTAGGCTCCTGAGCCCCGGCTGGTCCACGCGCCGCCTCCGGAGCCCCGATCGATCCACGCGAATCTTCTGAGCTCCGGTCGGTCCACGCACCGCCTCCTGAGCCCGGATCGGTCCACGCGCCGTCGCCGAACCCCAATTAGTTCACGCGCAACCGCCTGAGCCCCGGTTGGTCCACGCGCTGTCTCCGAGCCCCGATCGGTCCACGCGTCGTATCCAAACCTCGATCGGTCCACGCGCCGTCGCCGAGCCCCGATCGGTCCACGCGCCGTCTCCGGGCCCCGATCGGTCCACGCTAGGCTCCTGAGCCCCGGCTGGTCCGCGCGCCGTCTCCTGAGCCCCGAACGGTCGACGCGCCGTCTCCTGAGCCCCAATCGGCCCGCACGCTGTCTCGTGAGCCCCGATAGGTACACGCGTCGTCTCCTACGCTCCGATCGGTCCACGCGCCGTCTCCGAGCCCCGATCGGTTCACGCGCCGTCTCCTGAGCCCCGATCGGTCCACGCGCGGTCGCCGAGCCCCGATCGGTCCACGCATCGTCTCCTAAGCGCCGATCCATGGACGCGTTATTTCCTGAGCCCCGATCGCTCCACGCGCCGTTTTATGAGCCTCGATCGTTCCACACGCCGCCTCCTAAGCCCCGATCGGTCCAGGCGTCGTCTCCTAAGCCCCGACCGGTCCAGGCGCCGCCTCCTGAGCCCTGATCGGTCGACGCGCCTTCTCCTGAGCCTCGATCGGTCCATGCGCCGTCGCCGAGCCGCGATCGTTCTACGCGCCGTCTCCGAGCCCCGAGCGGTCCACGCGCCATCTCCGAGCCCCGATCGGTCGACGCATCGTCTCCTAAGCCCCGATCGGTTAACGTGCCGTCTCCGAGCCCCAATCGGTCCACGCGCCGTCTCCTGAGCCCCGATGCGTCCACGCGCAGTCGCCGAGCCCCGATCGGTCCACGCGCCGTTTCCTAAGCCCCGATCGGTCCACGCGCGGCCTGCTTAGCCCCGGTCGGTCCACGCGCCGTCTCCGAGCCCCGATCGGTCCACGCATCGTCTCCTAAGCCCCGATCGGTCCACGCGCCTTCTCCTAAGCCCCGAACGGTCGACGCGCCGTCTCCTGAGCCCCAATCGGCCCGCACGCTGTCTCGTGAGCCCCGATAGGTACACGCGTCGTCTCCTACGCTCCGATCGGTCCACGCGCCGTCTCCGAGCCCCGATCGGTTCACGCGCCGTCTCCTGAGCCCCGATCGGTCCACGCGCGGTCGCCGAGCCCCGATCGGTCCACGCATCGTCTCCTAAGCGCCGATCCATGGACGCGTTATTTCCTGAGCCCCGATCGCTCCACGCGCCGTTTTATGAGCCTCGATCGTTCCACACGCCGCCTCCTAAGCCCCGATCGGTCCAGGCGTCGTCTCCTAAGCCCCGACCGGTCCAGGCGCCGCCTCCTGAGCCCTGATCGGTCGACGCGCCTTCTCCTGAGCCTCGATCGGTCCATGCGCCGTCGCCGAGCCGCGATCGTTCTACGCGCCGTCTCCGAGCCCCGAGCGGTCCACGCGCCATCTCCGAGCCCCGATCGGTCGACGCATCGTCTCCTAAGCCCCGATCGGTTAACGTGCCGTCTCCGAGCCCCAATCGGTCCACGCGCCGTCTCCTGAGCCCCGATGCGTCCACGCGCAGTCGCCGAGCCCCGATCGGTCCACGCGCCGTTTCCTAAGCCCCGATCGGTCCACGCGCGGCCTGCTTAGCCCCGGTCGGTCCACGCGCCGTCTCCGAGCCCCGATCGGTCCACGCATCGTCTCCTAAGCCCCGATCGGTCCACGCGCCTTCTCCTAAGCCCCGATCGATCCACGCGCCGTCTCCGAGCGCCGATCGGTTCACGCGCCGTCTCCTTAGCCCCGATCGCTCCACGCGCCGTCTCCGAGCCCCGATCGGTCCACACGCCGTCTCCTGAGCCCGGATCGGTCCACGCGCCGTCGCCGAACCCCAATTAGTTCACGCGCAACCGCCTGAGCCCCGGTTGGTCCACGCGCTGTCTCCGAGCCCCGATCGGTCCACGCGTCTTATCCAAACCTCGATCGGTCCACGCGCCGCTTCCAGAGCCCTATCGGTCCACGCATCGTCTCCTGATCTCCGATCGGTCCACGCGCCGTCTCCTAAGCCCCGATCGGTCCACGTGCTGTCTCCGAGCGCCGATCGGTTCACGCGCCGTCTCCTGAGGCCCGATCATTCCACGTGCCGTCTCCGAGCCCGGATCGGTCCACGCGTCGTCTCCTGAGCCCCGATCGGTCCACGCGCCGTCTCCAAGCCCCGATCGGTCCATGCATCGTTTCCTAAGCCCGGATCGGTTAACGCGCTGTCTCCGAGCGCCGATCGGTCACGCGCCGTCGCCGAACCCCAAATGGTCCACGCGCAACCGCCTGAGCCCCGATAGGTCCACGCGTCGTCTCTGAACATCGATCGGTCCACGCGCCGTTGCCGAGCCATGATCGGTCCACGCGCGGCCTCCTGAGCCCCGATCGGTCGACGCGCCGCCGCCGAGCAGCGATCGGTCCACGCGCGGCCTCCTGAGCCCCGATCGGTCCACGCGCCGTCACCGAGCCGCGACCGGTCCACGCGCGACCTCCTGAGCCCCGGTTGGTTCACGCGCCGTATCCGAGCCCCCATCGGTCCACGCGTCGTCTCCTGAGCCCCGATCGGTCCACGCGCCGTCGCCAAGCCCCGATCGGTCCATCCATCGTTTCCTAAGCCCGGATCGGTTAACGCGCTGTCTCCGAGCGCCGATCGGTCCACGCTCCGTTGCCGAACCCCAAATGGTCCACGCGCAACCGCCTGAGCCCCGATCGGTCCACACGTCGTCTCTGAACATCGATCGGTCCACGCGCCGTTGCCGAGCCATGATCGGTCCACGCGCGACCTCCTGAGCCCCGATCGGTCCACGCGCCGCCGCCGAGCCGCGATCGGTCCACGCGCGGCCTCCTGAGCCCCGATCGGTCCACGCGCGGCCTCCTGAGCCCCGATCGGTCCACGCGCCGTCACCGAGCCGCGATCGGTCCACGCGCGACCTCCTGAGCCCCGGTTGGTTCACGCGCCGTATCCGAGCCCCCATCGGTCCACGCGTCGTCTCCGAGCCTCGATCCGTCCACGCGCCGTCGCCGAGCCATGATCGGTCCACGCGAGGCTCCTGAGCCCCGGTCGGTCCGCGCGCCGTCTCCTGAGCCCCGATCGGTCGACGCGCCGTCTCCGAGCCCCGATGCGTCCACGCGCGGTCTCCTGAGCCCCAGTCGGTACACGCGCTGTCTCCGAGCCCCGATCGGTCCACGCATCGTCTCCTAAGCCCCGCTCGGTTAACGCGTCGTTTCGGAGCCCCGATCGGTCTACGCGTCGTCTCCTGAGCCCCGATCGGTCCACGCATCGTCTCCTAAGCCCCGATCGGTCCACGCGCCGTCTCCGAGCGCCGATCCGTCCACGCGCCGTCTTCTGAGCCCCGATCGGTCCACGCGTCGTCTCCTAAACCCGGACGGTCCACCCGCCGTTTCCGAGCCCCGATCGCTCCACGAGCCGTCTCCTGAGCCCCGATCGGTCCACGCATCGTCTGCTAAGCCCCGGACGATCCACCCGCCGTTTCCGAGCCCGATCGCTCCACGCGCCGTCTCCTGAGCTCTGACCGGTCCACGCTTCGTCTCCTAAGCCCCGATCGCTCCACGCGCCGTCTCCTGAGCCCGATCGGTCCACGCATCGTCTCCTATGCTCCGATCGGTTAACGCGCCGTCTTCGCGCCGCGATCGGTCCACGCGCCGTCGCCGAACCCCAATCGTTCCACGCGCAACCGCCTGAGCCCCAATCAGTTCACGCGAGTCTCCTAAGCCCCGACCGGTCCACGCGCCGTCTCCTGAGCCCCGATCGGTCCACGCGTCGTCTCCTAAGCCCCGATCGCTCCTCGCGCCGTCTCCTGCACCCCGCTCGGTCGATGCTCCGTCTTCTTAACCCCGATGCCTCCACGCGCCGTCTCCGAGCCACGATCGGTCCACGCGCCGTCTCCTGAGCCCCGATCATTCCACGCGCCTTCTCCTAAGCCACGATCGGTCCACGCGCCGTCTCCGAGGCTCAGTCGGTACGCGCGGTCTCCGAACACCGATTGGTCTACGCGTCGTCTCCGAGCCCCGATCGGTCCGCGCGCTGTCTCCGAGCACCGATCGGTCTACGCGTCGTCTCCGAGCCCCGATCGGTCCACGCGCCGTCGCCGAGCCATCATCGGTCCACGCGCGGCCTCCTGAGCCCCGATCGGTCCACGCGCCGTCGCCGAGCCGCGATCGATCCACGCGCGGCCTCCTGAGCCCCGGTCGGTTCACGCGCCGTATCCGAGCCCCAATCGGTCCACGCACCGTCTCCTGAGCCCCGATCGTTCCACGCGCCGTCTCCGAGCCCCGATCGTTCCACGCGGCGTCTCCTGATCCCCAATGGGTCCACACGCTGTGTCGTGAGCCCCGATAGGTACACGCGTCGTCTCCTACTCCCGATCGGTCCACGCGTCGTCTCCTGAGCCCCGATCGTTCCACGCGCCGTCTCCGAGCGCGATCGGTCCACGCGCCGTCTCCTGAGCCCGGATCGGTCCACGTGCCGTCTCCGGGCCCCGAACGGTTCACGCACCGTCTCCTGATCCCAATCGGTCCACGCGGCGCCTCCGGAGCCCCGATCGATCCACGCGAGTCTCCTGAGCCCCAGTCGGTCCGCGCGCCGTCTCCTGAGCCCCGATTGGTCGACGCGTCGTCTCCTGAGCCCTGATCGATCCACGCGTCGTCTCCTGAGCCCCGATCGCGCCACACGCCGTTTCCTGAGCCCCGATCGGTCCACGCGTCGTCTTCAACGCCCCGATGCCTCCACGCGCCGTCTCCGAGCCACGATCGGTCCGTGCGCCGCTTCCACAACCCAGATCGGTCCACGCGTCATCTCCTGATCTCCGATCGGTCCACGCGCAGTCTCCTAAGCCCCGATCGGTCCACGCGCCGTCTCCGAGCGCCGATCGGTTGACGCGCCGTCTTCTGAGCCCCGATCGTTCCACGCGCCGTCTCCTGAGCCCCAATCGGTCCACACGCTGTGTCGTGAGCCCCGATAGGTACACGCGTCGTCTCTTACGCCCGATCGGTCCACGCGTCGTCTCCTGATCCCAATCGGTCCACGCGGCGCCTCCGGAGCCCCGATCGATCCACGCGAGTCTCCTGAGCCCCAGTCGGTCGGCGCGCCGTCTCCGAGCGCCGATCGGTTAACGCGCCGTCTCCGAGCGCCGATCGGTTAACGCGCCGTCTCCGAGCCCCGATCGGTCCACGCACCATCTTCTGCTCCCCAATCGGTCCACGCGCCGCCTCCGGAGCCCCAATTGGTCCACGCGCAACCGCCTGAACCCCAGTCGGTCCACGCGCTGTCTCCGAGCCCCAATTGGTCCAGGCGCCGTCTCCGAACCCCGATCGGTCGACGCGCTGTCTCCGAGCCCCGATCGGTCCACGCGCCGTCTTCGAGCCCCGATCGGTCCACTCATCGTCTCCTAAGCCCCAATCGGTTAACGCGCCGTCTCCTGAGCCCCGATCGTTCCACGCGCCGTCTCCGAGCCCCGATCGGTCCCTGCGCCGTCTCCTGAGCCCCAATAGGTCCACTCGCTGTCTCGTGAGCCCCAATAGGTCCACTCGCTGTCTCCTGAGCCCCGATAGGTACACGCGTCGTTTCCTACGCCCCGATCAGTCCACGCGTCGTCTCCTAGGCCCCGATCGGTCCACGCGCCGTCTCCGAGCCCCGATCGGTCCACGCACCGTGTCCTGATCCCCATCGGTCCACACGGCGCCTCCGGAGCTCCGATCGATCTACGCGAGGCTTCTGAGCCCCGGTCCGTCCGCGCGCCGTCTCCTGAGCCCCGATCGCTCCAGGTGCCGTTTTCTGAGCACCGTTCGGTCCACGCGTCGTCTTCAAAGCCCCGATGCCTCCACGCGCCGTCTCCGAGCCACGATCGGTCCGTGCGCCGCTTCCAGAGCCCTATCGGTCCACGCGTCCTCTCCTGATCTCCTATTGGTCCACGCGCCGTCTGCTAAGCCCCGATCGGTCCAGGTGCCGTCTCCGAGCGCCGATCGGTTCACGCGCCGTCTCCTGAGCCCTGATCGGTCCACGCGTCGTTCCCTAAGCTCCGATCCATCCACGCGCAGTCTCCTGAGCCCCGATCGGTCCACGCATCGCCTCCTGAGCTCCGGACGGTCCAGGCGCCGTCTCCGAACCCCGAGCGGTCGACGCGCCGTCTCCGAGCCCCGATCGGTCCACGCGCCGTCGCCGAACCCCAATTGGTCCACGCGCAACCGCCTGAGCCCCAGTCGGTCCACGTGCCGTTTCCTGAGCCCCGATCGGTCCACGCGCCGTCTCCTGAGCCCCGATCGATCTACGCGTCGTCTCCTAAGCCCTGATTGGTGGACGAGCCGTCTCCCAACCACGATCGGTTCACGCGCCGTCTCCTAAGCCCCCATCTGTCTACGACCCGTCTCCGGGCCCCGATCGATGCACGCGCCGTCTCCTAAGCCCCGATCGATCCACGCGCCGTCGCCGAACCCCAATTGGTCCACGCGCAACCGCCTGAGCCCCAGTCGGTCCACGCACTGTCTCCGAGCCCCGATCGGTCCACGCGCCGTCTTCGAGCCCCGATCGGTCCACGCAACGTCTCCTAAGCCCCAATCGGTTAACGCGCCGTCTCCTGAGCCCCGATCGTTCTACGCGCCGTCTCCGAGCCCCGATCCGTCCACGCGCTGTCTCCGAGCCCCGATGGGTCCACGCATCGTCTCCTAAGCCCCGCTCGGTTAACGCGTCGTTTCGGAGCCCCGATCGGTCTACGCGCCATCTCCTGAGCCCCGATCGGTCCACGCGTCGTCTCCTGAGCCCCGATTGTTCCACGCGCCGTCTCCGAGCGTCGATCAGTCCACGCGCCGTCTTCTGAGCCCCGATCGGTCCAGGCGCCGTCTCCGAGCGCCGATCCGTCCACGCGCCGTTTCCTAGCCCCGATCGCTCCACGCGCCGTCTCCTGCGCTCTGATCGGTCCACGCTTCGTCTCCTAAGCCCCGATCGCTCCACGCGCCGTCTCCTGAGCCCGATCGGTCCACGCATCGTCTCCTATGTCCCGATCGGTTTTACGCGCCGTGTCCGCGCCGCGATCGGTCCACGCGCCGTCGCCGAATCCCAATTGATCCACGCGCAACCGCCTGAGCCCCAATCGGTCCACGCGGGTCTCCTAAGCCCCGACCGCTCCACGCGCCGTCTCCTGAGCCCCTATCGCTCCACGCGTCGTCTCCGAGCCCCGATCGGTCCACGCGCCGTCTCCTGAGCCCCGATCGGTCCACGCGTCGTCTCCTAAGCCCCGATCGGTCCACGCCCCGTCTCCAAGCCCCGATCCGTCGCCGCGTCGTGTCCTGAGCCCCGATCAATTGACGCGTCTTCTCCTGAGCCCCGATCGCTCCTCGCGCCGTCTCCTGAACCCCGATCATTCCACGCGCTTTCTCCTAAGCCACGATCGGTCCACGCGCCGTCTCCGAGCCCCAGTCGGTCCACGCGCTGTCTCCGAGCACCGATCGGACTACGCGTCGTCTCCGAGCCCCGATCGGTCCACGCGCCGTCTCCGAGCCCCGAACGGTTCACGCTCCGTCTCCTGGTCCCAATCGGTCCACGCGGCGCCTCTGGAGCCTCGATCGATCCACGCGAGTCTCCTGAGCCCCAGTCGTCCGCGCGCCATCTCCTGAGCCCCGATTGTTCGACGCGTCGTCTCGTGAGCCCCGATCGATCCACGCGTCGTCTCCTGAGGCCCGATCGCACCACACGCCGTTTCCTGAGCCCCGATTCGTCCACGCGTCGTCTTCAAAGCCCCGATGCCTCCACGCGCCGTCTCCGAGCCACGATCGGTCCGTGCGCTGCTTCCACAACCCCGATCGGTCCACGCGTCATCTCCTAATCTCCGATCGTTCCACGCGCCGTCCCCGATCCCCGATCGATCCACGCGCCGTCTCCGAGTGCCGATCGTTCCACACGGCGTCTCCGAGCCCCGATCGGTCCACGCTTCGTCTCCTGAGCCCGGATCGTTCCACGCGTCGTCTCCTGATTCCCGATCCTTAAACGCGTCGTCTCCGAGCCTCGATCGGTCCACACGCCGTGTCCGATCCCCGGTCGGTCCGCGCGCCGTCTCATAAGCTCCAATCCGTCCACGCGCCGTCTCCTGAGCCCCGATACGTCGACGCGCAGTCGCCGAGCCCTGATCGGTCCACGCGCTGTCTCCTGAGCCCCAATCGGTCCACGCGTCGTCTCCTAACCCCCGATCGGTCTGTGCGCCGTCTCCGAGCCCCGATCGGTCCACGCACCATCGCATGCTCCCCAATCGGTCCATGCGCTGCCTCCGGAGCCCTGATCGATCCACGCGAATCTCCTGAGCTCCGGTCGTTCCTCCTACCGTATCCGAGCCCCAATCGGGCCACGCGCCGTCTCCTGAGTCCCGATCAGTCCACGCGTCGTCTCCTAAGCCCCAATCGGTCCACGCCCGCCTCCGGAGCCCCGATCGATCCACGCGAATCTCCTGAGCTCCGGTCGGTCGACGCGCCGTCTCCTCAGCCCCGATCGGTCTACGCGTCGTCTCCTAAGCCCCGATTAGTCGACGCGTCGTCTCCTGAGCCCCGATCAATTGACGCGTCGTCTCCTGATCCCCGATCGCTTCTCGTGCCGCCTCCTGAGCCCCGATCGGTCCAGGCGTCGTCTCCGGAGCCCCGATCAATTGACATGTCTTCTCCTGAGCCCCGATCGCTCCTCGCGCCGTCTCCTGAACCCCGCTCGGTCCATGCGTCGTCTTCTTAGCCCGGATGCCTCCACGCGCCGTCTCCAAGCCACGATCGGTCCAGGCGCCGATTCCTGCGCCCCGATCGGTCCACGCGCCGTCTCCTAAGCCCCAGTCGGTCCACGCGCGGTCTCCGAGCCCCGATCGGTCCACGCGTCGTCTCCGAGCCCCGATCGGTCCACGTATCATCTCATGCTTCCCAATCGGTCCACGCGCCGCCTCCGGAGCCCCGATCGATCCACGCGAATCTCCTGAGCTCCGGTCGGTCCACGTACCGTCTCCGAAGCCCCGATCGGTCCACGCGGCGTCTCCTGAACCCCGATCGGTTTACGCATCGTCTCCTAAGCACCGATACGTCCACACGCCGTATTCGAGCCCCGATCGGTCCGCGTGACGCATTCTAAGCCACGGTCCGTCCACGCGCCGTCTCCGAGCACCGATCGGTCCACGCGCCGTCTCCTGAGCCCCGATCGGTCCACGCGTCGTCTCCCAAGCCCTGATCGGTCCACGCGCCGTCTCCGAGCCCCGATGGGTCTACGCGCCGCCTCCTGAGCCCCGATCGATCCACGCATCGGCTCCTGAGCCCCGGTCGGTTCATGCGCCGTCTCCGAGCCCCGATCCATCCACGCGTCGTCTTGTAAACCCAGATGCCTTCTCGCGCCGTCTCCGGGCCACGATCGGTCCAGGCGCCGCTTCCTGAGCCACGATCGGTCCACGCGCCTTCTCCGAGCCCCGATCGGTCCACGCGCAACCTCCTGAGCCCCAGTCGGTACACGCGCTGTCTCCGAGCCCCGATCGGTCCCCGCATAGTCTCCTAAGCCCCGCTCGGTTAACGCGTCGTCTCGGAGCCCCGATCGGTCCAGGCGCCGCTTCCTGAGCACCGACCGGTCCACGCGTCGACTCCTGAGCCCCGATCGGTCGACGGGTCCCCTCCTAAGCCCCGATCGGTCCACGCGCCGTCTCCGAGCCCCGATGGGTCTACGCGCCGCCTCCTGAGCCCCGATCGATCCACGCATCGGCTCCTGAGCCCCGGTCCGTCCACGCGCCGTCTCCGAGCACCGATCTGTCCACGCGCCGTCTCCTGAGCCCCGATCGGTCTACGCGCCGTCTCATGAGCCCCGATCGGTCAACGCATCCTTTCCTAAGCCCCGATACGTTCACACGCCGTCTCCTAAGCCCCGATCGGTTAACGCGCCGTCTCCGAGCCCCGATCAGTCCACGCGCCGTCTCATGAGCCCCGGTCGGTTCATGCGCCGTCTCCGAGCCTCCGTTCGATCCACGCGTCGTCCTGTAAGCCCCGATGCCTTCTCGCGCCGTCTCCGGGCCACGATCGGTCCAGGCGCCGCTTACTGAGCCACGATCGGTCCACGCGTTGTCTCCTAGGCCCCGATCGGTCCACGGGCCTTCTCCGAGCCCCGATCGGTTCACGCATCGTCTCCTAAGCCCCGATCGGTTAACGCGCCGTCTCCGAGCCCCGAACGGTCCACGCGCGGTCGCCGACCCCTAATTGGTCCACGCACAACCGCCTGAGACCCAGTCGGTTCACGCGCTGTCGCCGAACCTCGATCGGTCCACGCATCGTCTCCGAGCCCCGAACGGTCCACGCGCCGTCGCCGAGCCGCGATCGGTCCACGCGCGGCCTCCTGAGCCCCGATCGGTCCACGCGCCGTCGCCGAGCCGCGATCGGTCCACGCGCGGCCTCCTGAGCCCCGATTGGTTCACGCGCCGTATTCGAGCCCCAATCGGTCCACGCGCCGTCTCCTGAGCCCCGATCGGTCCACGACCCGTCTCCGGGCCCCGATCGGTGCACGCGCCGTCTCCTAAGCCCCGATCGGTCCACGCGCCGTCGCCGAACCCCAATTGGTCCACGCGAAACCGCCTTAGCCCCAGTCGGTCCACGCGCTGTCTCCGAGACCCGATCGGTCCACGCGTCGTCTCCTAGCCCCGATCGGTCCACGCGCCGTCGCCGAGTCATGATCTGTCCACGCGCGGCCTCCTGACACCCGATCGGTCCACGCGCCGTCTTCGAGCCCCGATCGGGCCACGCATCGTCTCCTAAGCCCCAATCGGTTAACGCGCCGTCTCCGAGCCCCGATCGGTCAACGCGCTGTCGCCGAACCCCAATTGGTCCACGCGCAACCGCCTGAGCCCCAGTCGGTCCACGCACTGTCTCCGAGCCCCGATCGGTCCACGCGTCGGCTCCGAGCCCCGATCGGTCCACGCGTCGTCTCCTAAGCCCTGATCGGTCCACGTGCCGTCTCCGAGCCCCGATGGGTCCACGCGCCACCTCCTGAGCCCCGATAGATCCACGCATCGGCTCCTGAGCCCCGATCGGTTCACGCGTCGTCTTCGAGCCCCGATCGATCCACGCGCCGTCTCGTAAGCCACAATCGGTCCACGCGCCGTCTCTGAGCGCCGATCATTTCACGCGCCGTCTCCTGAGCCCCGATCGTTCCACGCGCCGTCTCCGAGCCCCGATCGGTCCACGCGGCGTCTCCTGAGCCCCGATCGGTTCACGCATCGTCTCCTAAGCCCCGATACGTCCACACGCCGTATCCGAGCCCCGATCGGTCCGCGTGACGCATTCTAAGTCACGGTCCGTCCACGCGCTGTCTCCGAGCACCGATCGGTCCACGCGCCGTCTCCTGAGCCCCGATCGGTCCACGCGTCGTCTCCTAAGCCCTGATCGGTCCACTTGCCGTCTCCGAGCCCCGATGGGTCCACGCGCCGTTTCCTGGGCCCCGATCGGTCTACGCGCCGTCGCCGAGCCGCGATCGGTCCACGCACCGTCGCCGAGCCGCGATCGGTCCACGTGCGGCCTCCTGAGGCCCGATTGGTTCACGCGCCGTATACGAGCCCCAATCGGTCCACGCGCCGTTTCCTGAGCCCCGATCGGTCCACGCGCGGCCTCCTGAGCCCCGATCGGTCCACGCGCCGTCGCGGAGCCGCGATCGGTCCACATGCGGCCTCCTAAGCCCCGATCGGTCCACGCGCCGTCGCCGAACCCCAATTGGTCCACGCGAAACCGCCTGAGCCCCAGTCGGTCCACGCGCTGTCTCCGAGCCCCGATCGGTCCACGCGTCGTCTCCGAGCCCCGGTCGGGTCACGCATGGTCTCCTAAGCCCCAATCAGTTAACGCGCCGTCTCCGAGCCCCGATCGGTCCACGCACCGTCGCCGAACCCCAATTGGTCCAGGCGCAACCGCCTGAGCCCCAGTCGGTCCACGCGCTGTCTCCGAGCCCCGATCGGTCCACGCGTAGTCTCCGAGCCCCGATCGGTCCACGCGCCGTCGCCGAGTCATGATCTGTCCACGCGCGGCCTCCTGAGACCCGATCGGTCCACGCGCCGTCTTCGAGCCCCGATCGGTCCACGCGCCGTCTCCTAAGCCCCGATCGGTCGACGCGTCGTCTCGTGAGCCCCGATCGGTCCACGCGCCGTCTCCGAGCCCCGATCGGTCCACGCGCCGTCTCCTAAGCCCCGTTCGGTCCAAGCGCCGTCTCCGAGCCCCTATCGGTCCACGCATCGTCTCCTAAGCCGCGATCGGCTAACGCGTCGACTCCGAGCCGCGATCGTTCCACGCGCCGTCCCCGATCCCCGATCGATCCACGCGCCGTGTCCGAGCGCCGATCGATTCACGCGCCGTCACCCGAGCCCCGATCGTTCCACACGGCGTCTCCGAGCCCCGATCGGTCCACGTTTCGTCTCCTGAGCCCGGATCGTTCCACGCGTCGTCTCCTGATTCCCGATCCTTAAACGCGTCGTCTCCGAGCCTCGATCGGTCCACACGCCGTCTCCGAGCCACGACCGGTTCAGGCGCCGCTTCCCGAGCCCCGATCAGTCCACGTGTCGTCTCCTGACCCCCGATCGCTCCACGGACCGTTTCCTGATCCCCGATCGGTCCACGCGCCGCCTCCTGAGTCCCGATCGGTCAACGCGTCGTGTCCTAACCCCTGATCGGTCCACGTGCCGTCTCCGAGCCCCGATGGGTCCACGTGCCACATCCTGAGCCCCGATCGGACGACGCGTCGTCTCCTGAGCGTTGATCGATCCACGCGTCGTCTCCTGAACCCCGATTGCTCCACGGGCCGTTTCCTGAGCCCCGTTCGGTCCACGCGTCGTCTACTAAGCCTAGATGCCTCCTCGCGCCGTCTCCGAGCCATGACGGGTCCAGGCGCCGCTTCCTGAGCCCCGGTCGGTCCACGCGTTGTCTCCTAAGCCCCATTCGGTCCACGCGCCGTCTCCTAAGCCCCGATCATTCCACGCGCCGTCTCCGAGCCCCGATCGGTCCACGCGCCTTCTCCGAGCCCCGATCGGTTCACGCATCGTCTCCTAAGCCCCGATCGGTTAACGCGCCGCCTCCTGAGCCCCGATTGGTTCACGCGCCGTATCCGAGCCCCAATCGGTCCACGCGCTGTCTCCGAGCCCTGATCGGTCCACGCGCCGTCTCCGAGCCGCGATCGGTCCACGCATCGTCTCCTAAGCCCCGATCGGTTAACGCGCCGTCTCCCCGCCCCGATCGGACCACGCGCCGTCTCCTGAGCATTGATCCGTCCACGCGCGGCGTCGAGCCGCGATCGGTCCACGCGCGGTCTCCTGAGCCCCGATCGGTCCACGCGCCGTCTCCTAATCCCCAATCTGTCCACGACCCGTCTCCGGGCCCCGATCGGTGCACGCGCCGTCTCCTAAGCCCCGATCGGTCAACGCGCCGTCGCCGAACCCCAATTGGTCCACGCGAAACCGCCTGAGCCCCAGTCGGTCCACGCGCTGTCTCCCAGCCCCGATCGGTCCACGCGTCGTCTCCGAGCCCCGATCGGTCCACGCGTCGTCGCCGAGTCATGATCTGTCCACGCGCGGCCTCCTGAGACCCGATCGGTCCACGCGCCGTCTTCGAGCCCCGATCGGTACACGCATGGTCTCCTAAGCCACAATCGGTTAACGCGCCGTCCCCGAGCCCCGATCGGTCCACGCGCCGTCTCGTGAGCCCCGATACGTCCACGCGCAGTCGCCGAGCCCTGATCGGTCCATGCGTCGTCTCCTAATCCCCGATCGGTCCACGCGAGGCTCCTGAGCCCCGATCGGACCACGCATCGTCTCCTAAGCCCCAATCGGTTAACGCGCCGTCTCCGAGCCCCGATCGGTCCACGCGCCGTCGCCGAACCCCAATTGGTCCACGCGCAACCGCCTGAGCCCCAGTCGGTCCACGCACTGTCTCCGAGCCCCGATCGGTCCACGCGTCGTCTCCGAGCCCCGATCGGTCCACGCGTCGTCTCCTAAGCCCCGATCGGTCCACGCACCGTCTCCTGAGCCCCAATCGCTACACGCGCCGTTTTCTGAGCACCGTTTGGTCCACGCGTCGTCTTGAAAGCCCCGATGCCTCCACGCGCCGTCTCCGAGCCACGATCGGTCCGTGCGCCGCTTCCAGAGGCCTATCGGTCCACGCGTCGTCTCCTGATCTCCGATCGGTCCACGCGCCGTCTCCTAAGCCCCGATCATTCCACGCGCCGTCTCCGAGCCCCGATCGGTCCACGCGCCGTCTCCTAAGCCCCGATCGGTCAACGCGCCTTCTCCTCAGCCCCGATTGGTCCACGCGCCGTCTCCGAGCGCCGATCGGTTCACGCGCCGTCTCCTGAGCCCCGATCGCTCCACGCGCCGTCTCCGAGCCCCGATCGCTCCACGCGCCGTCTCCGAGCGCCGATTGGTGCAAGAGCCGTCTCCTGAGCACCGATCGTTCCACACGCCGCCTCCTAAGCCTCGATCTGTCCAGGCGTCGTCTCCTAAGCCCCGACCGGTCCACGCGCCGTCTCCTGAGCCCCGATACGTCCACGCGCAGTCGCCGAGCCCCGATCGGTCCACGCGCGGTCTCCTGAGCCCCGATCTGTCCACGCGTCGTCTCCTAAGCCCCGATCCGTCGACGCGTCGTCTCCTGAGCCACGATCAATTGACGCGTCTTCTCCTGAGCCCGATCGCTCCTCGCGCCGTCTCCTGAGCCCCGATCGGTCCACGCGTCGTCTCCGAGCTCCGATCGGTCCAAACGCCGTTTCCTGAGTCCCGATCGGTCCATGCGTCGTCTTCTTAGCCCCGATGCCTCCACGCGCCGTCTCCGAGCGCCGATAAGTTCAAGCGCCGTCTCCTGAGCCCCGATCGTTCCACGCGGCGTCTCCGAGCCTCGATCGATCCACGCGCCGTCTCCTGAGCCCCGATCGGTCGACGCGTCGTCTTCTGAGCCCCGATCGACCCACGCGTCTTCTCCTGAGCCCCAACCGCTCCACACGCCGTTTCCTGAGCCCCGATCGGTCCACGCATCGTCTTCGAGCACCGATCGGTCCACGCGCCGTTTTCTGAGCACCGTTCGGTCCACGCGTCGTCTTCAAAGCCCCGATGCCTCCACGCGCCGTCTCCGAGCCCCGATCGCTCCTCGCGCCGTCTCCTGAGCCCCGCTCGATCCATGCGTCGTCTTCTTAGCCCCGATGCCTCCACGCGCCGTCTCCTGAGCCCCGATCGTTCCACGCACCGTCTCCGAGCCCCGATCGGTCGACGCGCCGTCTCCTGAGCCCGGATCGGTCCACGCGTCATCGCCGAATCCCCGATCCGTACACGCGTCGTCTCCGAGCCTCGATCGGTCCACGCGCTGCTTCCTGAGCCCCAATCGGTCCACGCGTTGTCACCTAAGCCCCGATCGGTCCACGCCCCGTCTCCTGAGCCCGGATCGGTCCACCTGTCGTCCTCGAATCCCCGATCCGCACACGCGTCGTCTCCGAGCCCCGACCGGTCCACGCGCCGTCGCCGAGCCTCGATCGGTCCACGCGCGGCCTCCTGAGCCCCGATCGGTTCACGCGCCGGCTCCGAGCCCGATCGGACCACGTGCCGTCTCCTGAGCCCCGGTCGGTTCACGCGCCGTCTCCGAGCCCCGATGGATCCACGCGCCGTCTCCTGAGCCCGGATCGGTCCACCTGTTGTCCTCGAATCTCGGATCCGCACACGCGTCGTCTCCGAGCCTCGACCGGTCCACGCGCCGTCTCCTGAGCCCCGATCATTCCACGCGCCGTCTCCTAAGCCGCGATCCGTCCACGGGCCGTCTCCGAGCTGCTATCGGTAAACGCGCCGTCACCAAGCCCTGATCCGTACACGCGTCGTCTCCGAGCCCCGATCGGTCCACGCGCCGTCTCCGAGCACCGATTGGTCCACGCGCCGTCGCCCGAACCCCAATTGGTCCACGCGCAGTCGCCGAGCCCCGATCGATCCCGCATCGTCTCCTAAGCCCCGATCGGTTGACGCGTCATTTACGAGCCCCGATCGGTCTACGCGCCGTCTCCTGAGCCCCGATCGGTCGACGCGTCGTCTCCTAAGACCCGACCGGTTCACCCGCCGTCTCCTGTGCACCGATCGATTCACGTGCCGTCTCCTAAGCCCCGATCGGTCCACACGTCGTCTCCTAAGCCCCAATCGGGCCACGCGTCATCTCCTAAGCCCCGATCAGTCGCCGCGTCGTCTCCTGAGCCCCGATCAATTGACGCGACTTCTCCTGAGCCCCGATCGCTCCTCGCGCCGTCTCCTGAGCCCCGCTCGGTCCATGCGTCGTCTTCTAAGCCCCCATGCCTCCACGCACCGTCTCCTGAGCCCCGATCGTTCCACGTGCCGTCTCCGAGCCCCGATCGCTCCACGCGCCGTCTCCGAGCGCCGATTGGTGCACGAGCCGTCTCCTGAGCACCGATCGTTCCACACGCCGCCTCCTAAGCCCCGATCTGTCCAGGCGTCGTCTCCTAAGCCCCGACCGGTCCACGCGCCGTCTCCTGAGCCCCGATACGTCCACGCGCAGTCGCGGAGCCCCGATCGGTCCACACGCGGTCTCCTGAGCCCCGATCTGTCCACGCGCCGTCTCCGAGCCCCGATCGGTCCACGCGCCGTCTCCGAGCCCTGATCGGTCCACGAGCCGTCTCCTGAGCCCCAATCGGTCCACTTGCTGTCTCCTGAGCCCCGATAGGTACACACCCCTTCCCCTGAGCCCCAATCGGGCGACGCGTCGTCTGCTAAGACCCGACCGGTTCACCCGCCGTCTCCTGTGCACCGATCGATTCACGTGCCGTCTCCTAAGCCCCGATCGGTCCACACGTCGTCTCCTAAGCCCCAATCGGGCTACGCGTCGTCTCCTAAGCCCCGATCAGTCGCCGCGTCGTCTCCTGAGCCCCGATCAATTGACGCGACTTCTCCTGAGCCCCGATCGCTGCTCGCGCCGCCTTCGGGCCCCGATCGGTCCACGCACCGCCTCCTGATCCCCATCGGTCCACGCGCCGTCTCCTGAGCCACGATCGATCCACATGCCGTCTCCGAGCCCCGATCGGTCCGCGTGCCGCATTCTAAGCCACGGTCCATCCACGCGCCGTCTCCGAGTCCCGATCGGTCCACGCGTCGTCTCCTAAGCCCTGATCGGTCCTCGTGCCTTCTGCGAGCCCCGAAGGATCCACGCGCCGTCTCCTGAGCCCCGATCGGTCCACACCCCTTCCCCTGAGCCCCGATCGGTCGACGCGTCGTCTCCTAAGACCCGACCGGTTCAAACGCCGTCTCCTGTGCACCGATCGATTCACGTGCCGTCTCCTAAGCCCCGATCGGTCAACACGTCGTCTCCTAAGCCCCAATCGGGCCACGCGTCGTCTCCTAAGCCCCGATCAGTCGCCGCGTCGTCTCCTGAGCCCCGATCAATTGACGCGACTTCTCCTGAGCCCCGATCGCTCCACGCACCGTCTCCTGAGCCCCGATCGTTCCACGTGCCGTCTCCGAGCCCCGATCGCTCCACGCGCCGTCTCCGAGCGCCGATTGGTGCACGAGCCGTCTCCTGAGCACCGATCGTTCCACACGCCGCCTCCTAAGCCCCGATCTGTCCAGGCGTCGTCTCCTAAGCCCCGCTCGGTCCATGCGTCGTCTTCTAAGCCCCCATGCCTCCACGCACCGTCTCCTGAGCCCCGATAGTTCCACGTGCCGTCTCCGAGCCCCGATCGTTCCACGTGCCGTCTCCGAGCCCCGATCGCTCCACGCGCCGTCTCCGAGCGCCGATTGGTGCACGAGCCGTCTCCTGAGCACCGATCGTTCCACACCCCGCCTCCTAAGCCTCGATCTGTCCAGGCGTCGTCTCCTAAGCCCCGACCGGTCCACGCGCCGTCTCCTGAGCCCCGATACGTCCACGCGCAGTCGCCGAGCCCCGATCGGTCCACGCGCGGTCTCCTGAGCCCCGATCTGTCCACGCGTCGTCTCCTAAGCCCCGATCCGTCGACGCGTCGTCTCCGAGACTCGATCGCTCCACGCCCCGTCGCCGAGCCTCGATCGGTCCACGCGCGGCCTCCTGAGCCCCGGTCGGTTCACACGCCGTCTCCGAGCCGCGATCGGTCCACGCGCCGTCTCCTGGACCCTGATGCGTCCACGCGCAGTCGCCGAGCCCCGATCGGTCCACGCGGGGTCTCCTGAGCCCCGATCGGTCCACGCGCCGTCTCCTAAGCTCCGATCGGTCCACGCGCCGTCTCCGAGCGCCGATTGGTTCACGCGCCGTCTCCTGAGCCCCGATCATTCCACGCGATGTCTCCGAGCCCCGATCGGTCCACGCGCCGTCTCCTAAGCCCCGATCGGTCCAAGCGGCGTCTCCGAGCCCCGATCGGTCCACGCACCGTCTCCTGATCCCCATCGGTCCACGCGGCGTTTTCTGAGCACCGTTCGGTCCACGCGTCGTCTTCAAAGCCCCGATGCCTCCACGCGCCGTCTCCGAGCCACGATCGGTGAACGCGTCTTCTCCTGATCTCCGATCGGTTCACGCGCCGTATCATAAGCCCCGATCGGTCCACGCGCCGTCTCCGAGCGCCGATCGGTTCACGCGCCGTCTCCTGATCCCCGATCTTTACAAGCGCCATCTCCGAGCCCCGATCGATTCTCGTGCCGTCTCCTAAGCCCCGATCGGTTCACCCGTCGTCTCTTAAGTCCCAATCGGTTCACGCGCCCTCTCCCAGCGCCGATCATTTCACGCGCCGTCTCCTGAGCCCCGGTCGGTCCGCGCGCCGTCACCTGAGCCCCGATCGGTCGACGCGTCGTCTTCTGAGCCCCGATCGACCCACGCTTCGTCTCCGAGCCCCGATCGATCCACGCGCCGTCTCCTGAGCCGAAAACGGTCCACACTCTGTCTCGTGAGCCCCGATAGGTACACGCGACGTTTCCTACGCCCCGATCGGTCCACGCGTCGTCTCCTAAGCCTTGCTCGGTTAACGCGTCGTTTCCGAGCCCCGATCGGTTCACGCGTCGTCTCTTAAGCCCCGATCGGTCCACGCGCCGTCTCCGAGCCCCGATCGGTCCTCGCACTGTCTCCTGATCCCCATGGGTCCACGCGGCGCCTCCGGGGCCCCGATCGATCCACGCGAGGCTCCTAAGCCCTGATCGGTGAACGCGCCGTCTCCGAGCCCGGATCGGTCCTCGCGCAACCGCCTGAGCCCCAGTCGGTCCACGCGCAGTCTCCGAGCCCCGATCGGTCCACGCGCCGTCGCCGAGCCATGATCGGTCCATGCGCGGCCTCCTGAGCACCGATCGGTCCACGCGCCGTCGCCGAGCCGCGATCGGTCCACGCGCGGCCTCCTGAGCCCCGATTGGTCCACGCGCCGTCACCGAGCCGCGATCGGTCGACGAGTCGTTTCCTGAGCCCCGATCGATCCACGCGTCGTCCCCTGAGCCCCGATCGCTCCACGCGCCGATTTCTGAGCCCCGATCAATTGACGCGTCTTCTCCTGAGCCCCGATCGCTCCTCGCGCCGTCTCCTGAGCCCCGATCGGTCCAAACGCCGCTTCCTGAGCCCCGATCGGTCCACGCGCCGTCTCCTAAGCCCCAATCGGTCCACGCGCCGTCTCCTAAGCCCCGATCGGTCCAAGCGGCGTCTCCGAGCCCCCATCGGTCCACGCGGCGTTTTCTGAGCACCCTTCGGTCCACGCGTCGTCTTCAATGCCCCGATGCCTCCACGCGCCGTCTCCGAGCCACGATCGGTCCGTGCGCCGCTTCCAGAGCCCCGAACGGTGCACGCGTCTTCTCCTGATCTCCGATCGGTCCACGCGCCGTCTCATATGCCCCGATCGGTCCACGCGCCGTCTCATAAGCCCCGATCCGTCCACTCGCCGTCTCCGAGCGCCGATCGGTTCACGCGCCGTCTCCTGAGCCCCGATCGTTCCACGCACCGTTTCCGAGCCCCGATCGGTCCACGTGCCGTCTCCTGAGCCCGGATCGGTCCACTCGTCGTCCGCGAATCCCCGATCCGTACACGCGTCGTCTCCGAGCCTCGATCGGTCCACGCGTCGTCTCCTAAGCCCCGACCGGTCCACGCGCCGTCTCCTGAGCCCCGATCGTTCCACGCACCGTCTCCTATGCCGCGATCCGTCCACGGGCCGTCTCCCAGCTGCTATCGGTAAACGCGCCGTCACCAAGCCCTGATCCGTACACGCGTCGTCTCCGAGCTCCGATCGGTCCACGCGCCGTCGCCGAGCCCGATCGGTCCACGCATCGTCTCCTAAGCCCCGATCGGTTAACGTGCCGTCTCCGAGCCCCGATCGGTCCACGCGCCGTCTCCTGAGCCCCGGTCGGTTCACGCGCCGTCTCCGAGCACCGATCGGTCCACGCATCGTCTCCTAAGCCCCGCTCTGTTAACGCGTCGTCTCCTGAGCACCGATCGGTCAACGCGTCTTCTCCTAAGCCCCGATAGGTCCACGCGCCGTCTCCTAAGCCCCGATTGATCCACGCGCCGTCTCCGAGCGCCGATCGGTTCACGCGCCATCTCCTGTGCTCCGATCGTTCCACGCGCCGTCTCCGAGCCCCGATCGGTCCACGCGCCGTCTCCTGAGCCCCAATCGGTCCACGCGTCGGCTCCTAAGCCTCGATCGGTCCACGCGCGTCCTCCTTAGCCCCGGTCGGTCCACGCGCCATCTCCGAGCCCCGATCGGTCCACGCATCGTCTCCTAATCCCCGATCGGTTAACGCGCCGTCTCCGCGCCCCGATCGGTCCACGCGCCGTCTCCTGAGCCCCGATATATCCACGCGCAGTCGCCGAGCCCCGATCGGTCCACGCGCGGTCTCCTGAGCCCCGGTCGGTCCACGCGCCGTCTCCGAGGCCCGGTCGGTCCACGCATCGTCTCCTAAGCCCCGATCGGTCCGCGCGCCGTCTCCGAGCGCCAATCGGTTTACGCGCCGTCTCCTGAGCCCCGATCGCTCCACGCGCCGTCTCCGAGCCCCGATCGGTCCAGGCGCCGTCGCCTGAGCCCGGATCGGTCCACGCGCCGTCGCCGAACCCCAATAGGTCCCCGCGCAACCGCCTGAGCCCCGGTTGGTCCACGCGCTGTCTCCGAGCCCCGATCGGTCCACGCGTCGTATCCAAACCCCGATCGGTTCACGCGCCGTCTCCTGAGCCCCGATCATTCCACGCGATGTCTCCGAGCCCCGATCGGTCCACGCGCCGTCTCCTAAGCCCCGATCGGTCCACGCGCCGTCTCCGAGCGCCAATCGGTTCACGCGCCGTCTCCTGAGCCCCGATCGTTCCACGCGCCATCTCCGAGCCCCGATCAATTGACGCGTCTTCTCCTGAGCCTCGAACGCTCCTCGCGCCGTCTCCTGAGCCCCGCTCGGTCCATGCGTCGTGTTCTTAGCCCCGATGACTCCACGCGCCGTCTCCGAGCCACGATAGGTCCAGGCGCCGCTTCCTGAGCCCCGATCGATCCACGCGCCGTCTCGTAAGCCACAATCGGTCCACGCGCCGTCTCAGAACGCCGATCATTTCACGCGCCGTCTCCTGAGCCCCGATCGTTCCACGCGCCATCTCCGAGCCCCGATCGGTCCACGCGGCGTCTCCTGAGCCCCGATCGGTCTACGCGCCGTCTCCTGAGCCCCGATCAGCCGACGCGTCGTCTCCTAAGCGCCGATCTGTCGACGCGTCGTCTCCTGAGCCCCGATCGATCCACGCGTCTTCTCCTGAGCCCCGACCGCTCCACCCGTCGTCTCCGAGCTCCGATCGGTCCAGGTGTCGTTTCCGAGCCCCGATTGGTCCATGCGTCGTCTTCGAAGCCCCGATGCCTCCACGCGCCGTCTCCGAGCCACGATCGGTGCACGCGCCGTCTCCTAAGCCCCGATCGGTCCACGCGCCGTCGCCGAACCCCAATTCGTCCACGCGAAACCGCCTGAGCCCCAGTCGGTCCACGCGCTGTCTCCGAGCCCCGATCGGTCCACGCGTCGTCTCCGAGCCCCGATCGGTCCACGCGCCGTCTCCGAGCCCCGTTCGGTCCACGCACTGTCTCCTGATCCCCATGGGTCAACGCGGCGCCTCCGGAGCCCCGATCGATCCACGCGAGGCTCCTGAGCCCCGATCGGTCCACGCGTCGTCTCCTAAGCCCTGATCGGTCCACGTGCCGTCTCCGAGCCCCGATGGGTCCACGCGCCGCCTCCTGAGCCCCGATCGATCCACGCATCGGCTCCTGAGCCCCGATCGGTCCACGCGTCGTCTTCGAGCACCGATCGATCCACGCGCCGTTTCCTGAGCCCCGATCGGTCCACGCGCCGTCTCCTAAGCCCCTATCGGTCTACGCGCCGTCTCATGAGCCCCGATCGGTCAACGCATCGTCTCCTAAGCCCCGATACGTTCACACGCCGTCTCCGAGTCCCGATCATTCCACGCCCCGTCTCCGAGCCCCGATCGGTCCACGCGTCATCGCCGAATCCCCGATCCGTACACGCGTCGTCTCCGAGCCTCGATCGGTCCACGCGCCGTCGCGGAGCCCCGATCGGTCCAGGCGTGGCCTCCTGAGCCTCGATCGGTCCACGCGCCGTCACCGAGCCATGATCGGTCCACGCGCGGCTCCTGAGCCCCATCGGTCCACGCGCCGTCGCCGAGCCGGGATCGGTCCACGCGCGGGTTCCTGAGTCCCGGTTGGTTCATGCGCCGTATCCGAGCCCCAATCGGTCCACGCGCCGGCTCCTGAGCCCCGATCGGTCCACGCGCCGTCTCCTGAGCCCCGATCGCTCCACGCACCGTTTTCTGAGCACCGTTTGGTCCACGCGTCGTCTCAAAGCCCCGATGCCTCCACGCGCCGTCTCCGAGCCACGATCCGTCCGTGCGCCGATTCCAGAGCCCTCTCGGTCCACGCTTCGTCTCCTGATCTCCGATCGGTCCACACGCCATCTCCTAAGCCCCGATCATTCCACGCGCCACCTCCGAGCCCCGATCGATCCACGCGCCGTCTCATAAGCCCCGATCGGACCACGCGCCTTCTCCTCAGCCCCGATCGGTCCACGCGCCGTCTCCGAGCGCCGATTAGTTCACGCGCCGTCTCCTGAGCCCCCATCGCTCCACGCTCCGTCTCCCAGCCCCGATCGGTCCACGCGCCGTCTCCTGAACCCGGATCGGTCCACGCGCCGTC
Organism: Netelia fuscicornis; assembly: GCA_946811545.1. NCBI lineage: Eukaryota > Metazoa > Arthropoda > Insecta > Hymenoptera > Ichneumonidae > Netelia > Netelia fuscicornis. Next base: position 27,954,303 of record OX328014.1, on the reverse strand, counting down.
GCCGAACCCCAATTGGTCCACGCGCCACCGCATGTGCCCCAGTCGGTCCACGCGCTGTCTCCGAGCCCAGATCGGTCCACGCGCCGTCTCCGAGCTCCGATCGGTCCACGCGTCGTCTCCTAAGCCCCGATCGGTCCAAGCGCCTTCTACTAAGCCCCGATCGGTCCACGCGCCGTCTCCGAGCGCCGATCGGTTCACGCGCCGTCTCCTGAGCCTCGATCGGTCCACGCGCGTCCTCCTTAGCCCCGGTCGGTCCACGCGCCATCTCCGAGCCCCGATCGGTCCACGCATCGTCTCCTAATCCCCGATCGGTTAACGCGCCGTCTCCGCGCCCCGATCGGTCCACGCGCCGTCTCCTGAGCCCCGATATATCCACGCGCAGTCGCCGAGCCCCGATCGGTCCACGCGCGGTCTCCTGAGCCCCGGTCGGTCCACGCGCCGTCTCCGAGGCCCGGTCGGTCCACGCATCGTCTCCTAAGCCCCGATCGGTCCGCGCGCCGTCTCCGAGCGCCAATCGGTTTACGCGCCGTCTCCTGAGCCCCGATCGCTCCACGCGCCGTCTCCGAGCCCCGATCGGTCCAGGCGCCGTCGCCTGAGCCCGGATCGGTCCACGCGCCGTCGCCGAACCCCAATAGGTCCCCGCGCAACCGCCTGAGCCCCGGTTGGTCCACGCGCTGTCTCCGAGCCCCGATCGGTCCACGCGTCGTATCCAAACCCCGATCGGTTCACGCGCCGTCTCCTGAGCCCCGATCATTCCACGCGATGTCTCCGAGCCCCGATCGGTCCACGCGCCGTCTCCTAAGCCCCGATCGGTCCACGCGCCGTCTCCGAGCGCCAATCGGTTCACGCGCCGTCTCCTGAGCCCCGATCGTTCCACGCGCCATCTCCGAGCCCCGATCAATTGACGCGTCTTCTCCTGAGCCTCGAACGCTCCTCGCGCCGTCTCCTGAGCCCCGCTCGGTCCATGCGTCGTGTTCTTAGCCCCGATGACTCCACGCGCCGTCTCCGAGCCACGATAGGTCCAGGCGCCGCTTCCTGAGCCCCGATCGATCCACGCGCCGTCTCGTAAGCCACAATCGGTCCACGCGCCGTCTCAGAACGCCGATCATTTCACGCGCCGTCTCCTGAGCCCCGATCGTTCCACGCGCCATCTCCGAGCCCCGATCGGTCCACGCGGCGTCTCCTGAGCCCCGATCGGTCTACGCGCCGTCTCCTGAGCCCCGATCAGCCGACGCGTCGTCTCCTAAGCGCCGATCCGTCGACGCGTCGTCTCCTGAGCCCCGATCGATCCACGCGTCTTCTCCTGAGCCCCGACCGCTCCACCCGTCGTCTCCGAGCTCCGATCGGTCCAGGTGTCGTTTCCGAGCCCCGATTGGTCCATGCGTCGTCTTCGAAGCCCCGATGCCTCCACGCGCCGTCTCCGAGCCACGATCGGTGCAGGCGCCGCTTCCTGAGCCCCGATCGGTCCACGCGCGGCCTCCTGAGCCCCGATCGGTCCACGCGCCGTCGCCGAGCCGCGATCGGTTCTCGCGCGGCATCCTGAGCCCCGGTCGGTTAACGCGCCGTCTCCGAGCCCCGATCGGTCCACGCGCCATCGCCGAACCCCAATTGGTCCACGCGCAACCGCCTACGCCCCAGTCGGTCCACGCGCGGTCTCCGAGCCCCGATCGGTCCACGCGTCGTCTCCGAGCCCCGGTCGGTCAACGCGCCGTCTGCGAGCCCCGATCGGTTCACGCATCGTCTCCTAAGCCCCGATCGGTTAACGCGCCGTCTCCGAGTCGCGATTGGTCCACGCGCCGTCGCCGAACCCCAATTGGTCCACGCGCAACCGCCTGAGCCCCAGTCGGTCCACGCGTTGTCTCCGAGCTCCAATCGGTCCACGCGCCGTTTCCTGAGCCCCGATCGGTCCATACGTCGTCTTCTAAACCCCGATGCCTCCACGCGCCGTCTCCGAGCCAGATCGGTTCAGGCGCCGCTTCCCGAGCCCCGATCAGTCCACGCGCCGTCTCCTAAACCCCGACCGGCTCACGCGCCGTCTCCTGTGCCCCGATCGATTCACGTACCGTCTCCTAAGCCCCGATCGGTCCACCCGTCGTCTCTTAAGCCCCAATCGGTCCACGCGCCATCTCCGAGCTCCGATCATTTCACGCGCTGTCTCCTGAGCCCCGCTCGGTCCACGCGCCGTCACCTGAGCCCTGATCGGTCGACGCGTCGTCTCCTGAGCCCCGACCGCTCCACACGCCGTTTCTTGAGCCACGATCGGTCCACGCGTCGTCTTCAAAGCCCCGATCCGTACACGTGTCGTCTCCGAGCCTCGATCTGTCCACGCGCCGTCGCCGAGCCCCGATCGGTCCACGCGCCGTCTCCGAGCCCCGATCGGTCCACGCATCGTCTCCTAAGCCCCGATCGGTTAACGCGCCGTCTCCGAGCCCCGAACGGTCCACGCGCCGTCGCCGAACCCCAATTGGTCCACGCGCAACCGCCTGAGCCCCAGTCGGTTCACGCGCGGTCGCCGAACCCCGATCGGTCCACGCGTCGTCTCCGAGCCCCGATCGGTCCACGCGCCGTCTTCGAGCCCCGATCGGTCCACGCATGGTCTCCTAAGCCCCAATCGGTTAACGCGCCGTCCTCGAGCCCCGATCGGTCCACGCGCCGTCTCCTGAGCCCCGATACGTCCACGCGCAGTCGCCGACCCCTGATCGGTCCACGCGCTGTCTCCTGAGCCCCGATAGGTACACGCGTCGTCGCCTACACCCCGATCGGTCCACGCGTCGTCTCCTAAGCCCCCATTGGTCCACGTGCCGTCTCCCAGCCCCGATCGGTCCACGCGCCGTCTCCTAATCCCCAATCTGTCCACGACCCGTCTCCGGGCCCCGATCGGTGCACGCGCCGTCTCCTAAGCCCCGATCGGTCCACGCGCCGTCGCCGAACCCCAATTCGTCCACGCGAAACCGCCTGAGCCCCAGTCGGTCCACGCGCTGTCTCCGAGCCCCGATCGGTCCACGCGTCGTCTCCGAGCCCCGATCGGTCCACGCGCCGTCTCCGAGCCCCGTTCGGTCCACGCACTGTCTCCTGATCCCCATGGGTCAACGCGGCGCCTCCGGAGCCCCGATCGATCCACGCGAGGCTCCTGAGCCCCGATCGGTCCACGCGTCGTCTCCTAAGCCCTGATCGGTCCACGTGCCGTCTCCGAGCCCCGATGGGTCCACGCGCCGCCTCCTGAGCCCCGATCGATCCACGCATCGGCTCCTGAGCCCCGATCGGTCCACGCGTCGTCTTCGAGCACCGATCGATCCACGCGCCGTTTCCTGAGCCCCGATCGGTCCACGCGCCGTCTCCTAAGCCCCTATCGGTCTACGCGCCGTCTCATGAGCCCCGATCGGTCAACGCATCGTCTCCTAAGCCCCGATACGTTCACACGCCGTCTCCGAGTCCCGATCATTCCACGCCCCGTCTCCGAGCCCCGATCGGTCCACGCGTCATCGCCGAATCCCCGATCCGTACACGCGTCGTCTCCGAGCCTCGATCGGTCCACGCGCCGTCGCGGAGCCCCGATCGGTCCAGGCGTGGCCTCCTGAGCCTCGATCGGTCCACGCGCCGTCACCGAGCCATGATCGGTCCACGCGCGGCTCCTGAGCCCCATCGGTCCACGCGCCGTCGCCGAGCCGGGATCGGTCCACGCGCGGGTTCCTGAGTCCCGGTTGGTTCATGCGCCGTATCCGAGCCCCAATCGGTCCACGCGCCGGCTCCTGAGCCCCGATCGGTCCACGCGCCGTCTCCTGAGCCCCGATCGCTCCACGCACCGTTTTCTGAGCACCGTTTGGTCCACGCGTCGTCTCAAAGCCCCGATGCCTCCACGCGCCGTCTCCGAGCCACGATCCGTCCGTGCGCCGATTCCAGAGCCCTCTCGGTCCACGCTTCGTCTCCTGATCTCCGATCGGTCCACACGCCATCTCCTAAGCCCCGATCATTCCACGCGCCACCTCCGAGCCCCGATCGATCCACGCGCCGTCTCATAAGCCCCGATCGGACCACGCGCCTTCTCCTCAGCCCCGATCGGTCCACGCGCCGTCTCCGAGCGCCGATTAGTTCACGCGCCGTCTCCTGAGCCCCCATCGCTCCACGCTCCGTCTCCCAGCCCCGATCGGTCCACGCGCCGTCTCCTGAACCCGGATCGGTCCACGCGCCGTCGCCGAACCCCAATTGGTCCACGCGCCACCGCATGTGCCCCAGTCGGTCCACGCGCTGTCTCCGAGCCCAGATCGGTCCACGCGCCGTCTCCGAGCTCCGATCGGTCCACGCGTCGTCTCCTAAGCCCCGATCGGTCCAAGCGCCTTCTACTAAGCCCCGATCGGTCCACGCGCCGTCTCCGAGCGCCGATCGGTTCACGCGCCGTCTCCTGAGCCCCGATCGTTCCACGCGCCGTCTCCGAGCCCCGATCGGTCTACGCACCGTCTCCTAAGCCCCGATCGGTCCACGCGCCTTCTCCTCATCCCCGATCGGTCCACGCGCCGTCTTCGAGCGCCGATTGGTTCACGCGACGTCTCCTGAGCGCCGATCGCTCCACGCGCAGTCGCCGAGCCTCGATCGGTTCTCGCGCGGTCTCCTGAGCCCCGGTCGGTCCACGCGCCGTCGCCGAACCCCAATTGGTCCACGCGCAACCTCCTGAGCCCCAGTCGGTACACGCGCTGTCTCCGAGCCCCGATCGGTCCCCGCATAGTCTCCTAAGCCCCGCTCGGTTAACGCGTCGTCTCGGAGCCCCGATCGGTCCAGGCGCCGCTTCCTGAGCACCGACCGGTCCACGCGTCGTCTCCTGAGCCCCGATCGGTCGACGGGTCCCCTCCTAAGCCCCGATCGGTCCACGCGCCTTCTCCTGAGCCCCCATCGGTCCACGCGCCGTCTCCGAGCGCCGATCATTTCACGTGACGTCTCCTGAGCCCTGATCGTTCCACGCGCCGTCTTCGAACCCCGAGCGGTCCACGCGCCGTCTCCATGAGCCCCAATCGATCCACGCGCAGCCTCCTGAGCCCCGATCGGTCCACGCGCCGTCGCCGAGCCGCGATCGGTCCACGCGCGGCCTCTTGAGGCCAGATTGGTTCACGCGCCGTATCCGAGCCCCAATCGGTCCACGCGCCGTCTCCTGAGCCCCGATCGGTCCACGCGCGGCCTCCTGAGCCCCGATCGGTCCACGCGCCGTCGCCGAACCGCGATCGGTCCCCGCGCCGCCTCCTGAGTCCCGATCGGTCAACGCGTCGTGTCCTAAGCCTTGATCGGTCCACGTGCCGTCTCCGAGCCCTGATGGGTCCACGCGCCGCATCCTGAGCCCCGATCGGACGACGCGTCGTCTCCTGAGCCCGGATCGGTCCACCCGATCGTCCTCGAATCCCCGATCCGCACACGCGTCGTCTCCGAGCCTCGATCGGTCCACGCGCCGTCTCCTAAGCCGCGATCCGTCCACGGGCCGTCTTCGAGCTGCTATCGGTAAACGCGCCGTCACCAAGCCCTGATCTGTACACGCGTCCTCTCCTGATGTCCTATTAGTCCACGCGCCGTCTCCTAAGCCCCGATCGTTCCACGTGCCATCTCCGCGCGCCGATCGATTCACGCGCCGTCTCCTAAGCCCCGATCGGTCCACGCGTCGTTCCCGAAGCTCCGATCCATCCACGCGCAGTCTCCTGAGCCCCGATCGGTCCACGCATCGCCTCCTGACCCCGGACGGTCCAGGCGCCGTCTCCAAACCCCGAGAGGTCGACGCGCCGTCTCCGAGCCCCGATCGGTCCACGCGCCGTCGCCGAACCCCAATTGGTCCACGCGCAACCGCCTGAGCCCCAATCGGTTCACGCAAGTCTCCTAAGCCCGACCGGTCCACGCGCCGTCTCCTGAGCCCCGATCGGTCCACGCGTCGTCTCCTAAGCCCCGATCGCTCCTCGCGCCGTCTCCTGAACCCCGCTCGGTCGATGCGTCGTCTTCTTAACCCCGATGCCTCCACGCGCCGTCTCCGAGCCACGATCGGTCCACGCGCCGTCTCCTGAGCCCCGATCATCCCACGCGCCTTCTCCTAAGCCACGATCGGTCCACGCGCCGTCTACCAGCCCCAGTCGGTCCACGCGCTGTCTCCGAGCACCGATTGGTCTACGCGTCGTCTCCGAGCCCCGATCGGTCCACGCGCTGTCTCCGAGCACCGAACGGTTCACGCACCGTCTCCTGACCCCAATCGGTCCACGCGGCGCCTCCGGAGCCCCGATCGATCCACGCGAGTCTCCTGAGCCCCAGTCGGTCCGCACGCCGTCTCCTGAGCCCTGATTGGTCCACGCGCCGTCTCCTGAGTCCCGATCGGTCCACGCGTCGTCTCCTAAGCCCCGATCGCTCCTCGCGCCGTCTCCTGAACCCCGCTCGGTCGATGCGTCGTCTTCTTAACCCCGATGCCTCCACGCGCCGTCTCCGAGCCACGATCGGTCCACGCGCCGTCTCCTGAGCCCCGATCATTCCACGCGCCTTCTCCTAAGCCACGATCGGTCCACGCGCCGTCTCCTGAGCCCCGATCGTTCCACGCGCCGTCTCCGAGCCCCGATCGTTCCACGCGGCGTCTCCTGTGAGCCCCAATCGGTCCACACGCTGTGTCGTGAGCCCCGATAGGTACACGCGTCGTCTCCTACGCCCGATCGGTCCACGCGTCGTCTCCTGAGCCCCGATCGTTCCACGCGCCGTCTCCGAGCCGCGATCGGTCCACGCGTCGTTTCCTGAGCTCCGATCGCGCCACACGCCGTTTCCTGAGCCCCGATCGGTCCACGCGTCGTCTTCAACGCCCCGATGTCTCCACGCGCCGTCTCCGAGCCACGATCGGTCCGTGCGCCGCTTCCACAACCCCGATCGGTCCACGCGTCATCTCCTGATCTCCGATCGGTCCACGCGCCGTCTCCTAAGCCCCGATCGGTCCATGCGCCGTCTCCGAGCGCCGATCGGTTGAGGCGCCGTCTCCTGAGCCCCGATCGTTCCACGCGCCGTCTCCTGAGCCCCAATCGGTCCACACGCTATGTCGTGAGCCCCGATAGGTACACGCGTCGTCTCCTACGCCCGATCGGTCCACGCGTCGTCTCCTGATCCCAATCGGTCCACGCGGCGCCTCCGGAGCCCCGATCGATCCACGCGAGTCTCCTGAGCCCCAGTCGGTCCGCGCGCCGTCTCCGGAGCCCCGATCGGTCCACGCGCAACCGCCTGAGCCCCAGTCGGTCCACGCGCTGTCTCCGAGCCCCGATCGTTCCACGCACCGTCTCCGAGCCCCGATCGGTCGACGCGCCGTCTCCTGAGCCCGGATCGGTCCACGCGTCATCGCCGAATCCCCGATCCGTACACGCGTCGTCTCCGAGCCTCGATCGGTCCACGCGCTGCTTCCTGAGCCCCAATCGGTCCACGCGTTGTCACCTAAGCCCCGATCGGTCCACGCCCCGTCTCCTGAGCCCGGATCGGTCCACCTGTCGTCCTCGAATCCCCGATCCGCACACGCGTCGTCTCCGAGCCCCGACCGGTCCACGCGCCGTCGCCGAGCCTCGATCGGTCCACGCGCGGCCTCCTGAGCCCCGATCGGTTCACGCGCCGGCTCCGAGCCCGATCGGACCACGTGCCGTCTCCTGAGCCCCGGTCGGTTCACGCGCCGTCTCCGAGCCCCGATGGATCCACGCGCCGTCTCCTGAGCCCGGATCGGTCCACCTGTTGTCCTCGAATCTCGGATCCGCACACGCGTCGTCTCCGAGCCTCGACCGGTCCACGCGCCGTCTCCTGAGCCCCGATCATTCCACGCGCCGTCTCCTAAGCCGCGATCCGTCAACGGGCCGTCTCCGAGCTGCTATCGGTAAACGCGCCGTCACCAAGCCCTGATCCGTACACGCGTCGTCTCCGAGCCCCGATCGGTCCACGCGCCGTCTCCGAGCACCGATTGGTCCACGCGCCGTCGCCCGAACCCCAATTGGTCCACGCGCAGTCGCCGAGCCCCGATCGATCCCGCATCGTCTCCTAAGCCCCGATCGGTTGACGCGTCATTTACGAGCCCCGATCGGTCTACGCGCCGTCTCCTGAGCCCCGATCGGTCGACGCGTCGTCTCCTAAGACCCGACCGGTTCACCCGCCGTCTCCTGTGCACCGATCGATTCACGTGCCGTCTCCGTGCCCCGATCGGTTCACGCATCGTCTCCTAAGCCCCAATCGGGCCACGCGTCATCTCCTAAGCCCCGATCAGTCGCCGCGTCGTCTCCTGAGCCCCGATCAATTGACGCGACTTCTCCTGAGCCCCGATCGCTCCTCGCGCCGTCTCCTGAGCCCCGCTCGGTCCATGCGTCGTCTTCTAAGCCCCCATGCCTCCACGCACCGTCTCCTGAGCCCCGATCGTTCCACGTGCCGTCTCCGAGCCCCGATCGCTCCACGCGCCGTCTCCGAGCGCCGATTGGTGCACGAGCCGTCTCCTGAGCACCGATCGTTCCACACGCCGCCTCCTAAGCCCCGATCTGTCCAGGCGACGTCTCCTAAGCCCCGACCGGTCCACGCGCCGTCTCCTGAGCCCCGATACGTCCACGCGCAGTCGCGGAGCCCCGATCGGTCCACACGCGGTCTCCTGAGCCCCAATCGGTCCACTTGCTGTCTCCTGAGCCCCGATAGGTACACACCCCTTCCCCTGAGCACCAATCGGGCGACGCGTCGTCTGCTAAGACCCGACCGGTTCACCCGCCGTCTCCTGTGCACCGATCGATTCACGTGCCGTCTCCTAAGCCCCGATCGGTCCACACGTCGTCTCCTAAGCCCCAATCGGGCTACGCGTCGTCTCCTAAGCCCCGATCAGTCGCCGCGTCGTCTCCTGAGCCCCGATCAATTGACGCGACTTCTCCTGAGCCCCGATCGCTGCTCGCGCCGCCTTCGGGCCCCGATCGGTCCACGCACCGCCTCCTGATCCCCATCGGTCCACGCGCCGTCTCCTGAGCCACGATCGATCCACATGCCGTCTCCGAGCCCCGATCGGTCCGCGTGCCGCATTCTAAGCCACGGTCCATCCACGCGCTGTCTCCGAGTCCCGATCGGTCCACGCGTCGTCTCCTAAGCCCTGATCGGTCCTCGTGCCTTCTGCGAGCCCCGAAGGATCCACGCGCCGTCTCCTGAGCCCCGATCGGTCCACACCCCTTCCCCTGAGCCCCGATCGGTCGACGCGTCGTCTCCTAAGACCCGACCGGTTCACCCGCCGTCTCCTGTGCACCGATCGATTCACGTGCCGTCTCCTAAGCCCCGATCGGTCCACACGTCGTCTCCTAAGCCCCAATCGGGCTACGCGTCGTCTCTTAAGCCCCGATCAGTCGCCGCGTCGTCTGCTGAGCCCCGATCAATTGACGCGACTTCTCCTGAGCCCCGATCGCTCCTCGCGCCGTCTCCTGAGCCCCGCTCGGTCCAGGCGTCGTCTTCTAAGCCCCTATGCCTCCACGCACCGTCTCCTGAGCCCCGATCGTTCCACGTGCCGTCTCCGAGCCCCGATCGCTCCACGCGCCGTCTCCGAGCGCCGATTGGTGCACGAGCCGTCTCCTGAGCACCGATCGTTCCACACGCCGCCTCCTAAGCCTCGATCTGTCCGGGCGTCGTCTCCTAAGCCCCGACCGGTCCACGCGCCGTCTCGTGAGCCCCGATACGTCCACGCGCAGTCGCCGAGCCCCGATCGGTCCACGCGCGGTCTCCTGAGCCCCGATCTGTCCACGCGTCGTCTCCTAAGCCCCGATCCGTCGACGCGTCGTCTCCTGAGCCACGATAAATTGACGCGTCTTCTCCTGAGCCCGATCGCTCCTCGCGCCGTCTCCTGAGCCCCGATCGGTCCACGCGTCGTCTCCGAGCTCCGATCGGTCCAAACGCCGTTTCCTGAGCCCCGATCGGTCCATGCGTCGTCTTCTTAGCCCCGATGCCTCCACGCGCCGTCTCCGAGCGCCGATAAGTCCAAGCGCCGTCTCCTGAGCCCCGATCGTTCCACGCGGCGTCTCCGAGCCTCGATCGATCCACGCGCCGTCTCCTGAGCCCCGATCGGTCGACGCGTCGTCTTCTGAGCCTCGATCGACCCACGCGTCGTCTCCTGAGCCCCAACCGCTCCACACGCCGTTTCCTAAGCCCCGATCGGTCCACGCATCGTCTTCGAGCACCGATCGGTCCACGCGCCGTTTTCTGAGCACCGTTCGGTCCACGCGTCGTCTTCAAAGCCCCGATGCCTCCACGCGCCGTCTCCGAGCCCCGATCGCTCCTCGCGCCGTCTCCTGAGCCCCGCTCGATCCATGCGTCGTCTTCTTAGCCCCGATGCCTCCACGCGCCGTCTCCTGAGCCCCGATCGTTCCACGCGCCGTCTCCGAGCCCCGATCGGTCCACGCGCCGTCTCCTGAGCCCGGATCGGTCCACGGGTCATCGCCGAATCCCCGATCCGTACACGCGTCGTCTCCGAGCCTCGATCGGTCCACGCGCTGCTTCCTGAGCCCCAATCGGTCCACGCGTTGTCACCTAAGCCCCGATCGGTCCACGCCCCGTCTCCTGAGCCCGGATCGGTCCACCCGTCGTCCTCGAATCCCCGATCCGCACACGCGTCGTCTCCGAGCCTCGGCCGGTCCACGCGCCGTCTCCTGAGCCCCGATCATTCCACGCGCCGTCTCCTAAGCCGCGATCCGTCCACGGGCCGTCTCCGAGCTGCTATCGGTAAACGCGCCGTCACCAAGCCCTGATCCGTACACGCGTCGTCTCCCAGCCCCGACCGGTCCACGCGCCGTCGCCGAGCCCCGATCGGTCCACACGCGGTCTCCTGAGCCCCGATCTGTCCACGCGCCGTCTCGGAGCCCCGATCGGTCCACGCGCCGTCTCCGAGCCCTGATCGGTCCACGAGCCGTCTCCTGAGCCCCAATCGGTCCACTTGCTGTCTTCTGAGCCCCGATAGGTACACACCCCTTCCCCTGAGCCCCAATCGGTCGACGCGTCGTCTGCTAAGACCCGACCGGTTCACCCGCCGTCTCCTGTGCACCGATCGATGCACGTGCCGTCTCCTAAGCCCCGATCGGTCCACACGTCGTCTCCTAAGCCCCAATCGGGCTACGCGTCGTCTCCTAAGCCCCGATCAGTCGCCGCGTCGTCTCCTGAGCCCCGATCAATTGACGCGACTTCTCCTGAGCCCCGATCGGTCCACGCGCCGTCTCATAAGCCCCGATCGGTCCACTCGCCGTCTCCGAGCGCCGATCGGTTCACGCGCCGTCTCCTGAGCCCCGATCGTTCCACGCACCGTTTCCGAGCCCCGATCGGTCCACGTGCCGTCTCCTGAGCCCGGATCGGTCCACCCGTCGTCCGCGAATCCCCGATCCGTACACGCGTCGTCTCCGAGCCTCGATCGGTCCACGCGCCGTCTCCTGAGCCCCGATCATTCCACGCGCCGTCTCCTAAGCCGCGATCCGTCCACGGGCCGTCTCCGAGCTGCTATCGGTAAACGCGCCGTCACCAAGCCCTGATCCGTACACGCGTCGTCTCCCAGCCCCGACCGGTCCACGCGCCGTCGCCGAGCCTCGATCGGTCCACGCGCGGCCTCCTGAGCCCCGATCGGTTCACGCGCCGGCTCCGAGCCCGATCGGACCACGTGCCGTCTCCGAGCTGCTATCGGTAAACGCGCCGTCACCAAGCCCTGATCCGTACACGCGTCGTCTCCGAGCCCCGATCGGTCCACGCGCCGTCTCCGAGCACCGATTGGTCCGTGCGCCGTCGCCCGAACCCCAATTGGTCCACGCGCCGTCGCCCGAACCCCAATTGGTCCACGAGCAACCTCCTGAGCTCCAGTCGGTCCACGCGCAGTCGCCGAGCCCCGATCGATCCCCGCATCGTCTCCTAAGCCCCGATCGGTTGACGCGTCATTTACGAGCCCCGATCGGTCTACGCGCCGTCTCCTGAGCCCCGATCGGTCGACGCGTCGTCTCCTAAGACCCGACCGGTTCACCCGCCGTCTCCTGTGCACCGATCGATTCACGTGCCGTCTCCTAAGCCCCGATCGGTCCACACGTCGTCTCCTAAGCCCCAATCGGGCCACGCGTCGTCTCCTAAGCCCCGATCAGTCGCCGCGTCGTCTCCTGAGCCCCGATCAATTGACGCGACTTCTCCTGAGCCCCGATCGCTCCTCGCGCCGTCTCCTGAGCCCCGCTCGGTCCATGCGTCGTCTTCTAAGCCCCCATGCCTCCACGCACCGTCTCCTGAGCCCCGATCGTTCCACGTGCCGTCTCCGAGCCCCGATCGCTCCACGCGCCGTCTCCGAGCGCCGATTGGTGCACGAGCCGTCTCCTGAGCACCGATCGTTCCACACGCCGCCTCCTAAGCCCCGATCTGTCCAGGCGTCGTCTCCTAAGCCCCGACCGGTCCACGCGCCGTCTCCTGAGCCCCGATACGTCCACGCGCAGTCGCCGAGCCCCGATCGGTCCACGCGCGGTCTCCTGAGCCCCGATCTGTCCACGCGCCGTCTCCGAGCCCCGATCGGTCCACGCGCCGTCTCCGAGCCCTGATCGATCCACGCGCCGTCTCCTGAGCCCCAATCGGTCCACTCGCTGTCTCCTGAGCCCCGATAGGTACACACCCCTTCCCCTGAGCCCCAATCGGTCGACGCGTCGTCTCCTAAGACCCGACCGGTTCACCCGCCGTCTCCTGTGCACCGATCGATTCACGTGCCGTCTCCTAAGCCCCGATCGGTCCACACGTCGTCTCCTAAGCCCCAATCGGGCTACGCGTCGTCTCCTAAGCCCCGATCAGTCGCCGCGTCGTCTCCTGAGCCCCGATCAATTAACGCGACTTCTCCTGAGCCCCGATCGCTCCTCGCGCCGCCTTCGTACCCGATCGGTCCACGCACCGCCTCCTGATCCCCATCGGTCCACGCGCCGTCTCCTGAGCCACGATCGATCCACATGCCGTCTCCGAGCCCCGATCGGTCCGCGTGCCGCATTCTAAGCCACGGTCCATCCACGCGCCGTCTCCGAGTCCCGATCGGTCCACGCGTCGTCTCCTAACCCCTGATCGGTCCTCGTGCCTTCTGCGAGCCCCGAAGGGTCCACGCGCCGTCTCCTGAGCCCCGATCGGTCCACACCCCTTCCCCTGAGCCCCGATCGGTCGACGCGTCGTCTCCTAAGACCCGACCGGTTCAAACGCCGTCTCCTGTGCACCGATCGATTCACGTGCCGTCTCCTAAGCCCCGATCGGTCAACACGTCGTCTCCTAAGCCCCAATCGGGCCACACGTCGTCTCCTAAGCCCCGATCAGTCGCCGCGTCGTCTCCTGAGCCCCGATCAATTGACGCGACTTCTCCTGAGCCCCGATCGCTCCACGCACCGTCTCCTGAGCCCCGATCGTTCCACGTGCCGTCTGCGAGCCCCGATCGCTCCACGCGCCGTCTCCGAGCGCCGATTGGTGCACGAGCCGTCTCCTGAGCACCGATCGTTCCACACGCCGCCTCCTAAGCCCCGATCTGTCCAGGCGTCGTCTCCTAAGCCCCGCTCGGTCCATGCGTCGTCTTCTAAGCCCCCATGCCTCCACGCACCGTCTCCTGAGCCCCGATAGTTCCACGTGCCGTCTCCGAGCCCCGATCGTTCCACGTGCCGTCTCCGAGCCCCGATCGCTCCACGCGCCGTCTCCGAGCGCCGATTGGTGCACGAGCCGTCTCCTGAGCACCGATCGTTCCACACCCCGCCTCCTAAGCCTCGATCTGTCCAGGCGTCGTCTCCTAAGCCCCGACCGGTCCACGCGCCGTCTCCTGAGCCCCGATACGTCCACGCGCAGTCGCCGAGCCCCGATCGGTCCACGCGCGGTCTCCTGAGCCCCGATCTGTCCACGCGTCGTCTCCTAAGCCCCGATCCGTCGACGCGTCGTCTCCGAGACTCGATCGCTCCACGCCCCGTCGCCGAGCCTCGATCGGTCCACGCGCGGCCTCCTGAGCCCCGGTCGGTTCACACGCCGTCTCCGAGCCGCGATCGGTCCACGCGCCGTCTCCTGGACCCTGATGCGTCCACGCGCAGTCGCCGAGCCCCGATCGGTCCACGCGGGGTCTCCTGAGCCCCGATCGGTCCACGCGCCGTCTCCTAAGCTCCGATCGGTCCACGCGCCGTCTCCGAGCGCCGATTGGTTCACGCGCCGTCTCCTGAGCCCCGATCATTCCACGCGATGTCTCCGAGCCCCGATCGGTCCACGCGCCGTCTCCTAAGCCCCGATCGGTCCAAGCGGCGTCTCCGAGCCCCGATCGGTCCACGCACCGTCTCCTGATCCCCATCGGTCCACGCGGCGTTTTCTGAGCACCGTTCGGTCCACGCGTCGTCTTCAAAGCCCCGATGCCTCCACGCGCCGTCTCCGAGCCACGATCGGTGAACGCGTCTTCTCCTGATCTCCGATCGGTTCACGCGCCGTATCATAAGCCCCGATCGGTCCACGCGCCGTCTCCGAGCGCCGATCGGTTCACGCGCCGTCTCCTGATCCCCGATCTTTACAAGCGCCATCTCCGAGCCCCGATCGATTCACGTGCCGTCTCCTAAGCCCCGATCGGTTCACCCGTCGTCTCTTAAGTCCCAATCGGTTCACGCGCCCTCTCCCAGCGCCGATCATTTCACGCGCCGTCTCCTGAGCCCCGGTCGGTCCGCGCGCCGTCACCTGAGCCCCGATCGGTCGACGCGTCGTCTTCTGAGCCCCGATCGACCCACGCTTCGTCTCCGAGCCCCGATCGATCCACGCGCCGTCTCCTGAGCCGAAAACGGTCCACACTCTGTCTCGTGAGCCCCGATAGGTACACGCGACGTTTCCTACGCCCCGATCGGTCCACGCGTCGTCTCCTAAGCCTTGCTCGGTTAACGCGTCGTTTCCGAGCCCCGATCGGTTCACGCGTCGTCTCTTAAGCCCCGATCGGTCCACGCGCCGTCTCCGAGCCCCGATCGGTCCTCGCACTGTCTCCTGATCCCCATGGGTCCACGCGGCGCCTCCGGGGCCCCGATCGATCCACGCGAGGCTCCTAAGCCCTGATCGGTCCACGTGCCGTCTCCGAGCCCCGATGTGTCCACGCGCCGCCTCCTGAGCCCCGATCGATCCACGCATCGGCTCCTGAGCCCCGATCGGTCCACGCGTCGTCTTCGAGCACCGATCGATCCACGCGCCGTTTCCTGGGCCCCGATCGGTCCGCCCGTCGCCGCCTGAGCCCCGATCGGTCTACACGCCGTCTCCTAAGCCCCGATACGTTCACACGCCGTCTCCGAGTCCCGATCGGTCCACGCGCCGTCGCCGAGCCTCGATCGGTCCACGCGCGGCCTCCTTAGCCCCGGTCGGTCCACGCGCCGTCTCCGAGCCCCGATCGGTCCACGCATCGTGTCCTAAGCCCCGATCGGTCCACGCGCTGTCTCCTGAGCCGCGATAGGTACACGCGTCGTCGCCTACACCCCGATCGATCCACGCGCCGTCTCCTGTGCCCCGATCGATTCACGTGCCGTCTCCTAAGCCCCGATCGGTTCGCCCGTCGTCTCTTAAGTCCCAATCGGTCCACGCGCCCTCTCCGAGCGCTGATCATTTCACGCGCCGTCTCCTGAGCTCCGGTCCGTCCGCGCGCCGTCACCTGAGCCCCGATCGGTCGACGCGTCGTCTTCTGAGCCCCGATCGTTCCACGCGCCGTTTCCGAGCTCCGATCGGTCGACGCGTCGTCGCCTACACCCCAATCCGTCCACACGTCGTCTTCTTAGCCCCGATGCCTCCACGCGCCGTCTCCGAGCCACGATCGGTCTAGGCGCCGCTTACTGAGCCCCGATCGGTCCAGGCGCCGCTTCCTGAGCCCCGATCGGTCCACGCGCCGTCTCCTAAGCCCCAATCGGTCCACGCGCCGTCTCCTAAGCCCCGATCGGTCCAAGCGGCGTCTCCGAGCCCCGATCGGTCCACGCACCGTCTCCTGATCCCCATCGGTCCACGCGGCGTTTTCTGAGCACCGTTCGGTCCACGCGTCGTCTTCAAAGCCCCGATGCCTCCACGCGCCGTCTCCGAGCCACGATCGGTGAACGCGTCTTCTCCTGATCTCCGATCGGTTCACGCGCCGTATCATAAGCCCCGATCGGTCCACGCGCCGTCTCCGAGCGCCGATCGGTTCACGCGCCGTCTCCTGATCCCCGATCTTTACAAACGCCATCTCCGAGCCCCGATCGATTCACGTGCCGTCTCCTAAGCCCCGATCGGTTCACCCGTCGTCTCTTAAGTCCCAATCGGTTCACGCGCCCTCTCCGAGCGCCGATCATTTCACGCGCCGTCTCCTGAGCCCCGGTCGGTCCGCGCGCCGTCACCTGAGCCCCGATCGGTCGACGCGTCGTCTTCTGAGCCCCGATCGACCCACGCTTCGTCTCCGAGCCCCGATCGATCCACGCGCCGTCTCCTGAGCCGAAAACGGTCCACACTCTGTCTCGTGAGCCCCGATAGGTACACGCGACGTTTCCTACGCCCCGATCGGTCCACGCGTCGTCTCCTAAGCCCTGCTCGGTTAACGCGTCGTTTCCGAGCCCCGATCGGTTCACGCGTCGTCTCTTAAGCCCCGATCGGTCCACGCGCCGTCTCCGAGCCCCGATCGGTCCTCGCACTGTCTCCTGATCCCCATGGGTCCACGCGGCGCCTCCGGGGCCCCGATCGATCCACGCGAGGCTCCTAAGCCCTGATCGGTCCACGTGCCGTCTCCGAGCCCCGATGTGTCCACGCGCCGCCTCCTGAGCCCCGATCGATCCACGCATCGGCTCCTGAGCCCCGATCGGTCCACGCGTCGTCTTCGAGCACCGATCGATCCACGCGCCGTTTCCTGGGCCCCGATCGGTCCACCCGTCGCCGCCTGAGCCCCGATCGGTCTACACGCCGTCTCCTAAGCCCCGATACGTTCACACGCCGTCTCCGAGTCCCGATCGGTCCACGCGCCGTCGCCGAGCCTCGATCGGTCCACGCGCGGCCTCCTAAGCCCCAATCGGTCCACGCGGCGTCTCCGAGTGCCGATCATTTCACGCGCCGTCTCCTGAGACCCGATCGCTCCACGTGCCGTCTCCGAGCCCCGATCGGTGAACGCGCCGTCTCCGAGCCCGGATCGGTCCTCGCGCAACCGCCTGAGCCCCAGTCGGTCCACGCGCAGTCTCCGAGCCCCGATCGGTCCACGCGCCGTCGCCGAGCCATGATCGGTCCATGCGCGGCCTCCTGAGCACCGATCGGTCCACGCGCCGTCGCCGAGCCGCGATCGGTCCACGCGCGGCCTCCTGAGCCCCGATTGGTCCACGCGCCGTCACCGAGCCGCGATCGGTCGACGAGTCGTTTCCTGAGCCCCGATCGATCCACGCGTCGTCCCCTGAGCCCCGATCGCTCCACGCGCCGATTTCTGAGCCCCGATCAATTGACGCGTCTTTCCTGAGCCCCGATCGCTCCTCGCGCCGTCTCCTGAGCCCCGATCGGTCCAGACGCCGCTTCCTGAGCCCCGATCGGTCCACGCGCCGTCTCCTAAGCCCCAATCGGTCCACGCGCCGTCTCCTAAGCCCCGATCGGTCCAAGCGGCCTCTCCGAGCCCCCATCGGTCCACGCGGCGTTTTCTGAGCACCCTTCGGTCCACGCGTCGTCTTCAATGCCCCGATGCCTCCACGCGCCGTCTCCGAGCCACGATCGGTCCGTGCGCCGCTTCCAGAGCCCCGAACGGTGCACGCGTCTTCTCCTGATCTCCGATCGGTCCACGCGCCGTCTCATATGCCCCGATCGGTCCACGCGCCGTCTCATAAGCCCCGATCCGTCCACTCGCCGTCTCCGAGCGCCGATCGGTTCACGCGCCGTCTCCTGAGCCCCGATCGTTCCACGCACCGTTTCCGAGCCCCGATCGGTCCACGTGCCGTCTCCTGAGCCCGGATCGGTCCACCCGTCGTCCGCGAATCCCCGATCCGTACACGCGTCGTCTCCGAGCCTCGATCGGTCCACGCGTCGTCTCCTAAGCCCCGACCGGTCCACGCGCCGTCTCCTGAGCCCCGATCGTTCCACGCACCGTCTCCTATGCCGCGATCCGTCCACGGGCCGTCTCCCAGCTGCTATCGGTAAACGCGCCGTCACCAAGCCCTGATCCGTACACGCGTCGTCTCCGAGCTCCGATCGGTCCACGCGCCGTCGCCGAGCCCGATCGGTCCACGCATCGTCTCCTAAGCCCCGATCGGTTAACGTGCCGTCTCCGAGCCCCGATCGGTCCACGCGCCGTCTCCTGAGCCCCGGTCGGTTCACGCGCCGTCTCCGAGCACCGATCGGTCCACGCATCGTCTCCTAAGCCCCGCTCTGTTAACGCGTCGTCTCCTGAGCACCGATCGGTCAACGCGCCGTTTCCTGAGCCCTGATCGGTCCATGCGTCGTCTTTTAAGCCCCGATACCTCCACGCGACGTCTCCGAGTCACGATCGGCCCAGGCGACGCTTCCTGAGCACCGATCGGCCCACGCGTCTTCTCCTAAGCCCCGATAGGTCCACGCGCCGTCTCCTAAGCCCCGATTGATCCACGCGCCGTCTCCGAGCGCCGATCGGTTCACGCGCCATCTCCTGTGCTCCGATCGTTCCACGCGCCGTCTCCGAGCCCCGATCGGTCCACGCGCCGTCTCCTGAGCCCCAATCGGTCCACGCGTCGGCTCCTAAGCCTCGATCGGTCCACGCGCGTCCTCCTTAGCCCCGGTCGGTCCACGCGCCATCTCCGAGCCCCGATCGGTCCACGCATCGTCTCCTAATCCCCGATCGGTTAACGCGCCGTCTCCGCGCCCCGATCGGTCCACGCGCCGTCTCCTGAGCCCCGATATATCCACGCGCAGTCGCCGAGCCCCGATCGGTCCACGCGCGGTCTCCTGAGCCCCGGTCGGTCCACGCGCCGTCTCCGAGGCCCGGTCGGTCCACGCATCGTCTCCTAAGCCCCGATCGGTCCGCGCGCCGTCTCCGAGCGCCAATCGGTTTACGCGCCGTCTCCTGAGCCCCGATCGCTCCACGCGCCGTCTCCGAGCCCCGATCGGTCCAGGCGCCGTCGCCTGAGCCCGGATCGGTCCACGCGCCGTCGCCGAACCCCAATAGGTCCCCGCGCAACCGCCTGAGCCCCGGTTGGTCCACGCGCTGTCTCCGAGCCCCGATCGGTCCACGCGTCGTATCCAAACCCCGATCGGTTCACGCGCCGTCTCCTGAGCCCCGATCATTCCACGCGATGTCTCCGAGCCCCGATCGGTCCACGCGCCGTCTCCTAAGCCCCGATCGGTCCACGCGCCGTCTCCGAGCGCCAATCGGTTCACGCGCCGTCTCCTGAGCCCCGATCGGTCGACGCGTCGTCTTCTGAGCCTCGATCGATCCACGCGTCGTCTCCTGAGCCCCAACCGCTCCACACGCCGTTACCTGAGCCCCGATCGGTCCACATATCGTCTCCGAGCACCGATCGGTCCACGCGCCGTTTTCTGAGCACCGCGCGATCCATGCGTCGTCTTCTTAGCCCCGATGCCTCCACGCGCCGTCTTCGAGCTACGATCGGTCCAGGCGCCGCTTCCTGAGCCCCGATCGGTCCACGCGCCGTCTCGTAAGCCCCAATCGGTCTACGCGCCGTCTCAGAGCGCCGATCATTTCACGCGCCGTCTCAGAGCGCCGATCATTTCACGCGCCGTCTCGTGAGCCCCGATCATTCCACGCCCCGTCTTCGAGCCCCGATCGGTCCACGCGCCGTCTCCTAAGCCCCTATCGGTCCACGCGCCGTCTCCGAGCGCCGATAGGTTCACGCGCCGTCTCCTGAGCCCCGATCGTTCCACGCGCCGTCTCTGAGCCCCGATCCGTCCACGCGCCGTCTCCTGAGCCCGGATCCGTCCACGCGTCATCGCCGAATCCCCGATCCGTACACGCGTCGTCTCCGAGCCTCGATCGGTCCACGCGCCGTCGCGGAGCCCGGATCGGTCCAGGCGTGGCCTCCTGAGCCTCGATCGGTCCACGCGCGGCCTCCTGAGCCCCGATAGGTACACGCGTCGTCTCCTACACCCCGATCGGTCCACGCGCGGCCTCCTGAGCCCCAATCGGTCCACGCGTCGTCTCCTAAGCCCCGATCGGTCCATGCGCCGCCTCCGGAGCCCTGATCGATCCACGCGAATCTCCTGAGCTCCGGTCGGTCCTCCTACCGTCTCCGAGCCCCGATCGGTCCACGCGTCGTCTCCTAAGCCCCGATCTGTCGCCGCGTCGTCTCCTGAGCCCCGATCAATTGACGCGTCTTCTCCTGAGCCTCGAACGCTCCTCGCGCCGTCTCCTGAGCCCCGCTCGGTCCATGCGTCGTGTTCTTAGCCCCGATGACTCCACGCGCCGTCTCCGAGCCACGATAGGTCCAGGCGCCGCTTCCTGAGCCCCGATCGATCCACGCGCCGTCTCGTAAGCCACAATCGGTCCACGCGCCGTCTCAGAACGCCGATCATTTCACGCGCCGTCTCCTGAGCCCCGATCGTTCCACGCGCCATCTCCGAGCCCCGATCGGTCCACGCGGCGTCTCCTGAGCCCCGACCGCTCCACACGCCGTTTCTTGAGCCACGATCGGTCCACGCGTCGTCTTCAAAGCCCCGATCCGTACACGTGTCGTCTCCGAGCCTCGATCTGTCCACGCGCCGTCGCCGAGCCCCGATCGGTCCACGCGCCGTCTCCGAGCCCCGATCGGTCCACGCATCGTCTCCTAAGCCCCGATCGGTTAACGCGCCGTCTCCGAGCCCCGAACGGTCCACGCGCCGTCGCCGAACCCCAATTGGTCCACGCGCAACCGCCTGAGCCCCAGTCGGTTCACGCGCGGTCGCCGAACCCCGATCGGTCCACGCGTCGTCTCCGAGCCCCGATCGGTCCACGCGCCGTCTTCGAGCCCCGATCGGTCCACGCATGGTCTCCTAAGCCCCAATCGGTTAACGCGCCGTCCTCGAGCCCCGATCGGTCCACGCGCCGTCTCCTGAGCCCCGATACGTCCACGCGCAGTCGCCGACCCCTGATCGGTCCACGCGCTGTCTCCTGAGCCCCGATAGGTACACGCGTCGTCGCCTACACCCCGATCGGTCCACGCGTCGTCTCCTAAGCCCCCATTGGTCCACGTGCCGTCTCCCAGCCCCGATCGGTCCACGCGCCGTCTCCTAATCCCCAATCTGTCCACGACCCGTCTCCGGGCCCCGATCGGTGCACGCGCCGTCTCCTAAGCCCCGATCGGTCCACGCGCCGTCGCCGAACCCCAATTCGTCCACGCGAAACCGCCTGAGCCCCGATCGATCCACGCGAGGCTCCTGAGCCCCGATCGGTCCACGCGTCGTCTCCTAAGCCCTGATCGGTCCACGTGCCGTCTCCGAGCCCCGATGGGTCCACACGCCGCCTCCTGAGCCCCGATCGATCCACGCATCGGCTCCTGAGCCCCGATCGGTCCACGCGTCGTCTTCGAGCACCGATCGATCCACGCGCCGTCTCCTAAGCCCCTATCGGTCTACGCGCCGTCTCATGAGCCCCGATCGGTCAACGCATCGTCTCCTAAGCCCCGATACGTTCACACGCCGTCTCCGACTCCCGATCATTCCACGCCCCGTCTCCGAGCCCCGATCGGTCCACGCGTCATCGCCGAATCCCCGATCCGTACACGCGTCGTCTCCGAGCCTCGATCGGTCCACGCGCCGTCGCGGAGCCCCGATCGGTCCAGGCGTGGCCTCCTGAGCCTCGATCGGTCCACGCGCCGTCACCGAGCCATGATCGGTCCACGCGCGGCTCCTGAGCCCCATCGGTCCACGCGCCGTCGCCGAGCCGGGATCGGTCCACGCGCGGGTTCCTGAGTCCCGGTTGGTTCATGCGCCGTATCCGAGCCCCAATCGGTCCACGCGCCGGCTCCTGAGCCCCGATCGGTCCACGCGCCGTCTCCTGAGCCCCGATCGCTCCACGCACCGTTTTCTGAGCACCGTTTGGTCCACGCGTCGTCTCAAAGCCCCGATGCCTCCACGCGCCGTCTCCGAGCCACGATCCGTCCGTGCGCCGCTTCCAGAGCCCTCTCGGTCCACGCTTCGTCTCCTGATCTCCGATCGGTCCACACGCCATCTTCTAAGCCCCGATCATTCCACGCGCCACCTCCGAGCCCCGATCGATCCACGCGCCGTCTCATAAGCCCCGATCGGACCACGCGCCTTCTCCTCAGCCCCGATCGGTCCACGCGCCGTCTCCGAGCGCCGATTAGTTCACGCGCCGTCTCCTGAGCCCCCATCGCTCCACGCTCCGTCTCCCAGCCCCGATCGGTCCACGCGCCGTCTCCTGAACCCGGATCGGTCCACGCGCCGTCGCCGAACCCCAATTGGTCCACGCGCCACCGCATGTGCCCCAGTCGGTCCACGCGCTGTCTCCGAGCCCAGATCGGTCCACGCGCCGTCTCCGAGCTCCGATCGGTCCACGCGTCGTCTCCTAAGCCCCGATCGGTCCAAGCGCCTTCTACTAAGCCCCGATCGGTCCACGCGCCGTCTCCGAGCGCCGATCGGTTCACGCGCCGTCTCCTGAGCCCCGATCGTTCCACGCGCCGTCTCCGAGCCCCGATCGGTCTACGCACCGTCTCCTAAGCCCCGATCGGTCCACGCGCCTTCTCCTCATCCCCGATCGGTCCACGCGCCGTCTTCGAGCGCCGATTGGTTCACGCGACGTCTCCTGAGCGCCGATCGCTCCACGCGCAGTCGCCGAGCCTCGATCGGTTCTCGCGCGGTCTCCTGAGCCCCGGTCGGTCCACGCGCCGTCGCCGAACCCCAATTGGTCCACGCGCAACCTCCTGAGCCCCAGTCGGTACACGCGCTGTCTCCGAGCCCCGATCGGTCCCCGCATAGTCTCCTAAGCCCCGCTCGGTTAACGCGTCGTCTCGGAGCCCCGATCGGTCCAGGCGCCGCTTCCTGAGCACCGACCGGTCCACGCGTCGTCTCCTGAGCCCCGATCGGTCGACGGGTCCCCTCCTAAGCCCCGATCGGTCCACGCGCCTTCTCCTGAGCCCCCATCGGTCCACGCGCCGTCTCCGAGCGCCGATCATTTCACGTGACGTCTCCTGAGCCCTGATCGTTCCACGCGCCGTCTTCGAGCCCCGAGCGGTCCACGCGCCGTCTCCATGAGCCCCAATCGATCCACGCGCAGCCTCCTGAGCCCCGATCGGTCCACGCGCCGTCGCCGAGCCGCGATCGGTCCACGCGCGGCCTCTTGAGGCCAGATTGGTTCACGCGCCGTATCCGAGCCCCAATCGGTCCACGCGCCGTCTCCTGAGCCCCGATCGGTCCACGCGCGGCCTCCTGAGCCCCGATCGGTCCACGCGCCGTCGCCGAACCGCGATCGGTCCACGCGCCGCCTCCTGAGTCCCGATCGGTCAACGCGTCGTGTCCTAAGCCTTGATCGGTCCACGTGCCGTCTCCGAGCCCTGATGGGTCCACGCGCCGCATCCTGAGCCCCGATCGGACGACGCGTCGTCTCCTGAGCCCGGATCGGTCCACCCGATCGTCCTCGAATCCCCGACCCGCACACGCGTCGTCTCCGAGCCTCGATCGGTCCACGCGCCGGCTCCTAAGCCGCGATCCGTCCACGGGCCGTCTTCGAGCTGCTATCGGTAAACGCGCCGTCACCAAGCCCTGATCTGTACACGCGTCCTCTCCTGATGTCCTATTAGTCCACGCGCCGTCTCCTAAGCCCCGATCGTTCCACGTGCCATCTCCGCGCGCCGATCGATTCACGCGCCGTCTCCTAAGCCCCGATCGGTCCACGCGTCGTTCCCGAAGCTCCGATCCATCCACGCGCAGTCTCCTGAGCCCCGATCGGTCCACGCATCGCCTCCTGACCCCGGACGGTCCAGGCGCCGTCTCCAAACCCCGAGAGGTCGACGCGCCGTCTCCGAGCCCCGATCGGTCCACGCGCCGTCGCCGAACCCCAATTGGTCCACGCGCAACCGCCTGAGCCCCAATCGGTTCACGCGAGTCTCCTAAGCCCGACCGGTCCACGCGCCGTCTCCTGAGCCCCGATCGGTCCACGCGTCGTCTCCTAAGCCCCGATCGCTCCTCGCGCCGTCTCCTGAACCCCGCTCGGTCGATGCGTCGTCTTCTTAACCCCGATGCCTCCACGCGCCGTCTCCGAGCCACGATCGGTCCACGCGCCGTCTCCTGAGCCCCGATCATCCCACGCGCCTTCTCCTAAGCCACGATCGGTCCACGCGCCGTCTCCCAGCCCCAGTCGGTCCACGCGCTGTCTCCGAGCACCGATTGGTCTACGCGTCGTCTCCGAGCCCCGATCGGTCCACGCGCTGTCTCCGAGCACCGAACGGTTCACGCACCGTCTCCTGACCCCAATCGGTCCACGCGGCGCCTCCGGAGCCCCGATCGATCCACGCGAGTCTCCTGAGCCCCAGTCGGTCCGCACGCCGTCTCCTGAGCCCTGATTGGTCCACGCGCCGTCTCCTGAGTCCCGATCGGTCCACGCGTCGTCTCCTAAGCCCCGATCGCTCCTCGCGCCGTCTCCTGAACCCCGCTCGGTCGATGCGTCGTCTTCTTAACCCCGATGCCTCCACGCGCCGTCTCCGAGCCACGATCGGTCCACGCGCCGTCTCCTGAGCCCCGATCATTCCACGCGCCTTCTCCTAAGCCACGATCGGTCCACGCGCCGTCTCCTGAGCCCCGATCGTTCCACGCGCCGTCTCCGAGCCCCGATCGTTCCACGCGGCGTCTCCTGTGAGCCCCAATCGGTCCACACGCTGTGTCGTGAGCCCCGATAGGTACACGCGTCGTCTCCTACGCCCGATCGGTCCACGCGTCGTCTCCTGAGCCCCGATCGTTCCACGCGCCGTCTCCGAGCCGCGATCGGTCCACGCGTCGTTTCCTGAGCTCCGATCGCGCCACACGCCGTTTCCTGAGCCCCGATCGGTCCACGCGTCGTCTTCAACGCCCCGATGTCTCCACGCGCCGTCTCCGAGCCACGATCGGTCCGTGCGCCGCTTCCACAACCCCGATCGGTCCACGCGTCATCTCCTGATCTCCGATCGGTCCACGCGCCGTCTCCTAAGCCCCGATCGGTCCATGCGCCGTCTCCGAGCGCCGATCGGTTGAGGCGCCGTCTCCTGAGCCCCGATCGTTCCACGCGCCGTCTCCTGAGCCCCAATCGGTCCACACGCTATGTCGTGAGCCCCGATAGGTACACGCGTCGTCTCCTACGCCCGATCGGTCCACGCGTCGTCTCCTGATCCCAATCGGTCCACGCGGCGCCTCCGGAGCCCCGATCGATCCACGCGAGTCTCCTGAGCCCCAGTCGGTCCGCGCGCCGTCTCCGGAGCCCCGATCGGTCCACGCGCAACCGCCTGAGCCCCAGTCGGTCCACGCGCTGTCTCCGAGCCCCGATCGGTCCACGCGCCGTCTCCGAGCGCCGATCGGTTCACGCGCCGTCTCCTGAGCCCCGATCGGTCCACGCGCCGTCGCCGATCCTCGATCGGTCCACGCGAGGCCTCCTGAGCCGCGGTCGGTTCACGCGCCGTCTCCGAGCCCCGATCGATCCACGCGTCGTCTTCTAAGCCCAGATGCCTCCTCGCGCCGTCTCCGAGCCACGATCGGTTCAGGCGCCGCTTCGTGAGCCCCGATCGGTCCACGCTCCGTCACCAAGCCCCGATACGTACACGCGTCGTCTCCGAGCCCCGGTCGGTTCACGCGCCGTCTCCGAGCCCCGATGGGTCCACGCGCGGTCTCCTGAGCCCCGGTCGGTCCAAGCGCCGTCGCCGAACCCCAATTCGTCCACGGGCAACCTCCTGAGACCCAGTCGTTCCACACGCCGTCTCCAAGCCCCGATCGGTCCACGCTTCGTCTCCTGATCCCGGATCGTTCCACGCGTCATCTCCTGATCCCCGATCCGTAATCGCGTCGTCTCCGAGCCTCGATAGGTACACGCGTCGTGTCCTACGCCCCGATCGGTCCACGCGTCGTCTCCTAAGCCCCGATCGGTCCACGCGCCGTCTCCGAGCCCCCATCGGTCCACGCGTTGTCTCCTAAGCCCCGATCGGCCCACGCGCCGTCTCCGTGCCCCGATCGGTTCACGCATCGTCTCCTAAGCCCCGATCGGTTAACGCGCCGTCTCCGAGCGCCGAGCGGTCCACGCGCCGTCGCCGAACCCCAATTGGTCCACGCGCAACCGCCTGAGTCCCAGTCGGTCCACGCGCTGTCTCCGAGCCCCGATCGGTCCACGCGCCGTCGCCGAGCCATGATCGGTCCACGCGCTGCCTCCTGAGCCCCAATCGGTCCACGCGTTGTCACCTAAGCCCCGATCGGTCCACGCGCCGTCTCCGAGCCCCGTTCGGCCCACGCGCCGTCTCCTAAGCCCCGATCGGTCCACGCGCCGTCTCCTGAGCCCCGATCGGTCCACGCGTCGTCTCCGAGCCCCGATCGGTCCACGCTCCGTCTCCGAGCCCCGATCGGTCCACGCGCCGGCACCTGAGCCCGGATCGGTCCACGCGCCGTCGCCGAACCCCAATTGGTCCACGCGCAACCGCCTGAGCCCCAGTCGGTCCACGCGCTGTCTCCGAGCCCCGATCGGTCCACGCGCCGTCTCCGAGCGCCGATCGGTTCACGCGCCGTCTCCTGAGCCCCGATCGGTCCACGCGGCGCCTCCGGAGCCCCGATCGATCCACACGAGGCTCCTGAGCCCCGGTCGGTCCGCCCGCCGACTCCTGAGCCTCGATCGGCCCACGCGCCGTCTCCTGAGCCCCGATCCGTCCACGCGCCGTCTCCTGAGCCCCGATCGTCCAACGCGCCGTCTCCGAGCACCGATCGGTCCACGCGCCGTCTCCTGAGCCCCGATCGGTCCACGCGTCGTCTCCAAAGCCCTGATCAGTCCACGTGCCGTCTCCGAGCCCCGATCGGTCCACACACAGTCGCCGAGCCCCGATCGGTCCACGCGCCGTCGCCGAGCCTCGATCGGTCCACGCGCGGCCTCCTGAGCCGCGGTCGGTTCACGCGCCGTCTCCGAGCCCCGATCGATCCACGCGTCGTCTTCTAAGCCCAGATGCCTCCTCGCGCCGTCTCCGAGCCACGATCGGTTCAGGCGCCGCTTCGTGAGCCCCGATCGGTCCACGCTCCGTCACCAAGCCCCGATACATACACGCGTCGTCTCCGAGCCCCGGTCGGTTCACGCGCCGTCTCCGAGCCCCGATGGGTCCACGCGCGGTCTCCTGAGCCCCGGTCGGTCCACGCGCCGTCGCCGAACCCCAATTCGTCCACGGGCAACCTCCTGAGACCCAGTCGGTCCACGCGCCGTCTCCTGAGCCCCGATCGGTCCACGTATCGTCTCCTACGCCCCGATCGGTCCACGCGTCGTCTCCTAAGCCCCGAACGGTCCACACGCCGTCTCCTGAGCACCGATCGTTCCACACGCCGCCTCCTAAGCCCCGATCTGTCCAGGCGTCGTGTCCTAAGCCCCGACCGGTCCACGCGCCGTCTCCTGAGCCCCGTTCGGCCCACGCGCCGTCTCCTAAGCCCCGATCTGTCCATGGGCCGTCTCCGAGCCGCGATCGGTAAACGCGCCGTCACCAAGCCCCGATCCGTACACGCGTCGTCTCCGAGCCCCGATGGGTCCACGCGCCGTCGCCGAGCCTCGATCGGTCCACGCGCCGTCTCCTGAGCCCCAATCGGTCCACTCGCTGTCTCCTGATCCCCGATAGGTACACGCGTCGTCTCCTACGCCCCGATCGGTCCACGCGCCGTCTTCGTGCCCCGATCGGTCCACGCACCGCCTCCTGATCCCCATCGGTCCACCCGCCGTCTCCTGAGCCACGATCGATCCACATGCCGTCTCCGAGCCCCGATCGGTCCGCGTGCCGCATTCTAAGCCACGGTCCATCCACGCGCCGTCTCCGAGCCCCGATCGGTCCACGCGTCGTCTCCTAAGCCCTGATCGGTCCTCGTGCCTTCTGCGAGCCCCGAAGCGTCCACGCGCAGCCTCCTGAGCCCCGATCGGTCGACGCGTCGTCTCCTGAGCCCCGATCGATCCACGGGTTTTCCCCTGAGCCCCGACCGCTCCACGCGCCGTCTCCTGAGCCCGGATCGGTCCACGCGTCGTCTCCGAGCCCCGATCGGTCCACGGGCCGTCCCCGAGCCCCGATCGGTCCACGCGCCGTTCCCTGAGCCCCGATACGTCCACGCGCAGTCGCCGAGCCCTAATCGGTCCACGCGCTGTCTCCTGAGCCCCGATAGGTACACGCGTCGTCTTCTAAGCCCCGATCGGTCCACGCGTAGTCTCCTAAGCCCCGCTTGGTTAACGCGTCGTTTCCGAGCCCCGATCGGTCCACGCGTCGTCTCCTGAGCCCAAATTAGTCCATGCGCCGTCTCCTAAGCCCCGATCCGTCCACGGGCCGTGTCCGAGCTCCGATCGGTCCACGCGTCGTCTCCGAGCCCTGATCGGTCCACGCGCCATCGCCGAGCCCCGATCGGTCCACGCGCCATCGCCGAGCCCCGATCGGTCCACGCGCCGTCTCCTGAGCCCCGATCTGTCCACACCCCTTCTCCTGAGCCCCGATCTGTCGACGCGTCGTCTCCTAAGCCCCGACCGGTGCACGCGCCGTCTCCTGAGCCCAAATTGTCCACACGCTGTCTCGTGAGCCCCGATAGGTACACGCGACGTCTCCTACGCCCCGATCGGTCCACGCGTCGTCTCCTAAGCCCTGCTCGGTTAACGCGTCGTTTCCGAGCCCCGATCGGTCCACGCGTCGTCTCCTGAGCCCCAATTAATCCACGCGCCGTCTCCTAAGCCCTGATCCGTCCACGGGCCGTGTCCGAACTCCGATCTGTTCATGCGCCGTCGCCAAACCTCGATCCGTACACGCGTCGTCTCCGAGCCCTGATCGGTCCACGCGCCATCGCCGAGCCCCGATCGGTCCACGCGCCATCGCCGAGCCCCGATCGGTCCATGCACCCTCTCCGAGCGCCGATCATTTCACGCTCCGTCTCCTGAGCCCCGATCGGTCCACACCACTTCTCCTGAGGCCCGATCGATTCACGTGCCGACTCCTAAGCCCCGATCGGTTCACCCGTCGTCTTTTAAGTCCCAATCGGTCCACGCGCCCCCTCCGAGCGCCGATCATTTCACGCGCCGTCTCCTGAGCCCCGATCTGTCGACGCGTCGTCTCCTAAGCCCCGACCGGTGCACGCGCCGTCTCCTGAGCCCAAATTGTCCACACGCTGTATCGTGAGCCCCGATAGGTACACGCGACGTCTCCTACGCCCCGATCGGTCCACGCGTCGTCTCCTAAGCCCTGCTCGGTTAACGCGTCGTTTCCGAGCCCCGATCGGTCCACGCGTCGTCTCCTGAGCCCCAATTAATCCACGCGCCGTCTCCTAAGCCCTGATCCGTCCACGGGCCGTGTCCGAGCTCCGATCTGTTCATGCGCCGTCGCCAAACCTCGATCCGTACACGCGTCGTCTCCGAGCCCTGATCGGTCCACGCGCCCCCTCCGAGCGCCGATCATTTCACGCGCCGTCTCCTGAGCCCCGGTCGGTCCGCGCGCCGTCACCTGAGCCCCGATCGGTCGACGCGTCGTCTTCTGAGCCCCGATCGACCCACGCGTCGTCTCCTGAGCCCCGACCGCTCCACACGCCCTTTCCTGAGCCCCTGTCGGTCCACGCATCGTCTCCGAGCGCCAATCGGTTCACGCGCCGTCTCCTGAGCCCCGATCGTTCCACGCGCCGACTCCGAGCTCCGATCGGCCCACGCGCCGTCTCCTAATCACCGATCGGTCCAAGCGCCGTCTCCGAGCCCCGATCGGTCCACGCGTCGTCTCCTAAGACCCGATCGGTCCACGTATCGTCTCCTAAGCCCCGATCGGTCCACACGCCGTCTCCGAGCCCCGATGGGTCCACGCGTCGCCTCCTGAGCCCCGGTCGGTCCACGCGCCTTCTCCTGAGCCCCGATCGGTCCACCCGTCGTCTTCTAAGCCCCGATCGGTCCACGCGTCGTCTCCTAAGCCCCGATCGGTCCACGCGCCGTCTCCGAGCGCCGATAACTTTACGCACCGTCTCCTGAGCCCCGATCGTTCCACGCGCCGTGTCCGAGCCCCGATCGATACACGCGCCGTCTCCTGAGCCCAAATCGGTCCACACGCTGCCTCGTGAGCCCCGATAGGTACAGGCGTCGTCTCCTACGCCCCGATCGGTCCACGCGTAGTCTCCTAAACCCCGCTCGGTTAACGCGTCGTTTCCGAGCCCCGATCGGTCCACGCGTCGTCTCCTGAGCCCCAATTAGTCCATGCGCCGTCTCCTAAGCCCCGATCCATCCACGGGCCGTGTCCGAGCTCCGATCGGTCCACGCGTCGTCTCCGAGCCCTGATCGGTCCACGCGCCATCGCCCAGACCCGATCGGTCCACACCCCTTCTCCTGAGCCCCGATCTGTCAACGCGTCGTCTCCTAAGCCCCAATCGGTCCACGCGCCCTCTCCGAGCGCCGATCATTTCACGCGCCGTCTCCTGAGCCCCGGTCGGGCCGCGCGCCGTCACCTGAGCCCCGATCGGTCGACGCGTCGTCTTCTGAGCCCCGATCGGTCCACGCGCCGTCTTCGAGCGCCGATCGGTTCACGCGCCGTCTCCTGAGCCCCGATCGTTCCACGCGCCGTCTCCGAGCTCCGATCGGCCCACGCGCCGTCTCCTAAGCCCCGATCGGTCCAAGCGCCTTCTCCTAAGCCCCGATCGGTCCACGCGCCGTCTCCGAGCCCCGATCGGTCCACGCGCCGTCTCCTGAGCCCGGATCGTTCCACGCGTCGTCCCCGAATCCCCGATCCGTACACGCGTCGTCTCCGAGCCACGATCGGTCCGTGCGCCGCTTCCAGAGCCCCGATCGGTCCACGCGCCGTCTCCTGAGCCCCGATCTGTCCACACCCCTTCTCCTGAGCCCCGATCTGTCGACGCGTCGTCTCCTAAGCCCCGACCGGTGCACGCGCCGTCTCCTAAGCCCTGCTCGGTTAACGCGTCGTCTCCGAGCCCTGATCGGCCCACGCGCCATCGCCGAGCCCCGATCGGTCCACGCGCCATCGCCGAGCCCCGATCGGTCCACACCCCTTCTCCTGAGCCCCGATCGGTCGACGCGTCGTCTCCTAAGCCCCGACCGGTGCACGCGCCGTCTCCTGTGCCCCGATCGATTCACGTGCTGTCTCCTAAGCCCCGATCGGTTCGCCCGTCGTCTCTTAAGTCCCAATCGGTCCACGCGCCCTCTCAAAGCGCCGATCATTTCACGCGCCGTCTCCTGAGCTCCGGTCGGTCCGCGCGCCGTCACCTGAGCCCCGATCGGTCGACGCGTCGTCTTCTGAGCCCCGATCGTTCCACGCGCCGCCTCCGAGCTCCGATCGGTCGACGCGTCGTCGCCTACACCCCAATCCGTCCACACGTCGTCTCCGAGCCCCGATGGGTCCACGTGTCGCCTCCTGAGCCCCGGTCGGTCCACGCGCCGTCTCCTGAGCCCCGATCGGTCCACCCGTCGTCTTCTAAGCCCCGATCGGTCCACGCGTTGTCTCCTAAGCCCCGATCGGTCCACGCGTAGTCTCCTAAGCCCCGCTCGGTTAACGCGTCGTTTCCGAGCCCCGATCGGTCCACGCGTCGCCTCCTAAGCCCCAATTAGTCCACGCGCCGTCTCCTAAGCCCTGATCCGTCCACGGGCCGTGTCCGAGCTCCGATCGGTTCACGCGCCGTCTCCAAACCTCGATCCGTACACGCGTCGTCTCCGAGCCCTGATCGGTCCACGCGCCATCGCCGAGCGCCGATCGGTCCACGCGCCATGGCCGAGCCCCGATCGGTCCACGCGCCGTCTCCGAGCCACGATCGGTCTCTGCGTCGCTTCCTGAGCCCCGATCGTTCCACGCGCCGCCTCCTAAGCCCCGATCGTTCCAGGCTTCGTCTCCTAAGCCCCGACCGGTCGACGCGTCGTCTCCTGAGCCCCGGTCGGTTAACGCGCCGTCTCCAAGCCCCGATCGGTCCACGCGCAACCGCCTGAGCCCCAGTCGGTCCACGCGCTGTCTCCGAGCCCCGATCGGCCCACGCGTCGTCTCCGAGCCGCGATCGGTCCACGGGCGGCCTCCTGAACCCCGATCGGTCCACGCGCCGTCACCGAGCCGCGATCGGTCCACGCGCGACCTCCTGAGCCCCGGTTGGTTCACGCGCCGTATCCGAGCCCCCATCGGTCCACGTGTCGTCTCCGAGCCCCGATCCGTCCACGCGCCGTCGCCGAGCCATGATCGGCCCACGCGAGGCTCCTGAGCGCCGGTCGATCTGCGCGCCGTCTCCTGAGCCCCGATCGGTCGACGCGTCGTTTCCTGAGCCGCGATCGATCCACGCGTCGTCTCCTGAGCCCCGATCGCTCCAAGCGCCGATTTCTGAGCCCCGATCAATTGACGGGTCTTCTCCTGAGCCCAGATCGCTCCTCGCGCCGTCTCCTGAGCCCCGCTCGGTCCATGTGTCGTCTTCTTAGCCCCGATGCCTCCACGCGCCGTCTCCGAGCCACGATCGGTCTAGGCGCCGCTTACTGAGCCCCGATCGGTCCAGGCCCCGCTTCCCGAGCCCCGATCGGTCCACGCGCCGTCTCCTAAAGCCCAATCGGTCCACGCGCCGTCTCCTAAGCCCCGATCGGTCCAAGCGGCGTCTCCGAGCCCCGATCGGTCCACGCACCGTCTCCTGATCCCCATCGGTCCACGCGGCGTTTTCTGAGCACCGTTCGGTCCACGCGTCGTCTTCAAAGCCCCGATGCCTCCACGCGCCGTCTCCGAGCCACGATCGGTGAATGCGTCTTCTCCTGATCTCCGATCGGTCTACACGCCGTCTCATGACCCCCGATCGGTCAACGCATCGTCTCCTAAGCCCCGATACGTTCACACGCCGTCTCCGAGTCCCGATCGGTCCACGCGCCGTCGCCGAGCCCCGATCGATCCACGCGCCGTCTCATAAGCCCCGATCGGACCACGCGCCTTCTCCTCAGCCCCGATCGGTCCACGCGCCGTCTCCGAGCGCCGATTAGTTCACGCGCCGTCTCCTGAGCCCCCATCGCTCCACGCTCCGTCTCGCAGCCCCGATCGGTCCACGCGCCGTCTCCTGAGCCCGGATCGGTCCACGCGCCGTCGCCGAACCCCAATTGGTCCACGCGCCACCGCATGTGCCCCAGTCGGTCCACGCGCTGTCTCCGAGCCCAGATCGGTCCACGCGCCGTCTCCGAGCTCCGATCGGTCCACGCGTCGTCTCCTAAGCCCCGATCGGTCCAAGCGCCTTCTACTAAGCCACGATCGGTCCACGCGCCGTCTCCGAGCGCCGATCGGTTCACGCGCCGTCTCCTGAGCCCCGATCGTTCCACGCGCCGTCTCCGAGCCCCGATCGGTCCCCGCATAGTCTCCTAAGCCCCGCTCGGTTAACGCGTCGTCTCGGAGCCCCGATCGGTCAAGGCGCCGCTTCCTGAGCACCGACCGGTCCACGCGTCGTCTCCTGAGCCCCGATCGGTCGACGGGTCCCCTCCTAAGCCCCGATCGGTACACGCGCCTTCTCCTGAGCCCCCATCGGTCCACGCGCCGTCTCCGAGCGCCGATCATTTCACGTGACGTCTCCTGAGCCCTGATCGTTCCACGCGCCGTCTTCGAGCCCCGATCGATCCACGCGCAGCCTCCTGAGCCCCGATCGGTCCACGCGCCGTCGCCGAGCCGCGATCGGTCCACGCGCGGCCTCTTGAGGCCAGATTGGTTCACGCGCCGTATCCGAGCCCCAATCGGTCCACGCGCCGTCTCCTGAGCCCCGATCGGTCCACGCGCGGCCTCCTGAGCCCCGATCGGTCCACGCGCCGTCGCCGAACCGCGATCGGTCCACGCGCCGCCTCCTGAGTCCCGATCGGTCAACGCGTCGTGCCTTAAGCCTTGATCGGTCCACGTGCCGTCTCCGAGCCCTGATGGGTCCACGCGCCGCATCCTGAGCCCCGATCGGACGACGCGTCGTCTCCTGAGCCCGGATCGGTCCACCCGATCGTCCTCGAATCCCCGATCCGCACACGCGTCGTCTCCGAGCCTCGATCGGTCCACGCGCCGTCTCCTAAGCCGCGATCCGTCCACGGGCCGTCTTCGAGCTGCTATCGGTAAACGCGCCGTCACCAAGCCCTGATCTGTACACGCGTCCTCTCCTGATGTCCTATTAGTCCACGCGCCGTCTCCTAAGCCCCGATCGTTCCACGTGCTATCTCCGCGCGCCGATCGATTCACGCGCCGTCTCCTAAGCCCCGATCGGTCCACGCGTCGTTCCCGAAGCTCCGATCCATCCACGCGCAGTCTCCTGACCCCCGATCGGTCCACGCATCGCCTCCTGACCCCGGACGGTCCAGGCGCCGTCTCCAAACCCCGAGAGGTCGACGCGCCGTCTCCGAGCCCCGATCGGTCCACGCGCCGTCGCCGAACCCCAATTGGTCCACGCGCAACCGCCTGAGCCCCAATCGGTTCACGCGAGTCTCCTAAGCCCCGACCGGTCCACGCGCCGTCTCCTGAGCCTCGATCGGTCCACGCGTCGTCTCCTAAGCCCCGATCGCTCCTCGCGCCGTCTCCTGAACCCCGCTCGGTCGATGCGTCGTCTTCTTAACCCCGATGCCTCCACGCGCCGTCTCCGAGCCACGATCGGTCCACGCGCCGTCTCCTGAGCCCCGATCGTTCCACGCGTCGTCTCCGAGCACCGTTCGGTCCACGCGCCGTTTCCTGAGCCCCGATCGGTCCACGCGTCGGCTCCTAAGCCTCGACAGGTCCACACGCGGCCTCCTTAGCCCCGGTCGGTCCACGCGCCGTCTCCGAGCCGCGATCGGTCCACGCATCGTCTCCTAAGCCCCGATCGGTTAACGCGCCGTCTCCCCGCCCCGATCGGTCCACGCGCCATCTCCTGAGCCCCGATACGTCCACGCGCAGTCGCCGAGCCCCAATCAGTCCACGCGCGGCCTCCTAAGCCCCGGTCGGGTCACGCGCCGTCTCCCCGCCCCGATCGGTCCACGCGCCATCTCCTGAGCCCTGATCCGTCCACGCGCGGCGTCGAGCCGCGATCGGTCCACGCGCGGCCTCCTGAGCCCCAATCGGTCCACGCGTCGTATCCTAAGCCCCGATCCGTCGCCGCGTCGTCTCCTGAGCCCCGATCAATTGACGCGTCTTCTCCTGAGCCCCGATCGCTCCTCGCGCCGTCTCCTGAGCCCCGCTCGGTCCATGCGTTGTGTTCTTAGCCCCGATGCCTCCACGCGCCGTCTCCGAGCCACGATAGGTCGAGGCGCCGCTTCCTGAGCCCCGATCGATCCACGCGCCGTCTCGTAAGCCACAATCGGTCCACGCGCCGTCTCAGAGCGCCGATCATTTCACGCGCCCTCTCCTGAGCCCCGATCGTTCCACGCGCCGTCTCCGAGCACCGATCGGTCCACGCGCCGTCTCCTGAGGCCCGATCGGTCCACGCGTCGTCTCCTAAGCCCCGATCGGTTAACGCGCCGTCTCCGAGCCCCAATCGGTCCACGCGCCGTCTCCTGAACCCCGATACGTCCACGCGCAGTCGCCGAGGCCCGATCGGTCCACGCGCCGTCTCCTGAGCCCCGATCGGTCCACGCGTCGTCTCCTAAGCCCTGATCGGTCCACGTGCCGTCTCCGAGCCCCGATGGGTCTACGCGCCGACTCCTGAGCCCCGATCGATCCACGCATCGGCTCCTGAGCCCCGGTTGGTCCACGCGTCGTCTTCGAGCACCGATCGATCCACGCGCCGTTTCCTGGGCCCCAATCAGTCCACGCGCGGCCTCCTGAGCCCCGGTTGGTTCACGCGCCGTCTCCCCGCCCCGATCGGTCCACGCGTCGTCTCCTAAGCCCCGATCGGTTAACGCGACGTCTCCGAGCCCCAATCGGTCCACGCGCCGTCTCCTGAACCCCGATACGTCCACGCGCAGTCGCCGAGCCCCGATCGCTCCTCGCGCCGTCTCCTGAGCCCCGCTCGGTCCATGCGTCGTGTTCTTAGCCCCGATGCCTCCACGCGCCGTCTCCGAGCCACGATAGGTCGAGGCGCCGCTTCCTGAGCCCCCATCGATCCACGCGCCGTCTCGTAAGCCATAATCGGTCCACGCGCCGTCTCAGAGCGCCGATCATTTCACGCGCCGTTTCCTGAGCCCCGATCGTTCCACGCGCCGTCTCCGAGCCCCGATCGGTCCACGCGGCCTCTCCTCAGCCCCGATCGATTCACGCATCGTCTCCTAAGCCCCGATACGTCTACACGCCGTATCCGAGCCCCGATCGGTCCACGCGTCGTCTCCTAAGCCCTGATCGGTCCACGTGCCGTCTCCGAGCCCCGATGGGTCTACGCGCCGCCTCCTGAGCCCCGATCGATCCACGCATCGTCTCCTGAGCCCCGATCGGTTAACGCGCCGTCTCCGAGCCCCGATCAGTCCACGCGCCGTCTCCTGAGCCCCGGTCGGTTCATGCGCCGTCTCCGAGCCCCGATCGGTCCACGCGTCGTCTCCGAGCCCCGATCGGTCCACGCGCCGTCGCCGAGTCATGATCTGTCCACGCGCGGCCTC
Source organism: Netelia fuscicornis (assembly GCA_946811545.1). Lineage (NCBI taxonomy): Eukaryota > Metazoa > Arthropoda > Insecta > Hymenoptera > Ichneumonidae > Netelia > Netelia fuscicornis. Next base: position 27,917,747 of record OX328014.1, on the reverse strand, counting down.
CTGAGACCCGATCGGTCCACGCGCCGTCGCCGAGCCGCGATCGGTCCACGCGCGGCCTCCTGAGCCCCGATCGGTCCACGCGCCGTCGCCGAGCCGCGATCGGTTCTCGCGCGGCCTCCTGAGCCCCGGTCGGTCCACGCGCCGCCTACGGAGCCCCGATCGATCCACGCGAATCTCCTGAGCTCCGGTCGGTCGACGCGCCGTCTCCTGAGCCCCGATCGGTCCACACTTCGTCTCCTAAGCCCCGATTCGTCGACGCGTCGTCTCCTGAGCCCCGATCAATTGACGCGTCTTCTCCTGAGCCCTGATCGCTTCTCGTGCCGCCTCCTGAGCCCCACTCCGTCGAGGCGTTGTCTCCGGAGCCCCGATCAATTGACGTGTCTTCTCCTGAGCCCCGATCGCTCCTCGCGCCATCTCCTGAACCCCGCTCGGTCCATGCATCGTCTTCTTAGCCGTGATGCCTCCACGCGCCGTCTCCGAGCCACGATGGGTCCAGGCGCCGCTTCCTGCGCCCCGATCGGTCCACACGCCGTCTCCGAGCCCCGATCGGTCCGCGTGCCGCATTCTAAGCCACGGTCCATCCACGTACCGTCTCCGAGCCCCGCTCGATTCACGCGTCGTCTCCTAAGCCCCGATCGGTCCACGCGCCGTCTCCTAAGTCCCTATTGGTCCACGTGCCGTCTCCCAGCCCCGATCGGTCTACGCGCCGTCTCCGAGACCCGATCGGTCCACGCGCCGTCTCCTGAGCGCCGATACGTCCACGCGCAGTCGCCGAGCCCTGATCGGTCCACGCGCTGTCTCCTGAGCCCCGATAGGTACACGCGTCGTCGCCTACACCCCGATCGGTCCACGCGTCGTATCCGAAACCCGATCGGTCCACGCGCCGTCGCCGAGCCATGATCGGTCCACGCGCGGCCTCCTGAGCCGCGCTTGGTTCACGCGCCGTATCCGAGCCCCCATCGGTCCACGCGTCGTCTCCGAGCCCCGATCGGTCCACGCGCCGTCGTCGAGCCATGATCGGCCCACGAGAGGCTCCTGAGCCCCGGTCGGTCCGCGAGCCGTCTCCTGAGCCCCGATCGGTCGACGCGCTGTTTCCGAGCCCCGATCGGTCCATGCGTCGTCTTCTAAGCCCCGATGCCTCCACGCGCCGTCTCCGAGCCACGATCGGTGCAGGCGCCGATTCGTGAACCCCGATCGGTCCACGCGTCGGCTCCTAAGCCCCGATCCGTCGCCGCGTCGTCTTCTGAGCCCCGATCGATCCACGCGCCGTCTCCTAAGCCCCGATCGGTGCACGCGCCGTCTCCGAGCGCCGATCGGTTCACGCGCCGTCTCCTGAGCCCCGATCATTCCACACGATGTCTCCGAGCGCCGATCGGTCCACGCGCGGTCTCCAAGCCTCGATCCGTACACGCGCCGTCTCCGAGCCCCGATCGGTCCACGCGTCGTCTCCGAGCACCGTTCGTTCCACGCGCCGTTTCCTGAGCCCCGATCGGTCCATCCGTCGTCTTTTAAGCCCCGATACCTCCACACGCCGTCTCCGAGCCACGATCGGTCCATGCGCCGCTTCCTGAGCCCCGATCGGTCCACGCGTCGGCTCCTAAGCCTCGATAGGTCCACGCGCGGCCTCCTTAGCCCCGGTCGGTCCACGCGCCGTCTCCGAGCCCCGATCGGTCTACACGTCGTCTCCGAGCACCGTTCGTTCCACGCGCCGTTTCCTGAGCCCCGATCGGTCCATCCGTCGTCTTTTAAGCCCCGATACCTCCACGCGCCGTCTCCGAGCCACGATCGGTCCAAGAGCCGTCTCCTGAGCCTCCATCGATCCACGCGTCGTCTTCTAAGCCCAGATGCCTCCTCGCGCCGTCTCCGAGCCACGATCGGTCCAGGCGCCGTTTCCTGAGCCCCGATCGGTCCACGCGTTGTGTCCTAAGCCCGGATCGTTCCACGCGCCGCTTCCGATCCCCGATCGTCCAACGCGCCGTCTCCGAGCACCGATCGGTCCACGCGCCGTCTCCTGAGCCCCGATCGGTCCACGCGTCGTCTCCAAAGCCCTGATCAGTCCACGTGCCGTCTCCGAGCCCCGATCGGTCCACGCGCCGTCTCCTGAACCCCGATACGTCCACACACAGTCGCCGAGCCCCGATCGGTCCACGCGCCGTCGCCGAGCCTCGATCGGTCCACGCGCGGCCTCCTGAGCCGCGGTCGGTTCACGCGCCGTCTCCGAGCCCCGATCGATCCACGCGTCGTCTTCTAAGCCCAGATGCCTCCTCGAGCCGTCTCCGAGCCACGATCGGTTCAGGCGCCGCTTCGTGAGCCCCGATCGGTCCACGCTCCGTCACCAAGCCCCGATACGTACACGCGTCGTCTCCGAGCCCCGGTCGGTTCACGCGCCGTCTCCGAGCCCCGATGGGTCCACGCGCGGTCTCCTGAGCCCCGGTCGGTCCACGCGCCGTCGCCGAACCCCAATTCGTCCACGGGCAACCTCCTGAGACCCAGTCGGTCCACGCGCCGTCTCCTGAGCCCCGATCGGTCCACGTATCGTCTCCTACGCCCCGATCGGTCCACGCGTCGTCTCCTAAGCCCCGAACGGTCCACGCGCCGTCTCCTGAGCACCGATCGTTCCACACGCCGCCTCCTAAGCCCCGATCTGTCCAGGCGTCGTGTCCTAAGCCCCGACCGGTCCACGCGCCGTCTCCTGAGCCCCGTTCGGCCCACGCGCCGTCTCCTAAGCCCCGATCTGTCCATGGGCCGTCTCCGAGCCGCGATCGGTAAACGCGCCGTCACCAAGCCCCGATCCGTACACGCGTCGTCTCCGAGCCCCGATGGGTCCACGCGCCGTCGCCGAGCCTCGATCGGTCCACGCGCCGTCTCCTGAGCCCCAATCGGTCCACTCGCTGTCTCCTGATCCCCGATAGGTACACGCGTCGTCTCCTACGCCCCGATCGGTCCACGCGCCGCCTTCGTGCCCCGATCGGTCCACGCACCGCCTCCTGATCCCCATCGGTCCACCCGCCGTCTCCTGAGCCACGATCGATCCACATGCCGTCTCCGAGCCCCGATCGGTCCGCGTGCCGCATTCTAAGCCACGGTCCATCCACGCGCCGTCTCCGAGCCCCGATCGGTCCACGCGTCGTCTCCTAAGCCCTGATCGGTCCTCGTGCCTTCTGCGAGCCCCGAAGGGTCCACGCGCAGCCTCCTGAGCCCCGATCGGTCGACGAGTCGTCGCCTGAGCCCCGATCGATCCACGGGTCTTCCCCGAGCCCCGATCGGTCCACGCGCCGTTCCCTGAGCCCCGATACGTCCACGCGCAGTCGCCGAGCCCTGATCGGTCCACGCGCTGTCTCCTGAGCCCCGATAGGTACACGCGTCGTCTTCTAAGCCCCGATCGGTCCACGCGTAGTCTCCTAAGCCCCGCTTGGTTAACGCGTCGTTTCCGAGCCCCGATCGGTCCACGCGTCGTCTCCTGAGCCCAAATTAGTCCATGCGCCGTCTCCTAAGCCCCGATCCGTCCACGGGCCGTGTCCGAGCTCCGATCGGTCCACGCGTCGTGTCCGAGCCCTGATCGGTCCACGCGCCATCGCCGAGCCCCGATCGGTCCACGCGCCATCGCCGAGCCCCGATCGGTCCACGCGCCGTCTCCTGAGCCCCGATCTGTCCACACCCCTTCTCCTGAGCCCCGATCTGTCGACGCGTCGTCTCCTAAGCCCCGACCGGTGCACGCGCCGTCTCCTGAGCCCAAATTGTCCACACGCTGTCTCGTGAGCCCCGATAGGTACACGCGACGTCTCCTACGCCCCGATCGGTCCACGCGTCGTCTCCTAAGCCCTGCTCGGTTAACGCGTCGTTTCCGAGCCCCGATCGGTCCACGCGTCGTCTCCTGAGCCCCAATTAATCCACGCGCCGTCTCCTAAGCCCTGATCCGTCCACGGGCCGTGTCCGAGCTCCGATCTGTTCATGCGCCGTCGCCAAACCTCGATCCGTACACGCGTCGTCTCCGAGCCCTGATCGGTCCACGCGCCATCGCCGAGCCCCGATCGGTCCACGCGCCATCGCCGAGCCCCGATCGGTCCATGCACCCTCTCCGAACGCCGATCATTTCACGCTCCGTCTCCTGAGCCCCGGTCGGTCCGCGCGCCGTCACCTGAGCCCCGATCGGTCGACGCGTCGTCTTCTGAGCCCCGATCGACCCACGCGTCGTCTCCTGAGCCCCGACCGCTCCACACGCCCTTTCCTGAGCCCCGATCGGTCCACGCATCGTCTCCGAGCGCCAATCGGTTCACGCGCCGTCTCCTGAGCCCCGATCGTTCCACGCGCCGACTCCGAGCTCCGATCGGCCCACGCGCCGTCTCCTAATCACCGATCGGTCCAAGCGCCGTCTCCGAGCCCCGATCGGTCCACGCGTCGTCTCCTAAGACCCGATCGGTCCACGTATCGTCTCCTAAGCCCCGATCGGTCCACACGCCGTCTCCGAGCCCCGATGGGTCCACGCGTCGCCTCCTGAGCCCCGGTCGGTCCACGCGCCGTCTCCTGAGCCCCGATCGGTCCACCCGTCGTCTTCTAAGCCCCGATCAGTCCACGCGTCGTCTCCTAAGCCCCGATCGGTCCACGCGCCGTCTCCTGAGCCCCAATTAGTCCATGCGCCGTCTCCTAAACCCCGATCCGTCCACGGGCCGTGTCCCAGCTCCGATCGGTCCGCGCGTCGTCTCCGAGCCCTGATCGGTCCACGCGCCATCGCCGAGACCCGATCGGTCCACACCCCTTCTCCTGAGCCCCGATCTGTCGACGCGTCGTCTCCTAAGCCCCGACCGGTGCACGCGCCGTGTCCTGTGCCCCGATCGATTCACGTGCCGTCTCCTAAGCCCCGATCGGTCCACCCGTCGTCTCTTAAGCCCCAATCGGTCCACGCGCCCTCTCCGAGCGCCGATCATTTCACGCGCCGTCTCCTGAGCCCCGGTCGGGCCGCGCGCCGTCACCTGAGGCCCGATCGGTCGACGCGTCGTCTTCTGAGCCGCGATCGGTCCACGCGCCGTCTCCGAGCGCCGATCGGTTCACGCGCCGTCTCCTGAGCCCGATCGTTCCACGCGCCGTCTCCGAGCTCCGATCGGCCCACGCACCGTCTCCTAAGCCCCGATCGGTCCAAGCGCCTTCTCCTAAGCCCCGATCGGTCCACGCGCCGTCTCCGAGCCCCGATCGGTCCACGCGCCGTCTCCTGAGCCCGGATCGTTCCACGCGCCGTCTCCGAGCTCTGATCGGCCCACGCGCCGTCTCCTAAGCCCCGATCGGTCCAAGCGCCTTCTCATAAGCCCCGATCGGTCCACGCGCCGTCCCCGAGCGCCGATCGGTTCACGCCCCGTCACCTGAGCCCCGATCATTCGAAGCGCCGTCTCCGAGCCCCGATCGGTCCACGCGCCGTCTCCTGAGCCCGGATCGTTCCACGCGTCGTCCCCGAATCCCCGATCCGTACACGCGTCGTCTCCGAGCCTCGATCGGTGCACGCGCCGTCGCCGAACCCCAATTGGTCCACGCGAAACCGCCTGAGCCCCAGTCGGTCCACGCGCTGTCTCCGAGCCCCGATGGGTCCACGCGCCGTCTCCGAGCCCCGAACGGTCCACGCGCGGTCGCCGAACCCCAATTGGTCCACGCGCAACCGCCTGAGACCCAGTCGGTTCACGCGCTGTAGCCGAACCTCGATCGGTCCACGCATCGTCTCCGAGCCCCGATCGGTCCACGCGCCGTCGCCGAGCTATGATCGGTCCATGCGCGGCCTCCTGAGCCCCGATCGGTCCACGCGCCGTCGCCGAGCCGCGATCGGTCCACGCGCGGCCTCCTGAGCCCCAATCGGTCCACGCGCCGTCTCCTAAGCCCCGATCGATCCACGCGCCGTCTCCGAGCGCCGATCGGTCCGCGTGCCGCATTCTAAGCAACGGTCCATCCACGCGCCGTCTCCGAGCCCCGCTCGATCCACTCGTCGTCTCCGAGCCCCGCTCGATCCACGCGTCGTCTCCTAAGCCTCGATCGGTCCACGCGCCGTCTCCGAGTCCGATCGTTCCACGCGCCGCCTCCTAAGCCCCGAACGGTTCACGCGCCGTCTCCGAGCCCCGATCGATCCACGCGTCGTCTTCTAAGCCCAGATGCCTCCTCGCGCCGTCTCCGAGCCCCGATCGATCCACGCGTCGTCTCCAAGCCCCGGTCGGTTCACGCGCCGTCTCCTGAGCCCCGATCATTCCACGCGATGTCTCCGAGCCCCGATCGGTTCACGCGCCGTCTCCTAAGCCCCGATCGGTCCACGCGCCCTCTCCGAGCGCCGATCGGTTCACGCGCCGTCTCCTGAGCCCCGATTCGTCGACGCGTCGTCTCCTGAGCCCCGATCAATTGGCGCGGCTTCTCCTGAGCCCCGATCGCTTCTCGTGCCGCCTCCTGATCCCCACTCCGTCGAGGCGGCGTCTCCGAGCGCCGATCATTTAACGCGCCGTCTCCTGAGACCGGATCGTTCCACGCGCCGTCTCCGAGCCCCGATCGGTCCGCGTGCCGCATTCTAAGCCACGGTCCATCCACGCGCCGTTTCCTGAGCCCCGATCGGTCCACGCGTCGTCTTCTAAGCCCAGATGCCTCCTTGCGCCGTCTCCCATCCACGATCGGTGCAGGCGCCGCTTCCTGAGCCCCGATCGGTCCACGCGTTTTCTCCTAAGCCCCGATCGGTCCACGCGTCGTCTCCTCAGCCCCGATCGGTCGATGCGTCGTCTTCTTAACCCCGATGCCTCCACGCGCCGTCTCCGAGCCACGATCGGTCCACGCGCCGTCTCCTGAGCCCCGATCATTCAACGCGCCTTCTCCTAAGCCACGATCGGTCCACGCGACGTCTCCGAGCCCCAGTCGGTCCGCGCGCTGTCTCCGAGCACCGATCGGTCTACGCGTCGTCTCCGAGCCCCGATCGGTCCACGCGCCGTCGCCGAACCCCAATTGATCCACGCGCAACCGCCTGAGTCCCAATCGGTCCACGCGAGTCTCCTAAGCCCCGACCGGTCCACGCGCCGTCTCCTGAGCCCCTATCACTCCACGCGTCGTCTCCGAGCCCCGATCGGTCCATGCGCCGTCGCCGAGCCATGATCGCTCCACGCGCGGCCTCCTGAGCCCCGGTCGCGTCACGCGCCGTATCCACGCCCCAATCGATCCACGCGCCGTCTCCTGAGCCCCGATCATTCAACGCGCCTTCTCCTAAGCCATGATCGGTCCACGCGCCGTATCCGAGCCCCAGTCGGTCCACGCGCTGTCTCCGAGCACCGATCGGTCTACGCGTCGTCTCCGAGCCCCGATCGGTCCACGCGCCATCTCCTAAGCCCCGATCGGTCCACGTACCGTCTCCGAGCGCCGATCGGTTCACGCGCCGTCTCCTGAGCCCCGATCATTCCACGCGCAGTCTCCGAGCCCCGATCGGTCCACGCGTTGTCTCCTAAGCCCCGATCGCTCCACGCGCCGTCTCCGAGCGCCGAGCGGTCCACGTTCCGTCGCCGAACCCGAATTGGTCCACGCGCAACCGCCTGAGCCCCAGTCGGTCCACGCGCTGTCTCCGAGCCCCGATCGGTCCACGCGCCGTTGCCGAGCTATGATCGGTCCACGCGCGGTCTCCTGAGCCCCGATCGGTCCACGCGCCGTCGCCGATCCACGATCGGTCCGTGCGCCGCTTCCAGAGCCCTATCGGTCCACGCATCGTCTCCTGATCTCCGATCGGTCCATGCACCGTCTCCTAAGCCCCGATCGGTCCACGTGCTGTCTCCGAGCGCCGATCGGTTCACGCGCCGTCTCCGAGCCCGGATCGGTCCACGCGTCGTCTCCTGAGCCCCGATCGGTCCACGCGCCGTCTCCAAGCCCCGATCGGTCCATGCATCGTTTCCTAAGCCCGGATCGGTTAACGCGCTGTCTCCGAGCGCCGATCGGTCCACGCGCCGTCACCGAACCCCAAATGGTCCACGCGCAACCGCCTGAGCCCCGATCGGTCCACGCGTCGTCTCTGAACATCGATCGGTCCACGCGCCGTTGCCGAGCCATGATCGGTCCACGCGCGGCCTCATGAGCCCCGATCGGTCGACGCGCCGCCGCCGAGCCGCGATCGGTCCACGCGCGGCCTCCTGAGCCCCGATCGGTCCACGCGCCGTCACCGAGCCGCGATCGGTCCACGCGCGACCTCCTGAGCCCCGGTTGGTTCACGCGCCATATCCGAGCCCCCATCGGTCCACGCGTCGTCTCCTGAGCCCCGATCGGTCCACGCGCCGTCGGCAAGCACCGATCGGTCCATGCATCGTTTCCTAAGCCCGGATCGGTTAACGCGCTGTCTCCGAGCGCCGATCGGTCCACGCGCCGTCGCCGAACCCCAAATGGTCCACGCGCAACCGCCTGAGCCCCGATCGGTCCACGCGTCGTCTCTGAACATCGATCGGTCCACGCGCCGTTGCCGAGCCATGATCGGTCCACGCGCGGCCTCCTGAGCCCCGATCGGTCCACGCGCCGCCGCCGAGCCGCGATCGGTCCACGCGCGGCCTCCTGAGCCCCGATCGGTCCACGCGCGGCCTCCTGAGCCCCGATCGGTCCACGTGCCGTCACCGAGCCGCGATCGGTCCACGCGCGACCTCCTGAGCCCCGGTTGGTTCACGCGCCGTATCCGAGCCCCCATCGGTCCACGCGTCGTCTTCGAGCCTCGATCCGTCCACGCGCCGTCGCCGAGTCATGATCGGTCCACGCCAGGCTCCTGAGCCCCGGTCGGTCCGCGCGCCGTCTCCTGAGCCCCGATCGGTCGACGCGTCGTTTCCTGAGCCCCGATCGATCCACGCCTCGTCTCCTGAGCCCCGATCGCTCCTCGCGCCGTCTCCTGAGCCCCGCTCGGTCCATGCGTCGTCTTCTTAGCCCCGATGCCTCCACGCGCCGTCTCCGAGCCCCGCTCAGTCTAGGCGCCGCTTCCTGAGCCCCGATCGGTCCACGCGCCGTCTCCTAAGCCCCAATCGGTCCACGCGCCGTCTCCTAAGCCCCGATCGGTCCAAGCGGCGTCTCCGAGCCACGATCGTTCCACGCACAGTCTCCTGATCCCGATCGGTCCACGCGCCGTCTCCGAGCGCCGATCGATTCACGGGTCGTCTCCGAGCCGCGATCGATAAAGGCGCCGTCATCAAGCCCCGATCCGTATAGGCGTCGTCTCCGAACCCCGATGGGTCCACTCGCCGTCGCCGAGCCTCGATCGGTCCACGCGCGGCCTCCTGAGCCCCGGTCGCGTCACGCGCCGTATCCACGCCCCAATCGATCCACGCGCCGTCTCCTGAGTCCCGATCGGTCCACGCGCCGTCTCCTGAACCCCGCTCGGTCGATGCGTCGTCTTCTTAACCCCCATGCCTCCACGCGCCGTCTCCGAGCCACGATCCGTCGCCGCGTCGTGTCCTGAGCCCCGATCAATTGACGCGTCTTCTCCTGAGCCCCGATCGCTCCTCGCGCCGTCTCCTGAACCCCGCTCGGTCGATGCGTCGTCTTCTTAACCCCGATGCCTCCACGCGCCGTCTTCGAGCCACGATCGGTCCACGCGCCGTCTCCTGAGCCTCGATCATTCAACGCGCCTTCTCCTAAGCCACGATCGGTCCACGCGCCGTCTCCGAGCCACGATCGGTCCGCGCGCCGTCGCCGAGCCATCATCGGTCCACTCGCGGCCTCCTGAGCCCCGATCGGTCCACGCGCCGTCGCCGAGCCGCGATCGTTCCACGCGCCGTCTCCGAGCACCGATCGGTCCACGCGCCGTATCCGAGCCCCAATCGGTCCACGCGCCGTCTCCTGAGCCCCGATCGTTCCACGCGCCGTCGTCGAACCCCGATCGGTCCACACGCCGTATCCGAGCCCCGATCGGTCCGCGTGACGCATTCTAAGCCACGGTCCGTCCACGCGCCGTCTCTGAGCACCGATCGGTCCACGCGCCGTCTCCTGAGCTCCGCTCGGTCCATGCGTCGTCTTCTTAGCCCCGATGCCTCCACGCGTCGTCTCCTAAGCCCCGATCGGTCCACGCGCCGTCTCCGGGCCCCGATCGATCCACGCTAGGCTCCTGAGCACCGATCGGTCCGCGCGCCGTCTCAGAGCGCCGATCATTTCACGCCCCGTCTCCTGAGCTCCGATCGTTCCACGCGCCGTCTCCGAGCCCCGATCGGTCCACACGCCGTATCCGAGCCCCGATCGGTCCGCGTGACGCATTCTAAGCCACGGTCCGTCCACGCGCCGTCTCTGAGCACCGATCGGTCCACGCGCCGTCTCCTGAGCCCCGCTCGGTCCATGCGTCGTCTTCTTAGCCCCGATGCCTCCACGCGTCGTCTCCTAATCCCCGATCGGTCCACGCGCCGTCTCCGGGCCCCGAACGATCCACGCTAGGCTCCTGAGCCCCGGCCGGTCCGCGCGCCGTCTCCTGAGCCCCGAACGGTCGACGCGTCGTCTCCTGAGCCCCGATCGATCCACGCGCCGTCTCCTAAGCCCCGATCGGTGCACGCGCCGTCTCCGAGCGCCGATCGGTTCACGCGCCGTCTCCTGAGCCCCGATCATTCCACGCGATGTCTCCGAGCCCCGATCGGTCCACCAGCTGTTTTCTGAGCACCGTTCGGTCAACGCGTCGTCTTCAAAGCCCCGATGCCTCCACGCGCCGTCTCCGAGCCACGATCGGTTCAAGCGCCGTCTCCTGAGCCCCGATCATTCCACGCGATGTCTCCGAGCCCCGATCGGTCCACGCGCCGTCTCCTAAGCCCCGATCGGTGCACGCGCCGTCTCCGAGCGCCGATCGGTTCACGCGCCGTCTCCTGAGCCCCGATCATTCCACGCGATGTCTCCGAGCCCCGATCGGTCCACGCGCCGTCTCCTAAGCCCCGATCGGTCCACGCGCCGTCTCCGAGCGCCGATCGGTCCACGCGCGGTTTCCAAGCCTCGATCCGTACACGCGCCGTCTCCGAGCCACGATCGGTCCAGGCGCCGCTTCCTGAGCCCCGATCGGTCCACGCGTCGGCTCCTAAGCCTCGATAGGTCCACGCGCGGCCTCCTGAGCCCCGATCGTTCCAGGCGCCTTCTCCGAGCCGCGATCGGTCCACGCGCCGTCTCCGAGCCCCGAACGGTTCACGCACCGTCTCCTGATCCCAATCGGTCCACGCGGCGCCTCCGGAGCCCCGATCGATTCGCGCGAGTCTCCTGAGCCCCAGTCGGTCGGCGCGCCGTCTCCTGAGCCCTGATTGGTCGACGCGTCGTCTCCTGAGCCCTGATCGATCCACGCGTCGTCTCCTGAGCTCCGATCGCGCCACACGCCGTTTCCTGAGCCCCGATCGGTCCACGCGTCATCTCCTGATCTCCGATCGCTCCACGCGCCGTCTCCTAAGCCCCGATCGGTCCATGCGCCGTCTCCGAGCGCCGATCGGTTGAGGCGCCGTCTCCTGAGCCCCGATCGTTCCACGCGCCGTCTCCTGAGCCCCAATCGGTCCACACGCTGTGTCGTGAGCCCCGATAGGTACACGCGTCGTCTCCTACGCCCGATCGGTCCACGCGTCGTCTCCTGATCCCAATCGGTCCACGCGGCGCCTCCGGAGCCCCGATCGATCCACGCGAGTGTCCTGAGCCCCAGTCGGTCCGCGCGCCGTCTCGGGAGCCCCGATCGGTGCATGCGCCGTCTCCTAAGCCCCGTTCGGTCCAAGCGTCTTCTCCTAAACCCCGGTCGGTCCACGCGCCGTCTCCTAAGCCCCGATCGGTGCACGCGCCGTCTCCGAGCGCCGATCGGTTCACGCGCCGTCTCCTGAGCCCCGATCATTCCACGCGATGTCTCCGAGCCCTGATCGGTCCACGAGCCGTTTTCTGAGCACCGTTCGGTCAACGCGTCGTCTTCAAAGCCCCGATGCCTCCACGCGCCGTCTCCGAGCCACGATCGGTCCGTGCGCCGCTTCCAAAGCCCTATCAGTCCAGGCGTCCTCTCCTGATCTCCGATCGGTTCACGCGCCGTCTCCAAGCCTCGATCCGTACACGCGCCGTCTCCGAGCCCCGATCGGTCCACGCGTCGTCTCCGAGCACCGTTCGGTCCACGCGCCGTTTCCTGAGCCCCGATCGGTCCACGCGTCGGCTCCTAAGCCTCGATAGGTCCACGCGCGGCCTCTTAGCCCCGGTCGGTCCACGCGCCGTCTCCGAGCCGCGATCGGTCCACGCATCGTCTATTAAGCCCCGATCGGTTAACGCGCCGTCTCCCCGCCACGATCGGTCCACGCGCCATCTCCTGAGCCCCGATACGTCCACGCGCAGTCGCCGAGCCCCAATCAGTCCACGCGCGGCCTCCTAAGCCCCGGTCGGGTCACGCGCCGTCTCCCCGCCCCGATCGGTCCACGCGCCGTCTCCTGAGCCCCAATATGTCCACGCGTCGTATCCTAAGCCCCGATCCGTCGCCGCGTCGTCTCCTGAGCCCCGATCAATTGACGCGTCTTCTCCTGAGCCCCGATCGCTACTCGCGCCGTCTCCTGAGCCCCGCTCGGTCCATGCGTCGTGTTCTTAGCCCCGATGCCTCCACGCGCCGTCTCCGAGCCACGATAGGTCGAGGCGCCGCTTCCTGAGCCCCGATCGATCCACGCGCCGTCTCGTAAGCCACAATCGGTCCACGCGCCGTCTCAGAGCGCCGATCATTTCACGCGCCGTCTCCTGAGCCCCGATCGTTCCACGCGGCGCCTCCGAGCACCGATCGGTCCACGCGCCGTCTCCTGAGGCCCGATCGGTCCACGCGTCGTCTCCTAAGCCCCGATCGGTTAACGCGCCGTCTCCGAGCCCCAATCGGTCCACGCGCCGTCTCCTGAGCCCCGATACGTCCACGCGCAGTCGCCGAGGCCCGATCGGTCCACGCGCCGTCTCCTGAGCCCCGATCGGTCCACGCGTCGTTTCCTAAGCCCTGATCGGTCCACGTGCCGTCTCCGAGCCCCGATGGGTCTACGCGCCGACTCCTGAGCCCCGATCGATCCACGCATCGGCTCCTGAGCCCCGGTCGGTCCACACGTCGTCGTCGAGCACCGATCGATCCACGCGCCGTTTCCTGGGCCCCAATCAGTCCACGCGCGGCCTCCTGAGCCCCGGTCGGTTCACGCGCCGTCTCCCCGCCCCGATCGGTCCACGCGCGGCCTCCTGAGCCCCAATCGCTCCACGCGTCGTATCCTAAGCCCCGATCCGTCGCCGCGTCGTCTCCTGAGCCCCGATCAATTGACGCGTCTTCTCCTGAGCCCCGATCGCTCCTCGCGCCGTCTCCTGAGCCCCGCTCGGTCCATGCGTCGTGTTCTTAGCCCCGATGCCTCCACGCGCCGTCTCCGAGCCACGATAGGTCGAGGCGCCGTTTCCTGAGCCCCGATCGATCCACGCGCCGTTTCGTAAGCCACAATCGGTCCACGCGCCGTCTCAGAGCGCCGATCATTTCACGCGCCGTTTCCTGAGCCCCAATCGTTCCACGCGCCGTCTCCGAGCCCCGATCGGTCCACGCGCCGTCTCCTGAGCCCCGATGGCTCCACGCGCCGTCTCCGAGCCCCGATCGGTCCACGCGCCGTCTCCTGAGCCCGGATCGGTCCACGCGCCGTTGCCGAACCCCAATTGGTCCACGCTCAACCGCCTGAGCCCCGGTTGGTCCACGCGCTGTCTCCGAGCCCCGATCGGTCCACGCGTCGTATCCAAACCCCGATCGGTCCACGCGCCGTCGCCGAGCCATGATCGGTCCACGCGCCGTCTCCTAAGCCCCGATCGGTCCACGCGCCGTCTCCGAGCGCCGATCGGTTCACGCGCCGTCTCCTGAGCCCCGATCGGTCCACGCGCCGTCTCCGGGCCCCGATCGGTCCACGCACCATCTCCTGCTCTCCAATCGGTCCACGCGCCGCCTGCGGAGCCCCGATCGATCCACGCTACGCTCCTGAGCCCCGGCCGGTCCGCGCGCCGCCTCCTGAGCCCCGAACGGTCGACGCGTCGTCTCCTGAACCCCAATCGGCCCACACGCAGTCTCGTGAGCCCCGATAGGTACACGCGCCGTCTCCTGAGCTCCGATCGTTCCACGCGCCGTCTCCGAGCCCCGATCGGTCCAGGCGCCGTCTCCTGAGCCCCAATCGGTCCACACGCTGTCTCGTGAGCCCCGATAGGTACACGCGTCGCGTCCTACGCCCCAATCGGTCCACGCGTCGTCTCCTAAGCCCCGATCGGTCCACGCGCCGTCTCCGAGCCCCGATCGCACCTCACGCCGTCTCCTGAGCCCCGCTCGGTCAATGCGTCGTGTTCTTAGCCCCGATGCCTTCACGCCCCGTCTCCGAGCCACGATAGGTCCAGGCGCCGCTTCCTGAGCCCAGATCGATCCACGCGCCGTCTCGTAAGCCACAATCGGTCCACGCGCCGTCTTAGAGCGCCGATCATTTCACGCGCCGTCTCCTGAGCCCCGATCGTTCCACGCGCCGTCTCCGAGCCCCGATCGGTCCACGCGGCGTCTCCTGAGCCCCGATCGGTTCACGCATCGTCTCCTAAGCCCCGATACGTCTACACGCCGTATCCGAGCCCCGATCGGTCCGCTTGACGCATTCTAAGCCACGGTCCGTCCACGCGCCGTCTCCGAGCACCGATCGGTCCACGCGCCGTCTCCTGAGCCCCGATCGGTCCACGCATCGTCTCCTAAGCCCTGATCGGTCCACGTGCCGTCTCCGAGCCCCGATGGGTCTACGCGCCGCCTCCTGAGCCCCGATCGATCCACGCATCGGCTTCTGAGCCCCGGTCGGTCCACGCGTCGTCTTCGAGCACCGATCGATCCACGCGCCATTTCCTGGGCCCCGATCGGTCCACGCGTCGCCGCCGGAGCCCCGATCGGTCTACGCGCCGTCTCATGAGCCCCGGTCGGTTCATGCGCCGTCGCCGAGCCTCGATCGGTCCACGCGCGGCCTCCCTAGCCCCGATCGCTCCACGCACCGTTTCCTGATCCCCGATCGGTCCACACGCCGTCTCCGAGCCCCGATCGTTCCGCGTGCCGCATTCTAAGCCACGGTCCATCCACGCGCCGTCTCCGAGCCCCGCTCGATTCACGCGTCGTCTCCTAAGCCCCGATCGGTCCACGCGCCGTCTCCGAGCCCCGATCAGTCCGTGCACCGTCTCCTGATCCCCATCGCTCCACGCGGCGTCTCCGGAGCCCCGATCGATCCCCGCGAGTCTCCTGAGCCCCGGTCGGTCCGCGCACCATCATCTGAGCCCCGATAGGTCGACGCGTCGTCTCCGAGACTCGATCGCTCCACGCCCCGTCGCCGAGCCTCGATCGGTCCACGCGCGGCCTCCTGAGCCCCGGTCGGTTCACACGCCGTCTCCGAGCCGCGATCGGTCCACGCGCCGTCTCCTGGGCCCCGATGCGTCCACGCGCAGTCGCCGAGCCCCGATCGGTCCACGCGGGGTCTCCTGAGCCCCGATCGGTCCACGCGCCGTCTCCTAAGCCCCGATCGATCCACGCGCCGTCTCCGAGCGCCGCTCGGTTCACGCGCCGTCTCCTGTGCTCCGATCGTTCCACGCGCCGTCTCCGAGCCCCGATCGGTCCACGCGCCGTCTCCTGAGCCCCGATCGTTCCACGCGCCGCCTCCTAAGCCCCGATCGGTCCACGCGTCGTCTCCTAAGCCACCATTGGTCCACGTGCCGTCTCCCAGCCCCGATCGGTCCACGCGCCATCTCCTAATCCCCAATCTGTCCACGACCCGTCTCCGGGCCCCGATCGGTGCACGCGCCGTCTCCTAAGCCCCGATCGGTCCACGCGCCGTCGCCGAACCCCAATTGGTCCACGCGAAACCGCCTGAGCCCCAGTCGGTCCACGCGCTGTCTCCGAGCCCCGATCGGTCCACGCGTCGTCTCCGAGCCCCGATCGGTCCACGCGTCGTCTCCTAAGCCCCGATCCGTCGCCGCGTCGTCTCCTGAGCCCCGATCAATTGACGCGTCTTCTCCTGAGCCCCGATCGCTACTCGCGCCGTCTCCTGAGCCCCGCTCGGTCCATGCGTCGTGTTCTTAGCCCCGATGCCTCCACGCGCCGTCTCCGAGCCACGATAGGTCGAGGCGCCGCTTCCTGAGCCCCGATCGATCCACGCGCCGTCTCGTAAGCCACAATCGGTCCACGCGCCGTCTCAGAGCGCCGATCATTTCACGCGCCGTCTCCTGAGCCCCGATCGTTCCACGCGCCGCCTCCGAGCACCGATCGGTCCACGCGCCGTCTCCTGAGGCCCGATCGGTCCACGCGTCGTCTCCTAAGCCCCGATCGGTTAACGCGCCGTCTCCGAGCCCCAATCGGTCCACGCGCCGTCTCCTGAGCCCCGATACGTCCACGCGCAGTCGCCGAGGCCCGATCGGTCCACGCGCCGTCTCCTGAGCCCCGGTCGGTCCACGCGCCCTCGCCGAGCCCCGATCGGTCCGCGCATCGTCTCCTAAGCCACGATCGGTCCACGCGCCGTCTCCGAGCGCCGATCGGTTCACGCGCCTTCTCCTGAGCCCCGATCCGTGCACGCGTCGTCTCCTAAGCCCCGATACGTCCACACGCCGTCTCCGAGCCCCGATGGGTCCACGCGTCGTCTCCTAAGCCCCGATCGGTCCACGCCTCGTCCCCGAATCCCCGATCCGTACACGCGTCGTCTCCGAGCCCCGATCTGTCCACGCCCCGTCTCGTGAGGCCCAATCGGACCACGCGCTGTCTCC
Organism: Netelia fuscicornis; assembly: GCA_946811545.1. Lineage (NCBI taxonomy): Eukaryota > Metazoa > Arthropoda > Insecta > Hymenoptera > Ichneumonidae > Netelia > Netelia fuscicornis. Next base: position 27,901,046 of record OX328014.1, on the reverse strand, counting down.
TGAGCCCCGATAGGTACACGCGTCGTCTCCTATGCCCCGATCGGTCCACACGTCGTCTCCTTAGCCCCGATCGGTCCACGCGCAGTCGCCGAGCCCCGATCGGTTCACGCATCGTCTCCTAAGCCACGATCGGTCCACGCGCCGTCGCCGAACCCCAATTGGTCCACGCGCAACCTCCTGAGCCCCAGTCGGTACACGCGCTGTCTCCGAGCCCCGATCGGTCCACGCATAGTCTCCTAAGCCCCGCTCGGTTAACGCGTCGTTTCCGAGCCCCGATCGGTCTACGCGCCGTCTCCTGAGCCCCGATCGGGCCACGCGTCTTCTCCTCAGCCCCGATCGCTCCTCGCGCCGTCTCCTGCGCCCCGCTCGGTCCATGCGTCGTCTTCTTAGGCCCGATGCCTCCACGCGCCGTCTTCGAGCCACGATCGGTCTAGGCGCCGCTTCCTGAGCACCGATCGGTCCACGCGTCGTCTCCTAAGCCCCGATCGGTCCACGCGTCGTCTCCTAAGCCCCGATGCGTCGACGCGTCGTCTCCTGAGCCCCGATCGGTCCACGCCTCGTCCCCGAATCCCCGATCCGTACACGCGTCGTCTCCGAGCCCCGATCTTTCCACGCGCCGTCTCGTGAGGCCCAATCGGACCACGCGCTGTCTCCTGAGCCCCGATAGGTACACGCGTCGTCTCCTATGCCCCGATCGGTCCACACGTCGTCTCCTTAGCCCCGATCGGTCCACGCGCCGTCTCCGAGCCCCGATCGCACCTCACGCCGTCTCCTGAGCCCCGCTCGGTCAATGCGTCGTGTTCTTAGCCCCGATGCCTTCACGCCCCGTCTCCGAGCCACGATAGGTCCAGGCGCCGCTTCCTGAGCCCAGATCGATCCACGCGCCGTCTCGTAAGCCACAATCGGTCCACGCGCCGTCTTAGAGCGCCGATCATTTCACGCGCCGTCTCCTGAGCCCCGATCGTTCCACGCGCCGTCTCCGAGCCCCGATCGGTCCACGCGGCGTCTCCTGAGCCCCGATCGGTTCACGCATCGTCTCCTAAGCCCCGATACGTCTACACGCCGTATCCGAGCCCCGATCGGTCCGCTTGACGCATTCTAAGCCACGGTCCGTCCACGCGCCGTCTCCGAGCACCGATCGGTCCACGCGCCGTCTCCTGAGCCCCGATCGGTCCACGCATCGTCTCCTAAGCCCTGATCGGTCCACGTGCCGTCTCCGAGCCCCGATGGGTCTACGCGCCGCCTCCTGAGCCCCGATCGATCCACGCATCGGCTTCTGAGCCCCGGTCGGTCCACGCGTCGTCTTCGAGCACCGATCGATCCACGCGCCATTTCCTGGGCCCCGATCGGTCCACGCGTCGCCGCCGGAGCCCCGATCGGTCTACGCGCCGTCTCATGAGCCCCGGTCGGTTCATGCGCCGTCGCCGAGCCTCGATCGGTCCACGCGCGGCCTCCCTAGCCCCGATCGCTCCACGCACCGTTTCCTGATCCCCGATCGGTCCACACGCCGTCTCCGAGCCCCGATCGTTCCGCGTGCCGCATTCTAAGCCACGGTCCATCCACGCGCCGTCTCCGAGCCCCGCTCGATTCACGCGTCGTCTCCTAAGCCCCGATCGGTCCACGCGCCGTCTCCGAGCCCCGATCAGTCCGTGCACCGTCTCCTGATCCCCATCGCTCCACGCGGCGTCTCCGGAGCCCCGATCGATCCCCGCGAGTCTCCTGAGCCCCGGTCGGTCCGCGCACCATCATCTGAGCCCCGATAGGTCGACGCGTCGTCTCCGAGACTCGATCGCTCCACGCCCCGTCGCCGAGCCTCGATCGGTCCACGCGCGGCCTCCTGAGCCCCGGTCGGTTCACACGCCGTCTCCGAGCCGCGATCGGTCCACGCGCCGTCTCCTGGGCCCCGATGCGTCCACGCGCAGTCGCCGAGCCCCGATCGGTCCACGCGGGGTCTCCTGAGCCCCGATCGGTCCACGCGCCGTCTCCTAAGCCCCGATCGATCCACGCGCCGTCTCCGAGCGCCGCTCGGTTCACGCGCCGTCTCCTGTGCTCCGATCGTTCCACGCGCCGTCTCCGAGCCCCGATCGGTCCACGCGCCGTCTCCTGAGCCCCGATCGTTCCACGCGCCGCCTCCTAAGCCCCGATCGGTCCACGCGTCGTCTCCTAAGCCACCATTGGTCCACGTGCCGTCTCCCAGCCCCGATCGGTCCACGCGCCATCTCCTAATCCCCAATCTGTCCACGACCCGTCTCCGGGCCCCGATCGGTGCACGCGCCGTCTCCTAAGCCCCGATCGGTCCACGCGCCGTCGCCGAACCCCAATTGGTCCACGCGAAACCGCCTGAGCCCCAGTCGGTCCACGCGCTGTCTCCGAGCCCCGATCGGTCCACGCGTCGTCTCCGAGCCCCGATCGGTCCACGCGTCGTCTCCTAAGCCCCGATCCGTCGCCGCGTCGTCTCCTGAGCCCCGATCAATTGACGCGTCTTCTCCTGAGCCCCGATCGCTACTCGCGCCGTCTCCTGAGCCCCGCTCGGTCCATGCGTCGTGTTCTTAGCCCCGATGCCTCCACGCGCCGTCTCCGAGCCACGATAGGTCGAGGCGCCGCTTCCTGAGCCCCGATCGATCCACGCGCCGTCTCGTAAGCCACAATCGGTCCACGCGCCGTCTCAGAGCGCCGATCATTTCACGCGCCGTCTCCTGAGCCCCGATCGTTCCACGCGCCGCCTCCGAGCACCGATCGGTCCACGCGCCGTCTCCTGAGGCCCGATCGGTCCACGCGTCGTCTCCTAAGCCCCGATCGGTTAACGCGCCGTCTCCGAGCCCCAATCGGTCCACGCGCCGTCTCCTGAGCCCCGATACGTCCACGCGCAGTCGCCGAGGCCCGATCGGTCCACGCGCCGTCTCCTGAGCCCCGGTCGGTCCACGCGCCCTCGCCGAGCCCCGATCGGTCCGCGCATCGTCTCCTAAGCCACGATCGGTCCACGCGCCGTCTCCGAGCGCCGATCGGTTCACGCGCCTTCTCCTGAGCCCCGATCCGTGCACGCGTCGTCTCCTAAGCCCCGATACGTCCACACGCCGTCTCCGAGCCCCGATGGGTCCACGCGTCGTCTCCTAAGCCCCGATCGGTCCACGCCTCGTCCCCGAATCCCCGATCCGTACACGCGTCGTCTCCGAGCCCCGATCTGTCCACGCCCCGTCTCGTGAGGCCCAATCGGACCACGCGCTGTCTCCTGAGCCCCGATAGGTACACGCGTCGTCTCCTATGCCCCGATCGGTCCACACGTCGTCTCCTTAGCCCCGATCGGTCCACGCGCAGTCGCCGAGCCCCGATCGGTTCACGCATCGTCTCCTAAGCCACGATCGGTCCACGCGCCGTCGCCGAACCCCAATTGGTCCACGCGCAACCTCCTGAGCCCCAGTCGGTACACGCGCTGTCTCCGAGCCCCGATCGGTCCACGCATAGTCTCCTAAGCCCCGCTCGGTTAACGCGTCGTTTCCGAGCCCCGATCGGTCTACGCGCCGTCTCCTGAGCCCCGATCGGGCCACGCGTCTTCTCCTCAGCCCCGATCGCTCCTCGCGCCGTCTCCTGCGCCCCGCTCGGTCCATGCGTCGTCTTCTTAGGCCCGATGCCTCCACGCGCCGTCTTCGAGCCACGATCGGTCTAGGCGCCGCTTCCTGAGCACCGATCGGTCCACGCGTCGTCTCCTAAGCCCCGATCGGTCCACGCGTCGTCTCCTAAGCCCCGATGCGTCGACGCGTCGTCTCCTGAGCCCCGATCGGTCCACGCCTCGTCCCCGAATCCCCGATCCGTACACGCGTCGTCTCCGAGCCCCGATCTGTCCACGCGCCGTCTCGTGAGGCCCAATCGGACCACGCGCTGTCTCCTGAGCCCCGATAGGTACACGCGTCGTCTCCTATGCCCCGATCGGTCCACACGTCGTCTCCTTAGCCCCGGTCCATCCACGCGCAGTCTCCCGAGCCCCAATCGGTCCACGCGCCGTCTCCTGAGACCCGATCGGTCCACGCACCGTCTCCTCAGCACCGATCGGTCCACGCGTCGTCTCCTAAGCCCCGATCGGTCCACGCGCCGTCTCCGAGCCCCGATCGGTCCACGCGCCGTCTCCTAAGCCCTAATCTGTCCACGACCCGTCGCCGGGCCCCGATTGGTGCACGCGCCATCTCCTAAGCCCCGATCGGTGCACGCCCGGTCTCCGAGCGCCGATCGGGTCACGCGCCGTCTCCTGAGACCCGATCCGTCCACGCGCCGTCTCCTGAGCCCCGATCGTCCGACGCGCCCTCTGCTAAACCTCGATCGGTCCACGCGTCGTCTCCTGAGCCCCGATCGGTCGACGGGTCCTCTCCTAAGCCCGGATCGGCCCACGCGTCTTCTCCTCAGCCCCGATCAGTCCACGCGTCGTCTCCTAAGCCCCGATCGGTCGACGCGTCGTCTCCTAATCCCCGGTCGGTTCACGCGTCGTCTCCGAAGACCCGATCCGTCGACGCGTCGTCTCCTGAGCCCCGATCAATTGACGCGTCTTGTCCTGAGCCCTGATCGCTCCACGCGCCGTTTCCTGAGCCCCGATCGGTCCACGCGCCGTCTCCGAGCCACGATCGGTCCGTGCGCCGCTGCCAGAGCCCCGATCGGTCCACGCGTCGTCTCCTGATCTCCGATCGGTCCACGCGCTGTCTCCTAAGCTCCGATCGTTCCGCGCGCCGTCTCCCAGCCCCGATCGGTCCACGCGCCGTCTCCTAAGCCCCGATCGGTCCACGCGTCGTTCCCTAAGCCCCGATCCATCCACGCGCAGTCTCCTGAGCCCCGATCGTTCCACGCGCCGTCTCCCAGCCCCGATCGGTCCACGCGCCGTCTCCTGAGCCCCGATCGGTCCACGCGTCGTTTCCTAAGCCCCGATCCACTCAAGCGCCGTCGCCTGAGCCCCGATCGGTTCACGCGTCGTTCCCTAAGCCCTGATCCATCCACGGCGCCGTCTCCTGAGCCCCGATCGGTGCACGCATCGTCTCCTAAGCCCCGATACGTCCACGCGTCGTCTCCGAGCCACGGTCGGTCCAGCCGCCGCTTCCTAAGCCCCGATCGGTCCACGCGCCGTCTCCTAACCCCCGATCGGTCCACGCGCCGTCTCCTGAGCCCCGATCGGTCCACGCGTCGTCCACTAAGCCCCGATCGGTCCACGCATCGTCTCCTAAGCCCCAGACGGTCCACGCGCCGTCTCCGAACCCCGATCGGTCGACGCGCCGTCTCCGAACGCCGATCGGTCGACGCGCCGTCTCCGAACGCCGATCGGTCGACGCGCCGTCTCCGAACGCCGATCGGTTCACGCGCCGTCTCCTGAGCCCCGATCGCTCCACGCGCCTTCTCCTAAGCCCCAATCGTTCTACGCGCCGTCTCCGAGCCCCGATCGGTCCACGCGCCGTCTCCTGAGCCCCGATCGGTCCACGCGTCGTCTCCTAAGCCCCGATCGGTCGACGCGTCGTCTCCTAATCCCCGGTCGGTTCACGCGTCGTCTCCGAAGACCCGATCCGTCGACGCGTCGTCTCCTGAGCCCCGATCAATTGACGCGTCTTCTCCTGAGCCTCGATCGCTCCTCGCGCCGTCTCCCGAGCCCCGCTCGGTCCATGCGTCGTCGTCTTAGACCCGATGCCTCCACGCGCCGTCTCCGAGCCACGATCGGTCTAGGCGCCGCTTCCTGAGCCCCGATCGGTCCACGCGCCGTCTTCTAAGCCCCAATCGGTCCACGCGCCGTCTCCGATCGCCGATCGGTCCACGCGCCGTCTCCGGAGATCCATCCGTCTACGCGGCGCCTCCGCAGCCCCGATTGATCTACGCGAATCTCCTGAGCCCCGGTTGGTCCGCGCGCCCTCTCCTGAGCCCCGATCGGTCGACGCGTCGTCTCCTGAGCCCCGATCGATCCACGCGTCGTCACCTGAGCCCTGATCGCTCCACGCGCCGTTTCCTGAGCCCCGATCGGTCCACGCATCGTCTCCGAGCACCGATCGGTCCACGCGCCGTTTTCTGAGCACCGTTCGGTCCATGCGTTGTCTTCAAAGCCCCGATGCCTACACGCGCCGTCTCCGAGCCACGATCGGTCCGTGCGCCGCTGCCAGAGCCCCGATCGGTCCACGCGTCGTCTCCTGATCTCCGATCGGTCCACGCGCTGTCTCCTAAGCTCCGATCGTTCCGCGCGCCGTCTCCTGAGCCCCGATCGGTCCACGCGCCGTCTCCTGAGCCCCGATCGGTTCACGCGTCGTTCCCTAAACTTCGATCCATCCACGCGCAGTCTCCCGAGCCCCAATCGGTCCACGCGCCGTCTCCTGAGACCCGATCCGTCCACGCGCCGTCTCCTGAGCCCCGATCGTCCGACGCGCCCTCTGCTAAACCTCTATCGGTCCACGCGTCGTCTCCTAAGCCCCGATCGGTCGACGGGTCGTCTCCTAAGCCCCGATCGGTCGACGCGTCGTCTCCTAATCCCCGGTCGGTCCACGCGCCGTCGCCGAACCCCAATTGGTCCACGCGCCGTCTCCTGAGCCCCGATCGGTCCACGCGCCGTCTCCGAGCCACGATCGGTCCGTGCGCCGCTTCCAGAGCCCCGATCGGTCCACGCGTCATCTCCTGAGTTCCGATCGGTCCACGCGCCGTCTCCTAAGCCCCGATCGGTCAACGCGCCGTCTCGGAGCCCCGATCGGTTCACGTGCCGTCTCGTGAGCCCCGATCGTTCCACGCGCCGTCTCCGAGCCCCGATCGGTCCACGCTCCGTCTCCAGAGCCCGGATCGTTCCACGCGTCGTCTCCTGATCCCCGATCCGTAAACGCGTCGTCTCCGACCCTCGATCGGTCCACACGCCGTGTCCGATCCCCGATCGGTCCGCGTGCCGCATTCTAAGCCGCGGTCCGTCTACGCGCCGTCTCCGAGCACCGATCGGTCCACGCGCCGTCTCACAGCGCCGATCATTTCACGCGCTGTCTCCTGAGCCCGGATCCGTCCACGCCACGTCTCCGAGCTCCGATCGGTCCACGCGCCGTTTCCGAGCCCCGATCGGTCCATACGTCGTCTCCGAGTTCCGATCGGTCCACGCGCCGTTTCCGAGCCCCGATCGGTCCGCGCGCCGTCTCCTGAGCTCCGGTGGGTCCACGCGCCGCCTCCTGAGCCCCGATCGGTCAACGCATCGTCTCCTAAGCCCCGATAGGTTCACACGCCGTCTCCGAGCCCCGATCGGTCCACGCGCCGTCGACGAGCCTCGATCGGTCCACGCGCGGCCTCCGTAGCCCCGGTCAGTCCACGCGCCGTCTCCGAGCCCCGATCGCTCCACGCTCCGTCTCCTGAGCCCGGATCGTTCCACGCGTCGTCTCCTCATCCCCGATCCGTAAACGCGTCGTCTCCGAGCCTCGATCGGTCCACACGCCGTGTCCTATCCCCGACCGGTCCGCGTGCCACATTCTAAGCCGCGGTCCGTCCATGCGCCGCCTCCTGAGCCCCGATCGGTCAACGCATCGTCTCCTAAGCCCCGATCTGTACACGCGTCGTCTCCGATCCCCGATCGGTTCACGCGCCGGCTCCGAGCCCGATTGGTCCACGCGCCGTCTCCGAGCCCCGATCGGTCCACGCGCCGTCTCCTGAGCCCCGATCGGTCCACGCGCGGCCTCCTGAGCCCCGATCGGTCCACGCGCCGTCGCCGAGCCGCGATCGGTCCTCGCGCGGCCTCCTGAGGCCCGATTGGTTCACGCGCCGTATCCGAGCCCCAATCGGTCCACGCGCCGTCTCCTGAGCCCCGATCGGTCCACGCGCGGCCTCCTGAGCCCCGATCGGTCCTCGCGCCGTCGCCGACCCGCGATCGGTCCACGCGTGGTCTCCGAGCCCCGATCGGTCCACGCGCCGTCGCCGAGCCACGATCGGTCCACGCGCGGCCTCCTGAGCCCCGATCGGTCCACCCGCCGTCGCCGAGCCGCGATCGGTCCACGCGCGGTCTCCGAGCGCCGATCGGTCCACGCACCATCTTCTGCTCCACAATCGATCCACGCGCCGCCTCCGGAGCCCCAATTGGTCCACGCGCAACCGCCTGAGCCCAAGTCGGTCCACGCGCTGTCTTCGAGCCCCGATCAGTCCACGCGTCGTCTCCGAGTTCCGATCGGTCCACGCGCCGTTTCCGAGCCCCGATCGGTCCGCGCGCCGTCTCCTGAGCTCCGGTGGGTCCACGCGCCGCCTCCTGAGCCCCGATCGGTCAACGCATCGTCTCCTAAGCCCCGATAGGTTCACACGCCGTCTCCGAGCCCCGATCGGTCCACGCGCCGTCGACGAGCCTCGATCGGTCCACGCGCGGCCTCCGTAGCCCCGGTCAGTCCACGCGCCGTCTCCGAGCCCCGATCGCTCCACGCTCCGTCTCCTGAGCCCGGATCGTTCCACGCGTCGTCTCCTCATCCCCGATCCGTAAACGCGTCGTCTCCGAGCCTCGATCGGTCCACACGCCGTGTCCTATCCCCGACCGGTCCGCGTGCCACATTCTAAGCCGCGGTCCGTCCATGCGCCGCCTCCTGAGCCCCGATCGGTCAACGCATCGTCTCCTAAGCCCCGATCTGTACACGCGTCGTCTCCGATCCCCGATCGGTTCACGCGCCGGCTCCGAGCCCGATTGGTCCACGCGCCGTCTCCGAGCCCCGATCGGTCCACGCGCCGTCTCCTGAGCCCCGATCGGTCCACGCGCGGCCTCCTGAGCCCCGATCGGTCCACGCGCCGTCGCCGAGCCGCGATCGGTCCTCGCGCGGCCTCCTGAGGCCCGATTGGTTCACGCGCCGTATCCGAGCCCCAATCGGTCCACGCGCCGTCTCCTGAGCCCCGATCGGTCCACGCGCGGCCTCCTGAGCCCCGATCGGTCCTCGCGCCGTCGCCGACCCGCGATCGGTCCACGCGTGGTCTCCGAGCCCCGATCGGTCCACGCGCCGTCGCCGAGCCACGATCGGTCCACGCGCGGCCTCCTGAGCCCCGATCGGTCCACCCGCCGTCGCCGAGCCGCGATCGGTCCACGCGCGGTCTCCGAGCGCCGATCGGTCCACGCACCATCTTCTGCTCCACAATCGATCCACGCGCCGCCTCCGGAGCCCCAATTGGTCCACGCGCAACCGCCTGAGCCCAAGTCGGTCCACGCGCTGTCTTCGAGCCCCGATCAGTCCACGCGTCGTCTCCGAGCCCCGATCGGTCCACGCGCCGTCTCCGCGCCATGATCGGTCCACGCGCGGCCTCCTGAGCCCCGATCGGTCCACGCGCCGTCGCCGAGCCGCGATCGGTTCTCGGGCGGCCTCCTGAGCCCCGATCGGTCCACGCGCCGTCTCCGAGCTCCGATCGGTCCACGCGCCGTCTCCTGAGCCCCGATCCATCCACGCGCAGTCTCCCGAGCCCCGATCGGTGCACGCACCGTCTCCTAAGCCCCGATCGGTCCACGCCCCGTCTCCGAGCACCGATTGGTTCACGCGCCGTCTCCTGAGACTCGATCCGTCCACGCGCTGTCTCCTGAGCCCCGATCGGTCGACGCGTCCTCTGCTAAACCCCAATCGGTCCACGCCCCGTCTCCGAGCGCCGATCGGTTCACGCGCCGTCTCCTGAGTCCCGATCCCTCCACTCACTGTCTCCTGAGCCCCGATCGGTCGACGCGTCCTCTGCTAAACCTCGATCGGTCCACGCGCCGTCTCCTGAACCCCGATACGTGCACGCGCAGTCGCCGAGCCCCGATCGGTCCACGCGCCGTCACCGAGCCTCGATAGGTCCACGCGCGGCCTCCTGAGCCCCGGTCGGTTCACGGGCCGTCTCCGAGCCCCGATCGATCCACGCGTCGTCTTCTAAGCCCAGATGCCTCCTCGCGCAGTCTCCGAGCCACGATTGGTCCAGGCGCCGCTTCCTGAGCCCCGATCGGTTAACGCGCCGACTCCGAGCCCCGATCGTTCCACGCGCCGTCTCCGAGCCCCGATGGGTCCACGCGCGGTGTCCTGAGCCCCGGTCGGTCCAGGCCCCGTCTCCGAGCCGCGATGGGTTCACGCGTCGCCTCTTGAGCCCCGATCGATCCACGCGAGTCTCCTGAGCCCCGGTCGGTCCTCGCGCCGCCTCCTGCGCTCCGATCGGTCCACGCGCCGTCTCCTGAGCCCCGATCGGTCGACGCGCCGTCTCGTGAGCCCCGATCGGTCCACGCGCCGTCTCCTGAGCCCCGATCGTTCCACGCGTCGTTCCCTAAGCCCCGATCCATCCACGCGCAGTCTCCCGAGCCCCAATCGGTCCACGCGCCGTCTCCTGAGCCCCGATCGGTTCACGCGCCGTCTCCTCAGCCCCGATCGGTCCACGCGTCTTCTCCTGAGCTCTGATCGGTTCACGCGTCGTCTCCTAAGCCCCGATCCGTCGACGCGTCGTCTCCTGAGCCCCGATCAATTGACGCGTCTTCTCCTGAGCCCCGATCGCTCCTCGCGCCGTCTCCTGAGCCCCGCTCGGTCCATATGTCCTCTTTTTAGCCCCGATGCCTCCACGCGCCGTCTTCGAGCCACGATCGGTCCAGGCGCCGCTTCCTGAACCCCGATCGACCCACGCGCCGTCTCGTAAGCCCCAACCGGTCCACGCGCCGCCTCCTGAGCCCCGATCGGTCCACACGCCGTCTCCTGAGTCCCGATCAGTCCACGCGCGGCCTCCTAAGTCCCGATCGTTCCACGCGCCGTCTCCGAGCCCCGATCGGTCCACGCGCCGTCTCCTGAACCTCGATCGGTCCACGCGTCGTTCCCGAAGCCCCGATCCATCCACGCGCATTCTCCCGAGCCCCAATCGGTCCACGCGCCGTCTCCTAAGCCCCAATCGGTCCACGCGCCGTCTCCTAAGCCCTGCTCGGTTAACACGTCGTTTCTGAGCCCCGATCGGTCCACGCGTCGTCTCCTGAGCCCCAATTAGTCCACGCGCCATCTCCTAAGCCCTGATCGGTCCACGCGCCTTCTCCTAAGCCCCGATCGGTCCACGCGCCGTCTCCGAGCCCCGATCGGTCCACGCGCCGTCTCCTGAGCCCAGATCGTTCCACGCGTCGTCCCCGAATCCCCGATCCGTACACGCGTCGTCTCCGAGCCACGATCGGTCCGTGCGACGCTTCCAGAGCCCCGATCGGTCCACGCGTCATCTCCCGATCTCCGGTCGGTCGACGCGCCGTCTCCTAAGCCCCGATCGGTCCACGCGCCGTCGCCTGAGCCCCGATCGTTCCACGCGCCGTCTCCGACCTCTGATCGGCCCACGCGCCGTCTCCTAAGCCCCGATCTGTCCACACCCCTTCTCCCGAGCCCCGAACTGTCGTCGCGTCGTCTCCTAAGCCCCGACCGGTGCACGCGCCGTCTCCTAAGCCCTGCTCGGTTAACGCGTCGTTTCCGAGCCCCGATCGGTCCACGCGTCGTCTCCTGAGCCCCAATTAGTCCACGCGCCGTCTCCTAAGCCCTGATCCGTCCACGGGCCGTGTCCGAGCTCCGATCGGTTCACGCGCCGTCTCCAAACCTCGATCCGTACACGCGTCGTCTCGGAGCCCTGATCGGTCCACGCGCCATCGCCGAGCCCCGATCGGTCCACGCGCCCTCTCCTAGCGCCGATCATTTCACGCGCCGTCTCCTGAGCCCCGATCGGTCCACACCCCTTCTCCTGATCCCCGATCGATTCACGTGCCGTCTCCTAAGCCCCGATCGGTTCACCCGTCGTCTCTTAAGTCCCAATCGGTCCACGCGCCCTCTCCGAGCGCCGATCATTTCACGCGCCGTCTCCTGAGCCCCGGTCGGTCCGCGCGCCGTCACCTGAGCCCCGATCGGTCGACGCGTCATCTTCTGAGCCCCGATCGACCCACGCGTCGTCTCCTGAGCCCCGATCGGTCCACGCGCCGTCGCCGCTCCCCGTTCGGTCCACGCGCGGCCTCCTGAGCCCCGGTCGGTCCACGCGCCGTCTCCGAGCCTCGATCGGTCCACGTACCGTCTCCGAAGCCCCGATCCGTCCACGCGCTATCACCTGAGCCCCGATCGGTCCACGCATCGTCTCTTAACACCCGATACGTCCACACGCCGTCTCCGAGCCCCGATCGATCCGCGTGACGCATTCTAAGCCACTGTCCGTCCACGCGCCGTCTCCGAGCACCGATCAGTCCACGCGCCGTCTCCTGAGCCCCGATCGGTTCACGCGTCGTCTCCGAGCCCCGACCGGTCCACGCGCCGTCGCCGAGCTGCGATCGGTCCACGCGCGGCCTCCTGAGCCCCGGTCGGTTCACGCGCCGTATCCGAGGCCCACTCGGTCTACGCGCCGTCTCGTGACTCCCAATCGGTCCACGCGCCGCCTCCTGAGCCCCGATCGGTCGACGCGTCGTCTCCTAAGCCCCGATCCGTCGACGCGTCGTCTCCTGAGCCACGATCAATTGACGCGTCTTCTCCTGAGCCCGATCGCTCCTCGCGCCGTCTCCTGAGCCCCGATCGGTCCACGCGTCGTCTCCGAACTCCGGTCGGTCCACACGCCGTTTCCTGAGCCCCGATCGGTCCATGTGTCGTCTTCTTAGCCCCGATGCCTCCACGCGCCGTCTCCGAGCCACGATCGGTCCAGGCGCCGCTTCCTGAGCCCCGATCGGTCCATGCGCCGTATCCTAAGCTCCGATCGGTCCACGCGCCGTCTCCGAGCGCCGATAAGTTCAAGCGCCGTCTCCTGAGCCCCGATCTTTCCACGCGGCGTCTCCGAGCCTTGATCGATCCACGCGCCGTCTCCTGAGCCCAGATCGGTCGACGCGTCGTCTTCTGAGCCCCGATCGACCCACGCGTCGTCTCCCGAGCCCCAACCGCTCCACAAGCCGTTTCCGGAGCCCCGATCGGTCCACGCATCGTCTTCGAGCACCGATCGGTCCACGCGCCGTCTCCTGAGCCCGGATCGGTCCACGCGTCATCGCCGAATCCCCGATCCGTACACGCGTCGTCTCCGAGCCCCGATCGCTCAACGCGCCGTCTCCGAGCGCCGATTGGTGCACGAGCCGTCTCCTGAGCACCGATCGTTCCACACGCCGCCTCCTAAGCCCCGATCTGTCCAGGCGTCGTCTCCTAAGCCCCGACCGGTCCACGCGCCGTCTCCTGAGCCCCGTTCGGCCCACGCGCCGTCTCCTAACCCCCAATCTGCCCACGGGCCGTCTCCGAGCCGCGATCGGTAAACGCGCCGTCTCCTAAGCCCCGATCGGTCCAAGCGCCATCTCCTAAGCCCCGATCGTTCCACGCGCCGTCTCCGAACCCCGATCGGTCCACGCGCCGTCTCCTGAGCCCGGATCGTTCCACGCGTCGTCCCCGAATCCCCGAACCGTACACGCGCCGTCTCCGAGCCCCGATCGATCCACGCGCCGCCTCCTGAGCCCCGATCGGTCCACGCGCTGTCTCCTGAGCCCCGATAGGTATACGCGTAGTCTCCTAAGCCCCGATCGGTCCACGCGTCGTCTCCGAGCTCTGATCGGTCCACACGCCGTTTCCTGAGCCCCGATCGGTCCATGCGTCGTCTTCTTAGCCCCGATGCCTCCACGCGTCGTCTCCGAGCCACGATCGGTCCAGGCGCCGTTTCCTGAGCCCCGATCGGTCTACGCGCTGTCTCCTGAGCCCCGATCCATCCACGCGCAGTCGCCGAGCCGCGATCGGTCCACGCGCGGTCTACTGAGCTCCGGTCGGTCCACACGCCGCGGCGAACCCCAATTGGTCCACGCGCAACCTCTCGAGCCCCAGTCGGTAAACGCGCTGTCTCCGAGCCCCGATCGGTCCACGTATGTTCTCCTAAGCCCGAATTAGTCCACGCGCCGTCTCCTAAGCCCCGATCTGCCCACGGGCCGTCTCCGAGCTCCGATCGGTCCACGCGCCGTCTCCAAACCTCGATCCGTACACGCGTCGTCTCCGAGCCCCGATGGGTCCACGCGCCATCGCCGAACCCCGATCGGTCCACGCGCCGTCTCCTGAGCTCCGAACGGTCCACACCCCTTGTCCTGAGCCCCGCTCGGTCCATGCGTCGTCTTCTTAGCCCCGATGCCTCCACGCGCCGTCTCCTAAGCCCCCATCTGCCCACGGACCGTATCCGATCCCCGATCGGTCCGCGTGACGCATTCTAAGTCACGGTCCGTCCACGCGCCGTCTCCGAGCACCGATCGGTCCACGCGCCGTCTCCTGAGCCCCGATCGGTCCACGCGTCGTCTCCTAAGCCCTGATCGGTTCACGTGTCGTCTCCGAGCCCCGATGTGTCCACGCGCCGCCTCCTGAGCCCCGATCGATCCACGCATCGGCTCCTGAGCCCCGATCGGCCCACGCATCGTCTTCGAGCACCGATCGATCCACGCGCCGTTTCCTGGGCCCCGATCGGTCCAGGCGTCGCCGACGGAGCCCCGATCGGTCTACGCGCCGTCTCATGAACCCCGATCGGACAACGCATCGTCTCCTAAGCCCCGATACGTTCACACGCCGTCTCCGAGTCCCGATCGGTCCACGCGCCGTCGACGAGCCTCGATCGGTCCACGCGCGGCCTCCTTAGCCCCGGTCGGTCCACGCGCCGTCTCCGAGACCCGATCGGTCCACGCATCGTCTCCTAAGCCCCGCTCTGTTAACGCGTCGTCTCCTGCGCTCCGATCGCTCCACGCGCCGTCTCCTGAGCGCCGATCGGTTCACGCGTCGTCTCCGAGCACCGTTCGGTCCACGCGCCGCTTCCGGAGCTCCGATCGGTCCACGCGCCGTCTCCCCGCCCCGATCGGTCCACGCGCCGTCTCCTGAGCCCCGATCGGTCCGTGCGCCGTCTCCGAGCCCCGATCGGTCCACGCACCATCTCATGCTCCCCAATCGGTCCATGCGCCGCCTCCGGAGCCCTGATCGATCCACGCGAATCTCCTGAGCTCCGGTCGGTCCTCGTACCGTCTCCGAGCCCCGATCGGTCCGCGTACCGTCTCCGAAGCCCCGATCGGTCCACGCGCCGTCTCCTGAGCCCCGATCGGTCCACGCGTCGACTCCTAAGCCCCGATCGGTTCACGCGCCGTATCCGAGCCCCAATCGGTCCACGCGCCGTCTCCTAAGCTCCAATCGGTCCACGCGCCGTCTCCTGAGCCCCGATACGTCGACGCGCAGTCGCCGAGCCCCGATTGGTCCACGCGCTGTCTCCTGAGCCCCGATAGGTATACGCGTCGTCTCCTACACCCCGAACGGTCCACGCGTTGTCTCCTAAGCCCCGATCAGTCCACGCGCCGTCTCCGAGCCCCGATGGGTCCACGCACTGTCTCCTGATCCCCATGGGTCCACGAGGCGCCTCCGGAGCCCCGATCGATCCACGCGAGGATCCTGAGCCCCGATCGATCCACGCATCGTCTCCTAAGCCCCAATCGGTCAACGCGCCGTCTCCGAGCCCCAATCGGTCCACGCGCCGTCTCCTGAACCCCGATCGTTCCACGCGCCTTCTCCTAAGCTACGATCGGTCAGTGCCGTCTCCGAGCGCCGATCGGTGTACGCGCCGTCGCACGAGCCGCGATCGGTCCACGCGCGGCCTCCTGAGCCCTGGATGCTTCACGCGCCGTATCCGAGGCCCAATCGGTCCACGCACCGTCTCCTGAGCCCCGATCGCTCCACGCGCCGTCTCCGAGCCCCGATCGGTCCACGCGCCGTATCCTGAGCCCGGATCGGTCCACGCGGCGTCGCCGAGCCATGATCGATCCACGCGCGGCCTCCTGAGCCCCGGTTGGTTCACGCGTCGTATCCGAGCCCCCATCGGTCCACGCGTCGTCTCCGAGCCCCGATCGGTCCACGCGCCGTCGCCGAGCCATGATCGGCCCACGCGAGGCTCCTGAGCCCCGGTCGGTCCGCGAGCCGTCTCCTGAGCCCCGATCGGTCCCCGCGCCGTCTCCTAAGCCCGGATCGTTTCACGCGCCGTCCTCGAGCCCCGATCGGTCCACGCGCCGTCTCCTGAGCCCGGATCGGTCCACGCGTCGGCTCCTAAGCCCCGATCGGTCCACGCGTCGTCTCCTAAGCCCCGGTCCGTCGTCGCATCGTCTCCTGAGCCCCGATCGATCCACGCGTCTTCTCCTGAGCCCCGACCGCTCCACGCGTCGTCTCCGAGCTCCGATCGTTCCACGCGCCGTTTCCGAGCCCCGATCGGTCCATGCGTCGTCTTCTAAGCCCCGATGCCTCCACGCGCCGTCTCCGAGCCACGATCGGTGCAGGCGCCGCTTCGTGAACCCCGATCGGTCCACGCGCTGTCTCCTGAGCCCCGATCCATCCACGCGCAGTCGCCGAGCCCCGATCGGTCCACGCGCGGTCTACTGAGCTCCGGTCGGTCCACACGCCGCTGCGAACCCCAATTGGTCCACGCGCAACCTCTCGAGCCCCAGTCGGTAAACGCGCTATCTCCGAGCCCGGATCGGTCCACGTGTGTTCTCCTAAGCCCCAATTAGTCCACGCGCCGTCTCCTAAGCCCCGATCTGCCCACGGGCCGTCTCCGAGCTCCGATCGGTCCACGCGCCGTCTCGAAGCCTCGATCCGTACACGCGTCGTCTCCGAGCCCCGATCGGTCCACGCGCCATCGCCGAACCCCGATCGGTCCACGCGTCGTCTCCTGAGCCCCGATCAATTGACGCGTCTTCTCCTGAGCCCCGATCGATCCACGCGTCTTCTCCTGAGCCCCGACCGCTCTACGCGTCGTCTCCGAGCTCCGATCGGTCCACGCGCCGTTTCCGAGCCCCGATCGGTCCATGCGTCGTCTTCTTAGCCCCGATGCCTCCACGCGCCGTCTCATAAGCCCCGATCTGCCCACGCGCCGTCTCCGAGCCACGATCGGTGCAGGCGCCGCTTCCTGAGCCCCGATCGGTCCACGCGCTGTCTCCTGAGCCCCGATCCATCCACGCGCAGTCGCCGAGCCCCGATCGGTCCACGCGCGGTCTACTGAGTTCCGGTCGGTTCACACGCCGCGGCGAACCCCAATTGGTCCACGCGCAACCTCTCGACCCCCAGTCGGTAAACGCGCTGTCTCCGATCCCCGATCGGTCCAAGCGCCGTCTCCAAGCCTCGATCCGTACACGCGTCGTCTCCGAGCCCCGATGGGTCCACGCGTCGGCTCCTAAGCCCCGATCAGTCCACGCGCCGTCTCCGAGGCCCGATCGGTCCACGCGTCGTCTCCTAAGAGCCGATCGGTCCACGTATCGTCTCCTAAGACCCGATCGGTCCACACGCCGTCTCCGAGCCCCGATGGGTCCACGCGTCGCCTCCTGAGCCCCGGTCGGTCCACGCGCCGTCTCCGAGCGCCGATAACTTCACGCGCCGTCTCCTGAGCCCCGATCGTTCCACGCGCCGTCTCCGAGCCCCGATCGGTCCACGCGTTGTCTCCTGAGCCCCAATTAGTCCATGCGCCGTCTCCTAAGCCCCGATCCGTCCACGGGCCGTGTCCGAGTTCCGATCGGTCCACGCGTCGTCTCCGAGCCCTGATCGGCCCACGCGCCATCGCCGAGCCCCGATCGGTCGACGCGTCGTCTCCTAAGCCCCGACCGGTGCACGCGCCGTCTCCTGTGCCCCGATCGATTCACGTGCCGTCTCCTAAGCCCCGATCGGTTCGCCCGTCGTCTCTTAAGTCCCAATCGGTCCACGCGCCCTCTCCGAGCCCCGATCATTTTACGCGCCGTCTCCTGAGCCCCGGTCGGTCCGCGCGCCGTCACCTGAGCCCCGATCGGTCGACGCGTCGTCTTCTGAGCCCCGTTCATATGACGCGTCTTCTCCTGAGCCCCGATCGCTTCTCGTGCCGCCTCCTGAGCCCCGATCCGTCGAGGCGTCGTCTCCGGAGCCCCGATCAATTGACGTGTCTTCTCCTGAGCCCCGATCGCTCCTCGCGCCGTCTCCTGAGCCCCACTCGGTCCCTGCGTCGTCTTCTTAGCCCCGATGCCTCCACGCGCCGTCTCCGAGCCACGATCGGTCTAGGCGTCGCTTCCTGAGCCCCGATCGGTCATCGCGCCGTCTCCTAAGCCCCAATCGGTCCACGCGCCGCCTCCTAAGCCCCGATCGATCCACGCGTCGTCTCCGAACGCCGATCGGTTCACGCGCCGTCTCCTTTGCTCCGATCGTTCCACGCGCCGTCTCCGAGGCCCAATCGGTCCACGCATCGTCTCCTAAGCCCCGATCGGTTAACGCGCCGTCTCCGAGCCCCGATTGGTCCACACGCCGTCTCCGAGTCCCGATCGGTCCGCATGCCGCATTCTAAGCCACGGTCAGTCCTCGCCCCGTCTCCGAGCACCGATCGGTCCACGCGTCGTCCCCTAATACCCGATCGGTCTTTTAAGCCCCGATACCTCCACGCGACGTCTCCGAGTCACGATCGGCCCAGGCGACGCTTCCTGAGCCCCGATCGGCCCACGCGTCTTCTCCTAAGCCCCGATAGGTCCACGCGCCGTCTCCTAAGCCCCGATTGATCCACGCGCCGTCTCCGAGCGCCGATCGGTTCACGCGCCATCTCCTGTGCTCCGATCGTTCCACGCGCCGTCTCCGAGCCCCGATCGGTCCACGCGCCTTCTCCTAAGCCACGATCGGTCCACGCGCCGTGTCCGAGCGCCGATTGGTTCACACGCCATCTCCTGAGCCCCGATCGGTCCACGCGCCGTCTCCGAGCTCCGATCGGTCCACGCGCCGTTTCCTGAGCCCCGATCGGTCCATACGTCGTCTTCTAAACCCCGATGCCTCCACGCGCCGTCTCCTACGCCCCGATCGCTCCACGCACCGTCTCCTACTCCCCGATCGGTTCACACGCCGCCTCCGAAGGTCCGTTAGATCCACGCGAGTCTCCTAAGCCCCGACCGGTCCACGCGCTATCTCCTGAGCCCCGATCGGTCCACGAGTCGTCTCCTAAGCCCTGATCGGTCCACGTGCCGTCTACGAGCCCCGATGGGTCCACGCGCCACCTCCTGACCTTCGATGGGTCCGCGCATCGTCTCCTAAGCCCCGATCGGTCCACGCGCCGTCTCCGAGCGCCGATCGGTTCACGCGCCTTCTCCTGAGCCCCGATCCGTCCACGCGTCGTCTCCTAAGCCCCGATACGTCCACACGCCGTCTCCGAGCCCCGATGGGTCCACGCGTCGCCTCCTGAGCCCCGATCGATCCACGCGAGTCTCCTGAGCCCCGGTCGGTCCACGCGCCGTCTCCTGAGCCCCGATGCGTCGACGCGTCCTCTCCTGAGCCCCGATCAATTGACGCGTCTTCGCCTGAGCCCCGATCGCTCCTCGCGCCGTCTCCTGCGCCCCGCTCGGTCCATGCGTCGTCTTCTTAGGCCCGATGCCTCCACGCGCCGTCTCCGAGCCACGATCGGTTTAGGCGCCGCTTCCTGAGCCCCGATCGGTCCACGCGCCGTCTTCGAACCCCGATCGGTCGACGCGCTGTCTCCGAGCCCCGATCGGTCCACGCGCCGTCTTCGAGCCCCGATCGGTCCACTCATCGTCTCCTAAGCCCCAATCGGTTAACGCGCCGTCTCCTGAGCCCCGATCGTTCCACGCGCCGTCTCCGAGCCCCGATCGGTCCCTGCGCCGTCTCCTGAGCCCCAATAGGTCCACTCGCTGTCTCCTGAGCCCCAATAGGTCCACTCGCTGTCTCCTGAGCCCCGATAGGTACACGCGTCGTCTCCTACGCCCCGATCAGTCCACGCGTCGTCTCCCAGGCCCCGATCGGTCCACGCGCCGTCTCCGAGCCCCGATCGGTCCACGCACCGTGTCCTGATCCCCATCGGTCCACGCGGCGCCTCCGGAGCCCCGATCGATCTACGCGAGGCTTCTGAGCCCGGGTCCGTCCACGCGCCGTCTCCTAAGCCCCGATCGCTCCAGGTGCCGTTTTCTGAGCACCGTTCGGTCCACGCGTCGTCTTCAAAGCCCCGATGCCTCCACGCGAGGTCTCCAAGCCACGATCGGTCCGTGCGCCGCTTCCAGAGCCCTATCGGTCCACGCGTCCTCTCCTGATCTCCTATTGGTCCACGCGCCGTCTTCTAAGCCGCGATCGGTCCAGGTGCCGTCTCCGAGCGCCGATCGGTTCACGCGCCGTCTCCTGAGCCCTGATCGGTCCACGCGTCGTTCCCTAAGCTCCGATCCATCCACGCGCAGTCTCCTGAGCCCCGATCGGTCCACGCATCGCCTCCTGAGCTCCGGACGGTCCAGGCGCCGTCTCCGAACCCCGAGCGGTCGACGCGCCGTCTCCGAGCCCCGATGGGTCCACGCGCCGTCGCCGAACCCCAATTGGTCCACGCGCAACCGCCTGAGCCCCAGTCGGTCCACGCGCCGTTTCCTGAGCCCCGATCGGTCCACGCGCCGTCTCCTGAGCCCCGATCGGTCCACGCATCGTCTCCTAAGCCCCAATCGGTTAACGCGCCGTCTCCTGAGCCCCGATCGTTCTACGCGCCGTCTCCGAGCCCCGATCCGTCCACGCGCAGTCGCCGAGCCCCAATCGGTTCACGCACGGTCTCCTGAGCCCCAGTCGGTACACGCGCTGTCTCCGAGCCCCGATGGGTCCACGCATCGTCTCCTAAGCCCCGTTCGGTTAACGCGTCGTTTCGGAGCCCCGATCGGTCTACGCGCCATCTCCTGAGCCCCGATCGGTCCACGCGTCGTCTCCTGAGCGCCGATCGTTCCACGCGCCGTCTCCGAGCGTCGATCGGTCCACGCGCCGTCTCCTGAGCCCCGATCGGTCCACGCGCCGTCTCCGAGCGCCGATCCGTCCACGCGCCGTCTTCTGAGCCCCGATCGGTCCAGGCATCGTCTCCTAAGCCCCGGACGGTCCACCCGCCGTTTCCGAGCCCCGATCGCTCCACGCGCCGTCTCCTGAGCCCCGATCGGTCCACGCATCGTCTCCTAAGCCCCGATCCGTCGCCGCGTCGTGTCCTGAGCCCCGATCAATTGACGCGTCTTCTCCTGAGCCCCGATCGCTCCTCGCGCCGTCTCTTGAACCCCGATCATTCCACGCGCCTTCTCCTAAGCCACGATCGGTCCACGCGCCGTCTCCGAGCCCCAGTCGGTCCACGCGCTGTCTCCGAGCACCGATCGGTCTACGCGTCGTCTCCGAGCCCCGATCGGTCCACGCGCCGTCTCCGAGCCCCGAACGGTTCACGCACCGTCTTCTGGTCCCAATCGGTCCACGCGGCGCCTCTGGTGCCCCGATCGATCCACGCGAGTCTCCTGAGCCCCAGTCGGTCCGCGCGCCGTCACCTAAGCCCCGATCATTCCACGCGCCGTCTCCGAGCCCCGATCGGTCCACGCGCCGTCTCCTGAGCCCCGATCGGTCCATGCGTTGTCTCCTAAGCCCCGATCGGTCCACGCGTCGTCTCCTAAGCGCCGATCCGTCGACGCGTCGTCTCCTGAGCCCCGATCGATCCACGCGTCTTCTCCTGAGCCCCGACCGCTCCACCCGTCGTCTCCGAGCTCCGATCGGTCCAGGTGCCGTTTCCGAGCCCCGATTGGTCCATGCGTCGTCTTCGAAGCCCCGATGCCTCCACGCGCCGTCTCCGAGCCACGATCGGTGCAGGCGCCGCTTCCTGAGCCCCGATCGGTCCACGCGCTGTCTCCTGAGCCCCGATCCATCCACGCGCAGTCGCCGAGCCGCGATCGGTCCACGCGCGGTCTACTGAGCTCCGGTCGGTCCACACGCCGCGGCGAACCCCAATTGGTCCACGCACAACCTCTCGAGCCCCAGTCGGTAAACGCGCTGTCTCCGAGCCCCGATCGGTCCACGTATGTTCTCCTAAGCCCCAATTAGTCCACGCGCCGTCTCCTAAGCCCCGATCTGCCCACGGGCCTTCTCCGAGCTCCGATCGGTCCACGCGCCGTCTCCAAACCTCGATCCGTACACGCGTCGTCTCCGAGCCCCGATGGGTCCACGCGCCATCGCCGAACCCCGATCGGTCCACGCGCCGTCTCCTGAGCTCCGAACGGTCCACACCCCTTGTCCTGAGCCCCGCTCGGTCCATGCGTCGTCTTCTTAGCCCCGATGCCTCCACGCGCCGTCTCCTAAGCCCCGATCTGCCCACGGACCGTATCCGAGCCCCGATCGGTCCGCGTGACGCATTCTAAGTCACGGTCCGTCCACGCGCCGTCTCCGAGCACCGATCGGTCCACGCGCCGTCTCCTGAGCCCCGATCGGTCCACGCATCGTCTCCTAAGCCCTGATCGGTTCACGTGTCGTCTCCGAGCCCCGATGTGTCCACGCGCCGCCTCCTGAGCCCCGATCGATCCACGCATCGGCTCCTGAGCCCCGATCGGTCCACGCATCGTCTTCGAGCACCGATCGATCCACGCGCCGTTTCCTGGGCCCCGATTGGTCCAGGCGTCGCCGACGGAGCCCCGATCGGTCTACGCGCCGTCTCATGAACCCCGATCGGACAACGCATCGTCTCCTAAGCCCCGATACGTTCACACGCCGTCTCCGAGTCCCGATCGGTCCACGCGCCGTCGACGAGCCTCGAACGGTCCACGCGCGGCCTCCTTAGCCCCGGTCGGTCCACGCGCCGTCTCCGAGCCCCGATCGGTCCACGCACCATCTCATGCTCCCCAATCGGTCCATGCGCCGCCTCCGGAGCCCTGATCGATCCACGCGAATCTCCTGAGCTCCGGTCGGTCCTCGTACCGTCTCCGAGCCCCGGTCAGTCCTCGTACCGTCTCCGAAGCCCCGATCGGTCCACGCGCCGTCTCCTGAGCCCCGATCGGTCCACGCGTCGACTCCTAATCCCCGATCGGTTCACGCGCCGTATCCGAGCCCCAATCGGTCCACGCGCCGTCTCCTAAGCTCCAATCGGTCCACGCGCCGTCTCCTGAGCCCCGATACGTCGACGCGCAGTCGCCGAGCCCCGATCGGTCCACGCGCTGTCTCCTGAGCCCCGATAGGTACACGCGTCGTCTCCTACACCCCGAACGGTCCACGCGTTGTCTCCTAAGCCCCGATCAGTCCACGCGCCGTCTCCTGAACCCCGATCGTTCCACGCGCCTTCTCCTAAGCCACGATCGGTCAGCGCCGTCTCCGAGCGCCGATCGGTGTACGCGCCGTCGCACGAGCCGCGATCGGTCCACGCGCGGCCTCCTGAGCCCCGGATGCTTCACGCGCCGTATCCGAGGCCCAATCGGTCCACGCACCGTCTCCTGAACCCCGATCGGTCCACGCGCCGTCGCCGAACCCCAATTGGTCCATGCGCAACCGCCTGAGCCCCAGTCGGTCCACGCGCCGTCTTCGAGCCCCGATCGGTCCACTCATCGTCTCCTAAGCCCCAATCGGTTAACGCGCCGTCTCCGGAGCCCCGATCGATCTACGCGAGGCTTCTGAGCTCCGGACGGTCCAGGCGCCGTCTCCGAACCCCGAGCGGTCGACGCGCCGTCTCCGAGCCCCGATCGGTCCACGCGCCGTCGCCGAACCCCAATTGGTCCACGCGCAACCGCCTGAGCCCCAGTCGGTCCACGCGCCGTTTCCTGAGCCCCGATCGGTCCGCGCGCCGTCACGTGAGCCCCGATCGGTCAACGCGTAGTCTCCTAAGCCCCCATCGGTCCACGCGCCGTTGCCGAGCCGGGATCGGTCCACGCGCGGGCTCCTGAGTCCCGGTTGTTTCACGCGCCGTATCCGAGCCCCAATCGGTCCACGCGCCGGCTCCTGACCACCGATCGGTCCACGCGCCGTCTCCTGAGCCCCGATCGCTCCACGCACCGTTTTCTGAGCACCGTTTGGTCCACGCGTCGTCTTCAAAGCCCCGATGCCTCCACGCGCCGCCTCCGGAGCCCCGGCGATCCACGCGAATCTCCTGAGCTCCGGTCGGTCGACGCGCTGTCTCCTCAGCCCCGATCGGTCCAGGCGCCGCTTCCTGCGCCCCGATCGGTCCACGCGCCGTCTCCTAAGCCCCAATCGGTCCACGCGGCGTCTCCGAGCGCTGATCATTTCACGCGCCGTCTGCTGAGACCCGATCGGTCCACGCGCCGTATCCTAAGCCCCGATCGGTCCGCGTGCCGTGTCTGAGCGTTGATAACTTCACGCGCCGTCTCCTGCGCCCCGATCGGTCCACGCGTCGTCTCCAAAGTCCCGCTCGGCTAACGCGTCGTTTCCGAGCCCCGATCGGTCCAGGCGCCGCTTCCTGAGCCCCGATCGGTCCACGCGCCGTATCCTAAGCCCCGATCGGTCCACGTGCCGTCTCTGAGCGCTGATAACTTCACGCGCCGTCTCCTAAGCCCCGATCGGTCCACCCGTCGTCTCTTAAGCCCCAATCGGTCCACGCGCCATCTCCGGGCGCCGATCATTTTACGCGCCGTCTCCTGAGCCCCGGTCGGTCCACGCGCCGTCACCTGAGCCCCGATCGGTCGACGCGCCGTCTCCTAAGCCCCGATCCGTCCACGGGCCGTCTCCTGAGCCCCGATTGCTCCACGGGCCGTTTCCTGAGCCCCGATCGTTCCACACGCCGCCCCCTAAACCTCGTTCGGTCCAGGCGTCGTCTCCTAAGCCCCGACCGGCTCACGCGCCGTCTCCTGTGCCCCGATCGATTCACGTGCCGTCTCCTAAGCCCCGATCGGTCCACCCGTCGTCTCTTAAGCCCCAATCGGTCCACGCGCCATCTCCGAGCGCCGATCATTTCACGCGCTGTCTCCTGAGCCCCGGTCGGTCCGCGCGCCGTCACCTGAGCCCCGATCGGTCGACGCGTCGTCTCCTAAGCCCTGAACGGCCCACGCGTCGTCTCCGAGCGCCGATCGGTTCACGCGCCGTCTCCTGAGCCCCGATCGTTCCACGCGCCGTCTCCGAGCTCCGATCGGCCCACGCGCCGTCTCCTAAGCCCCGATCGGTCCACGCGCCGTCTCCGAGCGCCGATCGGCTCACGCGCCGCCTCCTGAGCCCCGATCGGTCCACGCGCCGTCTCCGAGCCCCGTTCGGTCCACGCGCCGTCTCCTCAGCCCCGATCGGTCCACGCGTCGGCTCCTAAGCCTCGATAGGTCCACGCGCTGCCTCCTTAGCCCCGGTCGGTCCACGCGCCGTCTCCGAGCCCCGATCGATCCGCGTGACGCATTCTAAGCCACGGTCCGTCCACACGCCGTCTCCGAGCACCGATCAGTCCACGCGCCGTCTCCTGAGCCCCGATCGGTCAACGCGCCGTCTCCGAGCCTCGATCGGTCCACGTACCGTCTCCGAAGCCCCGATCGGTCCACGCGCCATCTCCTGAGCCTCGATCGGTCCACGTACCGTCTCCGAAGCCCCGATCGGTCCACGCGCCGTCTCCGAGCCCCGATCGATCCGCGTGACGCATTCTAAGCCACGGTCCGTCCACGCGCCGTCTCCGAGCACCGATCAGTCCACGCGCCGTCTCCTGAGCCCCGATCGGTTCACGCGTCGTCTCCGAGCTCCGATCGGTCCACGCGCCGTCGCCGAGCTGCGATCGGTCCACGCGCGGCCTCCTGAGCCCCGGTCGGTTCACGCGCCGTATCCGAGCCCCACTCGGTCCACGCGCCGTCTCGTGACTCCCAATCGGTCCACGCGCCGCCTCCTGAGCCCCGATCGGTCGACGCGTCGTCTCCTGAGCCCCGATCGATCCACGCGTCGTCTCCTGAGCCCCGATCGCTCCACGCGCCGTCTCCGAGCGCCGACCGGTGCACGCGCCGTCTCCGAGCGCCGGTCGGTGCACGCGCCGTCTCCTGAGCCACAATCGTTCCAAGCGTCGTCCCCTAATACCCGATCCATACACGCGTCGTCTCCGAGGCTCGATCAGTCCACGCGTCGTCGCCGAGTCCCGATCGGTCCACACGCAGCCTCCTCAGCACCGGTCGATCCACGCGCCGTCTCCGAGCCTCGATCGGTCCACGTACCGTCTCCGAACCCCGATCGGTCGACGCGCCGTCTCCGAGCCGCGATCGGCCCACGCGCCGTCGCCGAACCCCAATTGGTCCACGCGCAACCGCCTGAGCCCCAGTCGGTCCACGCGCCGTTTCCTGAGCCCCGATCGGTCCGCGCGCCGTCACGTGAGCCCCGATCGGTCAACGCGTAGTCTCCTAAGCCCCCATCGGTCCACGCGCCGTCGCCGAGCCGGGATCGGTCCACGCGCGGGCTCCTGAGTCCCGGTTGTTTCACGCGCCGTATCCGAGCCCCAATCGGTCCACGCGCCGGCTCCTGACCACCGATCGGTCCACGCGCCGTCTCCTGAGCCCCGATCGCTCCACGCACCGTTTTCTGAGCACCGTTTGGTCCACGCGTCGTCTTCAAAGCCCCGATGCCTCCACGCGCCGCCTCCGGAGCCCCGGCGATCCACGCGAATCTCCTGAGCTCCGGTCGGTCGACGCGCTGTCTCCTCAGCCCCGATCGGTCCAGGCGCCGCTTCCTGCGCCCCGATCGGTCCACGCGCCGTCTCCTAAGCCCCAATCGGTCCACGCGGCGTCTCCGAGCGCTGATCATTTCACGCGCCGTCTGCTGAGACCCGATCGGTCCACGCGCCGTATCCTAAGCCCCGATCGGTCCCCGTGCCGTGTCTGAGCGTTGATAACTTCACGCGCCGTCTCCTGCGCCCCGATCGGTCCACGCGTCGTCTCCAAAGCCCCGCTCGGCTAACGCGTCGTTTCCGAGCCCCGATCGGTCCAGGCGCCGCTTCCTGAGCCCCGATCGGTCCACGCGCCGTATCCTAAGCCCCGATCGGTCCACGTGCCGTCTCTGAGCGCTGATAACTTCACGCGCCGTCTCCTAAGCCCCGATCGGTCCACCCGTCGTCTCTTAAGCCCCAATCGGTCCACGCGCCATCTCCGGGCGCCGATCATTTTACGCGCCGTCTCCTGAGCCCCGGTCGGTCCACGCGCCGTCACCTGAGCCCCGATCGGTCGACGCGCCGTCTCCTAAGCCCCGATCCGTCCACGGGCCGTCTCCTGAGCCCCGATTGCTCCACGGGCCGTTTCCTGAGCCCCGATCGTTCCACACGCCGCCCCCTAAACCTCGTTCGGTCCAGGCGTCGTCTCCTAAGCCCCGACCGGCTCACGCGCCGTCTCCTGTGCCCCGATCGATTCACGTGCCGTCTCCTAAGCCCCGATCGGTCCACCCGTCGTCTCTTAAGCCCCAATCGGTCCACGCGCCATCTCCGAGCGCCGATCATTTCACGCGCTGTCTCCTGAGCCCCGGTCGGTCCGCGCGCCGTCACCTGAGCCCCGATCGGTCGACGCGTCGTCTCCTAAGCCCTGAACGGCCCACGCGTCGTCTCCGAGCGCCGATCGGTTCACGCGCCGTCTCCTGAGCCCCGATCGTTCCACGCGCCGTCTCCGAGCTCCGATCGGCCCACGCGCCGTCTCCTAAGCCCCGATCGGTCCACGCGCCGTCTCCGAGCGCCGATCGGTTCACGCGCCGCCTCCTGAGCCCCGATCGGTCCACGCGCCGTCTCCGAGCCCCGTTCGGTCCACGCGCCGTCTCCTCAGCCCCGATCGGTCCACGCGTCGGCTCCTAAGCCTCGATAGGTCCACGCGCTGCCTCCTTAGCCCCGGTCGGTCCACGCGCCGTCTCCGAGCCCCGATCGATCCGCGTGACGCATTCTAAGCCACGGTCCGTCCACATGCCGTCTCCGAGCACCGATCAGTCCACGCGCCGTCTCCTGAGCCCCGATCGGGCAACGCGCCGTCTCCGAGCCTCGATCGGTCCACGTACCGTCTCCGAAGCCCCGATCGGTCCACGCGCCATCTCCTGAGCCTCGATCGGTCCACGTACCGTCTCCGAAACCCCGATCGGTCCACGCGCCGTCTCCGAGCCCCGATCGATCCGCGTGACGCATTCTAAGCCACGGTCCGTCCACGCGCCGTCTCCGAGCACCGATCAGTCCACGCGCCGTCTCCTGAGCCCCGATCGGTTCACGCGTCGTCTCCGAGCCCCGATCGGTCCACGCCCCGTCGCCGAGCTGCGATCGGTCCACGCGCGGCCTCCTGAGCCCCGGTCGGTTCACGCGCCGTATCCGAGCCCCACTCGGTCCACGCGCCGTCTCGTGACTCCCAATCGGTCCACGCGCCGCCTCCTGAGCCCCGATCGGTCGACGCGTCGTCTCCTGAGCCCCGATCGATCCACGCGTCGTCTCCTGAGCCCCGATCGCTCCACGCGCCGTCTCCGAGCGCCGGTCGGTGCACGCGCCGTCTCCGAGCGCCGGTCGGTGCACGCGCCGTCTCCTGAGCCCCAATCGTTCCAAGCGTCGTCCCCTAATACCCGATCCATACACGCGTCGTCTCCGAGGCTCGATCAGTCCACGCGTCGTCGCCGAGTCCCGATCGGTCCACACGCAGCCTCCTCAGCACCGGTCGATCCACGCGCCGTCTCCGAGCCTCGATCGGTCCACGTACCGTCTCCGAACCCCGATCGGTCGACGCGCCGTCTCCGAGCCGCGATCGGCCCACGCGCCGTCGCCGAGCCCCGATCGGTCCACTCATCGTCTCCTAAGCCCCAATCGGTTAACGCGCCGTCTCCTGAGCCCCGATCGTTCCACGCGCCGTCTCCGAGCCCCGATCGGTCCCTGCGCCGTCTCCTGAGCCCCAATAGGTCCACTCGCTGTCTCCTGAGCCCCGATAGGTACACGCGTCGTTTCCTACGCCCCGATCAGTCCACGCGTCGTCTCCTAGGCCCCGATCGGTCCACGCGCCGTCTCCGAGCCCCGATCGGTCCACGCACCGTGTCCTGATCCCCATCGGTCCACGCGGCGCCTCCTGAGCCCCGATCGCTCCTCGCGCCGTCTCCTGAGCCCCGCTCGGTCCATGCGTCGTCTTCTTAGCCCCGATGCCACCACGCGCCGTCTCCTAAGCCCCGATCTGCCCACGGGCCGTTTCGGAGCTCCGATCGGTCCACGCGCCGTCTCCAAGCCTCGATCCGTACACGCGCCGTCTCTGAGCCCCGATCGGTCCACGCGCCGTCTCCTGAGCCCCGATCGGTCCAGGCGCCTCTTCCTGAGCCCCGATCGGTCCACGCGCCGTATCCTAAGCCCCGATCGGTCCCCGTGCCGTGTCTGAGCGTTGATAACTTCACGCGCCGTCTCCTGCGCCCCGATCGATCCACGCGTCGTCTCCAAAGCCCCGCTCGGCTAACGCGTCGTTTCCGAGCCCCGATCGGTCCAGGCGCCGCTTCCTGAGCCCCGATCGGTCCACGCGCCGTATCCTAAGCCCCGATCGGTCCACGTGCCGTCTCTGAGCGCTGATAACTTCACGCGCCGTCTCCTAAGCCCCGATCGGTCCACCCGTCGTCTCTTAAGCCCCAATCGGTCCACGCGCCATCTCCGGGCGCCGATCATTTTACGCGCCGTCTCCTGAGCCCCGGTCGGTCCGCGCGCCGTCACGTGAGCCCCGATCGGTCAACGCGTAGTCTCCTAAGCCCCGATCGGTCCACGCGCCGTCTCCGAGCGCCGATCGGTTCACGCGCCGTCTCCTGAGCCCCGATCGTTCCACGCGCCGTCTCCGAGCCCCGGTCGGTCCACGCGCCGTCTCCGAGCCCCGATCGGTTCACGCATCGTCTCCTAAGCCCCGATCGGTTCACGCATCGTCTCCTAAGCCCCGATCGGTTAACGCGCCGTCTCCGAGCCGCGATCGGTCCACGCGCCGTCACCTGAGCCCCGATCGGTCGACGCGCCGTCTCCTAAGCCCCGATCCGTCCACGGGCCGTCTCCTGAGCCCCGATTGCTCCACGCGCCGTCTCCGAGCCACGATAGGTCGAGGCGCCGTTTCCTGAGCCCCGATCGATCCACGCGCCGTTTCGTAAGCCACAATCGGTCCACGCGCCGTCTCAGAGCGCCGATCATTTCACGCGCCGTTTCCTGAGCCCCAATCGTTCCACGCGCCGTCTCCGAGCCCCGATCGGTCCACGCGCCGTCTCCTGAGCCCCGATGGCTCCACGCGCCGTCTCCGAGCCCCGATCGGTCCACGCGCCGTCTCCTGAGCCCGGATCGGTCCACGCGCCGTTGCCGAACCCCAATTGGTCCACGCTCAACCGCCTGAGCCCCGGTTGGTCCACGCGCTGTCTCCGAGCCCCGATCGGTCCACGCGTCGTATCCAAACCCCGATCGGTCCACGCGCCGTCGCCGAGCCATGATCGGTCCACGCGCCGTCTCCTAAGCCCCGATCGGTCCACGCGCCGTCTCCGAGCGCCGATCGGTTCACGCGCCGTCTCCTGAGCCCCGATCGGTCCACGCGCCGTCTCCGGGCCCCGATCGGTCCACGCACCATCTCCTGCTCTCCAATCGGTCCACGCGCCGCCTGCGGAGCCCCGATCGATCCACGCTACGCTCCTGAGCCCCGGCCGGTCCGCGCGCCGCCTCCTGAGCCCCGAACGGTCGACGCGTCGTCTCCTGAACCCCAATCGGCCCACACGCAGTCTCGTGAGCCCCGATAGGTACACGCGCCGTCTCCTGAGCTCCGATCGTTCCACGCGCCGTCTCCGAGCCCCGATCGGTCCAGGCGCCGTCTCCTGAGCCCCAATCGGTCCACACGCTGTCTCGTGAGCCCCGATAGGTACACGCGTCGCGTCCTACGCCCCAATCGGTCCACGCGTCGTCTCCTAAGCCCCGATCGGTCCACGCGCCGTCTCCGAGCCCCGATCGCACCTCACGCCGTCTCCTGAGCCCCGCTCGGTCAATGCGTCGTGTTCTTAGCCCCGATGCCTTCACGCCCCGTCTCCGAGCCACGATAGGTCCAGGCGCCGCTTCCTGAGCCCAGATCGATCCACGCGCCGTCTCGTAAGCCACAATCGGTCCACGCGCCGTCTTAGAGCGCCGATCATTTCACGCGCCGTCTCCTGAGCCCCGATCGTTCCACGCGCCGTCTCCGAGCCCCGATCGGTCCACGCGGCGTCTCCTGAGCCCCGATCGGTTCACGCATCGTCTCCTAAGCCCCGATACGTCTACACGCCGTATCCGAGCCCCGATCGGTCCGCTTGACGCATTCTAAGCCACGGTCCGTCCACGCGCCGTCTCCGAGCACCGATCGGTCCACGCGCCGTCTCCTGAGCCCCGATCGGTCCACGCATCGTCTCCTAAGCCCTGATCGGTCCACGTGCCGTCTCCGAGCCCCGATGGGTCTACGCGCCGCCTCCTGAGCCCCGATCGATCCACGCATCGGCTTCTGAGCCCCGGTCGGTCCACGCGTCGTCTTCGAGCACCGATCGATCCACGCGCCATTTCCTGGGCCCCGATCGGTCCACGCGTCGCCGCCGGAGCCCCGATCGGTCTACGCGCCGTCTCATGAGCCCCGGTCGGTTCATGCGCCGTCGCCGAGCCTCGATCGGTCCACGCGCGGCCTCCCTAGCCCCGATCGCTCCACGCACCGTTTCCTGATCCCCGATCGGTCCACACGCCGTCTCCGAGCCCCGATCGTTCCGCGTGCCGCATTCTAAGCCACGGTCCATCCACGCGCCGTCTCCGAGCCCCGCTCGATTCACGCGTCGTCTCCTAAGCCCCGATCGGTCCACGCGCCGTCTCCGAGCCCCGATCAGTCCGTGCACCGTCTCCTGATCCCCATCGCTCCACGCGGCGTCTCCGGAGCCCCGATCGATCCCCGCGAGTCTCCTGAGCCCCGGTCGGTCCGCGCACCATCATCTGAGCCCCGATAGGTCGACGCGTCGTCTCCGAGACTCGATCGCTCCACGCCCCGTCGCCGAGCCTCGATCGGTCCACGCGCGGCCTCCTGAGCCCCGGTCGGTTCACACGCCGTCTCCGAGCCGCGATCGGTCCACGCGCCGTCTCCTGGGCCCCGATGCGTCCACGCGCAGTCGCCGAGCCCCGATCGGTCCACGCGGGGTCTCCTGAGCCCCGATCGGTCCACGCGCCGTCTCCTAAGCCCCGATCGATCCACGCGCCGTCTCCGAGCGCCGCTCGGTTCACGCGCCGTCTCCTGTGCTCCGATCGTTCCACGCGCCGTCTCCGAGCCCCGATCGGTCCACGCGCCGTCTCCTGAGCCCCGATCGTTCCACGCGCCGCCTCCTAAGCCCCGATCGGTCCACGCGTCGTCTCCTAAGCCACCATTGGTCCACGTGCCGTCTCCCAGCCCCGATCGGTCCACGCGCCATCTCCTAATCCCCAATCTGTCCACGACCCGTCTCCGGGCCCCGATCGGTGCACGCGCCGTCTCCTAAGCCCCGATCGGTCCACGCGCCGTCGCCGAACCCCAATTGGTCCACGCGAAACCGCCTGAGCCCCAGTCGGTCCACGCGCTGTCTCCGAGCCCCGATCGGTCCACGCGTCGTCTCCGAGCCCCGATCGGTCCACGCGTCGTCTCCTAAGCCCCGATCCGTCGCCGCGTCGTCTCCTGAGCCCCGATCAATTGACGCGTCTTCTCCTGAGCCCCGATCGCTACTCGCGCCGTCTCCTGAGCCCCGCTCGGTCCATGCGTCGTGTTCTTAGCCCCGATGCCTCCACGCGCCGT
The DNA here is from genome assembly GCA_946811545.1 of Netelia fuscicornis. Taxonomy (NCBI): domain Eukaryota; kingdom Metazoa; phylum Arthropoda; class Insecta; order Hymenoptera; family Ichneumonidae; genus Netelia; species Netelia fuscicornis. The sequence continues at coordinate 27,868,681 of OX328014.1, read as the reverse complement.
CTCCGAGCCACGATAGGTCGAGGCGCCGCTTCCTGAGCCCCGATCGATCCACGCGCCGTCTCGTAAGCCACAATCGGTCCACGCGCCGTCTCAGAGCGCCGATCATTTCACGCGCCGTCTCCTGAGCCCCGATCGTTCCACGCGCCGCCTCCGAGCACCGATCGGTCCACGCGCCGTCTCCTGAGGCCCGATCGGTCCACGCGTCGTCTCCTAAGCCCCGATCGGTTAACGCGCCGTCTCCGAGCCCCAATCGGTCCACGCGCCGTCTCCTGAGCCCCGATACGTCCACGCGCAGTCGCCGAGGCCCGATCGGTCCACGCGCCGTCTCCTGAGCCCCGGTCGGTCCACGCGCCCTCGCCGAGCCCCGATCGGTCCGCGCATCGTCTCCTAAGCCACGATCGGTCCACGCGCCGTCTCCGAGCGCCGATCGGTTCACGCGCCTTCTCCTGAGCCCCGATCCGTGCACGCGTCGTCTCCTAAGCCCCGATACGTCCACACGCCGTCTCCGAGCCCCGATGGGTCCACGCGTCGTCTCCTAAGCCCCGATCGGTCCACGCCTCGTCCCCGAATCCCCGATCCGTACACGCGTCGTCTCCGAGCCCCGATCTGTCCACGCCCCGTCTCGTGAGGCCCAATCGGACCACGCGCTGTCTCCTGAGCCCCGATAGGTACACGCGTCGTCTCCTATGCCCCGATCGGTCCACACGTCGTCTCCTTAGCCCCGATCGGTCCACGCGCAGTCGCCGAGCCCCGATCGGTTCACGCATCGTCTCCTAAGCCACGATCGGTCCACGCGCCGTCGCCGAACCCCAATTGGTCCACGCGCAACCTCCTGAGCCCCAGTCGGTACACGCGCTGTCTCCGAGCCCCGATCGGTCCACGCATAGTCTCCTAAGCCCCGCTCGGTTAACGCGTCGTTTCCGAGCCCCGATCGGTCTACGCGCCGTCTCCTGAGCCCCGATCGGGCCACGCGTCTTCTCCTCAGCCCCGATCGCTCCTCGCGCCGTCTCCTGCGCCCCGCTCGGTCCATGCGTCGTCTTCTTAGGCCCGATGCCTCCACGCGCCGTCTTCGAGCCACGATCGGTCTAGGCGCCGCTTCCTGAGCACCGATCGGTCCACGCGTCGTCTCCTAAGCCCCGATCGGTCCACGCGTCGTCTCCTAAGCCCCGATGCGTCGACGCGTCGTCTCCTGAGCCCCGATCGGTCCACGCCTCGTCCCCGAATCCCCGATCCGTACACGCGTCGTCTCCGAGCCCCGATCTTTCCACGCGCCGTCTCGTGAGGCCCAATCGGACCACGCGCTGTCTCCTGAGCCCCGATAGGTACACGCGTCGTCTCCTATGCCCCGATCGGTCCACACGTCGTCTCCTTAGCCCCGATCGGTCCACGCGCCGTCTCCGAGCCCCGATCGCACCTCACGCCGTCTCCTGAGCCCCGCTCGGTCAATGCGTCGTGTTCTTAGCCCCGATGCCTTCACGCCCCGTCTCCGAGCCACGATAGGTCCAGGCGCCGCTTCCTGAGCCCAGATCGATCCACGCGCCGTCTCGTAAGCCACAATCGGTCCACGCGCCGTCTTAGAGCGCCGATCATTTCACGCGCCGTCTCCTGAGCCCCGATCGTTCCACGCGCCGTCTCCGAGCCCCGATCGGTCCACGCGGCGTCTCCTGAGCCCCGATCGGTTCACGCATCGTCTCCTAAGCCCCGATACGTCTACACGCCGTATCCGAGCCCCGATCGGTCCGCTTGACGCATTCTAAGCCACGGTCCGTCCACGCGCCGTCTCCGAGCACCGATCGGTCCACGCGCCGTCTCCTGAGCCCCGATCGGTCCACGCATCGTCTCCTAAGCCCTGATCGGTCCACGTGCCGTCTCCGAGCCCCGATGGGTCTACGCGCCGCCTCCTGAGCCCCGATCGATCCACGCATCGGCTTCTGAGCCCCGGTCGGTCCACGCGTCGTCTTCGAGCACCGATCGATCCACGCGCCATTTCCTGGGCCCCGATCGGTCCACGCGTCGCCGCCGGAGCCCCGATCGGTCTACGCGCCGTCTCATGAGCCCCGGTCGGTTCATGCGCCGTCGCCGAGCCTCGATCGGTCCACGCGCGGCCTCCCTAGCCCCGATCGCTCCACGCACCGTTTCCTGATCCCCGATCGGTCCACACGCCGTCTCCGAGCCCCGATCGTTCCGCGTGCCGCATTCTAAGCCACGGTCCATCCACGCGCCGTCTCCGAGCCCCGCTCGATTCACGCGTCGTCTCCTAAGCCCCGATCGGTCCACGCGCCGTCTCCGAGCCCCGATCAGTCCGTGCACCGTCTCCTGATCCCCATCGCTCCACGCGGCGTCTCCGGAGCCCCGATCGATCCCCGCGAGTCTCCTGAGCCCCGGTCGGTCCGCGCACCATCATCTGAGCCCCGATAGGTCGACGCGTCGTCTCCGAGACTCGATCGCTCCACGCCCCGTCGCCGAGCCTCGATCGGTCCACGCGCGGCCTCCTGAGCCCCGGTCGGTTCACACGCCGTCTCCGAGCCGCGATCGGTCCACGCGCCGTCTCCTGGGCCCCGATGCGTCCACGCGCAGTCGCCGAGCCCCGATCGGTCCACGCGGGGTCTCCTGAGCCCCGATCGGTCCACGCGCCGTCTCCTAAGCCCCGATCGATCCACGCGCCGTCTCCGAGCGCCGCTCGGTTCACGCGCCGTCTCCTGTGCTCCGATCGTTCCACGCGCCGTCTCCGAGCCCCGATCGGTCCACGCGCCGTCTCCTGAGCCCCGATCGTTCCACGCGCCGCCTCCTAAGCCCCGATCGGTCCACGCGTCGTCTCCTAAGCCACCATTGGTCCACGTGCCGTCTCCCAGCCCCGATCGGTCCACGCGCCATCTCCTAATCCCCAATCTGTCCACGACCCGTCTCCGGGCCCCGATCGGTGCACGCGCCGTCTCCTAAGCCCCGATCGGTCCACGCGCCGTCGCCGAACCCCAATTGGTCCACGCGAAACCGCCTGAGCCCCAGTCGGTCCACGCGCTGTCTCCGAGCCCCGATCGGTCCACGCGTCGTCTCCGAGCCCCGATCGGTCCACGCGTCGTCTCCTAAGCCCCGATCCGTCGCCGCGTCGTCTCCTGAGCCCCGATCAATTGACGCGTCTTCTCCTGAGCCCCGATCGCTACTCGCGCCGTCTCCTGAGCCCCGCTCGGTCCATGCGTCGTGTTCTTAGCCCCGATGCCTCCACGCGCCGTCTCCGAGCCACGATAGGTCGAGGCGCCGCTTCCTGAGCCCCGATCGATCCACGCGCCGTCTCGTAAGCCACAATCGGTCCACGCGCCGTCTCAGAGCGCCGATCATTTCACGCGCCGTCTCCTGAGCCCCGATCGTTCCACGCGCCGCCTCCGAGCACCGATCGGTCCACGCGCCGTCTCCTGAGGCCCGATCGGTCCACGCGTCGTCTCCTAAGCCCCGATCGGTTAACGCGCCGTCTCCGAGCCCCAATCGGTCCACGCGCCGTCTCCTGAGCCCCGATACGTCCACGCGCAGTCGCCGAGGCCCGATCGGTCCACGCGCCGTCTCCTGAGCCCCGGTCGGTCCACGCGCCCTCGCCGAGCCCCGATCGGTCCGCGCATCGTCTCCTAAGCCACGATCGGTCCACGCGCCGTCTCCGAGCGCCGATCGGTTCACGCGCCTTCTCCTGAGCCCCGATCCGTGCACGCGTCGTCTCCTAAGCCCCGATACGTCCACACGCCGTCTCCGAGCCCCGATGGGTCCACGCGTCGTCTCCTAAGCCCCGATCGGTCCACGCCTCGTCCCCGAATCCCCGATCCGTACACGCGTCGTCTCCGAGCCCCGATCTGTCCACGCCCCGTCTCGTGAGGCCCAATCGGACCACGCGCTGTCTCCTGAGCCCCGATAGGTACACGCGTCGTCTCCTATGCCCCGATCGGTCCACACGTCGTCTCCTTAGCCCCGATCGGTCCACGCGCAGTCGCCGAGCCCCGATCGGTTCACGCATCGTCTCCTAAGCCACGATCGGTCCAGTCGCCGTCGCCGAACCCCAATTGGTCCACGCGCAACCTCCTGAGCCCCAGTCGGTACACGCGCTGTCTCCGAGCCCCGATCGGTCCACGCATAGTCTCCTAAGCCCCGCTCGGTTAACGCGTCGTTTCCGAGCCCCGATCGGTCTACGCGCCGTCTCCTGAGCCCCGATCGGGCCACGCGTCTTCTCCTCAGCCCCGATCGCTCCTCGCGCCGTCTCCTGCGCCCCGCTCGGTCCATGCGTCGTCTTCTTAGGCCCGATGCCTCCACGCGCCGTCTTCGAGCCACGATCGGTCTAGGCGCCGCTTCCTGAGCACCGATCGGTCCACGCGTCGTCTCCTAAGCCCCGATCGGTCCACGCGTCGTCTCCTAAGCCCCGATGCGTCGACGCGTCGTCTCCTGAGCCCCGATCGGTCCACGCCTCGTCCCCGAATCCCCGATCCGTACACGCGTCGTCTCCGAGCCCCGATCTGTCCACGCGCCGTCTCGTGAGGCCCAATCGGACCACGCGCTGTCTCCTGAGCCCCGATAGGTACACGCGTCGTCTCCTATGCCCCGATCGGTCCACACGTCGTCTCCTTAGCCCCGGTCCATCCACGCGCAGTCTCCCGAGCCCCAATCGGTCCACGCGCCGTCTCCTGAGACCCGATCGGTCCACGCACCGTCTCCTCAGCACCGATCGGTCCACGCGTCGTCTCCTAAGCCCCGATCGGTCCACGCGCCGTCTCCGAGCCCCGATCGGTCCACGCGCCGTCTCCTAAGCCCTAATCTGTCCACGACCCGTCGCCGGGCCCCGATTGGTGCACGCGCCATCTCCTAAGCCCCGATCGGTGCACGCCCGGTCTCCGAGCGCCGATCGGGTCACGCGCCGTCTCCTGAGACCCGATCCGTCCACGCGCCGTCTCCTGAGCCCCGATCGTCCGACGCGCCCTCTGCTAAACCTCGATCGGTCCACGCGTCGTCTCCTGAGCCCCGATCGGTCGACGGGTCCTCTCCTAAGCCCGGATCGGCCCACGCGTCTTCTCCTCAGCCCCGATCAGTCCACGCGTCGTCTCCTAAGCCCCGATCGGTCGACGCGTCGTCTCCTAATCCCCGGTCGGTTCACGCGTCGTCTCCGAAGACCCGATCCGTCGACGCGTCGTCTCCTGAGCCCCGATCAATTGACGCGTCTTGTCCTGAGCCCTGATCGCTCCACGCGCCGTTTCCTGAGCCCCGATCGGTCCACGCGCCGTCTCCGAGCCACGATCGGTCCGTGCGCCGCTGCCAGAGCCCCGATCGGTCCACGCGTCGTCTCCTGATCTCCGATCGGTCCACGCGCTGTCTCCTAAGCTCCGATCGTTCCGCGCGCCGTCTCCCAGCCCCGATCGGTCCACGCGCCGTCTCCTAAGCCCCGATCGGTCCACGCGTCGTTCCCTAAGCCCCGATCCATCCACGCGCAGTCTCCTGAGCCCCGATCGTTCCACGCGCCGTCTCCCAGCCCCGATCGGTCCACGCGCCGTCTCCTGAGCCCCGATCGGTCCACGCGTCGTTTCCTAAGCCCCGATCCACTCAAGCGCCGTCGCCTGAGCCCCGATCGGTTCACGCGTCGTTCCCTAAGCCCTGATCCATCCACGGCGCCGTCTCCTGAGCCCCGATCGGTGCACGCATCGTCTCCTAAGCCCCGATACGTCCACGCGTCGTCTCCGAGCCACGGTCGGTCCAGCCGCCGCTTCCTAAGCCCCGATCGGTCCACGCGCCGTCTCCTAACCCCCGATCGGTCCACGCGCCGTCTCCTGAGCCCCGATCGGTCCACGCGTCGTCCACTAAGCCCCGATCGGTCCACGCATCGTCTCCTAAGCCCCAGACGGTCCACGCGCCGTCTCCGAACCCCGATCGGTCGACGCGCCGTCTCCGAACGCCGATCGGTCGACGCGCCGTCTCCGAACGCCGATCGGTCGACGCGCCGTCTCCGAACGCCGATCGGTTCACGCGCCGTCTCCTGAGCCCCGATCGCTCCACGCGCCTTCTCCTAAGCCCCAATCGTTCTACGCGCCGTCTCCGAGCCCCGATCGGTCCACGCGCCGTCTCCTGAGCCCCGATCGGTCCACGCGTCGTCTCCTAAGCCCCGATCGGTCGACGCGTCGTCTCCTAATCCCCGGTCGGTTCACGCGTCGTCTCCGAAGACCCGATCCGTCGACGCGTCGTCTCCTGAGCCCCGATCAATTGACGCGTCTTCTCCTGAGCCTCGATCGCTCCTCGCGCCGTCTCCCGAGCCCCGCTCGGTCCATGCGTCGTCGTCTTAGACCCGATGCCTCCACGCGCCGTCTCCGAGCCACGATCGGTCTAGGCGCCGCTTCCTGAGCCCCGATCGGTCCACGCGCCGTCTTCTAAGCCCCAATCGGTCCACGCGCCGTCTCCGATCGCCGATCGGTCCACGCGCCGTCTCCGGAGATCCATCCGTCTACGCGGCGCCTCCGCAGCCCCGATTGATCTACGCGAATCTCCTGAGCCCCGGTTGGTCCGCGCGCCCTCTCCTGAGCCCCGATCGGTCGACGCGTCGTCTCCTGAGCCCCGATCGATCCACGCGTCGTCACCTGAGCCCTGATCGCTCCACGCGCCGTTTCCTGAGCCCCGATCGGTCCACGCATCGTCTCCGAGCACCGATCGGTCCACGCGCCGTTTTCTGAGCACCGTTCGGTCCATGCGTTGTCTTCAAAGCCCCGATGCCTACACGCGCCGTCTCCGAGCCACGATCGGTCCGTGCGCCGCTGCCAGAGCCCCGATCGGTCCACGCGTCGTCTCCTGATCTCCGATCGGTCCACGCGCTGTCTCCTAAGCTCCGATCGTTCCGCGCGCCGTCTCCTGAGCCCCGATCGGTCCACGCGCCGTCTCCTGAGCCCCGATCGGTTCACGCGTCGTTCCCTAAACTTCGATCCATCCACGCGCAGTCTCCCGAGCCCCAATCGGTCCACGCGCCGTCTCCTGAGACCCGATCCGCCCACGCGCCGTCGCCGAGCCGCGATCGGTCCACGCGCGGTCTCCGAGCGCCGATCGGTCCACGCACCATCTTCTGCTCCACAATCGATCCACGCGCCGCCTCCGGAGCCCCAATTGGTCCACGCGCAACCGCCTGAGCCCAAGTCGGTCCACGCGCTGTCTTCGAGCCCCGATCAGTCCACGCGTCGTCTCCGAGCCCCGATCGGTCCACGCGCCGTCTCCGCGCCATGATCGGTCCACGCGCGGCCTCCTGAGCCCCGATCGGTCCACGCGCCGTCGCCGAGCCGCGATCGGTTCTCGGGCGGCCTCCTGAGCCCCGATCGGTCCACGCGCCGTCTCCGAGCTCCGATCGGTCCACGCGCCGTCTCCTGAGCCCCGATCCATCCACGCGCAGTCTCCCGAGCCCCGATCGGTGCACGCACCGTCTCCTAAGCCCCGATCGGTCCACGCCCCGTCTCCGAGCACCGATTGGTTCACGCGCCGTCTCCTGAGACTCGATCCGTCCACGCGCTGTCTCCTGAGCCCCGATCGGTCGACGCGTCCTCTGCTAAACCCCAATCGGTCCACGCCCCGTCTCCGAGCGCCGATCGGTTCACGCGCCGTCTCCTGAGTCCCGATCCCTCCACTCACTGTCTCCTGAGCCCCGATCGGTCGACGCGTCCTCTGCTAAACCTCGATCGGTCCACGCGCCGTCTCCTGAACCCCGATACGTGCACGCGCAGTCGCCGAGCCCCGATCGGTCCACGCGCCGTCACCGAGCCTCGATAGGTCCACGCGCGGCCTCCTGAGCCCCGGTCGGTTCACGGGCCGTCTCCGAGCCCCGATCGATCCACGCGTCGTCTTCTAAGCCCAGATGCCTCCTCGCGCAGTCTCCGAGCCACGATTGGTCCAGGCGCCGCTTCCTGAGCCCCGATCGGTTAACGCGCCGACTCCGAGCCCCGATCGTTCCACGCGCCGTCTCCGAGCCCCGATGGGTCCACGCGCGGTGTCCTGAGCCCCGGTCGGTCCAGGCCCCGTCTCCGAGCCGCGATGGGTTCACGCGTCGCCTCTTGAGCCCCGATCGATCCACGCGAGTCTCCTGAGCCCCGGTCGGTCCTCGCGCCGCCTCCTGCGCTCCGATCGGTCCACGCGCCGTCTCCTGAGCCCCGATCGGTCGACGCGCCGTCTCGTGAGCCCCGATCGGTCCACGCGCCGTCTCCTGAGCCCCGATCGTTCCACGCGTCGTTCCCTAAGCCCCGATCCATCCACGCGCAGTCTCCCGAGCCCCAATCGGTCCACGCGCCGTCTCCTGAGCCCCGATCGGTTCACGCGCCGTCTCCTCAGCCCCGATCGGTCCACGCGTCTTCTCCTGAGCTCTGATCGGTTCACGCGTCGTCTCCTAAGCCCCGATCCGTCGACGCGTCGTCTCCTGAGCCCCGATCAATTGACGCGTCTTCTCCTGAGCCCCGATCGCTCCTCGCGCCGTCTCCTGAGCCCCGCTCGGTCCATATGTCCTCTTTTTAGCCCCGATGCCTCCACGCGCCGTCTTCGAGCCACGATCGGTCCAGGCGCCGCTTCCTGAACCCCGATCGACCCACGCGCCGTCTCGTAAGCCCCAACCGGTCCACGCGCCGCCTCCTGAGCCCCGATCGGTCCACACGCCGTCTCCTGAGTCCCGATCAGTCCACGCGCGGCCTCCTAAGTCCCGATCGTTCCACGCGCCGTCTCCGAGCCCCGATCGGTCCACGCGCCGTCTCCTGAACCTCGATCGGTCCACGCGTCGTTCCCGAAGCCCCGATCCATCCACGCGCATTCTCCCGAGCCCCAATCGGTCCACGCGCCGTCTCCTAAGCCCCAATCGGTCCACGCGCCGTCTCCTAAGCCCTGCTCGGTTAACACGTCGTTTCTGAGCCCCGATCGGTCCACGCGTCGTCTCCTGAGCCCCAATTAGTCCACGCGCCATCTCCTAAGCCCTGATCGGTCCACGCGCCTTCTCCTAAGCCCCGATCGGTCCACGCGCCGTCTCCGAGCCCCGATCGGTCCACGCGCCGTCTCCTGAGCCCAGATCGTTCCACGCGTCGTCCCCGAATCCCCGATCCGTACACGCGTCGTCTCCGAGCCACGATCGGTCCGTGCGACGCTTCCAGAGCCCCGATCGGTCCACGCGTCATCTCCCGATCTCCGGTCGGTCGACGCGCCGTCTCCTAAGCCCCGATCGGTCCACGCGCCGTCGCCTGAGCCCCGATCGTTCCACGCGCCGTCTCCGACCTCTGATCGGCCCACGCGCCGTCTCCTAAGCCCCGATCTGTCCACACCCCTTCTCCCGAGCCCCGAACTGTCGTCGCGTCGTCTCCTAAGCCCCGACCGGTGCACGCGCCGTCTCCTAAGCCCTGCTCGGTTAACGCGTCGTTTCCGAGCCCCGATCGGTCCACGCGTCGTCTCCTGAGCCCCAATTAGTCCACGCGCCGTCTCCTAAGCCCTGATCCGTCCACGGGCCGTGTCCGAGCTCCGATCGGTTCACGCGCCGTCTCCAAACCTCGATCCGTACACGCGTCGTCTCGGAGCCCTGATCGGTCCACGCGCCATCGCCGAGCCCCGATCGGTCCACGCGCCCTCTCCTAGCGCCGATCATTTCACGCGCCGTCTCCTGAGCCCCGATCGGTCCACACCCCTTCTCCTGATCCCCGATCGATTCACGTGCCGTCTCCTAAGCCCCGATCGGTTCACCCGTCGTCTCTTAAGTCCCAATCGGTCCACGCGCCCTCTCCGAGCGCCGATCATTTCACGCGCCGTCTCCTGAGCCCCGGTCGGTCCGCGCGCCGTCACCTGAGCCCCGATCGGTCGACGCGTCATCTTCTGAGCCCCGATCGACCCACGCGTCGTCTCCTGAGCCCCGATCGGTCCACGCGCCGTCGCCGCTCCCCGTTCGGTCCACGCGCGGCCTCCTGAGCCCCGGTCGGTCCACGCGCCGTCTCCGAGCCTCGATCGGTCCACGTACCGTCTCCGAAGCCCCGATCCGTCCACGCGCTATCACCTGAGCCCCGATCGGTCCACGCATCGTCTCTTAACACCCGATACGTCCACACGCCGTCTCCGAGCCCCGATCGATCCGCGTGACGCATTCTAAGCCACTGTCCGTCCACGCGCCGTCTCCGAGCACCGATCAGTCCACGCGCCGTCTCCTGAGCCCCGATCGGTTCACGCGTCGTCTCCGAGCCCCGACCGGTCCACGCGCCGTCGCCGAGCTGCGATCGGTCCACGCGCGGCCTCCTGAGCCCCGGTCGGTTCACGCGCCGTATCCGAGGCCCACTCGGTCTACGCGCCGTCTCGTGACTCCCAATCGGTCCACGCGCCGCCTCCTGAGCCCCGATCGGTCGACGCGTCGTCTCCTAAGCCCCGATCCGTCGACGCGTCGTCTCCTGAGCCACGATCAATTGACGCGTCTTCTCCTGAGCCCGATCGCTCCTCGCGCCGTCTCCTGAGCCCCGATCGGTCCACGCGTCGTCTCCGAACTCCGGTCGGTCCACACGCCGTTTCCTGAGCCCCGATCGGTCCATGTGTCGTCTTCTTAGCCCCGATGCCTCCACGCGCCGTCTCCGAGCCACGATCGGTCCAGGCGCCGCTTCCTGAGCCCCGATCGGTCCATGCGCCGTATCCTAAGCTCCGATCGGTCCACGCGCCGTCTCCGAGCGCCGATAAGTTCAAGCGCCGTCTCCTGAGCCCCGATCTTTCCACGCGGCGTCTCCGAGCCTTGATCGATCCACGCGCCGTCTCCTGAGCCCAGATCGGTCGACGCGTCGTCTTCTGAGCCCCGATCGACCCACGCGTCGTCTCCCGAGCCCCAACCGCTCCACAAGCCGTTTCCGGAGCCCCGATCGGTCCACGCATCGTCTTCGAGCACCGATCGGTCCACGCGCCGTCTCCTGAGCCCGGATCGGTCCACGCGTCATCGCCGAATCCCCGATCCGTACACGCGTCGTCTCCGAGCCCCGATCGCTCAACGCGCCGTCTCCGAGCGCCGATTGGTGCACGAGCCGTCTCCTGAGCACCGATCGTTCCACACGCCGCCTCCTAAGCCCCGATCTGTCCAGGCGTCGTCTCCTAAGCCCCGACCGGTCCACGCGCCGTCTCCTGAGCCCCGTTCGGCCCACGCGCCGTCTCCTAACCCCCAATCTGCCCACGGGCCGTCTCCGAGCCGCGATCGGTAAACGCGCCGTCTCCTAAGCCCCGATCGGTCCAAGCGCCATCTCCTAAGCCCCGATCGTTCCACGCGCCGTCTCCGAACCCCGATCGGTCCACGCGCCGTCTCCTGAGCCCGGATCGTTCCACGCGTCGTCCCCGAATCCCCGAACCGTACACGCGCCGTCTCCGAGCCCCGATCGATCCACGCGCCGCCTCCTGAGCCCCGATCGGTCCACGCGCTGTCTCCTGAGCCCCGATAGGTATACGCGTAGTCTCCTAAGCCCCGATCGGTCCACGCGTCGTCTCCGAGCTCTGATCGGTCCACACGCCGTTTCCTGAGCCCCGATCGGTCCATGCGTCGTCTTCTTAGCCCCGATGCCTCCACGCGTCGTCTCCGAGCCACGATCGGTCCAGGCGCCGTTTCCTGAGCCCCGATCGGTCTACGCGCTGTCTCCTGAGCCCCGATCCATCCACGCGCAGTCGCCGAGCCGCGATCGGTCCACGCGCGGTCTACTGAGCTCCGGTCGGTCCACACGCCGCGGCGAACCCCAATTGGTCCACGCGCAACCTCTCGAGCCCCAGTCGGTAAACGCGCTGTCTCCGAGCCCCGATCGGTCCACGTATGTTCTCCTAAGCCCGAATTAGTCCACGCGCCGTCTCCTAAGCCCCGATCTGCCCACGGGCCGTCTCCGAGCTCCGATCGGTCCACGCGCCGTCTCCAAACCTCGATCCGTACACGCGTCGTCTCCGAGCCCCGATGGGTCCACGCGCCATCGCCGAACCCCGATCGGTCCACGCGCCGTCTCCTGAGCTCCGAACGGTCCACACCCCTTGTCCTGAGCCCCGCTCGGTCCATGCGTCGTCTTCTTAGCCCCGATGCCTCCACGCGCCGTCTCCTAAGCCCCCATCTGCCCACGGACCGTATCCGAGCCCCGATCGGTCCGCGTGACGCATTCTAAGTCACGGTCCGTCCACGCGCCGTCTCCGAGCACCGATCGGTCCACGCGCCGTCTCCTGAGCCCCGATCGGTCCACGCGTCGTCTCCTAAGCCCTGATCGGTTCACGTGTCGTCTCCGAGCCCCGATGTGTCCACGCGCCGCCTCCTGAGCCCCGATCGATCCACGCATCGGCTCCTGAGCCCCGATCGGCCCACGCATCGTCTTCGAGCACCGATCGATCCACGCGCCGTTTCCTGGGCCCCGATCGGTCCAGGCGTCGCCGACGGAGCCCCGATCGGTCTACGCGCCGTCTCATGAACCCCGATCGGACAACGCATCGTCTCCTAAGCCCCGATACGTTCACACGCCGTCTCCGAGTCCCGATCGGTCCACGCGCCGTCGACGAGCCTCGATCGGTCCACGCGCGGCCTCCTTAGCCCCGGTCGGTCCACGCGCCGTCTCCGAGACCCGATCGGTCCACGCATCGTCTCCTAAGCCCCGCTCTGTTAACGCGTCGTCTCCTGCGCTCCGATCGCTCCACGCGCCGTCTCCTGAGCGCCGATCGGTTCACGCGTCGTCTCCGAGCACCGTTCGGTCCACGCGCCGCTTCCGGAGCTCCGATCGGTCCACGCGCCGTCTCCCCGCCCCGATCGGTCCACGCGCCGTCTCCTGAGCCCCGATCGGTCCGTGCGCCGTCTCCGAGCCCCGATCGGTCCACGCACCATCTCATGCTCCCCAATCGGTCCATGCGCCGCCTCCGGAGCCCTGATCGATCCACGCGAATCTCCTGAGCTCCGGTCGGTCCTCGTACCGTCTCCGAGCCCCGATCGGTCCGCGTACCGTCTCCGAAGCCCCGATCGGTCCACGCGCCGTCTCCTGAGCCCCGATCGGTCCACGCGTCGACTCCTAAGCCCCGATCGGTTCACGCGCCGTATCCGAGCCCCAATCGGTCCACGCGCCGTCTCCTAAGCTCCAATCGGTCCACGCGCCGTCTCCTGAGCCCCGATACGTCGACGCGCAGTCGCCGAGCCCCGATTGGTCCACGCGCTGTCTCCTGAGCCCCGATAGGTATACGCGTCGTCTCCTACACCCCGAACGGTCCACGCGTTGTCTCCTAAGCCCCGATCAGTCCACGCGCCGTCTCCGAGCCCCGATGGGTCCACGCACTGTCTCCTGATCCCCATGGGTCCACGAGGCGCCTCCGGAGCCCCGATCGATCCACGCGAGGATCCTGAGCCCCGATCGATCCACGCATCGTCTCCTAAGCCCCAATCGGTCAACGCGCCGTCTCCGAGCCCCAATCGGTCCACGCGCCGTCTCCTGAACCCCGATCGTTCCACGCGCCTTCTCCTAAGCTACGATCGGTCAGTGCCGTCTCCGAGCGCCGATCGGTGTACGCGCCGTCGCACGAGCCGCGATCGGTCCACGCGCGGCCTCCTGAGCCCTGGATGCTTCACGCGCCGTATCCGAGGCCCAATCGGTCCACGCACCGTCTCCTGAGCCCCGATCGCTCCACGCGCCGTCTCCGAGCCCCGATCGGTCCACGCGCCGTATCCTGAGCCCGGATCGGTCCACGCGGCGTCGCCGAGCCATGATCGATCCACGCGCGGCCTCCTGAGCCCCGGTTGGTTCACGCGTCGTATCCGAGCCCCCATCGGTCCACGCGTCGTCTCCGAGCCCCGATCGGTCCACGCGCCGTCGCCGAGCCATGATCGGCCCACGCGAGGCTCCTGAGCCCCGGTCGGTCCGCGAGCCGTCTCCTGAGCCCCGATCGGTCCCCGCGCCGTCTCCTAAGCCCGGATCGTTTCACGCGCCGTCCTCGAGCCCCGATCGGTCCACGCGCCGTCTCCTGAGCCCGGATCGGTCCACGCGTCGGCTCCTAAGCCCCGATCGGTCCACGCGTCGTCTCCTAAGCCCCGGTCCGTCGTCGCATCGTCTCCTGAGCCCCGATCGATCCACGCGTCTTCTCCTGAGCCCCGACCGCTCCACGCGTCGTCTCCGAGCTCCGATCGTTCCACGCGCCGTTTCCGAGCCCCGATCGGTCCATGCGTCGTCTTCTAAGCCCCGATGCCTCCACGCGCCGTCTCCGAGCCACGATCGGTGCAGGCGCCGCTTCGTGAACCCCGATCGGTCCACGCGCTGTCTCCTGAGCCCCGATCCATCCACGCGCAGTCGCCGAGCCCCGATCGGTCCACGCGCGGTCTACTGAGCTCCGGTCGGTCCACACGCCGCTGCGAACCCCAATTGGTCCACGCGCAACCTCTCGAGCCCCAGTCGGTAAACGCGCTATCTCCGAGCCCGGATCGGTCCACGTGTGTTCTCCTAAGCCCCAATTAGTCCACGCGCCGTCTCCTAAGCCCCGATCTGCCCACGGGCCGTCTCCGAGCTCCGATCGGTCCACGCGCCGTCTCGAAGCCTCGATCCGTACACGCGTCGTCTCCGAGCCCCGATCGGTCCACGCGCCATCGCCGAACCCCGATCGGTCCACGCGTCGTCTCCTGAGCCCCGATCAATTGACGCGTCTTCTCCTGAGCCCCGATCGATCCACGCGTCTTCTCCTGAGCCCCGACCGCTCTACGCGTCGTCTCCGAGCTCCGATCGGTCCACGCGCCGTTTCCGAGCCCCGATCGGTCCATGCGTCGTCTTCTTAGCCCCGATGCCTCCACGCGCCGTCTCATAAGCCCCGATCTGCCCACGCGCCGTCTCCGAGCCACGATCGGTGCAGGCGCCGCTTCCTGAGCCCCGATCGGTCCACGCGCTGTCTCCTGAGCCCCGATCCATCCACGCGCAGTCGCCGAGCCCCGATCGGTCCACGCGCGGTCTACTGAGTTCCGGTCGGTTCACACGCCGCGGCGAACCCCAATTGGTCCACGCGCAACCTCTCGACCCCCAGTCGGTAAACGCGCTGTCTCCGATCCCCGATCGGTCCAAGCGCCGTCTCCAAGCCTCGATCCGTACACGCGTCGTCTCCGAGCCCCGATGGGTCCACGCGTCGGCTCCTAAGCCCCGATCAGTCCACGCGCCGTCTCCGAGGCCCGATCGGTCCACGCGTCGTCTCCTAAGAGCCGATCGGTCCACGTATCGTCTCCTAAGACCCGATCGGTCCACACGCCGTCTCCGAGCCCCGATGGGTCCACGCGTCGCCTCCTGAGCCCCGGTCGGTCCACGCGCCGTCTCCGAGCGCCGATAACTTCACGCGCCGTCTCCTGAGCCCCGATCGTTCCACGCGCCGTCTCCGAGCCCCGATCGGTCCACGCGTTGTCTCCTAAGCCCCAATTAGTCCATGCGCCGTCTCCTAAGCCCCGATCCGTCCACGGGCCGTGTCCGAGTTCCGATCGGTCCACGCGTCGTCTCCGAGCCCTGATCGGCCCACGCGCCATCGCCGAGCCCCGATCGGTCGACGCGTCGTCTCCTAAGCCCCGACCGGTGCACGCGCCGTCTCCTGTGCCCCGATCGATTCACGTGCCGTCTCCTAAGCCCCGATCGGTTCGCCCGTCGTCTCTTAAGTCCCAATCGGTCCACGCGCCCTCTCCGAGCCCCGATCATTTTACGCGCCGTCTCCTGAGCCCCGGTCGGTCCGCGCGCCGTCACCTGAGCCCCGATCGGTCGACGCGTCGTCTTCTGAGCCCCGTTCATATGACGCGTCTTCTCCTGAGCCCCGATCGCTTCTCGTGCCGCCTCCTGAGCCCCGATCCGTCGAGGCGTCGTCTCCGGAGCCCCGATCAATTGACGTGTCTTCTCCTGAGCCCCGATCGCTCCTCGCGCCGTCTCCTGAGCCCCACTCGGTCCCTGCGTCGTCTTCTTAGCCCCGATGCCTCCACGCGCCGTCTCCGAGCCACGATCGGTCTAGGCGTCGCTTCCTGAGCCCCGATCGGTCATCGCGCCGTCTCCTAAGCCCCAATCGGTCCACGCGCCGCCTCCTAAGCCCCGATCGATCCACGCGTCGTCTCCGAACGCCGATCGGTTCACGCGCCGTCTCCTTTGCTCCGATCGTTCCACGCGCCGTCTCCGAGGCCCAATCGGTCCACGCATCGTCTCCTAAGCCCCGATCGGTTAACGCGCCGTCTCCGAGCCCCGATTGGTCCACACGCCGTCTCCGAGTCCCGATCGGTCCGCATGCCGCATTCTAAGCCACGGTCAGTCCTCGCCCCGTCTCCGAGCACCGATCGGTCCACGCGTCGTCCCCTAATACCCGATCGGTCTTTTAAGCCCCGATACCTCCACGCGACGTCTCCGAGTCACGATCGGCCCAGGCGACGCTTCCTGAGCCCCGATCGGCCCACGCGTCTTCTCCTAAGCCCCGATAGGTCCACGCGCCGTCTCCTAAGCCCCGATTGATCCACGCGCCGTCTCCGAGCGCCGATCGGTTCACGCGCCATCTCCTGTGCTCCGATCGTTCCACGCGCCGTCTCCGAGCCCCGATCGGTCCACGCGCCTTCTCCTAAGCCACGATCGGTCCACGCGCCGTGTCCGAGCGCCGATTGGTTCACACGCCATCTCCTGAGCCCCGATCGGTCCACGCGCCGTCTCCGAGCTCCGATCGGTCCACGCGCCGTTTCCTGAGCCCCGATCGGTCCATACGTCGTCTTCTAAACCCCGATGCCTCCACGCGCCGTCTCCTACGCCCCGATCGCTCCACGCACCGTCTCCTACTCCCCGATCGGTTCACACGCCGCCTCCGAAGGTCCGTTAGATCCACGCGAGTCTCCTAAGCCCCGACCGGTCCACGCGCTATCTCCTGAGCCCCGATCGGTCCACGAGTCGTCTCCTAAGCCCTGATCGGTCCACGTGCCGTCTACGAGCCCCGATGGGTCCACGCGCCACCTCCTGACCTTCGATGGGTCCGCGCATCGTCTCCTAAGCCCCGATCGGTCCACGCGCCGTCTCCGAGCGCCGATCGGTTCACGCGCCTTCTCCTGAGCCCCGATCCGTCCACGCGTCGTCTCCTAAGCCCCGATACGTCCACACGCCGTCTCCGAGCCCCGATGGGTCCACGCGTCGCCTCCTGAGCCCCGATCGATCCACGCGAGTCTCCTGAGCCCCGGTCGGTCCACGCGCCGTCTCCTGAGCCCCGATGCGTCGACGCGTCCTCTCCTGAGCCCCGATCAATTGACGCGTCTTCGCCTGAGCCCCGATCGCTCCTCGCGCCGTCTCCTGCGCCCCGCTCGGTCCATGCGTCGTCTTCTTAGGCCCGATGCCTCCACGCGCCGTCTCCGAGCCACGATCGGTTTAGGCGCCGCTTCCTGAGCCCCGATCGGTCCACGCGCCGTCTTCGAACCCCGATCGGTCGACGCGCTGTCTCCGAGCCCCGATCGGTCCACGCGCCGTCTTCGAGCCCCGATCGGTCCACTCATCGTCTCCTAAGCCCCAATCGGTTAACGCGCCGTCTCCTGAGCCCCGATCGTTCCACGCGCCGTCTCCGAGCCCCGATCGGTCCCTGCGCCGTCTCCTGAGCCCCAATAGGTCCACTCGCTGTCTCCTGAGCCCCAATAGGTCCACTCGCTGTCTCCTGAGCCCCGATAGGTACACGCGTCGTCTCCTACGCCCCGATCAGTCCACGCGTCGTCTCCCAGGCCCCGATCGGTCCACGCGCCGTCTCCGAGCCCCGATCGGTCCACGCACCGTGTCCTGATCCCCATCGGTCCACGCGGCGCCTCCGGAGCCCCGATCGATCTACGCGAGGCTTCTGAGCCCGGGTCCGTCCACGCGCCGTCTCCTAAGCCCCGATCGCTCCAGGTGCCGTTTTCTGAGCACCGTTCGGTCCACGCGTCGTCTTCAAAGCCCCGATGCCTCCACGCGAGGTCTCCAAGCCACGATCGGTCCGTGCGCCGCTTCCAGAGCCCTATCGGTCCACGCGTCCTCTCCTGATCTCCTATTGGTCCACGCGCCGTCTTCTAAGCCGCGATCGGTCCAGGTGCCGTCTCCGAGCGCCGATCGGTTCACGCGCCGTCTCCTGAGCCCTGATCGGTCCACGCGTCGTTCCCTAAGCTCCGATCCATCCACGCGCAGTCTCCTGAGCCCCGATCGGTCCACGCATCGCCTCCTGAGCTCCGGACGGTCCAGGCGCCGTCTCCGAACCCCGAGCGGTCGACGCGCCGTCTCCGAGCCCCGATGGGTCCACGCGCCGTCGCCGAACCCCAATTGGTCCACGCGCAACCGCCTGAGCCCCAGTCGGTCCACGCGCCGTTTCCTGAGCCCCGATCGGTCCACGCGCCGTCTCCTGAGCCCCGATCGGTCCACGCATCGTCTCCTAAGCCCCAATCGGTTAACGCGCCGTCTCCTGAGCCCCGATCGTTCTACGCGCCGTCTCCGAGCCCCGATCCGTCCACGCGCAGTCGCCGAGCCCCAATCGGTTCACGCACGGTCTCCTGAGCCCCAGTCGGTACACGCGCTGTCTCCGAGCCCCGATGGGTCCACGCATCGTCTCCTAAGCCCCGTTCGGTTAACGCGTCGTTTCGGAGCCCCGATCGGTCTACGCGCCATCTCCTGAGCCCCGATCGGTCCACGCGTCGTCTCCTGAGCGCCGATCGTTCCACGCGCCGTCTCCGAGCGTCGATCGGTCCACGCGCCGTCTCCTGAGCCCCGATCGGTCCACGCGCCGTCTCCGAGCGCCGATCCGTCCACGCGCCGTCTTCTGAGCCCCGATCGGTCCAGGCATCGTCTCCTAAGCCCCGGACGGTCCACCCGCCGTTTCCGAGCCCCGATCGCTCCACGCGCCGTCTCCTGAGCCCCGATCGGTCCACGCATCGTCTCCTAAGCCCCGATCCGTCGCCGCGTCGTGTCCTGAGCCCCGATCAATTGACGCGTCTTCTCCTGAGCCCCGATCGCTCCTCGCGCCGTCTCTTGAACCCCGATCATTCCACGCGCCTTCTCCTAAGCCACGATCGGTCCACGCGCCGTCTCCGAGCCCCAGTCGGTCCACGCGCTGTCTCCGAGCACCGATCGGTCTACGCGTCGTCTCCGAGCCCCGATCGGTCCACGCGCCGTCTCCGAGCCCCGAACGGTTCACGCACCGTCTTCTGGTCCCAATCGGTCCACGCGGCGCCTCTGGTGCCCCGATCGATCCACGCGAGTCTCCTGAGCCCCAGTCGGTCCGCGCGCCGTCACCTAAGCCCCGATCATTCCACGCGCCGTCTCCGAGCCCCGATCGGTCCACGCGCCGTCTCCTGAGCCCCGATCGGTCCATGCGTTGTCTCCTAAGCCCCGATCGGTCCACGCGTCGTCTCCTAAGCGCCGATCCGTCGACGCGTCGTCTCCTGAGCCCCGATCGATCCACGCGTCTTCTCCTGAGCCCCGACCGCTCCACCCGTCGTCTCCGAGCTCCGATCGGTCCAGGTGCCGTTTCCGAGCCCCGATTGGTCCATGCGTCGTCTTCGAAGCCCCGATGCCTCCACGCGCCGTCTCCGAGCCACGATCGGTGCAGGCGCCGCTTCCTGAGCCCCGATCGGTCCACGCGCTGTCTCCTGAGCCCCGATCCATCCACGCGCAGTCGCCGAGCCGCGATCGGTCCACGCGCGGTCTACTGAGCTCCGGTCGGTCCACACGCCGCGGCGAACCCCAATTGGTCCACGCACAACCTCTCGAGCCCCAGTCGGTAAACGCGCTGTCTCCGAGCCCCGATCGGTCCACGTATGTTCTCCTAAGCCCCAATTAGTCCACGCGCCGTCTCCTAAGCCCCGATCTGCCCACGGGCCTTCTCCGAGCTCCGATCGGTCCACGCGCCGTCTCCAAACCTCGATCCGTACACGCGTCGTCTCCGAGCCCCGATGGGTCCACGCGCCATCGCCGAACCCCGATCGGTCCACGCGCCGTCTCCTGAGCTCCGAACGGTCCACACCCCTTGTCCTGAGCCCCGCTCGGTCCATGCGTCGTCTTCTTAGCCCCGATGCCTCCACGCGCCGTCTCCTAAGCCCCGATCTGCCCACGGACCGTATCCGAGCCCCGATCGGTCCGCGTGACGCATTCTAAGTCACGGTCCGTCCACGCGCCGTCTCCGAGCACCGATCGGTCCACGCGCCGTCTCCTGAGCCCCGATCGGTCCACGCATCGTCTCCTAAGCCCTGATCGGTTCACGTGTCGTCTCCGAGCCCCGATGTGTCCACGCGCCGCCTCCTGAGCCCCGATCGATCCACGCATCGGCTCCTGAGCCCCGATCGGTCCACGCATCGTCTTCGAGCACCGATCGATCCACGCGCCGTTTCCTGGGCCCCGATTGGTCCAGGCGTCGCCGACGGAGCCCCGATCGGTCTACGCGCCGTCTCATGAACCCCGATCGGACAACGCATCGTCTCCTAAGCCCCGATACGTTCACACGCCGTCTCCGAGTCCCGATCGGTCCACGCGCCGTCGACGAGCCTCGAACGGTCCACGCGCGGCCTCCTTAGCCCCGGTCGGTCCACGCGCCGTCTCCGAGCCCCGATCGGTCCACGCACCATCTCATGCTCCCCAATCGGTCCATGCGCCGCCTCCGGAGCCCTGATCGATCCACGCGAATCTCCTGAGCTCCGGTCGGTCCTCGTACCGTCTCCGAGCCCCGGTCGGTCCTCGTACCGTCTCCGAAGCCCCGATCGGTCCACGCGCCGTCTCCTGAGCCCCGATCGGTCCACGCGTCGACTCCTAATCCCCGATCGGTTCACGCGCCGTATCCGAGCCCCAATCGGTCCACGCGCCGTCTCCTAAGCTCCAATCGGTCCACGCGCCGTCTCCTGAGCCCCGATACGTCGACGCGCAGTCGCCGAGCCCCGATCGGTCCACGCGCTGTCTCCTGAGCCCCGATAGGTACACGCGTCGTCTCCTACACCCCGAACGGTCCACGCGTTGTCTCCTAAGCCCCGATCAGTCCACGCGCCGTCTCCTGAACCCCGATCGTTCCACGCGCCTTCTCCTAAGCCACGATCGGTCAGCGCCGTCTCCGAGCGCCGATCGGTGTACGCGCCGTCGCACGAGCCGCGATCGGTCCACGCGCGGCCTCCTGAGCCCCGGATGCTTCACGCGCCGTATCCGAGGCCCAATCGGTCCACGCACCGTCTCCTGAACCCCGATCGGTCCACGCGCCGTCGCCGAACCCCAATTGGTCCATGCGCAACCGCCTGAGCCCCAGTCGGTCCACGCGCCGTCTTCGAGCCCCGATCGGTCCACTCATCGTCTCCTAAGCCCCAATCGGTTAACGCGCCGTCTCCGGAGCCCCGATCGATCTACGCGAGGCTTCTGAGCTCCGGACGGTCCAGGCGCCGTCTCCGAACCCCGAGCGGTCGACGCGCCGTCTCCGAGCCCCGATCGGTCCACGCGCCGTCGCCGAACCCCAATTGGTCCACGCGCAACCGCCTGAGCCCCAGTCGGTCCACGCGCCGTTTCCTGAGCCCCGATCGGTCCGCGCGCCGTCACGTGAGCCCCGATCGGTCAACGCGTAGTCTCCTAAGCCCCCATCGGTCCACGCGCCGTTGCCGAGCCGGGATCGGTCCACGCGCGGGCTCCTGAGTCCCGGTTGTTTCACGCGCCGTATCCGAGCCCCAATCGGTCCACGCGCCGGCTCCTGACCACCGATCGGTCCACGCGCCGTCTCCTGAGCCCCGATCGCTCCACGCACCGTTTTCTGAGCACCGTTTGGTCCACGCGTCGTCTTCAAAGCCCCGATGCCTCCACGCGCCGCCTCCGGAGCCCCGGCGATCCACGCGAATCTCCTGAGCTCCGGTCGGTCGACGCGCTGTCTCCTCAGCCCCGATCGGTCCAGGCGCCGCTTCCTGCGCCCCGATCGGTCCACGCGCCGTCTCCTAAGCCCCAATCGGTCCACGCGGCGTCTCCGAGCGCTGATCATTTCACGCGCCGTCTGCTGAGACCCGATCGGTCCACGCGCCGTATCCTAAGCCCCGATCGGTCCGCGTGCCGTGTCTGAGCGTTGATAACTTCACGCGCCGTCTCCTGCGCCCCGATCGGTCCACGCGTCGTCTCCAAAGCCCCGCTCGGCTAACGCGTCGTTTCCGAGCCCCG
This sequence comes from Netelia fuscicornis, assembly GCA_946811545.1. Lineage (NCBI taxonomy): Eukaryota > Metazoa > Arthropoda > Insecta > Hymenoptera > Ichneumonidae > Netelia > Netelia fuscicornis. The sequence continues at coordinate 27,846,599 of OX328014.1, read as the reverse complement.
ATCGGTCCAGGCGCCGCTTCCTGAGCCCCGATCGGTCCACGCGCCGTATCCTAAGCCCCGATCGGTCCACGTGCCGTCTCTGAGCGCTGATAACTTCACGCGCCGTCTCCTAAGCCCCGATCGGTCCACCCGTCGTCTCTTAAGCCCCAATCGGTCCACGCGCCATCTCCGGGCGCCGATCATTTTACGCGCCGTCTCCTGAGCCCCGGTCGGTCCACGCGCCGTCACCTGAGCCCCGATCGGTCGACGCGCCGTCTCCTAAGCCCCGATCCGTCCACGGGCCGTCTCCTGAGCCCCGATTGCTCCACGGGCCGTTTCCTGAGCCCCGATCGTTCCACACGCCGCCCCCTAAACCTCGTTCGGTCCAGGCGTCGTCTCCTAAGCCCCGACCGGCTCACGCGCCGTCTCCTGTGCCCCGATCGATTCACGTGCCGTCTCCTAAGCCCCGATCGGTCCACCCGTCGTCTCTTAAGCCCCAATCGGTCCACGCGCCATCTCCGAGCGCCGATCATTTCACGCGCTGTCTCCTGAGCCCCGGTCGGTCCGCGCGCCGTCACCTGAGCCCCGATCGGTCGACGCGTCGTCTCCTAAGCCCTGAACGGCCCACGCGTCGTCTCCGAGCGCCGATCGGTTCACGCGCCGTCTCCTGAGCCCCGATCGTTCCACGCGCCGTCTCCGAGCTCCGATCGGCCCACGCGCCGTCTCCTAAGCCCCGATCGGTCCACGCGCCGTCTCCGAGCGCCGATCGGCTCACGCGCCGCCTCCTGAGCCCCGATCGGTCCACGCGCCGTCTCCGAGCCCCGTTCGGTCCACGCGCCGTCTCCTCAGCCCCGATCGGTCCACGCGTCGGCTCCTAAGCCTCGATAGGTCCACGCGCTGCCTCCTTAGCCCCGGTCGGTCCACGCGCCGTCTCCGAGCCCCGATCGATCCGCGTGACGCATTCTAAGCCACGGTCCGTCCACACGCCGTCTCCGAGCACCGATCAGTCCACGCGCCGTCTCCTGAGCCCCGATCGGTCAACGCGCCGTCTCCGAGCCTCGATCGGTCCACGTACCGTCTCCGAAGCCCCGATCGGTCCACGCGCCATCTCCTGAGCCTCGATCGGTCCACGTACCGTCTCCGAAGCCCCGATCGGTCCACGCGCCGTCTCCGAGCCCCGATCGATCCGCGTGACGCATTCTAAGCCACGGTCCGTCCACGCGCCGTCTCCGAGCACCGATCAGTCCACGCGCCGTCTCCTGAGCCCCGATCGGTTCACGCGTCGTCTCCGAGCTCCGATCGGTCCACGCGCCGTCGCCGAGCTGCGATCGGTCCACGCGCGGCCTCCTGAGCCCCGGTCGGTTCACGCGCCGTATCCGAGCCCCACTCGGTCCACGCGCCGTCTCGTGACTCCCAATCGGTCCACGCGCCGCCTCCTGAGCCCCGATCGGTCGACGCGTCGTCTCCTGAGCCCCGATCGATCCACGCGTCGTCTCCTGAGCCCCGATCGCTCCACGCGCCGTCTCCGAGCGCCGACCGGTGCACGCGCCGTCTCCGAGCGCCGGTCGGTGCACGCGCCGTCTCCTGAGCCACAATCGTTCCAAGCGTCGTCCCCTAATACCCGATCCATACACGCGTCGTCTCCGAGGCTCGATCAGTCCACGCGTCGTCGCCGAGTCCCGATCGGTCCACACGCAGCCTCCTCAGCACCGGTCGATCCACGCGCCGTCTCCGAGCCTCGATCGGTCCACGTACCGTCTCCGAACCCCGATCGGTCGACGCGCCGTCTCCGAGCCGCGATCGGCCCACGCGCCGTCGCCGAACCCCAATTGGTCCACGCGCAACCGCCTGAGCCCCAGTCGGTCCACGCGCCGTTTCCTGAGCCCCGATCGGTCCGCGCGCCGTCACGTGAGCCCCGATCGGTCAACGCGTAGTCTCCTAAGCCCCCATCGGTCCACGCGCCGTCGCCGAGCCGGGATCGGTCCACGCGCGGGCTCCTGAGTCCCGGTTGTTTCACGCGCCGTATCCGAGCCCCAATCGGTCCACGCGCCGGCTCCTGACCACCGATCGGTCCACGCGCCGTCTCCTGAGCCCCGATCGCTCCACGCACCGTTTTCTGAGCACCGTTTGGTCCACGCGTCGTCTTCAAAGCCCCGATGCCTCCACGCGCCGCCTCCGGAGCCCCGGCGATCCACGCGAATCTCCTGAGCTCCGGTCGGTCGACGCGCTGTCTCCTCAGCCCCGATCGGTCCAGGCGCCGCTTCCTGCGCCCCGATCGGTCCACGCGCCGTCTCCTAAGCCCCAATCGGTCCACGCGGCGTCTCCGAGCGCTGATCATTTCACGCGCCGTCTGCTGAGACCCGATCGGTCCACGCGCCGTATCCTAAGCCCCGATCGGTCCCCGTGCCGTGTCTGAGCGTTGATAACTTCACGCGCCGTCTCCTGCGCCCCGATCGGTCCACGCGTCGTCTCCAAAGCCCCGCTCGGCTAACGCGTCGTTTCCGAGCCCCGATCGGTCCAGGCGCCGCTTCCTGAGCCCCGATCGGTCCACGCGCCGTATCCTAAGCCCCGATCGGTCCACGTGCCGTCTCTGAGCGCTGATAACTTCACGCGCCGTCTCCTAAGCCCCGATCGGTCCACCCGTCGTCTCTTAAGCCCCAATCGGTCCACGCGCCATCTCCGGGCGCCGATCATTTTACGCGCCGTCTCCTGAGCCCCGGTCGGTCCACGCGCCGTCACCTGAGCCCCGATCGGTCGACGCGCCGTCTCCTAAGCCCCGATCCGTCCACGGGCCGTCTCCTGAGCCCCGATTGCTCCACGGGCCGTTTCCTGAGCCCCGATCGTTCCACACGCCGCCCCCTAAACCTCGTTCGGTCCAGGCGTCGTCTCCTAAGCCCCGACCGGCTCACGCGCCGTCTCCTGTGCCCCGATCGATTCACGTGCCGTCTCCTAAGCCCCGATCGGTCCACCCGTCGTCTCTTAAGCCCCAATCGGTCCACGCGCCATCTCCGAGCGCCGATCATTTCACGCGCTGTCTCCTGAGCCCCGGTCGGTCCGCGCGCCGTCACCTGAGCCCCGATCGGTCGACGCGTCGTCTCCTAAGCCCTGAACGGCCCACGCGTCGTCTCCGAGCGCCGATCGGTTCACGCGCCGTCTCCTGAGCCCCGATCGTTCCACGCGCTGCCTCCTTAGCCCCGGTCGGTCCACGCGCCGTCTCCGAGCCCCGATCGATCCGCGTGACGCATTCTAAGCCACGGTCCGTCCACATGCCGTCTCCGAGCACCGATCAGTCCACGCGCCGTCTCCTGAGCCCCGATCGGGCAACGCGCCGTCTCCGAGCCTCGATCGGTCCACGTACCGTCTCCGAAGCCCCGATCGGTCCACGCGCCATCTCCTGAGCCTCGATCGGTCCACGTACCGTCTCCGAAACCCCGATCGGTCCACGCGCCGTCTCCGAGCCCCGATCGATCCGCGTGACGCATTCTAAGCCACGGTCCGTCCACGCGCCGTCTCCGAGCACCGATCAGTCCACGCGCCGTCTCCTGAGCCCCGATCGGTTCACGCGTCGTCTCCGAGCCCCGATCGGTCCACGCCCCGTCGCCGAGCTGCGATCGGTCCACGCGCGGCCTCCTGAGCCCCGGTCGGTTCACGCGCCGTATCCGAGCCCCACTCGGTCCACGCGCCGTCTCGTGACTCCCAATCGGTCCACGCGCCGCCTCCTGAGCCCCGATCGGTCGACGCGTCGTCTCCTGAGCCCCGATCGATCCACGCGTCGTCTCCTGAGCCCCGATCGCTCCACGCGCCGTCTCCGAGCGCCGGTCGGTGCACGCGCCGTCTCCGAGCGCCGGTCGGTGCACGCGCCGTCTCCTGAGCCCCAATCGTTCCAAGCGTCGTCCCCTAATACCCGATCCATACACGCGTCGTCTCCGAGGCTCGATCAGTCCACGCGTCGTCGCCGAGTCCCGATCGGTCCACACGCAGCCTCCTCAGCACCGGTCGATCCACGCGCCGTCTCCGAGCCTCGATCGGTCCACGTACCGTCTCCGAACCCCGATCGGTCGACGCGCCGTCTCCGAGCCGCGATCGGCCCACGCGCCGTCGCCGAGCCCCGATCGGTCCACTCATCGTCTCCTAAGCCCCAATCGGTTAACGCGCCGTCTCCTGAGCCCCGATCGTTCCACGCGCCGTCTCCGAGCCCCGATCGGTCCCTGCGCCGTCTCCTGAGCCCCAATAGGTCCACTCGCTGTCTCCTGAGCCCCGATAGGTACACGCGTCGTTTCCTACGCCCCGATCAGTCCACGCGTCGTCTCCTAGGCCCCGATCGGTCCACGCGCCGTCTCCGAGCCCCGATCGGTCCACGCACCGTGTCCTGATCCCCATCGGTCCACGCGGCGCCTCCTGAGCCCCGATCGCTCCTCGCGCCGTCTCCTGAGCCCCGCTCGGTCCATGCGTCGTCTTCTTAGCCCCGATGCCACCACGCGCCGTCTCCTAAGCCCCGATCTGCCCACGGGCCGTTTCGGAGCTCCGATCGGTCCACGCGCCGTCTCCAAGCCTCGATCCGTACACGCGCCGTCTCTGAGCCCCGATCGGTCCACGCGCCGTCTCCTGAGCCCCGATCGGTCCAGGCGCCTCTTCCTGAGCCCCGATCGGTCCACGCGCCGTATCCTAAGCCCCGATCGGTCCCCGTGCCGTGTCTGAGCGTTGATAACTTCACGCGCCGTCTCCTGCGCCCCGATCGATCCACGCGTCGTCTCCAAAGCCCCGCTCGGCTAACGCGTCGTTTCCGAGCCCCGATCGGTCCAGGCGCCGCTTCCTGAGCCCCGATCGGTCCACGCGCCGTATCCTAAGCCCCGATCGGTCCACGTGCCGTCTCTGAGCGCTGATAACTTCACGCGCCGTCTCCTAAGCCCCGATCGGTCCACCCGTCGTCTCTTAAGCCCCAATCGGTCCACGCGCCATCTCCGGGCGCCGATCATTTTACGCGCCGTCTCCTGAGCCCCGGTCGGTCCGCGCGCCGTCACGTGAGCCCCGATCGGTCAACGCGTAGTCTCCTAAGCCCCGATCGGTCCACGCGCCGTCTCCGAGCGCCGATCGGTTCACGCGCCGTCTCCTGAGCCCCGATCGTTCCACGCGCCGTCTCCGAGCCCCGGTCGGTCCACGCGCCGTCTCCGAGCCCCGATCGGTTCACGCATCGTCTCCTAAGCCCCGATCGGTTCACGCATCGTCTCCTAAGCCCCGATCGGTTAACGCGCCGTCTCCGAGCCGCGATCGGTCCACGCGCCGTCACCTGAGCCCCGATCGGTCGACGCGCCGTCTCCTAAGCCCCGATCCGTCCACGGGCCGTCTCCTGAGCCCCGATTGCTCCACGGGCCGTTTCCTGAGCCCCGATCGTTCCACACGCCGCCCCCTAAACCACGTTCGGTCCAGGCGTCGTCTCCTAAGCCCCGACCGGCTCACGCGCCGTCTCCTGTGCCCCGATCGATTCACGTGCCGTCTCCTAAGCCCCGATCGGTCCACCCGTCGTCTCTTAAGCCCCAATCGGTCCAAGCGCCATCTCCGAGCGCCGATCATTTCACGCGCTGTCTCCTGAGCCCCGGTCGGTCCGCGCGCCGTCACCTGAGCCCCGATCGGTCGACGCGTCGTCTCCTAAGCCCTGAACGTCCCACGCGTCGTCTCCGAGCGCCGATCGGTTCACGCGCCGTCTCCTGAGCCCCGATCGTTCCACGCGCCGTCTCCGAGCTCCGATCGGCCCACGCGCCGTCTCCTAAGCCCCGATCGGTCCACGCGCCGTCTCCGAGCGCCGATCGGTTCACGCGCCGCCTCCTGAGCCCCGATCGGTCCACGCGCCGTCTCCGAGCCCCGTTCGGTCCACGCGCCGTCTCCTCAGCCCCGATCGGTCCACGCGTCGGCTCCTAAGCCTCGATAGGTCCACGCGCTGCCTCCTTAGCCCCGGTCGGTCCACGCGCCGTCTCCGAGCCCCGATCGATCCGCGTGACGCATTCTAAGCCACGGTCCGTCCACACGCCGTCTCCGAGCACCGATCAGTCCACGCGCCGTCTCCTGAGCCCCGATCGGTCAACGCGCCGTCTCCGAGCCTCGATCGGTCCACGTACCGTCTCCGAAGCCCCGATCGGTCCACGCGCCATCTCCTGAGCCTCGATCGGTCCACGTACCGTCTCCGAAGCCCCGATCGGTCCACGCGCCGTCTCCGAGCCCCGATCGATCCGCGTGACGCATTCTAAGCCACGGTCCGTCCACGCGCCGTCTCCGAGCACCGATCAGTCCACGCGCCGTCTCCTGAGCCCCGATCGGTTCACGCGTCGTCTCCGAGCCCCGATCGGTCCACGCGCCGTCGCCGAGCTGCGATCGGTCCACGCGCGGCCTCCTGAGCCCCGGTCGGTTCACGCGCCGTATCCGAGCCCCACTCGGTCCACGCGCCGTCTCGTGACTCCCAATCGGTCCACGCGCTGCCTCCTGAGCCCCGATCGGTCGACGCGTCGTCTCCTGAGCCCCGATCGATCCACGCGTCGTCTCCTGAGCCCCGATCGCTCCACGCGCCGTCTCCGAGCGCCGGTCGGTGCACGCGCCGTCTCCGAGCGCCGGTCGGTGCACGCGCCGTCTCCTGAGCCCCAATCGTTCCAAGCGTCGGCCCCTAATACCCGATCCATACACGCGTCGTCTCCGAGGCTCGATCAGTCCACGCGTCGTCGCCGAGTCCCGATCGGTCCACACGCAGCCTCCTCAGCACCGGTCGATCCACGCGCCGTCTCCGAGCCTCGATCGGTCCACGTACCGTCTCCGAACCCCGATCGGTCGACGCGCCGTCTCCGAGCCGCGATCGGCCCACGCGCCGTCGCCGAGCCCCGATCGGTCCACTCATCGTCTCCTAAGCCCCAATCGGTTAACGCGCCGTCTCCTGAGCCCCGATCGTTCCACGCGCCGTCTCCGAGCCCCGATCGGTCCCTGCGCCGTCTCCTGAGCCCCAATAGGTCCACTCGCTGTCTCCTGAGCCCCGATAGGTACACGCGTCGTTTCCTACGCCCCGATCAGTCCACGCGTCGTCTCCTAGGCCCCGATCGTTCCACGCGCCGTCTCCGAGCCCCGATCGGTCCACGCACCGTGTCCTGATCCCCATCGGTCCACGCGGCGCCTCCTGAGCCCCGATCGCTCCTCGCGCCGTCTCCTCAGCCCCGCTCGGTCCATGCGTCGTCTTCTTAGCCCCGATGCCACCACGCGCCGTCTCCTAAGCCCCGATCTGCCCACGGGCCGTTTCGGAGCTCCGATCGGTCCACGCGCCGTCTCCAAGCCTCGATCCGTACACGCGCCGTCTCTGAGCCCCGATCGGCCCACGCGCCGTCTCCTGAGCCCCGATCGGTTCACGCATCGTCTCCTAAGCCCCGATACGTCCACGCGCCGTCTCCTGAGCCCCGATCGGTCCACGCGTCGTCTCCTAAGCCCCGATCGGTTAACGCGCCGTCTCCGAGCCCCGATGGGTCCACGCGCCGCCTCCTAAGCCCCGATTGGTCCACGTGTCGTCTCCTAAGCCCCGATCGGTCGACGGGTCGTCTCCTAAGCCCCGATCGGTCGACGCGTCGTCTCCTAATCCCCGGTCGGTCCACGCGCCGTCGCCGAACCCCAATTGGTCCACGCGCCGTCTCCTGAGCCCCGATCGGTCCACGCGCCGTCTCCGAGCCACGATCGGTCCGTGCGCCGCTTCCAGAGCCCCGATCGGTCCACGCGTCATCTCCTGAGTTCCGATCGGTCCACGCGCCGTCTCCTAAGCCCCGATCGGTCCACGCGCCGTCTCGGAGCCCCGATCGGTTCACGTGCCGTCTCGTGAGCCCCGATCGTTCCACGCGCCGTCTCCGAATCCTCGATCCGTACACGCGTCGTCTCCGAGCCTCGATCGGTCCACGCGCCGTCGCCGAGCCCCGATCGGTCCAGGCGTATCCTCCTGAGCCCCGGTCGGTCCACGCGCCGTCTCCGAGCCCCGATCGGTCCACGCATCGTCTCCTAAGCCCCGATCGGTTAACGCGCCGACTCGGAGCCCCGATCGCTCCACGCGCCGTCGCCGAACCCCAATTGGTCCACGCGCAACCGTCTGAGCCCCGGTTGGTCCACGCGCTGTTTCCGAGCCCCGATCGGTCCACGCGTCGTATCCGAACCCCGATCGGTCCACGCGCCGTCGCCGAGCCATGATCGGTCCACGCGCGGCCTCCTGAGCCCCGGTTGCTTCACGCGCCGTATCCGTGCCCCCATCGGTCCACGCGTCGTCTCCGAGCCCCGATCGGTCCACGCGTCGTATCCAAACCCCGATCGGTCCACGCGCGGCCTCCTGAGCCCCAATCGGTCCACGCGTCGTCTCCTAAGCCTCGATCGGTCCACGCGCCGTCTCCTAAGCCCCGATCGGTCCACGCGCCGTCTCCGAGCGCCGATCGGTTCACGCGCCGCCTCCTGAGCCCCGATCGGTCCACGCGCCGTCTCCGAGCCCCGTTCGGTCCACGCGCCGTCTCCTCAGCCCCGATCGGTCCACGCGTCGGCTCCTAAGCCTCGATAGGTCCACGCGCTGCCTCCTTAGCCCCGGTCGGTCCACGCGCCGTCTCCGAGCCCCGATCGATCCGCGTGACGCATTCTAAGCCACGGTCCGTCCACACGCCGTCTCCGAGCACCGATCAGTCCACGCGCCGTCTCCTGAGCCCCGATCGGTCAACGCGCCGTCTCCGAGCCTCGATCGGTCCACGTACCGTCTCCGAAGCCCCGATCGGTCCACGCGCCAACTCCTGAGCCTCGATCGGTCCACGTACCGTCTCCGAAGCCCCGATCGGTCCACGCGCCGTCTCCTGAGCCCCGATCGTTCCACGCGCCGTCTCCGAGCCCCGATCGGTCCCTGCGCCGTCTCCTGAGCCCCAATAGGTCCACTCGCTGTCTCCTGAGCCCCGATAGGTACACGCGTCGTTTCCTACGCCCCGATCAGTCCACGCGTCGTCTACTAGGCCCCGATCGTTCCACGCGCCGTCTCCGAGCCCCGATCGGTCCACGCACCGTGTCCTGATCCCCATCGGTCCACGCGGCGCCTCCTGAGCCCCGATCGCTCCTCGCGCCGTCTCCTCAGCCCCGCTCGGTCCATGCGTCGTCTTCTTAGCCCCGATGCCACCACGCGCCGTCTCCTAAGCCCCGATCTGCCCACGGGCCGTTTCGGAGCTCCGATCGGTCCACGCGCCGTCTCCAAGCCTCGATCCGTACACGCGCCGTCTCCGAGCCCCGATCGGTCCACGCGCCGTCTCCTGAGCCCCGATCGGTTCACGCATCGTCTCCTAAGCCCCGATACGTCCACGCGCCGTCTCCTGAGCCCCGATCGGTCCACGCGTCGTCTCCTAAGCCCCGATCGGTTAACGCGCCGTCTCCGAGCCCCGATGGGTCCACGCGCCGCCTCCTAAGCCCCGATTGGTCCACGCGTCGTCTCCTAAGCCCCGATCGGTCGACGGGTCGTCTCCTAAGCCCCGATCGGTCGACGCGTCGTCTCCTAATCCCCGGTCGGTCCACGCGCCGTCGCCGAACCCCAATTGGTCCACGCGCCGTCTCCTGAGCCCCGATCGGTCCACGCGCCGTCTCCGAGCCACGATCGGTCCGTGCGCCGCTTCCAGAGCCCCGACCGGTCCACGCGTCATCTCCTGAGTTCCGATCGGTCCACGCGCCGTCTCATAAGCCCCGATCGGTCCACGCGCCGTCTCGGAGCCCCGATCGGTTCACGTGCCGTCTCGTGAGCCCCGATCGTTCCACGCGCCGTCTCCGAATCCTCGATCCGTACACGCGTCGTCTCCGAGCCTCGATCGGTCCACGCGCCGTCGCCGAGCCCCGATCGGTCCAGGCGTATCCTCCTGAGCCCCGGTCGGTCCACGCGCCGTCTCCGAGCCCCGATCGGTCCACGCATCGTCTCCTAAGCCCCGATCGGTTAACGCGCCGACTCGGAGCCCCGATCGCTCCACGCGCCGTCGCCGAACCCCAATTGGTCCACGCGCAACCGTCTGAGCCCCGGTTGGTCCACGCGCTGTTTCCGAGCCCCGATCGGTCCACGCGTCGTATCCGAACCCCGATCGGTCCACCCGCCGTCGCCGAGCCATGATCGGTCCACGCGCGGCCTCCTGAGCCCCGGTTGCTTCACGCGCCGTATCCGTGCCCCCATCGGTCCACGCGTCGTCTCCGAGCCCCGATCGGTCCACGCGTCGTATCCAAACCCCGATCGGTCCACGCGCGGCCTCCTGAGCCCCAATCGGTCCACGCGTCGTCTCCTAAGCCTCGATCGGTCCACGCGCCGTCTCCGAGCCCCGTTCGGTCCACGCGCCGTCTCCTCAGCCCCGATCGGTCCACGCGTCGGCTCCTAAGCCTCGATAGGTCCACGCGCTGCATCCTTAGCCCCGGTCGGTCCACGCGCCGTCTCCGAGCCCCGATCGATCTGCGTGACGCATTCTAAGCCACGGTCCGTCCACACGCCGTCTCCGAGCACCGATCAGTCCACGCGCCGTCTCCTGAGCCCCGATCGGTCAACGCGTCGTCTCCGAGCCTCGATCGGTCCACGTACCGTCTCCGAAGCCCCGATCGGTCCACGCGCCAACTCCTGAGCCTCGATCGGTCCACGTACCGTCTCCGAAGCCCCGATCGGTCCACGCGCCGTCTCCGAGCCCCGATCGATCCGCGTGACGCATTCTAAGCCACGGTCCGTCCACGCGCCGTCTCCGAGCACCGATCAGTCCACGCGCCGTCTCCTGAGCCCCGATCGGTTCACGCGTCGTCTCCGAGCCCCGATCGGTCCACGCGCCGTCGCCGAGCTGCGATCGGTCCACGCGCGGCCTCCTGAGCCCCGGTCGGTTCACGCGCCGTATCCGAGCCCCACTCGGTCCACGCGCCGTCTCGTGACTCCCAATCGGTCCACGCGCCGCCTCCTGAGCCCCGATCGGTCGACGCGTCGTCTCCTGAGCCCCGATCGAACCACGCGTCGTCTCCTGAGCCCCGATCGCTCCACGCGCTGTCTCCGAGCGCCGGTCGGTGCACGCGCCGTCTCCGAGCGCCGGTCGGTGCACGCGCCGTCTCCTGAGCCCCAATCGTTCCAAGCGTCGTCCCCTAATACCTGACCCATACACGCGTCGTCTCCGAGGCTCGATCAGTCCACGCGTCGTCGCCGAGTCCCGATCGGTCCACACGCAGCCTCCTCAGCACCGGTCGATGCACGCGCCGTCTCCGAGCCTCGATCGGTCCACGTACCGTCTCCGAACCCCGATCGGTCGACGCGCCGTCTCCGAGCCGCGATCGGCCCACGCGCCGTCGCCGAGCCCCGATCGGTCCACTCATCGTCTCCTAAGCCCCAATCGGTTAACGCGCCGTCTCCTGAGCCCCGATCGTTCCACGCGCCGTCTCCGAGCCCCGATCGGTCCCTGCACCGTCTCCTGAGCCCCAATAGGTCCACTCGCCGTCTCCTGAGCCCCGATAGGTACACGCGTCGTTTCCTACGCCCCGATCAGTCCACGCGTCGTCTCCTAGGCCCCGATCGGTCCACGCGCCGTCTCCGAGCCCCGATCGGTCCACGCACCGTGTCCTGATCCCCATCGGTCCACGCGGCGCCTCCTGAGCCCCGATCGCTCCTCGCGCCGTCTCCTGAGCCCCGCTCGGTCCATGCGTCGTCTTCTTAGCCCCGATGCCACCACGCGCCGTCTCCTAAGCCCCGATCTGCCCACGGGCCGTTTCCGAGCTCCGATCGGTCCACGCGCCGTCTCCAAGCCTCGATCCGTACACGCGCCGTCTCCGAGCCCCGATCGGTCCACGCGCCGTCTCCTGAGCCCCGACCGGTTCACGCATCGTCTCCTAAGGCCCGATACGTCCACGCGCCGTCTCCTGAGCCCCGATCGGTCCACGCGTCGTCTCCTAAGCCCCGATCGGTTAACGCGCCGTCTCCGAGCCCCGATGGGTCCACGCGCCGCCTCCTAAGCCCCGATTGGTCCACGCGTCGTCTCCTAAGCCCCGATCGGTCGACGGGTCGTCTCCTAAGCCCCGATCGGTCGACGCGTCGTCTCCTAATCCCCGGTCGGTCCACGCGCCGTCGCCGAACCCCAATTGGTCCACGCGCCGTCTCCTGAGCCCCGATCGGTCCACGCGCCGTCTCCGAGCCACGATCGGTCCGTGCGCCGCTTCCAGAGCCCCGATCGGTCCACGCGTCATCTCCTGAGTTCCGATCGGTCCACGCGCCGTCTCCTAAGCCCCGATCGGTCCACGCGCCGTCTCGGAGCCCCGATCGGTTTACGTGCCGTCTCGTGAGCCCCGATCGTTCCACGCGCCGTCTCCGAGCCCCGATCGGTCCACGCTCCGTCTCCAGAGCCCGGATCGTTCCACGCGTCGTCTCCTGATCCCCGATCCGTAAACGCGTCGTCTCCGACCCTCGATCGGTCCACACGCCGTGTCCGATCCCCGATCGGTCCGCGTGCCGCATTCTAAGCCGCGGTCCGTCTACGCGCCGTCTCCGAGCACCGATCGGTCCACGCGCCGTCTCACAGCGCCGATCATTTCACGCGCTGTCTCCTGAGCCCGGATCCGTCCACGCCACGTCTCCGAGCTCCGATCGGTCCACGCGCCGTTTCCGAGCCCCGATCGGTCCATACGTCGTCTCCGAGTTCCGATCGGTCCACGCGCCGTTTCCGAGCCCCGATCGGTCCGCGCGCCGTCTCCTGAGCTCCGGTGGGTCCACGCGCCGCCTCCTGAGCCCCGATCGGTCAACGCATCGTCTCCTAAGCCCCGATACGTTCACACGCCGTCTCCGAGCCCCGATCGCTCCACGCTCCGTCTCCTGAGCCCGGATCGTTCCACGCGTCGTCTCCTCATCCCCGATCCGTAAACGCGTCGTCTCCGAGCCTCGATCGGTCCACACGCCGTGTCCTATCCCCGACCGGTCCGCGTGCCACATTCTAAGCCGCGGTCCGTCCATGCGCCGCCTCCTGAGCCCCGATCGGTCAACGCATCGTCTCCTAAGCCCCGATCTGTACACGCGTCGTCTCCGATCCCCGATCGGTTCACGCGCCGGCTCCGAGCCCGATTGGTCCACGCGCCGTCTCCGAGCCCCGATCGGTCCACGCGCCGTCTCCTGAGCCCCGATCGGTCCACGCGCGGCCTCCTGAGCCCCGATCGGTCCACGCGCCGTCGCCGAGCCGCGATCGGTCCTCGCGCGGCCTCCTGAGGCCCGATTGGTTCACGCGCCGTATCCGACCCCCAATCGGTCCACGCGCCGTCTCCTGAGCCCCGATCGGTCCACGCGCGGCCTCCTGAGCCCCGATCGGTCCTCGCGCCGTCGCCGAGCCGCGATCGGTCCACGCGTGGTCTCCGAGCCCCGATCGGTCCACGCGCCGTCGCCGAGCCACGATCGGTCCACGCGCGGCCTCCTGAGCCCCGATCGGTCCACCCGCCGTCGCCGAGCCGCGATCGGTTCTCGGGCGGCCTCCTGAGCCCCGATCGGTCCACGCGCCGTCTCCGAGCTCCGATCGGTCCACGCGCCGTCTCCTGAGCCCCGATCCATCCACGCGCAGTCTCCCGAGCCCCGATCGGTGCACGCACCGTCTCCTAAGCCCCGATCGGTCCACGCCCCGTCTCCGAGCACCGATTGGTTCACGCGCCGTCTCCTGAGACTCGATCCGTCCACGCGCTGTCTCCTGAGCCCCGATCGGTCGACGCGTCCTCTGCTAAACCCCAATCGGTCCACGCCCCGTCTCCGAGCGCCGATCGGTTCACGCGCCGTCTCCTGAGTCCCGATCCCTCCACTCACTGTCTCCTGAGCCCCGATCGGTCGACGCGTCCTCTGCTAAACCTCGATCGGTCCACGCGCCGTCTCCTGAACCCCGATACGTGCACGCGCAGTCGCCGAGCCCCGATCGGTCCACGCGCCGTCACCGAGCCTCGATAGGTCCACGCGCGGCCTCCTGAGCCCCGGTCGGTTCACGGGCCGTCTCCGAGCCCCGATCGATCCACGCGTCGTCTTCTAAGCCCAGATGCCTCCTCGCGCAGTCTCCGAGCCACGATCGGTCCAGGCGCCGCTTCCTGAGCCCCGATCGGTTAACGCGCCGACTCCGAGCCCCGATCGTTCCACGCGCCGTCTCCGAGCCCCGATGGGTCCACGCGCGGTGTCCTGAGCCCCGGTCGGTCCAGGCCCCGTCTCCGAGCCGCGATGGGTTCACGCGTCGCCTCTTGAGCCCCGATCGATCCACGCGAGTCTCCTGAGCCCCGGTCGGTCCTCGCGCCGCCTCCTGCGCTCCGATCGGTCCACGCGCCGTCTCCTGAGCCCCGATCGGTCGACGCGCCGTCTCGTGAGCCCCGATTGGTCCACGCGCCGTCTCCTGAGCCCCGATCGTTCCACGCGTCGTTCCCTAAGCCCCGATCCATCCACGCGCAGTCTCCCGAGCCCCAATCGGTCCACGCGCCGTCTCCTGAGCCCCGATCGGTTCACGCGCCGTCTCCTCAGCCCCGATCGGTCCACGCGTCTTCTCCTGAGCTCTGATCGGTTCACGCGTCGTCTCCTAAGCCCCGATCCGTCGACGCGTCGTCTCCTGAGCCCCGATCAATTGACGCGTCTTCTCCTGAGCCCCGATCGCTCCTCGCGCCGTCTCCTGAGCCCCGCTCGGTCCATATGTCGTCTTCTTAGCCCCGATGCCTCCACACGCCGTCTCCGAGCCACGATCGGTCCGTGCGCCGCTTCCAGAGCCCCGAACGGTGCACGCGTCTTCTCCTGATCTCCGATCGGTCCACGCGCCGTCTCATATGCCCCGATCGGTTCACGCGCCGTCTCCTGAGCCCCGATCGTTCCACGCACCGTTTCCGAGCCCCGATTGGTCCACACGCAGTCTCCGAGCCCCGATCGGTCCGCGTGCCGCATTCTAAGCCACGGTCCATCCACGCGCCGTCTCCGAGCCCCGCTCGATCCACGCGTCGTCTCCTAAGCCTCGATCGGTCCATGCGCCGTCTCCGAGCGCCGATCGGTTCACGCGCCGTCTTCTAAGCCCCGATCGTTCCACCCGCCGCCTCCTAAGCCCCGATCGGTCCAGGCTTCGTCTGCTAAGCCCCGACCGGTCCACGCGTCGTCTCCTGAGCCCCTGTCAGTTCCCCCGCCGTCTCCGAGCCCGATCGGTCCACGCATCGTCTCCTAAGCCCCTATTGGGTAACGCGCCGTCTCCGAGCCCCGATCGGTCCATGCGCGGTCTCCTGAACCCCGATACGTCCACGCGCAGTCGCCGAGCCCCGATCGGTCCACGCGCCGTCTCCTGAGCCCCTGTCAGTTCACGCGCCGTCTCCGAGCCCGATCGGTTCACGCGCCGTCTCCTGAGCCCCGATCATTCCACGCGATGTCTCCGAGCCCCGATCGGTCCACGCGCCGTCTCCTAAGCCCCGATCGGTCCACGCGCCGTCTCCGAGCGCCAATCGGTTCACGCGCCGTCTCCTGAGCCCCGATCGCTCCACGCGCCGTCTCCGAGCCCCGATCGGTCCACGCGCCGTCGCCGAACCCCAATTGGTCCACGCGCAACCGCCTGAGCCCCAGTCGGTCCACGCGCGGCCTCCTGAGCCATGGTCGGTTCACGCGCCGTCTCCTGCGCCCCGATCGGTCCACGCGTCGTTCCGTAAGCTCCGATCCATCCACGCGCAGTCTCCTGAGCCTCGATTGGTGGACGTGCCGTCTCCCAGCCACGATCGGTCCACGCGCCGTCTCCTAAGCCCCAATCTGTCCACGACCCGTCTCTGGGCCCCGATCGGTGCACGCGCCGTCTCCTGAGCCCCGGTCGGTTCACGCGCCATCTCCGAGCCGCGATCGGTCCACGCATCGTCTCCTAAGCCCCGATCGGTTAACGTGCCGTCTGCGAGCCCCGATCGGCCCACGCGCCGTCTCCTGAGCCCCGATACGTCCACGCGCAGTCGCCGAGCCCCGATCGGTCCACGCGCGGTCTCCTGAGCCCCGATCTGTCCACGCGCCGTCTCCGAGCCGCGATCGGTTCACGGATCGTCTCCTGAGTCCCGATCGGTTGACGTGCCGTCTCCGATCCCCGATCGGTCCACGCGCCGTCTCCGAGCCCCGGTCGGTCCACGCGCCGTCTCCGAGCCCCGATCGGTTCACGCATCGTCTCCTAAGCCCCGATCGGTCCACGCGCCGTCTCCGAGCGCCGATCGGTTCACGCGCCGTCACCTGAGCCCAGATCGTTCCACGCGCCGTCTCCGAGCCTCGATCGGTCCACGCGCCGTCTCCTGAGCCCGGATCGTTCCACGCGTCGTCCCCGAATCCCCGATCCGTACACGCGTCGTCTCCGAGCCTCGATCGGTCCACGCGCCGTCGCCGAGCGCCGATCGGTCCGCGCGCAACCTCCTAAGCCCCAGTCGGTACACGCGCTGTCTCCGAGCCCCGATTCGGTCCACGTATCATCTCCTAAGCCCCGCTCGGTTAACGCGTCGTTTCCGAGCCCCGCTCGGTCCATGCGTCGTCTTCTTAGCCCCGATGCCTCCACGCGCCGTCTCCGAGCCACGATCGGTCTAGGCGCCACTTCCTGAGCCCCGATCGGTCCAGGCGCCGCTTCCTGAGCCACGATCGGTCCACGCGCCGTCTCCTAAGCCCCAATCGGTCCACGCGCCGTCTCCTAAGCCCCGATCGGTCCAAGCGGCGTCTCCGAGCCTCGATCGGTCTACGCGCAACCGCCTGAGCCCCAGTCGGTCCACGCGCTGTCTCCGAGCCCCGATCGGTCCACGCGTCGTCTCCAAGCACCGATTGGTCCACGCGCCGTCGCCGAGCCATGATCGGTCCACGCGCGGCCTCCTGAGCCCCGATCGGTCCACGCGCCGTCGCCGAGCCGCGATCGGTCCACGCGCGACCTCCTGAGCCCCGGTTGGTTCACGCGCCGTATCCGAGCCCCCATCGGTCCACGCGTCGTCTCCGAACCCCGATCCGTCCACGCGCCGTCGCCGAGCAGTGATCGGTCCACGCGAGACTCCTGAGTCCCGGTCGGTACGCGCGCCGTCTCCTGAGCCCCGATCGGTCGACGCGTCGTTTCCTGAGCCGCGATCGATCCACGCGTCGTCTTCTTAGCCCCGATGCCTCCACGCGCCGTCTCCAAGCCACGATCGGTCTAGGCGCCGCTTCCTGAGCCCCGATCGCTCCTCGCGCCGTCTCCTGAGCCCCGCTCGGTCCCTGCGCCGTCTTCTTAGCCCCGATGCCTCCACGCGCCGTCTCCTAAGCCCCAATTGGTCCACGCGCCGTCTCCTAAGCCCCGATCGGTCCGAGCGGCTTCTCCGAGCCCCCATCGGTCCACGCGGCGTTTTCTGAGCACCGTTCCGTCCACGCGTCGTCTTCAAAGCCCCGATGCCTCCACGCGCCGTCTCCGAGCCACGATCGGTCCGTGCGCCGCTTCCAGAGCCCCGGTCGGTCTCGCGCCGTCTCCTGAGCCCGGATCGGTCCACCCGTCGTCCGCGAATCCCCGATCCGTACACGCGTCGTCTCCGAGCCTCGATCGGTCCACGCCCAACCGCCTGAGCCCCAGTCGGTCCACGCGCTGTCTCCGAGCCCCAATCGGTCCACGCGTCGTCTCCGAGCACCGATTGGTCCACGCGCCGTCGCCGAGCCGCGATCGGTCCACCCGCGGCCTCCTGAGCCCCAATTAGTCCACGCGCCGTCTCCTAAGCCCTGATCCGTCCACGGGCCGTGTCCGAGCTCCGATCAGTTCACGCGCCGTCTCCAAACCTCGATCCGTACACGCGTCGTCTCCGAGCCCTGATCGTTCCACGCGCCATCGCCGAGCCCCGATCGGTCCACGCGCCCTCTCCTAGCGCCGATCATTTCACGCGCCGTCTCCTGAGCCCCGATCGGTCCACACCCCTTCTCCTGATCCCCGATCGATTCACGTGCCGTCTCCTAAGCCCCGATCGGTTCACCCGTCGTCTCTTAAGTCCCAATCGGTCCACGCGCCCTCTCCGAGCGCCGATCATTTCACGCGCCGTCTCCTGAGCCCCGGTCGGTCCGCGTGACGCATTCTAAGCCACTGTCCGTCCACGCGCCGTCTCCGAGCACCGATCAGTCCACGCGCCGTCTCCTGAGCCCCGATCGGTTCACGCGTCGTCTCCGAGCCCCGACCGGTCCACGCGCCGTCGCCGAGCTGCGATCGGTCCACGCGCGGCCTCCTGAGCCCCGGTCGGTTCACGCGCCGTATCCGAGGCCCACTCGGTCTACGCGCCGTCTCGTGACTCCCAATCGGTCCACGCGCCGCCTCCTGAGCCCCGATCGGTCGACGCGTCGTCTCCTAAGCCCCGATCCGTCGACGCGTCGTCTCCTGAGCCACGATCAATTGACGCGTCTTCTCCTGAGCCCGATCGCTCCTCGCGCCGTCTCCTGAGCCCCGATCGGTCCACGCGTCGTCTCCGAACTCCGGTCGGTCCACACGCCGTTTCCTGAGCCCCGATCGCTCCATGTGTCGTCTTCTTAGCCCCGATGCCTCCACGCGCCGTCTCCGAGCCACGATCGGTCCAGGCGCCGCTTCCTGAGCCCCGATCGGTCCATGCGCCGTATCCTAAGCTCCGATCGGTCCACGCGCCGTCTCCGAGCGCCGATAAGTTCAAGCGCCGTCTCCTGAGCCCCGATCTTTCCACGCGGCGTCTCCGAGCCTCGATCGATCCACGCGCCGTCTCCTGAGCCCAGATCGGTCGACGCGTCGTCTTCTGAGCCCCGATCGACCCACGCGTCGTCTCCTGAGCCCCAACCGCTCCACAAGCCGTTTCCGGAGCCCCGATCGGTCCACGCATCGTCTTCGAGCACCGATCGGTCCACGCGCCGTTTTCTGAGCACCGTTCGGTCCACGCGTCGTCTTCAAAGCCCCGATGCCTCCACGCGCCGTCTCCGAGCCCCGATCGCTCCTCGCGCCGTCTCCTGAGCCCCGCTCGATCCATGCGTCGTCTCCTTAGCCCCGATGCCTCCACGCGCCGTCTCCTGAGCCCCGATCGTTCCACGCGCCGTCTTCGAGCCCCGATCGGTCCACGCGCCGTCTCCTGAGCCCGGATCGGTCCACACGTCATCGCCGAATCCCCGATCCGTACACGCGTCGTCTCCGAGCCCCGATCGCTCCACGCGCCGTCTCCGAGCGCCGATTGGTGCACGAGCCGTCTCCTGAGCACCGATCGTTCCACACGCCGCCTCCTAAGCCCCGATCTGTCCAGGCGTCGTCTCCTAAGCCCCGACCGGTCCACGCGCCGTCTCCTGAGCCCCGTTCGGCCCACGCGCCGTCTCCTAAGCCCCGATCTGCCCACGGGCCGTCTCCGAGCCGCGATCGGTAAACGCGCCGTCTCCTAAGCCCCGATCGGTCCAAGCGCCATCTCCTAAGCCCCGATCGTTCCACGCGCCGTCTCCGAACCCCGATCGGTCCACGCGCCGTCTCCTGAGCCCGGATCGTTCCACGCGTCGTCCCCGAATCCCCGAACCGTACACGCGCCGTCTCCGAGCCCCGATCGATCCACGCGCCGCCTCCTGAGCCCCGATCGGTCCACGCGCTGTCTCCTGAGCCCCGATAGGTATACGCGTAGTCTCCTAAGCCCCGATCGGTCCACGCGTCGTCTCCGAGCTCTGATCGGTCCACACGCCGTTTCCTGAGCCCCGATCTGTCCAGGCGTCGTCTCCTAAGCCCCGACCGGTCCACGCGCCGTCTCCTGAGCCCCGTTCGGCCCACGCGCCGTCTCCTAAGCCCCGATCTGCCCACGGGCCGTCTCCGAGCCGCGATCGGTAAACGCGCCGCTTCCTGAGCCCCGATCGGTCCACGCGCTGTCTCCTGAGCCCCGATCCATCCACGCGCAGTCGCCGAGCCGCGATCGGTCCACGCGCGGTCTACTGAGCTCCGGTCGGTCCACACGCCGCGGCGAACCCCAATTGGTCCACGCGCAACCTCTCGAGCCCCAGTCGGTAAACGCGCTGTCTCCGAGCCCCGATCGGTCCACGTATGTTCTCCTAAGCCCGAATTAGTCCACGCGCCGTCTCCTAAGCCCCGATCTGCCCACGGGCCGTCTCCGAGCTCCGATCGGTCCACGCGCCGTCTCCAAACCTCGATCCGTACACGCGTCGTCTCCGAGCCCCGATGGGTCCACGCGCCATCGCCGAACCCCGATCGGTCCACGCGCCGTCTCCTGAGCTCCGAACGGTCCACACCCCTTGTCCTGAGCCCCGCTCGGTCCATGCGTCGTCTTCTTAGCCCCGATGCCTCCACGCGCCGTCTCCTAAGCCCCCATCTGCCCACGGGCCGTCTCCGAGCTCCGATCGGTCCACGCGCCGTCTCCAAACCTCGATCCGTACACGCGTCGTCTCCGAGCCCCGATCTGCCCACGGACCGTATCCGAGCCCCGATCGGTCCGCGTGACGCATTCTAAGTCACGGTCCGTCCACGCGCCGTCTCCGAGCACCGATCGGTCCACGCGCCGTCTCCTGAGCCCCGATCGGTCCACGCATCGTCTCCTAAGCCCTGATCGGTTCACGTGTCGTCTCCGAGCCCCGATGTGTCCACGCGCCGCCTCCTGAGCCCCGATCGATCCACGCATCGGCTCCTGAGCCCCGATCGGTCCACGCATCGTCTTCGAGCACCGATCGATCCACGCGCCGTTTCCTGGGCCCCGATTGGTCCAGGCGTCGCCGACGGAGCCCCGATCGGTCTACGCGCCGTCTCATGAACCCCGATCGGACAACGCATCGTCTCCTAAGCCCCGATACGTTCACACGCCGTCTCCGAGTCCCGATCGGTCCACGCGCCGTCGACGAGCCTCGAACGGTCCACGCGCGGCCTCCTTAGCCCCGGTCGGTCCACGCGCCGTCTCCGAGCCCCGATCGGTCCACGCACCATCTCATGCTCCCCAATCGGTCCATGCGCCGCCTCCGGAGCCCTGATCGATCCACGCGAATCTCCTGAGCTCCGGTCGGTCCTCGTACCGTCTCCGAGCCCCGATCGGTCCTCGTACCGTCTCCGAAGCCCCGATCGGTCCACGCGCCGTCTCCTGAGCCCCGATCGGTCCACGCGTCGACTCCTAATCCCCGATCGGTTCACGCGCCGTATCCGAGCCCCAATCGGTCCACGCGCCGTCTCCTAAGCTCCAATCGGTCCACGCGCCGTCTCCTGAGCCCCGATACGTCGACGCGCAGTCGCCGAGCCCCGATCGGTCCACGCGCTGTCTCCTGAGCCCCGATAGGTACACGCGTCGTCTCCTACACCCCGAACGGTCCACGCGTTGTCTCCTAAGCCCCGATCAGTCCACGCGCCGTCTCCGAGCCCCGATGGGTCCACGCATCGTCTCCTAAGCCCCAATCGGTTAACGCGCCGTCTCCGAGCCCCAATCGGTCCACGCGCCGTCTCCTGAACCCCGATCGTTCCACGCGCCTTCTCCTAAGCCACGATCGGTCAGCGCCGTCTCCGAGCGCCGATCGGTGTACGCGCCGTCGCACGAGCCGCGATCGGTCCACGCGCGGCCTCCTGAGCCCCGGATGCTTCACGCGCCGTATCCGAGGCCCAATCGGTCCACGCACCGTCTCCTGAACCCCGATCGGTCCACGCGCCGTCGCCGAACCCCAATTGGTCCATGCGCAACCGCCTGAGCCCCAGTCGGTCCACGCGCCGTCTTCGAGCCCCGATCGGTCCACTCATCGTCTCCTAAGCCCCAATCGGTTAACGCGCCGTCTCCGGAGCCCCGATCGATCTACGCGAGGCTTCTGAGCTCCGGACGGTCCAGGCGCCGTCTCCGAACCCCGAGCGGTCGACGCGCCGTCTCCGAGCCCCGATCGGTCCACGCGCCGTCGCCGAACCCCAATTGGTCCACGCGCAACCGCCTGAGCCCCAGTCGGTCCACGCGCCGTTTCCTGAGCCCCGATCGGTCCGCGCGCCGTCACGTGAGCCCCGATCGGTCAACGCGTAGTCTCCTAAGCCCCCATCGGTCCACGCGCCGTCGCCGAGCCGGGATCGGTCCACGCGCGGGCTCCTGAGTCCCGGTTGTTTCACGCGCCGTATCCGAGCCCCAATCGGTCCACGCGCCGGCTCCTGACCACCGATCGGTCCACGCGCCGTCTCCTGAGCCCCGATCGCTCCACGCACCGTTTTCTGAGCACCGTTTGGTCCACGCGTCGTCTTCAAAGCCCCGATGCCTCCACGCGCCGCCTCCGGAGCCCCGGCGATCCACGCGAATCTCCTGAGCTCCGGTCGGTCGACGCGCTGTCTCCTCAGCCCCGATCGGTCCAGGCGCCGCTTCCTGCGCCCCGATCGGTCCACGCGCCGTCTCCTAAGCCCCAATCGGTCCACGCGGCGTCTCCGAGCGCTGATCATTTCACGCGCCGTCTGCTGAGACCCGATCGTTCCACGCGCCGTCTCCGAGACCCGATCGATCCACGCGCTGCCTCCTGAGCCGCGATTGGTCCACGCGCTGTCTCCTGAGCCCCGATAGGTACACGCGTCGTCTCCGAGCTCTGATCGGTCCACACGCCGTTTCCTGAGCCCCGATCGGTCCATGCGTCGTCTTCTTAGCCCCGATGCCTCCACGCGTCGTCTCCGAGCCACGATCGGTCCACGCGCCGTCGCCGAGCTGCGATCGGTCCACGCGCGGCCTCCTGAGCCCCGGTCGGTTCACGCGCCGTATCCGAGCCCCACTCGGTCCACGCGCCGTCTCGTGACTCCCAATCGGTCCACGCGCCGCCTCCTGAGCCCCGATCGGTCGACGCGTCGTCTCCTGAGCCCCGATCGATCCACGCGTCGTCTCCTGAGCCCCGATCGCTCCACGCGCCGTCTCCGAGCGCCGGTCGGTGCACGCGCCGTCTCCGAGCGCCGGTCGGTGCACGCGCCGTCTCCTGAGCCCCAATCGTTCCAAGCGTCGTCCCCTAATACCCGATCCATACACGCGTCGTCTCCGAGGCTCGATCAGTCCACGCGTCGTCGCCGAGTCCCGATCGGTCCACACGCAGCCTCCTCAGCACCGGTCGATCCACGCGCCGTCTCCGAGCCTCGATCGGTCCACGTACCGTCTCCGAACCCCGATCGGTCGACGCGCCGTCTCCGAGCCGCGATCGGCCCACGCGCCGTCGCCGAGCCCCGATCGGTCCACTCATCGTCTCCTAAGCCCCAATCGGTTAACGCGCCGTCTCCTGAGCCCCGATCGTTCCACGCGCCGTCTCCGAGCCCCGATCGGTCCCTGCGCCGTCTCCTGAGCCCCAATAGGTCCACTCGCTGTCTCCTGAGCCCCGATAGGTACACGCGTCGTTTCCTACGCCCCGATCAGTCCACGCGTCGTCTCCTAGGCCCCGATCGGTCCACGCGCCGTCTCCGAGCCCCGATCGGTCCACGCACCGTGTCCTGATCCCCATCGGTCCACGCGGCGCCTCCTGAGCCCCGATCGCTCCTCGCGCCGTCTCCTGAGCCCCGCTCGGTCCATGCGTCGTCTTCTTAGCCCCGATGCCACCACGCGCCGTCTCCTAAGCCCCGATCTGCCCACGGGCCGTTTCGGAGCTCCGATCGGTCCACGCGCCGTCTCCAAGCCTCGATCCGTACACGCGCCGTCTCCGAGCCCCGATCGGTCCACGCGCCGTCTCCTGAGCCCCGATCGGTTCACGCATCGTCTCCTAAGCCCCGATACGTCCACGCGCCGTCTCCTGAGCCCCGATCGGTCCACGCGTCGTCTCCTAAGCCCCGATCGGTTAACGCGCCGTCTCCTAGCCCCGATGGGTCCACGCGCCGCCTCCTAAGCCCCGATTGGTCCACGCGTCGTCTCCTAAGCCCCGATCGGTCGACGGGTCGTCTCCTAAGCCCCGATCGGTCGACGCGTCGTCTCCTAATCCCCGGTCGGTCCACGCGCCGTCGCCGAACCCCAATTGGTCCACGCGCCGTCTCCTGAGCCCCGCTCGGTCCACGCGCCGTCTCCGAGCCACGATCGGTCCGTGCGCCGCTTCCAGAGCCCCGATCGGTCCACGCGTCATCTCCTGAGTTCCGATCGGTCCACGCGCCGTCTCCTAAGCCCCGATCGGTCCACGCGCCGTCTCGGAGCCCCGATCGGTTCACGTGCCGTCTCGTGAACCCCGATCGTTCCACGCGCCGTCTCCGAATCCTCGATCCGTACACGCGTCGTCTCAGAGCCTCGATCGGTCCACGCGCCGTCGCCGAGCCCCGATCGGTCCAGGCGTATCCTCCTGAGCCCCGGTCGGTCCACGCGCCGTCTCCGAGCCCCGATCGGTCCACGCATCGTCTCCTAAGCCCCGATCGGTTAACGCGCCGACTCGGAGCCCCGATTGCTCCACGCGCCGTCGCCGAACCCCAATTGGTCCACGCGCAACCGTCTGAGCCCCGGTTGGTCCACGCGCTGTTTCCGAGCCCCGATCGGTCCACTCGTCGTATCCGAACCCCGATCGGTCCACGCGCCGTCGCCGAGCCATGATCGGTCCACGCGCGGCCTCCTGAGCCCCGGTTGCTTCACGCGCCGTATCCGTGCCCCCATCGGTCCACGCGTCGTCTCCGAGCCCCGATCGGTCCACGCGTCGTATCCAAACCCCGATCGGTCCACGCGCGGCCTCCTGAGCCCCAATCGGTCCACGCGTCGTCTCCTAAGCCTCGATCGGTCCACGCGCCGTCTCCGAGCCCCGTTCGGTCCACGCGCCGTCTCCTCAGCCCCGATCGGTCCACGCGTCGGCTCCTAAGCCTCGATAGGTCCACGCGCTGCATCCTTAGCCCCGGTCGGTCCACGCGCCGTCTCCGAGCCCCGATCGATCCGCGTGACGCATTCTAAGCCACGGTCCGTCCACACGCCGTCTCCGAGCACCGATCAGTCCACGCGCCGTCTCCTGAGCCCTGATCGGTCAACGCGCCGTCTCCGAGCCTCGATCGGTCCACGTACCGTCTCCGAAGCCCCGATCGGTCCACGCGCCAACTCCTGAGCCTCGATCGGTCCACGGACCGTCTCCGAAGCCCCGATCGGTCCACGCGCCGTCTCCGAGCCCCGATCGATCCGCGTGACGCATTCTAAGCCACGGTCCGTCCACGCGCCGTCTCCGAGCACCGATCAGTCCACGCGCCGTCTCCTGAGCCCCGATCGGTTCACGCGTCGTCTCCGAGCCCCGATCGGTCCACGCGCCGTCGCCGAGCTGCGATCGGTCCACGCGCGGCCTCCTGAGCCCCGGTCGGTTCACGCGCCGTATCCGAGCCCCACTCGGTCCACGCGCCGTCTCGTGACTCCCAATCGGTCCACGCGCCGCCTCCTGAGCCCCGATCGGTCGACGCGTCGTCTCCTGAGCCCCGATCGAACCACGCGTCGTCTCCTGAGCCCCGATCGCTCCACGCGCTGTCTCCGAGCGCCGGTCGGTGCACGCGCCGTCTCCGAGCGCCGGTCGGTGCACGCGCCGTCTCCTGAGCCCCAATCGTTCCAAGCGTCGTCCCCTAATACCCGACCCATACACGCGTCGTTTCCGAGGCTCGATCAGTCCACGCGTCGTCGCCGAGTCCCGATCGGTCCACGCACCGTGTCCTGATCCCCATCGGTTCACGCATCGTCTCCTAAGCCCCGATACGTCCACGCGCCGTCTCCTGAGCCCCGATCGGTCCACGCGCCGTCTCCGAGCCACGATCGGTCCGTGCGCCGCTTCCAGAGCCCCGATCGGTCCACGCGTCATCTCCTGAGTTCCGATCGGTCCACGCGCCGTCTCCTAAGCCCCGATCGGTCCACGCGCCGTCTCGGAGCCCCGATCGGTTCACGTGCCGTCTCGTGAGCCCCGATCGTTCCACGCGCCGTCTCCGAATCCTCGATCCGTACACGCGTCGTCTCCGAGCCTCGATCGGTCCACGCGCCGTCGCCGAGCCCCGATCGGTCCAGGCGTATCCTCCTGAGCCCCGGTCGGTCCACGCGCCGTCTCCGAGCGCCGATCGGTTCACGCGCCGCCTCCTGAGCCCCGATCGGTCCACGCGTCGTCTCCTAAGCCCCGATACGCCCACACGCCGTCTCCGAGCCGCGATGGGTCCACGCGTCGCCTCCTGAGCCCCGATCGATCCACGCGAGTCTCCTGAGCCCCGGTCGGTCCTCGCGCCGCCTCCTGCGCTCCGATCGGTCCACGCGCCGTCTCCTGAGCCCCGATCCGTCGACGCGCCGTCTCGTGAGCCCCGATCGGTCCACGCGCCGTCTCCTGAGCCCCGATCGTTCCACGCGTCGTTCCCTAAGCCCCGATCCATCCACGCGCAGTCTCCCGAGCCCCAATCGGTCCACGCGCCGTCTCCTGAGCCCCGATCGGTCCACGCGCCGTCTCCTCAGCCCCGATCGGTCCACGCGTCGTCTCCGAGCACCGATCGGTCCACGCGCCGTCTCAGAGCGCCGATCATTTCACGCCCCGTCTCCTGAGCCACGATCGATCCACATGCCGTCTCCGAGCCCCGATCGGTCCGCGTGCCGCATTCTAAGCCACGGTCCATCCACGCGCCGTCTCCGAGCCCCGATCGATCCACGCGCCGTCTCGTAAGCCACAATCGGTCCACGCGCCGTCTCAGAGCGCTGATCATTTCACGCGCCGTCTCCTGAGCCCCGATCGTTCCACGCACCGTCTCCGAGCCCCGATCGGTCCACGCGGCGTCTCCTGAGCCCCGATCGGTGCACGCGCCGTCTCCTGAGCACCGATCGTTCCACACGCCGCCTCCTAAGCCCCGATCTGTCCAGGCGTCGTCTCCTAAGCCCCGACCGGTCCACGCGCCGTCTCCTGAGCCCCGTTCGGCCCACGCGCCGTCTCCTGAGCCCCGGTCGGTCCGCGCGCCGTTACCTCAGCCCCGATCGGTCGACGCGTCGTCTTCTAAGCCCCGATCGGTCCACGCGTAGTCTCCTAAGCCCCGCTCGGTTAACGCGTCGTTTCCGAGCCCCAATCGGTCCACGCGTTGTCTCCTGAGCCCCAATTAGTCCATGCGCCGTCTCCTAATCCCCGATCCGTCCACGGGCCGAGTCCGAGCTCCGATCGGTCCACGCGCCATCGCCGAGCCTCGATCGGTCCCCGCGCCGTCTCCTGAGCCCCGATCTGTCCAAACCCCTTCTCCTGAGCCCCGATCTGTCGACGCGTCGTCTCCTAAGCCCCGACCGGTGCACGCGCCGTCTGCTGAGCCCAAATTGTCCACACGCTGTCTCCTACGCCCCGATCGGTTCACGCGTCGTCTCCTAAGCCCTGCTCGGTTAACGCGTCGTTTCTGAGCCCCGATCGGTCCACGCGTCGTCTCCTGAGCCCCAATTAGTCCACGCGCCGTCTCCTAAGCCCTGATCCGTCCACGGGCCGTGTCCGAGCTCCGATCGGTTCACGCGCCGTCTCCAAACCTCGATCCGTACACGCGTCGTCTCCGAGCCCTTATCGGTCCACGCGCCATCGCCGAGCCCCGATCGGTCCACGCGCCATCGCCGAGCCCCGATCGATCCACGCGCCCTCTCCTAGCGCCGATCGATTCACGTGCCATCTCCTAAGCCCTGATCGGTCCACGCGCCTTCTCCTAAGCCCCGATCGGTCCACGCGCCGTCTCCGAGCCCCGATCGGTCCACGCGCCGTCTCCTGAGCCCAGATCGTTCCACGCGTCGTCCCCGAATCCCCGATCCGTACACGCGTCGTCTCCGAGCCACGATCGGTCCGTGCGACGCTTCCAGAGCCCCGATCGGTCCACGCGTCATCTCCCGATCTCCGGTCGGTCGACGCGCCGTCTCCTAAGCCCCGATCGGTCCACGCGCCGTCGCCTGAGCCCCGATCGTTCCACGCGCCGTCTCCGACCTCTGATCGGCCCACGCGCCGTCTCCTAAGCCCCGATCTGTCCACACCCCTTCTCCTGAGCCCCGAACTGTCGACGCGTCGTCTCCTAAGCCCCGACCGGTGCACGCGCCGTCTCCTAAGCCCTGCTCGGTTAACGCGTCGTTTCCGAGCCCCGATCGGTCCACGCGTCGTCTCCTGAGCCCCAATTAGTCCACGCGCCGTCTCCTAACCCCTGATCCGTCCACGGGCCGTGTCCGAGCTCCGATCGGTTCACGCGCCGTCTCCAAACCTCGATCCGTACACGCGTCGTCTCCGAGCCCTGATCGGTCCACGCGCCATCGCCGAGCCCCGATCGGTCCTCGCGCCCTCTCCTAGCGCCGATCATTTCACGCGCCGTCTCCTGAGCCCCGATCGGTCCACACCCCTTCTCCTGATCCCCGATCGATTCACGTGCCGTCTCCTAAGCCCCGATCGGTTCACCCGTCGTCTCTTAAGTTCCAATCGGTCCACGTGCCCTCTCCGAGCGCCGATCATTTCACGCGCCGTCTCCTGAGCCCCGGTCGGTCCGCGCGCCGTCACCTGAGCCCCGATCGGTCGACGCGTCGTCTTCTCAGCCCCGATCGACCCACGCGTCGTCTCCTGAGCCCCGATCGGTCCACGCGCCGTCGCCGCTCCCTGATCGGTCCACGCGCGGCCTCCTGAGCCCCGGTCGGTCCACGCGCCGTCTCCGAGCTCCGATCGGTTCACGCGCCGTCTCCAAACCTCGATCCGTACACGCGTCGTCTCCGAGCCCTGATCGGTCCACGCGCCATCGCCGAGCCCCGATCGGTCCACGCGCCCTCTCCTAGCGCCGATCATTTCACGCGCCGTCTCCTGAGCCCCGATCGGTCCACACCCCTTCTCCTGATCCCCGATCGATTCACGTGCCGTCTCCTAAGCCCCGATCGGTTCACCCGTCGTCTCTTAAGTCCCAATCGGTCCACGCGCCCTCTCCGAGCGCCGATCGGTTCACGCGCCGTCTCCTGAGCCCCGATCGTTCGTCGCGCCGTCTCCGAGCTCCGATCGGCCCACGCGCCGTCTCCTAAGCCCCGGTCGGTCCACGCGCCGTCTCCGAGCCCCGATCGGTCAACGCACCGTCTCCTGAGCCCGGATCGTTCCACGCGTCGTCCCCGAATCCCCGATCCGTACACGCGTCGTCTCCGAGCCTCGATCGGTCCACGCGCCGTCGCCGAACCCCAATTGGTCCACGCGAAACCGCCTGAGCCCCAGTCGGTCCACGCGCTGTCTCCGAGCCCCGATCGGTCCACGCGTCGTCTCCGAGCCCCGATCGGTCCACGCGCCGTCGCCGAGTCATGATCTGTCCACGCGCGGCCTCCTGAGACCCCATCGGTCCACGCGCCGTCTTCGAGCCCCGATCGGTCCACGCATGCTCTCCTAAGCCCCAATCGGTTAACGCGCCGTCCCCGAGCCCCGATCTGTCCACGCGCCGTCTCCTGAGCCCCGATACGTCCACGCGCAGTCGCCGAGCCCTGATCGGTCCACGCGCTGTCTCCTGAGCCCCGATAGGTAAACGCGTCGTCGCCTACACCCCGATCGGTCCACGCGCCGTCTCCGAGCCCCGATCGGTCCACGCACTGTCTCCTGATGCCCATGGGTCCACGCGGCGCCTCCGGGGCCCCGATCGGTCCACGTGCCGTCTCCTGAGCCCCGATCGTTACACGCGCCGTCTCCGGGCCCCGATCAGTCCACGCGCCGTCTCCGAGCCCCGATCGGTCCACGCACTGTCTCCTGATCCCTATGGGTCAACGCGGCGCCTCCGGAGCCCCGATCGATCCACGCGAGGCTCCTGAGCCCCGATCGGACCACGCATCGTCTCCTAAGCCCCAATCGGTTAACGCGCCGTTGCCTGAGCCCCGATCGGTCCACGCGTCGTCTTCTAACCCCAGACGCCTCCTCGCACCGTCTCCGAGGGCCGATCGGTTCACGCGCCGTCTCCTGAGCCCCGATCGTTCCACGCATCGTCTCCGAACCCCGATGCGTCCACGCGTCGGCTCCTAAGCCCCGATCAGTCCACGCGCCGTCTCCGAGGCCCGATCGGTCCACGCGTCGTCTCCTAAGACCCGATCGGTCCACGTATCGTCTCCTAAGACCCGATCGGTCCACACGCCGTCTCCGAGCCCCGATGGGTCCACGCGTCGCCTCCTGAGCCCCGGTCGGTCCACGCGCCGTCTCCGAGCGCCGATAACTTCACGCGCCGTCTCCTGTGCCCCGATCGTTCCACGCGCCGTCTCCGAGCCCCGATCGATCCACGCGCCGTCTCCTGAGCCCAAATCGGTCCACACGCTGTCTCGTGAGCCCCGATAGGTACACGCGTCGTCTCCTACGCCCCGATCGGTCCACGCGTAGTCTCCTAAGTCCCGCTCGGTTAACGCGTCGTTTCCGAGCCCCGATCGGTCCACGCGTCGTCTCCTGAGCCCCAATTAGTCCATGCGCCGTCTCCTAAGCCCCGATCCGTCCACGGGCCGTGTCCGAGCTCCGATCGGTCCACGCGTCGTCTCCGAGCCCTGATCGGCCCACGCGCCATCGCCGAGCCCCGATCGGTCGACGCGTCGTCTCCTAAGCCCCGACCGGTGCACGCGCCGTCTCCTGTGCCCCGATCGATTCACGTGCCGTCTCCTAAGCCCCGATCGGTTCGCCCGTCGTCTCTTAAGTCCCAATCGGTCCACGCGCCCTCTCCGAGCGCCGATCATTTTACGCGCCGTCTCCTGAGCCCCGGTCGGTCCGCGCGCCGTCACCTGAGCCCCGATCGGTCGACGCGTCGTCTTCTGAGCCCCGATCGTTCCACGCGCCGTCTCCGAGCTCCGATCGGTCGACGCGTCGTCGCCTACACCCCAATCCGTCCACACGTCGTCTCCGAGCCCCGATGGGTCCACGTGTCGCCTCCTGAGCCCCGGTCGGTCCACGCGCCGTCTCCTGAGCCCCGATCGGTCCACCCGTCGTCTTCTAAGCCCCGATCGGTCCACGCGTTGTCTCCTAAGCCCCGATCGGTCCACGCGTAGTCTCCTAAGCGCCGCTCGGTTAACGCGTCGTTTCCGAGCCCCGATCGGTCCACGCGTCGTCTCCTAAGCCCCAATTAGTCCACGCGCCGTCTCCTAAGCCCTGATCCGTCCACGGGCCGTGTCCGAGCTCCGATCGGTTCACGCGCCGTCTCCAAACCTCGATCCGTACACGCGTCGTCTCCGAGCCCTGATCGGTACACGCGCCATCGCCGAGCGCCGATCGGTCCACGCGCCATGGCCGAGCCCCGATCGGTCCACGCGCCGTCTCCGAGCCACGATCGGTCTCTGCGTCGCTTCCTGATCCCCGATCGGGCCTCGCGCCTTCTCCTAAGCCCCAATCGATCCACGCGCCGTCTCCGAGCGCCGATCTGTTCACGCGCCGTCTCCTTTGCTCCGATCGTTCCACGCGCCGTCGCCGAGGCCCGATCGGTCCACGCATCGTCTCCTAAGCCCCAGATGGTCCTCGTGCCGTCTCCGAACCCCGATCGGTCGACGCGCCGCCTCCGAGCGCCGATCGGTTCACGCCCCGTATTCTGAGCCCCGATCGTTCCACGCGCCGCCTCCTAAGCCCCGATCGGTCCAGGCTTCGTCTCCTAAGCCCCGACCGGTCGACGCGTCGTCTCCTGAGCCCCGGTCGGTTAACGCGCCGTCTCCAAGCCCCGATCGGTCCACGCGCAACCGCCTGAGCCCCAGTCGGTCCACGCGCTGTCTCCGAGCCCCGATCGGCCCACGCGTCCTCTCCGAGCCCCGGTCGGTCCACGCGCCGTCTCCGAGCCCCGATCGGTCCACGAAACGTGTCCTAAGCCCCGATCGGTCCACGCGCCGTCTCCTGAGCCCCGATCGGTCCACGCGTCGTCTCCGAGCCCCGATCGGTCCACGCGCCGTCGCCGAGTCATGATCTGTCCACGCGTGGCCTCCTGAGACCCGATCGGTCCACGCGTCGTCTCCTAAGCCCCAATCGGTCCACGCGCCGCCTACGGAGCCCCGATCGATCCACGCGAATCACCGGAGCTCCGGTCGGTCGACGCGCCGTCTCCTGAGCCCCGATCCGTCCACGCGTCGTCTCCTAAGCCCCGATTCGTCGACGCGTCGTCTCCTGAGCCCTGTTCATATGACGCGTCTTCTCCTGAGCCCCGATCGCTTCTCGTGCCGCCTCCTGAGCCCCGATCCGTCGAGGCGTCGTCTCCGGAGCCCCGATCAATTGACGTGTCTTCTCCTGAGCCCCGATCGCTCCTCGCGCCGTCTCCTGAGCCCCACTCGGTCCCTGCGTCGTCTTCTTAGCCCCGATGCCTCCACGCGCCGTCTCCGAGCCACGATCGGTCTAGGCGTCGCTTCCTGAGCCCCGATCGGTCATCGCGCCGTCTCCTAAGCCCCAATCGGTCCACGCGCCGCCTCCTAAGCCCCGATCGATCCACGCGTCGTCTCCGAACGCCGATCGGTTCACGCGTCGTCTCCTTTGCTCCGATCGTTCCACGCGCCGTCTCCGAGGCCCAATCGGTCCACGCATCGTCTCCTAAGCCCCGATCGGTTAACGCGCCGTCTCCGAGCCCCGATTGGTCCACACGCCGTCTCCGAGTCCCGATCGGTCCGCATGCCGCATTCTAAGCCACGGTCAGTCCTCGCGCCGTCTCCGAGCACCGATCGGTCCACGCGTCGTCCCCTAATACCCGATCGGTCTTTTAAGCCCCGATACCTCCACGCGACGTCTCCGAGTCACGATCGGCCCAGGCGACGCTTCCTGAGCCCCGATCGGCCCACGCGTCTTCTCCTAAGCCCCGATAGGTCCACGCGCCGTCTCCTAAGCCCCGATTGATCCACGCGCCGTCTCCGAGCGCCGATCGGTTCACGCGCCATCTCCTGTGCTCCGATCGTTCCACGCGCCGTCTCCGAGCCCCGATCGGTCCACGCGCCGTCTCCTGAGCCCCAATCGGTCCACGCGTCGGCTCTTAAGCCTCGATCGGTCCACGCGCGTCCTCCTTAGCCCCGGTTGGTCCACGCGCCGTCTCCGCGCCCCGATCGGTCCACGCGCCGTCTCCTGAGCCCCGGTCGGTCCACGCGCCGTCTCCGAGGCCCGGTCGGTCCACGCATCGTCTCCTAAGCCCCGATCGGTCCACGCGCCGTCTCCGAGCGCCAATCGGTTCACGCGCCTTCTCCTGAGCCCCGATCGCTCCACGCGCCGTCTCCGAGCCCCGATCGGTCCAGGCGCCGTCTCCTGAGCCCGGATCGGTCCACGCGCCGTCGCCGAAC
This sequence comes from Netelia fuscicornis, assembly GCA_946811545.1. Lineage (NCBI taxonomy): Eukaryota > Metazoa > Arthropoda > Insecta > Hymenoptera > Ichneumonidae > Netelia > Netelia fuscicornis. The sequence goes on along the minus strand of OX328014.1, from coordinate 27,813,557 downwards.
CCCAATAGGTCCCCGCGCAACCGCCTGAGTCCCGGTTGGTCCACGCGCTGTCTCCGAGCCCCGATCGGTCCACGCGTCGTATCCAAACCCCGATCGGTTCACGCGCCGTCTCCTGAGCCCCGATCGGTCCACGCGCCGTCTCCGAGCGCCAATCGGTTCACGCGCCGTCTCCTGAGCCCGGATCGGTCCACGCGGCGTCTCCGAGCCCCGATCGATCCACGCGCCGTCTCCTGAGCCCCGATCGGTCGACGCGTCGTCTTCTGAGCCTCGATCAATCCACGCGTCGTCTCCTGAGCCCCAACCGCTCCACACGCCGTTACCTGAGCCCCGATCGGTCCACATATCGTCTCCGAGCACCGATCGGTCCACGCGCCGTCTCCGAGCGCCAATCGGTTCACGCGCCGTCTCCTGAGCCCGGATCGGTCCACGCGGCGTCTCCGAGCCCCGACCGATCCACGCGCCGTCTCCTGAGCCCCGATCGGTCGACGCGTCGTCTTCTGAGCCTCGATCAATCCACGCGTCGTCTCCTGAGCCCCAACCGCTCCACACGCCGTTACCTGAGCCCCGATCGGTCCACATATCGTCTCCGAGCACCGATCGGTCCACGCGCCGTTTTCTGAGCACCGCTCGATCCATGCGTCGTCTTCTTAGCCCCGATGCCTCCACGCCCCGTCTTCGAGCCCCGATCGGTCCACGCGCCGTCTCCTAAGCCCCTATCGGTCCACGCGCCGTCTCCGAGCGCCGATAGGTTCACGCGCCGTCTCCTGAGCCCCGATCGTTCCACGCGCCGTCTCTGAGCCCCGATCCGTCCACGCGCCGTCTCCTGAGCCCGGATCCGTCCACGCGTCATCGCCGAATCCCCGATCCGTACCCGCGTCGTCTCCGAGCCTCGATCGGTCCACGCGCCGTCGCGGAGCCCGGATCGGTCCAGGCGTGGCCTCCTGAGCCTCGATCGGTCCACGCGCGGCCTCCTGAGCCCCGGTCGGTTCACGCGCCGTCTCCGAGCCTCGATCGATCCACGCGTCGTCTTCCAAGCCCAGATGCCTCCTCGTGCCGTCTCAGAGCCACGATCGGTCCAGGCGCTGCTTCCTGAGCCCCAATCGGTCCACGCATCGTCACCTAAGCCCCGATCGGTCCACGCGCCGTCACCGAGACATGATCGGTCCACGCGCGGCTCCTGAGCCCCCATCGGTCAACGCGCCGTCGCCGAGCCGGGATCGGTCCACGCGCGGGCTCCTGAGTCCCGGTTGGTTCACGCGCCGTATCCGAGCCCCAATCGGTCCACGCGCCGTTTCCTGAGCCCCGATCGGTCCACGCGCCGTCTCCTGAGCCCCGATCGGTCCACGCATCGTCTCCTAAGCCCCAATCGGTTAACGCGCCGTCTCCTGAGCCCCGATCGTTCTACGCGCCGTCTCCGAGCCCCGATCCGTCCACGCGCAGTCGCCGAGCCCCAATCGGTTCACGCACGGTCTCCTGAGCCCCAGTCGGTACACGCGCTGTCTGCGAGCCCCGATGGGTCCACGCATCGTCTCCTAAGCCCCGTTCGGTTAACGCGTCGTTTCGGAGCCCCGATCGGTCTACGCGCCATCTCCTGAGCCCCGATCGGTCCACGCGTCATCTCCTGAGCGCCGATCGTTCCACGCGCCGTCTCCGAGCGTCGATCGGTCCACGCGCCGTCCCCTGAGCCCCGATCGGTCCACGCGCCGTCTCCGAGCGCCGATCCGTCCACGCGCCGTCTTCTGAGCCCCGATCGGTCCAGGCATCGTCTCCTAAGCCCCGGACGGTCCACCCGCCGTTTCCGAGCCCCGATCGCTCCACGCGCCGTCTCCTGAGCCCCGATCGGTCCACGCATCGTCTCCTAAGCCCCGATCCGTCGCCGCGTCGTGTCCTGAGCCCCGATCAATTGACGCGTCTTCTCCTGAGCCCCGATCGCTCCACGCGCCGTCTCTTGAACCCCGATCATTCCACGCGCCTTCTCCTAAGCCACGATCGGTCCACGAGCCGTCTCCTGAGCCCCAGTCGGTCCGCGCGCCGTCACCTAAGCCCCGATCATTCCACGCGCCGTCTCCGAGCCCCGATCGGTCCACGCGCCGTCTCCTGAGCCCCGATCGGTCCATGCGTTGTCTCCTAAGCCCCGATCGGTCCACGCGTCGTCTCCTAAGCGCCGATCCGTCGACGCGTCGTCTCCTGAGCCCCGATCGATCCACGCGTCTTCTCCTGAGCCCCGACCGCTCCACCCGTCGTCTCCGAGGTCCGATCGGTCCAGGTGCCGTTTCCGAGCCCCGATCGGTCCACGCGCTGTCTCCTGAGCCCCGATCCATCCACGCGCAGTCGCCGAGCCGCGATCGGTCCACGCGCGGTCTACTGAGCTCCGGTCGGTCCACACGCCGCGGCGAACCCCAATTGGTCCACGCACAACCTCTCGAGCCCCAGTCGGTAAACGCGCTGTCTCCGAGCCCCGATCGGTCCACGCACCATCTCATGCTCCCCAATCGGTCCATGCGCCGCCTCCGGAGCCCTGATCGATCCACGCGAATCTCCTGAGCTCCGGTCGGTCCTCGTACCGTCTCCGAGCCCCGATCGGTCCTCGTACCGTCTCCGAAGCCCCGATCGGTCCACGCGCCGTCTCCTGAGCCCCGATCGGTCCACGCGTCGACTCCTAATCCCCGATCGGTTCACGCGCCGTATCCGAGCCACAATCGGTCCACGCGCCGTCTCCTAAGCTCCAATCGGTCCACGCGCCGTCTCCTGAGCCCCGATACGTCGACGCGCAGTCGCCGAGCCCCGATCGGTCCACGCGCTGACTCCTGAGCCCCGATAGGTACACGCGTCGTCTCCTACACCCCGAACGGTCCACGCGTTGTCTCCTAAGCCCCGATCAGTCCACGCGCCGTCTCCGAGCCCCGATGGGTCCACGCACTGTCTCCTGATCCCCATGGGTCCACGAGGCACCTACGGAGCCCCGATCGATCCACGCGAGGATCCTGAGCCCCGATCGATCCACGCATCGTCTCCTAAGCCCCAATCGGTTAACGCGCCGTCTCCGAGCCCCAATCGGTCCACGCGCCGTCTCCTGAACCCCGATCGTTCCACGCGCCTTCTCCTAAGCCACGATCGGTCAGCGCCGTCTCCGAGCGCCGATCGGTGTACGCGCCGTCGCACGAGCCGCGATCGGTCCACGCGCGGCCTCCTGAGCCCCGGATGCTTCACGCGCCGTATCCGAGGCCCAATCGGTCCACGCACCGTCTCCTGAACCCCGATAGGTCCACGCGCCGTCGCCGAGCCATGATCGATCCACGCGCGGCCTCCTGAGCCCCGATCGGTCCACGCGTCGTCTCCTAAGCCCTGATCGGTCCACGTGCCGTCTCCGAGCCCCGATGGGTCTACGCGCCGCCTCCTGAGCCCCGATCGATCCACGCATCGGCTCCTGAGCCCCGGTCGGGCCACGCGTCGTCTTCGAGCACCGATCGATCCACGCGCCGTTTCCTGGGCCCCGATCGGTCCACGCGTCGCCGCCGGAGCCCCGATCGGTCTACGCGCCGCTTCATGAGCCCCGATCGGTCAACGCATCGTCTCCTAAGCCCCGATACGTTCACACGCCGTCTCCGAGTCCCGAATCGGTCCACGCGCCGTCGCCGAGCCTCGATCGGTCCACGCGCGGCCTCCTAAGCCCCGATCGGTTAACGCGCCGTCTCCGAGCCCCGATCAGTCCACGCGTCGTCTCCTAAGCCTCGATCGGTCCACGCGCCGTCTCCGAGCCCCGTTCGGTCCACGCGCCGTCTCCTCAGCCCCGATCGGTCCACGCGTCGGCTCCTAAGCCTCGATAGGTCCACGCGCTGCATCCTTAGCCCCGGTCGGTCCACGCGCCGTCTCCGAGCCCCGATCGATCCGCGTGACGCATTCTAAGCCACGGTCCGTCCACACGCCGTCTCCGAGCACCGATCAGTCCACGCGCCGTCTCCTGAGCCCCGATCGGTCAACGCGCCGTCTCCGAGCCTCGATCGGTCCACGTACCGTCTCCGAAGCCCCGATCGGTCCACGCGCCAACTCCTGAGCCTCGATCGGTCCACGGACCGTCTCCGAAGCCCCGATCGGTCCACGCGCCGTCTCCGAGCCCCGATCGATCCGCGTGACGCATTCTAAGCCACGGTCCGTCCACGCGCCGTCTCCGAGCACCGATCAGTCCACGCGCCGTCTCCTGAGCCCCGATCGGTTCACGCGTCGTCTCCGAGCCCCGATCGGTCCACGCGCCGTCGCCGAGCTGCGATCGGTCCACGCGCGGCCTCCTGAGCCCCGGTCGGTTCACGCGCCGTATCCGAGCCCCACTCGGTCCACGCGCCGTCTCGTGACTCCCAATCGGTCCACGCGCCGCCTCCTGAGCCCCGATCGGTCGACGCGTCGTCTCCTGAGCCCCGATCGAACCACGCGTCGTCTCCTGAGCCCCGATCGCTCCACGCGCTGTCTCCGAGCGCCGGTCGGTGCACGCGCCGTCTCCGAGCGCCGGTCGGTGCACGCGCCGTCTCCTGAGCCCCAATCGTTCCAAGCGTCGTCCCCTAATACCCGACCCATACACGCGTCGTTTCCGAGGCTCGATCAGTCCACGCGTCGTCGCCGAGTCCCGATCGGTCCACGCACCGTGTCCTGATCCCCATCGGTCCACGCGGCGCCTCCTGAGCCCCGATCGCTCCTCGCGCCGTCTCCTCAGCCCCGCTCGGTCCATGCGTCGTCTTCTTAGCCCCGATGCCACCACGCGCCGTCTCCTAAGCCCCGATCTGCCCACGGGCCGTTTCGGAGCTCCGATCGGTCCACGCGCCGTCTCCAAGCCTCGATCCGTACACGCGCCGTCTCCGAGCCCCGATCGGTCCACGCGCCGTCTCCTGAGCCCCGATCGGTTCACGCATCGTCTCCTAAGCCCCGATACGTCCACGCGCCGTCTCCTGAGCCCCGATCGGTCCACGCGCCGTCTCCGAGCCACGATCGGTCCGTGCGCCGCTTCCAGAGCCCCGATCGGTCCACGCGTCATCTCCTGAGTTCCGATCGGTCCACGCGCCGTCTCCTAAGCCCCGATCGGTCCACGCGCCGTCTCGGAGCCCCGATCGGTTCACGTGCCGTCTCGTGAGCCCCGATCGTTCCACGCGCCGTCTCCGAATCCTCGATCCGTACACGCGTCGTCTCCGAGCCTCGATCGGTCCACGCGCCGTCGCCGAGCCCCGATCGGTCCAGGCGTATCCTCCTGAGCCCCGGTCGGTCCACGCGCCGTCTCCGAGCGCCGATCGGTTCACGCGCCGCCTCCTGAGCCCCGATCGGTCCACGCGTCGTCTCCTAAGCCCCGATACGCCCACACGCCGTCTCCGAGCCGCGATGGGTCCACGCGTCGCCTCCTGAGCCCCGATCGATCCACGCGAGTCTCCTGAGCCCCGGTCGGTCCTCGCGCCGCCTCCTGCGCTCCGATCGGTCCACGCGCCGTCTCCTGAGCCCCGATCCGTCGACGCGCCGTCTCGTGAGCCCCGATCGGTCCACGCGCCGTCTCCTGAGCCCCGATCGTTCCACGCGTCGTTCCCTAAGCCCCGATCCATCCACGCGCAGTCTCCCGAGCCCCAATCGGTCCACGCGCCGTCTCCTGAGCCCCGATCGGTCCACGCGCCGTCTCCTCAGCCCCGATCGGTCCACGCGTCGTCTCCGAGCACCGATCGGTCCACGCGCCGTCTCAGAGCGCCGATCATTTCACGCCCCGTCTCCTGAGCCACGATCGATCCACATGCCGTCTCCGAGCCCCGATCGGTCCGCGTGCCGCATTCTAAGCCACGGTCCATCCACGCGCCGTCTCCGAGCCCCGATCGATCCACGCGCCGTCTCGTAAGCCACAATCGGTCCACGCGCCGTCTCAGAGCGCTGATCATTTCACGCGCCGTCTCCTGAGCCCCGATCGTTCCACGCACCGTCTCCGAGCCCCGATCGGTCCACGCGGCGTCTCCTGAGCCCCGATCGGTGCACGCGCCGTCTCCTGAGCACCGATCGTTCCACACGCCGCCTCCTAAGCCCCGATCTGTCCAGGCGTCGTCTCCTAAGCCCCGACCGGTCCACGCGCCGTCTCCTGAGCCCCGTTCGGCCCACGCGCCGTCTCCTGAGCCCCGGTCGGTCCGCGCGCCGTTACCTCAGCCCCGATCGGTCGACGCGTCGTCTTCTAAGCCCCGATCGGTCCACGCGTAGTCTCCTAAGCCCCGCTCGGTTAACGCGTCGTTTCCGAGCCCCAATCGGTCCACGCGTTGTCTCCTGAGCCCCAATTAGTCCATGCGCCGTCTCCTAATCCCCGATCCGTCCACGGGCCGAGTCCGAGCTCCGATCGGTCCACGCGCCATCGCCGAGCCTCGATCGGTCCCCGCGCCGTCTCCTGAGCCCCGATCTGTCCAAACCCCTTCTCCTGAGCCCCGATCTGTCGACGCGTCGTCTCCTAAGCCCCGACCGGTGCACGCGCCGTCTGCTGAGCCCAAATTGTCCACACGCTGTCTCCTACGCCCCGATCGGTTCACGCGTCGTCTCCTAAGCCCTGCTCGGTTAACGCGTCGTTTCTGAGCCCCGATCGGTCCACGCGTCGTCTCCTGAGCCCCAATTAGTCCACGCGCCGTCTCCTAAGCCCTGATCCGTCCACGGGCCGTGTCCGAGCTCCGATCGGTTCACGCGCCGTCTCCAAACCTCGATCCGTACACGCGTCGTCTCCGAGCCCTTATCGGTCCACGCGCCATCGCCGAGCCCCGATCGGTCCACGCGCCATCGCCGAGCCCCGATCGATCCACGCGCCCTCTCCTAGCGCCGATCGATTCACGTGCCATCTCCTAAGCCCTGATCGGTCCACGCGCCTTCTCCTAAGCCCCGATCGGTCCACGCGCCGTCTCCGAGCCCCGATCGGTCCACGCGCCGTCTCCTGAGCCCAGATCGTTCCACGCGTCGTCCCCGAATCCCCGATCCGTACACGCGTCGTCTCCGAGCCACGATCGGTCCGTGCGACGCTTCCAGAGCCCCGATCGGTCCACGCGTCATCTCCCGATCTCCGGTCGGTCGACGCGCCGTCTCCTAAGCCCCGATCGGTCCACGCGCCGTCGCCTGAGCCCCGATCGTTCCACGCGCCGTCTCCGACCTCTGATCGGCCCACGCGCCGTCTCCTAAGCCCCGATCTGTCCACACCCCTTCTCCTGAGCCCCGAACTGTCGACGCGTCGTCTCCTAAGCCCCGACCGGTGCACGCGCCGTCTCCTAAGCCCTGCTCGGTTAACGCGTCGTTTCCGAGCCCCGATCGGTCCACGCGTCGTCTCCTGAGCCCCAATTAGTCCACGCGCCGTCTCCTAACCCCTGATCCGTCCACGGGCCGTGTCCGAGCTCCGATCGGTTCACGCGCCGTCTCCAAACCTCGATCCGTACACGCGTCGTCTCCGAGCCCTGATCGGTCCACGCGCCATCGCCGAGCCCCGATCGGTCCACGCGCCCTCTCCTAGCGCCGATCATTTCACGCGCCGTCTCCTGAGCCCCGATCGGTCCACACCCCTTCTCCTGATCCCCGATCGATTCACGTGCCGTCTCCTAAGCCCCGATCGGTTCACCCGTCGTCTCTTAAGTTCCAATCGGTCCACGTGCCCTCTCCGAGCGCCGATCATTTCACGCGCCGTCTCCTGAGCCCCGGTCGGTCCGCGCGCCGTCACCTGAGCCCCGATCGGTCGACGCGTCGTCTTCTGAGCCCCGATCGACCCACGCGTCGTCTCCTGAGCCCCGATCGGTCCACGCGCCGTCGCCGCTCCCTGATCGGTCCACGCGCGGCCTCCTGAGCCCCGGTCGGTCCACGCGCCGTCTCCGAGCTCCGATCGGTTCACGCGCCGTCTCCAAACCTCGATCCGTACACGCGTCGTCTCCGAGCCCTGATCGGTCCACGCGCCATCGCCGAGCCCCGATCGGTCCACGCGCCCTCTCCTAGCGCCGATCATTTCACGCGCCGTCTCCTGAGCCCCGATCGGTCCACACCCCTTCTCCTGATCCCCGATCGATTCACGTGCCGTCTCCTAAGCCCCGATCGGTTCACCCGTCGTCTCTTAAGTCCCAATCGGTCCACGCGCCCTCTCCGAGCGCCGATCGGTTCACGCGCCGTCTCCTGAGCCCCGATCGTTCGTCGCGCCGTCTCCGAGCTCCGATCGGCCCACGCGCCGTCTCCTAAGCCCCGGTCGGTCCACGCGCCGTCTCCGAGCCCCGATCGGTCAACGCACCGTCTCCTGAGCCCGGATCGTTCCACGCGTCGTCCCCGAATCCCCGATCCGTACACGCGTCGTCTCCGAGCCACGATCGGTCCACGCGCCTTCTCCGAGCCCCGATCGGTCCACGCGCAACCGCCTGAGCCCCAGTCGGTTCACGCGCTGTCGCCGAACCCCGATCGGTCCACGCCCCGTCTCCGAGCGCCGATCGGTCCACGCGCGGTCTCCAAGCCTCGATCCGTACACGCGTCGTCTCCGAGCACCGTTCGGTCCACGCGCCGTCTCCTGAGCCCCGATCGGTCCACGCGCCGTCTCCTGAGCCCCGATCGGTCCACACGTCGTTCCCTAAACTTCGATCCATCCACGCGCAGTCTCCCGAGCCCCAATCGGTCCACGCGCCGTCTCCTGAGCCCCGATCGGTCCACGTGCCGTCTCCTGAGCCCTGATCGGTCCACGCGTCGTCTCTTAAGCCACGATCGGTCCACGCGTCGTACCCTAAACTTCGATCCATCGACACGCAGTCTCCCGAGCCCCAATCGGTCCACGCGCCGTCTCCTGAGCCCCGATCGGTCCACGTGCCGTCTCCTGAGCCCCGATCGGTCCACGCGTTGTCTCCTAAGCCACGATCGGTCCATGCGCCTTCTCCTAAGCCCCGATAGGTCCACGCGCCGTCTCCGTGCGCCGATCGGTTAATGCGCCGTCTCCGGAGCCCCGAGTGTTCCATGCGCCGTCTCCGAGCCCCGATCGGTCCACGCGCCGTCTCCTGAGCCCGGATCGGTCCACGCGTCATCCCCGAATCCCCGATCCTTATAATCGTCGTTTCCGTGCCTCGATCGGTCCACGCGCCGTCGCCGAACCCCGATCGGTCCAGGCGTGGCCTCCTGAGCCCCGGTCGGTCCACGCGCCGTCTCCGAGCCCCGATCCGTCGACGCGTCGTCTCCTGAGCACCGATCGATCCACGGCCGCCTCCTGAGCATCGATCGCTCCACGCGCCGTCTCCTGAGCCCCGATCGGTCCACCTGCCGTCTCCCTGCCCCGATGGGTCCACGCGCCGTTTCCTTAGCCCCGAACGGTCGACGCGTCGTCTCCGGGCCCCGATCGGTGCACGCGCCGTCTCCTAAGCCCCGATCGGTCCACGCGCCGTCTCCTGAGCCCCGATCGGTCCACGCGTCGTTCCCTAAACGCCGATCCATCCACGCGCAGTCTCCCGAGCCCCAATCGGTCCACGCGCCGTCTCCTGAGCCCCGATCGGTCCACGCGTCGTCTCCTAAGCCACGATCGGTCCACGCGTCGTCTCCGAGCCCCGATGCCTCCACGCGCCGTCTCCGAGCCACTATCGGTCCGTGCGCCGCTTCCAGAGCCCCGATCGGTCCAGGCGCCTCTTCCTGCGCCCCGATCGGTCCACGCGCCGTCTCCTAAGCCCCAATCGGTCCACGTAGGGTCTCCGAGCGCCGATCATTTCACGGGCCGTTTCCTGAGACCCGATAGTTCCACGCGCCGTCTCCGAGCCCCGATCGGTCCACGCATCGTCTCCTAAGCCCCGATCGATTAACGCGCCGTCTCCGAGCCCCGAACGGTCCACGCGCCGTCGCCGAACCCCAATTGGTCCACGCGCAACCGCCTGAGCCCCAGTCGGTTCACGCGCGGTCGCCGAACCCCGATCGGTCCACGCGTCGTCTCCGAGCCCCGATCGGTCCACGCGCCGTCTCCTGAGCCCCGATCGGCCCACGCGCGGCCTCCTAAGCCCCGATCGGTCCACGCGCCGTCTCCTGGTCCCCATCGGTCCACACGGCGCCTCCGGAGCCCCGATCGATCCACGCGAGTCACCTGAACCCGGTCAGTCCGCGCCCCGTCTCCTGAGCCTCGATCGGTTCACGCGTCATCTCCTAAGCCCCGATCGGTCTACGCGCCGTCTCCGAGCCCCGATCGGTCCACGCACCGTCTCCTGCTCCCCATCGGTCCACACGGCGCCTCCGGAGCCCCTATCGTTCCACGCGCCGTCTCCGAGCCCCGAGCGGTCCACGCGCCGTGTCCTGAGCCCCAATCGGTCCACGCGCTGTCTCCTAAGCCCCGATCGGTCCAAGCGCCGTCTCCGAGCCCCAATCGGTCCACGCGTCGTCTCCTAAGCCCCGATCGGTCCAAGCGCCGTCTCCGAGCGCCGATCGGTTCACGCGCCGTCTCCTGAGCTCCGATCGTTCCACCCGTCATATCCGATCCCCATCAGTCGATGCGCGGCCTCCTGAGCCCCGGTCGGTTCACGCGCCGTCTCCGAGCCCCGATCGATCCACGCGTCTTCTTGTAAACCCAGATGCCTCCTCGCATCGTCTCCTAAGCCCCAATCGGTTAACGCGCCGTCTCCGGAGCCCCGATCGATCTACGCGAGGCTTCTGAGCTCCGGACGGTCCAGGCGCCGTCTCCGAACCCCGAGCGGTCGACGCGCCGTCTCCGAGCTCCGATCGGTCCACGCGCCGTCGCCGAACCCCAATTGGTCCACGCGCAACCGCCTGAGCCCCAGTCGGTCCACGCGCCGTTTCCTGAGCCCCGATCGGTCCGCGCGCCGTCACGTGAGCCCCGATCGGTCAACGCGTAGTCTCCTAAGCCCCCATCGGTCCACGCGCCGTCGCCGAGCCGGGATCGGTCCACGCGCGGGCTCCTGAGTCCCGGTTGTTTCACGCGCCGTATCCGAGCCCCAATCGGTCCACGCGCCGGCTCCTGACCACCGATCGGTCCACGCGCCGTCTCCTGAGCCCCGATCGCTCCACGCACCGTTTTCTGAGCACCGTTTGGTCCACGCGTCGTCTTCAAAGCCCCGATGCCTCCACGCGCCGCCTCCGGAGCCCCGGCGATCCACGCGAATCTCCTGAGCTCCGGTCGGTCGACGCGCTGTCTCCTCAGCCCCGATCGGTCCAGGCGCCGCTTCCTGCGCCCCGATCGGTCCACGCGCCGTCTCCTAAGCCCCAATCGGTCCACGCGGCGTCTCCGAGCGCTGATCATTTCACGCGCCGTCTGCTGAGACCCGATCGTTCCACGCGCCGTCTCCGAGACCCGATCGATCCACGCGCTGCCTCCTGAGCCGCGATTGGTCCACGCGCTGTCTCCTGAGCCCCGATAGGTACACGCGTCGTCTCCGAGCTCTGATCGGTCCACACGCCGTTTCCTGAGCCCCGATCGGTCCATGCGTCGTCTTCTTAGCCCCGATGCCTCCACGCGTCGTCTCCGAGCCACGATCGGTCCAGGCGCCGCTTCCTGAGCCCCGATCGGTCCACGCGCCGTATCCTAAGCCCCGATCGGTCCCCGTGCCGTCTCTGAGCGTTGATAACTTCACGCGCCGTCTCCTGCGCCCCGATCGGTCCACGCGTCGTCTCCAAAGCCCCGCTCGGCTAACGCGTCGTTTCCGAGCCCCGATCGGTCCAGGCGCCGCTTCCTGAGCCCCGATCGGTCCACGCGCCGTATCCTAAGCCCCGATCGGTCCACGTGCCGTCTCTGAGCGCTGATAACTTCACGCGCCGTCTCCTAAGCCCCGATCGGTCCACCCGTCGTCTCTTAAGCCCCGATCGGTCCACGCGCCATCTCCGGGCGCCGAGTATTTTACGCGCCGTCTCCTGAGCCCCGGTCGGTCCGCGCGCCGTCACGTGAGCCCCGATCGGTCAACGCGTAGTCTCCTAAGCCCCGATCGGTCCACGCGCCGTCTCCGAGCGCCGATCGGTTCACGCGCCGTCTCCTGAGCCCCGATCGTTCCACGCGCCGTCTCCGAGCCCCGGTCGGTCCACGCGCCGTCTCCGAGCCCCGATCGGTTCACGCATCGTCTCCTAAGCCCCGATCGGTTCACGCATCGTCTCCTAAGCCCCGATCGGTTAACGCGCCGTCTCCGAGCCGCGATCGGTCCACGCGCCGTCACCTGAGCCCCGATCGGTCGACGCGCCGTCTCCTAAGCCCCGATCCGTCCACGGGCCGTCTCCTGAGCCCCGATTGCTCCACGGGCCGTTTCCTGAGCCCCGATCGTTCCACACGCCGCCCCCTAAACCTCGTTCGGTCCAGGCGTCGTCTCCTAAGCCCCGACCGGCTCACGCGCCGTCTCCTGTGCCCCGATCGATTCACGTGCCGTCTCCTAAGCCCCGATCGGTCCACCCGTCGTCTCTTAAGCCCCAATCGGTCCACGCGCCATCTCCGAGCGCCGATCATTTCACGCGCTGTCTCCTGAGCCCCGATCGGTCCACGCGCCGTCGCCGAGCCTCGAGAGGTCCACGCGCGGCCTCCTGAGCCCCGGTCGGTTCACGCGCCGTCTCCGAGCCCCGATCGATCCACGCGTCGTCTTCTAAGCCCAGATGCCTCCTCGCGCCGTCTCCGAGCCACGATCGGTTCAGGCGCCGCTTCCTGAGCCCCGATCGGTTAACGCGCCGACTCCGAGCCCCGATCGTTCCACGCGCCGTCTCCGAGCCCCGATGGGTCCACGCGCGGTGTCCTGAGCCCCGGTCGGTCCAGGCCCCGTCTCCGAGCCGCGATGGGTTCACGCGTCGCCTCTTGAGCCCCGATCGATCCACGCGAGTCTCCTGAGCCCCGGTCGGTCCTCGCGCCGCCTCCTGCGCTCCGATCGGTCCACGCGCCGTCTCCTGAGCCCCGATCGGTCGACGCGCCGTCTCGTGAGCCCCGATCGGTCCACGCGCCGTCTCCTGAGCCCCGATCGTTCCACGCGTCGTTCCCTAAGCCCCGATCCATCCACGCGCAGTCTCCCGAGCCCCAATCGGTCCACGCGCCGTCTCCTGAGCCCCGATCGGTTCACGCGCCGTCTCCTCAGCCCCGATCGGTCCACGCGTCTTCTCCTGAGCCCCGCTCGGTCCATATGTCGTCTTTTTAGCCCCGATGCCTCCACGCGCCGTCTTCGAGCCACGATCGGTCCAGGCGCCGCTTCCTGAACCCCGATCGACCCACGCGCCGTCTCGTAAGCCCCAACCGGTCCACGCGCCGCCTCCTGAGCCCCGATCGGTCCACACGCCGTCTCCTGAGTCCCGATCAGTCCACGCGCGGCCTCCTAAGCCCCGATCGTTCCACGCGCCGTCTCCGAGCCCCGATCGGTCCACGCGCCGTCTCCTGAACCTCGATCGGTCCACGCGTCGTTCCCGAAGCCCCGATCCATCCACGCGCATTCTCCCGAGGACCAATCGGTCCACGCGCCGTCTCCTGAGCCCCAATCGGTCCACGCGCCGTCTTTTCAGCCCCGATCGGTCCACGCGTCGTCTCCTAAGCCCCGATACGTCCACACGCCGTCTCCGAGCCGCGATGGGTCCACGCGTCGCCTCTTGAGCCCCGATCGATCCACGCGAGTCTCCTGAGCCCCGATCGTTCCACGCACCGTTTCCGAGCCCCGATTGGTCCACACGCAGTCTCCGAGCCCCGATCGGTCCGCGTGCCGCATTCTAAGCCACGGTCCATCCACGCGCCGTCTCCGAGCCCCGCTCGATCCACGTGTCGTCTTCTAAGCCTCGAGCGGTCCATGCGCCGTCTCCGAGCGCCGATCGGTTCACGCGCCGTCTTCTAAGCCCCGATCGTTCCACCCGCCGCCTCCTAAGCCCCGATCGGTCCAGGCTTCGTCTGCTAAGCCCCGACCGGTCCACGCGTCGTCTCCTGAGCCCCTGTCAGTTCCCCCGCCGTCTCCGAGCCCGATCGGTCCACCCATCGTCTCCTAAGCCCCTATTGGGTAACGCGCCGTCTCCGAGCCCCGATCGGTCCATGCGCGGTCTCCTGAACCCCGATACGTCGACGCGCAGTCGCCGAGCCCCGATCGGTCCACGCGCCGTCTCCTGAGCCCCTGTCAGTTCACGCGCCGTCTCCGAGCCCGATCGGTTCACGCGCCGTCTCCTGAGCCCCGATCATTCCACGCGATGTCTCCGAGCCCCGATCGGTCCACGCGCCGTCTCCTAAGCCCCGATCGGTCCACGCGCCGTCTCCGAGCGCCAATCGGTTCACGCGCCGTCTCCTGAGCCCCGATCGCTCCACGCGCCGTCTCCGAGCCCCCATCGGTCCACGCGTCGCCTCCGAGCCCCGATCGCTCCACGCGCCGATTTCTGAGCCCCGATCAATTGACGCGTCTTCTCCTGAGCCCCGATCGCTCCTCGCGCCGTCTCCTGAGCCCCGCTCGGTCCATGCGTTGTCTTCTTAGCCCCGATGCCTCCACGCGCCGTCTCCGAGCGCCGATCGGTTCACGCGCCGTCTCCTGAGCCCCGATCGTTCCACGCGCCATCTCCGAGCCCCGATTGGTCCACGCGCCGTCTCCTAAGCCCCGATCGGTCCACGCGCCTTCTCCTAAGCCCCGATCGGTTCACGCACCGTCTCCTGAGCCCCGATGGTTCCACGCGCCGTTTCCGAGCTCCGATCGGTCCACGCGGCGCCTCCGGAGCCCCGATCGATCCACGCGCAGTCTCCTGAGCCCCGATCGGTCCACGCATCGCCTCCTGAGCCCCGGACGGTCCAGGCGCCGTCTCCGAACCCCGATCGGTCGACGCGCCGTCTCCGAGCCCCGATCATTCCACGCGCCGTCTCCGAGCCCCGATCGGTCAACGCGCCGTCGCCGAGCCATGATCGGTCCACGCGCGGCCTCCTGAGCCCCGATCGGTTCACGCGCCGTCGCCGAGCCGCGATCGGTCCACCCGCGGCCTCCTGAACCCCGATCGGTCCACGCGCCGTCACCGAGCCGCGATCGGTCCACGCGCGACCTCCTGAGCCCCGGTTGGTTCACGCGCCGTATCCGAGTCCCCATCGGTCCACGCGTCGTCTCCGAGCCCCGATCCGTTCACGCGCCGTCGCCGAGCCATGATCGGCCCACGCGAGGCTCCTGAGCCCCGGTCGATCTGCGCGCCGTCTCCTGAGCCCCGATCGGTCGACGCGTCGTTTCCTGAGCCGCGATCGATCCACGCGTCGTCTCCTGAGCCCCGATCGCTCGACGCGCCGATTTCTGAGCCCCGATCAATTGACGCGTCTTCTCCTGAGCCCCGATCGCTCCTCGCGCCGTCTCCTGAGCCCCGCTCGGACCATGCGTCGTCTTCTTAGCCCCGATGCCTCCACGCGCCGTCTCCAAGCCACGATCGGTCTAGGCGCCGCTTCCTGAGGCCCGATCGGTTCAGGCGCCGCTTCCTGAGCCCCGATCGGTCCACGCGCCGTTTCCTAAGCTGCGATCCGCCCACGGGCCGTCTCCGAGCTGCTATCGGTAAACGCGCCGTCACCAAGCCCTGATCCGTACACGCGTCGTCTCCGAGCCCCGACCGGTCCACGCGCCGTCGCCGAGCCTCGATCGGTCCACGCGCGGCCTCCTGAGCCCCGATTGGTTCACGCGCCGGCTCCGAGCCCGATCGGACCACGTGCCGTCTCCTGAGCCCCGATCGGTCCACGCATCGTCTCCTAAGCCCCGATCGGCTAACGCGTCGACTCCGAGCCGCGATCGGTCCACGCGTCGTCTCCTAAGCCCCGATCGGTCCGTGCGCCGTCTCCGAGCCCCGATCGGTCCACGCACCATCGCATGCTCCCCAATCGGTCCATGCGCCGCCTCCGGAGCCCTGATCGATCCACGCGAATCTCCTGAGCTCCGGTCGGTCCTCCTACCATCTCCGAGCCCCGATCGGTCCACGCGTTGTCTCCTAAGCCCCGATCCGTGGCCGCGTCGTCTCCTGAGCCCCGATCAATTGACGCGTCTTCTCCTGAGCCTCGATTGCTCCTCGCGCCGTCTCCTGAGCCCCGCTCGGTCCATGCGTCGTGTTCTTAGCCCCGATGCCTCCCTGCGCCGTCTCCGAGCCACGATAGGTCCAGGCGCCGCTTCCTGAGCCCCGATCGATCCACGCGCCGTCTCGTAAACCACAATCGGTCCACGCGCCGTCTCAGAGCGCCGATCATTTCACGCGCCGTCTCCTGAGCCCCGATCGTTCCACGCGCCATCTCCGAGCCCCGATCGGTCCACGCGGCGTCTCCTGAGCCCCGATCGGTCCACGCGCCGTCTCCTGAGCCCCGATCGGCCGACGCGTCGTCTCCTAAACGCCGATCCGTCGACGCGTCGTCTCCTGAGCCCCGACCGATCCACGCGTCTTCTCCTGCGCCCCGACCGCTCCACCCGTCGTCTCCGAGCTCCGATCGGTCCAGGTGCCGTTTCCGAGCCCCGATTGGTCCATGCGTCGTCTTCGAAGCCCCGATGCCTCCACGCGCCTTCTCCGAGCCACGATCGGTGCAGGCGCCGCTTCCTGAGTCCCGATCGGTCCACGCGCGGCCTCCTGAGCCCGTTCGGTCCACGCGCCGTCGCCGAGCCGCGATCGGTTCTCGCGCGGCCTCCTGGGCCCCGGTCGGTTCACGCGCCGTATCCGAGCCCCAATCGGGCCACGCGCCGTCTCCTGAGTCCCGATCAGTCCACGCGTCGTCTCCTAAGCCCCAATCGGTCCACGCCCGCCTCCGGAGCCCCGATCGATCCACGCGAATCTCCTGAGCTCCGGTCGGTCGACGCGCCGTCTCCTCAGCCCCGATCGGTCCACGCGTCGTCTCCTAAGCCCCGATTAGTCGACGCGTCGTCTCCTGAGCCCCGATCAATTGACGCGTCTTCTCCTGATCCCCGATCGCTTCTCGTGCCGCCTCGTGAGCCCCGATCGGTCCAGGCGTCGTCTCCGGAGCCCCGATCAATTGACATGTCTTCTCCTGAGCCCCGATCGCTCCTCGCGCCGTCTCCTGAACCCCGCTCGGTCCATGCGTCGTCTTCTTAGCCCGGATGCCTCCACGCGCCGTCTCCAAGCCACGATCGGTCCAGGCGCCGCTTCCTGCGCCCCGATCGGTCCACGCGCCGTCTCCTAAGCCCCAATCGGTGCACGCGGCGTCTCCGAGCCCCGATCGATCCACGCGCCGCCTCCTGAGCCCCGATCGGTCCACGCGCTGTCTCCTGAGCCCCGATAGGTACACGCGTAGTCTCCTGAGCCCCGATCGGTCCACGCGTCGTCTCCGAGGTCTGATCGGTCCACACGCCGTTTCCTGAGCCCCGATCGGTCCATGCGTCGTCTTCTTAGCCCCGATTCCTCCACGCGTCGTCTCCGAGCCACGATCGGTCCAGGCGCCGCTTCCTGAGCCCCGATCGGTCCACGCGCCGTATCCTCAGCCTCGATCGGTCCACGCGCCCTCTCTGAGCGCTGATAACTTCACGCGCCGTCTCCTGAGCCCCGATCGGTCCAGGCGTCATCTCCTAAGCCCCGCTCGGCTAACGCGTCGTTTCCGAGCCCCGATCGATCTACGCGTCGTCTCCTGAGCCCCAATTAGTCCACGCGCCGTCTCCTAAGCCCCGATCCGTCCACGGGCCGTGTCCGAGCTCCGGTCGGTCCACGCGCCGTCTCCAAGCCTCGATCCGTACACGCGTCGTCTCCGAGCCCCGATCGATCCACGCGCCATCGCCGAGCCCCGATCGGTCCACCCATCGTCTCTTAAGCCCCAATCGGTCCACGCGCCGTCTCCGAGCGCCGATCGGTTCACGCGCCGTCTGCTGAGCCCCGATCGTTCCACGCGCCGTCTCCGAGCTCCGATCGGCCCACGCGCCGTCTCCTAAGCCCCGATCGGTCGAAGCGCCTTCTCCTAAGCCCCGATCGGTCCACGGGCCGTCTCCGAGCGCGGATCGGTCCACGCGCCGTCTCCGAACCCCGATCGGTCCACGCATCGTCTCCTAAGCCCCGATCGGTTAACGCGCCGACTCGGAGCCCCGATCGTTCCACGCGCCGTCTCCGAGCGCCGATCGGTGCACGCGCCGTCGCACGTGCCGCGATCGGTCCACGCGCGGCCTCCTGAGCCCCGGTTGGTTCACGCGCCGTATCCGAGCCCCAATCGGTCCAAGCACCGTCTCCTGAGCCCCGATCGGTCCACGCGCCGTCGCCGAGCCCCGATCGGTCCAGGCGTATCCTCCTGAGCCCCGATCGGTCCACGCGCCTTCTCCGTGCGCCGATCGGTTCACGCGCCGTCTCCTGAGCCCCGATCGCTCCACGCCCCGTCTCCGAGCCCCGATCGGTCCACGCGCCGTCTCCTGAGCCCGGATCGGTCCACGCGCCGTCGCCGAACCCCAATTGGTCCTCGCGCAACCGTCTGAGCCCCGGTTGGTCCACGCGCTGTTTCCGAGCCCCGATCGGTCCACGCGTCGTATCCGAACCCCGATCGGTCCACGCGCCGTCGCCGAGCCATGATCGGTCCACGCGCGGCCTCCTGAGTCCCGGTTGCTTCACGCGCCGTATCCGAGCCCCCATCGGTCCACGCGTCGTCTCCGAGCCCCGATCGGTCCACGCGCCGTCTCCTGAGCCCCGGTCGGTTCACGCGCCGTCTCCGAGCCCGATCGGTCCACGCATCGTCTCCTAAGCCCCTATCGGTTAACGCGCCGTCTCCGAGCCCAGATCGGTCCACGCGCAACCGCCTGAGCCCCAGTCGATCCACGCGCCGTTTCCTGAGCCCCGATCGGTCCACGCGCCGTCTCCTGGGCCCCGATCGGTCTACGCGTCGTCTCCTAAGCCCCGATTGGTGGACCTGCCGTCTCCCAGCCACGATCGGTCCACGCGCCGTCTACAAAGCACCGATCGGTCCACCCGCCGTCTTCGAGCCCCGATCGGTCCACGCATCGTCTCCTAACCCCCAATCGGTTAACGCGCCGTCTCCTGAGCCCCGATCGTTCTACGCGCCGTCTCCGAGCCCCGATCCGTCCACGCGCAGTCGCCGAGCCCCGATCGGTTCACGCACGGTCTCCTGAGCCCCAGTCGGTACACGCGCTGTCTCCGAGCCCCGATGGGTCCACGCATCGTCTCCTAAGCCCCGCTCGGTTAACGCGTCGTTTCGGAGCCCCGATCGGTCTACGCGCCATCTCCTGAGCCCCGATCGGTCCACGCGTCGTCTCCTGAGCGCCGATCGTTCCACGCGCTGTCTCCGAGCACCGATCGGTCTACGCGTCGTCTCCGAGCCCCGATCGGTCCACGCGCCGTCTCCTAAGCCCCGTTCGGTCCAAGCGCCTTCTCGTAAACCCCGGTCGGTCCACACGCCGTCTCCGAGCCCCGATCGGTCCACGCATCGTCTCCTAAGCCCCGATCGGCTAACGCGTCGACTCCGAGCCGCGATCGTTCCACGCGCCGTCCCCGATCCCCGATCGGTCCGCGCTTCGTCTCCTGAGCCCGGATCGTTCCACGCGTCGTCTCCTGATTCCCGATCCTTAAACGCGTCGTCTCCGAGCCTCGATCGGTCCACACGCTGTGTCCGAGCACCGATCGGTCGACGCGCCGTCTTCTAAGCCCAGATGCCTCCTCGCGCCGTCTCCGAGCCATGATGGGTCCAGGCGCCGCTTCCTGAGCCCCGGTCGGTCCACGCGTTGTCTCCTAAGCCCCGTTCGGTCCACGCGCCGTCTCCTAAGCCCCGATCATTCCACGCGCCGTCTCCGAGCCCCGATCGGTCCACGCGTCGTCTCCTAAGCCCTGATCGCTCTCCGCGCCGTCTCCTGAGCCCCGCTCGGTCCATGCGTGGTCTTCTAAGCCCCGATGCCTCCACGCACCGTCTCCTGGGCCCCGATCGTTCCACGTGCCGTCTCCGATCCCCGATCGGTCCGCGTACCGCATTCTAAGCCGCGGTCCGTCCACGCGCAGTCTCCGAGCACCGATCGGTCCACGCGACGTCTCCTGAGCCACGATCGGTCCACGCGTCGGCTCCTAAGCGCCGATCGGTCCACGCGCCGTCTCCTAAGCCCCGATCGGTCCACGCGCCGTTTCCGAGCCCCGATCGGTCCATGCGTCGTCTCCGAGCCCCGTTCGGTCCACGCGCCGTCTCGTAAGCCCCAATCGGTCTACGCGCCGTCTCAGAGCGCCGATCATTTCACGCGCCATCTCGTGAGCCACGATCATTCCACGCCCCGTCTCCGAGCCCCGATCGGTCCACGTGCCGCCTCCGGAGCCCCGATCGATCTACGCGAGTCTCCTAAGCCCCGACCCGTCCACGCGCCATCTCGTGAGCCACGATCATTCCACGCCCCGTCTCCGAGCCCCGATCGGTCCACGCGCCGTCTCCTAAGCCCCTATCGGTCCACGCGCCGTCGCGGAGCCCCGATCGGTCCAGGCGTGGCCTCCTGAGCCTCGATCGTTCCACGCGCGGCCTCCGGAGCCCCGGTCTGTTCACGCGCCGTATCCGAGCCCCGATCGGTCCACGTATCGTCTCCTAAGCCCCGATCGGTTACCATGCCGTCTCCGAGCCCCGGTCGGTTAACGCGTCGTTTCCGAGCCCCGATCGGTCTACGCGCCGTGTCCTGAGCCCCGATCGGTCGACGCGTCCTCTGCTAAACCCCGATCGGTCCACGCGGCGTCTCCGAGCCTCGATCGGTCCACGCGCCGTCGCCGAGACCCGATCGGTCCAGGCGTGGCCTAGTGAGCCCCGGTCGGTCCACGCGCCCTCGCCGAGCCCCGATCGGTCCGCGCATCGTCTCCTAAGCCCCGATCGGTCCACGCGCCGTCTCCGAGCGCCGATCGGTTCACGCGCCTTCTCCTGAGCCCCGATCCGTCCACGCGTCGTCTCCTAAGCCCCGATACGTCCACACGCCGTCTCCGAGCCCCGATGGGTCCACGCGTCGTCTCCTAAGCCCCGATCGGTCCACGCCTCGTCCCCGAATCCCCGATCCGTACACGCGTCGTCTCCGAGCCCCGATCTGTCCACGCCCCGTCTCGTGAGGCCCAATCGGACCACGCGCTGTCTCCTGAGCCCCGATAGGTACACGCGTCGTCTCCTATGCCCCGATCGGTCCACACGTCGTCTCCTTAGCCCCGATCGGTCCACGCGCAGTCGCCGAGCCCCGATCGGTTCACGCGCGGTCTTATGAGCCCCGGTCGGTCCACGCGCCGTCGCCGAACCCCAATTGGTCCACGCGCAACCTCCTGAGCCCCAGTCGGTACACGCGCTGTCTCCGAGCCCCGATCGGTCCACGCATAGTCTCCTAAGCCCCGCTCGGTTAACGCGTCGTTTCCGAGCCCCGATCGGTCTACGCGCCGTCTCCTGAGCCCCGATCGGCCCACGCGTCTTCTCCTCAGCCCCGATCGCTCTTCGCGCCGTCTCCTGCGCTCCGCTCGGTCCATGCGTCGTCTTCTTAGGCCCGATGCCTCCACGCGCCGTCTCCGAGCCACAATCGGTCTAGGCGCCGCTTCCTGAGCACCGATCGGTCCACGCGTCGTCTCCTAAGCCCCGATCGGTCCACGCGTCGTCTCCTAAGCCCAGATGCGTCGACGCGTCGTCTCCTGAGCCCCGATCGGTCCACGCCTCGTCCCCGAATCCCCGATCCGTACACGCGTCGTCTCCGAGCCCCGATCTATCCACGCGCCGTCTCGTGAGGCCCAATCGGACCACGCGCTGTCTCCTGAGCCCCGATAGGTACACGCGTCGTCTCCTATGCCCCGATCGGTCCACACGTCGTCTCCTTAGCCCCGGTCCATCCACGCGCAGTCTCCCGAGCCCCAATCGGTCCACGCGCCGTCTCCTGAGACCCGATCGGTCCACGCACCGTCTCCTCAGCACCGATCGGTCCACGCGTCGTCTCCTAAGCCCCGATCGGTCCACGCGCCGTCTCCGAGCCCCGATCGGTCCACGCGCCGTCTCCTAAGCCCTAATCTGTCCACGACCCGTCGCCGGGCCCCGATTGGTGCACGCGCCATCTCCTAAGCCCCGATCGGTGCACGCCCGGTCTCCGAGCGCCGATCGGGTCACGCGCCGTCTCCTGAGACCCGATCCGTCCACGCGCCGTCTCCTGAGCCCCGATCGTCCGACGCGCCCTCTGCTAAACCTCGATCGGTCCACGCGTCGTCTCCTGAGCCCCGATCGGTCGACGGGTCCTCTCCTAAGCCCGGATCGGCCCACGCGTCTTCTCCTCAGCCCCGATCAGTCCACGCGTCGTCTCCTAAGCCCCGATCGGTCGACGCGTCGTCTCCTAATCCCCGGTCGGTTCACGCGTCGTCTCCGAAGACCCGATCCGTCGACGCGTCGTCTCCTGAGCCCCGATCAATTGACGCGTCTTCTCCTGAGCCTCGATCGCTCCTCGCGCCGTCTCCGAGCGCCGATCGTTCCACGCGCCGTCTCCGGAGCCCCATCCGTCTACGCGGCGCCTCCGCAGCCCCGATTGATCTACGCGAATCTCCTGAGCCCCGGTTGGTCCGCGCGCCCTCTCCTGAGCCCCGATCGGTCGACGCGTCGTCTCCTGAGCCCCGATCGATCCACGCGTCATCACCTGAGCCCTGATCGCTCCACGCGCCGTTTCCTGAGCCCCGATCGGTCCACGCATCGTCTCCGAGCACCGATCGGTCCACGCGCCGTTTTCTGAGCACCGTTCGGTCCATGCGTCGTCTTCAAAGCCCCGATGCCTACACGCGCCGTCTCCGAGCCACGATCGGTCCGTGCGCCGCTGCCAGAGCCCCGATCGGTCCACGCGTCGTCTCCTGATCTCCGATCGGTCCACGCGCTGTCTCCTAAGCTCCGATCGTTCCGCGCGCCGTCTCCCAGCCGCGATCGGTCCACGCGCCGTCTCCTGAGCCCCGATCGGTCCACGCGTCGTTCCCTAAGCCCCGATCCACTCAAGCGCCGTCGCCTGAGCCACGATCGGTTCACGCGTCGTTCCCTAAGCCCTGATCCATCCACGGCGCCGTCTCCTGAGCCCCCATCGGTGCACGCATCGTCTCCTAAGCCCCGATACGTCCACGCGTCGTCTCCGAGCCACGATCGGTCCAGCCGCCGCTTCCTAAGCCCCGATCGGTCCACGCGCCGTCTCCTAACCCTCGATCGGTCCACGCGCCGTCTCCTGAGCCCCGATCGGTCCACGCGTCGTCCACTAAGCCCCGATCGGTCCACGCATCGTCTCCTAAGCCCCAGACGGTCCACGCCCCGTCTCCGAACCCCGATCGGTCGACGCGCCGTCTCCGAACGCCGATCGGTTCACGCGCCGTCTCCTGAGCCCCGATCGCTCCACGCGCCTTCTCCTAAGCCCCAATCGTTCTACGCGCCGTCTCCGAGCCCCGATCGGTCCACGCGCCGTCTCCTGAGCCCCGATCGGTCCACGCGTCGTTCCCTAAACCCCGATCCATCCACGCGCAGTCTCCCGAGCCCCAATCGGTCCACGCGCCGTCTCCTGAGCCCCGATCGGTCCACGACCCGTCTCCGGGCCCCGATCGGTGCACGCGCCGTCTCCTAAGCCCCGATCGGTCCACGCCCCGTCGCCGAGCGCCGATCGGTTCACTCGCCGTCTCCTGAGACCCGATCCGTCCACGCGCTGGCGCCGAGCCGCGATCGGTCCACGCGCGGCCTCCTGAGCCCCAATCGGTCCACGCGCCGTCTCCCGAGCCCCGATCGGTCCACGCACCATTTCCTGCTGCCCAATCGGTCCATGCGCCGCCTCCGGAGCCCCGATCGATCCACGCGAATCTCCTGAGCTCCGATCGGTCCACGTGTCGTTCCCTAAGCCCCGTTCCATCCACGCGCAGTCTCCCGAACCCCAATCGGTCCACGCGCCGTCTCCTGAGCCCCGATCGGTCCACGCGCCGTCTCCTGAGCCCCGATCGGTCCACGCGTCGTTCCCTAAACTTCGATCCATCCACGCGCAGTCTCCCGAGCCCCAATCGGTCCACGCGCCTTCTCCTGAGCCCCGATCGGTCCACGTGCCGTCTCCTGAGCCCTGATCGGTCCACGCGTCGTCTCTTAAGCCACGATCGGTCCACGCGTCGTTCCCTAAACTTCGATCCATCGACGCGCAGTCTCCCGAGCCCCAATCGGTCCACGCGCCGTCTCCTGAGCCCCGATCGGTCCACGTGCCGTCTCCTGAGCCCCGATCGGTCCACGCGTTGTCTCCTAAGCCACGATTGGTCCATGCGCCTTCTCCTAAGCCCCGATAGGTCCACGCGCCGTCTCCGTGCGCCGATCGGTTAATGCGCCGTCTCCGGAGCCCCGATCGTTCCATGCGCCGTCTCCGAGCCCCGATCGGTCCACGCGCCGTCTCCTGAGCCCGGATCGGTCCACGCGTCGTCCCCGAATCCCCGATCCTTATAATCGTCGTTTCCGTGCCTCGATCGGTCCACGCGCCGTCGCCGAACCCCGATCGGTCCAGGCGTGGCCTCCTGAGCCCCGGTCGGTCCACGCGCCGTCTCCGAGCCCCGATCCGTCGACGCGTCGTCTCCTGAGCACCGATCGATCCACGGCCGCCTCCTGAGCATCGATCGCTCCACGCGCCGTCTCCTGAGCCCCGATCGGTCCACCTGCCGTCTCCCTGCCCCGATGGGTCCACGCGCCGTTTCCTTAGCCCCGAACGGTCGACGCGTCGTCTCCGAGCCCCGATGCCTCCACGCGCCGTCTCCGAGCCACTATCGGTCCGTGCGCCGCTTCCAGAGCCCCGATCGGTCCAGGCGCCGCTTCCTGCGCCCCGATCGGTCCACGCGCCGTCTCCTAAGCCCCAATCGGTCCACGTAGGGTCTCCGAGCGCCGATCATTTCACGCGCCGTTTCCTGAGACCCGATAGTTCCACGCGCCGTCTCCGAGCCCCGATCGGTCCACGCATCGTCTCCTAAGCCCCGATCGATTAACGCGCCGTCTCCGAGCCCCGAACGGTCCACGCGCCGTCGCCGTACCCCAATTGGTCCACGCGCAACCGCCTGAGCCCCAGTCGGTTCACGCGCTGTCGCCGAACCCCGATCGGTCCACGCGTCGTCTCCGAGCCCCGATCGGTCCACGCGCCGTCTCCTGAGCCCCGGTCGGCCCACGCGCGGCCTCCTAAGCCCCGATCGGTCCACGCGCCGTCACCGAGCCCCAATTGGTCCACGCGAAACCGCCTGAGCCCCAGTCGGTCGACGCGTCGTCTCCGGGCCCCGATCGGTGCACGTGCCGTCTCCTAAGCCCCGATCGGTCCACGCCCCGTCGCCGAGCGCCGATCGGTTCACGCGCCGTCTCCTAAGCCCCGATCGGTCCACGCGTCGTCTCCTAAGCCCCGATCCGTCGACGCGTCGTCTCCTGAGCCACGATCAATTGACGCGTCTTCTCCTGAGCCCGATCGCTCCTCGCGCCGTCTCCTGAGCCCCGATCGGTCCACGCGTCGTGTCCGAGCTCCGATCGGTCCATACGCCGTCTCCGAGCCACGATCGGTCCAGGCATCGCTTCCTGAGCCACGATCGGTCCACGCGCCGTATCCTAAGCCCCGATCGGTCCATGGGCCGTCTCTGAGCGCCGATAAGTTCAAGCGCCGTCTCCTGAGCCCCGATCGGTCGACGCGTCGTCTTTTGAGCCTCGATCGATCCACCCGTCGTCTGCTGAGCCCCAACCGCTCCACACGCCGTTACCTGAGCCCCGATCGGTTCACGCATCGTCTCCGAGCACCGATCGGTCCACGCGCCGTTTTCTGAGCACCGTTCGGTCCATGCGTCGTCTTCTTAGCCCCGATGCCTCCACGCGCCGTCTTCGAGCCACGATCGGTCCAGGCGCCGCTTCCTGAGCCCCGATCGGTCCACGCGCCGTCTCATAAGCCCCGATCGGACCAAGCGCCTTCTCCTCAGCCCCGATCGGTCCACGAGCCGTCTCCGAGCGCCGATTAGTTCACGCGCCGTCTCCTGAGCCCCGATCGTTCCACGCGCCGTCTCCGAGCTCCGATCCGTCCACGCGCCGTCTCCTGAGCCCGGATCGTTCCACGCGTCATCGCCGAATCCCCGATCCGTACACGCGTCGTCTCCGAGCATCGATCGGTCCACGCGCCGTCGCGGAGCCCCGATCGGTCCAGGCGTGGTCTCCTGAGCCTCGATCGGTCCACGCGCGGCCTCCTGAGCCCCGGTCAGTTCACGCGCCGTCTCCGAGCCCCGATCGATCCACGCGTCGTCTTCCAAGCCCAGATGCCTCCTCGCGCCGTCTCCGAGCCACGATCTGTCCAGGCGCTGCTTCCTGAGCCCCAATCGGTCCACGCATCGTCACCTAAGCCCCGATCGGTCCACGCGCCGTCACCGAGCCATGATCGGTCCACGCGCGGCTCCTGAGCCCCCATCGGTCCACGCGCCGTCGCCGAGCCGGGATCGGTCCACGCGCGGGCTCTTGAGTCTCGGTTGGTTCACGCGCCGTATCCGAGCCCCAATCGGTCCACGCGCCGGCTCCTGACCACCGATCGGTCCACGCGCCGTCTCCTGAGCCCCGATCGCTCCACGCACCGTTTTCTGAGCACCGTTTGGTCTACGCGTCGTCTTTAAAGCCCCGATGCCTCCACGCGCCGCCTCCGGAGCCCCGGCGATCCACGCGAATCTCCTGAGCTCCGGTCGGTCGACGCGCTGTCTCCTCAGCCCCGATCGGTCCAGGCGCCGCTTCCTGCGCCCCGATCGGTCCACGCGCCGTCTCCTAAGCCCCAATCGGTCCACGCGGCGTCTCCGAGCGCTGATCATTTCACGCGCCGTCTGCTGAGACCCGATCGTTCCACGCGCCGTCTCCGAGACCCGATCGATCCACGCGCTGCCTCCTGAGCCGCGATTGGTCCACGCGCTGTCTCCTGAGCCCCGATAGGTACACGCGTCGTCTCCGAGCTCTGATCGGTCCAGGCGCCGCTTCCTGAGCCCCGATCGGTCCACGCGCCGTATCCTAAGCCCCGATCGGTCCCCGTGCCGTCTCTGAGCGTTGATAACTTCACGCGCCGTCTCCTGCGCCCCGATCGGTCCACGCATCGTCTCGAAAGCCCCGCTCGGCTAACGCGTCGTTTCCGAGCCCCGATCGGTCCAGGCGCCGCTTCCTGAGCGCCGATCGGTCCACGCGCCGTATCCTAAGCCCCGATCGGTCCACGTGCCGTCTCTGAGCGCTGATAACTTCACGCGCCGTCTCCTAAGCCCCGATCGGTCCACCCGTCGTCTCTTAAGCCCCAATCGGTCCACGCGCCATCTCCGGGCGCCGATCATTTTACGCGCCGTCTCCTGAGCCCCGGTCGGTCCGCGCGCCGTCACGTGAGCCCCGATCGGTCAACGCGTAGTCTCCTAAGCCCCGATCGGTCCACGCGCCGTCTCCGAGCGCCGATCGGTTCACGCGCCGTCTCCTGAGCCCCGATCGTTCCACGCGCCGTCTCCGAGCCCCGGTCGGTCCACGCGCCGTCTCCGAGCCCCGATCGGTTCACGCATCGTCACCTAAGCCCCGATCGGTTCACGCATCGTCTCCTAAGCCCCGATCGGTTAACGCGCCGTCTCCGAGCCGCGATCGGTCCACGCGCCGTCACCGGAGCCCCGATCGGTCGACGCGCCGTCTCCTAAGCCCCGATCCGTCCACGGGCCGTCTCCTGAGCCCCGATTGCTCCACGGGCCGTTTCCTGAGCCCCGATCGTTCCACACGCCGCCCCCTAAACCTCGTTCGGTCCAGGCGTCGTCTCCTAAGCCCCGACCGGCTCACGCGCCGTCTCCTGTGCCCCGATCGATTCACGTGCCGTCTCCTAAGCCCCGATCGGTCCACCCGTCGTCTCTTAAGCCCCAATCGGTCCACGCGCCATCTCCGAGCGCCGATCATTTCACGCGCTGTCTCCTGAGCCCCGGTCGGTCCGCGCGCCGTCACCTGAGCCCCGATCGGTCGACGCGTCGTCTCCTAAGCCCTGAACGGCCCACGCGCCGTCTCCTGAGCCCCGATCGTTCCACGCGCCGTCTCCGAGCTCCGATCGGTCCACGCGCCATCTCGTAAGCCCCGATCGGTCCAAGCGCCTTCTCCTAAGCCCCGATCGGTCCACGGGCCGTCTCCGAGCGGGGATCGGTTCACGCGCCGTCACCTGAGCCCCGATCGTTCCACGCGCCGTTTCCGAGCCCCGATCGGTCCACGCGTCGTCTCCTGAGCCCGGATCGTTCCACGCGTCGTCCCCGAATCCTCGATCCGTACACGCGTCGTCTCCGAGCCTCGATCGGTCCACGCGCCGTCGCCGAGCCCCGATCGGTCCAGGCGTATCCTCCTGAGCCCCGGTCGGTCCACGCGCCGTCTCCGAGCCCCGATCGGTCCACGCATCGTCTCCTAAGCCCCGATCGGTTAACGCGCCGACTCGGAGCCCCGATCGCTCCACGCGCCGTCGCCGAACCCCAATTGGTCCACGCGCAACCGTCTGAGCCCCGGTTGGTCCACGCGCTGTTTCCGAGCCCCGATCGGTCCACGCGTCGTATCCGAACCCCGATCGGTCCACGCGCCGTCGCCGAGCCATGATCGGTCCACGCGCGGCCTCCTGAGCCCCGGTTGCTTCACGCGCCGTATCCGTGCCCCCATCGGTCCACGCGTCGTCTCCGAGCCCCGATCGGTCCACGCGTCGTATCCAAACCCCGATCGGTCCACGCGCGGCCTCCTGAGCCCCAATCGGTCCACGCGTCGTCTCCTAAGCCTCGATCGGTCCACGCGCCGTCTCCTAAGCCCCGATCGGTCCACGCGCCGTCTCCGAGCGCCGATCGGTTCACGCGCCGCCTCCTGAGCCCCGATCGGTCCACGCGCCGTCTCCGAGCCCCGTTCGGTCCACGCGCCGTCTCCTCAGCCCCGATCGGTCCACGCGTCGACTCCTAAGCCTCGATAGGTCCACGCGCTGCCTCCTTAGCCCCGGTCGGTCCACGCGCCGTCTCCGAGCCCCGATCGATCCGCGTGACGCATTCTAAGCCACGGTCCGTCCACACGCCGTCTCCGAGCACCGATCAGTCCACGCGCCGTCTCCTGAGCCCCGATCGGTCAACGCGCCGTCTCCGAGCCTCGATCGGTCCACGTACCGTCTCCGAAGCCCCGATCGGTCCACGCGCCATCTCCTGAGCCTCGATCGGTCCACGTACCGTCTCCGAAGCCCCGATCGGTCCACGCGCCGTCTCCGAGCCCCGATCGATCCGCGTGACGCATTCTAAGCCACGGTCCGTCCACGCGCCGTCTCCGAGCACCGATCAGTCCACGCGCCGTCTCCTGAGCCCCGATCGGTTCACGCGTCGTCTCCGAGCCCCGATCGGTCCACGCGCCGTCGCCGAGCTGCGATCGGTCCACGCGCGGCCTCCTGAGCCCCGGTCGGTTCACGCGCCGTATCCGAGCCCCACTCGGTCCACGCGCCGTCTCGTGACTCCCAATCGGTCCACGCGCCGCCTCCTGAGCCCCGATCGGTCGACGCGCCGTCTCCTGAGCCCCAATCGTTCCAAGCGTCGTCCCCTAATACCCGACCCATACACGCGTCGTCTCCGAGGCTCGATCAGTCCACGCGTCGTCGCCGAGTCCCGATCGGTCCACACGCAGCCTCCTCAGCACCGGTCGATCCACGCGCCGTCTCCGAGCCTCGATCGGTCCACGTACCGTCTCCGAACGCCGATCGGTCGACGCGCCGTCTCCGAGCCGCTATCGGCCCACGCGCCGTCGCCGAGCCCCGATCGGTCCACTCATCGTCTCCTAAGCCCCAATCGGTTAACGCGCCGTCTCCTGAGCCCCGATCGTTCCACGCGCCGTCTCCGAGCCCCGATCGGTCCCTGCGCCGTCTCCTGAGCCCCAATAGGTCCACTCGCTGTCTCCTGAGCCCCGATAGGTACACGCGTCGTTTCCTACGCCCCGATCAGTCCACGCGTCGTCTCCTAGGCCCCGATCGGTCCACGCGCCGTCTCCGAGCCCCGATCGGTCCACGCACCGTGTCCTGATCCCCATCGGTCCACGCGGCGCCTCCTGAGCCCCGATCGCTCCTCGCGCCGTCTCCTGAGCCCCGCTCGGTCCATGCGTCGTCTTCTTAGCCCCGATGCCACCACGCGCCGTCTCCTAAGCCCCGATCTGCCCACGGGCCGTTTCCGAGCTCCGATCGGTCCACGCGCCGTCTCCAAGCCTCGATCCGTACACGCGCCGTCTCCGAGCCCCGATCGGTCCACGCGCCGTCTCCTGAGCCCCGATCGGTTCACGCATCGTCTCCTAAGCCCCGATACGTCCACGCGCCGTCTCCTGAGCCCCGATCGGTCCACGCGTCGTCTCCTAACCCCCGATCGGTTAACGCGCCGTCTACGAGCCCCGATGGGTCCACGCGCCGCCTCCTAAGCCCCGATTGGTCCACGCGTCGTCTCCTAAGCCCCGATCGGTCGACGGGTCGTCTCCTAAGCCCCGATCGGTCGACGCGTCGTCTCCTAATCCCCGGTCGGTCCACGCGCCGTCGCCGAACCCCAATTGGTCCACGCGCCGTCTCCTGAGCCCCGATCGGTCCACGCGCCATCTCCGAGCCACGATCGGTCCGTGCGCCGCTTCCAGAGCCCCGATCGGTCCACGCGTCATCTCCTGAGTTCCGATCGGTCCACGCGCCGTCTCCTAAGCCCCGATCGGTCCACGCGCCGTCTCGGAGCCCCGATCGGTTCACGTGCCGTCTCGTGAGCCCCGATCGTTCCACGCGCCGTCTCCGAGCCCCGATCGGTCCACGCTCCGTCTCCAGAGCCCGGATCGTTCCACGCGTCGTCTCCTGATCCCCGATCCGTAAACGCGTCGTCTCCGACCCTCGATCGGTCCACACGCCGTGTCCGAACCCCGATCGGTCCGCGTGCCGCATTCTAAGCCGCGGTCCGTCTACGCGCCGTCTCCGAGCACCGATCGGTCCACGCGCCGTCTCAAAGCGCCGATCATTTCACGCGCTGTCTCCTGAGCCCGGATCGGTCCACGCCACGTCTCCGAGCTCCGATCGGTCCACGCGCCGTTTCCGAGCCCCGATCGGTCCATACGTCGTCTACGAGTTCCGATGGGTCCACGCGCCGTTTCCGAGCCCCGATCGGTCCGCGCGCCGTCTCCTGAGCCCCGGTGGGTCCACGCGCGGCCTCCTGAGCCCCGATCGGTCCTCGCGCCGTCGCCGAGCCGCGATCGGTCCACGCGTGGTCTCCGAGCCCCGATCGGTCCACGCGCCGTCGCCGAGCCACGATCGGTCCACGCGCGGCCTCCTGAGCCCCGATCGGTCCACCCGCCGTCGCCTAGCCGCGATCGGTCCACGCGCGGTCTCCGAGCGCCGATCGCTCCACGCACCATCTTCTGCTCCACAATCGATCCACGCGCCGCCTCCGGAGCCCCAATTGGTCCACGCGCAACCGCCTGAGCCCCAGTCGGTCCACGCGCTGTATTCGAGCCCCGATCAGTCCACGCGTCGTCTCCGAGCCCCGATCGGTCTACGCGCCGTCTCCGCGCCATGATCGGTCCACGCGCGGCCTCCTGAGCCCCGATCGGTCCACGCGCCGTCGCCGAGCCGCGATCGGTTCTCGGGCGGCCTCCTGAGCCCCGATCGGTCCACGCGCCGTCTCCGAGCTCCGATCGGTCCACGCGCCGTCTCCTGAGCCCCGATCCATCCACGCGCAGTCTCCGAGCCACGATCGGTCCAGGCGCCACTTCCTGAGCCCCGATCGGTTAACGCGCCGACTCCGAGCCCCGATCGTTCCACGCGCCGTCTCCGAGCCCCGATCGGTCCACGCTCCGTTGCCGAACCCTAATTGGTCCACGCGCAACCTCCTGAGCCCCAGTCGGTCCACGCGCGGCCTCCTGAGCCATGGTCGGTTCACGCGCCGTCTCCTGCGCCCCGATCGGTCCACGCGTCGTTCCGTAAGCTCCGATCCATCCACGCGCAGTCTCCTGAGCCCCGATTGGTGGACGTGCCGTCTCCCAGCCACGATCGGTCCACGCGCCGTCTCCTAAGCCCCAATCTGTCCACGACCCGTCTCTGGGCCCCGATCGGTGCACGCGCCGTCTCCTGAGCCCCGGTCGGTTCACGCGCCATCTCCGAGCCGCGATCGGTCCACGCATCGTCTCCTAAGCCCCGATCGGTTAACGTGCCGTCTGCGAGCCCCGATCGGCCCACGCGCCGTCTCCTGAGCCCCGATCTGTCCACGCGCCGTCTCCGAGCCGCGATCGG
This sequence comes from Netelia fuscicornis, assembly GCA_946811545.1. Taxonomy (NCBI): domain Eukaryota; kingdom Metazoa; phylum Arthropoda; class Insecta; order Hymenoptera; family Ichneumonidae; genus Netelia; species Netelia fuscicornis. Next base: position 27,781,482 of record OX328014.1, on the reverse strand, counting down.
TTCACGGATCGTCTCCTGAGTCCCGATCGGTTGACGGGCCGTCTCCGATCCCCGATCGGTCCACGCGCCGTCTCCGAGCCCCGGTCGGTCCACGCGCCGTCTCCGAGCCCCGATCGGTTCACGCATCGTCTCCTAAGCCCCGATCGGTCCACGCGCCGTCTCCGAGCGCCGATCGGTTCACGCGCCGTCACGTGAGCCCCGATCGTTCCACGCGCCGTCTCCGAGCCTCGATCGGTCCACGCGCCGTCTCCTGAGCCCGGATCGTTCCACGCGTCGTCCCCGAATCCCCGATCCGTACACGCGTCGTCTCCGAGCCTCGATCGGTCCACGCGCCGTCTCCGAGCCCCGATCGGTCCAGGCGTATCCTCCTGAGCCCCGGTCGGTCCGCGCGCCGTCTCCGAGCCACGATCGGTCTATGCGTCGCTTCCTGATCCCCGATCGGTCCTCGCGCCGTCTCCTAAGCCCCAATCGGTCCACGCGCCGTCTCCTAAGCCCCGATCGATCCACGCGCCGTCTCCGAGCGCCGATCGGTCCGCGCGCAACCTCCTAAGCCCCAGTCGGTACACGCGCTGTCTCCGAGCCCCGATCGGTCCACGTATCATCTCCTAAGCCCCGCTCGGTTAACGCGTCGTTTCCGAGCCCCGCTCGGTCCATGCGTCGTCTTCTTAGCCCCGATGCCTCCACGCGCCGTCTCCGAGCCACGATCGGTCTAGGCGCCACTTCCTGAGCCCCGATCGGTCCAGGCGCCGCTTCCTGAGCCACGATCGGTCCACGCGCCGTCTCCTAAGCCCCAATCGGTCCACGCGCCGTCTCCTAAGCCCCGATCGGTCCAAGCGGCGTCTCCGAGCCTCGATCGGTCTACGCGCAACCGCCTGAGCCCCAGTCGGTTCACGCGCTGTCTCCGAGCCCCGATCGGTCCACGCGTCGTCTCCAAGCACCGATTGGTCCACGCGCCGTCGCCGAGCCACGATCGGTCTAGGCGCCACTTCCTGAGCCCCGATCGGTCCAGGCGCCGCTTCCTGAGCCACGATCGGTCCACGCGCCGTCTCCTAAGCCCCAATCGGTCCACGCGCCGTCTCCTAAGCCCCGATCGGTCCAAGCGGCGTCTCCGAGCCTCGATCGGTCTACGCGCAACCGCCTGAGCCCCAGTCGGTCCACGCGCTGTCTCCGAGCCCCGATCGGTCCACGCGTCGTCTCCAAGCACCGATTTGTCCACGCGCCGTCGCCGAGCCATGATCGGTCCACGCGCGGCCTCCTGAGCCCCGATCGGTCGACGCGTCGTTTCCTGAGCCGCGATCGATCCACGCGTCGTCTTCTTAGCCCCGATGCCTCCACGCGCCGTCTCCAAGCCACGATCGGTCTAGGCGCCGCTTCCTGAGCCCCGATCGCTCCTCGCGCCGTCTCCTGAGCCCCGCTCGGTCCCTGCGCCGTCTTCTTAGCCCCGATGCCTCCACGCGCCGTCTCCGAGCCACGATCGGTCTATGCGTCGCTTCCTGATCCCCGATCGGGCCTCGCGCCGTCTCCTAAGCCCCAATCGGTCCACCCGCCGTCTCCTAAGCCCCAATTGGTCCACGCGCCGTCTCCTAAGCCCCGATCGGTCCGAGCGGCTTCTCCGAGCCCCCATCGGTCCACGCGGCGTTTTCTGAGCACCGTACCGTCCACGCGTCGTCTTCAAAGCCCCGATGCCTCCACGCGCCGTCTCCGAGCCACGATCGGTCCGTGCGCCGCTTCCAGAGCCCCGGTCGGTCTCGCGCCGCTTCCTGAGCCCCGATCGGTTCAGGCGCCGCTTCCTGAGCCCCGATCGGTCCACGCGCCGTCTCCTAAGCTGCGATCCGCCCACGGGCCGTCTCCGAGCTGCTATCGGTAAACGCGCCGTCACCAAGCCCTGATCCGTACACGCGTCGTCTCCGAGCCCCGACCGGTCCACGCGCCGTCGCCGAGCCTCGATCGGTCCACGCGCGGCCTCCTGAGCCCCGATTGGTTCACGCGCCGGCTCCGAGCCCGATCGGACCACGTGCCGTCTCCTGAGCCCCGGTCGGTTCACGCGCCGTATCCGAGCCCCGATCGATCCACGCGCAGTCTCCTGAGCCCCGATAGGTACACGCGTAGTCTCCTAAGCCCCGATCGATCCACGCGCCGCCTCCGGAGCCCCAATCGATCAACGTGAGTCTCCTAAGCCCCGACCGGTCCACGCGCCGTCTCCTGAGCCCCGATCGGTCCACGTATCGTCTCCTAAGCCCCGATCGGTCCACTCGTCGTCTCCTAAGCCCCGATCGGTCCACGCGCCGTCTCCGAGCCCCGATCGGTCCACGCGTTGTCTCCTAAACGCCGATCGGTCCACGCGCCGTCTCCTGTGCCCCGATCGGTCGACGCGTCCTCTCCTAAACCCCGATCGGTCCACGCGTCGTCTCCTAAGCCCCGATCGGTCCACGCGTCGTCTCCTAAGCCCCGATCCGTCGACGCGTCGTCTCCTGAGCCACGATCAATTGACGCGTCTTCTCCTAAGCCCGATCGCTCCTCGCGCCGTCTCCTGAGCCCCGATCGGTCCACGCGTCGTCTCCGAGCTCCGATCGGTCCACACGCCGTTTCCTGAGCCCCGATCGGTCCATGCGTCGTCTTCTTAGCCCCGATGCCTCCACGCGCTGTCTCCGAGCCACGATCGGTCCAGGCGCCGCTTCCTGAGCCCCTATCGGTCCATGTGCCGTATCCTAAGCTCCGAGCGGTGCACGCGCCGTCTCCGAGCGCCGATAAGTTCAAGCGCCGTCTCCTGAGCCCCGATCGTTCCACGCGGCGTCTCCGAGCCTCGATCGATCCACGCGCCGTCTCCTGAGCCCCGATCGGTCGACGCGTCGTCTTCTGAGCCCCGATCGACCCACGCGTCGTCTCCTGAGCCCCAACCGCTCCACACGCCGTTTCCTGAGCCCCGATCGGTCCACGCATCGTCTTCGAGCACCGATCGGTCCACGCGCCGTTTTCTGAGCACTGTTCGGTCCACGCGTCGTCTTCAAAGCCCCGATGCCTCCACGCGCCGTCTCCGAGCCCCGATCGCTCCTCGCGCCGTCTCCTGAGCCCCGCTCGATCCATGCGTCGTCTTCTTAGCCCCGATGCCTCCACGCGCCGTCTCCTGAGCCCCGATCGTTCCACGCGCCGTCTCCGAGCCTTGATCGGTCCACGCGCCGTCTCCTGAGCCCGGATCGGTCCACGCGTCATCGCCGAATCCCCGATCCGTACACGCGTCGTCTCCGAGCCTCGATCGGTCCAGGCGCTGCTTCCTGAGCCCCAATCGGTCCACGCGTTTTCACCTAAGCCCCGATCGGTCCACGCGCCGTCTCCTGAGCCCGGATCGGTCCACCCGTCGTCCTCGAATCCCCGATCCGCACACGCGTCGTCTCCGAGCCTCGACCGGTCCACGCGCCGTCTCCTAAGCCCCGATCATTCCACGCGCCGTCTCCTAAGCCGCGATCTGTCCACGGGCCGTCTCCGAGCTGCTATCGGTAAACGCGCCGTCACCAAGCCCTGATCCGTACACGCGTCGTCTCCGAGCCCCGACCGGTCCACGCGCCGTCGCCGAGCCTCGATCGGTCCACGCGCGGCCTCCTGAGCCCCGATCGGTTCACGCGCCGGCTCTGAGCCCGATCGGACCACGTGCCGTCTCCTAAGCCCCGGTCGGTTCACGCGCCGTCTCCTAAGCCCCGATCGGTCCACACGTCGTCTCCTAAGCCCCAATCGGGCCACGCGTCGTCTCCTAAGCCCCGATCAGTCGCCGCGTCGTCTCCTGAGCCCCGATCAATTGACGCGACTTCTCCTGAGCCCCGATCGCTCCTCGCGCCGTCTCCTGAGCCCCGCTCGGTCCACGCGTCGTTCCCTAAGCCCCGATCCATCCACGCGCAGTCTCCTGAGCCCCGATCGGTCCACGCATCGTCTCCTAAGCCCCAGACGGTCCTCGTGCCGTCTCCGAACCCCGATCGGTCGACGCGCCGCCTCCGAGCGCCGATCGGTTCACGCGCCGTATTCTGAGCCCCGATCGTTCCACGCGCCTCCTGCTAAGCCCCGATCGGTCCAGGCTTCGTCTCCTAAGCCCCGACCGGTCGACGCGTCGTCTCCTGAGCCCCGGTCGGTTAACGCGCCGTCTCCAAGCCCCGATCGGTCCACGCGCAACCGCCTGAGCCCCAGTCGGTCCTCGCGCTGTCTCCGAGCCCCAATCGGTCCACGCGTCGTCTCCGAGCCCCGGTTGGTTCACGCGCCGTATCCGAGCCCCCATCGGTCCACGCGTCGTCTCCGAGCCCCGATCCGTCCACGCACCGTCGCCGAGCCATGATCGGCCCACGCGAGGCTCCTGAGCCCCGGTCGATCTGCGCGCCGTCTCCTGAGACCCGATCGGTCGACGCGTCGTTTCCTGAGCCCCGATCAATTGACGCGTCTTCTCCTGAGCCCCGATCGCTCCTCGCGCCGTCTCCTGAGCCCCGATCGCTCCTCGCGCCGTCTCCTGAGCCCCGCTCGGTCCATGCGTCGTCTTCTTAGCCCCGATGCCTCCACGCACCGTCTCCAAGCCACGATCGGTCTAGGCGCCGCTTCCTGAGCCCCGATCGGTTCAGGCGCCGCTTCCTGAGCCCCGATCGGTCCACGCGCCGTCTCCTAAGCTGCGATCCGCCCACGGGCCGTCTCCGAGCTGCTATCGGTAAACGCGCCGTCACCAAGCCCTGATCCGTACACGCGTCGTCTCCGAGCCCCGACCGGTCCACGCGCCGTCGCCGAGCCTCGATCGGTCCACGCGCGGCCTCCTGAGCCCCGATTGGTTCACGCGCCGGCTCCGAGCCCGATCGGACCACGTACCGTCTCCTGAGCCCCGGTCGGTTCACGCGCCGTCTCCGAGCCCCGATCGGTTGACGCGTCATTTACGAGCCCCGATCGGTCTACGCGCCATCTCCTGAGCCCCAATCGGTCGACGCGTCGTCTCCTAAGACCCGACCGGTTCACCCGCCGTCTCCTGTGCACCGATCGATTCACATGCCGTCTCCTAAGCCCCGATCGGTCCACACGTCGTCTCCTAAGCCCCAATCGGGCCACGCGTCGTCTCCTAATCCCCGATCAGTCGCCGCGTCGTCTCCTGAGCCCCGATCAATTGACGCGACTTCTCCTGAGCCCCGCGCGCTCCTCGCGCCGTCTCCTGAGCCCCGCTCGGTCCATGCGTCGTCCTCTAAGCCCCCATGCCTCCACGCACCGTCTCCTGAGCACCGATCGTTCCACACGCCACCTTCTAAGCCCCGATCTGTCCAGGCGTCGTCTCCTAAGCCCCGACCGGTCCACGCGCCGTCTCCTGAGCCCCGTTCGGCCCACGCGCCGTTTCCTAAGCCCCGGTCTGTCCACGGGCCGTCTCCGAGCCGCGATCGGTAAACGCGCCGCCTCCTGAGCCACTGTCCGTCCACGCGCCGTCTCCGAGCACCGATCAGTACACGCGCCGTCTCCTGAGCCCCGATCGGTTCACGCGTCGTCTCCGAGCCCCGATCGGTCCACGCGCCGTCGCCGAGCTGCGATCGGTCCACGCGCGGCCTCCTGAGCCCCGGTCGGTTCACGCGCCGTATCCGAGCCCCACTCGGTCCCCGCGCCGTCTCGTGACTCCCAATCGGTCCACGCGCCGCCTCCTGAGCCCCGATCGCTCCACGCGCTGTCTCCGAGCGCCGGTCGGTGCACGCGCCGTCTCCTGTGCCCCGATCGTTCCACGCGTCGTCCCCTAATCCCCGATCCATACACGCGTCGTCTCCAAGCCTCGATCGGTCCACGCGCCGTCGCCGCTCCCCGATCGGTCCACGCGCGGCCTCCTGAGCCCCGGTCGGTCCACGCGCCGTCTCCGAGCCTCGATCGGTCCACGTACCGTCTCCGAAGCCCCGATCCGTCCACGCGCTATCACCTGAGCCCCGATCGGTCCACGCATCGTCTCTTAACACCCGATACGTCCACACGCCGTCTCCGAGCCCCGATCGATCCGCGTGACGCATTCTAAGCCACTGTCCGTCCACGCGCCGTCTCCGAGCACCGATCAGTCCACGCGCCGTTTCCTGAGCCCCGATCGGTTCACGCGTCGTCTCCGAGCCCCGATCGGTCCACGCGCCGTCGCCGAGCTGCGATCGGTCCACGCGCGGCCTCCTGAGTCCCGGTCGGTTCACGCGCCGTATCCGAGCCCCACTCGGTCTACGCGCCGTCTCGTGACTCCCAATCGGTCCACGCGCCGCCTCCTGAGCCTCGATCGGTCGACGCGTCGTCTCCTAAGCCCCGATCCGTCGACGCGTCGTCTCCGGAGCCACGATCAATTGACGCGTCTTCTCCTGAGCCCGATCGCTCATCGCGCCGTCTCCTGAGCCCCGATCGGTCCACGCGTCGTCTCCGAACTCCGGTCGGTCCACACGCCGTCTCCTGAGCCCCGATCTTTCCACGCGGCGTCTCCGAGCCTCGATCGATCCACGCGCCGTCTCCTGAGCCCAGATCGGTCGACGCGTCGTCTTCTGAGCCCCGATCGACCCACGCGTCGTCTCCTGAGCCCCAACCGCTCCACAAGCCGTCGCCGAGCCCCGATCGCTCCTCGCGCCGTCTCCTGAGCCCCGCTCGATCCATGCGTCGTCTCCTTAGCCCCGATCGGTCCAAGCGGCGTCTCCGAGCCTCGATCGGTCTACGCGCAACCGCCTGAGCCCCAGTCGGTCCACGCGCTGTCTCCGAGCCCCGATCGGTCCACGCGTCGTCTCCAAGCACCGATTTGTCCACGCGCCGTCGCCGAGCCATGATCGGTCCACGCGCGGCCTCCTGAGCCCCGATCGGTCGACGCGTCGTTTCCTGAGCCGCGATCGATCCACGCGTCGTCTTCTTAGCCCCGATGCCTCCACGCGCCGTCTCCAAGCCACGATCGGTCTAGGCGCCGCTTCCTGAGCCCCGATCGCTCCTCGCGCCGTCTCCTGAGCCCCGCTCGGTCCCTGCGCCGTCTTCTTAGCCCCGATGCCTCCACGCGCCGTCTCCGAGCCACGATCGGTCTATGCGTCGCTTCCTGATCCCCGATCGGGCCTCGCGCCGTCTCCTAAGCCCCAATCGGTCCACCCGCCGTCTCCTAAGCCCCAATTGGTCCACGCGCCGTCTCCTAAGCCCCGATCGGTCCGAGCGGCTTCTCCGAGCCCCCATCGGTCCACGCGGCGTTTTCTGAGCACCGTACCGTCCACGCGTCGTCTTCAAAGCCCCGATGCCTCCACGCGCCGTCTCCGAGCCACGATCGGTCCGTGCGCCGCTTCCAGAGCCCCGGTCGGTCTCGCGCCGCTTCCTGAGCCCCGATCGGTTCAGGCGCCGCTTCCTGAGCCCCGATCGGTCCACGCGCCGTCTCCTAAGCTGCGATCCGCCCACGGGCCGTCTCCGAGCTGCTATCGGTAAACGCGCCGTCACCAAGCCCTGATCCGTACACGCGTCGTCTCCGAGCCCCGACCGGTCCACGCGCCGTCGCCGAGCCTCGATCGGTCCACGCGCGGCCTCCTGAGCCCCGATTGGTTCACGCGCCGGCTCCGAGCCCGATCGGACCACGTGCCGTCTCCTGAGCCCCGGTCGGTTCACGCGCCGTATCCGAGCCCCGATCGATCCACGCGCAGTCTCCTGAGCCCCGATAGGTACACGCGTAGTCTCCTAAGCCCCGATCGATCCACGCGCCGCCTCCGGAGCCCCAATCGATCAACGTGAGTCTCCTAAGCCCCGACCGGTCCACGCGCCGTCTCCTGAGCCCCGATCGGTCCACGTATCGTCTCCTAAGCCCCGATCGGTCCACTCGTCGTCTCCTAAGCCCCGATCGGTCCACGCGCCGTCTCCGAGCCCCGATCGGTCCACGCGTTGTCTCCTAAACGCCGATCGGTCCACGCGCCGTCTCCTGTGCCCCGATCGGTCGACGCGTCCTCTCCTAAACCCCGATCGGTCCACGCGTCGTCTCCTAAGCCCCGATCGGTCCACGCGTCGTCTCCTAAGCCCCGATCCGTCGACGCGTCGTCTCCTGAGCCACGATCAATTGACGCGTCTTCTCCTAAGCCCGATCGCTCCTCGCGCCGTCTCCTGAGCCCCGATCGGTCCACGCGTCGTCTCCGAGCTCCGATCGGTCCACACGCCGTTTCCTGAGCCCCGATCGGTCCATGCGTCGTCTTCTTAGCCCCGATGCCTCCACGCGCTGTCTCCGAGCCACGATCGGTCCAGGCGCCGCTTCCTGAGCCCCTATCGGTCCATGTGCCGTATCCTAAGCTCCGAGCGGTGCACGCGCCGTCTCCGAGCGCCGATAAGTTCAAGCGCCGTCTCCTGAGCCCCGATCGTTCCACGCGGCGTCTCCGAGCCTCGATCGATCCACGCGCCGTCTCCTGAGCCCCGATCGGTCGACGCGTCGTCTTCTGAGCCCCGATCGACCCACGCGTCGTCTCCTGAGCCCCAACCGCTCCACACGCCGTTTCCTGAGCCCCGATCGGTCCACGCATCGTCTTCGAGCACCGATCGGTCCACGCGCCGTTTTCTGAGCACTGTTCGGTCCACGCGTCGTCTTCAAAGCCCCGATGCCTCCACGCGCCGTCTCCGAGCCCCGATCGCTCCTCGCGCCGTCTCCTGAGCCCCGCTCGATCCATGCGTCGTCTTCTTAGCCCCGATGCCTCCACGCGCCGTCTCCTGAGCCCCGATCGTTCCACGCGCCGTCTCCGAGCCTTGATCGGTCCACGCGCCGTCTCCTGAGCCCGGATCGGTCCACGCGTCATCGCCGAATCCCCGATCCGTACACGCGTCGTCTCCGAGCCTCGATCGGTCCAGGCGCTGCTTCCTGAGCCCCAATCGGTCCACGCGTTTTCACCTAAGCCCCGATCGGTCCACGCGCCGTCTCCTGAGCCCGGATCGGTCCACCCGTCGTCCTCGAATCCCCGATCCGCACACGCGTCGTCTCCGAGCCTCGACCGGTCCACGCGCCGTCTCCTAAGCCCCGATCATTCCACGCGCCGTCTCCTAAGCCGCGATCTGTCCACGGGCCGTCTCCGAGCTGCTATCGGTAAACGCGCCGTCACCAAGCCCTGATCCGTACACGCGTCGTCTCCGAGCCCCGACCGGTCCACGCGCCGTCGCCGAGCCTCGATCGGTCCACGCGCGGCCTCCTGAGCCCCGATCGGTTCACGCGCCGGCTCTGAGCCCGATCGGACCACGTGCCGTCTCCTAAGCCCCGGTCGGTTCACGCGCCGTCTCCTAAGCCCCGATCGGTCCACACGTCGTCTCCTAAGCCCCAATCGGGCCACGCGTCGTCTCCTAAGCCCCGATCAGTCGCCGCGTCGTCTCCTGAGCCCCGATCAATTGACGCGACTTCTCCTGAGCCCCGATCGCTCCTCGCGCCGTCTCCTGAGCCCCGCTCGGTCCACGCGTCGTTCCCTAAGCCCCGATCCATCCACGCGCAGTCTCCTGAGCCCCGATCGGTCCACGCATCGTCTCCTAAGCCCCAGACGGTCCTCGTGCCGTCTCCGAACCCCGATCGGTCGACGCGCCGCCTCCGAGCGCCGATCGGTTCACGCGCCGTATTCTGAGCCCCGATCGTTCCACGCGCCTCCTGCTAAGCCCCGATCGGTCCAGGCTTCGTCTCCTAAGCCCCGACCGGTCGACGCGTCGTCTCCTGAGCCCCGGTCGGTTAACGCGCCGTCTCCAAGCCCCGATCGGTCCACGCGCAACCGCCTGAGCCCCAGTCGGTCCTCGCGCTGTCTCCGAGCCCCAATCGGTCCACGCGTCGTCTCCGAGCCCCGGTTGGTTCACGCGCCGTATCCGAGCCCCCATCGGTCCACGCGTCGTCTCCGAGCCCCGATCCGTCCACGCACCGTCGCCGAGCCATGATCGGCCCACGCGAGGCTCCTGAGCCCCGGTCGATCTGCGCGCCGTCTCCTGAGACCCGATCGGTCGACGCGTCGTTTCCTGAGCCCCGATCAATTGACGCGTCTTCTCCTGAGCCCCGATCGCTCCTCGCGCCGTCTCCTGAGCCCCGATCGCTCCTCGCGCCGTCTCCTGAGCCCCGCTCGGTCCATGCGTCGTCTTCTTAGCCCCGATGCCTCCACGCACCGTCTCCAAGCCACGATCGGTCTAGGCGCCGCTTCCTGAGCCCCGATCGGTTCAGGCGCCGCTTCCTGAGCCCCGATCGGTCCACGCGCCGTCTCCTAAGCTGCGATCCGCCCACGGGCCGTCTCCGAGCTGCTATCGGTAAACGCGCCGTCACCAAGCCCTGATCCGTACACGCGTCGTCTCCGAGCCCCGACCGGTCCACGCGCCGTCGCCGAGCCTCGATCGGTCCACGCGCGGCCTCCTGAGCCCCGATTGGTTCACGCGCCGGCTCCGAGCCCGATCGGACCACGTACCGTCTCCTGAGCCCCGGTCGGTTCACGCGCCGTCTCCGAGCCCCGATCGGTTGACGCGTCATTTACGAGCCCCGATCGGTCTACGCGCCATCTCCTGAGCCCCAATCGGTCGACGCGTCGTCTCCTAAGACCCGACCGGTTCACCCGCCGTCTCCTGTGCACCGATCGATTCACATGCCGTCTCCTAAGCCCCGATCGGTCCACACGTCGTCTCCTAAGCCCCAATCGGGCCACGCGTCGTCTCCTAATCCCCGATCAGTCGCCGCGTCGTCTCCTGAGCCCCGATCAATTGACGCGACTTCTCCTGAGCCCCGCGCGCTCCTCGCGCCGTCTCCTGAGCCCCGCTCGGTCCATGCGTCGTCCTCTAAGCCCCCATGCCTCCACGCACCGTCTCCTGAGCACCGATCGTTCCACACGCCACCTTCTAAGCCCCGATCTGTCCAGGCGTCGTCTCCTAAGCCCCGACCGGTCCACGCGCCGTCTCCTGAGCCCCGTTCGGCCCACGCGCCGTTTCCTAAGCCCCGGTCTGTCCACGGGCCGTCTCCGAGCCGCGATCGGTAAACGCGCCGCCTCCTGAGCCACTGTCCGTCCACGCGCCGTCTCCGAGCACCGATCAGTACACGCGCCGTCTCCTGAGCCCCGATCGGTTCACGCGTCGTCTCCGAGCCCCGATCGGTCCACGCGCCGTCGCCGAGCTGCGATCGGTCCACGCGCGGCCTCCTGAGCCCCGGTCGGTTCACGCGCCGTATCCGAGCCCCACTCGGTCCCCGCGCCGTCTCGTGACTCCCAATCGGTCCACGCGCCGCCTCCTGAGCCCCGATCGCTCCACGCGCTGTCTCCGAGCGCCGGTCGGTGCACGCGCCGTCTCCTGTGCCCCGATCGTTCCACGCGTCGTCCCCTAATCCCCGATCCATACACGCGTCGTCTCCAAGCCTCGATCGGTCCACGCGCCGTCGCCGCTCCCCGATCGGTCCACGCGCGGCCTCCTGAGCCCCGGTCGGTCCACGCGCCGTCTCCGAGCCTCGATCGGTCCACGTACCGTCTCCGAAGCCCCGATCCGTCCACGCGCTATCACCTGAGCCCCGATCGGTCCACGCATCGTCTCTTAACACCCGATACGTCCACACGCCGTCTCCGAGCCCCGATCGATCCGCGTGACGCATTCTAAGCCACTGTCCGTCCACGCGCCGTCTCCGAGCACCGATCAGTCCACGCGCCGTTTCCTGAGCCCCGATCGGTTCACGCGTCGTCTCCGAGCCCCGATCGGTCCACGCGCCGTCGCCGAGCTGCGATCGGTCCACGCGCGGCCTCCTGAGTCCCGGTCGGTTCACGCGCCGTATCCGAGCCCCACTCGGTCTACGCGCCGTCTCGTGACTCCCAATCGGTCCACGCGCCGCCTCCTGAGCCTCGATCGGTCGACGCGTCGTCTCCTAAGCCCCGATCCGTCGACGCGTCGTCTCCGGAGCCACGATCAATTGACGCGTCTTCTCCTGAGCCCGATCGCTCATCGCGCCGTCTCCTGAGCCCCGATCGGTCCACGCGTCGTCTCCGAACTCCGGTCGGTCCACACGCCGTCTCCTGAGCCCCGATCTTTCCACGCGGCGTCTCCGAGCCTCGATCGATCCACGCGCCGTCTCCTGAGCCCAGATCGGTCGACGCGTCGTCTTCTGAGCCCCGATCGACCCACGCGTCGTCTCCTGAGCCCCAACCGCTCCACAAGCCGTCGCCGAGCCCCGATCGCTCCTCGCGCCGTCTCCTGAGCCCCGCTCGATCCATGCGTCGTCTCCTTAGCCCCGATGCCTCCACGCGCCGTCTCCTGAGCCCCGATCGTTCCACGCGCCGTCTCCGAGCCCCGATCGGTCCACGCGCCGTCTCCTGAGCCCGGATCGGTCCACGCGTCATCGCCGAATCCCCGATCCGTACACGCGTCGTCTCCGAGCCCCGATCGCTCCACACGCCGTCTCCGAGCGCCGATTGGTGCACGAGCCGTCTCCTGAGCACCGATCGTTCCACACGCCGCCTCCTAAGCCCCGAACTGTCCACCCGCTATCTCCTGAGCCCCGATAGGTACACACGTCGTCTGCTACGCCCCGATCGGTCCACGCGCCGCCTTCGTGGCCCGATCGGTCCACGCACCGCCTCCTGATCCCCATCGGTCCACGCGCCGTCTCCTGAGCCACGATCGATCCAGATGCCGTCTCCGAGCCCCGATCGGTCCGCGTGCCGCATTCTAAGCCACGGTCCATCCACGCGCCGTCTCCGAGCCCCGATCGCTCCACGCGTCGTCTCCTAAGCCCTGATCGGTCCTCGTGCCTTCTTCGAGCCCCGAAGGGTCCACGCGCAGCCTCCTGAGCCCCGATCGGTCGACGCGTCGTCTCCGAGCCCCGATCGGTCCACGAGCAGTCTCCTGAGCTCCGGTTGGTTCACGCACCGTCTCCTGATCCCCATCGGTCCGCGCGCCGTCACCTGAGCCACGATCGGTCCACGCATCGTCTCCTGAGCCCCGATCGCTCCACACGCCGCTTCGAGAGCGCCGATCGGTACACGCGTCGTCTCCTGATCTCCGATCGATCTACACACAGTCTCATAAGCCCCGATCGGTCGAGGCGTCGTCTCCTAAGCCCCGACCGGTCCACGCGCCGTCTCCTGAGCCCCGTTCGGCCCACGCCCCGTCTCCTGAGCCCCGGTCGGTCCGCGCGCCGTCACCTGAGCCCCGATCGGTCGACGCGTCGTCTTCTAAGCCCCGATCGGTCCACGCGCCGTCTCAGAGCGCCGATCATTTCACGCGCCATCTCGTGAGCCACGATCATTCCACGCCCCGTCTCCGAGCCCCGATCGGTCCACGTGCCGCCTCCGGAGCCCCGATCGATCTACGCGAGTCTCCTAAGCCCCGACCCGTCCACGCGCCATCTCGTGAGCCACGATCATTCCACACCCCTTCTCCTGAGCCCCGATCGATTCACGTGCCATCTCCTAAGCCCTGATCGGTCCACGCGCCTTCTCCTAAGCCCCGATCGGTCCACGCGCCGTCTCCGAGCCCCGATCGGTCCACGCGCCGTCTCCTGAGCCCAGATCGTTCCACGCGTCGTCCCCGAATCCCCGATCCGTACACGCGTCGTCTCCGAGCCACGATCGGTCCGTGCGACGCTTCCAGAGCCCCGATCGGTCCACGCGTCATCTCCCGATCTCCGGTCGGTCGACGCGCCGTCTCCTAAGCTCCGATCGGTCCACGCGCCGTCGCCTGAGCCCCGATCGTTCCACGCGCCGTCTCCGAGCTCTGATCGGCCCACGCGCCGTCTCCTAAGCCGCGGTCGGTCCAAGCGCCTTCTCCTAAGCCCCGATCGGTCAACGCGCCGTCTCCGAGCCACGATCGGTCCAGGCGCCGCTTCCTGCGCCCCGATCAGTCCACGCGCCGTCTCCTAAGCCCCAATCGGTCCAGGCGCCGCTTCCTGAGACCCGCTCGTTCCACGCGCCGTCTCCGAGCCCCGATCGATCCACGCGCCGCCTCCTGAGCCCCGATCGGTCCACGCGGTGTATCCTGATTCCCGATAGGTACACGCGTAGTCTCCTAAGCCCCGATCGGTCCACGCGTCGTCTCCGAGCTCTGATCGGTCCACACGCCGTTTCCTGAACCCCGATCGGTCCACGCGCCGTCTCCCAGCGCCGATCGGTTCACGCCCCGTCACCTGAGCCCCGATCATTCGAAGCGCCGTCTCCGAGCCCCGATCGGTCCACGCGCCGTTTCCTGAGCCCCGATACGTCCACGAGTAGTCGCCGAGCCCTGATCGGTCCACGTGCTGTCTCCTGAGCCCCGATAGGTACACGCGTCGTCTTCTAAGCCCCGATCGGACCACGCGTAGCCTCCTAAGCCCCGCTCGGTTAACGCGTCGTTTCCGAGCCCCGATCGGTCCACGCGTCGTCTCCTGAGCCCCAATTAGTCCATGCGCCGTCTCCCAAGCCCCGATCCGTACAAGCGTCGTGTCCGAGCCCCGATCGGTTAACGCGCCGTCTCCGAGCCCCGATCGGCCCACGCGCCGTCTCCTGAGCCCCGATCCGTCCACGCGCAGTCGCCGAGCACCGGTCGGTCCAGGCGTCGTCTCCTGAGCCCCGATCAATTGACGCGACTTCTCCTGAGCCCCGATCGCTCCTCGCGCCGTCTCCTGAGCCCCGCTCGGTCCATGCGTCGTCTTCTAAGCCCCCATGCCTCCACGCACCGTCTCCTGAGCCCCGATCGTTCCACGTGCCGTCTCCGAGCCCCGATCGCTCCACGCGCCGTCTCCGAGCGCCGATTGGTGCACGAGCCGTCTCGTGAGCACCGATCGTTCCACACGCCGCCTCCTAAGCCCCGAACTGTCCAGGCGTCGTCTCCTAAGCCCCGACCGGTCCACGCGCCGTCTCCTGAGCCCCGATACGTCCACGCGCAGTCGCCGAGCCCCGATCGGTCCACGCGCGGTCTCCTGAGCCCCGATCTGTCCACGCGCCGTCTCCGAGCCCCGATCGGTCCACGCGCCGTCTCCGAGCCCTGATCGGTCCACGCGCGGTCTCCTGAGCCCCGATCTGTCCACGCGCCGTCTCCTGAGCCCCAATCGGTCCACTCGCTGTCTCCTGAGCCCCGATAGGTACATGCGTCGTCTCCTACGCCCCGATCGGTCCACGCGCCGCCTTCGTGCCCCGATCGGTCCACGCACCGCCTCCTGATCCCCATCGGTCCACGCGCCGTCTCCTGAGCCACGATCGATCCACATGCCGTTTCCGAGCCCCGATCGGTCCGCGTGCCGCATTCTAAGCCACGGTCCATCCACGCGCCGTCTCCGAGCCCCGATCGGTCCACGCGTCGTCTCCTAAGCCCTGATCGGTCCTCGTGCCTTCTGCGAGCCCCGAAGGGTCCACGCGCAGCCTCCTTAGCCCCGATCGGTCGACGCGTCGTCTCCGGAGCCCCGATCGATCCACACGAGTCTCCTGAGCCCCGGTCGCTCCGCGCGCCGTCACCTGAGCCCCGATCGGTCCACGCATCGTCTCCTGAGCCCCGATCGCTCCACACGCCGCTTCGAGAGCGCCGATCGGTGCACGCGTCGTCTCCTGATCTCCGATCGATCTACGCGCAGTCTCATAAGCCCCGATCGGTCGAGGCGCCGCCTCCGAGCGCCGATCGGTTCACGCCCCGTCTCCGAGCCCCGATCGATCCACGCGCTGTCTCGTAAGCCACAATCGGTCCACGCGCCTTCTCAGAGCGCTGATCATTTCACGCGCCGTCTCCTGAGCCCCGATCGTTCCACGCACCGTCTCCGAGCCCCGATCGGTCCACGCGGCGTCTCCTGAGCCCCGATCGGTGCACGCGCCGTCTCCTGAGCACCGATCGTTCCACACGCCGCCTCCTAAACCCGATCTGTCCAGGCGTCGTCTCCTAAGCCCCGACCGGTCCACGCGCCGTCTCCTGAGCCCCGTTCGGCCCACGCGCCGTCTCCTGAGCCCCGGTCGGTCCGCGCGCCGTCACCTGAGCCCCGATCGGTCGACGCGTCGTCTTCTAAGCCCCGATCGGTTAACGCGCCGTCTCCGAGTCGCGATTGGTCCACGCGCCGTCGCCGAACCCCAATTGGTCCACGCGCAACCGCCTGAGCCCCAGTCGGTCCACGCGTTGTCTCCGAGCTCCAATCGGTCCACGCCCCGTTTCCTGGGCCCCGATCGGTCCATACGTCGTCTTCTAAACCCCGATGCCTCCACGCGCCGTCTCCGAGCCAGATCGGTTCAGGCGCCGCTTCCCGAGCCCCGATCAGTCCACGCGCCGTCTCCTAAGCCCCGACCGGCTCACGCGCCGTCTCCTGTGCCCCGATCGATTCACGTACCGTCTCCTAAGCCCCGATCGGTCCACCCGTCGTCTCTTAAGCCCCAATCGGTCCACGCGCCATCTCCGAGCGCCGATCATTTCACGCGCTGTCTCCTGAGTCCCGCTCGGTCCACGCGCCGTCACCTGAGCCCTGATCGGTCGACGCGTCGTCTCCTGAGCCCCGATCGCTCCACACGCCGTTTCTTGAGCCACGATCGGTCCACGCGTCGTCTTCAAAGCCCCGATCCGTACACGCGTCGTCTCCGAGCCTCGATCTGTCCACGCGCCGTCGCCGAGCCCCGATCGGTCCACGCGCCGTCTCCGAGCCCCGATCGGTCCGTGCGCCGCTTTCACAGCCCCGATCGGTCCACGCGTCATCTCCTGATCTCCGATCGGTCCACGCGCCGTCTCCTAAGCCCCGATCGGTCCACGCGCCGGCTCCGAGCGCCGATCGGTTGACGCGCCGTCTCCTGAGCCCCGATCGTTCCACGTGCCGTCTCCGAGCCCCGATCGGTCCACGCGGCGTCTCCTAAGCCCCGATCGGTCCATGCATCGTCTCCTAAGCCCCGATCGGCTAACGCGTCGACTCCGAGCCGCGATCGTTCCACGCGCCGTCCCCGATCCCCGATCGATCCACGCGCCGTCTCCGAGCCCCGATCGGTCCACGCGCTGTCTCCTGAGCCCCGATCCATCCACGCGCAGTCGCCGAGCCGCGATCGGTCCACGCGCGGTCTACTGAGCTCCGGTCGGTCCACACGCCGCGGCGAACCCCAATTGGTCCACGCGCAACCTCTCGAGCCCCAGTCGGTAAACGCGCTGTCTCCGAGCCCCGATCGGTCCACGTATGTTCTCCTAAGCCCGAATTAGTCCACGCGCCGTCTCCTAAGCCCCGATCTGCCCACGGGCCGTCTCCGAGCCCCGATGGGTCCACGCGTCGCCTCCTGAGCCCCGATCGATCCACGCGAGTCTCCTGAGCCCCGATCGAATCACGGGCCGTCTCCTAAGCCCCGATCGGTCCACACGTCGCCTCCTAAGCCCCAATCGGTGAACGCGTCGTCTCCTAAGCCCCGATCCGTCGCCGCGTCGTCTCCTGAGCCCCGATCAATTGACGCGTCTTCTCCTGAGCCCCGATCGCTCCTCGCGCCGTCTCCTGAGCCCCGCTCGGTCCATGCGTCGTCTTCTTAGCCTCGATGCCACCACGCGCCGTATCCTAAGCCCCGATCTGCCCACGGGCCGTTTCCGAGCTCCGATCGGTCCACGCGCCGTCTCCAAGCCTCGATCCGTACACGCGCCGTCTCCGAGCCCCGATCGTTCCACGCGCCGTCTCCTGAGCCCCGATCGGTTCACGCATCGTCTCCTGAGCCCCGATCGCTCCACACGCCGCTTCGAGAGCGCCGATCGGTGCACGCGTCGTCTCCTGATCTCCGATCGATCTACGCGCAGTCTCATAAGCCCCGATCGGTCGAGGCGCCGCCTCCGAGCGCCGATCGGTTCACGCCCCGTCTCCGAGCCCCGATCGATCCACGCGCTGTCTCGTAAGCCACAATCGGTCCACGCGCCTTCTCAGAGCGCTGATCATTTCACGCGCCGTCTCCTGAGCCCCGATCGTTCCACGCACCGTCTCCGAGCCCCGATCGGTCCACGCGGCGTCTCCTGAGCCCCGATCGGTGCACGCGCCGTCTCCTGAGCACCGATCGTTCCACACGCCGCCTCCTAAACCCGATCTGTCCAGGCGTCGTCTCCTAAGCCCCGACCGGTCCACGCGCCGTCTCCTGAGCCCCGTTCGGCCCACGCGCCGTCTCCTGAGCCCCGGTCGGTCCGCGCGCCGTCACCTGAGCCCCGATCGGTCGACGCGTCGTCTTCTAAGCCCCGATCGGTTAACGCGCCGTCTCCGAGTCGCGATTGGTCCACGCGCCGTCGCCGAACCCCAATTGGTCCACGCGCAACCGCCTGAGCCCCAGTCGGTCCACGCGTTGTCTCCTGAGCCCCGATCGCTCCTCGCGCCGTCTCCTGAGCCCCGCTCGGTCCATGCGTCGTCTTCTTAGCCTCGATGCCACCACGCGCCGTATCCTAAGCCCCGATCTGCCCACGGGCCGTTTCCGAGCTCCGATCGGTCCACGCGCCGTCTCCAAGCCTCGATCCGTACACGCGCCGTCTCCGAGCCCCGATCGTTCCACGCGCCGTCTCCTGAGCCCCGATCGGTTCACGCATCGTCTCCTAAGCCCCGATACGTCCACATGCCGTATCCGAGCCCCGATCGGTCCGCGTGACGCATTCTAAGTCACGGTCCGTCCACGCGCCGTCTCCGAGCACCGATCGGTCTACGCGCCGCCTCCTAAGCCCCGATCGGTCCACGCGTCGTCTCCTAAGCCCCGATCGGTCGACGGGTCGTCTCCTAAGCCCCGATCGGTCGACGCGTCGTCTCCTAATCCCCGGTCGGTCCACGCGCCGTCGCCGAACCCCAATTGGACCACGAGCCACCTCCTGAGCACCAATCGGTCCACGCATCGTCTCCTAAACACTGCTCTGTTAACGCGTCATCTCCTGCACTCCGATCGCTCCACGCGCCGTCTCCTGAGCGCCGATCGGTTCACACGTCGCCTCCTAAGCCCCAATCGGTGAACGCGTCGTCTCCTAAGCCCCGATCCGTCGCCGCGTCGTCTCCTGAGCCCCGATCAATTGACGCGTCTTCTCCTGAGCCCCGATCGCTCCTCGCGCCGTTTCCTGAGCCCCGCTCGGTCCATGCGTCGTGTTCTTAGCCCCGATGCCTCCACGCGCCGTCTCCGAGCCACGATAGGTCCAGGCGCCGCTTCCTGAGCCCCGATCGATCCACGCGCCGTCTCGTAAGCCACAATCGGTCCACGCGCCGTCTCAGAGCGCCGATCATTTCACGCGCCGTCTCCTGAGCCCTGATCGTTCCACGCGCCGTCTCCGAGCCCCGATCGGTCCACGCGTCGTCTCCTGAGCCCCGATCAATTGACGCGTCTTCTCCTGAGCCCCGATCGCTCCTCGCGCCGTCTCCTGAGCCCCGCTCGGTCCATGCGTCGTCTTCCTAGCCCCGATGCCACCACGCGCCGTATCCTAAGCCCCGATCTGCCCACGGGCCGTTTCCGAGCTCCGATCGGTCCACGCGCCGTCTCCAAGCCTCGATCCGTACACGCGCCGTCTCCGAGCCCCGATCGGTCCACGCGCCGTCTCCGAGCACCGATCGGTCCACGCGCCGCCTCCTAAGCCCCGATCGGTCCACTCGTCGTCTCCTAAGCCCCGATCGGTTAACGCGCCGTCTCCGAGCCCCGATGGGTCCACGCGCCGCCTCCTAAGCCCCGGTCGGTCCACGCGCTGTCGCCGAACCCCAATCGGTCCACGCGCCACCTCCTGAGCCCCAGTCGGTCCACGCGCTCTCTCCGAGCACCGAGCGGTCTACGCATCGTCTCCTAAACCCCGCTCTGTTAACGCGTCGTCTCCTGAGCCCCGATCGCTCCACGCGCCGTCTCCTGAGCGCCGATCGGTCCACGCGTCGTCTCCGAGCACCGTTCGGTCCACGCGCCGTTTCGTGGGCCCCGATCGGTCCATCCATCGTCTTTTAAGCCCCGATACCTCCACGCGCCGTCTCCGAGCCACGATCGGTCCAGGCGTGGCCTCCTGAGCCTCGGTCGGTCCACACGCCGTTTCGTGAGCCCCGATCGGTGCACGCGTCGTCTTCTAAGCCCAGATGCCTCCTTGCGCCGTCTCCCAACCACGATCGGTGCAGGCGCCGCTTCCTGAGCCCCGATCGGTCCACGCGTTTTCTCCTAAGCCCCGATCGGTCCACGCGTCGTCTCCTCAGCCCCGATCGGTCGACGCGTCGCTTCCTGAGACCCGCTCGTTCCACGCGCCGTCTCCGAGCCCCGATCGATCCACGCGCCGCCTCCTGAGCCCCGATCGGTCCACGCGGTGTATCCTGATTCCCGATAGGTACACGCGTAGTCTCCTAAGCCCCGATCGGTCCACGCGTCGTCTCCGAGCTCTGATCGGTCCACACGCCGTTTCCTGAGCCCCGATCGGTGCACGCGTCGTCTTCTAAGCCCAGATGCCTCCTTGCGCCGTCTCCCAACCACGATCGGTGCAGGCGCCGCTTCCTGAGCCCCGATCGGTCCACGCGTTTTCTCCTACGCCCCGATCAGTCCACGCGCCGTCTCCTAAGCCCCAATCGGTCCAGGCGCCGCTTCCTGAGACCCGCTCGTTCCACGCGCCGTCTCCGAGCCCCGATCGATCCACGCGCCGCCTCCTGAGCCCCGATCGGTCCACGCGGTGTATCCTGATTCCCGATAGGTACACGCGTAGTCTCCTAAGCCCCGATCGGTCCACGCGTCGTCTCCGAGCTCTGATCGGTCCACACGCCGTTTCCTGAGCCCCGATCGGTCCACGCGCCGTCTCCCAGCGCCGATCGGTTCACGCCCCGTCACCTGAGCCCCGATCATTCGAAGCGCCGTCTCCGAGCCCCGATCGGTCCACGCGCCGTTTCCTGAGCCCCGATACGTCCACGAGTAGTCGCCGAGCCCTGATCGGTCCACGTGCTGTCTCCTGAGCCCCGATAGGTACACGCGTCGTCTTCTAAGCCCCGATCGGACCACGCGTAGCCTCCTAAGCCCCGCTCGGTTAACGCGTCGTTTCCGAGCCCCGATCGGTCCACGCGTCGTCTCCTGAGCCCCAATTAGTCCATGCGCCGTCTCCCAAGCCCCGATCCGTACAAGCGTCGTGTCCGAGCCCCGATCGGTTAACGCGCCGTCTCCGAGCCCCGATCGGCCCACGCGCCGTCTCCTGAGCCCCGATCCGTCCACGCGCAGTCGCCGAGCACCGGTCGGTCCAGGCGTCGTCTCCTGAGCCCCGATCAATTGACGCGACTTCTCCTGAGCCCCGATCGCTCCTCGCGCCGTCTCCTGAGCCCCGCTCGGTCCATGCGTCGTCTTCTAAGCCCCCATGCCTCCACGCACCGTCTCCTGAGCCCCGATCGTTCCACGTGCCGTCTCCGAGCCCCGATCGCTCCACGCGCCGTCTCCGAGCGCCGATTGGTGCACGAGCCGTCTCGTGAGCACCGATCGTTCCACACGCCGCCTCCTAAGCCCCGAACTGTCCAGGCGTCGTCTCCTAAGCCCCGACCGGTCCACGCGCCGTCTCCTGAGCCCCGATACGTCCACGCGCAGTCGCCGAGCCCCGATCGGTCCACGCGCGGTCTCCTGAGCCCCGATCTGTCCACGCGCCGTCTCCGAGCCCCGATCGGTCCACGCGCCGTCTCCGAGCCCTGATCGGTCCACGCGCGGTCTCCTGAGCCCCGATCTGTCCACGCGCCGTCTCCTGAGCCCCAATCGGTCCACTCGCTGTCTCCTGAGCCCCGATAGGTACATGCGTCGTCTCCTACGCCCCGATCGGTCCACGCGCCGCCTTCGTGCCCCGATCGGTCCACGCACCGCCTCCTGATCCCCATCGGTCCACGCGCCGTCTCCTGAGCCACGATCGATCCACATGCCGTTTCCGAGCCCCGATCGGTCCGCGTGCCGCATTCTAAGCCACGGTCCATCCACGCGCCGTCTCCGAGCCCCGATCGGTCCACGCGTCGTCTCCTAAGCCCTGATCGGTCCTCGTGCCTTCTGCGAGCCCCGAAGGGTCCACGCGCAGCCTCCTTAGCCCCGATCGGTCGACGCGTCGTCTCCGGAGCCCCGATCGATCCACACGAGTCTCCTGAGCCCCGGTCGCTCCGCGCGCCGTCACCTGAGCCCCGATCGGTCCACGCATCGTCTCCTGAGCCCCGATCGCTCCACACGCCGCTTCGAGAGCGCCGATCGGTGCACGCGTCGTCTCCTGATCTCCGATCGATCTACGCGCAGTCTCATAAGCCCCGATCGGTCGAGGCGCCGCCTCCGAGCGCCGATCGGTTCACGCCCCGTCTCCCGAGCCACGATCGGTCCACGCGCGGCCTCCTGCGCCCTGAACGGCCCACGCGCCGTCTCCGAGCCCCGATCGATCCACGCGCTGTCTCGTAAGCCACAATCGGTCCACGCGCCTTCTCAGAGCGCTGATCATTTCACGCGCCGTCTCCTGAGCCCCGATCGTTCCACGCACCGTCTCCGAGCCCCGATCGGTCCACGCGGCGTCTCCTGAGCCCCGATCGGTGCACGCGCCGTCTCCTGAGCACCGATCGTTCCACACGCCGCCTCCTAAACCCGATCTGTCCAGGCGTCGTCTCCTAAGCCCCGACCGGTCCACGCGCCGTCTCCTGAGCCCCGTTCGGCCCACGCGCCGTCTCCTGAGCCCCGGTCGGTCCGCGCGCCGTCACCTGAGCCCCGATCGGTCGACGCGTCGTCTTCTAAGCCCCGATCGGTTAACGCGCCGTCTCCGAGTCGCGATTGGTCCACGCGCCGTCGCCGAACCCCAATTGGTCCACGCGCAACCGCCTGAGCCCCAGTCGGTCCACGCGTTGTCTCCGAGCTCCAATCGGTCCACGCCCCGTTTCCTGGGCCCCGATCGGTCCATACGTCGTCTTCTAAACCCCGATGCCTCCACGCGCCGTCTCCGAGCCAGATCGGTTCAGGCGCCGCTTCCCGAGCCCCGATCAGTCCACGCGCCGTCTCCTAAGCCCCGACCGGCTCACGCGCCGTCTCCTGTGCCCCGATCGATTCACGTACCGTCTCCTAAGCCCCGATCGGTCCACCCGTCGTCTCTTAAGCCCCAATCGGTCCACGCGCCATCTCCGAGCGCCGATCATTTCACGCGCTGTCTCCTGAGTCCCGCTCGGTCCACGCGCCGTCACCTGAGCCCTGATCGGTCGACGCGTCGTCTCCTGAGCCCCGATCGCTCCACACGCCGTTTCTTGAGCCACGATCGGTCCACGCGTCGTCTTCAAAGCCCCGATCCGTACACGCGTCGTCTCCGAGCCTCGATCTGTCCACGCGCCGTCGCCGAGCCCCGATCGGTCCACGCGCCGTCTCCGAGCCCCGATCGGTCCGTGCGCCGCTTTCACAGCCCCGATCGGTCCACGCGTCATCTCCTGATCTCCGATCGGTCCACGCGCCGTCTCCTAAGCCCCGATCGGTCCACGCGCCGGCTCCGAGCGCCGATCGGTTGACGCGCCGTCTCCTGAGCCCCGATCGTTCCACGTGCCGTCTCCGAGCCCCGATCGGTCCACGCGGCGTCTCCTAAGCCCCGATCGGTCCATGCATCGTCTCCTAAGCCCCGATCGGCTAACGCGTCGACTCCGAGCCGCGATCGTTCCACGCGCCGTCCCCGATCCCCGATCGATCCACGCGCCGTCTCCGAGCCCCGATCGGTCCACGCGCTGTCTCCTGAGCCCCGATCCATCCACGCGCAGTCGCCGAGCCGCGATCGGTCCACGCGCGGTCTACTGAGCTCCGGTCGGTCCACACGCCGCGGCGAACCCCAATTGGTCCACGCGCAACCTCTCGAGCCCCAGTCGGTAAACGCGCTGTCTCCGAGCCCCGATCGGTCCACGTATGTTCTCCTAAGCCCGAATTAGTCCACGCGCCGTCTCCTAAGCCCCGATCTGCCCACGGGCCGTCTCCGAGCCCCGATGGGTCCACGCGTCGCCTCCTGAGCCCCGATCGATCCACGCGAGTCTCCTGAGCCCCGATCGAATCACGGGCCGTCTCCTAAGCCCCGATCGGTCCACACGTCGCCTCCTAAGCCCCAATCGGTGAACGCGTCGTCTCCTAAGCCCCGATCCGTCGCCGCGTCGTCTCCTGAGCCCCGATCAATTGACGCGTCTTCTCCTGAGCCCCGATCGCTCCTCGCGCCGTCTCCTGAGCCCCGCTCGGTCCATGCGTCGTCTTCTTAGCCTCGATGCCACCACGCGCCGTATCCTAAGCCCCGATCTGCCCACGGGCCGTTTCCGAGCTCCGATCGGTCCACGCGCCGTCTCCAAGCCTCGATCCGTACACGCGCCGTCTCCGAGCCCCGATCGTTCCACGCGCCGTCTCCTGAGCCCCGATCGGTTCACGCATCGTCTCCTAAGCCCCGATACGTCCACATGCCGTATCCGAGCCCCGATCGGTCCGCGTGACGCATTCTAAGTCACGGTCCGTCCACGCGCCGTCTCCGAGCACCGATCGGTCTACGCGCCGCCTCCTAAGCCCCGATCGGTCCACGCGTCGTCTCCTAAGCCCCGATCGGTCGACGGGTCGTCTCCTAAGCCCCGATCGGTCGACGCGTCGTCTCCTAATCCCCGGTCGGTCCACGCGCCGTCGCCGAACCCCAATTGGACCACGAGCCACCTCCTGAGCACCAATCGGTCCACGCATCGTCTCCTAAACACTGCTCTGTTAACGCGTCATCTCCTGCACTCCGATCGCTCCACGCGCCGTCTCCTGAGCGCCGATCGGTTCACACGTCGCCTCCTAAGCCCCAATCGGTGAACGCGTCGTCTCCTAAGCCCCGATCCGTCGCCGCGTCGTCTCCTGAGCCCCGATCAATTGACGCGTCTTCTCCTGAGCCCCGATCGCTCCTCGCGCCGTTTCCTGAGCCCCGCTCGGTCCATGCGTCGTGTTCTTAGCCCCGATGCCTCCACGCGCCGTCTCCGAGCCACGATAGGTCCAGGCGCCGCTTCCTGAGCCCCGATCGATCCACGCGCCGTCTCGTAAGCCACAATCGGTCCACGCGCCGTCTCAGAGCGCCGATCATTTCACGCGCCGTCTCCTGAGCCCTGATCGTTCCACGCGCCGTCTCCGAGCCCCGATCGGTCCACGCGTCGTCTCCTGAGCCCCGATCAATTGACGCGTCTTCTCCTGAGCCCCGATCGCTCCTCGCGCCGTCTCCTGAGCCCCGCTCGGTCCATGCGTCGTCTTCCTAGCCCCGATGCCACCACGCGCCGTATCCTAAGCCCCGATCTGCCCACGGGCCGTTTCCGAGCTCCGATCGGTCCACGCGCCGTCTCCAAGCCTCGATCCGTACACGCGCCGTCTCCGAGCCCCGATCGGTCCACGCGCCGTCTCCTGAGCCCCGATCGGTTCACGCATCGTCTCCTAAGCCCCGATACGTCCACATGCCGTATCCGAGCCCCGATCGGTCCGCGTGACGCATTCTAAGTCACGGTCCGTCCACGCGCCGTCTCCGAGCACCGATCGGTCCACGCGCCGCCTCCTAAGCCCCGATCGGTCCACTCGTCGTCTCCTAAGCCCCGATCGGTTAACGCGCCGTCTCCGAGCCCCGATGGGTCCACGCGCCGCCTCCTAAGCCCCGGTCGGTCCACGCGCTGTCGCCGAACCCCAATCGGTCCACGCGCCACCTCCTGAGCCCCAGTCGGTCCACGCGCTCTCTCCGAGCACCGAGCGGTCTACGCATCGTCTCCTAAACCCCGCTCTGTTAACGCGTCGTCTCCTGAGCCCCGATCGCTCCACGCGCCGTCTCCTGAGCGCCGATCGGTCCACGCGTCGTCTCCGAGCACCGTTCGGTCCACGCGCCGTTTCGTGGGCCCCGATCGGTCCATCCATCGTCTTTTAAGCCCCGATACCTCCACGCGCCGTCTCCGAGCCACGATCGGTCCAGGCGTGGCCTCCTGAGCCTCGGTCGGTCCACACGCCGTTTCGTGAGCCCCGATCGGTGCACGCGTCGTCTTCTAAGCCCAGATGCCTCCTTGCGCCGTCTCCCAACCACGATCGGTGCAGGCGCCGCTTCCTGAGCCCCGATCGGTCCACGCGTTTTCTCCTAAGCCCCGATCGGTCCACGCGTCGTCTCCTCAGCCCCGATCGGTCGACGCGTCGTCTCCGAGCGCCGATCGGTGCACGCGCCGTCTCCTGAACCCCGATCGTTCCACACGCCGCCTCCTAAGCCCCGATCGGTCTAGGCGTCGTCTCCTAAGCCCCGACCGGTCCAGGCGCCGTCTCCTGAGCCCCGATCGTTCCACGAGCCGTCTCCGAGCCCGGTTCGGTCCACGCGCCGTCTCCTCAGCCCCGATCGGTCCACGTGTTGGCTCCTAAGCCTCGATAGGTCCACGCGCGGCCTCCTTAGCCCCGGTCGGTCCACGCGCCGTCTCCTAAGCCCCGATCGGTCCGTGCGCCGTCTCCGAGCCCCGATCGGTCGACGCACCATCTCATGCTCCCCAATCGGTCCATGCGCCGCCTCCGGAGCCCTGATCGATCCACGCGAATCGCCTGAGCTCCGGTCGGTCCTCGTACCATCTCCGAGCCCCGATCGCTCCACGCGCCGTCTCCTGAGCGCCGATCCGTCCACGCGCCGTCTCCTGAGCCCCGATCGGTCCACGCGTCGTCTCCTAAGCCCCGATCGGTTCACGCGCCGTATCCGAGGCCCAATCGGTCCACGCGCCGTCTCCTAAGCTCCAATCGGTCCACGCACCGTCTCCTGAGCCCCGATACGTCGACGCGCAGTCGCCGAGCCCCGATCGTTCCACGCGCTATCTCCTGAGCCCCGATAGGTACACGCGTCGTCTCCTACACCCCGAACGGCCCACGCGTCGTCTCCTAAGCCGCGATCAGTCCACGCGCAGTCTCCGTGCCCCGATGGGTCCACGCACTGTCTCCTGATCCCCATGGGTCCACATGGCGCCTCCGGAGCCCCGATCGATCCACGCGAGGATCCTGAGCCCCGATCGATCCACGCATCGTCTCCTAAGCCCCAATCGGTTAGCGCACCGTCTCCGAGCCCCAATCGGTACACGCGCCGTCTCCTGAACCCCGATCGTTCCACGCGCCTTCTCCTAAGCCACGATCGGTCAGCGCCGTCTCCGAGCGCCGATCGGTGCACGCGCCGTCGCACGAGCCGCGATCGGTCCACGCGCGGCCTCCTGAGCCCCAATCGGTCCACGCGTCGTATCCTAAGCCCCGATCAGTCCCTGCGCCGTCTCCGAGCCCCGATCGGTCCACGTATCATCTCATGCTTCCCAATCGGTCCACGCGCCGCGTCCGGAGCCCCGATCGATCCACGCGAATCTCCTGAGCTCCGGTCGGTCCACGTACCGTCTCCGAAGCCCCGATCGGTCCACGCGTCGTCTCCGAGTCACGATAGGTCCAGGCGCCGCTTCCTGAGCCCCGATCGATCCACGCGCCGTCTCGTAGGCCACAATCGGTCCACGCGCCGTCTCAGAGCGCCGATCAATTCACGCGCCGTCTCCTGAGCCCCGATCGTTCCACGCGCCGTCTCCGAGCCCCAATCGGTCCACGCGGCGTCTCCTGAACCCCGATCGGTTTACGCATCGTCTCCTAAGCCCCGATACGTCCACACGCCGTATTCGAACCCCGATCGGTCCGCGTGACGCATTCTAAGCCACGGTCCGTCCACGCGCCGTCTTCGAGCACCGATCGGTCCACGCGCCGTCTCCTGAGCCCCGATCGGTCTACGCGTCGTCTCCTAAGCCCTGATCGGTCCACGCGCCGTCTCCGAGCCCCGATGGGTCTACGCGCCGCCTCCTAAGCCCCGATCGATGCACGCATCGGCTCCTGAGCCCCGGTCGGTCCACGCGTCGTCTTCGAGCACCGATCGATCCACGCGCCGTTTACTGGGCCCCGATCGGTCCACGCGTCGCCGCCGGAGCCCCGATCGGTCTACGCGCCGCCTCATGAGCCCCGATCGGTCAACGCATCGTCTCCTAAGCCCCGATACGTTCACACGCCGTCTCCGAGTACCGATCGGTCCACGCGCCGTCGCCGAGCCTCGATCGGTCCACGCGCGGCCTCCTAAGCCCCGATCGGTTAACGCGCCGTCTCCGAGCCCCGATCAGTCCACGCGCCGTCTCCTGAGCCCCGGTCGGTTCATGCGCCGTCTGCGAGCCCCGATCGATCCACGCGAGTTCTTGTAAGCCCAGATTCCTTCTCGCGCCGTCTCCGGGCCACGATCGGTCCAGGCGCCGCTTCCTGAGCCACGATCGGTCCACGCGCCTTCTCCGAGCCCCGATCGGTCCACGCGCAACCTCCTGAGCCCCAGTCGGTACACGCGCTGTCTCCGAGCCCCGATCGATCCCCGCATAGTCTCCTAAGCCCCGCTCGGTTAACGCGTCGTCTCGGAGCCCCGATCGGTCCAGGCGCCGCTTCCTGAGCACCGACCCTTCCACGCGTCGACTCCTGAGCCCCGATCGGTCGACGGGTCCCCTCCTAAGCCCCGATCGGTCCGCGCGTCGTCTCCGAGCCCCGATCGGTCCACGCACTGTCTCCTGATCCCTATGGGTCAACGCGGCGCCTCCCGAGCCCCGATCGATCCACGCGAGGCTCCTGAGCCCCGATCGGACCACGCATCGTCTCCTAAGCCCCAATCGGTTAACGCGCCGTTGCCTGAGCCCCGATCGGTCCACGCGTCGTCTTCTAACCCCAGACGCCTCCTCGCACCGTCTCCGAGGGCCGATCGGTTCACGCGCCGTCTCCTGAGCCCCGATCGTTCCACGCATCGTCTCCGAACCCCGATGGGTCCACGCGTCGGCTCCTAAGCCCCGATCAGTCCACGCGCCGTCTCCGAGGCCCGATCGGTCCACGCGTCGTCTCCTAAGACCCGATCGGTCCACGTATCGTCTCCTAAGACCCGATCGGTCCACACGCCGTCTCCGAGCCCCGATGGGTCCACGCGTCGCCTCCTGAGCCCCGGTCGGTCCACGCGCCGTCTCCGAGCGCCGATAACTTCACGCGCCGTCTCCTGAGCCCCAATCGTTCCACGCGCCGTCTCCGAGCCCCGATCGATCCACGCGCCGTCTCCTGAGCCCAAATCGGTCCACACGCTGTCTCGTGAGCCCCGATAGGTACACGCGTCGTCTCCTACGCCCCGATCGGTCCACGCGTAGTCTCCTAAGTCCCGCTCGGTTAACGCGTCGTTTCCGAGCCCCGATCGGTCCACGCGTCGTCTCCTGAGCCCCAATTAGTCCATGCGCCGTCTCCTAAGCCCCGATCCGTCCACGGGCCGTGTCCGAGTTCCGATCGGTCCACGCGTCGTCTCCGAGCCCTGATCGGCCCACGCGCCATCGCCGAGCCCCGATCGGTCCACGCGCCATCGCCGAGCCCCGATCGGTCCACACCGCTTCTCCTGAGCCCCGATCGGTCGACGCGTCGTCTCCTAAGCCCCGACCGGTGCACTCGCCGTCTCCTGTGCCCCGATCGATTCACGTGCCGTCTCCTAAGCCCCGATCGGTTCGCCCGTCGTCTCTTAAGTCCCAATCGGTCCACGCGCCCTCTCCGAGCGCCGATCATTTCACGCGCCGTCTCCTGAGCCCCGGTCGGTCCGCGCGCCGTCACCTGAGCCCCGATCGGTCGACGCGTCGTCTTCTGAGCCCCGATCGTTCCACGCGCCGTCTCCGAGCTCCGATCGGTCGACGCGTCGTCGCCTACACCCCAATCCGTCCACACGTCGTCTCCGAGCCCCGATGGGTCCACGAGTCGCCTCCTGAGCCCCGGTCGGTCCACGCGCCGTCTCCTGAGCCCCGATCGGTCCACCCGTCGTCTTCTAAGCCCCGATCGGTCCACGCGTTGTCTCCTAAGCCCCGATCGGTCCACGCGTAGTCTCCTAAGCTCCGCTCGGTTAACGCGTCGTATCCGAACCCCGATCGGTCCACGCGCCGTCGCCGAGCCATGATCGGTCCACGCGCGGTCTCCTGAGCCCCGGTTGGTCCACGCGCCGTCGCCGAGCCATGATCGGCCCACGCGAGGCTCCTGAGCCCCGGTCGGTCCGCGCGCCGTCTCCTGAGCCCCGATCGGTCGACGCGTCGTTTCCTGAGCCCCGATCGATCCACGCGTCGTCTCCTGAGCCCCGATCGCTCCACGCGCCGATTTCTGAGCCCCGATCAATTGACGCGTCTTCTCCTGAGCCCCGATCGCTCCTCGCGCCGTCTCCTGAGCCCCACTCGGTCCCTGCGTCGTCTTCTTAGCCACGATGCCTCCACGCGCCGTCTCCGAGCCACGATCGGTCTAGGCGTCGCTTCCTGAGCCCCGATCGGTCATCGCGCCGTCTCCTAAGCCCCAATCGGTCCACGCGCCGCCTCCTAAGCCCCGATCGATCCACGCGTCGTCTCCGAACGCCGATCGGTTCACGCGCCGTCTCCTTTGCTCCGATCGTTCCACGCGCCGTCTCCGAGGCCCAATCGGTCCACGCATCGTCTCCTAAGCCCCGATCGGTTAACGCGCCGTCTCCGAGCCCCGATTGGTCCACACGCCGTCTCCGGGTCCCGATCGGTCCGCATGCCGCATTCTAAGCCACGATCAGTCCTCGCGCCGTCTCCGAGCACCGATCGGTCCACGCGTCGTCCCCTAATACCCGATCGGTCCACGCGTCGTCTCCTAAGCCCCGATCCGTCGACGCGTCGCCTCCTGAGCCCCGATCGATCCACGCGCCGCCTCCTCAACCCCGATCGCTCCACGTGCCGTTTCCTGATCCCCGATTGGTCCACACGCCTTCTCCGAGCCCCGATCGGTCCGCGTGCCGCATTCTAAGCCACGGTCCATCCACTCGCCATCTCCGAGCCCCGCTCGATCCACGCGTCGTCTCCTAAGCCTCGATCGGTCCACGCGCCGTCTCCGGGCGCCGATCGGGTCACGCGCCGTCTTCTGAGCCCCGATCGTTCCACGCGCCGCCTCCTAAACACCGATCGGTCCAGGCTTCGTCTCCTAAGCACCGACCGGTCGACGCGTCGTCTCCTGAGCCCCGGTCGGTTCACGCGCCGTCTCCGAGCCCGATCGGTCCACGCATCGTCTCCTAAGCCCCTATCGGCGAACGCGCCGTCTCCGAGCCCCGATCGGTCCTCGCGCAACCGCCTGAGCCCCAGTCGGTCCACGCGCTGTCTCCGAGCCCCGATCGGTCCACGCGTCGTCTCCGAGCACCGATCGGTCCACGCGCCGTCGCCGAGCCATGATCGGTCCATGCGCGGCCTCCTGAGCACCGATCGGTCCACGCGCCGTCGCCGAGCCGCGATCGGTCCACGCGCGGCCTCCTGAGCCCCGATTGGTCCACGCGCCGTCACCGAGCCGCGATCGGTCCACGCGCGACCTCCTGAGCCCCGGTTGGTTCACGCGCCGTATCCGAGCCCCCATCGGTCCACGCGTCGTCTCCGAGCCCCGATCCGTCCACGCGCCGTCGCCGAGCAGTGATCGGTCCACGCGAGACTCCTGAGTCCCGGTCGGTACGCGCGCCGTCTCCTGAGCCCCGATCGGTCGACGAGTCGTTTCCTGAGCCCCGATCGATCCACGCGTCGTCCCCTGAGCCCCGATCGCTCCACGCGCCGATTTCTGAGCCCCGATCAATTGACGCGTCTTCTCCTGAGCCCCGATCGCTCCTCGCGCCGTCTCCTGAGCCCCGATCGGTCCAGACGCCGCTTCCTGAGCCCCGATCGGTCCACGCGCCGTCTCCTAAGCCCCAATCGGTCCACGCGCCGTCTCCTAAGCCCCGATCGGTCCAAGCGGCGTCTCCGAGCCCCCATCGGTCCACGCGGCGTTTTCTGAGCACCGTTCGGTCCACGCGTCGTCTTCAAAGCCCCGATGCCTCCACGCGCCGTCTCCGAGCCACGATCGGTCCGTGCGCCGCTTCCAGAGCCCCGAACGGTGCACGCGTCTTCTCCTGATCTCCGATCGGTCCACGCGCCGTCTCATATGCCCCGATCGGTCCACGCGCCGTCTCATAAGCCCCGATCGGTCCACTCGCCGTCTCCGAGCGCCGATCGGTTCACGCGCCGTCTCCTGAGCCCCGATCGTTCCACGCACCGTTTCCGAGCCCCGATCGGTCCACGTGCCGTCTCCTGAGCCCGGATCGGTCCACCCGTCGTCCGCGAATCCCCGATCCGTACACGCGTCGTCTCCGAGCCTCGATCGGTCCACGCGTCGTCTCCTGATCTCCGATCGGTCCACACGCCATCTCCTAAGCCCCGATCATTCCACGTGCCATCTCCGAGCCCCGATCGGTCAACGCGCCGTCTCATAAGCCCCGATCGGACCACGCGCCTTCTCCTCAGCCCCGATCGGTCCACGCGCCGTCTCCTGAGCCCAGATCGGTCCACGCGCCGTCGCCGAACCCCAATTGGTCCCCGCGCCACCGCCTGTGCCCCAGTCGGTCCACGCGCTGTCTCCGAGCCCAGATCGGTCCACGCGCCGTCTCCGAGCGCCGATCGGTTCACGCGCCGTCTCCTGAGCCCCGATCGTTCCACGCGCCGTCTCCGAGCTCCGATCGGTCCACGCGCCGTCTCCTAAGCCCCGATCGGTCCAAGCGCCTTCTCCTAAGCCCCGATGGGTCCACGCGCCGTCTCCGAGCGCCGATCAGTTCACGCGCCGGCACCTGAGCCCCGATCGTTCCACGCGCCGTCTCCGACCCCCGATCGGTCCACGCGCCGTCTCCTGAGCCCGGATCGTTCCACGCGTCGTCCCCGAATCCCTGATCCGTACACGCGTCGTCTCCGAGCCTCGGAGACGACGGATCGACAGATCGGAGTCTGGATCGGTCCAGACGCCGCTTCGTGAGCCCGATCGATCCACGCGCCGTCACCGGAGCCCCGATCGTTCCACGTGCCGTCTCCTAGCCCCGATTGGTGCACGCGCCGTCTCCTGAGCACCGATCGTTCCACACGCCGCCTCCTAAGCTCCGATCTGTTCAGGCGTCGTCTCCAAAGCCCCGACCGGTCCACGCGCCGTCTCCTGAGCCCCGTTCGGCCCACGTGCCGTCTCCTAGCCCCGATCGGTTCACGCATCGTCTCCTAAGCCCCGATCGGTTAACGCGCGGCCTCCTGAGCCCCGATCGGTCCACGCGCCGTCACCGAGCCGCGATCGGTCCACGCGTGGCCTCCTGAGCCCCGGTTGGTTTACGCACCGTCTCCTGATCCCCATCGGTCCACGCGACGCCTCCGGAGCCCCGATCGATCCACACGAGTCTCCTGAGCCCCGGTCGGTCCACGCGCCGTCACCTGAGCCCCGATCGGTCCACGCGCCTTCTCCTAAGCCCCGATCGGTCCAGGCACCGCTTCCTGAGCCCCGATCGATCCACACGTCGTCTCCTAAGCCCCAATCGGGCCACGCGTCGTCTCCTAAGCCCCGATCCGTCGCCGCGTCGTCTCCTGAGTCCCGATCAATTGACGCGACTTCTCCTGAGCCCCGATCGCTCCTCGCGCCGTCTCCTGAGCCCCGCTCGGTCCATGCGTGGTCTTCTAAGCCCCGATGCCTCCACGCACCGTCTCCTGAGCCCCGATCGTTCCACGTGCCATCTCCGAGCCCCGATCGCGCCACGCGCCGTCTCCGAGCCCCGATCGGTCCACGCGCCGTCACCGAGCCGCGATCAATCCACGCGCGGCCTCCTGAGCCCCGGTTGGTTTACGCACCGTCTCCTGATCCCCATCGGTCCACGCGGCGCCTCCGGAGCCCCGATCGATCCACACGAGTCTCCTGAGCCCCGGTCGGTCCGCGCGCCGTCACCTGAGCCCCGATCGGTCCACGCATCGTCTCCTGAGCCCCGATCCTTCCACACGCCGCTTCTAGAGCCCCGATCGGTGCACGCGTCGTCTCCTGATCTCCGATCGATCTACGCGCCGTCTCCTAAGCCCCGATCGGTCCACGCGCCTTCTCCTAAGCCCCAATCGGTCCACGCGCCGGCTCCTGAGCCCCGATCGCTCCAGGTGCCGTTTTGTGAGCACCGTTCGGTCCACGCGTCGTCTTCAAAGCCCCGATGCCTCCACGCGCCGTCTCCGAGCCACGATCGGTCCGTGCGCCGCTTCCAGAGCCCTATCGGTCCACGCGTCCTCTCCTGATCTCCTATTGGTCCACGCGCCGTCTCCTAAGCCGCGATCGGTCCAGGTGCCGTCTCCGAGCGCCGATCGGTTCACGCGCCGTCTCCTGAGCCCTGATCGGTCCACGCGTCGTTCCCTAAGCTCCGATCCATCCACGCGCAGTCTCCTGAGCCCCGATCGGTCCACGCATCGCCTCCTGAGCTCCGGACGGTCCAGGCGCCGTCTCCGAACCCCGAGCGGTCGACGCGCCGTCTCCGAGCCCCGATGGGTCCACGCGCCGTCGCCGAACCCCAATTGGTCCACGCGCAACCGCCTGAGCCCCAGTCGGTCCACGCGCCGTTTCCTGAGCCCCGATCGGTCCACGCACCGTGTCCTGATCCCCATCGGTCCACGTGGCGCCTCCGGAGCCCCGATCGATCTACGCGAGGCTTCTGAGCCCGGGTCCGTCCACGCGCCGTCTCCTAAGCCCCGATCGCTCCAGGTGCCGTTTTCTGAGCACCGTTCGGTCCACGCGTCGTCTTCAAAGCCCCGATGCCTCCACGCGCCGTCTCCGAGCCACGATCGGTCCGTGCGCCGCTTCCAGAGCCCTATCGGTCCACGCGTCCTCTCCTGATCTCCTATTGGTCCACGCGCCGTCTCCTGAGCCCCGATCGTTCTACGCGCCGTCTCCGAGCCCCGATCCGTCCACGCGCAGTCGCCGAGCCCCAATCGGTTCTCGCACGGTCTCCTGAGCCCCAGTCGGTACACGCGCTGTCTCCGAGCCCCGATGGGTCCACGCATCGTCTCCTAAGCCCCGATCGGTCCACGCGTCGTCTCCTACGCCCCGATCGGTCCACGCGCCGTCTCCGAGCACCGGTTGGTCCACGCGCCGTCGCCCGAACCCCAATAGGTCCACGCGCCGTCGCCCGAACCCCAATTGGTCCACGAGCAACCTCCTGAGCTCCAGTCGGTCCACGCGCAGTCGCCGAGCCCCGATCGGTCCACGCATCGTCTCCTGAGCCCCGATCCTTCCACACGCCGCTTCTAGAGCCCCGATCGGTGCACGCGTCGTCTCCTGATCTCCGATCGATCTACGCGCCGTCTCCTAAGCCCCGATCGGTCCACGCGCCTTCTCCTAAGCCCCGATCGGTCCAGGCACCGCTTCCTGAGCCCCGATCGGTCCACGCGCCGTCTCCCAGCACCGATCATTTCACGCGCCGTCTCCTGAGCCCCGATCGTTCCACGCGCCGTCTCCGAGCCCCGATCGATCCACGCGCCGTCTCCTGAGCCCCGATCGGTCCACGCGCCGTATCCTAAGCCCCGATCGGTCCACGGGCCGTCTCTGAGCGCCGATAAGTTCAAGCGCCGTCTCCTGAGCCCCGATCGTTCCACGCGGCCCCTCCGAGCCCCGATCGATCCACGCGCCGTCTCCTGAGCCCCGGTCGGTTCGCGCGTCGTTTTCTTAGCCTCGATGCCTCCACGCGCCGTCTTCGAGCCACGATCGGTCCAGGCGCCGCTTCCTGAGCCCCGATCGGTCCACGCGCCGTCTCGTAAGCCCCAGTCGGTCTACGCGTCGTCTCAGAGCGCCGATCATTTCACGCGCCGTCTCGTAAGCCCCGATCATTCCACGCCCCGTCTTCGAGCCCCGATCGGTCCACGCGCCGTCTCCTAAGCCCCGATCGGTCCACGCCCCGTCTTCGAGCCCCGATCGGTCCACGCGCCGTCTCCTAAGCCCCTATCGGTCCACGCGCCGTCTCCGAGCGCCGATCGGTTCACGCGCCGTCTCCTGAGCCCCGATCGTTTCACGCGTCATCGCCGAATCCCCGATCCGTACACGCGTCGTCTCCGAGCCTCGATCGGTCCACGCGCCGTCGCGGAGCCCCGATCAGTCCAGGCGTGGCCTCCTGAGCCTCGATCGGTCCACGCGCGGCCTCCTGAGCCCCGCTCGGATCACGCGCCGTCTCCGAGCCCCGATCGATCCACGCGTCGTCTTCCAAGCCCAGATGCCTCCTCGCGCCGTCTCCGAGCCACGATCGGTCCAAGCGCTGCTTCCTGAGTCCCAATCGGTCCACGCGTTGTCTCCTAAGCCCCGATCAGTCCACGCGCCGTCTCCGAGCTCCGATCGGTCCACGCGCCGTCTCCTAAGCCCCGATCGGTCCAAGCGCCTTCTGCTAAGCCCCGACCGGTCCACGCGCCGTCTCATGAGCCCCGTTCGGCCCACGTGCCGTCTCCTAGCCCCGATCGGTTCACGCATCGTCTCCTAAGCCCCGATCGGTTAACGCGCGGCCTCCTGAGCCCCGATCGGTCCACGCGCCGTCACCGAGCCGCGATCGGTCCACGCGCGGCCTCCTGAGCCCCGATCCCTCCACACGCCGCTTCTAGAGCCCCGATCGGTGCACGCGTCGTCTCCTGATCTCCGGTCGATCTACGCGCCGTCTCCTAAGCCCCGATCGGTCCACGCGCCTTCTCCTAAGCCCCGATCGGTCCAGGCACCGCTTCCTGAGCCCCGATCGGTCCACGCGCCGTCTCCGAGCGCCGATCATTTCACGCGCCGTCTCCTGAGCCCCGATCGTTCCACGCGCCGTCTCCGAGCCCCGATCGATCCACGCGCCGTCTCCTGATCCCCGATCGGTCCACGCGCCGTATCCTAAGCCCCGATCGGTCCACGGGCCGTCTCTGAGCGCCGATAAGTTCAAGCGCCGTCTCCTGAGCCCCGATCGTTCCACGCGCCGTCTCCTGAGCCCGGATCGGTCCACGCGCCGTCTCCTGAGCCCCGATCGGTCGACGCGTCGTCTTCTGAGCCTCGATCGATCCACGCGTCGTCTCCTGAGCCCCAACCGCTCCACACGCCGTTACCTGATCCCCGATCGGTCCACGCATCGTCTCCGAGCACCGATCGGTCCACGCGCCGCTTTCTGAGCCCCGATCGGTCCACGCGCCGTGTCCGAGCCCCGATCGGTTCACGCATCCTCACCTAAGCCCCGATCGGTCTACGCGTCGTCACTGAGCCATGATCGGTCCACGCGCGGCTCCTGAGCCCCCATCGGTCCACGCGCCGTCGCCGAGCCGGGATCGGTCCACGCGCGGGCTCCTGAGCCCCGGTTGGTTCACGCGCCGTATCCGAGCCCCAATCGGTCCACGCGCCGGCTCCTGAGCCCCGATCGCTCCAGGTGCCGTTTTGTGAGCACCGTTCGGTCCACGCGTCGTCTTCAAAGCCCCGATGCCTCCACGCGCCGTCTCCGAGCCACGATCGGTCCGTGCGCCGCTTCCAGAGCCCTATCGGTCCACGCGTCCTCTCCTGATCTCCTATTGGTCCACGCGCCGTCTCCTAAGCCGCGATCGGTCCAGGTGCCGTCTCCGAGCGCCGATCGGTTCACGCGCCGTCTCCTGAGCCCTGATCGGTCCACGCGTCGTTCCCTAAGCTCCGATCCATCCACGCGCAGTCTCCTGAGCCCCGATCGGTCCACGCATCGCCTCCTGAGCTCCGGACGGTCCAGGCGCCGTCTCCGAACCCCGAGCGGTCGACGCGCCGTCTCCGAGCCCCGATGGGTCCACGCGCCGTCGCCGAACCCCAATTGGTCCACGCGCAACCGCCTGAGCCCCAGTCGGTCCACGCGCCGTTTCCTGAGCCCCGATCGGTCCACGCACCGTGTCCTGATCTCCATCGGTCCACGTGGCGCCTCCGGAGCCCCGATCGATCTACGCGAGGCTTCTGAGCCCGGGTCCGTCCACGCGCCGTCTCCTAAGCCCCGATCGCTCCAGGTGCCGTTTTCTGAGCACCGTTCGGTCCACGCGTCGTCTTCAAAGCCCCGATGCCTCCACGCGCCGTCTCCGAGCCACGATCGGTCCGTGCGCCGCTTCCAGAGCCCTATCGGTCCACGCGTCCTCTCCTGATCTCCTATTGGTCCACGCGCCGTCTCCTGAGCCCCGATCGTTCTACGCGCCGTCTCCGAGCCCCGATCCGTCCACGCGCAGTCGCCGAGCCCCAATCGGTTCACGCACGGTCTCCTGAGCCCCAGTCGGTACACGCGCTGTCTCCGAGCCCCGATGGGTCCACGCATCGTCTCCTAAGCCCCGCTCGGTTAACGCGTCGTTTCGGAGCCCCGATCGGTCTACGCGCCATCTCCTGAGCCCCGATCGGTCCACGCGTCGTCTCCTGAGCGTCGATCGTTCCACGCGCCGTCTCCGAGCGTCGATCGGTCCACGCGCCGTCCCCTGAGCCCCGATCGGTCCACGCGCCGTCTCCGAGCGCCGATCCGTCCACGCGCCGTCTTATGAGCCCCGATCGGTCCAGGCATCGTCTCCTAAGCCCCGGACGGTCCACCCGCCGTTTCCGAGCCCCGATCGCTCCACGCGCCGTCTCCTGAGCCCCGATCGGTCCACGCATCGTCTCCTAAGCCCCGATCCGTCGCCGCGTCGTGTCCTGAGCCCCGATCAAT
The DNA here is from genome assembly GCA_946811545.1 of Netelia fuscicornis. Classification (NCBI taxonomy): domain Eukaryota; kingdom Metazoa; phylum Arthropoda; class Insecta; order Hymenoptera; family Ichneumonidae; genus Netelia; species Netelia fuscicornis. The sequence continues at coordinate 27,743,190 of OX328014.1, read as the reverse complement.
TGACGCGTCTTCTCCTGAGCCCCGATCGCTCCTCGCGCCGTCTCTTGAACCCCGATCATTCCACGCGCCTTCTCCTAAGCCACGATCGGTCCACGCGCCGTCTCCGAGCCCCAGTCGGTCCACGCGCTGTCTCCGAGCACCGATCGGTCCACGCGGCGCCTCTGGTGCCCCGATCGATCCACGCGAGTCTCCTGAGCCCCAGTCGGTCCGCGCGCCGTCTCCTGAGCCCCGATTGTTCTACGCGTCGTCTCCTGAGCCCCGATCGATCCACGCGTCGTCTCCTGAGCCCCGATCGCACCACACGCCGTTTCCTGAGCCCCGATCGGTCCACGCGTCGTCTTCAAAGCCCCGATGCCTCCACGCGCCGTCTCCGAGCCACGATCGGTCCGTGCGCAACTTTCACAACCCCGATCGGTCCACGCGTCATCTTCTGATCTCCGATCGGTCCACGCGCCGTCTCCTAAGCCCCGTTCGGTCCAAGCGCCTTCTCCTAAACCCCGGTCGGTCCACACGCCGTCTCCGAGCCTCGATCGGTCCACACGCCGTGTCCGATCCCCGATCGGTCCGCGTACCGCATTCTGAGTCGCGGTCCGTCCACGCGCCGTCTCCGAGCACCGATCGGTCGACGCGCCGTCTTCTAAGCCCAGATGCCTCCTCGCGCCGTCTCCGAGCCATGATGGGTCCAGGCGCCGCTTCCTGAGCCCCGGTCGGTCCACGCGTTGTCTCCTAAGCCCCGATCGGTCCACGCGTCGTCTCCTAAGCGCCGATCCGTCGACGCGTCGTCTCCTGAGCCCCGATCGATCCACGCGTCTTCTCCTGAGCCCCGACCGCTCCACCCGTCGTCTCCGAGCTCCGATCGGTTCACGCGGCGCCTCCGAGCCCCGATCGATCCACGCGTCGTCTTCTAAGCCCAGATGCCTCCTCGCGCCGTCTCCGAGCCCCGATCGGTCCAGGCACCGCTTCCTGAGCCCCGAACGTTCCACGCGCCGTCTCCGAGCCCCGATCGACCCACGCGCCGTCTCCTGAGCCCCGATCGGTCCACGCGCCGTATCCTAAGCCCCGATCGGTCCACGGGCCGTCTCTGAGCGCCGATAAGTTCAAGCGCCGTCTCCTGAGCCCCGATCGTTCCACGCGGCCCCTCAGAGCCCCGATCGATCCACGCGCCGTCTCCTGAGCCACGGTCGGTCCGCGCGTCGTCTTCAAAGCCCCGATGCCTCCACGCGCCATCTCCAAGCCCCGATCGCCCCTCGCGCCGTCTCCTGAGCCCCGCTCGATCCATGCGTCGTCTTCTTACCCTCGATGCCTCCACGCGCCGTCTTCGAGCCACGATCGGTCCAGGCGCCGCTTCCTGAGCCCCGATCGGTCCACGCGCCGTCTCGTAAGCCCCAATCGGTCTACGCGTCGTCTCAGAGCGCCGATCATTTCACGCGCCGTCTCGTAAGCCCCGATCATTCCACGCCCCGTCTTCGAGCCCCGATCGGTCCACGCGCCGTCTCCTAAGCCCCGATCATTCCACGCCCCGTCTTCGAGCCCCGATCGGTAAACGCGCCGTCTCCTAAGCCCCGATCCGTACACGCGTCGTCTCCGAGCCTCGATCGGTCCACGCGCCGTCGCGGAGCCCCGATCAGTCCAGGCGTGGCCTCCTGAGCCTCGATCGGTCCACGCGCGGCCTCCTGAGCCCCGGTCGGATCACGTGCCGTCTCCTAGCCCCGATCGGTTCACGCATCGTCTCCTAAGCCCCGATCGGTTAACGCGCGGCCTCCTGAGCCCCGATCGGTCCACGCGCCGTCACCGAGCCGCGATCGGTCCACGCGCGGCCTCCTGAACCCCGATCCCTCCACACGCCGCTTCTAGAGCCCCGATCGGTGCACGCGTCGTCTCCTGATCTCCGGTCGATCTACGCGCCGTCTCCTAAGCCCCGATCGGTCCACGCGCCTTCTCCTAAGCCCCGATCGGTCCAGGCACCGCTTCCTGAGCCCCGATCGGTCCACGCGCCGTCTCCTGAGCCCCGATCGGTCGACGCGTCGTCTTCTGAGCCTCGATCGATCCACGCGTCGTCTCCTGAGCCCCAACCGCTCCACACGCCGTTACCTGAGCCCCGATCGGTCCACGCATCGTCTCCGAGCACCGATCGGTCCACGCGCCGCTTTCTGAGCACCGTTCGGTCCACGCGTCGTCTTCAAAGCCCCGATGCCTCCACGCGCCGTCTCCAAGCCCCGATCGCCCCTCGCGCCGTCTCCTGAGCCCCGCTCGATCCATGCGTCGTCTTCTTAGCCCCGATGCCTCCACGCGCCGTCTTCGAGCCACGATCGGTCCAGGCGCCGCTTCCTGAGCTTCGATCGGTCCACGCGCCGTCTCGTAAGCCCCAATCGGTCTACGCGCCGTCTCAGAGCGCCGATCATTTCACGCGCCCTCTCGTGAGCCCCGATCCTTCCACGCCCCATCTTCGAGCCCCGATCGGTCCACGCGCCGTCTCCTAAGCCCCTATCGGTCCACGCGCCGTCTCCGAGCGCCGATCGGTTCACGCGCCGTCTCCTGAGCCCCGATCGTTCCACGCGCCGTCTCCGAGCCCCGATCCGTCCACGCGCCGTCTCCTGAGCCCGGATCGGTCCACGCGTCATCGCCGAATCCCCGATCCGTAGACGCGTCGTCTCCGAGCCTCGATCGGTCCACGCCCCGTCTTCGAGCCCCGATCGGTAAACGCGCCGTCTCCTAAGCCCCGATCCGTACACGCGTCGTCTCCGAGCCTCGATCGGTCCACGCGCCGTCGCGGAGCCCCGATCAGTCCAGGCGTGGCCTCCTGAGCCTCGATCGGTCCACGCGCGGCCTCCTGAGCCCCGGTCGGATCACGTGCCGTCTCCTAGCCCCGATCGGTTCACGCATCGTCACCTAAGCCCCGATCGGTCTACGCGTCGTCACCGAGCCATGATCGGTCCACGCGCGGCTCCTGAGCCCCCATCGGTCCACGCGCCGTCGCCGAGCCGGGATCGGTCCACGCGCGGGCTCCTGAGCCCCGATCGGTCCACGCGCCGTCGCCGAGCCGGGATCGGTCCACGCGCGGGCTACAGAGCCCCGGTTGGTTCACGCGCCGTATCCGAGCCCCAATCGGTCCACGCGCCGGCTCCTGAGCCCCGATCGGTCCACGCGCCGTCTCCTGAGCCCCGATCGCTCCACGCACCGTTTTCTGAGCACCGTTTGGTCCACGCGTCGTCTTCAAAGCCCCGATGCCTCCACGCGCCGTCTCCGAGCCACGATCCGTCCGTGCGCCGGTTCCAGAGCCCTCTCGGTCCACGCGCCGTCTCCGAGCTCCGATCGGTCCACGCGCCGTCTCCTATGCCCCGATCGGTCCAAGCGCCTTCTGCTAAGCCCCGATCGGTCCACGCGCCGTCTCCGAGCGCCGATCGGTTCACGCGCCGTCACCTGAGCCCCGATCGTTCCACGCGCCGTCTCCGAGCCCCGATCGGTCTACGCGCCATCTCCTAAGCCCCGATCGGTCCACGCGCCTTCTCCTCATCCCCGATCGGTCCACGCGCCGTCTCGGAGCCCCGATCGGCCCACGCGCCGTCTCCTGAGCCCCGATCCGTCCACGCGCAGTCGCCGAGCCCCGATCGGTCCAGGCGCCGTCTCCTGAGCCTCGATCGGTCCACACGCCTTTCCCTGAGCCCCGATCGGTCGACGCGTCGTCTCCTAAGACCCGACCGGATCACCTGCCGTCTCCTGAGCCCCGATCGGTCCACGCGTCTTCTCCTGAGCCCCGATCGCTCGACGCGCCGTATCCGATCGCCGATCGGTCCGCGTGACGCATTCTAAGCTACGGTCCGTCCACGCGTCGTCTCCTGAACCCCGATACGTCCACACACAGGCGCCGAGCCCCGATCGATCCACGGGTCGTCTTCTAAGCCCAGATCGGTCCACGCGTCGTCTCCTAAGCGCCGATCCGTCGACGCGTCGTCTCCTGAGCCCCGATCGATCCACGCGTCTTCTCCTGAGCCCCGACCGCTCCACCCGTCGTCTCCGAGCTCCGATCGGTTCACGCGGCGCCTCCGAGCCCCGATCGATCCACGCGTCGTCTTCTAAGCCCAGATGCCTCCTCGCGCCGTCTCCGAGCCCCGATCGGTCCAGGCACCGCTTCCTGAGCCCCGAACGTTCCACGCGCCGTCTCCGAGCCCCGATCGACCCACGCGCCGTCTCCTGAGCCCCGATCGGTCCACGCGCCGTATCCTAAGCCCCGATCGGTCCACGGGCCGTCTCTGAGCGCCGATAAGTTCAAGCGCCGTCTCCTGAGCCCCGATCGTTCCACGCGGCCCCTCAGAGCCCCGATCGATCCACGCGCCGTCTCCTGAGCCACGGTCGGTCCGCGCGTCGTCTTCAAAGCCCCGATGCCTCCACGCGCCATCTCCAAGCCCCGATCGCCCCTCGCGCCGTCTCCTGAGCCCCGCTCGATCCATGCGTCGTCTTCTTACCCTCGATGCCTCCACGCGCCGTCTTCGAGCCACGATCGGTCCAGGCGCCGCTTCCTGAGCCCCGATCGGTCCACGCGCCGTCTCGTAAGCCCCAATCGGTCTACGCGTCGTCTCAGAGCGCCGATCATTTCACGCGCCGTCTCGTAAGCCCCGATCATTCCACGCCCCGTCTTCGAGCCCCGATCGGTCCACGCGCCGTCTCCTAAGCCCCGATCATTCCACGCCCCGTCTTCGAGCCCCGATCGGTAAACGCGCCGTCTCCTAAGCCCCGATCCGTACACGCGTCGTCTCCGAGCCTCGATCGGTCCACGCGCCGTCGCGGAGCCCCGATCAGTCCAGGCGTGGCCTCCTGAGCCTCGATCGGTCCACGCGCGGCCTCCTGAGCCCCGGTCGGATCACGTGCCGTCTCCTAGCCCCGATCGGTTCACGCATCGTCTCCTAAGCCCCGATCGGTTAACGCGCGGCCTCCTGAGCCCCGATCGGTCCACGCGCCGTCACCGAGCCGCGATCGGTCCACGCGCGGCCTCCTGAACCCCGATCCCTCCACACGCCGCTTCTAGAGCCCCGATCGGTGCACGCGTCGTCTCCTGATCTCCGGTCGATCTACGCGCCGTCTCCTAAGCCCCGATCGGTCCACGCGCCTTCTCCTAAGCCCCGATCGGTCCAGGCACCGCTTCCTGAGCCCCGATCGGTCCACGCGCCGTCTCCTGAGCCCCGATCGGTCGACGCGTCGTCTTCTGAGCCTCGATCGATCCACGCGTCGTCTCCTGAGCCCCAACCGCTCCACACGCCGTTACCTGAGCCCCGATCGGTCCACGCATCGTCTCCGAGCACCGATCGGTCCACGCGCCGCTTTCTGAGCACCGTTCGGTCCACGCGTCGTCTTCAAAGCCCCGATGCCTCCACGCGCCGTCTCCAAGCCCCGATCGCCCCTCGCGCCGTCTCCTGAGCCCCGCTCGATCCATGCGTCGTCTTCTTAGCCCCGATGCCTCCACGCGCCGTCTTCGAGCCACGATCGGTCCAGGCGTGGCCTCCTGAGCCTCGATCGGTCCACGCGCGGCCTCCTGAGCCCCGGTCGGATCACGTGCCGTCTCCTAGCCCCGATCGGTTCACGCATCGTCACCTAAGCCCCGATCGGTCTACGCGTCGTCACCGAGCCATGATCGGTCCACGCGCGGCTCCTGAGCCCCCATCGGTCCACGCGCCGTCGCCGAGCCGGGATCGGTCCACGCGCGGGCTCCTGAGCCCCGATCGGTCCACGCGCCGTCGCCGAGCCGGGATCGGTCCACGCGCGGGCTACAGAGCCCCGGTTGGTTCACGCGCCGTATCCGAGCCCCAATCGGTCCACGCGCCGGCTCCTGAGCCCCGATCGGTCCACGCGCCGTCTCCTGAGCCCCGATCGCTCCACGCACCGTTTTCTGAGCACCGTTTGGTCCACGCGTCGTCTTCAAAGCCCCGATGCCTCCACGCGCCGTCTCCGAGCCACGATCCGTCCGTGCGCCGGTTCCAGAGCCCTCTCGGTCCACGCGCCGTCTCCGAGCTCCGATCGGTCCACGCGCCGTCTCCTATGCCCCGATCGGTCCAAGCGCCTTCTGCTAAGCCCCGATCGGTCCACGCGCCGTCTCCGAGCGCCGATCGGTTCACGCGCCGTCACCTGAGCCCCGATCGTTCCACGCGCCGTCTCCGAGCCCCGATCGGTCTACGCGCCATCTCCTAAGCCCCGATCGGTCCACGCGCCTTCTCCTCATCCCCGATCGGTCCACGCGCCGTCTCGGAGCCCCGATCGGCCCACGCGCCGTCTCCTGAGCCCCGATCCGTCCACGCGCAGTCGCCGAGCCCCGATCGGTCCAGGCGCCGTCTCCTGAGCCTCGATCGGTCCACACGCCTTTCCCTGAGCCCCGATCGGTCGACGCGTCGTCTCCTAAGACCCGACCGGATCACCTGCCGTCTCCTGAGCCCCGATCGGTCCACGCGTCTTCTCCTGAGCCCCGATCGCTCGACGCGCCGTATCCGATCGCCGATCGGTCCGCGTGACGCATTCTAAGCTACGGTCCGTCCACGCGTCGTCTCCTGAACCCCGATACGTCCACACACAGGCGCCGAGCCCCGATCGATCCACGGGTCGTCTTCTAAGCCCAGATGCCTCCACGCGACGTCTCCTGAGCCCCGAACGGTCCACGCGTCGGCTCCTAAGCCCCGATCGGTCCACGTGCCATCTCCTGAGCCCCCATCGGTCCAGGCGTCGTCTCCGAGCCCCGATCGGTCGACGCGTCGTCTCCTAAGCCCCCACCGGTTCACGCGCCGTCTCCTGGGCACCGACCGGTTCACGCGCCGTCTCCTGGGCACCGATCTATTCACGTGCCGTCTTCAAAGCCCCGATGCCTCCACGCGCCGTCTCCAAGCCCCGATCGCCCCTCGCGCCGTCTCCTGAGCCCCGCTCGATCCATGCGTCGTCTTCTTAGCCCCGATGCCTCCACGCGCCGTCTTCGAGCCACGATCGGTCCAGGCGCCGCTTCCTGAGCTTCGATCGGTCCACGCGCCGTCTCGTAAGCCCCAATCGGTCTACGCGCCGTCTCAGAGCGCCGATCATTTCACGCGCCCTCTCGTGAGCCCCGATCCTTCCACGCCCCATCTTCGAGCCCCGATCGGTCCACGCGCCGTCTCCTAAGCCCCTATCGGTCCACGCGCCGTCTCCGAGCGCCGATCGGTTCACGCGCCGTCTCCTGAGCCCCGATCGTTCCACGCGCCGTCTCCGAGCCCCGATCCGTCCACGCGCCGTCTCCTGAGCCCGGATCGGTCCACGCGTCATCGCCGAATCCCCGATCCGTAGACGCGTCGTCTCCGAGCCTCGATCGGTCCACGCCCCGTCTTCGAGCCCCGATCGGTAAACGCGCCGTCTCCTAAGCCCCGATCCGTACACGCGTCGTCTCCGAGCCTCGATCGGTCCACGCGCCGTCGCGGAGCCCCGATCAGTCCAGGCGTGGCCTCCTGAGCCTCGATCGGTCCACGCGCGGCCTCCTGAGCCCCGGTCGGATCACGTGCCGTCTCCTAGCCCCGATCGGTTCACGCATCGTCACCTAAGCCCCGATCGGTCTACGCGTCGTCACCGAGCCATGATCGGTCCACGCGCGGCTCCTGAGCCCCCATCGGTCCACGCGCCGTCGCCGAGCCGGGATCGGTCCACGCGCGGGCTCCTGAGCCCCGATCGGTCCACGCGCCGTCGCCGAGCCGGGATCGGTCCACGCGCGGGCTACAGAGCCCCGGTTGGTTCACGCGCCGTATCCGAGCCCCAATCGGTCCACGCGCCGGCTCCTGAGCCCCGATCGGTCCACGCGCCGTCTCCTGAGCCCCGATCGCTCCACGCACCGTTTTCTGAGCACCGTTTGGTCCACGCGTCGTCTTCAAAGCCCCGATGCCTCCACGCGCCGTCTCCGAGCCACGATCCGTCCGTGCGCCGGTTCCAGAGCCCTCTCGGTCCACGCGCCGTCTCCGAGCTCCGATCGGTCCACGCGCCGTCTCCTATGCCCCGATCGGTCCAAGCGCCTTCTGCTAAGCCCCGATCGGTCCACGCGCCGTCTCCGAGCGCCGATCGGTTCACGCGCCGTCACCTGAGCCCCGATCGTTCCACGCGCCGTCTCCGAGCCCCGATCGGTCTACGCGCCATCTCCTAAGCCCCGATCGGTCCACGCGCCTTCTCCTCATCCCCGATCGGTCCACGCGCCGTCTCGGAGCCCCGATCGGCCCACGCGCCGTCTCCTGAGCCCCGATCCGTCCACGCGCAGTCGCCGAGCCCCGATCGGTCCAGGCGCCGTCTCCTGAGCCTCGATCGGTCCACACGCCTTTCCCTGAGCCCCGATCGGTCGACGCGTCGTCTCCTAAGACCCGACCGGATCACCTGCCGTCTCCTGAGCCCCGATCGGTCCACGCGTCTTCTCCTGAGCCCCGATCGCTCGACGCGCCGTATCCGATCGCCGATCGGTCCGCGTGACGCATTCTAAGCTACGGTCCGTCCACGCGTCGTCTCCTGAACCCCGATACGTCCACACACAGGCGCCGAGCCCCGATCGATCCACGGGTCGTCTTCTAAGCCCAGATGCCTCCACGCGACGTCTCCTGAGCCCCGAACGGTCCACGCGTCGGCTCCTAAGCCCCGATCGGTCCACGTGCCATCTCCTGAGCCCCCATCGGTCCAGGCGTCGTCTCCGAGCCCCGATCGGTCGACGCGTCGTCTCCTAAGCCCCCACCGGTTCACGCGCCGTCTCCTGGGCACCGACCGGTTCACGCGCCGTCTCCTGGGCACCGATCTATTCACGTGCCGTCTCCTAAGCCCCGATCGGTCCACACATCGTCTCCTAAGCCCCAATCGGTCCACGCGTCGTCTCCTAATCCCCGATCCGTCGCCGCGTCGTCTTCCTGAGCCCCGATCAATTGCCGCGTCTTCTCCTGAGCCCCGATCGCTCCTCGCGCCGTCTCCTGAGCCCCGCTCGGTCCATGCGTTGTCTTCTTAGCCCCGATGCCTCCACGCGTCGTCTCGGAGCCACGATCGGTCCTGGCGCCGCTTCCTGAGCCCCAATCGTCCCACGCGCCGTCTCGTAAGCCCCAATCGGTCCACGCGCCGTCTCCTGAGCCCCGATCGTTCCACGCGCCTTCTCGTAAGCCACGATCGGTCCGCGCGCCGTGTCCGAGCGCCGATTGGTTCACGCACCGTCTCCTGAGCCCCGATCGTTCCACGCGCCGTCTCCGAGCCGCGATCGGTCCACGCGCCGTCGCCGAGCCATGATCGGACCACGCGCAGCCTCCTGAGCCCCGATCCGTCCACGTGGTGGCGCCGAGCCGCGATCGGCCCACGCGCGGCCTCCTGAGCCCCAATCGGTCCACCCGCCGTTTCCGAGCCCCGACCGCTCCACGCGTCGTCTCCTGAGCCGCGCGCGGTCAATGCGTCGTCTTCTTACCCCCGATCGCTCCACGCGCCGTCTCCTGAGCTCCAATCGGTCCACTTATCGTCTCCTAAGCCCCGGTCACTCCACGCGCCGTCTCCTGAGCCCCGATCGATCCACGCGCCGTCTCCTGAGCCCCGATCGGTCCACGCGCCGTCCCGGAGTCCCGATCGGTCCACGCGCCGATTCCTAAGCCCCAATCTGTCCACGCGTCGTCTCCTAAGCCCCGATCGGTCCACGCGCCGTGTCCGAGCCCCGATCGCTCCACGCGCCGTCTCCGGAGCCCCGATCGGTCCACGCGCCGTCTCCGAGCACCGATTGGTTCACGCACCGTCTCCTGAGCCCCGATCGGTCCACGCGTCGTCTTCGAGCACCGATCGATCCACGCGCCGTCTCCTGAGCCCCGATCGTTCCACGCGCCTTCTCCTAAGCCACGATCGGTCCACGCGCCGTGTCCGAGCGCCAATTGGTTCACGTGCCATCTCCTGAGACCCGATCGGTCCACGAGTCGTCTCCTAAGCCCCAATCGGTCCACCTATCGTCTCCTAAGCCCCGATCTTTTAACATGCCGTCTCCGAGCCCCGACCGGTCCACCGCCGTCTCCTGAGCCCCGATCCGTCCACGCGCTGGTGCGGACCCGTGATCGGTCCACGCGCGGCCTCCTGAGCCCCAATCGGTCCATGCGCCGTTTCCTGAGCCCCAATCGGTCCATGCGCCGTTTCCTGAGCCTCGATCGGTCCACGCGTCGCTTCCTAAGCCCCATAGGTCCACGCGTCGTTTCCTAACCCTGGACGGCCCATGCGTCGTCTCCTAAGCCCCGATCGGTTCACGCGCCGTCTCCGAACCCCGATCGGTCCACGGCCCATCTCCTGCTCCCCAATCGGTCCACGCGCCGCCTCCGGAGCCCCGATCGATCCGCACGAATCTTCTGAGCTCCGGTCGGTCCACGCGCCGACTCCTGAGCCCCGGTCGGTCCTCTCGCCGTCTCCGAGCCCCGATCGGTCCACGTACCGTCTCCGAAGCCCCGATCGGTCCACACGCCGTATCCTGAGCCCCGATCGGTTCACGCGCCGGTTCCTGAGCCCCGATCGGTCCACGCGTCGTCTTCTAAGCCCAGATGCCTCAAGCCGCCGTCCCCGAACCACGATCGGTCCAGGCGCCACTTCCTGAGCACCGATCGGTCGACGCGTCCTCTGCTAAACCCCGATCGGTCCACGCGTCGTCTCCTGAGCCCCGATCGGTCCACGCGTCGTCTCCTAAGCCCCGACTGGTCCACGCGCCGGCTCCGAGCCCTGATCGGTCCACGCACTGTCTCCTGGTCCCCATCGGTCCACACGGCGCCTCCGGATCCCCGATCGATCCACGCGAGTCACCTGAGCCCCGGTCAGTCCGCGCCCCGTCTCCTGAGCCCCGATCGGTCCACGCGCCTTCTCCTAAGCCACGATCGGTCCACGCGCCGTGTCCGAGCGCCGATTGGTTCACACGCCATCTCCTACTCCCCGATCGGTTCACACGCCGCCTCCGAAGGTCCGTTAGATCCACGCGAGTCTCCTAAGCCCCGACCGGTCCACGCGCTATCTCCTGAGCCCCGATCGGTCCACGAGTCGTCTCCTAAGCCCTGATCGGTCCACGTGCCGTCTCCGAGCCCCGATGGGTCCACGCGCCGCCTCCTGACCTTCGATCGGTCCGCGCATCGTCTCCTAAGCCCCGATCGGTCCACGCGCCGTCTCCGAGCGCCGATCGGTTCACGCGCCTTCTCCTGAGCCCCGATCCGTCCACGCGTCGTCTCCTAAGCCCCGATACGTCCACACGCCGTCTCCGAGCCCCGATGGGTCCACGCGTCGCCTCCTGAGCCCCGATCGATCCACGCGAGTCTCCTGAGCCCCGGTCGGTCCACGCGCCGTCTCCTGAGCCCCGATGCGTCGATGCGTCCTCTCCTGAGCCCCGATCAATTGACGCGTCTTCTCCTGAGCCCCGATCGCTCCTCGCGCCGTCTCCTGCGCCCCGCTCGGTCCATGCGTCGTCTTCTTAGGCCCGATGCCTCCACGCGCCGTCTCCGAGCCACGATCGGTCTAGGCGCCGCTTCCTGAGCCCCGATCGGTCCACGCGCCGTCTCCGAACCCCGATCGGTCGACGCGCTGTCTCCGAGCCCCGATCGGTCCACGCGCCGTCTTCGAGCCCCGATCGGTCCACTCATCGTCTCCTAAGCCCCAATCGGTTAACGCGCCGTCTCCTGAGCCCCGATCGTTCCACGCGCCGTCTCCGAGCCCCGATCGGTCCCTGCGCCGTCTCCTGAGCCCCAATAGGTCCACTCGCTGTCTCCTGAGCCCCAATAGGTCCACTCGCTGTCTCCTGAGCCCCGATAGGTACACGCGTCGTTTCCTACGCCCCGATCAGTCCACGCGTCGTCTCCCAGGCCCCGATCGGTCCACGCGCCGTCTCCGAGCCCCGATCGGTCCACGCACCGTGTCCTGATCCCCATCGGTCCACGCGGCGCCTCCGGAGCCCCGATCGATCTACGCGAGGCTTCTGAGCCCGGGTCCGTCCACGCGCCGTCTCCTAAGCCCTGATCGGTCCACGCGTCGTTCCCTAAGCTCCGATCCATCCACGCGCAGTCTCCTGAGCCCCGATCGGTCCACGCATCGCCTCCTGAGCTCCGGACGGTCCAGGCGCCGTCTCCGAACCCCGAGCGGTCGACGCGCCGTCTCCGAGCCCCGATGGGTCCACGCGCCGTCGCCGAACGCCAATTGGTCCACGCGCAACCGCCTGAGCCCCAGTCGGTCCACGCGCCGTTTCCTGAGCCCCGATCAGTCCACGCGCCGTCTCCTGAGCCCCGATCGATCTACGCGTCGTCTCCTAAGCCCCGATTGGTGGACGAGCCGTCTCCCAACCACGATCGGTTCACGCGCCGTCTCCTAAGCCCCCATCTGTCTACGACCCGTCTCCGGGCCCCGATCGATGCACGCGCCGTCTCCTAAGCCCCGATCGATCCACGCGCCGTCGCCGAAGCACAATTGGTCCACGCGCAAGCGCCTGAGCCCCGATCGGTCCACGCATCGTCTCCTAAGCCCCAATCGGTTAACGCGCCGTCTCCTGAGCCCCGATCGTTCTACGCGCCGTCTCCGAGCCCCGATCCGTCCACGCGCAGTCGCCGAGCCCCAATCGGTTCACGCACGGTCTCCTGAGCCCCAGTCGGTACACGCGCTGTCTCCGAGCCCCGATGGGTCCTCGCATCGTCTCCTAAGCCCCGTTCGGTTAACGCGTCGTTTCGGAGCCCCGATCGGTCTACGCGCCATCTCCTGAGCCCCGATCGGTCCACGCGTCGTCTCCTGAGCGCCGATCGTTCCACGCGCCGTCTCCGAGCGTCGATCGGTCCACGCGCCGTCCCCTGAGCCCCGATCGGTCCACGCGCCGTCTCCGAGCGCCGATCCGTCCACGCGCCGTCTTCTGAGCCCCGATCGGTCCAGGCATCGTCTCCTAAGCCCCGGACGGTCCACCCGCCGTTTCCGAGCCCCGATCGCTCCACGCGCCGTCTCCTGAGCCCCGATCGGTCCACGCATCGTCTCCTAAGCCCCGATCCGTCGCCGCGTCGTGTCCTGAGCCCCGATCAATTGACGCGTCTTCTCCTGAGCCCCGATCGCTCCTCGCGCCGTCTCTTGAACCCCGATCATTCCACGCGCCTTCTCCTAAGCCACGATCGGTCCACGCGCCGTCTCCGAGCCCCAGTCGGTCCACGCGCTGTCTCCGAGCACCGATCGGTCTACGCGTCGTCTCCGAGCCCCGATCGGTCCACGCGCCGTCTCCGAGCCCCGAACGGTTCACGCACCGTCTCCTGGTCCCAATCGGTCCACGCGGCGCCTCTGGTGCCCCGATCGATCCACGCGAGTCTCCTGAGCCCCAGTCGGTCCGCGCGCCGTCTCCTGAGCCCCGATTGTTCTACGCGTCGTCTCCTGAGCCCCGATCGATCCACGCGTCGTCTCCTGAGCCCCGATCGCACCACACGCCGTTTCCTGAGCCCCGATCGGTCCACGCGTCGTCTTCAAAGCCCCGATGCCTCCACGCGCCGTCTCCGAGCCACGATCGGTCCGTGCGCAACTTTCACAACCCCGATCGGTCCACGCGTCATCTCCTGATCTCCGATCGGTCCACGCGCCGTCTCCTAAGTCCCGATCGGTCCACGCGCCGTCTCCGAGCGCCGATCGGTTGACGCGCCGTCTCCTGAGCCCCGATCGTTCCACGTGCCGTCTCCGAACTCCGATCGGTCCACGCGCCGTCTCCTAAGCCCCGTTCGGTCCAAGCGCCTTCTCCTAAACCCCGGTCGGTCCACACGCCGTCTCCGAGCACCGATCGGTCGACGCGCCGTCTTCTAAGCCCAGATGCCTCCTCGCGCCGTCTCCGAGCCATGATGGGTCCAGGCGCCGCTTCCTGAGCCCCGGTCGGTCCACGCGTTGTCTCCTAAGCCCCGTTCGGTCCACGCGCCGTCACCTAAGCCCCGATCATTCCACGCGCCGTCTCCGAGCCCCGATCGGCCCACGGGCCGTCTCCTGAGCCCCGATCGGTCCATGCGTTGTCTCCTAAGCCCCGATCGGTCCACGCGTCGTCTCCTAAGCGCCGATCCGTCGACGCGTCGTCTCCTGAGCCCCGATCGATCCACGCGTCTTCTCCTGAGCCCCGACCGCTCCACCCGTCGTCTCCGAGCTCCGATCGGTCCAGGTGCCGTTTCCGAGCCCCGATTGGTCCATGCGTCGTCTTCGAAGCCCCGATGCCTCCACGCGCCGTCTCCGAGCCACGATCGGTGCAGGCGCCGCTTCCTGAGCCCCGATCGGTCCACGCGCTGTCTCCTGAGCCCCGATCCATCCACGCGCAGTCGCCGAGCCGCGATCGGTCCACGCGCGGTCTACTGAGCTCCGGTCGGTCCACACGCCGCGGCGAACCCCAATTGGTCCACGCGCAACCTCTCGAGCCCCTGTCGGTAAACGCGCTGTCTCCGAGCCCCGATCGGTCCACGTATGTTCTCCTAAGCCCCAATTAGTCCACGCGCCGTCTCCTAAGCCCCGATCTGCCCACGAGCCGTCTCCGAGCTCCGATCGGTCCACGCGCCGTCTCCAAACCTCGATCCGTACACGCGTCGTCTCCGAGCCCCGATGGGTCCACGCGCCATCGCCGAACCCCGATCGGTCCACGCATCGTCTCCTAAGCCCCAATCGGTTAACGCGCCGTCTCCGAGCCCCAATCGGTCCACGCGGCGCCTCCGGAGCCCCGATCGATCTACGCGAGTCTCCTGAGCCCCAGTCGGTCCGCGCGCCGTCTCCGGAGCCCCGATCGGTCCACGCGCCGTCTCCTAAGCCCCGTTCGGTCCAAGCGTCTTCTCCTAAACCTCGGTCGGTCCTCGCGCCGTTTCCGACCCCCGATCGGCTCACGCATCGTCTCCTAAGCCCCGATCGGCTAACGCGTCGACTCCGAGCCCCGATCGTTCCACGCGCCGTCCCCGATCCCCGATCGATCCACGCGCCGTCTCCGAGCGCCGATCCGTTCACGCGCCGTCACCCGAGCCCCGATCGTTCCACACGCCGTCTCCGAGTCCCGATCGGTCCACGCTCCGTCTCCTGATCCCCGATCCGTAAACGCGTCGTCTCCTAAGCCCCGATCGGTCCACGCGGCGTCTCCGAGCCCCGATCGGTCCACACGCCGTATCCGAGCCCCGATCGGTCCGCGTGACGCATTCTAAGCCACGGTCCGTCCACGCGCCGTCTCCGAGCACCGATCGGTCCACGCGCCGTCTCCTGAGCCCCGATCGGTCTACGCGCCGTCTCATGAGCCCCGATCGGTCAACGCATCCTCTCCTAAGCCCCGATACGTTCACGCGCCGTCTCCTAAGCCCCGATCGGTTAACGCGCCGTCTCCGAGCCCCGATCAGTCCACGCGCCGTCCCCTGAGCCCCGGCCGGTTCGTGCGCCGTCTCCGAGCCCCGTTCGATCTACGCGTCGTCTTGTAAGCCCAGATGCCTTCTCTCGCCGTATCCGGGCCACGATCGGTCCAGGCGCCGCTTCCTGAGCCACGATCGGTCCACGCGTTGTCTCCTAGGCCCCGATCGGTCCACGCGCCTTCTCCGAGCCCCGATCGGTTCCCGCATCGGATCCTAAGCCCCGATCGGTTAACGCACCGTCTCCGAGCCCCGAACGGTCCACGCGCGGTCGCCGAACCCCAATTGGTCCACGCGCAACCGCCTGAGCCCCAGTCGGTCCACGCGCTGTCTCCGAGCCCCGATCGGTCCACGCGTCGTCTCCGAGCCCCGATCGGTCCACGCGTCGTCGCCGAGTCATGATCTGTCCACGCGCGGCCTCCTGAGCCCCGATCGATCCACGCGCCGTCTCCTGAGCCCCGCTCGGTCCATGCGTCGTCTTCTTAGCCCCGATGCATCCACGCGCCGTCTCCGAGCCACGATCGGTCTAGGCGCCGCTTCCTGACCCCGATCGGTCCACGCGCTGTCTCCTAAGCCCCAATCGGTCCACGCGCCGTCTCCTAAGCCGCGATCGGTCCAAGCGGCGACTCCGAGCCCCGATCGGTCCACGCACCGTCTCCTGATCCCCATCGGTCCACGCGGCGTTTTCTGAGCACCGTTCGGTCCACGCGTCGTCTTCAAAGCCCCGATGCCTCCACGCGCCGTCTCCGAGCCACGATCGGTCCGTGCGCCGCTTCCAGAGCCCCGATCTGTGCACGCGTCTTCTCCTGATCTCCGGTCGGTCCACGCGCCGTCTCATAAGCCCCGATCGGTCCACGCGCCGTCTCCGAGCGCCGATCGGTTCACGGGCCGTCTCTGAGCCGCGATCGATAAAGCCGCCGTCATCAAGCCCCGATCCGTACACGCGTCGTCTCCGAGCCCCGATGCCTCTACGCGCCGTCTCCGAGCTACGATCGGTTCAGGCGCCGCTTCCCGAGCCCCGATCAGTCCACGTGCCGTCTCCTAAGCCCCGATCGCTCCACGGACTGTTTCCTGATCCCCGATCGGTCCACGCGCCGCCTCCTGAGTCCTGATCGGTCAACGCGTCGTGTCCTAAGCCCTGATCGGTCCACGTGCCGTCTCCGAGCCCCGATGGGTCCACGCGCCACATCCTGAGCCCCGATCGGACGACGCGTCGTCTCCTGAGCCTTGATCGGTCCACGCGTCGTCTCCTGAACCCCGATTGCTCCACGGGCCGTTTCCTGAGCCCCGATCGGTCCACGCGTCGTGTTCTAAGCCCAGATGCCTCCTCGCGCCGTCTCCGAGCCAGGATGGGTCCAGGCGCCGCTTCCTGAGCCCCGATCGGTCCACGCGTTGTCTCCTAAGCCCCGTTCGGCCCACGCGCCGTCTCCTAAGCCCCGATCGGTCCACGCGCCGTCTCCTGAGCCCCGATCGGTCCACGCGTTGTTTCCTAAGCCCCGATCGGTCCACGCGTCGTCTCTTAAGCCCCGATCCGTCGACGCGTCGTCTCCTGAGCCCCCATCGGTCCACGTGCCGTCTCCGAGCGACGATCGGTTCACGCACCGGCTCCTGAGCCCCGATCGTTCCACGCGCCGTTTCCGAGCCCCGATCGGTCCACGCGCCGTCTCCTGAGCCTGGATCGGTCCACCCGTCGTCCTCGAATCCCCGATCCGCACACGCGTCGTCTCCGAGCCTCGACCCGTTCACGCGCCGTCTCCTGAGCCCCGATCATTCCATGCGCCGTCTCCTAAGCCGCGATCCGTCCACGGGCCGTCTCCGAGCTGCTATCGGTAAACGCGCCGTCACCAAGCCCTGATCCGTACACGCGTCGTCTCCGAGCCCCGATCGGTCCACGCGCCGTCGCCGAGCCTCGATCGGTCCAGGCGCGGCCTCCTGAGCCCCGATCGGTTCACGCGCCGGCTCCGAGCCGGATCGGACCACGTGCCGTCTCCTGAGCCCCGGTCGGTTCACGCTCCGTCTCCGAGCCCCGATGGGTCCACGCGCGGTCTCCTAAGCCCCGGTCGGTCCACGCGCCGTCGCCGAACCCCAATTCGTACACGCGCAACCTCCTGAGCCCCAGTCGGTCCACGCGCCGTCTCCTAAGCCCCAATCTGTCCACGACCCGTCTCTGGGCCCCGATCGGTGCACGCGCCGTCTCCTGAGCCCCGATCGGTCCACGCGCCGTCTCCTGAACCCCGATACGTCCGCACGCAGTCGCCGAGCCCCGATCGGTGCACGCGCCGTCTCCGAGCGCCGGTCGGTGCACGCGCCGTCTCCTGAGCCCCAATCGTTCCAAGCGTCGTCCCCTAATACCTGACCCATACACGCGTCGTCTCCGAGGCTCGATCAGTCCACGCGTCGTCGCCGAGTCCCGATCGGTCCACACGCAGCCTCCTCAGCACCGGTCGATGCACGCGCCGTCTCCGAGCCTCGATCGGTCCACGTACCGTCTCCGAACCCCGATCGGTCGACGCGCCGTCTCCGAGCCGCGATCGGCCCACGCGCCGTCGCCGAGCCCCAATCGGTCCACTCATCGTCTCCTAAGCCCCAATCGGTTAACGCGCCGTCTCCTGAGCCCCGATCGTTCCACGCGCCGTCTCCGAGCCCCGATCGGTCCCTGCACCGTCTCCTGAGCCCCAATAGGTCCACTCGCCGTCTCCTGAGCCCCGATAGGTACACGCGTCGTTTCCTACGCCCCGATCAGTCCACGCGTCGTCTCCTAGGCCCCGATCGGTCCACGCGCCGTCTCCGAGCCCCGATCGGTCCACGCACCGTGTCCTGATCCCCATCGGTCCACGCGGCGCCTCCTGAGCCCCGATCGCTCCTCGCGCCGTCTCCTGAGCCCCGCTCGGTCCATGCGTCGTCTTCTTAGCCCCGATGCCACCACGCGCCGTCTCCTAAGCCCCGATCTGCCCACGGGCCGTTTCCGAGCTCCGATCGGTCCACGCGCCGTCTCCAAGCCTCGATCCGTACACGCGCCGTCTCCGAGCCCCGATCGGTCCACGCGCCGTCTCCTGAGCCCCGACCGGTTCACGCATCGTCTCCTAAGGCCCGATACGTCCACGCGCCGTCTCCTGAGCCCCGATCGGTCCACGCGTCGTCTCCTAAGCCCCGATCGGTTAACGCGCCGTCTCCGAGCCCCGATGGGTCCACGCGCCGCCTCCTAAGCCCCGATTGGTCCACGCGTCGTCTCCTAAGCCCCGATCGGTCGACGGGTCGTCTCCTAAGCCCCGATCGGTCGACGCGTCGTCTCCTAATCCCCGGTCGGTCCACGCGCCGTCGCCGAACCCCAATTGGTCCACGCGCCGTCTCCTGAGCCCCGATCGGTCCACGCGCCGTCTCCGAGCCACGATCGGTCCGTGCGCCGCTTCCAGAGCCCCGATCGGTCCACGCGTCATCTCCTGAGTTCCGATCGGTCCACGCGCCGTCTCCTAAGCCCCGATCGGTCCACGCGCCGTCTCGGAGCCCCGATCGGTTTACGTGCCGTCTCGTGAGCCCCGATCGTTCCACGCGCCGTCTCCGAGCCCCGATCGGTCCACGCTCCGTCTCCAGAGCCCGGATCGTTCCACGCGTCGTCTCCTGATCCCCGATCCGTAAACGCGTCGTCTCCGACCCTCGATCGGTCCACACGCCGTGTCCGATCCCCGATCGGTCCGCGTGCCGCATTCTAAGCCGCGGTCCGTCTACGCGCCGTCTCCGAGCACCGATCGGTCCACGCGCCGTCTCACAGCGCCGATCATTTCACGCGCTGTCTCCTGAGCCCGGATCCGTCCACGCCACGTCTCCGAGCTCCGATCGGTCCACGCGCCGTTTCCGAGCCCCGATCGGTCCATACGTCGTCTCCGAGTTCCGATCGGTCCACGCGCCGTTTCCGAGCCCCGATCGGTCCGCGCGCCGTCTCCTGAGCTCCGGTGGGTCCACGCGCCGCCTCCTGAGCCCCGATCGGTCAACGCATCGTCTCCTAAGCCCCGATACGTTCACACGCCGTCTCCGAGCCCCGATCGGTAAACGCGCCGTCGACGAGTCTCGATCGGTCCACGCGCGGCCTCCGTAGCCCCGGTCAGTCCACGCGCCGTCTCCGAGCCCCGATCGCTCCACGCTCCGTCTCCTGAGCCCGGATCGTTCCACGCGTCGTCTCCTCATCCCCGATCCGTAAACGCGTCGTCTCCGAGCCTCGATCGGTCCACACGCCGTGTCCTATCCCCGACCGGTCCGCGTGCCACATTCTAAGCCGCGGTCCGTCCATGCGCCGCCTCCTGAGCCCCGATCGGTCAACGCATCGTCTCCTAAGCCCCGATCTGTACACGCGTCGTCTCCGATCCCCGATCGGTTCACGCGCCGGCTCCGAGCCCGATTGGTCCACGCGCCGTCTCCGAGCCCCGATCGGTCCACGCGCCGTCTCCTGAGCCCCGATCGGTCCACGCGCGGCATCCTGAGCCCCGATCGGTCCACGCGCCGTCGCCGAGCCGCGATCGGTCCTCGCGCGGCCTCCTGAGGCCCGATTGGTTCACGCGCCGTATCCGAGCCCCAATCGGTCCACGCGCCGTCTCCTGAGCCCCGATCGGTCCACGCGCGGCCTCCTGAGCCCCGATCGGTCCTCGCGCCGTCGCCGAGCCGCGATCGGTCCACGCGTGGTCTCCGAGCCCCGATCGGTCCACGCGCCGTCGCCGAGCCACGATCGGTCCACGCGCGGCCTCCTGAGCCCCGATCGGTCCACCCGCCGTCGCCGAGCCGCGATCGGTTCTCGGGCGGCCTCCTGAGCCCCGATCGGTCCACGCGCCGTCTCCGAGCTCCGATCGGTCCACGCGCCGTCTCCTGAGCCCCGATCCATCCACGCGCAGTCTCCCGAGCCCCGATCGGTGCACGCACCGTCTCCTAAGCCCCGATCGGTCCACGCCCCGTCTCCGAGCACCGATTGGTTCACGCGCCGTCTCCTGAGACTCGATCCGTCCACGCGCTGTCTCCTGAGCCCCGATCGGTCGACGCGTCCTCTGCTAAACCCCAATCGGTCCACGCCCCGTCTCCGAGCGCCGATCGGTTCACGCGCCGTCTCCTGAGTCCCGATCCCTCCACTCACTGTCTCCTGAGCCCCGATCGGTCGACGCGTCCTCTGCTAAACCTCGATCGGTCCACGCGCCGTCTCCTGAACCCCGATACGTGCACGCGCAGTCGCCGCGCCCCGATCGGTCCACGCGCCGTCACCGAGCCTCGATAGGTCCACGCGCGGCCTCCTGAGCCCCGGTCGGTTCACGGGCCGTCTCCGAGCCCCGATCGATCCACGGGTCGTCTTCTAAGCCCAGATGCCTCCTCGCGCAGTCTCCGAGCCACGATCGGTCCAGGCGCCGCTTCCTGAGCCCCGATCGGTTAACGCGCCGACTCCGAGCCCCGATCGTTCCACGCGCCGTCTCCGAGCCCCGATGGGTCCACGCGCGGTGTCCTGAGCCCCGGTCGGTCCAGGCCCCGTCTCCGAGCCGCGATGGGTTCACGCGTCGCCTCTTGAGCCCCGATCGATCCACGCGAGTCTCCTGAGCCCCGGTCGGTCCTCGCGCCGCCTCCTGCGCTCCGATCGGTCCACGCGCCGTCTCCTGAGCCCCGATCGGTCGACGCGCCGTCTCGTGAGCCCCGATTGGTCCACGCGCCGTCTCCTGAGCCCCGATCGTTCCACGCGTCGTTCCCTAAGCCCCGATCCATCCACGCGCAGTCTCCCGAGCCCCAATCGGTCCACGCGCCGTCTCCTGAGCCCCGATCGGTTCACGCGCCGTCTCCTCAGCCCCGATCGGTCCACGCGTCTTCTCCTGAGCTCTGATCGGTTCACGCGTCGTCTCCTAAGCCCCGATCCGTCGACGCGTCGTCTCCTGAGCCCCGATCAATTGACGCGTCTTCTCCTGAGCCCCGATCGCTCCTCGCGCCGTCTCCTGAGCCCCGATGCCTCCACACGCCGTCTCCGAGCCACGATCGGTCCGTGCGCCGCTTCCAGAGCCCCGAACGGTGCACGCGTCTTCTCCTGATCTCCGATCGGTCCACGCGCCGTCTCATATGCCCCGATCGGTTCACGCGCCGTCTCCTGAGCCCCGATCGTTCCACGCACCGTTTCCGAGCCCCGATTGGTCCACACGCAGTCTCCGAGCCCCGATCGGTCCGCGTGCCGCATTCTAAGCCACGGTCCATCCACGCGCCGTCTCCGAGCCCCGCTCGATCCACGCGTCGTCTCCTAAGCCTCGATCGGTCCATGCGCCGTCTCCGAGCGCCGATCGGTTCACGCGCCGTCTTCTAAGCCCCGATCGTTCCACCCGCCGCCTCCTAAGCCCCGATCGGTCCAGGCTTCGTCTGCTAAGCCCCGACCGGTCCACGCGTCGTCTCCTGAGCCCCTGTCAGTTCCCCCGCCGTCTCCGAGCCCGATCGGTCCACGCATCGTCTCCTAAGCCCCTATTGGGTAACGCGCCGTCTCCGAGCCCCGATCGGTCCATGCGCGGTCTCCTGAACCCCGATACGTCCACGCGCAGTCGCCGAGCCCCGATCGGTCCACGCGCCGTCTCCTGAGCCCCTGTCAGTTCACGCGCCGTCTCCGAGCCCGATCGGTTCACGCGCCGTCTCCTGAGCCCCGATCATTCCACGCGATGTCTCCGAGCCCCGATCGGTCCACGCGCCGTCTCCTAAGCCCCGATCGGTCCACGCGCCGTCTCCGAGCGCCAATCGGTTCACGCGCCGTCTCCTGAGCCCCGATCGCTCCACGCGCCGTCTCCGAGCCCCGATCGGTCCAGACGCCGTCTCCTGAGCCCGGATCGGTCCACGCGCCGTCGCCGAACCCCAATTGGTCCACGCGCAACCGCCTGAGCCCCAGTCGGTCCACGCGCGGCCTCCTGAGCCATGGTCGGTTCACGCGCCGTCTCCTGCGCCCCGATCGGTCCACGCGTCGTTCCGTAAGCTCCGATCCATCCACGCGCAGTCTCCTGAGCCTCGATTGGTGGACGTGCCGTCTCCCAGCCACGATCGGTCCACGCGCCGTCTCCTAAGCCCCAATCTGTCCACGACCCGTCTCTGGGCCCCGATCGGTGCACGCGCCGTCTCCTGAGCCCCGGTCGGTTCACGCGCCATCTCCGAGCCGCGATCGGTCCACGCATCGTCTCCTAAGCCCCGATCGGTTAACGTGCCGTCTGCGAGCCCCGATCGGCCCACGCGCCGTCTCCTGAGCCCCGATACGTCCACGCGCAGTCGCCGAGCCCCGATCGGTCCACGCGCGGTCTCCTGAGCCCCGATCTGTCCACGCGCCGTCTCCGAGCCGCGATCGGTTCACGGATCGTCTCCTGAGTCCCGATCGGTTGACGTGCCGTCTCCGATCCCCGATCGGTCCACGCGCCGTCTCCGAGCCCCGGTCGGTCCACGCGCCGTCTCCGAGCCCCGATCGGTTCACGCATCGTCTCCTAAGCCCCGATCGGTCCACGCGCCGTCTCCGAGCGCCGATCGGTTCACGCGCCGTCACCTGAGCCCAGATCGTTCCACGCGCCGTCTCCGAGCCTCGATCGGTCCACGCGCCGTCTCCTGAGCCCGGATCGTTCCACGCGTCGTCCCCGAATCCCCGATCCGTACACGCGTCGTCTCCGAGCCTCGATCGGTCCACGCGCCGTCGCCGAGCCCCGATCGGTCCAGGCGTATCCTCCTGAGCCCCGGTCGGTCCGCGCGCCGTCTCCGAGCCACGATCGGTCTATGCGTCGCTTCCTCATCCCCGATCGGTCCTCGCGCCGTCTCCTAAGCCCCAATCGGTCCACGCGCCGTCTCCTAAGCCCCGATCGATCCACGCGCCGTCTCCGAGCGCCGATCGGTCCGCGCGCAACCTCCTAAGCCCCAGTCGGTACACGCGCTGTCTCCGAGCCCCGATTCGGTCCACGTATCATCTCCTAAGCCCCGCTCGGTTAACGCGTCGTTTCCGAGCCCCGCTCGGTCCATGCGTCGTCTTCTTAGCCCCGATGCCTCCACGCGCCGTCTCCGAGCCACGATCGGTCTAGGCGCCACTTCCTGAGCCCCGATCGGTCCAGGCGCCGCTTCCTGAGCCACGATCGGTCCACGCGCCGTCTCCTAAGCCCCAATCGGTCCACGCGCCGTCTCCTAAGCCCCGATCGGTCCAAGCGGCGTCTCCGAGCCTCGATCGGTCTACGCGCAACCGCGTGAGCCCCAGTCGGTCCACGCGCTGTCTCCGAGCCCCGATCGGTCCACGCGTCATCTCCAAGCACCGATTGGTCCACGCGCCGTCGCCGAGCCATGATCGGTCCACGCGCGGCCTCCTGAGCCCCGATCGGTCCACGCGCCGTCGCCGAGCCGCGATCGGTCCACGCGCGACCTCCTGAGCCCCGGTTGGTTCACGCGCCGTATCCGAGCCCCCATCGGTCCACGCGTCGTCTCCGAACCCCGATCCGTCCACGCGCCGTCGCCGAGCAGTGATCGGTCCACGCGAGACTCCTGAGTCCCGGTCGGTACGCGCGCCGTCTCCTGAGCCCCGATCGGTCGACGCGTCGTTTCCTGAGCCGCGATCGATCCACGCGTCGTCTTCTTAGCCCCGATGCCTCCACGCGCCGTCTCCAAGCCACGATCGGTCTAGGCGCCGCTTCCTGAGCCCCGATCGCTCCTCGCGCCGTCTCCTGAGCCCCGCTCGGTCCCTGCGCCGTCTTCTTAGCCCCGATGCCTCCACGCGCCGTCTCCTAAGCCCCAATTGGTCCACGCGCCGTCTCCTAAGCCCCGATCGGTCCGAGCGGCTTCTCCGAGCCCCCATCGGTCCACGCGGCGTTTTCTGAGCACCGTTCCGTCCACGCGTCGTCTTCAAAGCCCCGATGCCTCCACGCGCCGTCTCCGAGCCACGATCGGTCCGTGCGCCGCTTCCAGAGCCCCGGTCGGTCTCGCGCCGTCTCCTGAGCCCGGATCGGTCCACCCGTCGTCCGCGAATCCCCGATCCGTACACGCGTCGTCTCCGAGCCTCGATCGGTCCACGCCCAACCGCCTGAGCCCCAGTCGGTCCACGCGCTGTCTCCGAGCCCCAATCGGTCCACGCGTCGTCTCCGAGCACCGATTGGTCCACGCGCCGTCGCCGAGCCGCGATCGGTCCACCCGCGGCCTCCTGAGCCCCAATTAGTCCACGCGCCGTCTCCTAAGCCCTGATCCGTCCACGGGCCGTGTCCGAGCTCCGATCAGTTCACGCGCCGTCTCCAAACCTCGATCCGTACACGCGTCGTCTCCGAGCCCTGATCGTTCCACGCGCCATCGCCGAGCCCCGATCGGTCCACGCGCCCTCTCCTAGCGCCGATCATTTCACGCGCCGTCTCCTGAGCCCCGATCGGTCCACACCCCTTCTCCTGATCCCCGATCGATTCACGTGCCGTCTCCTAAGCCCCGATCGGTTCACCCGTCGTCTCTTAAGTCCCAATCGGTCCACGCGCCCTCTCCGAGCGCCGATCATTTCACGCGCCGTCTCCTGAGCCCCGGTCGGTCCGCGTGACGCATTCTAAGCCACTGTCCGTCCACGCGCCGTCTCCGAGCACCGATCAGTCCACGCGCCGTCTCCTGAGCCCCGATCGGTTCACGCGTCGTCTCCTAGCCCCGACCGGTCCACGCGCCGTCGCCGAGCTGCGATCGGTCCACGCGCGGCCTCCTGAGCCCCGGTCGGTTCACGCGCCGTATCCGAGGCCCACTCGGTCTACGCGCCGTCTCGTGACTCCCAATCGGTCCACGCGCCGCCTCCTGAGCCCCGATCGGTCGACGCGTCGTCTCCTAAGCCCCGATCCGTCGACGCGTCGTCTCCTGAGCCACGATCAATTGACGCGTCTTCTCCTGAGCCCGATCGCTCCTCGCGCCGTCTCCTGAGCCCCGATCGGTCCACGCGTCGTCTCCGAACTCCGGTCGGTCCACACGCCGTTTCCTGAGCCCCGATCGCTCCATGTGTCGTCTTCTTAGCCCCGATGCCTCCACGCGCCGTCTCCGAGCCACGATCGGTCCAGGCGCCGCTTCCTGAGCCCCGATCGGTCCATGCGCCGTATCCTAAGCTCCGATCGGTCCACGCGCCGTCTCCGAGCGCCGATAAGTTCAAGCGCCGTCTCCTGAGCCCCGATCTTTCCACGCGGCGTCTCCGAGCCTCGATCGATCCACGCGCCGTCTCCTGAGCCCAGATCGGTCGACGCGTCGTCTTCTGAGCCCCGATCGACCCACGCGTCGTCTCCTGAGCCCCAACCGCTCCACAAGCCGTTTCCGGAGCCCCGATCGGTCCACGCATCGTCTTCGAGCACCGATCGGTCCACGCGCCGTTTTCTGAGCACCGTTCGGTCCACGCGTCGTCTTCAAAGCCCCGATGCCTCCACGCGCCGTCTCCGAGCCCCGATCGCTCCTCGCGCCGTCTCCTGAGCCCCGCTCGATCCATGCGTCGTCTCCTTAGCCCCGATGCCTCCACGCGCCGTCTCCTGAGCCCCGATCGTTCCACGCGCCGTCTTCGAGCCCCGATCGGTCCACGCGCCGTCTCCTGAGCCCGGATCGGTCCACACGTCATCGCCGAATCCCCGATCCGTACACGCGTCGTCTCCGAGCCCCGATCGCTCCACGCGCCGTCTCCGAGCGCCGATTGGTGCACGAGCCGTCTCCTGAGCACCGATCGTTCCACACGCCGCCTCCTAAGCCCCGATCTGTCCAGGCGTCGTCTCCTAAGCCCCGACCGGTCCACGCGCCGTCTCCTGAGCCCCGTTCGGCCCACGCGCCGTCTCCTAAGCCCCGATCTGCCCACGGGCCGTCTCCGAGCCGCGATCGGTAAACGCGCCGTCTCCTAAGCCCCGATCGGTCCAAGCGCCATCTCCTAAGCCCCGATCGTTCCACGCGCCGTCTCCGAACCCCGATCGGTCCACGCGCCGTTTCCTGGGCCCCGATTGGTCCAGGCGTCGCCGACGGAGCCCCGATCGGTCTACGCGCCGTCTCATGAACCCCGATCGGACAACGCATCGTCTCCTAAGCCCCGATACGTTCACACGCCGTCTCCGAGTCCCGATCGGTCCACGCGCCGTCGACGAGCCTCGAACGGTCCACGCGCGGCCTCCTTAGCCCCGGTCGGTCCACGCGCCGTCTCCGAGCCCCGATCGGTCCACGCACCATCTCATGCTCCCCAATCGGTCCATGCGCCGCCTCCGGAGCCCTGATCGATCCACGCGAATCTCCTGAGCTCCGGTCGGTCCTCGTACCGTCTCCGAGCCCCGATCGGTCCTCGTACCGTCTCCGAAGCCCCGATCGGTCCACGCGCCGTCTCCTGAGCCCCGATCGGTCCACGCGTCGACTCCTAATCCCCGATCGGTTCACGCGCCGTATCCGAGCCCCAATCGGTCCACGCGCCGTCTCCTAAGCTCCAATCGGTCCACGCGCCGTCTCCTGAGCCCCGATACGTCGACGCGCAGTCGCCGAGCCCCGATCGGTCCACGCGCTGTCTCCTGAGCCCCGATAGGTACACGCGTCGTCTCCTACACCCCGAACGGTCCACGCGTTGTCTCCTAAGCCCCGATCAGTCCACGCGCCGTCTCCGAGCCCCGATGGGTCCACGCATCGTCTCCTAAGCCCCAATCGGTTAACGCGCCGTCTCCGAGCCCCAATCGGTCCACGCGCCGTCTCCTGAACCCCGATCGTTCCACGCGCCTTCTCCTAAGCCACGATCGGTCAGCGCCGTCTCCGAGCGCCGATCGGTGTACGCGCCGTCGCACGAGCCGCGATCGGTCCACGCGCGGCCTCCTGAGCCCCGGATGCTTCACGCGCCGTATCCGAGGCCCAATCGGTCCACGCACCGTCTCCTGAACCCCGATCGGTCCACGCGCCGTCGCCGAACCCCAATTGGTCCATGCGCAACCGCCTGAGCCCCAGTCGGTCCACGCGCCGTCTTCGAGCCCCGATCGGTCCACTCATCGTCTCCTAAGCCCCAATCGGTTAACGCGCCGTCTCCGGAGCCCCGATCGATCTACGCGAGGCTTCTGAGCTCCGGACGGTCCAGGCGCCGTCTCCGAACCCCGAGCGGTCGACGCGCCGTCTCCGAGCCCCGATCGGTCCACGCGCCGTCGCCGAACCCCAATTGGTCCACGCGCAACCGCCTGAGCCCCAGTCGGTCCACGCGCCGTTTCCTGAGCCCCGATCGGTCCGCGCGCCGTCACGTGAGCCCCGATCGGTCAACGCGTAGTCTCCTAAGCCCCCATCGGTCCACGCGCCGTCGCCGAGCCGGGATCGGTCCACGCGCGGGCTCCTGAGTCCCGGTTGTTTCACGCGCCGTATCCGAGCCCCAATCGGTCCACGCGCCGGCTCCTGACCACCGATCGGTCCACGCGCCGTCTCCTGAGCCCCGATCGCTCCACGCACCGTTTTCTGAGCACCGTTTGGTCCACGCGTCGTCTTCAAAGCCCCGATGCCTCCACGCGCCGCCTCCGGAGCCCCGGCGATCCACGCGAATCTCCTGAGCTCCGGTCGGTCGACGCGCTGTCTCCTCAGCCCCGATCGGTCCAGGCGCCGCTTCCTGCGCCCCGATCGGTCCACGCGCCGTCTCCTAAGCCCCAATCGGTCCACGCGGCGTCTCCGAGCGCTGATCATTTCACGCGCCGTCTGCTGAGACCCGATCGTTCCACGCGCCGTCTCCGAGACCCGATCGATCCACGCGCTGCCTCCTGAGCCGCGATTGGTCCACGCGCTGTCTCCTGAGCCCCGATAGGTACACGCGTCGTCTCCGAGCTCTGATCGGTCCACACGCCGTTTCCTGAGCCCCGATCGGTCCATGCGTCGTCTTCTTAGCCCCGATGCCTCCACGCGTCGTCTCCGAGCCACGATCGGTCCACGCGCCGTCGCCGAGCTGCGATCGGTCCACGCGCGGCCTCCTGAGCCCCGGTCGGTTCACGCGCCGTATCCGAGCCCCACTCGGTCCACGCGCCGTCTCGTGACTCCCAATCGGTCCACGCGCCGCCTCCTGAGCCCCGATCGGTCGACGCGTCGTCTCCTGAGCCCCGATCGATCCACGCGTCGTCTCCTGAGCCCCGATCGCTCCACGCGCCGTCTCCGAGCGCCGGTCGGTGCACGCGCCGTCTCCGAGCGCCGGTCGGTGCACGCGCCGTCTCCTGAGCCCCAATCGTTCCAAGCGTCGTCCCCTAATACCCGATCCATACACGCGTCGTCTCCGAGGCTCGATCAGTCCACGCGTCGTCGCCGAGTCCCGATCGGTCCACACGCAGCCTCCTCAGCACCGGTCGATCCACGCGCCGTCTCCGAGCCTCGATCGGTCCACGTACCGTCTCCGAACCCCGATCGGTCGACGCGCCGTCTCCGAGCCGCGATCGGCCCACGCGCCGTCGCCGAGCCCCGATCGGTCCACTCATCGTCTCCTAAGCCCCAATCGGTTAACGCGCCGTCTCCTGAGCCCCGATCGTTCCACGCGCCGTCTCCGAGCCCCGATCGGTCCCTGCGCCGTCTCCTGAGCCCCAATAGGTCCACTCGCTGTCTCCTGAGCCCCGATAGGTACACGCGTCGTTTCCTACGCCCCGATCAGTCCACGCGTCGTCTCCTAGGCCCCGATCGGTCCACGCGCCGTCTCCGAGCCCCGATCGGTCCACGCACCGTGTCCTGATCCCCATCGGTCCACGCGGCGCCTCCTGAGCCCCGATCGCTCCTCGCGCCGTCTCCTGAGCCCCGCTCGGTCCATGCGTCGTCTTCTTAGCCCCGATGCCACCACGCGCCGTCTCCTAAGCCCCGATCTGCCCACGGGCCGTTTCGGAGCTCCGATCGGTCCACGCGCCGTCTCCAAGCCTCGATCCGTACACGCGCCGTCTCCGAGCCCCGATCGGTCCACGCGCCGTCTCCTGAGCCCCGATCGGTTCACGCATCGTCTCCTAAGCCCCGATACGTCCACGCGCCGTCTCCTGAGCCCCGATCGGTCCACGCGTCGTCTCCTAAGCCCCGATCGGTTAACGCGCCGTCTCCGAGCCCCGATGGGTCCACGCGCCGCCTCCTAAGCCCCGATTGGTCCACGCGTCGTCTCCTAAGCCCCGATCGGTCGACGGGTCGTCTCCTAAGCCCCGATCGGTCGACGCGTCGTCTCCTAATCCCCGGTCGGTCCACGCGCCGTCGCCGAACCCCAATTGGTCCACGCGCCGTCTCCTGAGCCCCGCTCGGTCCACGCGCCGTCTCCGAGCCACGATCGGTCCGTGCGCCGCTTCCAGAGCCCCGATCGGTCCACGCGTCATCTCCTGAGTTCCGATCGGTCCACGCGCCGTCTCCTAAGCCCCGATCGGTCCACGCGCCGTCTCGGAGCCCCGATCGGTTCACGTGCCGTCTCGTGAACCCCGATCGTTCCACGCGCCGTCTCCGAATCCTCGATCCGTACACGCGTCGTCTCAGAGCCTCGATCGGTCCACGCGCCGTCGCCGAGCCCCGATCGGTCCAGGCGTATCCTCCTGAGCCCCGGTCGGTCCACGCGCCGTCTCCGAGCCCCGATCGGTCCACGCATCGTCTCCTAAGCCCCGATCGGTTAACGCGCCGACTCGGAGCCCCGATCGCTCCACGCGCCGTCGCCGAACCCCAATTGGTCCACGCGCAACCGTCTGAGCCCCGGTTGGTCCACGCGCTGTTTCCGAGCCCCGATCGGTCCACTCGTCGTATCCGAACCCCGATCGGTCCACGCGCCGTCGCCGAGCCATGATCGGTCCACGCGCGGCCTCCTGAGCCCCGGTTGCTTCACGCGCCGTATCCGTGCCCCCATCGGTCCACGCGTCGTCTCCGAGCCCCGATCGGTCCACGCGTCGTATCCAAACCCCGATCGGTCCACGCGCGGCCTCCTGAGCCCCAATCGGTCCACGCGTCGTCTCCTAAGCCTCGATCGGTCCACGCGCCGTCTCCGAGCCCCGTTCGGTCCACGCGCCGTCTCCTCAGCCCCGATCGGTCCACGCGTCGGCTCCTAAGCCTCGATAGGTCCACGCGCTGCATCCTTAGCCCCGGTCGGTCCACGCGCCGTCTCCGAGCCCCGATCGATCCGCGTGACGCATTCTAAGCCACGGTCCGTCCACACGCCGTCTCCGAGCACCGATCAGTCCACGCGCCGTCTCCTGAGCCCCGATCGGTCAACGCGCCGTCTCCGAGCCTCGATCGGTCCACGTACCGTCTCCGAAGCCCCGATCGGTCCACGCGCCAACTCCTGAGCCTCGATCGGTCCACGTACCGTCTCCGAAGCCCCGATCGGTCCACGCGCCGTCTCCGAGCCCCGATCGATCCGCGTGACGCATTCTAAGCCACGGTCCGTCCACGCGCCGTCTCCGAGCACCGATCAGTCCACGCGCCGTCTCCTGAGCCCCGATCGGTTCACGCGTCGTCTCCGAGCCCCGATCGGTCCACGCGCCGTCGCCGAGCTGCGATCGGTCCACGCGCGGCCTCCTGAGCCCCGGTCGGTTCACGCGCCGTATCCGAGCCCCACTCGGTCCACGCGCCGTCTCGTGACTCCCAATCGGTCCACGCGCCGCCTCCTGAGCCCCGATCGGTCGACGCGTCGTCTCCTGAGCCCCGATCGAACCACGCGTCGTCTCCTGAGCCCCGATCGCTCCACGCACTGTCTCCGAGCGCCGGTCGGTGCACGCGCCGTCTCCGAGCGCCGGTCGGTGCACGCGCCGTCTCCTGAGCCCCAATCGTTCCAAGCGTCGTCCCCTAATACCCGACCCATACACGCGTCGTTTCCGAGGCTCGATCAGTCCACGCGTCGTCGCCGAGTCCCGATCGGTCCACGCACCGTGTCCTGATCCCCATCGGTCCACGCGGCGCCTCCTGAGCCCCGATCGCTCCTCGCGCCGTCTCCTCAGCCCCGCTCGGTCCATGCGTCGTCTTCTTAGCCCCGATGCCACCACGCGCCGTCTCCTAAGCCCCGATCTGCCCACGGGCCGTTTCGGTGCTCCGATCGGTCCACGCGCCGTCTCCAAGCCTCGATCCGTACACGCGCCGTCTCCGAGCCCCGATCGGTCCACGCGCCGTCTCCTGAGCCCCGATCGGTTCACGCATCGTCTCCTAAGCCCCGATACGTCCACGCGCCGTCTCCTGAGCCCCGATCGGTCCACGCGCCGTCTCCGAGCCACGATCGGTCCGTGCGCCGCTTCCAGAGCCCCGATCGGTCCACGCGTCATCTCCTGAGTTCCGATCGGTCCACGCGCCGTCTCCTAAGCCCCGATCGGTCCACGCGCCGTCTCGGAGCCCCGATCGGTTCACGTGCCGTCTCGTGAGCCCCGATCGTTCCACGCGCCGTCTCCGAATCCTCGATCCGTACACGCGTCGTCTCCGAGCCTCGATCGGTCCACGCGCCGTCGCCGAGCCCCGATCGGTCCAGGCGTATCCTCCTGAGCCCCGGTCGGTCCACGCGCCGTCTCCGAGCGCCGATCGGTTCACGCGCCGCCTCCTGAGCCCCGATCGGTCCACGCGTCGTCTCCTAAGCCCCGATACGCCCACACGCCGTCTCCGAGCCGCGATGGGTCCACGCGTCGCCTCCTGAGCCCCGATCGATCCACGCGAGTCTCCTGAGCCCCGGTCGGTCCTCGCGCCGCCTCCTGCGCTCCGATCGGTCCACGCGCCGTCTCCTGAGCCCCGATCCGTCGACGCGCCGTCTCGTGAGCCCCGATCGGTCCACGCGCCGTCTCCTGAGCCCCGATCGTTCCACGCGTCGTTCCCTAAGCCCCGATCCATCCACGCGCAGTCTCCCGAGCCCCAATCGGTCCACGCGCCGTCTCCTGAGCCCCGATCGGTCCACGCGCCGTCTCCTCAGCCCCGATCGGTCCACGCGTCGTCTCCGAGCACCGATCGGTCCACGCGCCGTCTCAGAGCGCCGATCATTTCACGCCCCGTCTCCTGAGCCACGATCGATCCACATGCCGTCTCCGAGCCCCGATCGGTCCGCGTGCCGCATTCTAAGCCACGGTCCATCCACGCGCCGTCTCCGAGCCCCGATCGATCCACGCGCCGTCTCGTAAGCCACAATCGGTCCACGCGCCGTCTCAGAGCGCTGATCATTTCACGCGCCGTCTCCTGAGCCCCGATCGTTCCACGCACCGTCTCCGAGCCCCGATCGGTCCACGCGGCGTCTCCTGAGCCCCGATCGGTGCACGCGCCGTCTCCTGAGCACCGATCGGTCCACGCGCCGTTTTCTGAGCACCGCTCGATCCATGCGTCGTCTTCTTAGCCCCGATGCCTCCACGCCCCGTCTTCGAGCCCCGATCGGTCCACGCGCCGTCTCCTAAGCCCCTATCGGTCCATGCGCCGTCTCCGAGCGCCGATAGGTTCACGCGCCGTCTCCTGAGCCCCGATCGTTCCACGCGCCGTCTCTGAGCCCCGATCCGTCCACGCGCCGTCTCCTGAGCCCGGATCCGTCCACGCGTCATCGCCGAATCCCCGATCCGTACCCGCGTCGTCTCCGAGCCTCGATCGGTCCACGCGCCGTCGCGGAGCCCGGATCGGTCCAGGCGTGGCCTCCTGAGCCTCGATCGGTCCACGCGCGGCCTCCTGAGCCCCGGTCGGTTCACGCGCCGTCTCCTGAGCCCCGATCGTTCCACGCGCCGTCTCTGAGCCCCGATCCGTCCACGCGCCGTCTCCTGAGCCCGGATCCGTCCACGCGTCATCGCCGAATCCCCGATCCGTACCCGCGTCGTCTCCGAGCCTCGATCGGTCCACGCGCCGTCGCGGAGCCCGGATCGGTCCAGGCGTGGCCTCCTGAGCCCCAATCGGTCCACGCATCGTCACCTAAGCCCCGATCGGTCCACGCGCCGTCACCGAGACATGATCGGTCCACGCGCGGCTCCTGAGCCCCCATCGGTCAACGCGCCGTCGCCGAGCCGGGATCGGTCCACGCGCGGGCTCCTGAGTCCCGGTTGGTTCACGCGCCGTATCCGAGCCCCAATCGGTCCACGCGCCGTTTCCTGAGCCCCGATCGGTCCACGCGCCGTCTCCTGAGCCCCGATCGGTCCACGCATCGTCTCCTAAGCCCCAATCGGTTAACGCGCCGTCTCCTGAGCCCCGATCGTTCTACGCGCCGTCTCCGAGCCCCGATCCGTCCACGCGCAGTCGCCGAGCCCCAATCGGTTCACGCACGGTCTCCTGAGCCCCAGTCGGTACACGCGCTGTCTGCGAGCCCCGATGGGTCCACGCATCGTCTCCTAAGCCCCGTTCGGTTAACGCGTCGTTTCGGAGCCCCGATCGGTCTACGCGCCATCTCCTGAGCCCCGATCGGTCCACGCGTCATCTCCTGAGCGCCGATCGTTCCACGCGCCGTCTCCGAGCGTCGATCGGTCCACGCGCCGTCCCCTGAGCCCCGATCGGTCCACGCGCCGTCTCCGAGCGCCGATCCGTCCACGCGCCGTCTTCTGAGCCCCGATCGGTCCAGGCATCGTCTCCTAAGCCCCGGACGGTCCACCCGCCGTTTCCGAGCCCCGATCGCTCCACGCGCCGTCTCCTGAGCCCCGATCGGTCCACGCATCGTCTCCTAAGCCCCGATCCGTCGCCGCGTCGTGTCCTGAGCCCCGATCAATTGACGCGTCTTCTCCTGAGCCCCGATCGCTCCACGCGCCGTCTCTTGAACCCCGATCATTCCACGCGCCTTCTCCTAAGCCACGATCGGTCCACGCGCCGTCTCCTGAGCCCCAGTCGGTCCGCGCGCCGTCACCTAAGCCCCGATCATTCCACGCGCCGTCTCCGAGCCCCGATCGGTCCACGCGCCGTCTCCTGAGCCCCGATCGGTCCATGCGTTGTCTCCTAAGCCCCGATCGGTCCACGCGTCGTCTCCTAAGCGCCGATCCGTCGACGCGTCGTCTCCTGAGCCCCGATCGATCCACGCGTCTTCTCCTGAGCCCCGACCGCTCCACCCGTCGTCTCCGAGGTCCGATCGGTCCAGGTGCCGTTTCCGAGCCCCGATCGGTCCACGCGCTGTCTCCTGAGCCCCGATCCATCCACGCGCAGTCGCCGAGCCGCGATCGGTCCACGCGCGGTCTACTGAGCTCCGGTCGGTCCACACGCCGCGGCGAACCCCAATTGGTCCACGCACAACCTCTCGAGCCCCAGTCGGTAAACGCGCTGTCTCCGAGCCCCGATCGGTCCACGCACCATCTCATGCTCCCCAATCGGTCCATGCGCCGCCTCCGGAGCCCTGATCGATCCACGCGAATCTCCTGAGCTCCGGTCGGTCCTCGTACCGTCTCCGAGCCCCTATCGGTCCTCGTACCGTCTCCGAAGCCCCGATCGGTCCACGCGCCGTCTCCTGAGCCCCGATCGGTCCACGCGTCGACTCCTAATCCCCGATCGGTTCACGCGCCGTATCCGAGCCACAATCGGTCCACGCGCCGTCTCCTAAGCTCCAATCGGTCCACGCGCCGTCTCCTGAGCCCCGATACGTCGACGCGCAGTCGCCGAGCCCCGATCGGTCCACGCGCTGACTCCTGAGCCCCGATAGGTACACGCGTCGTCTCCTACACCCCGAACGGTCCACGCGTTGTCTCCTAAGCCCCGATCAGTCCACGCGCCGTCTCCGAGCCCCGATGGGTCCACGCACTGTCTCCTGATCCCCATGGGTCCACGAGGCACCTACGGAGCCCCGATCGATCCACGCGAGGATCCTGAGCCCCGATCGATCCACGCATCGTCTCCTAAGCCCCAATCGGTGTACGCGCCGTCGCACGAGCCGCGATCGGTCCACGCGCGGCCTCCTGAGCCCCGGATGCTTCACGCGCCGTATCCGAGGCCCAATCGGTCCACGCACCGTCTCCTGAACCCCGATCGGTCCACGCGCCGTCGCCGAGCCATGATCGATCCACGCGCGGCCTCCTGAGCCCCGATCGGTCCACGCGTCGTCTCCTAAGCCCTGATCGGTCCACGTGCCGTCTCCGAGCCCCGATGGGTCTACGCGCCGCCTCCTGAGCCCCGATCGATCCACGCATCGGCTCCTGAGCCCCGGTCGGGCCACGCGTCGTCTTCGAGCACCGATCGATCCACGCGCCGTTTCCTGGGCCCCGATCGGTCCACGCGTCGCCGCCGGAGCCCCGATCGGTCTACGCGCCGCTTCATGAGCCCCGATCGGTCAACGCATCGTCTCCTAAGCCCCGATACGTTCACACGCCGTCTCCGAGTCCCGAATCGGTCCACGCGCCGTCGCCGAGCCTCGATCGGTCCACGCGCGGCCTCCTAAGCCCCGATCGGTTAACGCGCCGTCTCCGAGCCCCGATCAGTCCACGCGCCGTCTCCTGAGCCCCGGTCGGTTCATGCGCCGTCTCCGAGCCCCGATCGATCCACGCGTCGTCTTGTAAGCCCAGATGCCTTCTCGCGCCGTCTCCGGGCCACGATCGGTCCAGGCGCCGCTTCCGGAGCCACGATCGGTCCACGCGCCTTCTCCGAGCCCCGATCGGTCCACGCGCAACCGCCTGAGCCCCAGTCGGTTCACGCGCTGTCGCCGAACCCCGATCGGTCCACGCCCCGTCTCCGAGCGCCGATCGGTCCACGCGCGGTCTCCAAGCCTCGATCCGTACACGCGTCGTCTCCGAGCACCGTTCGGTCCACGCGCCGTCTCCTGAGCCCCGATCGGTCCACGCGCCGTCTCCTGAGCCCCGATCGGTCCACACGTCGTTCCCTAAACTTCGATCCATCCACGCGCAGTCTCCCGAGCCCCAATCGGTCCACGCGCCGTCTCCTGAGCCCCGATCGGTCCACGTGCCGTCTCCTGAGCCCTGATCGGTCCACGCGTCGTCTCTTAAGCCACGATCGGTCCACGCGTCGTACCCTAAACTTCGATCCATCGACACGCAGTCTCCCGAGCCCCAATCGGTCCACGCGCCGTCTCCTGAGCCCCGATCGGTCCACGTGCCGTCTCCTGAGCCCCGATCGGTCCACGCGTTGTCTCCTAAGCCACGATCGGTCCATGCGCCTTCTCCTAAGCCCCGATAGGTCCACGCGCCGTCTCCGTGCGCCGATCGGTTAATGCGCCGTCTCCGGAGCCCCGAGTGTTCCATGCGCCGTCTCCGAGCCCCGATCGGTCCACGCGCCGTCTCCTGAGCCCGGATCGGTCCACGCGTCATCCCCGAATCCCCGATCCTTATAATCGTCGTTTCCGTGCCTCGATCGGTCCACGCGCCGTCGCCGAACCCCGATCGGTCCAGGCGTGGCCTCCTGAGCCCCGGTCGGTCCACGCGCCGTCTCCGAGCCCCGATCCGTCGACGCGTCGTCTCCTGAGCACCGATCGATCCACGGCCGCCTCCTGAGCATCGATCGCTCCACGCGCCGTCTCCTGAGCCCCGATCGGTCCACCTGCCGTCTCCCTGCCCCGATGGGTCCACGCGCCGTTTCCTTAGCCCCGAACGGTCGACGCGTCGTCTCCGGGCCCCGATCGGTGCACGCGCCGTCTCCTAAGCCCCGATCGGTCCACGCGCCGTCTCCTGAGCCCCGATCGGTCCACGCGTCGTTCCCTAAACGCCGATCCATCCACGCGCAGTCTCCCGAGCCCCAATCGGTCCACGCGCCGTCTCCTGAGCCCCGATCGGTCCACGCGTCGTCTACTAAGCCACGATCGGTCCACGCGTCGTCTCCGAGCCCCGATGCCTCCACGCGCCGTCTCCGAGCCACTATCGGTCCGTGCGCCGCTTCCAGAGCCCCGATCGGTCCAGGCGCCTCTTCCTGCGCCCCGATCGGTCCACGCGCCGTCTCCTAAGCCCCAATCGGTCCACGTAGGGTCTCCGAGCGCCGATCATTTCACGGGCCGTTTCCTGAGACCCGATAGTTCCACGCGCCGTCTCCGAGCCCCGATCGGTCCACGCATCGTCTCCTAAGCCCCGATCGATTAACGCGCCGTCTCCGAGCCCCGAACGGTCCACGCGCCGTCGCCGAACCCCAATTGGTCCACGCGCAACCGCCTGAGCCCCAGTCGGTTCACGCGCGGTCGCCGAACCCCGATCGGTCCACGCGTCGTCTCCGAGCCCCGATCGGTCCACGCGCCGTCTCCTGAGCCCCGATCGGCCCACGCGCGGCCTCCTAAGCCCCGATCGGTCCACGCGCCGTCTCCTGGTCCCCATCGGTCCACACGGCGCCTCCGGAGCCCCGATCGATCCACGCGAGTCACCTGAACCCGGTCAGTCCGCGCCCCGTCTCCTGAGCCTCGATCGGTCCACGCGTCATCTCCTAAGCCCCGATCGGTCTACGCGCCGTCTCCGAGCCCCGATCGGTCCACGCACCGTCTCCTGCTCCCCATCGGTCCACACGGCGCCTCCGGAGCCCCTATCGTTCCACGCGCCGTCTCCGAGCCCCGAGCGGTCCACGCGCCGTGTCCTGAGCCCCAATCGGTCCACGCGCTGTCTCCTAAGCCCCGATCGGTCCAAGCGCCGTCTCCGAGCCCCAATCGGTCCACGCGTCGTCTCCTAAGCCCCGATCGGTCCAAGCGCCGTCTCCGAGCGCCGATCGGTTCACGCGCCGTCTCCTGAGCTCCGATCGTTCCACCCGTCATATCCGATCCCCATCAGTCGATGCGCGGCCTCCTGAGCCCCGGTCGGTTCACGCGCCGTCTCCGAGCCCCGATCGATCCACGCGTCTTCTTGTAAACCCAGATGCCTCCTCGCATCGTCTCCTAAGCCCCAATCGGTTAACGCGCCGTCTCCGGAGCCCCGATCGATCTACGCGAGGCTTCTGAGCTCCGGACGGTCCAGGCGCCGTCTCCGAACCCCGAGCGGTCGACGCGCCGTCTCCGAGCTCCGATCGGTCCACGCGCCGTCGCCGAACCCCAATTGGTCCACGCGCAACCGCCTGAGCCCCAGTCGGTCCACGCGCCGTTTCCTGAGCCCCGATCGGTCCACGCGCCGTCTCCTGAGCCCCGATCGCTCCACGCACCGTTTTCTGAGCACCGTTTGGTCCACCCGTCGTCTTCAAAGCCCCGATGCCTCCACGCGCCGCCTCCGGAGCCCCGGCGATCCACGCGAATCTCCTGAGCTCCGGTCGGTCGACGCGCTGTCTCCTCAGCCCCGATCGGTCCAGGCGCCGCTTCCTGCGCCCCGATCGGTCCACGCGCCGTCTCCTAAGCCCCAATCGGTCCACGCGGCGTCTCCGAGCGCTGATCATTTCACGCGCCGTCTGCTGAGACCCGATCGTTCCACGCGCCGTCTCCGAGACCCGATCGATCCACGCGCTGCCTCCTGAGCCGCGATTGGTCCACGCGCTGTCTCCTGAGCCCCGATAGGTACACGCGTCGTCTCCGAGCTCTGATCGGTTCACACGCCGTTTCCTGAGCCCCGATCGGTCCATGCGTCGTCTTCTTAGCCCCGATGCCTCCACGCGTCGTCTCCGAGCCACGATCGGTCCAGGCGCCGCTTCCTGAGCCCCGATCGGTCCACGCGCCGTATCCTAAGCCCCGATCGGTCCCCGTGCCGTCTCTGAGCGTTGATAACTTCACGCGCCGTCTCCTGCGCCCCGATCGGTCCACGCGTCGTCTCCAAAGCCCCGCTCGGCTAACGCGTCGTTTCCGAGCCCCGATCGGTCCAGGCGCCGCTTCCTGAGCCCCGATCGGTCCACGCGCCGTATCCTAAGCCCCGATCGGTCCACGTGCCGTCTCTGAGCGCTGATAACTTCACGCGCCGTCTCCTAAGCCCCGATCGGTCCACCCGTCGTCTCTTAAGCCCCGATCGGTCCACGCGCCATCTCCGGGCGCCGATCATTTTACGCGCCGTCTCCTGAGCCCCGGTCGGTCCGCGCGCCGTCACGTGAGCCCCGATCGGTCAACGCGTAGTCTCCTAAGCCCCGATCGGTCCACGCGCCGTCTCCGAGCGCCGATCGGTTCACGCGCCGTCTCCTGAGCCCCGATCGTTCCACGCGCCGTCTCCGAGCCCCGGTCGGTCCACGCGCCGTCTCCGAGCCCCGATCGGTTCACGCATCGTCTCCTAAGCCCCGATCGGTTCACGCATCGTCTCCTAAGCCCCGATCGGTTAACGCGCCGTCTCCGAGCCGCGATCGGTCCACGCGCCGTCACCTGAGCCCCGATCGGTCGACGCGCCGTCTCCTAAGCCCCGATCCGTCCACGGGCCGTCTCCTGAGCCCCGATTGCTCCACGGGCCGTTTCCTGAGCCCCGATCGTTCCACACGCCGCCCCCTAAACCTCGTTCGGTCCAGGCGTCGTCTCCTAAGCCCCGACCGGCTCACGCGCCGTCTCCTGTGCCCCGATCGATTCACGTGCCGTCTCCTAAGCCCCGATCGGTCCACCCGTCGTCTCTTAAGCCCCAATCGGTCCACGCGCCATCTCCGAGCGCCGATCATTTCACGCGCTGTCTCCTGAGCCCCGATCGGTCCACGCGCCGTCGCCGAGCCTCGAGAGGTCCACGCGCGGCCTCCTGAGCCCCGGTCGGTTCACGCGCCGTCTCCGAGCCCCGATCGATCCACGCGTCGTCTTCTAAGCCCAGATGCCTCCTCGCGCCGTCTCCGAGCCACGATCGGTTCAGGCGCCGCTTCCTGAGCCCCGATCGGTTAACGCGCCGACTCCGAGCCCCGATCGTTCCACGCGCCGTCTCCGAGCCCCGATGGGTCCACGCGCGGTGTCCTGAGCCCCGGTCGGTCCAGGCCCCGTCTCCGAGCCGCGATGGGTTCACGCGTCGCCTCTTGAGCCCCGATCGATCCACGCGAGTCTCCTGAGCCCCGGTCGGTCCTCGCGCCGCCTCCTGCGCTCCGATCGGTCCACGCGCCGTCTCCTGAGCCCCGATCGGTCGACGCGCCGTCTCGTGAGCCCCGATCGGTCCACGCGCCGTCTCCTGAGCCCCGATCGTTCCACGCGTCGTTCCCTAAGCCCCGATCCATTCACGCGCAGTCTCCCGAGCCCCAATCGGTCCACGCGCCGTCTCCTGAGCCCCGATCGGTTCACGCGCCGTCTCCTCAGCCCCGATCGGTCCACGCGTCTTCTCCTGAGCTCTGATCGGTTCACGCGTCGTCTCCTAAGCCCCGATCCGTCGACGCGTCGTCTCCTGAGCCCCGATAAATTGACGCGTCTTCTCCTGAGCCCCGATCGCTCCTCGCGCCGTCTCCTGAGCCCCGCTCGGTCCATATGTCGTCTTTTTAGCCCCGATGCCTCCACGCGCCGTCTTCGAGCCACGATCGGTCCAGGCGCCGCTTCCTGAACCCGGATCGACCCACGCGCCGTCTCGTAAGCCCCAACCGGTCCACGCGCCGCCTCCTGAGCCCCGATCGGTCCACACGCCGTCTCCTGAGTCCCGATCAGTCCACGCGCGGCCTCCTAAGCCCCGATCGTTCCACGCGCCGTCTCCGAGCCCCGATCGGTCCACGCGCCGTCTCCTGAACCTCGATCGGTCCACGCGTCGTTCCCGAAGCCCCGATCCATCCACGCGCATTCTCCCGAGGACCAATCGGTCCACGCGCCGTCTCCTGAGCCCCAATCGGTCCACGCGCCGTCTTTTCAGCCCCGATCGGTCCACGCGTCGTCTCCTAAGCCCCGATACGTCCACACGCCGTCTCCGAGCCGCGATGGGTCCACGCGTCGCCTCTTGAGCCCCGATCGATCCACGCGAGTCTCCTGAGCCCCGATCGTTCCACGCACCGTTTCCGAGCCCCGATTGGTCCACACGCAGTCTCCGAGCCCCGATCGGTCCGCGTGCCGCATTCTAAGCCACGGTCCATCCACGCGCCGTCTCCGAGCCCCGCTCGATCCACGCGTCGTCTTCTAAGCCTCGAGCGGTCCATGCGCCGTCTCCGAGCGCCGATCGGTTCACGCGCCGTCTTCTAAGCCCCGATCGTTCCACCCGCCGCCTCCTAAGCCCCGATCGGTCCAGGCTTCGTCTGCTAAGCCCCGACCGGTCCACGCGTCGTCTCCTGAGCCCCTGTCAGTTCCCCCGCCGTCTCCGAGCCCGATCGGTCCACCCATCGTCTCCTAAGCCCCTATTGGGTAACGCGCCGTCTCCGAGCCCCGATCGGTCCATGCGCGGTCTCCTGAACCCCGATACGTCGACGCGCAGTCGCCGAGCCCCGATCGGTCCACGCGCCGTCTCCTGAGCCCCTGTCAGTTCACGCGCCGTCTCCGAGCCCGATCGGTTCACGCGCCGTCTCCTGAGCCCCGATCATTCCACGCGATGTCTCCGAGCCCCGATCGGTCCACGCGCCGTCTCCTAAGCCCCGATCGGTCCACGCGCCGTCTCCGAACGCCAATCGGTTCACGCGCCGTCTCCTGAGCCCCGATCGCTCCACGCGCCGTCTCCGAGCCCCCATCGGTCCACGCGTCGCCTCCGAGCCCCGATGGCTCCACGCGCCGATTTCTGAGCCCCGATCAATTGACGCGTCTTCTCCTGAGCCCCGATCGCTCCTCGCGCCGTCTCCTGAGCCCCGCTCGGTCCATGCGTTGTCTTCTTAGCCCCGATGCCTCCACGCGCCGTCTCCGAGCGCCGATCGGTTCACGCGCCGTCTCCTGAGCCCCGATCGTTCCACGCGCCATCTCCGAGCCCCGATTGGTCCACGCGCCGTCTCCTAAGCCCCGATCGGTCCACGCGCCTTCTCCTAAGCCCCGATCGGTTCACGCACCGTCTCCTGAGCCCCGATGGTTCCACGCGCCGTTTCCGAGCTCCGATCGGTCCACGCGGCGCCTCCGGAGCCCCGATCGATCCACGCGCAGTCTCCTGAGCCCCGATCGGTCCACGCATCGCCTCCTGAGCCCCGGACGGTCCAGGCGCCGTCTCCGAACCCCGATCGGTCGACGCGCCGTCTCCGAGCCCCGATCATTCCACGCGCCGTCTCCGAGCCCCGATCGGTCAACGCGCCGTCGCCGAGCCATGATCGGTCCACGCGCGGCCTCCTGAGCCCCGATCGGTTCACGCGCCGTCGCCGAGCCGCGATCGGTCCACCCGCGGCCTCCTGAACCCCGATCGGTCCACGCGCCGTCACCGAGCCGCGATCGGTCCACGCGCGACCTCCTGAGCCCCGGTTGGTTCACGCGCCGTATCCGAGTCCCCATCGGTCCACGCGTCGTCTCCGAGCCCCGATCCGTTCACGCGCCGTCGCCGAGCCATGATCGGCCCACGCGAGGCTCCTGAGCCCCGGTCGATCTGCGCGCCGTCTCCTGAGCCCCGATCGGTCGACGCGTCGTTTCCTGAGCCGCGATCGATCCACGCGTCGTCTCCTGAGCCCCGATCGCTCGACGCGCCGATTTCTGAGCCCCGATCAATTGACGCGTCTTCTCCTGAGCCCCGATCGCTCCTCGCGCCGTCTCCTGAGCCCCGCTCGGACCATGCGTCGTCTTCTTAGCCCCGATGCCTCCACGCGCCGTCTCCAAGCCACGATCGGTCTAGGCGCCGCTTCCTGAGGCCCGATCGGTTCAGGCGCCGCTTCCTGAGCCCCGATCGGTCCACGCGCCGTTTCCTAAGCTGCGATCCGCCCACGGGCCGTCTCCGAGCTGCTATCGGTAAACGCGCCGTCACCAAGCCCTGATCCGTACACGCGTCGTCTCCGAGCCCCGACCGGTCCACGCGCCGTCGCCGAGCCTCGATCGGTCCACGCGCGGCCTCCTGAGCCCCGATTGGTTCACGCGCCGGCTCCGAGCCCGATCGGACCACGTGCCGTCTCCTGAGCCCCGATCGGTCCACGCATCGTCTCCTAAGCCCCGATCGGCTAACGCGTCGACTCCGAGCCGCGATCGGTCCACGCGTCGTCTCCTAAGCCCCGATCGGTCCGTGCGCCGTCTCCGAGCCCCGATCGGTCCACGCACCATCGCATGCTCCCCAATCGGTCCATGCGCCGCCTCCGGAGCCCTGATCGATCCACGCGAATCTCCTGAGCTCCGGTCGGTCCTCCTACCATCTCCGAGCCCCGATCGGTCCACGCGTTGTCT
Organism: Netelia fuscicornis; assembly: GCA_946811545.1. Lineage (NCBI taxonomy): Eukaryota > Metazoa > Arthropoda > Insecta > Hymenoptera > Ichneumonidae > Netelia > Netelia fuscicornis. The sequence goes on along the minus strand of OX328014.1, from coordinate 27,699,984 downwards.
CCTAAGCCCCGATCCGTGGCCGCGTCGTCTCCTGAGCCCCGATCAATTGACGCGTCTTCTCCTGAGCCTCGATTGCTCCTCGCGCCGTCTCCTGAGCCCCGCTCCGTCCATGCGTCGTGTTCTTAGCCCCGATGCCTCCCCGCGCCGTCTCCGAGCCACGATAGGTCCAGGCGCCGCTTCCTGAGCCCCGATCGATCCACGCGCCGTCTCGTAAACCACAATCGGTCCACGCGCCGTCTCAGAGCGCCGATCATTTCACGCGCCGTCTCCTGAGCCCCGATCGTTCCACGCGCCATCTCCGAGCCCCGATCGGTCCACGCGGCGTCTCCTGAGCCCCGATCGGTCCACGCGCCGTCTCCTGAGCCCCGATCGGCCGACGCGTCGTCTCCTAAACGCCGATCCGTCGACGCGTCGTCTCCTGAGCCCCGACCGATCCACGCGTCTTCTCCTGCGCCCCGACCGCTCCACCCGTCGTCTCCGAGCTCCGATCGGTCCAGGTGCCGTTTCCGAGCCCCGATTGGTCCATGCGTCGTCTTCGAAGCCCCGATGCCTCCACGCGCCTTCTCCGAGCCACGATCGGTGCAGGCGCCGCTTCCTGAGTCCCGATCGGTCCACGCGCGGCCTCCTGAGCCCGTTCGGTCCACGCGCCGTCGCCGAGCCGCGATCGGTTCTCGCGCGGCCTCCTGGGCCCCGGTCGGTTCACGCGCCGTATCCGAGCCCCAATCGGGCCACGCGCCGTCTCCTGAGTCCCGATCAGTCCACGCGTCGTCTCCTAAGCCCCAATCGGTCCACGCCCGCCTCCGGAGCCCCGATCGATCCACGCGAATCTCCTGAGCTCCGGTCGGTCGACGCGCCGTCTCCTCAGCCCCGATCGGTCCACGCGTCGTCTCCTAAGCCCCGATTAGTCGACGCGTCGTCTCCTGAGCCCCGATCAATTGACGCGTCTTCTCCTGATCCCCGATCGCTTCTCGTGCCGCCTCGTGAGCCCCGATCGGTCCAGGCGTCGTCTCCGGAGCCCCGATCAATTGTCATGTCTTCTCCTGAGCCCCGATCGCTCCTCGCGCCGTCTCCTGAACCCCGCTCGGTCCATGCGTCGTCTTCTTAGCCCGGATGCCTCCACGCGCCGTCTCCAAGCCACGATCGGTCCAGGCGCCGCTTCCTGCGCCCCGATCGGTCCACGCGCCGTCTCCTAAGCCCCAATCGGTGCACGCGGCGTCTCCGAGCCCCGATCGATCCACGCGCCGCCTCCTGAGCCCCGATCGGTCCACGCGCTGTCTCCTGAGCCCCGATAGGTACACGCGTAGTCTCCTGAGCCCCGATCGGTCCACGCGTCGTCTCCGAGGTCTGATCGGTCCACACGCCGTTTCCTGAGCCCCGATCGGTCCATGCGTCGTCTTCTTAGCCCCGATTCCGCCACGCGTCGTCTCCGAGCCACGATCGGTCCAGGCGCCGCTTCCTGAGCCCCGATCGGTCCACGCGCCGTATCCTCAGCCTCGATCGGTCCACGCGCCCTCTCTGAGCGCTGATAACTTCACGCGCCGTCTCCTGAGCCCCGATCGGTCCAGGCGTCATCTCCTAAGCCCCGCTCGGCTAACGCGTCGTTTCCGAGCCCCGATCGATCTACGCGTCGTCTCCTGAGCCCCAATTAGTCCACGCGCCGTCTCCTAAGCCCCGATCCGTCCACGGGCCGTGTCCGAGCTCCGGTCGGTCCACGCGCCGTCTCCAAGCCTCGATCCGTACACGCGTCGTCTCCGAGCCCCGATCGATCCACGCGCCATCGCCGAGCCCCGATCGGTCCACCCATCGTCTCTTAAGCCCCAATCGGTCCACGCGCCGTCTCCGAGCGCCGATCGGTTCACGCGCCGTCTGCTGAGCCCCGATCGTTCCACGCGACGTCTCCGAGCTCCGATCGGCCCACGCGCCGTCTCCTAAGCCCCGATCGGTCGAAGCGCCTTCTCCTAAGCCCCGATCGGTCCACGGGCCGTCTCCGAGCGCGGATCGGTCCACGCGCCGTCTCCGAACCCCGATCGGTCCACGCATCGTCTCCTAAGCCCCGATCGGTTAACGCGCCGACTCGGAGCCCCGATCGTTCCACGCGCCGTCTCCGAGCGCCGATCGGTGCACGCGCCGTCGCACGTGCCGCGATCGGTCCATGCGCGGCCTCCTGAGCCCCGGTTGGTTCACGCGCCGTATCCGAGCCCCAATCGGTCCAAGCACCGTCTCCTGAGCCCCGATCGGTCCACGCGCCGTCGCCGAGCCCCGATCGGTCCAGGCGTATCCTCCTGAGCCCCGATCGGTCCACGCGCCTTCTCCGTGCGCCGATCGGTTCACGCGCCGTCTCCTGAGCCCCGATCGCTCCACGCCCCGTCTCCGAGCCCCGATCGGTCCACGCGCCGTCTCCTGAGCCCGGATCGGTCCACGCGCCGTCGCCGAACCCCAATTGGTCCTCGCGCAACCGTCTGAGCCCCGGTTGGTCCACGCGCTGTTTCCGAGCCCCGATCGGTCCACGCGTCGTATCCGAACCCCGATCGGTCCACGCGCCGTCGCCGAGCCATGATCGGTCCACGCGCGGCCTCCTGAGTCCCGGTTGCTTCACGCGCCGTATCCGAGCCCCCATCGGTCCACGCGTCGTCTCCGAGCCCCGATCGGTCCACGCGCCGTCTCCTGAGCCCCGGTCGGTTCACGCGCCGTCTCCGAGCCCGATCGGTCCACGCATCGTCTCCTAAGCCCCTATCGGTTAACGCGCCGTCTCCGAGCCCAGATCGGTCCACGCGCAACCGCCTGAGCCCCAGTCGATCCACGCGCCGTTTCCTGAGCCCCGATCGGTCCACGCGCCGTCTCCTGGGCCCCGATCGGTCTACGCGTCGTCTCCTAAGCCCCGATTGGTGGACCTGCCGTCTCCCAGCCACGATCGGTCCACGCGCCGTCTACAAAGCACCGATCGGTCCACCCGCCGTCTTCGAGCCCCGATCGGTCCACGCATCGTCTCCTAACCCCCAATCGGTTAACGCGCCGTCTCCTGAGCCCCGATCGTTCTACGCGCCGTCTCCGAGCCCCGATCCGTCCACGCGCAGTCGCCGAGCCCCGATCGGTTCACGCACGGTCTCCTGAGCCCCAGTCGGTACACGCGCTGTCTCCGAGCCCCGATGGGTCCACGCATCGTCTCCAAAGCCCCGCTCGGTTAACGCGTCGTTTCGGAGCCCCGATCGGTCTACGCGCCATCTCCTGAGCCCCGATCGGTCCACGCGTCGTCTCCTGAGCGCCGATCGTTCCACGCGCTGTCTCCGAGCACCGATCGGTCTACGCGTCGTCTCCGAGCCCCGATCGGTCCACGCGCCGTCTCCTAAGCCCCGTTCGGTCCAAGCGCCTTCTCGTAAACCCCGGTCGGTCCACACGCCGTCTCCGAGCCCCGATCGGTCCACGCATCGTCTCCTAAGCCCCGATCGGCTAACGCGTCGACTCCGAGCCGCGATCGTTCCACGCGCCGTCCCCGATCCCCGATCGGTCCGCGCTTCGTCTCCTGAGCCCGGATCGTTCCACGCGTCGTCTCCTGATTCCCGATCCTTAAACGCGTCGTCTCCGAGCCTCGATCGGTCCACACGCTGTGTCCGAGCACCGATCGGTCGACGCGCCGTCTTCTAAGCCCAGATGCCTCCTCGCGCCGTCTCCGAGCCATGATGGGTCCAGGCGCCGCTTCCTGAGCCCCGGTCGGTCCACGCGTTGTCTCCTAAGCCCCGTTCGGTCCACGCGCCGTCTCCTAAGCCCCGATCATTCCACGCGCCGTCTCCGAGCCCCGATCGGTCCACGCGTCGTCTCCTAAGCCCTGATCGCTCTCCGCGCCGTCTCCTGAGCCCCGCTCGGTCCATGCGTGGTCTTCTAAGCCCCGATGCCTCCACGCACCGTCTCCTGGGCCCCGATCGTTCCACGTGCCGTCTCCGATCCCCGATCGGTCCGCGTACCGCATTCTAAGCCGCGGTCCGTCCACGCGCAGTCTCCGAGCACCGATCGGTCCACGCGACGTCTCCTGAGCCACGATCGGTCCACGCGTCGGCTCCTAAGCGCCGATCGGTCCACGCGCCGTCTCCTAAGCCCCGATCGGTCCACGCGCCGTTTCCGAGCCCCGATCGGTCCATGCGTCGTCTCCGAGCCCCGTTCGGTCCACGCGCCGTCTCGTAAGCCCCAATCGGTCTACGCGCCGTCTCAGAGCGCCGATCATTTCACGCGCCATCTCGTGAGCCACGATCATTCCACGCCCCGTCTCCGAGCCCCGATCGGTCCACGTGCCGCCTCCGGAGCCCCGATCGATCTACGCGAGTCTCCTAAGCCCCGACCCGTCCACGCGCCATCTCGTGAGCCACGATCATTCCACGCCCCGTCTCCGAGCCCCGATCGGTCCACGCGCCGTCTCCTAAGCCCCTATCGGTCCACGCGCCGTCGCGGAGCCCCGATCGGTCCAGGCGTGGCCTCCTGAGCCTCGATCGTTCCACGCGCGGCCTCCGGAGCCCCGGTCTGTTCACGCGCCGTATCCGAGCCCCGATCGGTCCACGTATCGTCTCCTAAGCCCCGATCGGTTACCATGCCGTCTCCGAGCCCCGGTCGGTTAACGCGTCGTTTCCGAGCCCCGATCGGTCTACGCGCCGTGTCCTGAGCCCCGATCGGTCGACGCGTCCTCTGCTAAACCCCGATCGGTCCACGCGGCGTCTCCGAGCCTCGATCGGTCCACGCGCCGTCGCCGAGACCCGATCGGTCCAGGCGTGGCCTAGTGAGCCCCGGTCGGTCCACGCGCCGTCGCCGAACCCCAATTGGTCCACGCGCAACCTCCTGAGCCCCAGTCGGTACACGCGCTGTCTCCGAGCCCCGATCGGTCCACGCATAGTCTCCTAAGCCCCGCTCGGTTAACGCGTCGTTTCCGAGCCCCGATCGGTCTACGCGCCGTCTCCTGAGCCCCGATCGGCCCACGCGTCTTCTCCTCAGCCCCGATCGCTCTTCGCGCCGTCTCCTGCGCTCCGCTCGGTCCATGCGTCGTCTTCTTAGGCCCGATGCCTCCACGCGCCGTCTCCGAGCCACGATCGGTCTAGGCGCCGCTTCCTGAGCACCGATCGGTCCACGCGTCGTCTCCTAAGCCCCGATCGGTCCACGCGTCGTCTCCTAAGCCCAGATGCGTCGACGCGTCGTCTCCTGAGCCCCGATCGGTCCACGCCTCGTCCCCGAATCCCCGATCCGTACACGCGTCGTCTCCGAGCCCCGATCTATCCACGCGCCGTCTCGTGAGGCCCAATCGGACCACGCGCTGTCTCCTGAGCCCCGATAGGTACACGCGTCGTCTCCTATGCCCCGATCGGTCCACACGTCGTCTCCTTAGCCCCGGTCCATCCACGCGCAGTCTCCCGAGCCCCAATCGGTGCACGCGCCGTCTCCTAAGCCCCGATCGGTCCACGCCCCGTCGCCGAGCGCCGATCGGTTCACTCGCCGTCTCCTGAGACCCGATCCGTCCACGCGCTGGCGCCGAGCCGCGATCGGTCCACGCGCGGCCTCCTGAGCCCCAATCGGTCCACGCGCCGTCTCCCGAGCCCCGATCGGTCCACGCACCATTTCCTGCTGCCCAATCGGTCCATGCGCCGCCTCCGGAGCCCCGATCGATCCACGCGAATCTCCTGAGCTCCGATCGGTCCACGTGTCGTTCCCTAAGCCCCGTTCCATCCACGCGCAGTCTCCCGAACCCCAATCGGTCCACGCGCCGTCTCCTGAGCCCCGATCGGTCCACGCGCCGTCTCCTGAGCCCCGATCGGTCCACGCGTCGTTCCCTAAACTTCGATCCATCCACGCGCAGTCTCCCGAGCCCCAATCGGTCCACGCGCCTTCTCCTGAGCCCCGATCGGTCCACGTGCCGTCTCCTGAGCCCTGATCGGTCCACGCGTCGTCTCTTAAGCCACGATCGGTCCACGCGTCGTTCCCTAAACTTCGATCCATCGACGCGCAGTCTCCCGAGCCCCAATCGGTCCACGCGCCGTCTCCTGAGCCCCGATCGGTCCACGTGCCGTCTCCTGAGCCCCGATCGGTCCACGCGTTGTCTCCTAAGCCACGATTGGTCCATGCGCCTTCTCCTAAGCCCCGATAGGTCCACGCGCCGTCTCCGTGCGCCGATCGGTTAATGCGCCGTCTCCGGAGCCCCGATCGTTCCATGCGCCGTCTCCGAGCCCCGATCGGTCCACGCGCCGTCTCCTGAGCCCGGATCGGTCCACGCGTCGTCCCCGAATCCCCGATCCTTATAATCGTCGTTTCCGTGCCTCGATCGGTCCACGCGCCGTCGCCGAACCCCGATCGGTCCAGGCGTGGCCTCCTGAGCCCCGGTCGGTCCACGCGCCGTCTCCGAGCCCCGATCCGTCGACGCGTCGTCTCCTGAGCACCGATCGATCCACGGCCGCCTCCTGAGCATCGATCGCTCCACGCGCCGTCTCCTGAGCCCCGATCGGTCCACCTGCCGTCTCCCTGCCCCGATGGGTCCACGCGCCGTTTCCTTAGCCCCGAACGGTCGACGCGTCGTCTCCGAGCCCCGATGCCTCCACGCGCCGTCTCCGAGCCACTATCGGTCCGTGCGCCGCTTCCAGAGCCCCGATCGGTCCAGGCGCCGCTTCCTGCGCCCCGATCGGTCCACGCGCCGTCTCCTAAGCCCCAATCGGTCCACGTAGGGTCTCCGAGCGCCGATCATTTCACGCGCCGTTTCCTGAGACCCGATAGTTCCACGCGCCGTCTCCGAGCCCCGATCGGTCCACGCATCGTCTCCTAAGCCCCGATCGATTAACGCGCCGTCTCCGAGCCCCGAACGGTCCACGCGCCGTCGCCGTACCCCAATTGGTCCACGCGCAACCGCCTGAGCCCCAGTCGGTTCACGCGCTGTCGCCGAACCCCGATCGGTCCACGCGTCGTCTCCGAGCCCCGATCGGTCCACGCGCCGTCTCCTGAGCCCCGGTCGGCCCACGCGCGGCCTCCTAAGCCCCGATCGGTCCACGCGCCGTCACCGAGCCGCGATCGGTTCACGCGCGGCCTCCTAAGCCCCGATCGGTCCACGCGCCGTCGCCGAACCCCAATTGGTCCACGCGAAACCGCCTGAGCCCCAGTCGGTCGACGCGTCGTCTCCGGGCCCCGATCGGTGCACGTGCCGTCTCCTAAGCCCCGATCGGTCCACGCCCCGTCGCCGAGCGCCGATCGGTTCACGCGCCGTCTCCTAAGCCCCGATCGGTCCACGCGTCGTCTCCTAAGCCCCGATCCGTCGACGCGTCGTCTCCTGAGCCACGATCAATTGACGCGTCTTCTCCTGAGCCCGATCGCTCCTCGCGCCGTCTCCTGAGCCCCGATCGGTCCACGCGTCGTGTCCGAGCTCCGATCGGTCCATACGCCGTCTCCGAGCCACGATCGGTCCAGGCATCGCTTCCTGAGCCACGATCGGTCCACGCGCCGTATCCTAAGCCCCGATCGGTCCATGGGCCGTCTCTGAGCGCCGATAAGTTCAAGCGCCGTCTCCTGAGCCCCGATCGTTCCACGCGGCGTCTCCGAGCCCCGATCGATCCACGCGCCGTCTCCTGAGCCCCGATCGGTCGACGCGTCGTCTTTTGAGCCTCGATCGATCCACCCGTCGTCTGCTGAGCCCCAACCGCTCCACACGCCGTTACCTGAGCCCCGATCGGTTCACGCATCGTCTCCGAGCACCGATCGGTCCACGCGCCGTTTTCTGAGCACCGTTCGGTCCACGCGTCGTCTTCTTAGCCCCGATGCCTCCACGCGCCGTCTTCGAGCCACGATCGGTCCAGGCGCCGCTTCCTGAGCCCCGATCGGTCCACGCGCCGTCTCATAAGCCCCGATCGGACCAAGCGCCTTCTCCTCAGCCCCGATCGGTCCACGAGCCGTCTCCGAGCGCCGATTAGTTCACGCGCCGTCTCCTGAGCCCCGATCGTTCCACGCGCCGTCTCCGAGCTCCGATCCGTCCACGCGCCGTCTCCTGAGCCCGGATCGTTCCACGCGTCATCGCCGAATCCCCGATCCGTACACGCGTCGTCTCCGAGCATCGATCGGTCCACGCGCCGTCGCGGAGCCCCGATCGGTCCAGGCGTGGTCTCCTGAGCCTCGATCGGTCCACGCGCGGCCTCCTGAGCCCCGGTCAGTTCACGCGCCGTCTCCGAGCCCCGATCGATCCACGCGTCGTCTTCCAAGCCCAGATGCCTCCACGCGCCGTCTCCGAGCCACGATCTGTCCAGGCGCTGCTTCCTGAGCCCCAATCGGTCCACGCATCGTCACCTAAGCCCCGATCGGTCCACGCGCCGTCACCGAGCCATGATCGGTCCACGCGCGGCTCCTGAGCCCCCATCGGTCCACGCGCCGTCGCCGAGCCGGGATCGGTCCACGCGCGGGCTCTTGAGTCTCGGTTGGTTCACGCGCCGTATCCGAGCCCCAATCGGTCCACGCGCCGGCTCCTGACCACCGATCGGTCCACGCGCCGTCTCCTGAGCCCCGATCGCTCCACGCACCGTTTTCTGAGCACCGTTTGGTCTACGCGTCGTCTTTAAAGCCCCGATGCCTCCACGCGCCGCCTCCGGAGCCCCGGCGATCCACGCGAATCTCCTGAGCTCCGGTCGGTCGACGCGCTGTCTCCTCAGCCCCGATCGGTCCAGGCGCCGCTTCCTGCGCCCCGATCGGTCCACGCGCCGTCTCCTAAGCCCCAATCGGTCCACGCGGCGTCTCCGAGCGCTGATCATTTCACGCGCCGTCTGCTGAGACCCGATCGTTCCACGCGCCGTCTCCGAGACCCGATCGATCCACGCGCTGCCTCCTGAGCCGCGATTGGTCCACGCGCTGTCTCCTGAGCCCCGATAGGTACACGCGTCGTCTCCGAGCTCTGATCGGTCCAGGCGCCGCTTCCTGAGCCCCGATCGGTCCACGCGCTGTATCCTAAGCCCCGATCGGTCCCCGTGCCGTCTCTGAGCGTTGATAACTTCACGCGCCGTCTCCTGCGCCCCGATCGGTCCACGCATCGTCTCGAAAGCCCCGCTCGGCTAACGCGTCGTTTCCGAGCCCCGATCGGTCCAGGCGCCGCTTCCTGAGCGCCGATCGGTCCACGCGCCGTATCCTAAGCCCCGATCGGTCCACGTGCCGTCTCTGAGCGCTGATAACTTCACGCGCCGTCTCCTAAGCCCCGATCGGTCCACCCGTCGTCTCTTAAGCCCCAATCGGTCCACGCGCCATCTCCGGGCGCCGATCATTTTACGCGCCGTCTCCTGAGCCCCGGTCGGTCCGCGCGCCGTCACGTGAGCCCCGATCGGTCAACGCGTAGTCTCCTAAGCCCCGATCGGTCCACGCGCCGTCTCCGAGCGCCGATCGGTTCACGCGCCGTCTCCTGAGCCCCGATCGTTCCACGCGCCGTCTCCGAGCCCCGGTCGGTCCACGCGCCGTCTCCGAGCCCCGATCGGTTCACGCATCGTCACCTAAGCCCCGATCGGTTCACGCATCGTCTCCTAAGCCCCGATCGGTTAACGCGCCGTCTCCGAGCCGCGATCGGTCCACGCGCCGTCACCGGAGCCCCGATCGGTCGACGCGCCGTCTCCTAAGCCCCGATCCGTCCACGGGCCGTCTCCTGAGCCCCGATTGCTCCACGGGCCGTTTCCTGAGCCCCGATCGTTCCACACGCCGCCCCCTAAACCTCGTTCGGTCCAGGCGTCGTCTCCTAAGCCCCGACCGGCTCACGCGCCGTCTCCTGTGCCCCGATCGATTCACGTGCCGTCTCCTAAGCCCCGATCGGTCCACCCGTCGTCTCTTAAGCCCCAATCGGTCCACGCGCCATCTCCGAGCGCCGATCATTTCACGCGCTGTCTCCTGAGCCCCGGTCGGTCCGCGCGCCGTCACCTGAGCCCCGATCGGTCGACGCGTCGTCTCCTAAGCCCTGAACGGTCCACGGGCCGTCTCCGAGCGGGGATCGGTTCACGCGCCGTCACCTGAGCCCCGATCGTTCCACGCGCCGTTTCCGAGCCCCGATCGGTCCACGCGTCGTCTCCTGAGCGCGGATCGTTCCACGCGTCGTCCCCGAATCCTCGATCTGTACACGCGTCGTCTCCGAGCCTCGATCGGTCCACGCGCCGTCGCCGAGCCCCGATCGGTCCAGGCGTATCCTCCTGAGCCCCGGTCGGTCCACGCGCCGTCTCCGAGCCCCGATCGGTCCACGCATCGTCTCCTAAGCCCCGATCGGTTAACGCGCCGACTCGGAGCCCCGATCGCTCCACGCGCCGTCGCCGAACCCCAATTGGTCCACGCGCAACCGTCTGAGCCCCGGTTGGTCCACGCGCTGTTTCCGAGCCCCGATCGGTCCACGCGTCGTATCCGAACCCCGATCGGTCCACGCGCCGTCGCCGAGCCATGATCGGTCCACGCGCGGCCTCCTGAGCCCCGGTTGCTTCACGCGCCGTATCCGTGCCCCCATCGGTCCACGCGTCGTCTCCGAGCCCCGATCGGTCCACGCGTCGTATCCAAACCCCGATCGGTCCACGCGCGGCCTCCTGAGCCCCAATCGGTCCACGCGTCGTCTCCTAAGCCTCGATCGGTCCACGCGCCGTCTCCTAAGCCCCGATCGGTCCACGCGCCGTCTCCGAGCGCCGATCGGTTCACGCGCCGCCTCCTGAGCCCCGATCGGTCCACGCGCCGTCTCCGAGCCCCGTTCGGTCCACGCGCCGTCTCCTCAGCCCCGATCGGTCCACGCGTCGACTCCTAAGCCTCGATAGGTCCACGCGCTGCCTCCTTAGCCCCGGTCGGTCCACGCGCCGTCTCCGAGCCCCGATCGATCCGCGTGACGCATTCTAAGCCACGGTCCGTCCACACGCCGTCTCCGAGCACCGATCAGTCCACGCGCCGTCTCCTGAGCCCCGATCGGTCAACGCGCCGTCTCCGAGCCTCGATCGGTCCACGTACCGTCTCCGAAGCCCCGATCGGTCCACGCGCCATCTCCTGAGCCTCGATCGGTCCACGTACCGTCTCCGAAGCCCCGATCGGTCCACGCGCCGTCTCCGAGCCCCGATCGATCCGCGTGACGCATTCTAAGCCACGGTCCGTCCACGCGCCGTCTCCGAGCACCGATCAGTCCACGCGCCGTCTCCTGAGCCCCGATCGGTTCACGCGTCGTCTCCGAGCCCCGATCGGTCCACGCGCCGTCGCCGAGCTGCGATCGGTCCACGCGCGGCCTCCTGAGCCCCGGTCGGTTCACGCGCCGTATCCGAGCCCCACTCGGTCCACGCGCCGTCTCGTGACTCCCAATCGGTCCACGCGCCGCCTCCTGAGCCCCGATCGGTCGACGCGCCGTCTCCTGAGCCCCAATCGTTCCAAGCGTCGTCCCCTAATACCCGACCCATACACGCGTCGTCTCCGAGGCTCGATCAGTCCACGCGTCGTCGCCGAGTCCCGATCGGTCCACACGCAGCCTCCTCAGCACCGGTCGATCCACGCGCCGTCTCCGAGCCTCGATCGGTCCACGTACCGTCTCCGAACGCCGATCGGTCGACGCGCCGTCTCCGAGCCGCTATCGGCCCACGCGCCGTCGCCGAGCCCCGATCGGTCCACTCATCGTCTCCTAAGCCCCAATCGGTTAACGCGCCGTCTCCTGAGCCCCGATCGTTCCACGCGCCGTCTCCGAGCCCCGATCGGTCCCTGCGCCGTCTCCTGAGCCCCAATAGGTCCACTCGCTGTCTCCTGAGCCCCGATAGGTACACGCGTCGTTTCCTACGCCCCGATCAGTCCACGCGTCGTCTCCTAGGCCCCGATCGGTCCACGCGCCGTCTCCGAGCCCCGATCGGTCCACGCACCGTGTCCTGATCCCCATCGGTCCACGCGGCGCCTCCTGAGCCCCGATCGCTCCTCGCGCCGTCTCCTGAGCCCCGCTCGGTCCATGCGTCGTCTTCTTAGCCCCGATGCCACCACGCGCCGTCTCCTAAGCCCCGATCTGCCCACGGGCCGTTTCCGAGCTCCGATCGGTCCACGCGCCGTCTCCAAGCCTCGATCCGTACACGCGCCGTCTGCGAGCCCCGATCGGTCCACGCGCCGTCTCCTGAGCCCCGATCGGTTCACGCATCGTCTCCTAAGCCCCGATACGTCCACGCGCCGTCTCCTGAGCCCCGATCGGTCCACGCGTCGTCTCCTAACCCCCGATCGGTTAACGCGCCGTCTACGAGCCCCGATGGGTCCACGCGCCGCCTCCTAAGCCCCGATTGGTCCACGCGTCGTCTCCTAAGCCCCGATCGGTCGACGGGTCGTCTCCTAAGCCCCGATCGGTCGACGCGTCGTCTCCTAATCCCCGGTCGGTCCACGCGCCGTCGCCGAACCCCAATTGGTCCACGCGCCGTCTCCTGAGCCCCGATCGGTCCACGCGCCATCTCCGAGCCACGATCGGTCCGTGCGCCGCTTCCAGAGCCCCGATCGGTCCACGCGTCATCTCCTGAGTTCCGATCGGTCCACGCGCCGTCTCCTAAGCCCCGATCGGTCCACGCGCCGTCTCGGAGCCCCGATCGGTTCACGTGCCGTCTCGTGAGCCCCGATCGTTCCACGCGCCGTCTCCGAGCCCCGATCGGTCCACGCTCCGTCTCCAGAGCCCGGATCGTTCCACGCGTCGTCTCCTGATCCCCGATCCGTAAACGCGTCGTCTCCGACCCTCGATCGGTCCACACGCCGTGTCCGAACCCCGATCGGTCCGCGTGCCGCATTCTAAGCCGCGGTCCGTCTACGCGCCGTCTCCGAGCACCGATCGGTCCACGCGCCGTCTCAAAGCGCCGATCATTTCACGCGCTGTCTCCTGAGCCCGGATCGGTCCACGCCACGTCTCCGAGCTCCGATCGGTCCACGCGCCGTTTCCGAGCCCCGATCGGTCCATACGTCGTCTACGAGTTCCGATGGGTCCACGCGCCGTTTCCGAGCCCCGATCGGTCCGCGCGCCGTCTCCTGAGCCCCGGTGGGTCCACGCGCGGCCTCCTGAGCCCCGATCGGTCCTCGCGCCGTCGCCGAGCCGCGATCGGTCCACGCGTGGTCTCCGAGCCCCGATCGGTCCACGCGCCGTCGCCGAGCCACGATCGGTCCACGCGCGGCCTCCTGAGCCCCGATCGGTCCACCCGCCGTCGCCTAGCCGCGATCGGTCCACGCGCGGTCTCCGAGCGCCGATCGCTCCACGCACCATCTTCTGCTCCACAATCGATCCACGCGCCGCCTCCGGAGCCCCAATTGGTCCACGCGCAACCGCCTGAGCCCCAGTCGGTCCACGCGCTGTATTCGAGCCCCGATCAGTCCACGCGTCGTCTCCGAGCCCCGATCGGTCTACGCGCCGTCTCCGCGCCATGATCGGTCCACGCGCGGCCTCCTGAGCCCCGATCGGTCCACGCGCCGTCGCCGAGCCGCGATCGGTTCTCGGGCGGCCTCCTGAGCCCCGATCGGTCCACGCGCCGTCTCCGAGCTCCGATCGGTCCACGCGCCGTCTCCTGAGCCCCGATCCATCCACGCGCAGTCTCCGAGCCACGATCGGTCCAGGCGCCACTTCCTGAGCCCCGATCGGTTAACGCGCCGACTCCGAGCCCCGATCGTTCCACGCGCCGTCTCCGAGCCCCGATCGGTCCACGCTCCGTTGCCGAACCCTAATTGGTCCACGCGCAACCTCCTGAGCCCCAGTCGGTCCACGCGCGGCCTCCTGAGCCATGGTCGGTTCACGCGCCGTCTCCTGCGCCCCGATCGGTCCACGCGTCGTTCCGTAAGCTCCGATCCATCCACGCGCAGTCTCCTGAGCCCCGATTGGTGGACGTGCCGTCTCCCAGCCACGATCGGTCCACGCGCCGTCTCCTAAGCCCCAATCTGTCCACGACCCGTCTCTGGGCCCCGATCGGTGCACGCGCCGTCTCCTGAGCCCCGGTCGGTTCACGCGCCATCTCCGAGCCGCGATCGGTCCACGCATCGTCTCCTAAGCCCCGTTCGGTTAACGTGCCGTCTGCGAGCCCCGATCGGCCCACGCGCCGTCTCCTGAGCCCCGATACGTCCACGCGCAGTCGCCGAGCCCCGATCGGTCCACGCGCGGTCTCCTGAGCCCCGATCTGTCCACGCGCCGTCTCCGAGCCCCGATCGGTTCACGCATCGTCTCCTAAGCCCCGATCGGTCCACGCGCCGTCTCCGAGCGCCGATCGGTTCACGCGCCGTCACGTGAGCCCCGATCGTTCCACGCGCCGTCTCCGAGCCTCGATCGGTCCACGCGCCGTCTCCTGAGCCCGGATCGTTCCACGCGTCGTCCCCGAATCCCCGATCCGTACACGCGTCGTCTCCGAGCCTCGATCGGTCCACGCGCCGTCTCCGAGCCCCGATCGGTCCAGGCGTATCCTCCTGAGCCCCGGTCGGTCCGCGCGCCGTCTCCGAGCCACGATCGGTCTATGCGTCGCTTCCTGATCCCCGATCGGTCCTCGCGCCGTCTCCTAAGCCCCAATCGGTCCACGCGCCGTCTCCTAAGCCCCGATCGATCCACGCGCCGTCTCCGAGCGCCGATCGGTCCGCGCGCAACCTCCTAAGCCCCAGTCGGTACACGCGCTGTCTCCGAGCCCCGATCGGTCCACGTATCATCTCCTAAGCCCCGCTCGGTTAACGCGTCGTTTCCGAGCCCCGCTCGATCCATGCGTCGTCTTCTTAGCCCCGATGCCTCCACGCGCCGTCTCCGAGCCACGATCGGTCTAGGCGCCACTTCCTGAGCCCCGATCGGTCCAGGCGCCGCTTCCTGAGCCACGATCGGTCCACGCGCCGTCTCCTAAGCCCCAATCGGTCCACGCGCCGTCTCCTAAGCCCCGATCGGTCCAAGCGGCGTCTCCGAGCCTCGATCGGTCTACGCGCAACCGCCTGAGCCCCAGTCGGTTCACGCGCTGTCTCCGAGCCCCGATCGGTCCACGCGTCGTCTCCAATCACCGATTGGTCCACGCGCCGTCGCCGAGCCACGATCGGTCTAGGCGCCACTTCCTGAGCCCCGATCGGTCCAGGCGCCGCTTCCTGAGCCACGATCGGTCCACGCGCCGTCTCCTAAGCCCCAATCGGTCCACGCGCCGTCTCCTAAGCCCCGATCGGTCCAAGCGGCGTCTCCGAGCCTCGATCGGTCTACGCGCAACCGCCTGAGCCCCAGTCGGTCCACGCGCTGTCTCCGAGCCCCGATCGGTCCACGCGTCGTCTCCAAGCACCGATTTGTCCACGCGCCGTCGCCGAGCCATGATCGGTCCACGCGCGGCCTCCTGAGCCCCGATCGGTCCACGCGCCGTCTCCTAAGCTGCGATCCGCCCACGGGCCGTCTCCGAGCTGCTATCGGTAAACGCGCCGTCACCAAGCCCTGATCCGTACACGCGTCGTCTCCGAGCCCCGACCGGTCCACGCGCCGTCGCCGAGCCTCGATCGGTCCACGCGCGGCCTCCTGAGCCCCGATTGGTTCACGCGCCGGCTCCGAGCCCGATCGGACCACGTGCCGTCTCCTGAGCCCCGGTCGGTTCACGCGCCGTATCCGAGCCCCGATCGATCCACGCGCAGTCTCCTGAGCCCCGATAGGTACACGCGTAGTCTCCTAAGCCCCGATCGATCCACGCGCCGCCTCCGGAGCCCCAATCGATCAACGTGAGTCTCCTAAGCCCCGACCGGTCCACGCGCCGTCTCCTGAGCCCCGATCGGTCCACGTATCGTCTCCTAAGCCCCGATCGGTCCACTCGTCGTCTCCTAAGCCCCGATCGGTCCACGCGCCGTCTCCGAGCCCCGATCGGTCCACGCGTTGTCTCCTAAACGCCGATCGGTCCACGCGCCGTCTCCTGTGCCCCGATCGGTCGACGCGTCCTCTCCTAAACCCCGATCGGTCCACGCGTCGTCTCCTAAGCCCCGATCGGTCCACGCGTCGTCTCCTAAGCCCCGATCCGTCGACGCGTCGTCTCCTGAGCCACGATCAATTGACGCGTCTTCTCCTAAGCCCGATCGCTCCTCGCGCCGTCTCCTGAGCCCCGATCGGTCCACGCGTCGTCTCCGAGCTCCGATCGGTCCACACGCCGTTTCCTGAGCCCCGATCGGTCCATGCGTCGTCTTCTTAGCCCCGATGCCTCCACGCGCTGTCTCCGAGCCACGATCGGTCCAGGCGCCGCTTCCTGAGCCCCTATCGGTCCATGTGCCGTATCCTAAGCTCCGAGCGGTGCACGCGCCGTCTCCGAGCGCCGATAAGTTCAAGCGCCGTCTCCTGAGCCCCGATCGTTCCACGCGGCGTCTCCGAGCTTCGATCGATCCACGCGCCGTCTCCTGAGCCCCGATCGGTCGACGCGTCGTCTTCTGAGCCCCGATCGACCCACGCGTCGTCTCCTGAGCCCCAACCGCTCCACACGCCGTTTCCTGAGCCCCGATCGGTCCACGCATCGTCTTCGAGCACCGATCGGTCCACGCGCCGTTTTCTGAGCACTGTTCGGTCCACGCGTCGTCTTCAAAGCCCCGATGCCTCCACGCGCCGTCTCCGAGCCCCGATCGCTCCTCGCGCCGTCTCCTGAGCCCCGCTCGATCCATGCGTCGTCTTCTTAGCCCCGATGCCTCCACGCGCCGTCTCCTGAGCCCCGATCGTTCCACGCGCCGTCTCCGAGCCTTGATCGGTCCACGCGCCGTCTCCTGAGCCCGGATCGGTCCACGCGTCATCGCCGAATCCCCGATCCGTACACGCGTCGTCTCCGAGCCTCGATCGGTCCAGGCGCTGCTTCCTGAGCCCCAATCGGTCCACGCGTTTTCACCTAAGCCCCGATCGGTCCACGCGCCGTCTCCTGAGCCCGGATCGGTCCACCCGTCGTCCTCGAATCCCCGATCCGCACACGCGTCGTCTCCGAGCCTCGACCGGTCCACGCGCCGTCTCCTAAGCCCCGATCATTCCACGCGCCGTCTCCTAAGCCGCGATCTGTCCACGGGCCGTCTCCGAGCTGCTATCGGTAAACGCGCCGTCACCAAGCCCTGATCCGTACACGCGTCGTCTCCGAGCCCCGACCGGTCCACGCGCCGTCGCCGAGCCTCGATCGGTCCACGCGCGGCCTCCTGAGCCCCGATCGGTTCACGCGCCGGCTCTGAGCCCGATCGGACCACGTGCCGTCTCCTAAGCCCCGGTCGGTTCACGCGCCGTCTCCTAAGCCCCGATCGGTCCACACGTCGTCTCCTAAGCCCCAATCGGGCCACGCGTCGTCTCCTAAGCCCCGATCAGTCGCCGCGTCGTCTCCTGAGCCCCGATCAATTGACGCGACTTCTCCTGAGCCCCGATCGCTCCTCGCGCCGTCTCCTGAGCCCCGCTCGGTCCACGCGTCGTTCCCTAAGCCCCGATCCATCCACGCGCAGTCTCCTGAGCCCCGATCGGTCCACGCATCGTCTCCTAAGCCCCAGACGGTCCTCGTGCCGTCTCCGAACCCCGATCGGTCGACGCGCCGCCTCCGAGCGCCGATCGGTTCACGCGCCGTATTCTGAGCCCCGATCGTTCCACGCGCCTCCTGCTAAGCCCCGATCGGTCCAGGCTTCGTCTCCTAAGCCCCGACCGGTCGACGCGTCGTCTCCTGAGCCCCGGTCGGTTAACGCGCCGTCTCCAAGCCCCGATCGGTCCACGCGCAACCGCCTGAGCCCCAGTCGGTCCTCGCGCTGTCTCCGAGCCCCAATCGGTCCACGCGTCGTCTCCGAGCCCCGGTTGGTTCACGCGCCGTATCCGAGCCCCCATCGGTCCACGCGTCGTCTCCGAGCCCCGATCCGTCCACGCACCGTCGCCGAGCCATGATCGGCCCACGCGAGGCTCCTGAGCCCCGGTCGATCTGCGCGCCGTCTCCTGAGCCCCGATCGGTCGACGCGTCGTTTCCTGAGCCCCGATCAATTGACGCGTCTTCTCCTGAGCCCCGATCGCTCCTCGCGCCGTCTCCTGAGCCCCGATCGCTCCTCGCGCCGTCTCCTGAGCCCCGCTCGGTCCATGCGTCGTCTTCTTAGCCCCGATGCCTCCACGCACCGTCTCCAAGCCACGATCGGTCTAGGCGCCGCTTCCTGAGCCCCGATCGGTTCAGGCGCCGCTTCCTGAGCCCCGATCGGTCCACGCGCCGTCTCCTAAGCTGCGATCCGCCCACGGGCCGTCTCCGAGCTGCTATCGGTAAACGCGCCGTCACCAAGCCCTGATCCGTACACGCGTCGTCTCCGAGCCCCGACCGGTCCACGCGCCGTCGCCGCTCCCCGATCGGTCCACGCGCGGCCTCCTGAGCCCCGGTCGGTCCACGCGCCGTCTCCGAGCCTCGATCGGTCCACGTACCGTCTCCGAAGCCCCGATCCGTCCACGCGCTATCACCTGAGCCCCGATCGGTCCACGCATCGTCTCTTAACACCCGATACGTCCACACGCCGTCTCCGAGCCCCGATCGATCCGCGTGACGCATTCTAAGCCACTGTCCGTCCACGCGCCGTCTCCGAGCACCGATCAGTCCACGCGCCGTCTCCTGAGCCCCGATCGGTTCACGCGTCGTCTCCGAGCCCCGATCGGTCCACGCGCCGTCGCCGAGCTGCGATCGGTCCACGCGCGGCCTCCTGAGTCCCGGTCGGTTCACGCGCCGTATCCGAGCCCCACTCGGTCTACGCGCCGTCTCGTGACTCCCAATCGGTCCACGCGCCGCCTCCTGAGCCTCGATCGGTCGACGCGTCGTCTCCTAAGCCCCGATCCGTCGACGCGTCGTCTCCGGAGCCACGATCAATTGACGCGTCTTCTCCTGAGCCCGATCGCTCATCGCGCCGTCTCCTGAGCCCCGATCGGTCCACGCGTCGTCTCCGAACTCCGGTCGGTCCACACGCCGTCTCCTGAGCCCCGATCTTTCCACGCGGCGTCTCCGAGCCTCGATCGATCCACGCGCCGTCTCCTGAGCCCAGATCGGTCGACGCGTCGTCTTCTGAGCCCCGATCGACCCACGCGTCGTCTCCTGAGCCCCAACCGCTCCACAAGCCGTCGCCGAGCCCCGATCGCTCCTCGCGCCGTCTCCTGAGCCCCGCTCGATCCATGCGTCGTCTCCTTAGCCCCGATGCCTCCACGCGCCGTCTCCTGAGCCCCGATCGTTCCACGCGCCGTCTCCGAGCCCCGATCGGTCCACGCGCCGTCTCCTGAGCCCGGATCGGTCCACGCGTCATCGCCGAATCCCCGATCCGTACACGCGTCGTCTCCGAGCCCCGATCGCTCCACGCGCCGTCTCCGAGCGCCGATTGGTGCACGAGCCGTCTCCTGAGCACCGATCGTTCCACACGCCGCCTCCTAAGCCCCGAACTGTCCACCCGCTATCTCCTGAGCCCCGATAGGTACACACGTCGTCTGCTACGCCCCGATCGGTCCACGCGCCGCCTTCGTGGCCCGATCGGTCCACGCACCGCCTCCTGATCCCCATCGGTCCACGCGCCGTCTCCTGAGCCACGATCGATCCAGATGCCGTCTCCGAGCCCCGATCCGTCCGCGTGCCGCATTCTAAGCCACGGTCCATCCACGCGCCGTCTCCGAGCCCCGATCGCTCCACGCGTCGTCTCCTAAGCCCTGATCGGTCCTCGTGCCTTCTTCGAGCCCCGAAGGGTCCACGCGCAGCCTCCTGAGCCCCGATCGGTCGACGCGTCGTCTCCGAGCCCCGATCGGTCCACGAGCAGTCTCCTGAGCTCCGGTTGGTTCACGCACCGTCTCCTGATCCCCATCGGTCCACGCGGCGCCTCCGGAGCCCCGATCGATCCACACGAGTCTCCTGAGCCCCGGTCGGTCCGCGCGCCGTCACCTGAGCCACGATCGGTCCACGCATCGTCTCCTGAGCCCCGATCGCTCCACACGCCGCTTCGAGAGCGCCGATCGGTACACGCGTCGTCTCCTGATCTCCGATCGATCTACACACAGTCTCATAAGCCCCGATCGGTCGAGGCGTCGTCTCCTAAGCCCCGACCGGTCCACGCGCCGTCTCCTGAGCCCCGTTCGGCCCACGCCCCGTCTCCTGAGCCCCGGTCGGTCCGCGCGCCGTCACCTGAGCCCCGATCGGTCGACGCGTCGTCTTCTAAGCCCCGATCGGTCCACGCGTAGTCTCCTAAGCCCCGCTCGGTTAACGCGTCGTTTCCGAGCCCCGATCGGTCCACGCGATGTCTCCTGAGCCCCAATTAGTCCATGCGCCGTCTCCTAATCCCCGATCCGTCCACGGGCCGTGTCCGAGCTCCGATCGGTCCACGCGCCATCGCCGAGCCTCGATCGGTCCCCGCGCCGTCTCCTGAGCCCCGATCTGTCCAAACCCCTTCTCCTGAGCCCCGATCTGTCGACGCGTCGTCTCCTAAGCCCCGACCGGTGCACGCGCCGTCTCCTGAGCCCAAATTGTCCACACGCTGTCTCCTACGCCCCGATCGGTCCACGCGTCGTCTCCTAAGCCCTGCTCGGTTAACGCGTCGTTTCTGAGCCCCGATCGGTCCACGCGTCGTCTCCTGAGCCCCAATTAGTCCACGCGCCGTCTCCTAAGCCCTGATCCGTCCACGGGCCGTGTCCGAGCTCCGATCGGTTCACGCGCCGTCTCCAAACCTCGATCCGTACACGCGTCGTCTCCGAGCCCTTATCGGTCCACGCGCCATCGCCGAGCCCCGATCGGTCCACGCGCTATCGCCGAGCCCCGATCGGTCCACGCGCCCTCTCCGAGCGCCGATCATTTCACGCGCCGTCTCCTGAGCCCCGGTCGGTTCACACCCCTTCTCCTGAGCCCCGATCGATTCACGTGCCATCTCCTAAGCCCTGATCGGTCCACGCGCCTTCTCCTAAGCCCCGATCGGTCCACGCGCCGTCTCCGAGCCCCGATCGGTCCACGCGCCGTCTCCTGAGCCCAGATCGTTCCACGCGTCGTCCCCGAATCCCCGATCCGTACACGCGTCGTCTCCGAGCCACGATCGGTCCGTGCGACGCTTCCAGAGCCCCGATCGGTCCACGCGTCATCTCCCGATCTCCGGTCGGTCGACGCGCCGTCTCCTAAGCTCCGATCGGTCCACGCGCCGTCGCCTGAGCCCCGATCGTTCCACGCGCCGTCTCCGAGCTCTGATCGGCCCACGCGCCGTCTCCTAAGCCCCGGTCGGTCCAAGCGCCTTCTCCTAAGCCCCGATCGGTCAACGCGCCGTCTCCGAGCCACGATCGGTCCAGGCGCCGCTTCCTGCGCCCCGATCAGTCCACGCGCCGTCTCCTAAGCCCCAATCGGTCCAGGCGCCGCTTCCTGAGACCCGCTCGTTCCACGCGCCGTCTCCGAGCCCCGATCGATCCACGCGCCGCCTCCTGAGCCCCGATCGGTCCACGCGGTGTATCCTGATTCCCGATAGGTACACGCGTAGTCTCCTAAGCCCCGATCGGTCCACGCGTCGTCTCCGAGCTCTGATCGGTCCACACGCCGTTTCCTGAGCCCCGATCGGTCCACGCGCCGTCTCCCAGCGCCGATCGGTTCACGCCCCGTCACCTGAGCCCCGATCATTCGAAGCGCCGTCTCCGAGCCCCGATCGGTCCACGCGCCGTTTCCTGAGCCCCGATACGTCCACGAGTAGTCGCCGAGCCCTGATCGGTCCACGTGCTGTCTCCTGAGCCCCGATAGGTACACGCGTCGTCTTCTAAGCCCCGATCGGACCACGCGTAGCCTCCTAAGCCCCGCTCGGTTAACGCGTCGTTTCCGAGCCCCGATCGGTCCACGCGTCGTCTCCTGAGCCCCAATTAGTCCATGCGCCGTCTCCCAAGCCCCGATCCGTACAAGCGTCGTGTCCGAGCCCCGATCGGTTAACGCGCCGTCTCCGAGCCCCGATCGGCCCACGCGCCGTCTCCTGAGCCCCGATCCGTCCACGCGCAGTCGCCGAGCACCGGTCGGTCCAGGCGTCGTCTCCTGAGCCCCGATCAATTGACGCGACTTCTCCTGAGCCCCGATCGCTCCTCGCGCCGTCTCCTGAGCCCCGCTCGGTCCATGCGTCGTCTTCTAAGCCCCCATGCCTCCACGCACCGTCTCCTGAGCCCCGATCGTTCCACGTGCCGTCTCCGAGCCCCGATCGCTCCACGCGCCGTCTCCGAGCGCCGATTGGTGCACGAGCCGTCTCGTGAGCACCGATCGTTCCACACGCCGCCTCCTAAGCCCCGAACTGTCCAGGCGTCGTCTCCTAAGCCCCGACCGGTCCACGCGCCGTCTCCTGAGCCCCGATACGTCCACGCGCAGTCGCCGAGCCCCCATGCCTCCACGCACCGTCTCCTGAGCCCCGATCGTTCCACGTGCCGTCTCCGAGCCCCGATCGCTCCACGCGCCGTCTCCGAGCGCCGATTGGTGCACGAGCCGTCTCGTGAGCACCGATCGTTCCACACGCCGCCTCCTAAGCCCCGAACTGTCCAGGCGTCGTCTCCTAAGCCCCGACCGGTCCACGCGCCGTCTCCTGAGCCCCGATACGTCCACGCGCAGTCGCCGAGCCCCGATCGGTCCACGCGCGGTCTCCTGAGCCCCGATCTGTCCACGCGCCGTCTCCGAGCCCCGATCGGTCCACGCGCCGTCTCCGAGCCCTGATCGGTCCACGCGCGGTCTCCTGAGCCCCGATCTGTCCACGCGCCGTCTCCTGAGCCCCAATCGGTCCACTCGCTGTCTCCTGAGCCCCGATAGGTACATGCGTCGTCTCCGGAGCCCCGATCGATCCACACGAGTCTCCTGAGCCCCGGTCGCTCCGCGCGCCGTCACCTGAGCCCCGATCGGTCCACGCATCGTCTCCTGAGCCCCGATCGCTCCACACGCCGCTTCGAGAGCGCCGATCGGTGCACGCGTCGTCTCCTGATCTCCGATCGATCTACGCGCAGTCTCATAAGCCCCGATCGGTCGAGGCGCCGCCTCCGAGCGCCGATCGGTTCACGCCCCGTCTCCCGAGCCACGATCGGTCCACGCGCGGCCTCCTGCGCCCTGAACGGCCCACGCGCCGTCTCCGAGCCCCGATCGATCCACGCGCTGTCTCGTAAGCCACAATCGGTCCACGCGCCTTCTCAGAGCGCTGATCATTTCACGCGCCGTCTCCTGAGCCCCGATCGTTCCACGCACCGTCTCCGAGCCCCGATCGGTCCACGCGGCGTCTCCTGAGCCCCGATCGGTGCACGCGCCGTCTCCTGAGCACCGATCGTTCCACACGCCGCCTCCTAAACCCGATCTGTCCAGGCGTCGTCTCCTAAGCCCCGACCGGTCCACGCGCCGTCTCCTGAGCCCCGTTCGGCCCACGCGCCGTCTCCTGAGCCCCGGTCGGTCCGCGCGCCGTCACCTGAGCCCCGATCGGTCGACGCGTCGTCTTCTAAGCCCCGATCGGTTAACGCGCCGTCTCCGAGTCGCGATTGGTCCACGCGCCGTCGCCGAACCCCAATTGGTCCACGCGCAACCGCCTGAGCCCCAGTCGGTCCACGCGTTGTCTCCGAGCTCCAATCGGTCCACGCCCCGTTTCCTGGGCCCCGATCGGTCCATACGTCGTCTTCTAAACCCCGATGCCTCCACGCGCCGTCTCCGAGCCAGATCGGTTCAGGCGCCGCTTCCCGAGCCCCGATCAGTCCACGCGCCGTCTCCTAAGCCCCGACCGGCTCACGCGCCGTCTCCTGTGCCCCGATCGATTCACGTACCGTCTCCTAAGCCCCGATCGGTCCACCCGTCGTCTCTTAAGCCCCAATCGGTCCACGCGCCATCTCCGAGCGCCGATCATTTCACGCGCTGTCTCCTGAGTCCCGCTCGGTCCACGCGCCGTCACCTGAGCCCTGATCGGTCGACGCGTCGTCTCCTGAGCCCCGATCGCTCCACACGCCGTTTCTTGAGCCACGATCGGTCCACGCGTCGTCTTCAAAGCCCCGATCCGTACACGCGTCGTCTCCGAGCCTCGATCTGTCCACGCGCCGTCGCCGAGCCCCGATCGGTCCACGCGCCGTCTCCGAGCCCCGATCGGTCCGTGCGCCGCTTTCACAGCCCCGATCGGTCCACGCGTCATCTCCTGATCTCCGATCGGTCCACGCGCCGTCTCCTAAGCCCCGATCGGTCCACGCGCCGGCTCCGAGCGCCGATCGGTTGACGCGCCGTCTCCTGAGCCCCGATCGTTCCACGTGCCGTCTCCGAGCCCCGATCGGTCCACGCGGCGTCTCCTAAGCCCCGTTCGGTCCAAACGCCTTCTCCTAAACCCCGGTCGGTCCACACGCCGTCTCCGAGCCCCGATCGGTCCATGCATCGTCTCCTAAGCCCCGATCGGCTAACGCGTCGACTCCGAGCCGCGATCGTTCCACGCGCCGTCCCCGATCCCCGATCGATCCACGCGCCGTCTCCGAGCCCCGATCGGTCCACGCGCTGTCTCCTGAGCCCCGATCCATCCACGCGCAGTCGCCGAGCCGCGATCGGTCCACGCGCGGTCTACTGAGCTCCGGTCGGTCCACACGCCGCGGCGAACCCCAATTGGTCCACGCGCAACCTCTCGAGCCCCAGTCGGTAAACGCGCTGTCTCCGAGCCCCGATCGGTCCACGTATGTTCTCCTAAGCCCGAATTAGTCCACGCGCCGTCTCCTAAGCCCCGATCTGCCCACGGGCCGTCTCCGAGCCCCGATGGGTCCACGCGTCGCCTCCTGAGCCCCGATCGATCCACGCGAGTCTCCTGAGCCCCGATCGAATCACGGGCCGTCTCCTAAGCCCCGATCGGTCCACACGTCGCCTCCTAAGCCCCAATCGGTGAACGCGTCGTCTCCTAAGCCCCGATCCGTCGCCGCGTCGTCTCCTGAGCCCCGATCAATTGACGCGTCTTCTCCTGAGCCCCGATCGCTCCTCGCGCCGTCTCCTGAGCCCCGCTCGGTCCATGCGTCGTCTTCTTAGCCTCGATGCCACCACGCGCCGTATCCTAAGCCCCGATCTGCCCACGGGCCGTTTCCGAGCTCCGATCGGTCCACGCGCCGTCTCCAAGCCTCGATCCGTACACGCGCCGTCTCCGAGCCCCGATCGTTCCACGCGCCGTCTCCTGAGCCCCGATCGGTTCACGCATCGTCTCCTAAGCCCCGATACGTCCACATGCCGTATCCGAGCCCCGATCGGTCCGCGTGACGCATTCTAAGTCACGGTCCGTCCACGCGCCGTCTCCGAGCACCGATCGGTCTACGCGCCGCCTCCTAAGCCCCGATCGGTCCACGCGTCGTCTCCTAAGCCCCGATCGGTCGACGGGTCGTCTCCTAAGCCCCGATCGGTCGACGCGTCGTCTCCTAATCCCCGGTCGGTCCACGCGCCGTCGCCGAACCCCAATTGGACCACGAGCCACCTCCTGAGCACCAATCGGTCCACGCATCGTCTCCTAAACACTGCTCTGTTAACGCGTCATCTCCTGCACTCCGATCGCTCCACGCGCCGTCTCCTGAGCGCCGATCGGTTCACACGTCGCCTCCTAAGCCCCAATCGGTGAACGCGTCGTCTCCTAAGCCCCGATCCGTCGCCGCGTCGTCTCCTGAGCCCCGATCAATTGACGCGTCTTCTCCTGACCCCCGATCGCTCCTCGCGCCGTTTCCTGAGCCCCGCTCGGTCCATGCGTCGTGTTCTTAGCCCCGATGCCTCCACGCGCCGTCTCCGAGCCACGATAGGTCCAGGCGCCGCTTCCTGAGCCCCGATCGATCCACGCGCCGTCTCGTAAGCCACAAT
Organism: Netelia fuscicornis; assembly: GCA_946811545.1. Classification (NCBI taxonomy): domain Eukaryota; kingdom Metazoa; phylum Arthropoda; class Insecta; order Hymenoptera; family Ichneumonidae; genus Netelia; species Netelia fuscicornis. The sequence continues at coordinate 27,674,299 of OX328014.1, read as the reverse complement.
CGGTCCACGCGCCGTCTCAGAGCGCCGATCATTTCACGCGCCGTCTCCTGAGCCGTGATCGTTCCACGCGCCGTCTCCGAGCCCCGATCGGTCCACGCGTCGTCTCCTGAGCCCCGATCAATTGACGCGTCTTCTCCTGAGCCCCGATCGCTCCTTGCGCCGTCTCCTGAGCCCCGCTCGGTCCATGCGTCGTCTTCCTAGCCCCGATGCCACCACGCGCCGTATCCTAAGCCCCGATCTGCCCACGGGCCGTTTCCGAGCTCCGATCGGTCCACGCGCCGTCTCCAAGCCTCGATCCGTACACGCGCCGTCTCCGAGCCCCGATCGGTCCACGCGCCGTCTCCTGAGCCCCGATCGGTTCACGCATCGTCTCCTAAGCCCCGATACGTCCACATGCCGTATCCGAGCCCCGATCGGTCCGCGTGACGCATTCTAAGTCACGGTCCGTCCACGCGCCGTCTCCGAGCACCGATCGGTCCACGCGCCGCCTCCTAAGCCCCGATCGGTCCACTCGTCGTCTCCTAAGCCCCGATCGGTTAACGCGCCGTCTCCGAGCCCCGATGGGTCCACGCGCCGCCTCCTAAGCCCCGGTCGGTCCACGCGCTGTCGCCGAACCATAATCGGTCCACGCGCCACCTCCTGAGCCCCAGTCGGTCCACGCGCTCTCTCCGAGCACCGAGCGGTCTACGCATCGTCTCCTAAACCCCGCTCTGTTAACGCGTCGTCTCCTGAGCCCCGATCGCTCCACGCGCCGTCTCCTGAGCGCCGATCGGTCCACGCGTCGTCTCCGAGCACCGTTCGGTCCACGCGCCGTTTCGTGGGCCCCGATCGGTCCATCCATCGTCTTTTAAGCCCCGATACCTCCACGCGCCGTCTCCGAGCCACGATCGGTCCAGGCGTGGCCTCCTGAGCCTCGGTCGGTCCACACGCCGTTTCGTGAGCCCCGATCGGTGCACGCGTCGTCTTCTAAGCCCAGATGCCTCCTTGCGCCGTCTCCCAACCACGATCGGTGCAGGCGCCGCTTCCTGAGCCCCGATCGGTCCACGCGTTTTCTCCTAAGCCCCGATCGGTCCACGCGTCGTCTCCTCAGCCCCGATCGGTCGACGCGTCGTCTCCGAGCGCCGATCGGTGCACGCGCCGTCTCCTGAACCCCGATCGTTCCACACGCCGCCTCCTAAGCCCCGATCGGTCTAGGCGTCGTCTCCTAAGCCCCGACCGGTCCAGGCGCCGTCTCCTGAGCCCCGATCGTTCCACGCGCCGTCTCCGAGCCCGGTTCGGTCCACGCGCCGTCTCCTCAGCCCCGATCGGTCCACGTGTTGGCTCCTAAGCCTCGATAGGTCCACGCGCGGCCTCCTTAGCCCCGGTCGGTCCACGCGCCGTCTCCTAAGCCCCGATCGGTCCGTGCGCCGTCTCCGAGCCCCGATCGGTCGACGCACCATCTCATGCTCCCCAATCGGTCCATGCGCCGCCTCCGGAGCCCTGATCGATCCACGCGAATCGCCTGAGCTCCGGTCGGTCCTCGTACCATCTCCGAGCCCCGATCGCTCCACGCGCCGTCTCCTGAGCGCCGATCCGTCCACGCGCCGTCTCCTGAGCCCCGATCGGTCCACGCGTCGTCTCCTAAGCCCCGATCGGTTCACGCGCCGTATCCGAGGCCCAATCGGTCCACGCGCCGTCTCCTAAGCTCCAATCGGTCCACGCACCGTCTCCTGAGCCCCGATACGTCGACGCGCAGTCGCCGAGCCCCGATCGTTCCACGCGCTATCTCCTGAGCCCCGATAGGTACACGCGTCGTCTCCTACACCCCGAACGGCCCACGCGTCGTCTCCTAAGCCGCGATCAGTCCACGCGCAGTCTCCGTGCCCCGATGGGTCCACGCACTGTCTCCTGATCCCCATGGGTCCACATGGCGCCTCCGGAGCCCCGATCGATCCACGCGAGGATCCTGAGCCCCGATCGATCCACGCATCGTCTCCTAAGCCCCAATCGGTTAGCGCACCGTCTCCGAGCCCCAATCGGTACACGCGCCGTCTCCTGAACCCCGATCGTTCCACGCGCCTTCTCCTAAGCCACGATCGGTCAGCGCCGTCTCCGAGCGCCGATCGGTGCACGCGCCGTCGCACGAGCCGCGATCGGTCCACGCGCGGCCTCCTGAGCCCCAATCGGTCCACGCGTCGTATCCTAAGCCCCGATCAGTCCCTGCGCCGTCTCCGAGCCCCGATCGGTCCACGTATCATCTCATGCTTCCCAATCGGTCCACGCGCCGCGTCCGGAGCCCCGATCGATCCACGCGAATCTCCTGAGCTCCGGTCGGTCCACGTACCGTCTTCGAAGCCCCGATCGGTCCACGCGTCGTCTCCGAGTCACGATAGGTCCAGGCGCCGCTTCCTGAGCCCCGATCGATCCACGCGCCGTCTCGTAGGCCACAATCGGTCCACGCGCCGTCTCAGAGCGCCGATCAATTCACGCGCCGTCTCCTGAGCCCCGATCGTTCCACGCGCCGTCTCCGAGCCCCAATCGGTCCACGCGGCGTCTCCTGAACCCCGATCGGTTTACGCATCGTCTCCTAAGCCCCGATACGTCCACACGCCGTATTCGAACCCCGATCGGTCCGCGTGACGCATTCTAAGCCACGGTCCGTCCACGCGCCGTCTTCGAGCACCGATCGGTCCACGCGCCGTCTCCTGAGCCCCGATCGGTCTACGCGTCGTCTCCTAAGCCCTGATCGGTCCACGCGCCGTCTCCGAGCCCCGATGGGTCTACGCGCCGCCTCCTAAGCCCCGATCGATGCACGCATCGGCTCCTGAGCCCCGGTCGGTCCACGCGTCGTCTTCGAGCACCGATCGATCCACGCGCCGTTTACTGGGCCCCGATCGGTCCACGCGTCGCCGCCGGAGCCCCGATCGGTCTACGCGCCGCCTCATGAGCCCCGATCGGTCAACGCATCGTCTCCTAAGCCCCGATACGTTCACACGCCGTCTCCGAGTACCGATCGGTCCACGCGCCGTCGCCGAGCCTCGATCGGTCCACGCGCGGCCTCCTAAGCCCCGATCGGTTAACGCGCCGTCTCCGAGCCCCGATCAGTCCACGCGCCGTCTCCTGAGCCCCGGTCGGTTCATGCGCCGTCTGCGAGCCCCGATCGATCCACGCGAGTTCTTGTAAGCCCAGATTCCTTCTCGCGCCGTCTCCGGGCCACGATCGGTCCAGGCGCCGCTTCCTGAGCCACGATCGGTCCACGCGCCTTCTCCGAGCCCCGATCGGTCCACGCGCAACCTCCTGAGCCCCAGTCGGTACACGCGCTGTCTCCGAGCCCCGATCGATCCCCGCATAGTCTCCTAAGCCCCGCTCGGTTAACGCGTCGTCTCGGAGCCCCGATCGGTCCAGGCGCCGCTTCCTGAGCACCGACCCTTCCACGCGTCGACTCCTGAGCCCCGATCGGTCGACGGGTCCCCTCCTAAGCCCCGATCGGTCCGCGCGTCGTCTCCGAGCCCCGATCGGTCCACGCACTGTCTCCTGATCCCTATGGGTCAACGCGGCGCCTCCCGAGCCCCGATCGATCCACGCGAGGCTCCTGAGCCCCGATCGGACCACGCATCGTCTCCTAAGCCCCAATCGGTTAACGCGCCGTTGCCTGAGCCCCGATCGGTCCACGCGTCGTCTTCTAACCCCAGACGCCTCCTCGCACCGTCTCCGAGGGCCGATCGGTTCACGCGCCGTCTCCTGAGCCCCGATCGTTCCACGCATCGTCTCCGAACCCCGATGGGTCCACGCGTCGGCTCCTAAGCCCCGATCAGTCCACGCGCCGTCTCCGAGGCCCGATCGATCCACGCGTCGTCTCCTAAGACCCGATCGGTCCACGTATCGTCTCCTAAGACCCGATCGGTCCACACGCCGTCTCCGAGCCCCGATGGGTCCACGCGTCGCCTCCTGAGCCCCGGTCGGTCCACGCGCCGTCTCCGAGCGCCGATAACTTCACGCGCCGTCTCCTGAGCCCCAATCGTTCCACGCGCCGTCTCCGAGCCCCGATCGATCCACGCGCCGTCTCCTGAGCCCAAATCGGTCCACACGCTGTCTCGTGAGCCCCGATAGGTACACGCGTCGTCTCCTACGCCCCGATCGGTCCACGCGTAGTCTCCTAAGTCCCGCTCGGTTAACGCGTCGTTTCCGAGCCCCGATCGGTCCACGCGTCGTCTCCTGAGCCCCAATTAGTCCATGCGCCGTCTCCTAAGCCCCGATCCGTCCACGGGCCGTGTCCGAGTTCCGATCGGTCCACGCGTCGTCTCCGAGCCCTGATCGGCCCACGCGCCATCGCCGAGCCCCGATCGGTCCACGCGCCATCGCCGAGCCCCGATCGGTCCACACCGCTTCTCCTGAGCCCCGATCGGTCGACGCGTCGTCTCCTAAGCCCCGACCGGTGCACTCGCCGTCTCCTGTGCCCCGATCGATTCACGTGCCGTCTCCTAAGCCCCGATCGGTTCGCCCGTCGTCTCTTAAGTCCCAATCGGTCCACGCGCCCTCTCCGAGCGCCGATCATTTCACGCGCCGTCTCCTGAGCCCCGGTCGGTCCGCGCGCCGTCACCTGAGCCCCGATCGGTCGACGCGTCGTCTTCTGAGCCCCGATCGTTCCACGCGCCGTCTCCGAGCTCCGATCGGTCGACGCGTCGTCGCCTACACCCCAATCCGTCCACACGTCGTCTCCGAGCCCCGATGGGTCCACGAGTCGCCTCCTGAGCCCCGGTCGGTCCACGCGCCGTCTCCTGAGCCCCGATCGGTCCACCCGTCGTCTTCTAAGCCCCGATCGGTCCACGCGTTGTCTCCTAAGCCCCGATCGGTCCACGCGTAGTCTCCTAAGCTCCGCTCGGTTAACGCGTCGTATCCGAACCCCGATCGGTCCACGCGCCGTCGCCGAGCCATGATCGGTCCACGCGCGGTCTCCTGAGCCCCGGTTGGTCCACGCGCCGTCGCCGAGCCATGATCGGCCCACGCGAGGCTCCTGAGCCCCGGTCGGTCCGCGCGCCGTCTCCTGAGCCCCGATCGGTCGACGCGTCGTTTCCTGAGCCCCGATCGATCCACGCGTCGTCTCCTGAGCCCCGATCGCTCCACGCGCCGATTTCTGAGCCCCGATCAATTGACGCGTCTTCTCCTGAGCCCCGATCGCTCCTCGCGCCGTCTCCTGAGCCCCACTCGGTCCCTGCGTCGTCTTCTTAGCCACGATGCCTCCACGCGCCGTCTCCGAGCCACGATCGGTCTAGGCGTCGCTTCCTGAGCCCCGATCGGTCATCGCGCCGTCTCCTAAGCCCCAATCGGTCCACGCGCCGCCTCCTAAGCCCCGATCGATCCACGCGTCGTCTCCGAACGCCGATCGGTTCACGCGCCGTCTCCTTTGCTCCGATCGTTCCACGCGCCGTCTCCGAGGCCCAATCGGTCCACGCATCGTCTCCTAAGCCCCGATCGGTTAACGCGCCGTCTCCGAGCCCCGATTGGTCCACACGCCGTCTCCGGGTCCCGATCGGTCCGCATGCCGCATTCTAAGCCACGATCAGTCCTCGCGCCGTCTCCGAGCACCGATCGGTCCACGCGTCGTCCCCTAATACCCGATCGGTCCACGCGTCGTCTCCTAAGCCCCGATCCGTCGACGCGTCGCCTCCTGAGCCCCGATCGATCCACGCGCCGCCTCCTCAACCCCGATCGCTCCACGTGCCGTTTCCTGATCCCCGATTGGTCCACACGCCTTCTCCGAGCCCCGATCGGTCCGCGTGCCGCATTCTAAGCCACGGTCCATCCACTCGCCATCTCCGAGCCCCGCTCGATCCACGCGTCGTCTCCTAAGCCTCGATCGGTCCACGCGCCGTCTCCGGGCGCCGATCGGGTCACGCGCCGTCTTCTGAGCCCCGATCGTTCCACGCGCCGCCTCCTAAACACCGATCGGTCCAGGCTTCGTCTCCTAAGCACCGACCGGTCGACGCGTCGTCTCCTGAGCCCCGGTCGGTTCACGCGCCGTCTCCGAGCCCGATCGGTCCACGCATCGTCTCCTAAGCCCCTATCGGCGAACGCGCCGTCTCCGAGCCCCGATCGGTCCTCGCGCAACCGCCTGAGCCCCAGTCGGTCCACGCGCTGTCTCCGAGCCCCGATCGGTCCACGCGTCGTCTCCGAGCACCGATCGGTCCACGCGCCGTCGCCGAGCCATGATCGGTCCATGCGCGGCCTCCTGAGCACCGATCGGTCCACGCGCCGTCGCCGAGCCGCGATCGGTCCACGCGCGGCCTCCTGAGCCCCGATTGGTCCACGCGCCGTCACCGAGCCGCGATCGGTCCACGCGCGACCTCCTGAGCCCCGGTTGGTTCACGCGCCGTATCCGAGCCCCCATCGGTCCACGCGTCGTCTCCGAGCCCCGATCCGTCCACGCGCCGTCGCCGAGCAGTGATCGGTCCACGCGAGACTCCTGAGTCCCGGTCGGTACGCGCGCCGTCTCCTGAGCCCCGATCGGTCGACGAGTCGTTTCCTGAGCCCCGATCGATCCACGCGTCGTCCCCTGAGCCCCGATCGCTCCACGCGCCGATTTCTGAGCCCCGATCAATTGACGCGTCTTCTCCTGAGCCCCGATCGCTCCTCGCGCCGTCTCCTGAGCCCCGATCGGTCCAGACGCCGCTTCCTGAGCCCCGATCGGTCCACGCGCCGTCTCCTAAGCCCCAATCGGTCCACGCGCCGTCTCCTAAGCCCCGATCGGTCCAAGCGGCGTCTCCGAGCCCCCATCGGTCCACGCGGCGTTTTCTGAGCACCGTTCGGTCCACGCGTCGTCTTCAAAGCCCCGATGCCTCCACGCGCCGTCTCCGAGCCACGATCGGTCCGTGCGCCGCTTCCAGAGCCCCGAACGGTGCACGCGTCTTCTCCTGATCTCCGATCGGTCCACGCGCCGTCTCATATGCCCCGATCGGTCCACGCGCCGTCTCATAAGCCCCGATCGGTCCACTCGCCGTCTCCGAGCGCCGATCGGTTCACGCGCCGTCTCCTGAGCCCCGATCGTTCCACGCACCGTTTCCGAGCCCCGATCGGTCCACGTGCCGTCTCCTGAGCCCGGATCGGTCCACCCGTCGTCCGCGAATCCCCGATCCGTACACGCGTCGTCTCCGAGCCTCGATCGGTCCACGCGTCGTCTCCTGATCTCCGATCGGTCCACACGCCATCTCCTAAGCCCCGATCATTCCACGTGCCATCTCCGAGCCCCGATCGGTCAACGCGCCGTCTCATAAGCCCCGATCGGACCACGCGCCTTCTCCTCAGCCCCGATCGGTCCACGCGCCGTCTCCGAGCGCCGATTAGTTCACGCGCCGTCTCCTGAGCCCCGATCGCTCCACGCGCCGTCACCTGAGCCCCGATCGGTCCACGCGCCGTCTCCTGCGCCCAGATCGGTCCACGCGCCGTCGCCGAACCCCAATTGGTCCCCGCGCCACCGCCTGTGCCCCAGTCGGTCCACGCGCTGTCTCCGAGCCCAGATCGGTCCACGCGCCGTCTCCGAGCGCCGATCGGTTCACGCGCCGTCTCCTGAGCCCCGATCGTTCCACGCGCCGTCTCCGAGCTCCGATCGGTCCACGCGCCGTCTCCTAAGCCCCGATCGGTCCAAGCGCCTTCTCCTAAGCCCCGATGGGTCCACGCGCCGTCTCCGAGCGCCGATCAGTTCACGCGCCGGCACCTGAGCCCCGATCGTTCCACGCGCCGTCTCCGACCCCCGATCGGTCCACGCGCCGTCTCCTGAGCCCGGATCGTTCCACGCGTCGTCCCCGAATCCCTGATCCGTACACGCGTCGTCTCCGAGCCTCGGAGACGACGGATCGACAGATCGGAGTCTGGATCGGTCCAGACGCCGCTTCGTGAGCCCGATCGATCCACGCGCCGTCACCGGAGCCCCGATCGTTCCACGTGCCGTCTCCTAGCCCCGATTGGTGCACGCGCCGTCTCCTGAGCACCGATCGTTCCACACGCCGCCTCCTAAGCTCCGATCTGTTCAGGCGTCGTCTCCAAAGCCCCGACCGGTCCACGCGCCGTCTCCTGAGCCCCGTTCGGCCCACGTGCCGTCTCCTAGCCCCGATCGGTTCACGCATCGTCTCCTAAGCCCCGATCGGTTAACGCGCGGCCTCCTGAGCCCCGATCGGTCCACGCGCCGTCACCGAGCCGCGATCGGTCCACGCGTGGCCTCCTGAGCCCCGGTTGGTTTACGCACCGTCTCCTGATCCCCATCGGTCCACGCGACGCCTCCGGAGCCCCGATCGATCCACACGAGTCTCCTGAGCCCCGGTCGGTCCACGCGCCGTCACCTGAGCCCCGATCGGTCCACGCGCCTTCTCCTAAGCCCCGATCGGTCCAGGCACCGCTTCCTGAGCCCCGATCGATCCACACGTCGTCTCCTAAGCCCCAATCGGGCCACGCGTCGTCTCCTAAGCCCCGATCCGTCGCCGCGTCGTCTCCTGAGTCCCGATCAATTGACGCGACTTCTCCTGAGCCCCGATCGCTCCTCGCGCCGTCTCCTGAGCCCCGCTCGGTCCATGCGTGGTCTTCTAAGCCCCGATGCCTCCACGCACCGTCTCCTGAGCCCCGATCGTTCCACGTGCCATCTCCGAGCCCCGATCGCGCCACGCGCCGTCTCCGAGCCCCGATCGGTCCACGCGCCGTCACCGAGCCGCGATCAATCCACGCGCGGCCTCCTGAGCCCCGGTTGGTTTACGCACCGTCTCCTGATCCCCATCGGTCCACGCGGCGCCTCCGGAGCCCCGATCGATCCACACGAGTCTCCTGAGCCCCGGTCGGTCCGCGCGCCGTCACCTGAGCCCCGATCGGTCCACGCATCGTCTCCTGAGCCCCGATCCTTCCACACGCCGCTTCTAGAGCCCCGATCGGTGCACGCGTCGTCTCCTGATCTCCGATCGATCTACGCGCCGTCTCCTAAGCCCCGATCGGTCCACGCGCCTTCTCCTAAGCCCCAATCGGTCCACGCGCCGGCTCCTGAGCCCCGATCGCTCCAGGTGCCGTTTTGTGAGCACCGTTCGGTCCACGCGTCGTCTTCAAAGCCCCGATGCCTCCACGCGCCGTCTCCGAGCCACGATCGGTCCGTGCGCCGCTTCCAGAGCCCTATCGGTCCATGCGTCCTCTCCTGATCTCCTATTGGTCCACGCGCCGTCTCCTAAGCCGCGATCGGTCCAGGTGCCGTCTCCGAGCGCCGATCGGTTCACGCGCCGTCTCCTGAGCCCTGATCGGTCCACGCGTCGTTCCCTAAGCTCCGATCCATCCACGCGCAGTCTCCTGAGCCCCGATCGGTCCACGCATCGCCTCCTGAGCTCCGGACGGTCCAGGCGCCGTCTCCGAACCCCGAGCGGTCGACGCGCCGTCTCCGAGCCCCGATGGGTCCACGCGCCGTCGCCGAACCCCAATTGGTCCACGCGCAACCGCCTGAGCCCCAGTCGGTCCACGCGCCGTTTCCTGAGCCCCGATCGGTCCACGCACCGTGTCCTGATCCCCATCGGTCCACGTGGCGCCTCCGGAGCCCCGATCGATCTACGCGAGGCTTCTGAGCCCGGGTCCGTCCACGCGCCGTCTCCTAAGCCCCGATCGCTCCAGGTGCCGTTTTCTGAGCACCGTTCGGTCCACGCGTCGTCTTCAAAGCCCCGATGCCTCCACGCGCCGTCTCCGAGCCACGATCGGTCCGTGCGCCGCTTCCAGAGCCCTATCGGTCCACGCGTCCTCTCCTGATCTCCTATTGGTCCACGCGCCGTCTCCTGAGCCCCGATCGTTCTACGCGCCGTCTCCGAGCCCCGATCCGTCCACGCGCAGTCGCCGAGCCCCAATCGGTTCTCGCACGGTCTCCTGAGCCCCAGTCGGTACACGCGCTGTCTCCGAGCCCCGATGGGTCCACGCATCGTCTCCTAAGCCCCGATCGGTCCACGCGTCGTCTCCTACGCCCCGATCGGTCCACGCGCCGTCTCCGAGCACCGGTTGGTCCACGCGCCGTCGCCCGAACCCCAATAGGTCCACGCGCCGTCGCCCGAACCCCAATTGGTCCACGAGCAACCTCCTGAGCTCCAGTCGGTCCACGCGCAGTCGCCGAGCCCCGATCGGTCCACGCATCGTCTCCTGAGCCCCGATCCTTCCACACGCCGCTTCTAGAGCCCCGATCGGTGCACGCGTCGTCTCCTGATCTCCGATCGATCTACGCGCCGTCTCCTAAGCCCCGATCGGTCCACGCGCCGTCTCCGAGCCCCGATCGATCCACGCGCCGTCTCCTGAGCCCCGATCGGTCCACGCGCCGTATCCTAAGCCCCGATCGGTCCACGGGCCGTCTCTGAGCGCCGATAAGTTCAAGCGCCGTCTCCTGAGCCCCGATCGTTCCACGCGGCCCCTCCGAGCCCCGATCGATCCACGCGCCGTCTCCTGAGCCCCGGTCGGTCCGCGCGTCGTTTTCTTAGCCTCGATGCCTCCACGCGCCGTCTTCGAGCCACGATCGGTCCAGGCGCCGCTTCCTGAGCCCCGATCGGTCCACGCGCCGTCTCGTAAGCCCCAGTCGGTCTACGCGTCGTCTCAGAGCGCCGATCATTTCACGCGCCGTCTCGTAAGCCCCGATCATTCCACGCCCCGTCTTCGAGCCCCGATCGGTCCACGCGCCGTCTCCTAAGCCCCGATCGGTCCACGCCCCGTCTTCGAGCCCCGATCGGTCCACGCGCCGTCTCCTAAGCCCCTATCGGTCCACGCGCCGTCTCCGAGCGCCGATCGGTTCACGCGCCGTCTCCTGAGCCCCGATCGTTTCACGCGTCATCGCCGAATCCCCGATCCGTACACGCGTCGTCTCCGAGCCTCGATCGGTCCACGCGCCGTCGCGGAGCCCCGATCAGTCCAGGCGTGGCCTCCTGAGCCTCGATCGGTCCACGCGCGGCCTCCTGAGCCCCGCTCGGATCACGCGCCGTCTCCGAGCCCCGATCGATCCACGCGTCGTCTTCCAAGCCCAGATGCCTCCTCGCGCCGTCTCCGAGCCACGATCGGTCCAAGCGCTGCTTCCTGAGTCCCAATCGGTCCACGCGTTGTCTCCTAAGCCCCGATCAGTCCACGCGCCGTCTCCGAGCTCCGATCGGTCCACGCGCCGTCTCCTAAGCCCCGATCGGTCCAAGCGCCTTCTGCTAAGCCCCGACCGGTCCACGCGCCGTCTCATGAGCCCCGTTCGGCCCACGTGCCGTCTCCTAGCCCCGATCGGTTCACGCATCGTCTCCTAAGCCCCGATCGGTTAACGCGCGGCCTCCTGAGCCCCGATCGGTCCACGCGCCGTCACCGAGCCGCGATCGGTCCACGCGCGGCCTCCTGAGCCCCGATCCCTCCACACGCCGCTTCTAGAGCCCCGATCGGTGCACGCGTCGTCTCCTGATCTCCGGTCGATCTACGCGCCGTCTCCTAAGCCCCGATCGGTCCACGCGCCTTCTCCTAAGCCCCGATCGGTCCAGGCACCGCTTCCTGAGCCCCGATCGGTCCACGCGCCGTCTCCGAGCGCCGATCATTTCACGCGCCGTCTCCTGAGCCCCGATCGTTCCACGCGCCGTCTCCGAGCCCCGATCGATCCACGCGCCGTCTCCTGATCCCCGATCGGTCCACGCGCCGTATCCTAAGCCCCGATCGGTCCACGGGCCGTCTCTGAGCGCCGATAAGTTCAAGCGCCGTCTCCTGAGCCCCGATCGTTCCACGCGCCGTCTCCTGAGCCCGGATCGGTCCACGCGCCGTCTCCTGAGCCCCGATCGGTCGACGCGTCGTCTTCTGAGCCTCGATCGATCCACGCGTCGTCTCCTGAGCCCCAACCGCTCCACACGCCGTTACCTGATCCCCGATCGGTCCACGCATCGTCTCCGAGCACCGATCGGTCCACGCGCCGCTTTCTGAGCCCCGATCGGTCCACGCGCCGTGTCCGAGCCCCGATCGGTTCACGCATCCTCACCTAAGCCCCGATCGGTCTACGCGTCGTCACTGAGCCATGATCGGTCCACGCGCGGCTCCTGAGCCCCCATCGGTCCACGCGCCGTCGCCGAGCCGGGATCGGTCCACGCGCGGGCTCCTGAGCCCCGGTTGGTTCACGCGCCGTATCCGAGCCCCAATCAGTCCACGCGCCGGCTCCTGAGCCCCGATCGCTCCAGGTGCCGTTTTGTGAGCACCGTTCGGTCCACGCGTCGTCTTCAAAGCCCCGATGCCTCCACGCGCCGTCTCCGAGCCACGATCGGTCCGTGCGCCGCTTCCAGAGCCCTATCGGTCCACGCGTCCTCTCCTGATCTCCTATTGGTCCACGCGCCGTCTCCTAAGCCGCGATCGGTCCAGGTGCCGTCTCCGAGCGCCGATCGGTTCACGCGCCGTCTCCTGAGCCCTGATCGGTCCACGCGTCGTTCCCTAAGCTCCGATCCATCCACGCGCAGTCTCCTGAGCCCCGATCGGTCCACGCAGCGCCTCCTGAGCTCCGGACGGTCCAGGCGCCGTCTCCGAACCCCGAGCGGTCGACGCGCCGTCTCCGAGCCCCGATGGGTCCACGCGCCGTCGCCGAACCCCAATTGGTCCACGCGCAACCGCCTGAGCCCCAGTCGGTCCACGCGCCGTTTCCTGAGCCCCGATCGGTCCACGCACCGTGTCCTGATCTCCATCGGTCCACGTGGCGCCTCCGGAGCCCCGATCGATCTACGCGAGGCTTCTGAGCCCGGGTCCGTCCACGCGCCGTCTCCTAAGCCCCGATCGCTCCAGGTGCCGTTTTCTGAGCACCGTTCGGTCCACGCGTCGTCTTCAAAGCCCCGATGCCTCCACGCGCCGTCTCCGAGCCACGATCGGTCCGTGCGCCGCTTCCAGAGCCCTATCGGTCCACGCGTCCTCTCCTGATCTCCTATTGGTCCACGCGCCGTCTCCTGAGCCCCGATCGTTCTACGCGCCGTCTCCGAGCCCCGATCCGTCCACGCGCAGTCGCCGAGCCCCAATCGGTTCACGCACGGTCTCCTGAGCCCCAGTCGGTACACGCGCTGTCTCCGAGCCCCGATGGGTCCACGCATCGTCTCCTAAGCCCCGCTCGGTTAACGCGTCGTTTCGGAGCCCCGATCGGTCTACGCGCCATCTCCTGAGCCCCGATCGGTCCACGCGTCGTCTCCTGAGTGTCGATCGTTCCACGCGCCGTCTCCGAGCGTCGATCGGTCCACGCGCCGTCCCCTGAGCCCCGATCGGTCCACGCGCCGTCTCCGAGCGCCGATCCGTCCACGCGCCGTCTTATGAGCCCCGATCGGTCCAGGCATCGTCTCCTAAGCCCCGGACGGTCCACCCGCCGTTTCCGAGCCCCGATCGCTCCACGCGCCGTCTCCTGAGCCCCGATCGGTCCACGCATCGTCTCCTAAGCCCCGATCCGTCGCCGCGTCGTGTCCTGAGCCCCGATCAATTGACGCGTCTTCTCCTGAGCCCCGATCGCTCCTCGCGCCGTCTCTTGAACCCCGATCATTCCACGCGCCTTCTCCTAAGCCACGATCGGTCCACGCGCCGTCTCCGAGCCCCAGTCGGTCCACGCGCTGTCTCCGAGCACCGATCGGTCCACGCGGCGCCTCTGGTGCCCCGATCGATCCACGCGAGTCTCCTGAGCCCCAGTCGGTCCGCGCGCCGTCTCCTGAGCCCCGATTGTTCTACGCGTCGTCTCCTGAGCCCCGATCGATCCACGCGTCGTCTCCTGAGCCCCGATCGCACCACACGCCGTTTCCTGAGCCCCGATCGGTCCACGCGTCGTCTTCAAAGCCCCGATGCCTCCACGCGCCGTCTCCGAGCCACGATCGGTCCGTGCGCAACTTTCACAACCCCGATCGGTCCACGCGTCATCTTCTGATCTCCGATCGGTCCACGCGCCGTCTCCTAAGCCCCGTTCGGTCCAAGCGCCTTCTCCTAAACCCCGGTCGGTCCACACGCCGTCTCCGAGCCTCGATCGGTCCACACGCCGTGTCCGATCCCCGATCGGTCCGCGTACCGCATTCTGAGTCGCGGTCCGTCCACGCGCCGTCTCCGAGCACCGATCGGTCGACGCGCCGTCTTCTAAGCCCAGATGCCTCCTCGCGCCGTCTCCGAGCCATGATGGGTCCAGGCGCCGCTTCCTGAGCCCCGGTCGGTCCACGCGTTGTCTCCTAAGCCCCGATCGGTCCACGCGTCGTCTCCTAAGCGCCGATCCGTCGACGCGTCGTCTCCTGAGCCCCGATCGATCCACGCGTCTTCTCCTGAGCCCCGACCGCTCCACCCGTCGTCTCCGAGCTCCGATCGGTTCACGCGGCGCCTCCGAGCCCCGATCGATCCACGCGTCGTCTTCTAAGCCCAGATGCCTCCTCGCGCCGTCTCCGAGCCCCGATCGGTCCAGGCACCGCTTCCTGAGCCCCGAACGTTCCACGCGCCGTCTCCGAGCCCCGATCGACCCACGCGCCGTCTCCTGAGCCCCGATCGGTCCACGCGCCGTATCCTAAGCCCCGATCGGTCCACGGGCCGTCTCTGAGCGCCGATAAGTTCAAGCGCCGTCTCCTGAGCCCCGATCGTTCCACGCGGCCCCTCAGAGCCCCGATCGATCCACGCGCCGTCTCCTGAGCCACGGTCGGTCCGCGCGTCGTCTTCAAAGCCCCGATGCCTCCACGCGCCATCTCCAAGCCCCGATCGCCCCTCGCGCCGTCTCCTGAGCCCCGCTCGATCCATGCGTCGTCTTCTTACCCTCGATGCCTCCACGCGCCGTCTTCGAGCCACGATCGGTCCAGGCGCCGCTTCCTGAGCCCCGATCGGTCCACGCGCCGTCTCGTAAGCCCCAATCGGTCTACGCGTCGTCTCAGAGCGCCGATCATTTCACGCGCCGTCTCGTAAGCCCCGATCATTCCACGCCCCGTCTTCGAGCCCCGATCGGTCCACGCGCCGTCTCCTAAGCCCCGATCATTCCACGCCCCGTCTTCGAGCCCCGATCGGTAAACGCGCCGTCTCCTAAGCCCCGATCCGTACACGCGTCGTCTCCGAGCCTCGATCGGTCCACGCGCCGTCGCGGAGCCCCGATCAGTCCAGGCGTGGCCTCCTGAGCCTCGATCGGTCCACGCGCGGCCTCCTGAGCCCCGATCCCTCCACACGCCGCTTCTAGAGCCCCGATCGGTGCACGCGTCGTCTCCTGATCTCCGGTCGATCTACGCGCCGTCTCCTAAGCCCCGATCGGTCCACGCGCCTTCTCCTAAGCCCCGATCGGTCCAGGCACCGCTTCCTGAGCCCCGATCGGTCCACGCGCCGTCTCCTGAGCCCCGATCGGTCGACGCGTCGTCTTCTGAGCCTCGATCGATCCACGCGTCGTCTCCTGAGCCCCAACCGCTCCACACGCCGTTACCTGAGCCCCGATCGGTCCACGCATCGTCTCCGAGCACCGATCGGTCCACGCGCCGCTTTCTGAGCACCGTTCGGTCCACGCGTCGTCTTCAAAGCCCCGATGCCTCCACGCGCCGTCTCCAAGCCCCGATCGCCCCTCGCGCCGTCTCCTGAGCCCCGCTCGATCCATGCGTCGTCTTCTTAGCCCCGATGCCTCCACGCGCCGTCTTCGAGCCACGATCGGTCCAGGCGCCGCTTCCTGAGCTTCGATCGGTCCACGCGCCGTCTCGTAAGCCCCAATCGGTCTACGCGCCGTCTCAGAGCGCCGATCATTTCACGCGCCCTCTCGTGAGCCCCGATCCTTCCACGCCCCATCTTCGAGCCCCGATCGGTCCACGCGCCGTCTCCTAAGCCCCTATCGGTCCACGCGCCGTCTCCGAGCGCCGATCGGTTCACGCGCCGTCTCCTGAGCCCCGATCGTTCCACGCGCCGTCTCCGAGCCCCGATCCGTCCACGCGCCGTCTCCTGAGCCCGGATCGGTCCACGCGTCATCGCCGAATCCCCGATCCGTAGACGCGTCGTCTCCGAGCCTCGATCGGTCCACGCGCCGTCGCGGAGCCCCGATCGGTCCAGGCGTGGCCTCCTGAGCCTCGATCGGTCCACGCGTTGTCTCCTAAGCCCCGATCGGTCCACGCGCCGTCTCCGAGCCCCGATCGGTTCACGCATCGTCACCTAAGCCCCGATCGGTCTACGCGTCGTCACCGAGCCATGATCGGTCCACGCGCGGCTCCTGAGCCCCCATCGGTCCACGCGCCGTCGCCGAGCCGGGATCGGTCCACGCGCGGGCTCCTGAGCCCCGATCGGTCCACGCGCCGTCGCCGAGCCGGGATCGGTCCACGCGCGGGCTACAGAGCCCCGGTTGGTTCACGCGCCGTATCCGAGCCCCAATCGGTCCACGCGCCGGCTCCTGAGCCCCGATCGGTCCACGCGCCGTCTCCTGAGCCCCGATCGCTCCACGCACCGTTTTCTGAGCACCGTTTGGTCCACGCGTCGTCTTCAAAGCCCCGATGCCTCCACGCGCCGTCTCCGAGCCACGATCCGTCCGTGCGCCGGTTCCAGAGCCCTCTCGGTCCACGCGCCGTCTCCGAGCTCCGATCGGTCCACGCGCCGTCTCCTATGCCCCGATCGGTCCAAGCGCCTTCTGCTAAGCCCCGATCGGTCCACGCGCCGTCTCCGAGCGCCGATCCGTTCACGCGCCGTCACCTGAGCCCCGATCGTTCCACGCGCCGTCTCCGAGCCCCGATCGGTCTACGCGCCATCTCCTAAGCCCCGATCGGTCCACGCGCCTTCTCCTCATCCCCGATCGGTCCACGCGCCGTCTCGGAGCCCCGATCGGCCCACGCGCCGTCTCCTGAGCCCCGATCCGTCCACGCGCAGTCGCCGAGCCCCGATCGGTCCAGGCGCCGTCTCCTGAGCCTCGATCGGTCCACACGCCTTTCCCTGAGCCCCGATCGGTCGACGCGTCGTCTCCTAAGACCCGACCGGATCACCTGCCGTCTCCTGAGCCCCGATCGGTCCACGCGTCTTCTCCTGAGCCCCGATCGCTCGACGCGCCGTATCCGATCGCCGATCGGTCCGCGTGACGCATTCTAAGCTACGGTCCGTCCACGCGTCGTCTCCTGAACCCCGATACGTCCACACACAGGCGCCGAGCCCCGATCGATCCACGGGTCGTCTTCTAAGCCCAGATGCCTCCACGCGACGTCTCCTGAGCCCCGAACGGTCCACGCGTCGGCTCCTAAGCCCCGATCGGTCCACGTGCCATCTCCTGAGCCCCCATCGGTCCAGGCGTCGTCTCCGAGCCCCGATCGGTCGACGCGTCGTCTCCTAAGCCCCCACCGGTTCACGCGCCGTCTCCTGGGCACCGACCGGTTCACGCGCCGTCTCCTGGGCACCGATCTATTCACGTGCCGTCTCCTAAGCCCCGATCGGTCCACACATCGTCTCCTAAGCCCCAATCGGTCCACGCGTCGTCTCCTAATCCCCGATCCGTCGCCGCGTCGTCTTCCTGAGCCCCGATCAATTGACGCGTCTTCTCCTGAGCCCCGATCGCTCCTCGCGCCGTCTCCTGAGCCCCGCTCGGTCCATGCGTTGTCTTCTTAGCCCCGATGCCTCCACGCGTCGTCTCGGAGCCACGATCGGTCCTGGCGCCGCTTCCTGAGCCCCAATCGGTCCACGCGCCGTCTCGTAAGCCCCAATCGGTCCACGCGCCGTCTCCTGAGCCCCGATCGTTCCACGCGCCTTCTCGTAAGCCACGATCGGTCCGCGCGCCGTGTCCGAGCGCCGATTGGTTCACGCACCGTCTCCTGAGCCCCGATCGTTCCACGCGCCGTCTCCGAGCCGCGATCGGTCCACGCGCCGTCGGCGAGCCATGATCGGACCACGCGCAGCCTCCTGAGCCCCGATCCGTCCACGTGGTGGCGCCGAGCCGCGATCGGCCCACGCGCGGCCTCCTGAGCCCCAATCGGTCCACCCGCCGTTTCCGAGCCCCGACCGCTCCACGCGTCGTCTCCTGAGCCGCGCGCGGTCAATGCGTCGTCTTCTTACCCCCGATCGCTCCACGCGCCGTCTCCTGAGCTCCAATCGGTCCACTTATCGTCTCCTAAGCCCCGGTCACTCCACGCGCCGTCTCCTGAGCCCCGATCGATCCACGCGCCGTCTCCTGAGCCCCGATCGGTCCACGCGCCGTCCCGGAGTCCCGATCGGTCCACGCGCCGATTCCTAAGCCCCAATCTGTCCACGCGTCGTCTCCTAAGCCCCGATCGGTCCACGCGCCGTGTCCGAGCCCCGATCGCTCCACGCGCCGTCTCCGGAGCCCCGATCGGTCCACGCGCCGTCTCCGAGCACCGATTGGTTCACGCACCGTCTCCTGAGCCCCGATCGGTCCACGCGTCGTCTTCGAGCACCGATCGATCCACGCGCCGTCTCCTGAGCCCCGATCGTTCCACGCGCCTTCTCCTAAGCCACGATCGGTCCACGCGCCGTGTCCGAGCGCCAATTGGTTCACGTGCCATCTCCTGAGACCCGATCGGTCCACGAGTCGTCTCCTAAGCCCCAATCGGTCCACCTATCGTCTCCTAAGCCCCGATCTTTTAACATGCCGTATCCGAGCCCCGACCGGTCCACCGCCGTCTCCTGAGCCCCGATCCGTCCACGCGCTGGTGCGGACCCGTGATCGGTCCACGCGCGGCCTCCTGAGCCCCAATCGGTCCATGCGCCGTTTCCTGAGCCTCGATCGGTCCACGCGTCGCTTCCTAAGCCCCATAGGTCCACGCGTCGTTTCCTAACCCTGGACGGCCCATGCGTCGTCTCCTAAGCCCCGATCGGTTCACGCGCCGTCTCCGAACCCCGATCGGTCCACGGCCCATCTCCTGCTCCCCAATCGGTCCACGCACCGCCTCCGGAGCCCCGATCGATCCGCACGAATCTCCTGAGCTCCGGTCGGTCCACGCGCGGCCTCCTGAGCCCCAATCGGTCCATGCGCCGTTTCCTGAGCCTCGATCGGTCCACGCGTCGCTTCCTAAGCCCCATAGGTCCACGCGTCGTTTCCTAACCCTGGACGGCCCATGCGTCGTCTCCTAAGCCCCGATCGGTTCATGCGCCGTCTCCGAACCCCGATCGGTCCACGGCCCATCTCCTGCTCCCCAATCGGTCCACGCGCCGCCTCCGGAGCCCCGATCGATCCGCACGAATCTCCTGAGCTCCGGTCGGTCCACGCGCCGACTCCTGAGCCCCGGTCGGTCCTCTCGCCGTCTCCGAGCCCCGATCGGTCCACGTACCGTCTCCGAAGCCCCGATCGGTCCACACGCCGTATCCTGAGCCCCGATCGGTTCACGCGCCGGTTCCTGAGCCCCGATCGGTCCACGCGTCGTCTTCTAAGCCCAGATGCCTCAAGCCGCCGTCCCCGAACCACGATCGGTCCAGGCGCCACTTCCTGAGCACCGATCGGTCGACGCGTCCTCTGCTAAACCCCGATCGGTCCACGCGTCGTCTCCTGAGCCCCGATCGGTCCACGCGTCGTCTCCTAAGCCCCGACTGGTCCACGCGCCGGCTCCGAGCCCTGATCGGTCCACGCACTGTCTCCTGGTCCCCATCGGTCCACACGGCGCCTCCGGATCCCCGATCGATCCACGCGAGTCACCTGAGCCCCGGTCAGTCCGCGCCCCGTCTCCTGAGCCCCGATCGGTCCACGCGCCTTCTCCTAAGCCCCGATCGGTCCACGCGCCGTCTCCGAGCTCCGATCGGTCCACGCGCCGTTTCCTGAGCCCCGATCGGTCCATACGTCGTCTTCTAAACCCCGATGCCTCCACGCGCCGTCTCCTACGCCCCGATCGCTCCACGCACCGTCTCCTACTCCCCGATCGGTTCACACGCCGCCTCCGAAGGTCCGTTAGATCCACGCGAGTCTCCTAAGCCCCGACCGGTCCACGCGCTATCTCCTGAGCCCCGATCGGTCCACGAGTCGTCTCCTAAGCCCTGATCGGTCCACGTGCCGTCTCCGAGCCCCGATGGGTCCACGCACCGCCTCCTGACCTTCGATCGGTCCGCGCATCGTCTCCTAAGCCCCGATCGGTCCACGCGCCGTCTCCGAGCGCCGATCGGTTCACGCGCCTTCTCCTGAGCCCCGATCCGTCCACGCGTCGTCTCCTAAGCCCCGATACGTCCACACGCCGTCTCCGAGCCCCGATGGGTCCACGCGTCGCCTCCTGAGCCCCGATCGATCCACGCGAGTCTCCTGAGCCCCGGTCGGTCCACGCGCCGTCTCCTGAGCCCCGATGCGTCGATGCGTCCTCTCCTGAGCCCCGATCAATTGACGCGTCTTCTCCTGAGCCCCGATCGCTCCTCGCGCCGTCTCCTGCGCCCCGCTCGGTCCATGCGTCGTCTTCTTAGGCCCGATGCCTCCACGCGCCGTCTCCGAGCCACGATCGGTCTAGGCGCCGCTTCCTGAGCCCCGATCGGTCCACGCGCCGTCTCCGAACCCCGATCGGTCGACGCGCTGTCTCCGAGCCCCGATCGGTCCACGCGCCGTCTTCGAGCCCCGATCGGTCCACTCATCGTCTCCTAAGCCCCAATCGGTTAACGCGCCGTCTCCTGAGCCCCGATCGTTCCACGCGCCGTCTCCGAGCCCCGATCGGTCCCTGCGCCGTCTCCTGAGCCCCAATAGGTCCACTCGCTGTCTCCTGAGCCCCAATAGGTCCACTCGCTGTCTCCTGAGCCCCGATAGGTACACGCGTCGTTTCCTACGCCCCGATCAGTCCACGCGTCGTCTCCCAGGCCCCGATCGGTCCACGCGCCGTCTCCGAGCCCCGATCGGTCCACGCACCGTGTCCTGATCCCCATCGGTCCACGCGGCGCCTCCGGAGCCCCGATCGATCTACGCGAGGCTTCTGAGCCCGGGTCCGTCCACGCGCCGTCTCCTAAGCCCCGATCGCTCCAGGTGCCGTTTTCTGAGCACCGTTCGGTCCACGCGTCGTCTTCAAAGCCCCGATGCCTCCACGCGCCGTCTCCGAGCCACGATCGGTCCGTGCGCCGCTTCCAGAGCCCTATCGGTCCACGCGTCCTCTCTTGATCTCCTATTGGTCCACGCGCCGTCTCCTAAGCCGCGATCGGTCCAGGTGCCGTCTCCGAGCGCCGATCGGTTCACGCGCCGTCTCCTGAGCCCTGATCGGTCCACGCGTCGTTCCCTAAGCTCCGATCCATCCACGCGCAGTCTCCTGAGCCCCGATCGGTCCACGCATCGCCTCCTGAGCTCCGGACGGTCCAGGCGCCGTCTCCGAACCCCGAGCGGTCGACGCGCCGTCTCCGAGCCCCGATGGGTCCACGCGCCGTCGCCGAACGCCAATTGGTCCACGCGCAACCGCCTGAGCCCCAGTCGGTCCACGCGCCGTTTCCTGAGCCCCGATCAGTCCACGCGCCGTCTCCTGAGCCCCGATCGATCTACGCGTCGTCTCCTAAGCCCCGATTGGTGGACGAGCCGTCTCCCAACCACGATCGGTTCACGCGCCGTCTCCTAAGCCCCCATCTGTCTACGACCCGTCTCCGGGCCCCGATCGATGCACGCGCCGTCTCCTAAGCCCCGATCGATCCACGCGCCGTCGCCGAAGCACAATTGGTCCACGCGCAAGCGCCTGAGCCCCGATCGGTCCACGCATCGTCTCCTAAGCCCCAATCGGTTAACGCGCCGTCTCCTGAGCCCCGATCGTTCTACGCGCCGTCTCCGAGCCCCGATCCGTCCACGCGCAGTCGCCGAGCCCCAATCGGTTCACGCACGGTCTCCTGAGCCCCAGTCGGTACACGCGCTGTCTCCGAGCCCCGATGGGTCCTCGCATCGTCTCCTAAGCCCCGTTCGGTTAACGCGTCGTTTCGGAGCCCCGATCGGTCTACGCGCCATCTCCTGAGCCCCGATCGGTCCACGCGTCGTCTCCTGAGCGCCGATCGTTCCACGCGCCGTCTCCGAGCGTCGATCGGTCCACGCGCCGTCCCCTGAGCCCCGATCGGTCCACGCGCCGTCTCCGAGCGCCGATCCGTCCACGCGCCGTCTTCTGAGCCCCGATCGGTCCAGGCATCGTCTCCTAAGCCCCGGACGGTCCACCCGCCGTTTCCGAGCCCCGATCGCTCCACGCGCCGTCTCCTGAGCCCCGATCGGTCCACGCATCGTCTCCTAAGCCCCGATCCGTCGCCGCGTCGTGTCCTGAGCCCCGATCAATTGACGCGTCTTCTCCTGAGCCCCGATCGCTCCTCGCGCCGTCTCTTGAACCCCGATCATTCCACGCGCCTTCTCCTAAGCCACGATCGGTCCACGCGCCGTCTCCGAGCCCCAGTCGGTCCACGCGCCGTCTCCGAGCACCGATCGGTCGACGCGCCGTCTTCTAAGCCCAGATGCCTCCTCGCGCCGTCTCCGAGCCATGATGGGTCCAGGCGCCGCTTCCTGAGCCCCGGTCGGTCCACGCGTTGTCTCCTAAGCCCCGTTCGGTCCACGCGCCGTCACCTAAGCCCCGATCATTCCACGCGCCGTCTCCGAGCCCCGATCGGCCCACGGGCCGTCTCCTGAGCCCCGATCGGTCCATGCGTTGTCTCCTAAGCCCCGATCGGTCCACGCGTCGTCTCCTAAGCGCCGATCCGTCGACGCGTCGTCTTCTGAGCCCCGATCGATCCACGCGTCTTCTCCTGAGCCCCGACCGCTCCACCCGTCGTCTCCGAGCTCCGATCGGTCCAGGTGCCGTTTCCGAGCCCCGATTGGTCCATGCGTCGTCTTCGAAGCCCCGATGCCTCCACGCGCCGTCTCCGAGCCACGATCGGTGCAGGCGCCGCTTCCTGAGCCCCGATCGGTCCACGCGCTGTCTCCTGAGCCCCGATCCATCCACGCGCAGTCGCCGAGCCGCGATCGGTCCACGCGCGGTCTACTGAGCTCCGGTCGGTCCACACGCCGCGGCGAACCCCAATTGGTCCACGCGCAACCTCTCGAGCCCCTGTCGGTAAACGCGCTGTCTCCGAGCCCCGATCGGTCCACGTATGTTCTCCTAAGCCCCAATTAGTCCACGCGCCGTCTCCTAAGCCCCGATCTGCCCACGAGCCGTCTCCGAGCTCCGATCGGTCCACGCGCCGTCTCCAAACCTCGATCCGTACACGCGTCGTCTCCGAGCCCCGATGGGTCCACGCGCCATCGCCGAACCCCGATCGGTCCACGCATCGTCTCCTAAGCCCCAATCGGTTAACGCGCCGTCTCCGAGCCCCAATCGGTCCACGCGGCGCCTCCGGAGCCCCGATCGATCTACGCGAGTCTCCTGAGCCCCAGTCGGTCCGCGCGCCGTCTCCGGAGCCCCGATCGGTCCACGCGCCGTCTCCTAAGCCCCGTTCGGTCCAAGCGTCTTCTCCTAAACCTCGGTCGGTCCTCGCGCCGTTTCCGACCCCCGATCGGCTCACGCATCGTCTCCTAAGCCCCGATCGGCTAACGCGTCGACTCCGAGCCCCGATCGTTCCACGCGCCGTCCCCGATCCCCGATCGATCCACGCGCCGTCTCCGAGCGCCGATCCGTTCACGCGCCGTCACCCGAGCCCCGATCGTTCCACACGCCGTCTCCGAGTCCCGATCGGTCCACGCTCCGTCTCCTGATCCCCGATCCGTAAACGCGTCGTCTCCGAGCCCCCAGTGGTCCACGTGCCGTCTGCCAGCCCCGATCGGTCCACGCGCCGTCTCCTAATCCCCAATCTGTCCACGACCCGTCTCCGGGCCCCGATCGGTGCACGCGCCGTCTCCTAAGCCCCGATCGGTCAACGCGCCGTCGCCGAACCCCAATTGGTCCACGCGAAACCGCCTGAGCCCCAGTCGGTCCACGCGCTGTCTCCGAGCCCCGATCGGTCCACGCGTCGTCTCCGAGCCCCGATCGGTCCACGCGTCGTCGCCGAGTCATGATCTGTCCACGCGCGGCCTCCTGAGCCCCGATCGATCCACGCGCCGTCTCCTGAGCCCCGCTCGGTCCATGCGTCGTCTTCTTAGCCCCGATGCATCCACGCGCCGTCTCCGAGCCACGATCGGTCTAGGCGCCGCTTCCTGACCCCGATCGGTCCACGCGCTGTCTCCTAAGCCCCAATCGGTCCACGCGCCGTCTCCTAAGCCGCGATCGGTCCAAGCGGCGACTCCGAGCCCCGATCGGTCCACGCACCGTCTCCTGATCCCCATCGGTCCACGCGGCGTTTTCTGAGCACCGTTCGGTCCACGCGTCGTCTTCAAAGCCCCGATGCCTCCACGCGCCGTCTCCGAGCCACGATCGGTCCGTGCGCCGCTTCCAGAGCCCCGATCTGTGCACGCGTCTTCTCCTGATCTCCGGTCGGTCCACGCGCCGTCTCATAAGCCCCGATCGGTCCACGCGCCGTCTCCGAGCGCCGATCGGTTCACGGGCCGTCTCTGAGCCGCGATCGATAAAGCCGCCGTCATCAAGCCCCGATCCGTACACGCGTCGTCTCCGAGCCCCGATGCCTCTACGCGCCGTCTCCGAGCTACGATCGGTTCAGGCGCCGCTTCCCGAGCCCCGATCAGTCCACGTGCCGTCTCCTAAGCCCCGATCGCTCCACGGACTGTTTCCTGATCCCCGATCGGTCCACGCGCCGCCTCCTGAGTCCTGATCGGTCAACGCGTCGTGTCCTAAGCCCTGATCGGTCCACGTGCCGTCTCCGAGCCCCGATGGGTCCACGCGCCACATCCTGAGCCCCGATCGGACGACGCGTCGTCTCCTGAGCCTTGATCGGTCCACGCGTCGTCTCCTGAACCCCGATTGCTCCACGGGCCGTTTCCTGAGCCCCGATCGGTCCACGCGTCGTGTTCTAAGCCCAGATGCCTCCTCGCGCCGTCTCCGAGCCAGGATGGGTCCAGGCGCCGCTTCCTGAGCCCCGATCGGTCCACGCGTTGTCTCCTAAGCCCCGTTCGGCCCACGCGCCGTCTCCTAAGCCCCGATCGGTCCACGCGCCGTCTCCTGAGCCCCGATCGGTCCACGCGTTGTTTCCTAAGCCCCGATCGGTCCACGCGTCGTCTCTTAAGCCCCGATCCGTCGACGCGTCGTCTCCTGAGCCCCCATCGGTCCACGTGCCGTCTCCGAGCGACGATCGGTTCACGCACCGGCTCCTGAGCCCCGATCGTTCCACGCGCCGTTTCCGAGCCCCGATCGGTCCACGCGCCGTCTCCTGAGCCTGGATCGGTCCACCCGTCGTCCTCGAATCCCCGATCCGCACACGCGTCGTCTCCGAGCCTCGACCCGTTCACGCGCCGTCTCCTGAGCCCCGATCATTCCATGCGCCGTCTCCTAAGCCGCGATCCGTCCACGGGCCGTCTCCGAGCTGCTATCGGTAAACGCGCCGTCACCAAGCCCTGATCCGTACACGCGTCGTCTCCGAGCCCCGATCGGTCCACGCGCCGTCGCCGAGCCTCGATCGGTCCAGGCGCGGCCTCCTGAGCCCCGATCGGTTCACGCGCCGGCTCCGAGCCGGATCGGACCACGTGCCGTCTCCTGAGCCCCGGTCGGTTCACGCTCCGTCTCCGAGCCCCGATGGGTCCACGCGCGGTCTCCTAAGCCCCGGTCGGTCCACGCGCCGTCGCCGAACCCCAATTCGTACACGCGCAACCTCCTGAGCCCCAGTCGGTCCACGCGCCGTCTCCTAAGCCCCAATCTGTCCACGACCCGTCTCTGGGCCCCGATCGGTGCACGCGCCGTCTCCTGAGCCCCGATCGGTCCACGCGCCGTCTCCTGAACCCCGATACGTCCGCACGCAGTCGCCGAGCCCCGATCGGTCCACGCGCCGTCGCCGAGCCTCGATCGGTCCACGCGCGGCGTCCTGAGCCCCGGTCGGTTCACGCGCCGTCTCCGAGCCCCGATCGATCCACGCGTCGTCTTCTAAGACCAGATGCCTCCTCGCGCCGTCTCCGAGCCAGGATCGGTTCAGGCGCCGCTTCGTGAGCCCCGATTGGTCCACACTCCGTCACCAAGCCCCGATCCGTACACGCGTCGTCTCCGAGCCCCGATCGGTCCACGCGCCGTTTCCGAGCCCCGATCGGTCCGCGCGTCGTCTCCGAGCCTCGATCGGTCCTCGCGTCGTCTCCTAAGCCCCGACTGGTCCACGCGCCGTCTCCTGAGCCCTGGTCGGTTCACGCGCCGTCTCCGAGCCCTGATCGATCCACGCGTCGTCTTGTAAGCCCAGATGCCTCCACGCGCCGTCTCCGAGCCACGATCGGTCCAGGCGCCGCTTCCTGAGCCCCGATCGGTCCACGCGCCGTCTCCTAAGCCCCAATCGCTCCAGGCGCCGTCTCCGAACGCCGATCATTTCACGCGCTGTCTCCTGAGTCCCGATCGTTCCACGCGCAGTATCCGAGCCCCGATCGATCCACGCGCTGTCTCCTGAGCCCCGATCGGTCCACGCGTCGTTCCCCAAGCCCCGATCCATCGACGCGCCGTCTCCTGATGCCCAATCGGTCCACGCGCAGTCTCCTGAGCCCCGATAGGTACACGCGTAGTCTCCTACGCCCCGATCGGTCCACGCGCCGCCTCCGGAGCCCCAATCGATCAACGTGAGTCTCCTAAGCCCCGATCGGTCCACGTGCCGTCTCCGAGCCCCGATCGGTCCACGCGTCGTCTCCTAATCCCCGATCGGTCCACACGCCGTCTCCGAGCCCCGATGGGTCTACGCGTCGCCTCCTGAGCCCCGGTCGGTCCACGCGCCGTCTCCGGAGCCCCGATCGGTCCACGCGTCGTCTCCTAAGCCCCGATCGGTCCACGCGTCGTCTCCTAAGCCTCGATCCGTCGACGCGTCGTCTCCTGAGCCACGATCAATTGACGCGTCTTCTCCTGAGCCCGATCGCTCCTCGCGCCGTCTCCTGAGCCCCGATCGGTCCACGCGTCGTCTCCGAGCTCCGATCGGTCCACACGCCGTTTCCTGAGCCCCGATCGGTCCATGCGTCGTCTTCTTAGCCCCGATGCCTCCACGCGCCGTCTCCGAGCCAAGATCGGTCCAGGCGCCGCTTCCTGAGCCCCGATCGGTCCAAGCGCCGTATCCTAATCCCCGATCGGTCCACGCGCCGTCTCCGAGCGCCGATAAGTTCAAGCGCTGTCTCCGAGCCCCGATCGGTTAACGCGCCGTCTCCGAGCCCCGATCGGCCCACGCGCCGTCTCCTGAGCCTCGATCCGTCGACGCGTCGTCTCCCGAGCCACGATCAATTGACGCGTCTTCTCCTGAGCCCGATCAGTCCTCGCGCCGTCTCCTGAGCCCCGATCGGTCCACGCGTCGTCTCCGAGCTCCGATCGGTCCACACGCCGTTTCCTGAGCCCCGATCGGTCCATGCGTCGTCTTCTTAGCCCCGATGCCTCCACGCGCCGTCTCCGAGCCAAGATCGGTCCAGGCGCCGCTTCCTGAGCCCCGATCGGTCCAAGCGCCGTATCCTAAGCCCCGATCGGTCCACGCGCCGTCTCCGAGCGCCGATAAGTTCAAGCGCTGTCTCCGAGCCCCGATCGGTTAACGCGCCGTCTCCGAGCCCCGATCGGCCCACGCGCCGTCTCCTGAGCCCCGATCCGTCCACGCGCAGTCGCCGAGCACCGTTCGGTCCAGGCGCCGTCTCCTGAGCCCCGATCGGTCCACACCCCTTCCCCTGAGCCCCGATCGGTCGACGCGTCGTCTCCTAAGACCCGACCGGTTCACCCGCCGTCTCCTGTGCACCGATCGATTCACGTGCCGTCTCCTAAGCCCCGATCGGTCCACACGTCGTCTCCTAAGCCCCAATCGGGCCACGCGTCGTCTCCTAAGCCCCGATCAGTCGCCGCGTCGTCTCCTGAGCCCCGATCAATTGACGCGACTTCTCCTGAGCCCCGATCGCTCCTCGCGCCGTCTCCTGAGCCCCGCTCCGTCCATGCGTCCTCTTCTAAGCCCCCATGCCTCCACGCACCGTCTCCTGAGCCCCGATCGGTCCACGCGTCGTCTCCGAGCTCCGATCGGTCCACACGCCGTTTCCTGAGCCCCGATCGGTCCATGCGTCGTCTTCTTAGCCCCGATGCATCCACGCGCCGTCTCCGAGCCACGATCGGTCCAGGCGCCGCTTCCTGAGCCCCGATCGGTCCCTGCGCCGTATCCTAAGCCCCGATCGGTCCACGCGCCGTCTCCGAGCGCCGATAAGTTCAAGCGCCGTCTCCTGAGCCCCGATCGTTCCACGCGGCGTCTTCGAGCCTCGATCGATCCACGCGCCGTCTCCTGAGCCCCGATCGGTCGACGCGTCGTCTTCTGAGCCCCGATCGATCCACGCGTCGTCTCCTGAGCCACGATCAATTGACGCGTCTTCTCCTGAGCCCGATCGCTCCTCGCGCCGTCTCCTGAGCCCCGATCGGTCCACGCGTCGTCTCCGAGCTCCGATCGGTCCACACGCCGTCTCCGAGCGCCGATTAGTTCACGCGCCGTCTCCTGACCCCCGATCGCTCCACGCTCCGTCTCCCAGCCCCGATCGGTCCACGCGCCGTCTCCTGAGCCCGGATCGGTCCACGCGCCGTCGCCGAACCCCAATTGGTCCACGCGCCACCGCCTGTGCCCCAGTCGGTCCACGCGCTGTCTCCGAGCGCAGATCGGTCCACGCGCCGTCTCCGAGCTCCGATCGGTCCACGCGCCGTCTCCTAAGCCCCGATCGGTCCACGCGCGGTCTCCGAGCGCCGATCGGTTCACGCGCCGTCACCTGAACCCCGATCGTTCCACGCGCCGTCTCCGAACCCGGTCGGTCTACGCGCCGTCTCCTAAGCCCCGATCGGTCCACGCGCCTTCTCCTCATCCCCGATCGGTCCACGCGCCGTCTCGGAGCGCCGATTGGTTCACGCGCCGTCTCCTGAGCCCCGATCGCTCCACGCGCAGTCGCCGAGCCTCGATCGGTTCATGCGAGGTCTCCTGAGCCCCGGTCGGTCCACGCGCCGTCGCCGAACCCCAATTGGTCCACGCGCAACCTCCTGAGCCCCAGTCGGTACACGCGCTGTCTCCGAGCCCCGATCGGTCCCCGCATAGTCTCCTAAGCCCCGCTCGGTTAACGCGTCGTCTCCTGAGCCCCGATCGGTCCACGCGTCGTCTCCTAAGCCCCGATCGGTCCTCGCGCCGTCTCCTAAGCCCCGGTCGGTTCACGCGCCGTCTCCGAGCCCCGTTCGATCCACGCGTCGTCTTCTAAGACCAGATGCCTCCTCGCCCCGTCTCCGAGCCAGGATCGGTTCAGGCGCTGCTTCGAGAGCCCCGATCGGTCCACACTCCGTCACCAAGCCCCGATCCGTACACGCGTCGTCTCCGAGCCCCGATCGCTCCTCGCGCCGTCTCCTGAGCCCCGATCGTTCCACGCGCCGTATCCGAGCCCCGATCGATCCACGCACCGTCTCCTGAGCCCCGATCGGTCCACGCGTCGTTCCCCAAGCCCCGATCCATCGACGCGCCGTCTCCTGATGCCCAATCGGTCCACGCGCAGTCTCCTGAGCCCCGATAGGTACACGCGTAGTCTCCAAAGCCCCGATCGGTCCACGCGCCGCCTCCGGAGCCCCAATCGATCAACGTGAGTCTCCTAAGCCCCCATCGGTCCACGTGCCGTCTCCGAGCCCCGATCGCTCCTCGCGCCGTCTCCTGAGCCCCGATCGTTCCACGCGCCGTATCCGAGCCCCGATCGATCCACGCACCGTCTCCTAACCCCCGATCGGTCCACGCGTCGTCTCCTCAGCACCGATCCGTCGACGCGTCGTCTCCTGAGCCACGATCAATTGACGCGTCTTCTCCTGAGCCCGATCGCTCCACGCGCCATCTCCTGAGCCCCGATCGGTCCACGCGCCGTCTCCGAGCTCCGATCGGTCCACGCGCCGTCTCCTAAGCCCCGATCGGTCCAAGCGCCTTCTGCTAAGCCCCGATCGGTCCACGCGCCGTCTCCGAGCGCCGATCGGTTTACGCACCGTCACCTGAGCCCCATCGTTCCACGCCCCGTCTCCGAGCCCCGATCGGTCCACGCGCCGTCTCCTAAGCCCCGATCGGTCCACACGCCTTCTCCTCATCCCCGATCGGTCCACGCGCCGTCTCGGAGCGCCGATTGGTTCACGCGCCGTCTCCTGAGCCCCGATCGCTCCACGCGCCGTCTCCTGAGCCCCGATCGTTCCACGCGCCTTCTCCTAAGCCACGATCGGTCCACGCGCCGTCTCCGAGCGCCGATCATTTCACGCGCCGTCTCCTGAGCCCCTATCGTTCCACGCGCCGTCTCCGAACCCCGATCGATCCACGCGCCGTCTCCTGAGCCCCGATCGGTCCACGCGTCGTTCCCCAAGCCCCGATCCATCGACGCGCCGTCTCCTGATGCCCAATCGGTCCACGCGCTGTCTCCTGAGCCCCGATAGGTACACGCGTAGTCTCCTAAGCCCCGATCGGTCCACGCGCCGCCTCCTGAGCCCCAGTCGATCAACGTGAGTCTCCTAAGCCCCGACCGGTCCACGCGCCGTCTCCTGAGCCCCGATCGGTCCACGCGTCGTCTCCTAAGCCCCGATCCGTCGACGCGTCGTCTCCTGAGCCACGATCAATTGACGCGTCTTCTCCTGAGCCCGATCGCTCCTCGCGCCGTCTTCTGAGCCCCGATCGGTCGACGCGTCGTCTTCTGAGCCCCGATCGATCCACGCGTCGTCTCCTGAGCCACGATCAATTGACGCGTCTTCTCCTGAGCCCGAACGCTCCTCGCGCCGTCTCCTGAGCCCCGATCGATCCACGCGCCGTCTCCTGAGCCCCGATCGGTCCACGCGTCGTTCCCCAAGCCCCGATCCATCGACGCGCCGTCTCCTGATGCCCAATCGGTCCACGCGCAGTCTCGTGAGCACCGATCGGTCCACGCGTCGACTCCTAAGCCCCGATCGGTCCACGCGCCGTCTCCGGAGCCCCAATCGATCAACGTGAGTCTCCTAAGCCCCGACCGATCCACGCGCCGTCTCCTGAGCCCCGATCGGTCCACGTATCGTCTCCTAAGCCCCGATCGGTCCACTCGTCGTCTCCTAAGTCCCGATCGGTCCACGCGCCGTCTCCGAGCCCCGATCGGTCCACGCGTCGTCTTCTGAGCCCCGATCGATCCACGCGTCGTCTCCTGAGCCACGATCAATTGACGCGTCTTCTCCTGAGCCCGATCGCTCCTCGCGCCGTCTCCTGAGCCCCGATCGGTCCACGCGTCGTCTCCGAGCTCCGATCGGTCCACACGCCGTCTCCGAGCGCCGATTAGTTCACGCGCCGTCTCCTGACCCCCGATCGCTCCACGCTCCGTCTCCCAGCCCCGATCGGTCCACGCGCCGTCTCCTGAGCCCGGATCGGTCCACGCGCCGTCGCCGAACCCCAATTGGTCCACGCGCCACCGCCTGTGCCCCAGTCGGTCCACGCGCTGTCTCCGAGCGCAGATCGGTCCACGCGCCGTCTCCGAGCTCCGATCGGTCCACGCGCCGTCTCCTAAGCCCCGATCGGTCCACGCGCGGTCTCCGAGCGCCGATCGGTTCACGCGCCGTCACCTGAACCCCGATCGTTCCACGCGCCGTCTCCGAA
This sequence comes from Netelia fuscicornis, assembly GCA_946811545.1. NCBI lineage: Eukaryota > Metazoa > Arthropoda > Insecta > Hymenoptera > Ichneumonidae > Netelia > Netelia fuscicornis. The sequence continues at coordinate 27,642,844 of OX328014.1, read as the reverse complement.
CCCGGTCGGTCTACGCGCCGTCTCCTAAGCCCCGATCGGTCCACGCGCCTTCTCCTCATCCCCGATCGGTCCACGCGCCGTCTCGGAGCGCCGATTGGTTCACGCGCCGTCTCCTGAGCCCCGATCGCTCCACGCGCAGTCGCCGAGCCTCGATCGGTTCATGCGAGGTCTCCTGAGCCCCGGTCGGTCCACGCGCCGTCGCCGAACCCCAATTGGTCCACGCGCAACCTCCTGAGCCCCAGTCGGTACACGCGCTGTCTCCGAGCCCCGATCGGTCCCCGCATAGTCTCCTAAGCCCCGCTCGGTTAACGCGTCGTCTCCTGAGCCCCGATCGGTCCACGCGTCGTCTCCTAAGCCCCGATCGGTCCTCGCGCCGTCTCCTAAGCCCCGGTCGGTTCACGCGCCGTCTCCGAGCCCCGTTCGATCCACGCGTCGTCTTCTAAGACCAGATGCCTCCTCGCCCCGTCTCCGAGCCAGGATCGGTTCAGGCGCTGCTTCGAGAGCCCCGATCGGTCCACACTCCGTCACCAAGCCCCGATCCGTACACGCGTCGTCTCCGAGCCCCGATCGCTCCTCGCGCCGTCTCCTGAGCCCCGATCGTTCCACGCGCCGTATCCGAGCCCCGATCGATCCACGCACCGTCTCCTGAGCCCCGATCGGTCCACGCGTCGTTCCCCAAGCCCCGATCCATCGACGCGCCGTCTCCTGATGCCCAATCGGTCCACGCGCAGTCTCCTGAGCCCCGATAGGTACACGCGTAGTCTCCTAAGCCCCGATCGGTCCACGCGCCGCCTCCGGAGCCCCAATCGATCAACGTGAGTCTCCTAAGCCCCCATCGGTCCACGTGCCGTCTCCGAGCCCCGATCGCTCCTCGCGCCGTCTCCTGAGCCCCGATCGTTCCACGCGCCGTATCCGAGCCCCGATCGATCCACGCACCGTCTCCTAACCCCCGATCGGTCCACGCGTCGTCTCCTCAGCCCCGATCCGTCGACGCGTCGTCTCCTGAGCCACGATCAATTGACGCGTCTTCTCCTGAGCCCGATCGCTCCACGCGCCATCTCCTGAGCCCCGATCGGTCCACGCGCCGTCTCCGAGCTCCGATCGGTCCACGCGCCATCTCCTAAGCCCCGATCGGTCCAAGCGCCTTCTGCTAAGCCCCGATCGGTCCACGCGCCGTCTCCGAGCGCCGATCGGTTTACGCACCGTCACCTGAGCCCCATCGTTCCACGCCCCGTCTCCGAGCCCCGATCGGTCCACGCGCCGTCTCCTAAGCCCCGATCGGTCCACACGCCTTCTCCTCATCCCCGATCGGTCCACGCGCCGTCTCGGAGCGCCGATTGGTTCACGCGCCGTCTCCTGAGCCCCGATCGCTCCACGCGCCGTCTCCTGAGCCCCGATCGTTCCACGCGCCTTCTCCTAAGCCACGATCGGTCCACGCGCCGTCTCCGAGCGCCGATCATTTCACGCGCCGTCTCCTGAGCCCCTATCGTTCCACGCGCCGTCTCCGAACCCCGATCGATCCACGCGCCGTCTCCTGAGCCCCGATCGGTCCACGCGTCGTTCCCCAAGCCCCGATCCATCGACGCGCCGTCTCCTGATGCCCAATCGGTCCACGCGCTGTCTCCTGAGCCCCGATAGGTACACGCGTAGTCTCCTAAGCCCCGATCGGTCCACGCGCCGCCTCCTGAGCCCCAGTCGATCAACGTGAGTCTCCTAAGCCCCGACCGGTCCACGCGCCGTCTCCTGAGCCCCGATCGGTCCACGCGTCGTCTCCTAAGCCCCGATCCGTCGACGCGTCGTCTCCTGAGCCACGATCAATTGACGCGTCTTCTCCTGAGCCCGATCGCTCCTCGCGCCGTCTTCTGAGCCCCGATCGGTCGACGCGTCGTCTTCTGAGCCCCGATCGATCCACGCGTCGTCTCCTGAGCCACGATCAATTGACGCGTCTTCTCCTGAGCCCGAACGCTCCTCGCGCCGTCTCCTGAGCCCCGATCGATCCACGCGCCGTCTCCTGAGCCCCGATCGGTCCACGCGTCGTTCCCCAAGCCCCGATCCATCGACGCGCCGTCTCCTGATGCCCAATCGGTCCACGCGCAGTCTCGTGAGCACCGATCGGTCCACGCGTCGACTCCTAAGCCCCGATCGGTCCACGCGCCGTCTCCGGAGCCCCAATCGATCAACGTGAGTCTCCTAAGCCCCGACCGATCCACGCGCCGTCTCCTGAGCCCCGATCGGTCCACGTATCGTCTCCTAAGCCCCGATCGGTCCACTCGTCGTCTCCTAAGTCCCGATCGGTCCACGCGCCGTCTCCGAGCCCCGATCGGTCCACGCGTTGTCTCCTAAACCCCGATCGGTCCACGCGCCGTCTCCTGTGCCCCGATCGGTCGACGCGTCCTCTCGTAAACCCCGATCGGTCCACGCGTCGTCTCCTAAGCCCCGATCGGTCCACGCGTCGTCTCCTAAGCCCCGATCCGTCGACGCGTCGTCTTCTAAGCCCCGATCGATCCACGCGTCTTCTCCTGAACCCCGATCGCTCCTCGCGCCGTCTCCTGAGCCCCGCTCGGTCCATGCGTCGTCTTCTTAGCCCCGATGCATCCACGCGCCGTCTCCGAGCCACGATCGGTCTAGGCGCCGCTTCCTGACCCCGATCGGTCCACGCGCTGTCTCCTAAGCCCCAATCGGTCCACGCGCCGTCTCCTAAGCCGCGATCGGTCCAAGCGGCGACTCCGAGCCCCGATCGGTCCACGCACCGTCTCCTGATCCCCATCGGTCCACGCGGCGTTTTCTGAGCACCGTTCGGTCCACGCGTCGTCTTCAAAGCCCCGATGCCTCCACGCGCCGTCTCCGAGCCACGATCGGTCCGTGCGCCGCTTCCAGAGCCCCGATCTGTGCACGCGTCTTCTCCTGATCTCCGGTCGGTCCACGCGCCGTCTCATAAGCCCCGATCGGTCCACGCGCCGTCTCCGAGCGCCGATCGGTTCACGGGCCGTCTCTGAGCCGCGATCGATAAAGCCGCCGTCATCAAGCCCCGATCCGTACACGCGTCGTCTCCGAGCCCCGATGCCTCTACGCGCCGTCTCCGAGCTACGATCGGTTCAGGCGCCGCTTCCCGAGCCCCGATCAGTCCACGTGCCGTCTCCTAAGCCCCGATCGCTCCACGGACTGTTTCCTGATCCCCGATCGGTCCACGCGCCGCCTCCTGAGTCCTGATCGGTCAACGCGTCGTGTCCTAAGCCCTGATCGGTCCACGTGCCGTCTCCGAGCCCCGATGGGTCCACGCGCCACATCCTGAGCCCCGATCGGACGACGCGTCGTCTCCTGAGCCTTGATCGGTCCACGCGTCGTCTCCTGAACCCCGATTGCTCCACGGGCCGTTTCCTGAGCCCCGATCGGTCCACGCGTCGTGTTCTAAGCCCAGATGCCTCCTCGCGCCGTCTCCGAGCCAGGATGGGTCCAGGCGCCGCTTCCTGAGCCCCGATCGGTCCACGCGTTGTCTCCTAAGCCCCGTTCGGCCCACGCGCCGTCTCCTAAGCCCCGATCGGTCCACGCGCCGTCTCCTGAGCCCCGATCGGTCCACGCGTTGTTTCCTAAGCCCCGATCGGTCCACGCGTCGTCTCTTAAGCCCCGATCCGTCGACGCGTCGTCTCCTGAGCCCCCATCGATCCACGCGCCGTCTCCGAGCCCCGATCGGTCCAGGCGCCGTTTCCGAGCACCGATTGGTCCATGCGTCGTCTTCGAAGCCCCGATGCCTCCACGCGCCGTCTCCGAGCCACGATCGGTGCAGGCGCCACTTCCTGAGCCCCGATCGGTCCACGCGCCGTCTCCTGAGCCCCGATCGGTCCACGCGTCGTCTCCGAGCACCGTTCGGTCCACGCGCCGTTTCCTGAGCCCCGATCGGTCTATGCGTCGTCTTTTAAGCCCCGATACCTCCACGCGCCGTCTACGAGCCACGATCAGTCCAGGCGCCGCTTCCTGAGCCCCGATCGGTCCACGCGTCGTCTCCTAAGCCCCGATCGGTCCACGCGCCGTCTCCTAAGCCCCGATCGATCCACGCGCCGTCTCCGAGCCCCGATCGGTCCACGCATCGTCTCCTAAGCCCCGATCGGTTAACGCGCCGTCTCCCCGCCCCGCTCGGTCCACGCGCCGTCTCCTGAGCCCCGATACGTCCACGCGCAGACGCCGAGCCCCGATCAGTCCACGCGCGGCCTCCTGTGCCCCGGTCGGTTCACGCGCCGTCTCCCCGCCCCGATCGGTCCACGCGCCGTCTCCTGAGCCCTGATCCGTCCACGCACGGCGTCGAGCCGCGATCGGTCCACGCGCGGCCTCCTGAGCCCCAATCGGTCCACGCGTCGTCTCCTAAGCCCCGATCGGTCCGTGCGCCGTCTCCGAGCCCCGATCGGTCCACGCACCATCTCATGCTCCCCAATCGGTCCATGCGCCGCCTGCGGAGCCCTGATCGATCCACGCGAATCTCCTGAGCTCCGGTCGGTCCTCGTACCGTCTCCGAGCCCCGATCGGTCCGCGTGCCGCATTCTAAGCCACGGTCCATCCACGCGCCGTCTCCGAGCCCCGATCGGTCCACGCGTCGTCTCCTAAGCCCTGATCGGTCCTCGTGCCTTCTGCGAGCCCCGAAGGGTCAACGCGCAGCCTCCTGAGCCCCGATCGGTCCACGCGCCGTCCCCGAGCCCCGATCGGTCCACGCGCTGTCTCCTGAGCCCCGATAGGTACACGCGTCGTCTTCTAAGCCCCGATCGATCCACGCGTCGTCTCCTGAGCCCCGATCGCGCCACACGCCGTTTCCTGAGCCCCGATCGGTCCACGCGCCGTCTCCGAGCCCCGATCGGTCCACGCTTCGTCTCCTGATCCCGGATCGTTCCACGCGTCGTCTCCTGATCCCCGATCCGTAATCGCGTCGTCTCCGAGCCTCGATCGGTCCACACGCCGTGTCCGATCCCCGATCGGTTCACGCATCGTCACCTAAGCCCCGATCGGACCACGCGCCGTCTCCTGAGCCCCGATCGCTCCACGCTCCGTCTCCGTGCCCCGATCGGTCCACGCGCCGGCACCTGAGCCCGGATTGGTCCACGCGCCGTCGCCGAACCCCAATTGGTCCACGCGCAACCGCCTGAGCCCCAGTCGGTCCACGCGCTGTCTCCGAGCCCCGATCGGTCCACGCGCCGTCTCCGAGCGCCGATCGGTTCACGCGCCGTCTCCTGAGTCCCGATCGGCCCACGCGGCGCCTCCGGAGCCCCGATCGATCCACACGAGTCTCCTGAGCCCCGGTCGGTCCGCCCGCCGTCTCCTGAGCCTCGATCGGCCCACGCGCCGTCTCCTGAGCCCCGATCCGTCCACGCGCCGCCTCCTGAGCCCCGATCGTCCAACGCGCCGTCTCCGAGCACCGATCGGTCCACGCGCCGTCTCCTGAGCCCCGATCGGTCCACGCGTCGTCTCCAAAGCCCTGATCGGTCCACGTGCCGTCTCCGAGCCCCGATCGGTCCACGCGCCGTCTCCTGAACCCCGATACGTCCACACACAGTCGCCGAGCCCCGATTGGTCCACGCGCCGTAGCCGAGCCTCCATCGGTCCACGCGCGGCCTCCTGAGCCGCGGTCGGTCCACGCGCCGTCTCCGAGCCCCGGTCGGTTCACGCGCCGTCTCCGAGCCCCGATCGGTCTACGCGCGGTCTCCTGAGCCCCGATCTGTCCACGCGCCGTCTCCGAGCCCCGATCGGTCCACGCGCCGTCTCCGAGCCCTGATCGGTCCACGCGCCGTCTCCTGAGCCCCAATCGGTCCACTCGCTGTCTCCTGATCCCCGATAGGTACACGCGTCGTCTCCTACGCCCCGATCGGTCAACGCGCCGCCTTCGTGCCCCGATCGGTCCACGCACCGCCTCCTGATCCCCATCGGTCCACGCGCCGTCTCCTGAGCCACGATCGATCCACGCGCCGTCTCCGAGCCCCGATCGGTCCACGCGTCGTCTCCTGAGCCCCGATCGATCCACGGGTCTTCCCCTGAGCCCCGACCGCTCCACGCGCCGTCTCCTGAGCCCGGATCGGTCCACGCGTCGTCTCCGAGCCCCGATCGGTCCACGCGCCGTCTCCGAGCCCCGATCGGTCCACGCGTAGTCTCCTAAGCCCCGCTTGGTTAACGCGTCGTTTCCGAGCCCCGATCGGTCCACGCGTCGTCTCCTGAGCCCCAATTAGTCCATGCGCCGTCTCCTAAGCCCTGATCCGTCCACGGGCCGTGTCCGAGCTCCGATCTGTTCATGCGCCGTCTCCAAACCTCGATCCGTACACGCGTCGTCTCCGAGCCCTGATCGGTCCACGCGCCATCGCCGAGCCCCGATCGGTCCACGCGCCGTCACCGAGCCATGATCGGTCCACGCGCGGCTCCTGAGCCCCATCGGTCCATACGCCGTCGCCGAGCCGGGATCGGTCCACGCGCGGGCTCCTGAGTCCCGGTTGGTTCACGCGCCATATCCGAGCCCCAATCGGTCCACGCGCCGGCTCCTGAGCCCCGATCGGTCCACGCGCCGTCTCCTGAGCCCCGATCGCTCCACGCACCGTTTTCTGAGCACCGTTTGGTCCACGCGTCGTCTTCAAATCCCCGATGCCTCCAGGCGCCGTCTCCGAGCCACGATCCGTCCGTGCGCCGCTTCCAGAGCCCTCTCGGTCCACGCGTCGTCTCCTGATCTCCGATCGGTCCACACGCCATCTCCTAAGCCCCGATCATTCCACGCGCCATCTCCGAGCCCCGATCGGTCCACGCGCCGTCTCATAAGCCCCGATCGGACCACGCGCCTTCTCCTCAGCCCCGATCGGTCCACGCGCCGTCTCCGAGCGCCGATTAGTTCACGCGCCGTCTCCTGAGCCCCGATCGCTCCACGCTCCGTCTCCCAGCCCCGATCGGTCCACGCGCCGTCTCTGAACACCGATCGGTCCACGCGCCCTTGCCGAGCCATGATCGGTCCACGCGCCGTCTCCTGAGCCCCGATGCGTCCACGCGCAGTCGCCGAGCCCCGATCGGTCCACGCGCGGCCTCCTGAGCCCCGGTCGGTTCACACGCCGTCTCCGAGCCGCGATCGGTCCACGCATCGTCTCCTAAGCCTCGATCGGTCCACGCGCCTTCTCCTAAGCCCCGATCGATCCACGCGCCGTCTCCGAGCGCCGATCGGTTCACGCGCCGTCTCCTGTGCTCCGATCGTTCCACGCGCCGTCTCCCCGCCCCGATCGGTCCACGCACCGTCTCCTGAGCCCCGATACGTCCACGCGCAGTCGCCGAGCCCCGATCGGTCCACGCGCGGCCTCCTGAGCCCCGATCGGTCCACGCGCCGTCGCCGAGCCTCGATCGCTCCACGCGCGGCCTCCTGAGCCCCGGTCGGTTCACACGCCGTCTCCGAGCGGCGATCGGTCCACGCATCGTCTCCTAAGCCCCGATCGGTTAACGTGCCGTCTCCGAGCCCCGATCGGTCCACGCGCCGTCTCCTGAGCCCCGATGCGTCCACGCGCAGTCGCCGAGCCCCGATCGGTCCACGCGGGGTCTCCTGAGCCCCGATCGGTCCACGCGGCGGCTCCTAAGCCTCGATCGGTCCACGCGCGGCCTGCTTAGCCCCGGTCGGTCCACGCATCGTCTCCGAGCACCGATCGGTCCACGCGCCGCCTCCTGAGCCCCGATCGGTCCACGCGCCGTCTCCTGAGCCCCGATCGTTCCACGCGTCGTCTTCTGAGCCCCGATCGATCCACGCGTCGTCTCCTGAGCCACGATCAATTGACGTGTCTTCTCCTGAGCCCGATCGCTCCTCGCGCCGTCTCCTGAGCCCCGATCGGTCCACGCGTCGTCTCCGAGCTCCGATCGGTCCACACGCCGTCTCCGAGCGCCGATAAGTTCAAGCGCCGTCTCCTGAGCCCCGATCGTTCCACGCGCAACCTCCTGAGCCCCAGTCGGTCCACGCGCCGTCTCCTAAGCCCCAATCTGTCCACGACCCGTCTCTGGGCCCCGATCGGTGCACGCGCCGTCTCCTGAGCCCCGATCGGTCCACGCGCCGTCTCCTGAACCCCGATACGTCCACACGCAGTCGCCGAGCCCCGATCGGTACACGCGCCGTCGCCGAGCCTCGATCGGTCCACGCGCGGCCTCCTGAGCCCCGGTCGGTCCACACGCCGTCTCCGAGCCCCGATGGGTCCACGCGTCGCCTCCTGAGCCCCGGTCGGTCCACGCGCCGTCTCCTGAGCCCCGATCGGTCCACGCGTCGTCTCCTAAGCCCCGATCGGTCCACGCGTCATCTCCTAAGCCCCGATCCGTCGACGCGTCGTCTCCTGAGCTACGATCAATTGACGCGTCTTCTCCTGAGCCCGATCGCTCCTCGCGCCGTCTCCTGAGCCACGATCGGTCCACGCGCCGTATCCTAAGCCCCGATCGGTCCATGGGCCGTCTCTGAGCGCCGATAAGTTCAAGCGCCGTCTCCTGAGCCCCGATCGTTCCACGCGGCGTCTCCGAGCCCCGATCGATCCACGCGCCGTCTCCTGAGCCCCGATCGGTCGACGCGTCGTCTTTTGAGACTCGATCGATCCACCCGACGTCTCCTGAGCCCCAACCGCTCCACACGCCGTTACCTGAGCCCCGATCGGTCCACGCATCGTCTCCGAGCACCGATCGGTCCACGCGCCGTTTTCTGAGCACCGTTCGGTCCACGCACCGTTTTCTGAGCACCGTTTGGTCCACGCGTCGTCTTCAAAGCCCCGATGCCTCCACGCGCCGTCTCCGAGCCACGATCCGTCCGTGCGCCGCTTCCAGAGCCCTCTCGGTCCACGCGTCGTCTCCTGATCTCCGATCGGTCCACACGCCATCTCCTAAGCCCCGATCATTCCACGCGCCATCTCCGAGCCCCGATCGGTCCACGCGCCGTCTCATAAGCCCCGATCGGACCACGCGCCTTCTCCTCAGCCCCGATCGGTCCACGAGCCGTCTCCGAGCGCCGATTAGTTCACGCGCCGTCTCCTGAGCCCCGATCGCTCCACGCTCCTGTTACATCCCCATAACGTAACCACCATCGCGCCTTAAATACGAGCATCCCTCCTTACGCCAACGCACGACGCAACCCTAACTCGGGGATGAACGCGGCGGGGAGAGATGCTCAGGCCCAAGAGTGGGGACAGACGATAAGGATAAATTTTCCTCCGAATTGGAAAAGTAAGGAGTAGGAGACGGTGGAGACTTTGGACCAATAAGAAATTTGTAAACTACCCTCTCCAACCCCTACGCAATAGACAAAGATAGTTGATAGACTAGTATATAAGGCCCGAATTTTAGCATAAAAAGCAGTTCTTCATCAACATTCAAACTTGTAAGCTTCTCTTAAGTCTTCAAAATTGTAAAAGTCCTGGATAGAGCAAAAACCCTGTACTGCTCTACCAGTCTCAACTCAACCAACCAAGAAAAATAGAAAAGAGTAAGTTACTAACTGACTCCCACAAATTATTGAATTGCGAGGACCACCTCGAGTTCAAAATTCCTTCTCAACAACAAGTCGAATTGCGTGGACCACCCCGAGTTCGACGATCCTCCAATACTCCATATTGAACTGCGAGGCCCACCTCGAGTTCGATCATCCTCCTACACAACCCATTGAACTGCGAGGTCCACCCCGAGTTCGATAGATTCCCCAAAGAATAAATGAGTTGCGAGGACAACAGCGAGCTCATTCTTTCCATCATCCGTTGAGTTGCGAGGACCACCTCGAACTCAGAGGATACCTTCCTTACACATTAATCCAAATTCCTTCTAACTTCTGGGGACTCCATAGTCAAAAATTCATTCATCTGATCAAACTCCATTAGCCCGTTTCCCAAGACTCATTAGCTTTGCTAAGGTCAAAAATAGGGCAACTATTATGTTACTAGGACGTAACACTCCGTCTCCCAGCCCCGATCGGTCCACGCGCCGTGTCCTGAGCCCCGATCGGTCCACGCGCCGTCTTCAAAGCATCGATGCCTCCACGCGCAGTCTCCAAGCCCCGATCGCCCCTCGCGCCGTCTCCTGAGCCCCGCTCGATCCATGCGTCGTCTTCTTAGCCCCGATGCCTCCACGCGCTGTCTTCGAGCCACGATCGGTCCAGGCGCCGCTTCCTGAGCCCCGATCGGTCCACGCGCCGTCTCGTAAGCCCCAATCGGTCTACGCGCCGTCTCAGAGCGCCGATCATTTCACGCGCCGTCTCGTGAGCCCCGATCATTCCACGCGCCGTCTCCGAGCGCCGATCGGTTCACGCGCCGTCTCCTGAGCCCCGATCGTTCCACGCGCCGTCTCCGAGCTCCGATCCGTCCACGCGCCGTCTCCTGAGCCCGGATCGTTCCACGCGTCATCGCCGAATCCCCGATCCGTACACGCGTCGTCTCCGAGCCTCGATCGGTCCACGCGCCGACGCGGAGCCCCGATCGGTCCAGGCGTGGCCTCCTGAGCCTCGATCGGTCCACGCGCGGCCTCCTGAGCCCCGGTCGGTTCACGCGCCGTCTCCGAGCCCCGATCGATCCACGCGTCGTCTTCCAAGCCCAGATGCCTCCTCGCGCCGTCTCCGAGCCACGATCGGTCCAGGCGTGGCCTCCTGAGCCTCGATCGGTCCACGCGCTGCTTCCTGAGCCCCAATCGGTCCACGCATCGTCACCTAAGCCCCGATCGGTCCACGCGCCGTCACCGAGCCATGATCGGTCCACGCGCGGCTCCCGAGCCCCCATCGGTCCACGCGCCGTCGCCGAGCCGGGATCGGTCCACGCGCGGGCTTCTGAGTCCCGGTTGGTTCACGCGCCGTATCCGAGCCCCAATCGGTCCACGCGCCGGCTCCTGAGCACCGATCGGTCCACGCGCCGTCTCCGAGCGCCGATCGGTTCACGCGCCGTCTCCTGAGCCCCGATCGTTCCACGCGCCGTCTCCGAGCTCCGATCGGCCCACGCGCCGTCTCCTAAGCCCCGATCGGCCCACGCGCCGTCTCCTAAGCCCCGATCGGTCCAAGCGCCTTCTCTTAAGCCCCGATCGGTCCAGGCGCCGTCTCCGAGCGCGGATCGGTTCACGCGCCGTCACCTGAGCCCCGATCGTTCCACGCGCCGTCTCCGAGCCCCGATCGGTCCACGCGCCGTCTCCTGAGCCCGGATCGTTCCACGCGACGTCCCCGAATCCTCGATCCGTACACGCGTCGTCTCCGAGCCTCGATCGGTCCACGCGCCGTCGCCGAGCCCCGATCGGTCCAGGCGTATCCTCCTGAGCCCCGGTCGGTCCACGCGCCGTCTCCGAGCCCCGTTCGGTCCACGCATCGTCTCCTAAGCCCCGATCGGTTAACGCGCCGACTCGGAGCCCCGATCGTTCCACGCGCCGTCTCCGAGCCCCGATCGTTCCACGCGCCTTCTCCTAAGCCACGATCGGTCAGCGCCGTCTCCGAGCACCGATCGGTGCACGCGCCGTCGCACGTGCCGCGATCGGTCCACGCGCGGCCTCCTGAGCCCCGGTTGGTTCACGCGCCGTATCCGAGCCCCAATCGGTCCACGCACCGTCTCCTGAGCCCCGATCTGTCCACGCGCCGTCTCTTCAGCCCGGATCAGTCCACGCGCCGTCGCCGAACCCCAATTGGTCCACGCGCAACCGTCTGAGCTCCGGTTGGTCCACGCGCTGTTTCCGAGCCCCGATCGGTCCACGCGTCGTATCCGAACCCCGATCGGTCCACGCGCCGTCGCCGAGCCATGATCGGTCCACGCGCGGCCTCCTGAGCCCCGGTTGCTTCACGCACCGTATCCGAGCCCCGATCGGTCCACGCGCCGTCGCCGAGCCTCGATCGGTCCACGCGCGGCCTCTTGAGCCCCGATCGGTTCACGCGCCGGCTCCGAGCCCGATCGGTCCACGCATCGTCTCCTAAGCCCCGATCGGTTAACGCGCGGTCTCCGAGCCCCGATCGGTCCACGCGCCGTCTCCGAGCGCCGATCGGTTCACGCGCCGTCTCCTGAGCGCCGATCGTTCCACGCGCCGTCTCCGAGCTCCGATCGGCCCACGCGCCGTCTCCTAAGCCACGATCGGTCCAAGCGCCTTCTCCTAAGCCCCGATCGGTCCAGGCGCCGTCTCCGAGCGCGGATCGGTTCACGCGCCGTCACCTGAGCCCCGATCGCTCCACGCACCGTTTTCTGAGCACCGTTTGGTCCACGCGTCGTCTTCAAAGCCCCGATGCCTCCACGCGCCGCCTCCGGAGCCCCGATCGATCCACGCGAATCTCCTGAGCTCCGGTCGGTCGACGCGCCGTCTCCTCAGCCCCGATCCGTCCACGCGTCGTCTCCTAAGCCCCGATTCGTCGACGCGTCGTCTCCTAAGCCCCGATCGGTTAACGCGCCGTCTCCGAGCCCCGATCGGTCCACGCGCCGTCTCCGAGCGCCGATCGGTTCACGCGCCGTCTCCTGAGCGCCGATCGTTCCACGCACCGTCTCCGAGCTCCGATCGATCCACGCGCCGTCTGCTGAGACCCGATCGGTCCACACGCTGTCTCGTGAGCCCCGATAGGTACACGCGTCGCGTCCTACGCCCCGATCGGTACACGCGTAGTCTCCTAAGCCCCGATCGGTCCACGCGTCGTCTCCGAGCTCTGATCGGTCCACACGCCGTTTCCTGAGCCCCGATTGGTCCATGCGTCGTCTTCTTAGCCCCGATGCCTCCACGCGTCGTCTCCGAGCCACGATCGGTCCAGGCGCCGCTTCCTGAGCCCCGATCGGTCCACGCGCCGTATCCTAAGCCCCGATCGGTCCCCGTGCCGTCTCTGAGCGCTGATAACTTCACGCGCCGTCTCCTGCGCCCCGATCGGTCCACGCGTCGTCTCCTAGGCCCCGCTCGGCTAACGCGTCGTTTCCGAGCCCCCATCGGTCCAGGCGCCGCTTCCTGAGCCCCGATCGGTCCACGCGCCGTATCCTAAGCCCCGATCGGTCCACGTGCCGTCTCTGAGCGCTGATAACTTCACGCGCCGTCTCCTAAGCCCCGATCGGTCCACCCGTCGTCTCTTAAGCCCCAATCGGTCCACGCGCCATCTCCGGGCGCCGATCATTTTACGCGCCGTCTCCTGAGCCCCGGTCGGTCCGCGCGCCGTCACCTGAGCCCCGATCGGTCAACGCGTAGTCTCCTAAGCCCCGATCGGTCCACGCGCCGTCGCCGAGCCCCGATCGGTCCACGCGCCGACGCCGAGCCTCGATCGGTCCACGCGCAGCCTCCTGAGCCCCGATCGGTTCACGCGCCGGCTCCGAGCCCGATCGGTCCACGCATCGTCTCCTAAGCCCCGATCGGTTAACGTGCCGTCTCCGAGCCCCGATCGGTCCACGCGTCGCCTCCTGAGCCCCTGTCGGTTCACGCGCCGTCTCCGAGCCCCGATCGATCCACGCGTCTTCTTGTAAACCCAGATGCCTCCTCGCATCGTATCCTAAGCCCCGATCGGTTAACGCGCCATCTCCGAGCTCCGATCGATCCACGCGCCGTCTGCTGAGACCCAATCGGTCCACACGCTGTCTCGTGAGCCCCGATAGGTACACGCGTCGCGTCCTACGCCCCGATCGGTACACGCGTAGTCTCCTTAGCCCCGATCGGTCCACGTATCGTCTCCTAAGACCCGATCGGTCCACACGCCGTCTCCGAGCCCCGATGGGTCCACGCGTCGCCTCCTGAGCCCCGGTCGGTCCACGCGCCGTCTCCGAGCGCCGATAACTTCACGCGCCGTCTCCTGAGCCCCGACCGTTCCACGCGCCGTCTCCGAGCCCCGATCGTTCCACGCGCCGTCTCCTGAGCCCAAATCGGTCCACACGCTGTCTCGTGAGCCCCCATAGGTACACGCGTCGTCTCCTACGCCCCGATCGGTCCACGTGTAGTCTCCTAAGCCCCGCTCGGTTAACGCGTCGTTTCCGAGCCCCGATCGGTCCACGCGTCGTCTCCTGAGCCCCAATTAGTCCATGCGCCGTCTCCTAAGCCCCGATCCGTCCACGGGCCGTGTCCGAGCTCCGATCGGTCCACGCGTCGTCTCTGAGCCCTGATCGGCCCACGCGCCATCGCCGAGCCCCGATCGGTCCACGCGCCATCGCCGAGCCCCGATCGGTCCACACCCCTTCTCCTGAGCCGCGATCGGTCGACGCGTCGTCTCCTAAGCCCCGACCGGTGCACGCGCCGTCTCCTGAGCCCCGGTCGGTCCGCGCGCCGTCACCTGAGCCCCGATCGGTCGACGCGTCCTCTTCTGAGCCCCGATCGTTCCACGCGCCGTCTCCGAGGCCCGATCGGTCCACGCGCCGTCTCCTGAGCCCCGATCATTCCACGAGCCGTCTCCTAAGCCGCGATCCGTCCACGGGACGTCTCCGAGCTGCTATCGGTAAACGCGCCGTCACCAAGCCCTGATCCGTACACGCGTCGTCTCCGAGCCCCGATCGATCCACGCGTCGTCTCCGAACGCCGATCGGTCCACGCGCCATCTCCTGAGCCCCGATACGTCCACGCGCAGTCGCCGAGCCCCAATCAGTCCACGCGCGTCCTCCTAAGCCCCGGTCGGGTCACGCGCCGTCTCCCCGCCCCGATCGGTCCACGCGCCGTCTCCTGAGCCCTGATCCGTCCACGCGCGGCGTCGAGCCGCGATCGGTCCACGCGCGGCCTCCTGAGCCCCAATATGTCCACGCGTCGTATCCTAAGCCCCGATCCGTCGCCGCGTCGTCTCCTGAGCCCCGATCAATTGACGCGTCTTCTCCTGAGCCTCGATCGCTACTCGCGCCGTCTCCTGAGCCCCGCTCGGTCCATGCGTCGTGTTCTTAGCCCCGATGCCTCCACGCGCCGTCTCCGAGCCACGATAGGTCGAGGCGCCGCTTCCTGAGCCCCGATCGATCCACGCGCCGTCTCGTAAGCCACAATCGGTCCACGCGCCGTCTCAGAGCGCCGATCATTTCACGCGCCGTCTCCTGAGCCCCGATCGTTCCACGCGGCGCCTCCGAGCACCGATCGGTCCACGCGCCGTCTCCTGAGGCCCGATCGGTCCACGCGTCGTCTCCTAAGCCCCGATCGGTTAACGCGCCGTCTCCGAGCCCCAATCGGTCCACGCGCCGTCTCCTGAGCCCCGATACGTCCACGCGCAGTCGCCGAGGCCCGATCGGTCCACGCGCCGTCTCCTGAGCCCCGATCGGTCCACGCGTCGTTTCCTAAGCCCTGATCGGTCCACGTGCCGTCTCCGAGCCCCGATGGGTCTACGCGCCGACTCCTGAGCCCCGATCGATCCACGCATCGGCTCCTGAGCCCCGGTCGGTCCACACGTCGTTGTCGAGCACCGATCGATCCACGCGCCGTTTCCTGGGCCCCAATCAGTCCACGCGCGGCCTCCTGAGCCCCGGTCGGTTCACGCGCCGTCTCCCCGCCCCGATCGGTCCACGCGCGGCCTCCTGAGCCCCAATCGCTCCACGCGTCGTATCCTAAGCCCCGATCCGTCGCCGCGTCGTCTCCTGAGCCCCGATCAATTGACGCGTCTTCTCCTGAGCCCCGATCGCTCCTCGCGCCGTCTCCTGAGCCCCGCTCGGTCCATGCGTCGTGTTCTTAGCCCCGATGCCTCCACGCGCCGTCTCCGAGCCACGATAGGTCGAGGCGCCGTTTCCTGAGCCCCGATCGATCCACGCGCCGTTTCGTAAGCCACAATCGGTCCACGCGCCGTCTCAGAGCGCCGATCATTTCACGCGCCGTTTCCTGAGCCCCAATCGTTCCACGCGCCGTCTCCGAGCCCCGATCGGTCCACGCGCCGTCTCCTGAGCCCCGATGGCTCCACGCGCCGTCTCCGAGCCCCGATCGGTCCACGCGCCGTCTCCTGAGCCCGGATCGGTCCACGCGCCGTTGCCGAACCCCAATTGGTCCACGCTCAACCGCCTGAGCCCCGGTTGGTCCACGCGCTGTCTCCGAGCCCCGATCGGTCCACGCGTCGTATCCAAACCCCGATCGGTCCACGCGCCGTCGCCGAGCCATGATCGGTCCACGCGCCGTCTCCTAAGCCCCGATCGGTCCACGCGCCGTCTCCGAGCGCCGATCGGTTCACGCGCCGTCTCCTGAGCCCCGATCGGTCCACGCGCCGTCTCCGGGCCCCGATCGGTCCACGCACCATCTCCTGCTCTCCAATCGGTCCACGCGCCGCCTGCGGAGCCCCGATCGATCCACGCTACGCTCCTGAGCCCCGGCCGGTCCGCGCGCCGCCTCCTGAGCCCCGAACGGTCGACGCGTCGTCTCCTGAACCCCAATCGGCCCACACGCAGTCTCGTGAGCCCCGATAGGTACACGCGCCGTCTCCTGAGCTCCGATCGTTCCACGCGCCGTCTCCGAGCCCCGATCGGTCCAGGCGCCGTCTCCTGAGCCCCAATCGGTCCACACGCTGTCTCGTGAGCCCCGATAGGTACACGCGTCGCGTCCTACGCCCCAATCGGTCCACGCGTCGTCTCCTAAGCCCCGATCGGTCCACGCGCCGTCTCCGAGCCCCGATCGCACCTCACGCCGTCTCCTGAGCCCCGCTCGGTCAATGCGTCGTGTTCTTAGCCCCGATGCCTTCACGCCCCGTCTCCGAGCCACGATAGGTCCAGGCGCCGCTTCCTGAGCCCAGATCGATCCACGCGCCGTCTCGTAAGCCACAATCGGTCCACGCGCCGTCTTAGAGCGCCGATCATTTCACGCGCCGTCTCCTGAGCCCCGATCGTTCCACGCGCCGTCTCCGAGCCCCGATCGGTCCACGCGGCGTCTCCTGAGCCCCGATCGGTTCACGCATCGTCTCCTAAGCCCCGATACGTCTACACGCCGTATCCGAGCCCCGATCGGTCCGCTTGACGCATTCTAAGCCACGGTCCGTCCACGCGCCGTCTCCGAGCACCGATCGGTCCACGCGCCGTCTCCTGAGCCCCGATCGGTCCACGCATCGTCTCCTAAGCCCTGATCGGTCCACGTGCCGTCTCCGAGCCCCGATGGGTCTACGCGCCGCCTCCTGAGCCCCGATCGATCCACGCATCGGCTTCTGAGCCCCGGTCGGTCCACGCGTCGTCTTCGAGCACCGATCGATCCACGCGCCATTTCCTGGGCCCCGATCGGTCCACGCGTCGCCGCCGGAGCCCCGATCGGTCTACGCGCCGTCTCATGAGCCCCGGTCGGTTCATGCGCCGTCGCCGAGCCTCGATCGGTCCACGCGCGGCCTCCCTAGCCCCGATCGCTCCACGCACCGTTTCCTGATCCCCGATCGGTCCACACGCCGTCTCCGAGCCCCGATCGTTCCGCGTGCCGCATTCTAAGCCACGGTCCATCCACGCGCCGTCTCCGAGCCCCGCTCGATTCACGCGTCGTCTCCTAAGCCCCGATCGGTCCACGCGCCGTCTCCGAGCCCCGATCAGTCCGTGCACCGTCTCCTGATCCCCATCGCTCCACGCGGCGTCTCCGGAGCCCCGATCGATCCCCGCGAGTCTCCTGAGCCCCGGTCGGTCCGCGCACCATCATCTGAGCCCCGATAGGTCGACGCGTCGTCTCCGAGACTCGATCGCTCCACGCCCCGTCGCCGAGCCTCGATCGGTCCACGCGCGGCCTCCTGAGCCCCGGTCGGTTCACACGCCGTCTCCGAGCCGCGATCGGTCCACGCGCCGTCTCCTGGGCCCCGATGCGTCCACGCGCAGTCGCCGAGCCCCGATCGGTCCACGCGGGGTCTCCTGAGCCCCGATCGGTCCACGCGCCGTCTCCTAAGCCCCGATCGATCCACGCGCCGTCTCCGAGCGCCGCTCGGTTCACGCGCCGTCTCCTGTGCTCCGATCGTTCCACGCGCCGTCTCCGAGCCCCGATCGGTCCACGCGCCGTCTCCTGAGCCCCGATCGTTCCACGCGCCGCCTCCTAAGCCCCGATCGGTCCACGCGTCGTCTCCTAAGCCACCATTGGTCCACGTGCCGTCTCCCAGCCCCGATCGGTCCACGCGCCATCTCCTAATCCCCAATCTGTCCACGACCCGTCTCCGGGCCCCGATCGGTGCACGCGCCGTCTCCTAAGCCCCGATCGGTCCACGCGCCGTCGCCGAACCCCAATTGGTCCACGCGAAACCGCCTGAGCCCCAGTCGGTCCACGCGCTGTCTCCGAGCCCCGATCGGTCCACGCGTCGTCTCCGAGCCCCGATCGGTCCACGCGTCGTCTCCTAAGCCCCGATCCGTCGCCGCGTCGTCTCCTGAGCCCCGATCAATTGACGCGTCTTCTCCTGAGCCCCGATCGCTACGCGCGCCGTCTCCTGAGCCCCGCTCGGTCCATGCGTCGTGTTCTTAGCCCCGATGCCTCCACGCGCCGTCTCCGAGCCACGATAGGTCGAGGCGCCGCTTCCTGAGCCCCGATCGATCCACGCGCCGTCTCGTAAGCCACAATCGGTCCACGCGCCGTCTCAGAGCGCCGATCATTTCACGCGCCGTCTCCTGAGCCCCGATCGTTCCACGCGTCGTCTCCTAAGCCCTGATCGGTCCACGTGCCGTCTCCGAGCCCCAATGGGTCCACGCGCCGCCTCCTGAGCCCCGATCGATCCACGCATCGGCTCCTGAGCCCCGATCGGTTCACGCGTCGTCTTCGAGCCCCGATCGATCCACGCGCCGTCTCGTAAGCCACAATCGGTCCCCGCGCCGTCTCAGAGCGCCGATCATTTCACGCGCCGTCTCCTGAGCCCCGATCGTTCCACGCGCCGTCTCCGAGCCCCGATCGGTCCACGCGGCGTCTCCTAAGCCCCGATCGGTCCAAGCGCCTTCTACTAAGCCCCGATCGGTCCACGCGCCGTCTCCGAGCGCCGATCGGTTCACGCGCCGTCTCCTGAGCCCCGATCGTTCCACGCGCCGTCTCCGAGCCCCGATCGGTCTACGCACCGTCTCCTAAGCCCCGATCGGTCCACGCGCCTTCTCCTCATCCCCGATCGGTCCACGCGCCGTCTTCGAGCGCCGATTGGTTCACGCGACGTCTCCTGAGCGCCGATCGCTCCACGCGCAGTCGCCGAGCCTCGATCGGTTCTCGCGCGGTCTCCTGAGCCCCGGTCGGTCCACGCGCCGTCGCCGAACCCCAATTGGTCCACGCACAACCTCCTGAGCCCCAGTCGGTACACGCGCTGTCTCCGAGCCCCGATAGGTCCCCGCATAGTCTCCTAAGCCCCGCTCGGTTAACGCGTCGTCTCGGAGCCCCGATCGGTCCAGGCGCCGCTTCCTGAGCACCGACCGGTCCACGCGTCGTCTCCTGAGCCCCGATCGGTCGACGGCTCCCCTCCTAAGCCCCGATCGGTCCACGCGCCTTCTCCTGAGCCCCGATCGGTCCACGCGCCGTCTCCGAGCGCCGATCATTTCACGTGACGTCTCCTGAGCCCTGATCGTTCCACGCGCCGTCTTCGAGCCCGGAGCGGTCCACGCGCCGTCTCCATGAGCCCCAATCGATCCACGCGCAGCCTCCTGAGCCCCGATCGTTCCACGCGCCGTCGCCGAGCCGCGATCGCTCTACGCGCCGCTCCGAGCCCCGATCGGTCCACGCGCCGTCGCCGAGCTATGATCGGTCCACGCGCGGCCTCCTGAGCCCCGATCGGTCCACGCGCCGTCGCCGAGCCGCGATCGGTCCACGCGCGGCCTCCTGAGGCCCGATTGGTTCACGCGCCGTATCCGAGCCCCAATCGGTCCACGCGCCGTCTCCTGAGCCCCGATCGGTCCACGCGCGGTCTCCTGAGCCCCGATCGGTCCACGCGCCGTCGCCGAACCGCGATCGGTCCACGCGCCGCCTCCTGAGTCCCGATCGGTCAACGCGTCGTGTCCTAAGCCTTGATCGGTCCACGTGCCGTCTCCGAGCCCCGATGGGTCCACGCGCCGCATCCTGAGCCCCGATCGGACGACGCGTCGTCTCCTGAGCCCGGATCGGTCCACCCGTCGTCCTCGAATCCCCGATCCGCACACGCGTCGTCTCCGAGCCTCGATCGGTCCACGCGCCGTCTCCTGAGCCCCGATCGGTCTACGCGCCGTCTCCTGAGCCCCGATCGGTCCACGCATCGCGTCCTGACCCCGGACGGTCCAGGCGCCGTCTCCAAACCCCGAGCGGTCGACGCGCCATCTCCGAGCCCCAATCGGTCCACGCGCCGTCGCCGAACCCCAATTGGTCCACGCGCAACCGCCTGAGCCCCAATCGGTTCACGCGAGTCTCCTAAGCCCCGACCGGTCCACGCGCCGGCTCCTGAGCCCCGGTCGGTCCTCGCGCCGTCTCCGAGCCCCGATCGGTCCACGTACCGTCTCCGAAGCCCCGATCGGTCCACACACCGTCTCCTGAGCCCCGATCGGTTAACGCGCCGTTTCCTGAGCCCCGATCGGTCCACGCGTCGTCTTCTAAGCCCAGATGCCCCAAGGCGCCGTCCCCGAGTCACGATCGGTCCAGGCGCCACTTCCTGAGCACCGATCGGTCCACGCGTCGTGTCCTAAGCCCCGATCGGTCTACGCGCCGTGTCCTGAGCCCCGATCGGTCGACGCGTCCTCTGCTAAACCCCGATCGGTCCACGCGGCGTCTCCGAGCCTCGATCGGTCCACGCGCCGTCGCCGAGACCCGATCGGTCCAGGCGTGGCCTCCTGAGCCCCGGGCGGTCCACGCGCCGTCGCCGAGCCCCGATCGGTCCGCGCATCGTCTCCTAAGCCCCGATCGGTCCACACGCCGTCTCCGAGCGCCGATCGGCTCACGCGCCTTCTCCTGAGCCCCGATCCGTCCACGCGTCGTCTCCTAAGCCCCGATACGTCCACACGCCATCTCCGAGCCACGATGGGTCCACGCGTCGCCTCCTGAGCCCCGATCGATCCACGCGAGTCTCCTGAGCCCCGGTCGGTCCACGCGCCGTCTCCTGAGACCCGATGCGTCGACGCGTCTTCTCCTGAGCCCCGATCAATTGACGCGTCTTCTCCTGAGCCCCGATCGCTCCTCGCGCCGTCTCCTGCGCCCCGCTCGGTCCATGCGTCGTCTTCTTAGGCCCGATGCCTCCACGCGCCGTCTCCGAGCCACGATCGGTCTAGGCGCCGCTTCCTGAGCCCCGATCGGTCCACGCGTCGTCTCCTAAGCCCCGATCGGTCCACGCGTCGTCTCCTAAGCCCCGAACGGTCAACGCGCAGTCGCCGAGCCCCGATCGGTTCACGCGCGGTCTCCTGAGCCCCGGTCGGTCCACGCGCCGTCGCCGAACCCCAATTGGTCCACGCGCAACCTCCTGAGCCCTAGTCGGTACACGCGCTGTCTCCGAGCCCCGATCGGTCCACGCATAGTCTCCTAAGCCCCGCTCGGTTAACGCGTCGTTTCCGAGCCCCGATCGGTCTACGCGCCGTCTCCTGAGCCCCGATCGGCCCACGCGTCTTCTCCTCAGCCCCGATCGCTCCTCGCGCCGTCTCCTGCGCCCCGCTCGGTCCATGCGTCGTCTTCTTAGGCCCGATGCCTCCACGCGCCGTCTCCGAGCCACGATCGGTCTAGGCGCCGCTTCCTGAGCACCGATCGGTCCACGCGTCGTCTCCTAAGCCCCGATCGGTCCACGCGTCGTCTCCTAAGCCCCGATGCGTCGACGCGTCGTCTCCTGAGCCCCGATCGGTCCACGCCTCGTCCCCGAATCCCCGATCCGTACACGCGTCGTCTCCGAGCCCCGACCTGTCCACGCGCCGTCTCGTGAGGCCCAATCGGACCACGCGCTGTCTCCTGAGCCCCGATAGGTACACGCGTCGTCTCCTATGCCCCGATCGGTCCACACGTCGTCTCCTTAGCCCCGATCGGTCCACGCGCAGTCGCCGAGCCCCGATCGGTTCACGCGCGGTCTCCTGAGCCCGGGTCGGTCCACGCGCCGTCGCCGAACCCCAATTGGTCCACGCGCAACCTCCTGAGCCCCAGTCGGTACACGCGCTGTCTCCGAGCCCCGATCGTTCCACGCGCCGCCTCCTAAGCCCCGATCGGTCCATGCGTCGTCTTCTTAGGTCCGATGCCTCCACGCTCCGTCTCCTGAGCCCCGATCGGTCGACGGCTCCCCTCCTAAGCCCCGATCGGTCCACGCGCCTTCTCCTGAGCCCCGATCGGTCCACGCGCCGTCTCCGAGCGCCGATCATTTCACGTGACGTCTCCTGAGCCCTGATCGTTCCACGCGCCGTCTTCGAGCCCGGAGCGGTCCACGCGCCGTCTCCATGAGCCCCAATCGATCCACGCGCAGCCTCCTGAGCCCCGATCGTTCCACGCGCCGTCGCCGAGCCGCGATCGCTCTACGCGCCGCTCCGAGCCCCGATCGGTCCACGCGCCGTCGCCGAGCTATGATCGGTCCACGCGCGGCCTCCTGAGCCCCGATCGGTCCACGCGCCGTCGCCGAGCCGCGATCGGTCCACGCGCGGCCTCCTGAGGCCCGATTGGTTCACGCGCCGTATCCGAGCCCCAATCGGTCCACGCGCCGTCTCCTGAGCCCCGATCGGTCCACGCGCGGTCTCCTGAGCCCCGATCGGTCCACGCGCCGTCGCCGAACCGCGATCGGTCCACGCGCCGCCTCCTGAGTCCCGATCGGTCAACGCGTCGTGTCCTAAGCCTTGATCGGTCCACGTGCCGTCTCCGAGCCCCGATGGGTCCACGCGCCGCATCCTGAGCCCCGATCGGACGACGCGTCGTCTCCTGAGCCCGGATCGGTCCACCCGTCGTCCTCGAATCCCCGATCCGCACACGCGTCGTCTCCGAGCCTCGATCGGTCCACGCGCCGTCTCCTGAGCCCCGATCGGTCTACGCGCCGTCTCCTGAGCCCCGATCGGTCCACGCATCGCGTCCTGACCCCGGACGGTCCAGGCGCCGTCTCCAAACCCCGAGCGGTCGACGCGCCATCTCCGAGCCCCAATCGGTCCACGCGCCGTCGCCGAACCCCAATTGGTCCACGCGCAACCGCCTGAGCCCCAATCGGTTCACGCGAGTCTCCTAAGCCCCGACCGGTCCACGCGCCGGCTCCTGAGCCCCGGTCGGTCCTCGCGCCGTCTCCGAGCCCCGATCGGTCCACGTACCGTCTCCGAAGCCCCGATCGGTCCACACACCGTCTCCTGAGCCCCGATCGGTTAACGCGCCGTTTCCTGAGCCCCGATCGGTCCACGCGTCGTCTTCTAAGCCCAGATGCCCCAAGGCGCCGTCCCCGAGTCACGATCGGTCCAGGCGCCACTTCCTGAGCACCGATCGGTCCACGCGTCGTGTCCTAAGCCCCGATCGGTCTACGCGCCGTGTCCTGAGCCCCGATCGGTCGACGCGTCCTCTGCTAAACCCCGATCGGTCCACGCGGCGTCTCCGAGCCTCGATCGGTCCACGCGCCGTCGCCGAGACCCGATCGGTCCAGGCGTGGCCTCCTGAGCCCCGGGCGGTCCACGCGCCGTCGCCGAGCCCCGATCGGTCCGCGCATCGTCTCCTAAGCCCCGATCGGTCCACACGCCGTCTCCGAGCGCCGATCGGCTCACGCGCCTTCTCCTGAGCCCCGATCCGTCCACGCGTCGTCTCCTAAGCCCCGATACGTCCACACGCCATCTCCGAGCCACGATGGGTCCACGCGTCGCCTCCTGAGCCCCGATCGATCCACGCGAGTCTCCTGAGCCCCGGTCGGTCCACGCGCCGTCTCCTGAGACCCGATGCGTCGACGCGTCTTCTCCTGAGCCCCGATCAATTGACGCGTCTTCTCCTGAGCCCCGATCGCTCCTCGCGCCGTCTCCTGCGCCCCGCTCGGTCCATGCGTCGTCTTCTTAGGCCCGATGCCTCCACGCGCCGTCTCCGAGCCACGATCGGTCTAGGCGCCGCTTCCTGAGCCCCGATCGGTCCACGCGTCGTCTCCTAAGCCCCGATCGGTCCACGCGTCGTCTCCTAAGCCCCGAACGGTCAACGCGCAGTCGCCGAGCCCCGATCGGTTCACGCGCGGTCTCCTGAGCCCCGGTCGGTCCACGCGCCGTCGCCGAACCCCAATTGGTCCACGCGCAACCTCCTGAGCCCTAGTCGGTACACGCGCTGTCTCCGAGCCCCGATCGGTCCACGCATAGTCTCCTAAGCCCCGCTCGGTTAACGCGTCGTTTCCGAGCCCCGATCGGTCTACGCGCCGTCTCCTGAGCCCCGATCGGCCCACGCGTCTTCTCCTCAGCCCCGATCGCTCCTCGCGCCGTCTCCTGCGCCCCGCTCGGTCCATGCGTCGTCTTCTTAGGCCCGATGCCTCCACGCGCCGTCTCCGAGCCACGATCGGTCTAGGCGCCGCTTCCTGAGCACCGATCGGTCCACGCGTCGTCTCCTAAGCCCCGATCGGTCCACGCGTCGTCTCCTAAGCCCCGATGCGTCGACGCGTCGTCTCCTGAGCCCCGATCGGTCCACGCCTCGTCCCCGAATCCCCGATCCGTACACGCGTCGTCTCCGAGCCCCGACCTGTCCACGCGCCGTCTCGTGAGGCCCAATCGGACCACGCGCTGTCTCCTGAGCCCCGATAGGTACACGCGTCGTCTCCTATGCCCCGATCGGTCCACACGTCGTCTCCTTAGCCCCGATCGGTCCACGCGCAGTCGCCGAGCCCCGATCGGTTCACGCGCGGTCTCCTGAGCCCGGGTCGGTCCACGCGCCGTCGCCGAACCCCAATTGGTCCACGCGCAACCTCCTGAGCCCCAGTCGGTACACGCGCTGTCTCCGAGCCCCGATCGTTCCACGCGCCGCCTCCTAAGCCCCGATCGGTCCATGCGTCGTCTTCTTAGGTCCGATGCCTCCACGCTCCGTCTCCGAGCCACGATCGGTCCTAGCGCCGCTTCGACAGCACCGATCGGTCTTCACGCCGTCTCCTAAGGCCCGATCGCTCCACGCACCGTCTCCTCATCCCCGATTGGTTCACGCGCCGTCTCCGAGCCACGATCGGTCCGTGCGCCGCTTCCAGAGCCCCGATCGGTCCACGCGTCATCTCCTGATCTCCGATCGGTCCACGCGCCGTCTCCTAAGCCCCGATCGGTCCACGCGCCGTCTCCGAGCCCCGATCGGTTCACGTGCCGTCTCGTGAGCCCCGAACGTTCCACGCGCCGTCTCCGAGCCCCGATCGGTCCACGCTCCGTCTCCAGAGCCCGGATCGTTCCACGCGTCGTCTCCTAAGCCCCAATCCATCGACGCGTCATTTCCTGAGCCCCGATCGCTCCACGCGCCGTTTTCTGAGCACCGTTCTGTCCACGCGTCGTCTTCAAAGCCCCGATCCGTACACGCGTCGTCTCCGAGCCTCGATCGGTCCACGCGCGGCCTCCTGAGCCCCGGTCGGTCCACGCGCCGTCTCCGAGCCCCGATCGGTCCACGCGCCGTCTCCGAACGCCGATCGGTTCACGCGCTGTCACCCGAGTCTCGATCGTTCCACGCTCCGTCTCCTGAGCCCCGATCGGTGCACGCATCGTCTCCTAAGCCCCGATACGTCCACGCGTTGTCTCCGAGCCACGATCGGGCCAGCCGCCGCTTCCTAAGCCCCGATCGGTCCACGCGCCGTCTCCTAACCCCCGATCGGTCCACGTGCCGTCTCCTGAGCCCCGATCGGTCCACGCGTCGTCCACTAAGCCCCGATCGGTCCACGCATCGTCTCCTAAGCCCCAGACGGTCCACGCGCCGTCTCCGAACCCCGATCGGTCGACGCGCCGTCTCCGAACGCCGATCGGTTCACGCGCCGTCTCCTGAGCCCCGATTGCTCCACGCGCCTTCTTCTAAGCCCCGATCCGTCTACGCGCCGTCTCCGAGCCCCGATCGGTCCACGCACCGTCTCCTGCTCCCCATCGGTCCACACGGCGCCTCCGGAGCCCCTACCGTTCCACGCGCCGTCTCCGAGCCCCGACCGCTCCACACGCCCTTTCCTGAGCCCCGATCGGTCCACATGCCGTCGCCGAACCCCAAATGGTCCACGCGCAACCGCCAGAGCCCCGATCGGTCCACGCGTCGTCTCTGAACACCGATCGGTCCACGCGCCCTTGCCGAGCCATGATCGGTCCACGCGCGGCCTCCTGAGCCCCGATCGGTCCACGCGCCGTCGCCGGACCCGAATTGGTCCACGCGCAACCGCCTGAGCCCCAGTCGGTCCACGCGCTGTCTCCGAGCGCCGATCGGTCCACGCGCTGTTGCCGAGCTATGATCGGTCAACGCGCGGTCTCCTGAGCCCCGATCGGTCCACGCGCCGTCGCCGATCCACGATCGGTCCGTGCGCCGCTTCCAGAGCCCTATCGGACCACGCATCGTCTCCTGATCTCCGATCGGTCCATGCATCGTTTCCTAAGCTCCGATCGGTTAACGCGCTGTCTCCGAGCGCCGATCGGTCCACATGCCGTCGCCGAACCCCAAATGGTCCACGCGCAACCGCCAGAGCCCCGATCGGTCCACGCGTCGTCTCTGAACACCGATCGGTCCACGCGCCCTTGCCGAGCCATGATCGGTCCACGCGCGGCCTCCTGAGCCCCTATCGGTCCACGCGCCGTCGCCGAGCCTCGATCGGTCCACGCGCGGCCTCCTGAGCACCGGTCGGTTCACACGCCGTCTCCGAGCCGCGATCGGTCCACGCATCGTCTCCTAAGCCCCGATCGGTCCACGCGCCGTCTCCTGAGCCCCGATGCGTCCATGCGCAGTCGCCGAGCCCCGATCGGTCCACGCGCGGCCTTCTGAGCCCCGGTCGGTCCACGCGCCGTCTCCGAGCCTCGATCGGTCCACGTACCGTCTCCGAAGCCCCGATCGGTCCACGCGCCGTCTCCTGAGCCCCGATGCGTCCATGCGCAGTCGCCGAGCCCCGATCGGTCCACGCGCGGCCTTCTGAGCCCCGGTCGGTCCACGCGCCGTCTCCAGAGCCCGGATCGTTCCACGCGTCGTCTCCTGATCCCCGATCCGTAAACGCGTCGTCTCCGAGCCTCGATCGGCCCACTCGCCGTGTCCGATCCCCGATCGGTCCGTGTGCCGCATTATAAGCCGCGGTCCGTCCACGCCCCGTCTCCGAGCACCGATCGGTCCACGCGCCGTCTCAAAGCGCCGATCATTTCACGCGCTGTCTCCTGAGCCCGGATCGGTCCACGCCACGTCTCCGAGCTCCGATCGGTCCACGCGCCGTTTCCGAGCCCCGATCGGTCCATACGTCGTCTATGAGTTCGGATCGGTCCACGCGCCGTTTTCGAGCCCCGATCAGTCCGCGCGCCGTCTCCTGAGCCCCGGTGGGTCCATGCGTCGTCTTCTTAGACCCGATGCCTCCACGCGCCGTCTCCGAGCCACGATCGGTCTAGTCGCCGCTTCCTGAGCCCCGATCGGTCCACGCGCCGTCTTCTAAGCCCTAATCGGTCCACGCGCCGTCTCCGAGCGCCGATCGGTCCACGCGCCGTCTCCGGAGCCCCATCCGTCTACGCGGCGCCTCCGCAGCCCCGATTGATCCACGCGAATCTC
Organism: Netelia fuscicornis; assembly: GCA_946811545.1. Taxonomy (NCBI): domain Eukaryota; kingdom Metazoa; phylum Arthropoda; class Insecta; order Hymenoptera; family Ichneumonidae; genus Netelia; species Netelia fuscicornis. The sequence goes on along the minus strand of OX328014.1, from coordinate 27,615,436 downwards.
CTGAGCCCCGGTTGGTCCGCGCGCCCTCTCCTGAGCCCCGATCGGTCGACGCGTCGTCTCCTGAGCCCCGATCGATCCACGCGTCGTCACCTGAGCCCTGATCGCTCCACGCGCCGTTTCCTGAGCACCGTTCTGTCCACGCGTCGTCTTCAAAGCCCCGATGCCTCCACGCGCCGTCTCCGAGCCACGATCGGTCCGTGCGCCGCTTCCAGAGCCCTATCAGTCCAGGCGTCCTCTGCTGATCTCCGATCGGTCGACGCGCCGTCTCCTAAGCCCCGATCGATCCACGCACCGGCTCCGAGCGCCGATCGGTCCACGCGTTGTCTCCTAAGCCCCGATCGGTCCACGCGCCTCCTCCGAGCGCCGAGCGGTCCACGCGCCGTCGCCGGACCCGAATTGGTCCACGCGCAACCGCCTGAGCCCCAGTCGGTCCACGCGCTGTCTCCGAGCGCCGATCGGTCCACGCGCTGTTGCCGAGCTATGATCGGTCAACGCGCGGTCTCCTGAGCCCCGATCGGTCCACGCGCCGTCGCCGATCCACGATCGGTCCGTGCGCCGCTTCCAGAGCCCTATCGGACCACGCATCGTCTCCTGATCTCCGATCGGTCCACGCGCCGTCTCCTAAGCCCCGATCGGTCCACGCGCTGTCTCCGAGCGCCGATCGGTTCACGCGCCGTCTCCTGAGCCCCGATCATTCCACGCGCCATCTCCGAGCCCGGATCGGTCCACGTGTCGTCTCCTGAGCTCAGATCGGTCCACGCGCCGTCTCCAAGCCCCGATCGGTCCATGCATCGTTTCCTAAACCCCGATCGGTTAACGCGCTGTCTCCGAGCGCCGATCGGTCCACATGCCGTCGCCGAACCCCAAATGGTCCACGCGCAACCGCCAGAGCCCCGATCGGTCCACGCGTCGTCTCTGAACACCGATCGGTCCACGCGCCCTTGCCGAGCCATGATCGGTCCACGCGCGGCCTCCTGAGCCCCGATCGGTCCACGCGCCGTCGCCGAGCCTCGATCGATCCACGCCCGGCCTCCTGAGCCCCGGTCGGTTCACACGCCGTCTCCGAGCCGCGATCGGTCCACGCATCGTCTCCTAAGCCCCGATCGGTTAACGTGCCGTCTCCGAGCCCCGATCGGTCCACGCGCCGTCTCCTGAGCCCCGATGCGTCCATGCGCAGTCGCCGAGCCCCGATCGGTCCACGCGCGGCCTTCTGAGCCCCGGTCGGTCCACGCGCCGTCTCCGAGCCTCGATCGGTCCACGTACCGTCTCCGAAGCCCCGATCGGTCCACGCGCCATCTCCTGAGCCCCGATCGGTCCACGCATCGTCTCTTAACCCCCGATACGTCCACACGCCGTTTCCGAGCCCCGATCGATCCGCGTGACGCATTCTAAGCCACTGTCCATCCACGCGCCGTCTGCGAGCACCGATCAGTCCACGCGCCGTCTCCTGATCTCCGATCGGTCCACGCGCTGTCTCCGAGCGCCGATCGGTCCACATGCCGTCGCCGAACCCCAAATGGTCCACGCGCAACCGCCAGAGCCCCGATCGGTCCACGCGTCGTCTCTGAACACCGATCGGTCCACGCGCCCTTGCCGAGCCATGATCGGTCCACGGGCGGCCTCCTGAGCCCCGATCGGTCCACGCGCCGTCGCCGAGCCTCGATCGGTCCACGCCCGGCCTCCTGAGCCCCGGTCGGTTCACACGCCGTCTCCGAGCCGCGATCGGTCCACGCATCGTCTCCTAAGCCCCGATCGGTTAACGTGCCGTCTCCGAGCCCCGATCGGTCCACGCGCCGTCTCCTGAGCCCCGATGCGTCCATGCGCAGTCGCCGAGCCCCGATCGGTCCACGCGCGGCCTTCTGAGCCCCGGTCGGTCCACGCGCCGTCTCCGAGCCTCGATCGGTCCACGTTCCGTCTCCGAAGCCCCGATCGGTCCACGCGCCATCTCCTGAGCCCCGATCGGTCCACGCATCGTCTCTTAACCCCCGATACGTCCACACGCCGTTTCCGAGCCCCGACCGGTCCACGTGCCGTCTCCTGAGCCCCGTTCGGCCCCCGCGCCGTCTCCTAAGCCCCGATCTGTCCACGGGCCGTCTCCGAGCCGCGATCGGTAAACGAGCCGTCACCAAGCCCCGATCCGTACACGCGTCGTCTCCGAGCCCCGATGGGTCCACGCGCCGTCGCCGAGCCTCGATCGGTCCACGCGCCGTCTCCTAAGCCCCGCTCGGTCCACGCGCCGTCTCCGAGCCCCGATCGGTTCACGTGCCGTCTCGTGAGCCCCGATCGTTCCACGCGCCGTCTTCGAGCCCCGATCGGTCCACGCTCCGTCTCCAGAGCCCGGATCGTTCCACGCGTCGTCTCCTGATCCCCGATCCGTAAACGCGTCGTCTCCGAGCCTCGATCGGCCCACTCGCCGTGTCCGATCCCCGATCGGTCCGTGTGCCGCATTATAAGCCGCGGTCCGTCCACGCCCCGTCTCCGAGCACCGATCGGTCCACGCGCCGTCTCAAAGCGCCGATCATTTCACGCGCTGTCTCCTGAGCCCGGATCGGTCCACGCCACGTCTCCGAGCTCCGATCGGTCCACGCGCCGTTTCCGAGCCCCGATCGGTCCATACGTCGTCTATGAGTTCGGATCGGTCCACGCGCCGTTTTCGAGCCCCGATCAGTCCGCGCGCCGTCTCCTGAGCCCCGGTGGGTCCATGCGTCGTCTTCTTAGACCCGATGCCTCCACGCGCCGTCTCCGAGCCACGATCGGTCTAGTCGCCGCTTCCTGAGCCCCGATCGGTCCACGCGCCGTCTTCTAAGCCCTAATCGGTCCACGCGCCGTCTCCGAGCGCCGATCGGTCCACGCGCCGTCTCCGGAGCCCCATCCGTCTACGCGGCGCCTCCGCAGCCCCGATTGATCCACGCGAATCTCCTGAGCCCCGGTTGGTCCGCGCGCCCTCTCCTGAGCCCCGATCGGTCGACGCGTCGTCTCCTGAGCCCCGATCGATCCACGCGTCGTCACCTGAGCCCTGATCGCTCCACGCGCCGTTTCCTGAGCCCCGATCGGTCCACGCATCGTCTCCGAGCACCGATCGGTCCACGCGCCGTTTCGTGAGCACCGTTCGGTCCATGCGTCGTCTTCAAAGCCCCGATGCCTACACGCGCCGTCTCCGAGCCACGATCGGTCCGTGCGCCGCTGCCAGAGCCCCGATGGGTCCACGCGCCGTCTCCCGAGCCCCGATCGGTCCACGCACCATCTCCTGCTGCCCAATCGGTCCATGCGCCGCCTCCGGAGCCCCGATCGATCCACGCGAATCTCCTGAGCTCCGATCGGTCCACGTGTCGTTCCCTAAGCCCCGTTCCGTCCACGCGCAGTCTCCCGAGCCCCAATCGGTCCACGCGCCGTCTCCTGAGCCCCGATCGGTCCACGCGCCGTCTCCTCAGCCCCGATCGGTCCACGCGTCGTTCCCTAAACTTCGATCCATCCACGCGCAGTCTCCCGAGCCCCAATCGGTCCACGCGCCGTCTCCTGAGCCCCGATCGGTCAACGTGCCGTCTCCTGAGCCCCGATCGGTCCACGCGTCGTCTCTTAAGCCACGATCGGTCCACGCGTCGTTCCCTAAACTTCGATCCATCCACGCGCAGTCTCCCGAGCCCCAATCGGTCCACGCGCCGTCTCCTGAGCCCCGATCGGTCCACGTGCCGTCTCCTGAGCCCCGATCGGTCCACGCGTTGTCTCCTAAGCCACGATCGGTCCATGCGCCTTCTCCTAATCCCCGATAGGTCCACGCGCCGTCTCCGTGCGCCGATCGGTTAACGCGCCGTCTCCTGAGCCCCGATCGTTCCATGCGCCGTCTCCGAGCCCCGATCGGTCCACGCGCCGTCTCCTGAGCCCGGATCGGTCCACGCGTCGTCCCCGAATCCCCGATCCTTACAATCGTCGTTTCCGTGCCTCGATCGGTCCACGCGCCGTATCCTCAGCCCCGATCGGTCCACGCGCCATCGCCGAACCCCAATTGGTCCACGCGCAACCGCCTGCGCCCCAGTCGGTCCACGCGCGGTCTCCGAGCCCCGATCGGTCCACGCGTCGTCTCCGAGCCCCGGTCGGTCCACGCGCCGTCTCCGAGCCCCGATCGGTTCACGCATCGTCTCCTAAGCCCCGATCGGTTAACGCGCCGTCTCCGAGCCGCGATTGGTCCACGCGCCGTCGCCGAACCCCAATTGGTCCACGCGCAACCGCCTGAGCCCCAGTCGGTCCACGCGTTGTCTCCGAGCTCCAATCGGTCCACGCGCCGTTTCCTGAGCCCCGATCGGTCCGTACGTCGTCTTCTAAACCCCGATGCCTCCACGCGCCGTCTCCGAGCCACGATCGGTCCGTGCGCCGCTTCCAGAGCCCTATCAGTCCAGGCGTCCTCTGCTGATCTCCGATCGGTCGACGCGCCGTCTCCTAAGCCCCGATCGATCCACGCGCCGTCTCCTAAGCCCCGCTCGGTCCACGCGCCGTCTCCGAGCCCCGATCGGTTCACGTGCCGTCTCGTGAGCCCCGATCGTTCCACGCGCCGTCTTCGAGCCCCGATCGGTCCACGCTCCGTCTCCAGAGCCCGGATCGTTCCACGCGTCGTCTCCTGATCCCCGATCCGTAAACGCGTCGTCTCCGAGCCTCGATCGGCCCACTCGCCGTGTCCGATCCCCGATCGGTCCGTGTGCCGCATTATAAGCCGCGGTCCGTCCACGCCCCGTCTCCGAGCACCGATCGGTCCACGCGCCGTCTCAAAGCGCCGATCATTTCACGCGCTGTCTCCTGAGCCCGGATCGGTCCACGCCACGTCTCCGAGCTCCGATCGGTCCACGCGCCGTTTCCGAGCCCCGATCGGTCCATACGTCGTCTATGAGTTCGGATCGGTCCACGCGCCGTTTTCGAGCCCCGATCGGTCCGCGCGCCGTCTCCTGAGCCCCGGTGGGTCCATGCGTCGTCTTCTTAGACCCGATGCCTCCACGCGCCGTCTCCGAGCCACGATCGGTCTAGTTGCCGCTTCCTGAGCCCCGATCGGTCCACGCGCCGTCTTCTAAGCCCCAATCGGTCCACGCGCCGTCTCCGAGCGCCGATCGGTCCACGCGCCGTCTCCGGAGCCCCATCCGTCTACGCGGCGCCTGCGCAGCCCCGATTGATCCACGCGAATCTCCTGAGCCCCGGTTGGTCCGCGCGCCCTCTCCTGAGCCCCGATTGGTCGACGCGTCGTCTCCTGAGCCCCGATCGGTCCACGCGCCATCGCCGAACCCCAATTGGTCCACGCGCAACCGCCTGCGCCCCAGTCGGTCCACGCGCGGTCTCCGAGCCCCGATCGGTCCACGCGTCGTCTCCGAGCCCCGGTCGGTCCACGCGCCGTCTCCGAGCCCCGATCGGTTCACGCATCGTCTCCTAAGCCCCGATCGGTTAACGCGCCGTCTCCGAGCCGCGATTGGTCCACGCGCCGTCGCCGAACCCCAATTGGTCCACGCGCAACCGCCTGAGCCCCAGTCGGTCCTCGCGTTGTCTCCGAGCTCCAATCGGTCCACGCGCCGTCTCCTAAGCCCCGACCGGCTCACGCCCCGTCTCCTGTGCCCCGATCGATTCACGTACCGTCTCCTAAGCCCCGATCGGTCCACCCGTCGTCTCTTAAGCCCCAATCGGTCCACGCGCCATCTCCGAGCGCCGATCATTTCACGCGCTGTCTCCTGAGCCCCGGTCGGTCCACGCGCCGTCACCTGAGCCCTGATCGGTCGACGCGTCGTCTCCTGAGCCCCGGTCGCTCCACGCGCCGTCTCGGAGCGCCGATTGGTTCACGCGCCGTCTCCTGAGCCCCGATCGGTCCACGCGCCGTCTCCGAGCGCCGATCATTTCACGCGCCGTCTCCGAGCTCCGATCGGTCCACACGTCGTCTCCGAGCCCCGATCGGTCCACGCGTCGTCTCCTAAGACCCGATCGGTCCACGCGCCGTCGCCGAGCCGCGCTCGGTCCACGCGCGGCCTCCTGACCCCCGGTCGGTTCACGCGCCGTATCCGAGCCCCAATCGGTCCACGCGCCGTCTCCTGACTCCCAATCGGTGCACGCGCCGCCTCCTGAGCCCCGTTCAGTCGACGCGTCGTCTCCTGAGCCCCGATCGATCCACGCGTCGTTTCCTGAGCCCCGATCGCTCCACGCGCCGTCTCCGAGCGCCGGTCGGTGCACGCGCCGTCTCCTGAGCCCCGATCGTTCCACGCGTCGTCTCCGAGCCCCGATCGCTCCACGCGCCGATTTCTTAGCCCCGATCAATTGACGCGTCTTCTCCTGAGCCCCGATCGCTCCTCGCGCCGTCTCCTAAGCCCCAATCGGTCCACGCGCCGTCTCCTAAGCCCCGATCGGTCCACGCGCCGTCACCTGAGCCCCGATCGTTCCACGCCCCGTCTCCGAGCCCCGATCGGTCCACGCGCCGTCTCCTAAGCCCCGATCGGTCCACGCGCCTTCTCCTCATCCCCGATCGGTCCACGCGCCGTCTCGGAGCGCCGATTGGTTCACGCGCCGTCTCCTGAGCCCCGATCGGTCCACGCGCCGTCTCCGAGCGCCGATCATTTCACGCGCCGTCTCCGAGCTCCGATCGGTCCACACGTCGTCTCCGAGCCCCGATCGGTCCACGCGTCGTCTCCTAAGACCCGATCGGTCCACGCGCCGTCGCCGAGCCGCGCTCGGTCCACGCGCGGCCTCCTGACCCCCGGTCGGTTCACGCGCCGTATCCGAGCCCCAATCGGTCCACGCGCCGTCTCCTGACTCCCAATCGGTGCACGCGCCGCCTCCTGAGCCCCGTTCAGTCGACGCGTCGTCTCCTGAGCCCCGATCGATCCACGCGTCGTTTCCTGAGCCCCGATCGCTCCACGCGCCGTCTCTGAGCGCCGGTCGGTGCACGCGCCGTCTCCTGAGCCCCGATCGTTCCACGCGTCGTCCCCTAATCCCCGATCCATACTCGCGTCGTCTCCGAGCCTCGATCGGTCCACGCGCCGTCGCCGCGTCCCGATCGGTCCACGCGCGGCCTCCTGAGCCCCGGTCGGTCCACGCGCCGTCTCCGAGCCTCGATCGGTCCACGTACCGTCTCCGAAGCCCCGATCGGTCCACGCGCCATCTCCTGAGCCCCGACCGCTCCACACGCCCTTTCCTGAGCCCCGATCGGTTCACGCGCCGTCTCCTGAGCCCCAATCGTTCCAAGCGTCGTCCCCTAATACCCGATCCATACACGCGTCGTCTCCGAGCCTCGATCAGTCCACGCGTCGTCGCCGAGTCCCGATCGGTCCACGCGCCGTCTCCGAGCCTCGATCGGTCCACGTACCGTCTCCGAAGCCCCGATCGGTCTACGCGCCGTCTCCTGAGTCCCGATCGGTCCACGCGCCGTCTCCGAGCCACGATCGGTCCGTGCGCCGCTTCCAGAGCCCCGATCGGTCCACGCGTCATCTCCTGATCTCCGATCGGTCCACGCGCCGTCTCCTAAGCCCCGATCGGTCCACGCGCCGTCTCCGACCCCCCATCGGTTCACGTGCCGTATCGTGAGCCCCGATCGTTCCACGCACCGTCTCCGAGCCCCGATCGGTCCACGCTCCGTCTCCAGAGCCCGGATCGTTCCACGCGTCGTCTCCTAAGCCCCAATCCATCGACGCGTCATTTCCTGAGCCCCGATCGCTCCACGCGCCGTTTTCTGAGCACCGTTCTGTCCACGCGTCGTCTTCAAAGCCCCGATCCGTACACGCGTCGTCTCCGAGCCTCGATCGGTCCACGCGCCGTCGCCGAGCCCCGATCGGTCCACGCGCGGCCTCCTAAGCCGCGATCGGTCCACGCGCCGTCGCCGAACCCCAATTGGTCTACGCGCAACCGCCTGAGCCCCAGTCGGTCCACGCGTTGTCTCCGAGCTCCAATCGGTCCACGCGCCGTTTCCTGAGCCCCGAACGGTCCATACGTCGTCTTCTAAGCCCCGATGCCTCCACGCGCCGTCTCCGAGCCAGATCGGTTCAGGCGCCGCTTCCCGAGCTCCGATCAGTCCACGCGCCGTCTCCTAAGCCCCGATCGCTCCACGGACCGTCTCCTGAGCCCCGATTGCTCCACGGGCCGTTTCCTGAGCCCCGATCGTTCCACACGCCGTCTCTGAGCTCCGATCGGCCCACGCGCCGTCTCCTGAGCCCCGATCGGTCCACGCGCCGTCGCCGAACCCCGATCGGTCCAGGCGTATCCTCCTGAGCCCCGATCGGTCCACGCGCCGTCTCCGTGCGCCGATCGGTTCACGCGCCGTCTCCTGAGCCCGGATCGGTCCACGCGCCGTCGCCGAACCCCAATTGGTCCACGCGCAACCGCCTGAGCCCAGGTTAGTCCACGCGCTGTTTCCGAGCCCCGATCGGTCCACGCGTCGTATCCGAACCCCGATCGGTCCACGCGCCGTCGCCGAGCCATGATCGGTCCACGCGCGGCCTCCTGAGTCCCGGTTGCTTCACGCGCCGTATCCGAGCCCCCATCGGTCCACGCGTCGTCTCCGAGCCCCGATCGGTCCACGCGCCGTCTCCTGAGCCCCGGTCGGTTCACGCGCCGTCTCCGAGCCCGATCGGTCCACGCATCGTCTCCTAAGCCCCTATCGGTTAACGCGCCGTCTCCCAGCCCAGATCGGTCCACGCGCAACCACCTGAGCCCCAGTCGATCCACGCGCCGTTTCCTGAGCCCCGATCGGTCCACGCGCCGTCTCCTGGGCCCCGATCGGTCTACGCGTCGTCTCCTAAGCCCCGATTGGTGGACCTGCCGTCTCCCAGCCACGATCGGTCCACGCGCCGTCTGCAAAGCCCCGATCGGTCCACCCGCCGTCTTCGAGCCCCGATCGGTCCACGCATCGTCTCCTAAGCCCCAATCGGTTAACGCGCCGTCTCCTGAGCCCCGATCGTTCTACGCGCCGTCTCCGAGCCCCGATCCGTCCACGCGCAGTCGCCGAGCCCCGATCGGTTCACGCACGGTCTCCTGAGCCCCAGTCGGTACACGCGCTGTCTCCGAGCCCCGATGGGACCACGCATCGTCTCCTAAGCCCCGCTCGGTTAACGCGTCGTTTCGGAGCCCCGATCGGTCTACGCGCGATGTCCTGAGCCCCGATCGGTCCACGCGTCGTCTCCTGAGCGCCGATCGTTCCACGCGCCGTCTCCGCGCGTCGATCGGTCCACGCGCCGTCCCCTGAGCCCCGATCGGTCCACGCGCCGTCTCCGAGCGCCGATCCGTCCACGCACCGTCTTCTGAGCCCCGATCGGTCCAGGCATCGTCTCCTAAGTCCCGGACGGTCCACCCGCCGTTTCCGAGCCCCGACCGCTCCACGCGCCGTCTCCTGAGCCCCGATCGGTCCACCCATCGTCTCCTAAGCCCCGATCCGTCGCCGCGTCGTGTCCTGAGCCCCGATCAATTGACGCGTCTTCTCCTGAGCCCCGATCGCTCCTCGCGCCGTCTCCTGAACCCCGATCATTCCACGCGCCTTCTCCTAAGCCACGATCGGTCCACGCGCCGTCTCCGAGCCCCAGTCGGTCCACGCGCTGTCTCCGAGCACCGATCGGTCTACGCGTCGTCTCCGAGCCCCGATCGGTCCACGCGCCGTCTCCGAGCCCCGAACGGTTCACGCACCGTCTCCTGGTCCCAATCGGTCCACGCGGCGCCTCTGGTGCCCCGATCGATCCACGCGAGTCTCCTGAGCCCCAGTCGGTCCGCGCGCCGTCTCCTGAGCCCCGATTGTTCGACGCGTCGCCTCCTGAGCCGCGATCGATCCACGCGTCGTCTCCTGAGCCCCGATCGCACCACACGCCGTTTCCTGAGCCCCGATCGGTCCACGCGTCGTCTTCAAAGCCCCGATGCCTCCACGCGCCGTCTCCGAGCCCCGATGGGACCACGCATCGTCTCCTAAGCCCCGCTCGGTTAACGCGTCGTTTCGGAGCCCCGATCGGTCTACGCGCGATCTCCTGAGCCCCGATCGGTCCACGCGCCGTCTCCGAGCCCCGAACGGTTCACGCACCGTCTCCTGGTCCCAATCGGTCCACGCGGCGCCTCTGGTGCCCCGATCGATCCACGCGAGTCTCCTGAGCCCCAGTCGGTCCGCGCGCCGTCTCCTGATCCCCGATCGTTCCACACGCCGCCTCCTAAGCCCCGCTCGGTCCATGCGTCGTGTTCTTAGCCCCGATGCCTCCACGCCCCGTCTCCGAGGCATGATAGGTCCAGGCGCCGCTTCCTGAGCCCCGATCGATCCACGCGCCGTCTCGTAAGCCACAATCGGTCCACGCGCCGTCTCCGAGCACCGATCGGTCCACGCGCCGTCTCCTGAGCCCCGATCGGTCCACGCGTCGTCCCCTAAGCCCTGATCGGTCCACGTGCCGTCTCCGAGCCCCGATGGGTCTACGCGCTGCCTCCTGAGACCCGATCGATCCACGCATCGGCTCCTGAGCCCCGGTCGGTCCAAGCGTCGTCTTCGAGCACCGATCGATCCACGCGCCGTTTCCTGGGCCCCGATCGGTCCACGCGTCGCCGCCGGAGCCCCGATCGGTCTACGCGCCGTCTCATGAGCCCCGGTCGGTTCATGCGCCGTCGCCGAGCCTCGATCGGTCCACGCGCGGCCTCCTTAGCCCCGGTCGGTCCACGCGCCGTCTCCGAGCCCCGATCGGTCCACGCATCGTCTCCTGAGCCCCGATCGGTTAACGCGCCGTCTCCGAGCCCCGATCAGTCCACGCGCCGTCTCCTGAGCCCCGGTCGGTTCATGCGCCGTCTCCGAGCCCCGATCGATCCACGCGCCTTCTCCTAATCCCCAATCTGTCCACGACCCGTCTCCGGGCCCCGATCGGTGCACGCGCCGTCTCCTAAGCCCCGATCGGTCCACGCGCCGTCGCCGAACCCCAATTGGTCCACGCGAAACCGCCTGAGCCCCAGTCGGTCCACGCGCTGTCTCCGAGCCCCGATCGGTCCACGCGTCGTCTCCGAGCCCCGATCGGTCCACGCGCCGTCGCCGAGTCATGATCTGTCCACGCGCGGCCTCCTGAGACCCGATCGGTCCACGCGCCGTCGCCGAGCCGCGATCGGTCCACGCGCGGCCTCCTGAGCCCCGATTGGTTCACGCGCCGTATCCGAGCCCCAATCGGTCCACGCGCTGTCTCCGAGCCCTGATCGGTCCACACGTCGTCTCCGAGCCCCGATCGGTCTACGCGCCGTCGCCGAGCCATGATGGGTCCACGCGCGGCCTCCTGAGCCCCGATCGGTCCACGCGCCGTTGCCGAGCCGCGATCGGTTCTCGCGCGGCCTCCTGAGCTCCGGTCGGTCCACGCGCCGCCTACGGAGCCCCGATCGATCCACGCGAATCTCCTGAGCTCCGGTCGGTCGACGCGCCGTCTCCTGAGCCCCGATCGGTCCACGCGTCGTCTCCTAAGCCCCGATTCGTCGACGCGTCGTCTCGTGAGCCCCGGTCAATTGACGCGTCTTCTCCTGAGCCCCGATCGCTTCTCGTGCCGCCTCCTGAGCCCCACTCCATCGAGGCGTCGTCTCCGGGGCCCCGATCAATTGACGTGTCTTCTCCTGAGCCCCGATCACTCCTCGCGCCGTCTCCTGAACCCCGCTCGGTCCATGCGTCGTCATCTTAGCCCGGATGCCTCCACGCACCGTCTCCGAGCCACGATGGGTCCAGGCGCCGCTTCCTGCGCCCCGATCGGTCCATGCGCCGTCTCTTAAGCCCCAATCGGTCCACGCGGCGTCTCCGAGCGCCGATCATTTAACGCGCCGTCTCCTGAGACCCGATCGTTCCACGCGCCGTCTCCGAGCCCCGATCGGTCCGCGTGCCGCATTCTAAGCCACGGTCCATCCACGCGCCGTCTCCGAGCCCCGGTCGATCCACGCGTCGTCTCCTAAGCCCCGATCGGTCCACGCGCCGTCTCCTAAGCCCCGATTGATCCACGCGGCGTCTCCCAGCCCCGATCGATCCACGCGCCGTCTCCTGAGCCCCAATCGGTCCACGCGTCGGCTCCTAAGCCCCGATCCATCGACGCGTCGTCTCCTGAGCCCCGATCGATCCACGCGCCGCCTCCTGAGCCCCGATCGCTCCACGCACCGTTTCAAGATCCCCGATCGGTCCACACGCCGTCTCCGAGCCCCGATCGGTCCGCGTGCCGCATTCTAAGCCACGGTCCATCCACGCGCCGTCTCCGAGCCCCGCTCGATTCACGTGTCGTCTCCTAAGCCCCGATCGGTCCACGCGCCGTCTCCTAAGCCCCTATTGGTTCACGTGCCGTCTCCCAGCCCCGATCGGTCCACGCGCCGTCTCCTAAGCCCCAATCTGTCCACGACCCGTCTCCGGGCCCCGATCGGTGCACTCGCCGTCTCCTAAGCCCCGATCGGTCCACGCGCCGTCTCCGAGCGCCGATTGGTTCACGCGCCGTCTCCTGAGCCCTGATCCGTCCACGCGCCGTCTCCGAGCGCCGATCGGTTCACGCGCCGTCTCCTTAGCCCCGATCATTCCACGCGATGTCTCCGAGCCCCGATCGCTCCACGCGCCGTCTCCTAAGCCCCGATCGGTCCACGCGCCGTCTCCGAGCCCCGATCGGTCCGTGCACCGTCTCCTGATCCCCATCGCTCCACGCGGCGTCTCCGGAGCCCCGATCGATCACCGCGAGTCTCCTGAGCCCCGGTCGGTCCGCGCACCGTCATCTGAGCCCCGATCGGTGGACGCGTCGTCTCCGAGACACGATCGGTCCACGCCCCGTCGCCGAGCCTCGATCGCTCCACGCATCGTCTCCTAAGCCCCGATCGGTTAACGTGCCGTTTCCGAACCCCGATCGGTCCACGCGCCGTCTCCTGGGCCCCAATGCGTCCACGCGCAGTCGCCGAGCCCCGATCGGTCCACGCGGGGTCTCCTGAGCCCCGATCGGTCCACGCGCCGTCTCCTAAGCCCCGATCGATCCACGCGCCGTCTCCGAGCGCCGCTCGGTTCACGCGCCGTCTCCTGCGCTCCGATCGTTCCACGCGCCGTCTCCGAGCCCCGATCGGTCCACGCTCCGTCTCCTGAGCCCCGATCGTTCCACACGCCGCCTCCTAAGCCCCGATCGGTCCACGCACCGTCTCCGAGCCCCGATCGGTTCACGCGCCGTCTCCGAGCCCCGATCGGTCCACGCGCCGTTTCCGAGCCACGATCGGTCCATACGTCGTCTCCGAGTTCGGATCGGTCCACGCGCCGTTTCCGAGCCCCGATGGGTCCGCGCGCCGTCTCCTGAGCCCCGGTGGGTCCACGCGCCGCCTCCTGAGCCCCGATCGGTCAACGCATCGTCTCCTAAGCCCCGATACGTTCACACGCCGTCTCCGAGCCCCGATCGGTCCACGCGCCGTCGCCGAGCCTCGATCGGTCCACGCGCGGCCTCCGTAGCCCCGGTCGGTCCACGCGCCGTCTCCGAGCCCCGATCGGTCCACGCTCCGTCTCCTGAGCCCGGATCGTTCCACGCGTCGTCTCCTGATCCCCGATCCGTAAACGCGTCGTCTCCGAGCCTCGATCGGTCCACACGCCGTGTCCGATCCCCGACCGGTCCGCGTGCCGCATTTTAAGCCGCGGTCCGTCTACGCGCCGTCTCCGATCACCGATCAGTCCACGCGCCGTCTCAAAGCGCCGATCATTTCACGCGCCGTCTCCTCAGCCCCGATCGTTCCACGCGCCGTCTCCTCAGCCCCGATCGTTCCACGCGCCGTCTCGTGAGCCCCGATAGGTACACGCGCCGGCTCCTAAGCCCCGATCGGTCCACGCGTCGTCTCCTAAGCCCCGATCGGTCGACGGGTCGTCTCCTAAGCCCCGATCCGTCGACGGGTCGTCTCCTAATCCCCGGTCGGTCCACGCGCCGTCGCCGAACCCCAATTGGTCCACGCGCCACCTCCTGAGCCCCAGTCGGTCCACGCGCTGTCTCCGAGCACCGATCGGTCTACGCATCGTCTCCTAAACCCCGCTCTGTTAACGCGTCGTCTCCTGAGCCCCGATCGCTCCACGCGCCGTCTCCTGAGCGCCGATCGGTCCACGTGTCGTCTCCGAGCACCGTTCGGTTCACGCGCCGTTTCCTGGGCCCCGATCGGTCCATCCGTCGTCTTTTAAGCCCCGATACCTCCACGCGCCGTCTCCGAGCCACGATCGGTCCGCGTGCCGCATTCTAAGCCACGGTCCATCCACGCGCCGTCTCCGAGCCCCGGTCGATCCACGCGCCGTCTCCTAAGCCCCGATTGATCCACGCGCCGTCTCCCAGCCCCGATCGATCCACGCGCCGTCTCCTGAGCCCCAATCGGTCCACGCGTCGGCTCCTAAGCCCCGATCCATCGACGCGTCGTCTCCTGAGCCCCGATCGATCCACGCGCCGCCTCCTGAGCCCCGATCGCTCCACGCACCGTTTCAAGATCCCCGATCGGTCCACACGCCGTCTCCGAGCCCCGATCGGTCCGCGTGCCGCATTCTAAGCCACGGTCCATCCACGCGCCGTCTCCGAGCCCCGCTCGATTCACGTGTCGTCTCCTAAGCCCCGATCGGTCCACGCGCCGTCTCCTAAGCCCCTATTGGTTCACGTGCCGTCTCCCAGCCCCGATCGGTCCACGCGCCGTCTCCTAAGCCCCAATCTGTCCACGACCCGTCTCCGGGCCCCGATCGGTGCACTCGCCGTCTCCTAAGCCCCGATCGGTCCACGCGCCGTCTCCGAGCGCCGATTGGTTCACGCGCCGTCTCCTGAGCCCTGATCCGTCCACGCGCCGTCTCCGAGCGCCGATCGGTTCACGCGCCGTCTCCTTAGCCCCGATCATTCCACGCGATGTCTCCGAGCCCCGATCGGTCCACGCGCCGTCTCCTAAGCCCCGATCGGTCCACGCGCCGTCTCCGAGCCCCGATCGGTCCGTGCACCGTCTCCTGATCCCCATCGCTCCACGCGGCGTCTCCGGAGCCCCGATCGATCACCGCGAGTCTCCGAGCCCCGATCGGTCCGCGCACCGTCATCTGAGCCCCGATCGGTGGACGCGTCGTCTCCGAGACACGATCGGTCCACGCCCCGTCGCCGAGCCTCGATCGCTCCACGCATCGTCTCCTAAGCCCCGATCGGTTAACGTGCCGTTTCCGAACCCCGATCGGTCCACGCGCCGTCTCCTGGGCCCCAATGCGTCCACGCGCAGTCGCCGAGCCCCGATCGGTCCACGCGGGGTCTCCTGAGCCCCGATCGGTCCGCGCGCCGTCTCCTGAGCCCCGGTGGGTCCACGCGCCGCCTCCTGAGCCCCGATCGGTCAACGCATCGTCTCCTAAGCCCCGATACGTTCACACGCCGTCTCCGAGCCCCGATCGGTCCACGCGCCGTCGCCGAGCCTCGATCGGTCCACGCGCGGCCTCCGTAGCCCCGGTCGGTCCACGCGCCGTCTCCGAGCCCCGATCGGTCCACGCTCCGTCTCCTGAGCCCGGATCGTTCCACGCGTCGTCTCCTGATCCCCGATCCGTAAACGCGTCGTCTCCGAGCCTCGATCGGTCCACACGCCGTGTCCGATCCCCGACCGGTCCGCGTGCCGCATTTTAAGCCGCGGTCCGTCTACGCGCCGTCTCCGATCACCGATCAGTCCACGCGCCGTCTCAAAGCGCCGATCATTTCACGCGCCGTCTCCTCAGCCCCGATCGTTCCACGCGCCGTCTCGTGAGCCCCGATAGGTACACGCGTCGTGTCCTACGCCCCGATCGGTCCACGCGTCGTCTCCTAAGCCCCGATCGGTGTGCGCAGCGTCTCCTGATCCCCATCGGTCCACGCGGCGCCTCCGGAGCCCCGATCGATCCACGCGCCGTCTCCGAGCGCCGATCGGTGCACGCTCCGTCTCCTGAGCCCCGATCGTTCCACACGCCGCCTCCTAAGCCCCGATCGTTCCAGGCGTCGTCTCCCAAGCCCCGATCTGTCCACGGGCCGTCTGCGAGCCGCGATCGGTAAAGCCGCCGTCATCAAGCCCCGAACCGTACACGCGTCGTCTCCGAACCCCGATGGGTCCACGCGCCGTCGCCGAGCCTCGATCGGTCCACGCGCGACCTCCTGAGCCCCGATCGGTCCACGCGCCGTCTCCTGAGCCCCGATCGGTCCACGCGCCGTCGCCGAACCCCAATTGGTCCACGCGAAACCGCCTGAGCCCCAGTCGGTCCACGCGCTGTCTCCGAGCCCTGATCGGTCCACGTGCCGTCTCCCAGCCCCGATCGGTCCGTGCACCGTCTCCTGATCCCCATCGCTCCACGCGGCGTCTCCGGAGCCCCGATCGATCCACGCGAGTCTCCTGAGCCCCGGTCGGTCCGCGCACCGTCATCTGAGCCCCGATCGGTCGACGCGTCGTCTCCGAGACTCGATCGGTCCACGCCCCGTCGCCGAGCCTCGATCGGTCCAAGCGCGGCCTCCTGAGCCCCGGTCGGTTCACACACCGTCTCCGAGCCGCGATCGGTCCACGCATCGTCTCCTAAGCCCCGATCGGTTAACGTGCCGTCTCCGAACCCCGATCGGTCCACGCGCCGTCTCCTGGGCCCCGATGCGTCCACGCGCAGTCGCCGAGCCCCGATCGGTCCACGCGGGGTCTCCTGAGCCCCGATCGGTCCACGCGCCGTCTCCTAAGCCCCGATCAATCCACGCGCCGTCTCCGAGCGCCGCTCGGTTCACGCGCCGTCTCCTGTGCTCCGATCGTTCCACGCGCCGTCTCCGAGCCCCGATCGGTCCACGCGCCGTCTCCTGAGCCCCGATCGTTCCACACGCCGCCTCCTAAGCCCCGATCGGTCCAGGCGTCGTCTCCTAATCCCCGACCGGTCCACGCGCCGTCTCCTGAGCCCCGATCGGTCCACGCGCCGTCTCCTAAGCCCCGATCTGTCCACGGGCCGTTTCCGTGCCGCGATCGGTCCACGCGCCGTCGCCGAACCCCAATTGATCCACGCGCAACCGCCTGAGTCCCAATCGGTCCACGCGAGTCTCCTAAGCCCCGACCGGTCCACGCGCCGTCTCCTGAGCCCCTATCGCTCCACGCGTCGTCTCCGAGCCCCGATCGGTCCATGCGCCGTCGCCGAGCCATGATCGCTCCACGCGCGGCCTCCTGAGCCCCGGTCGCGTCACGCGCCGTATCCACGCCCCAATCGATCCACGCGCCGTCTCCTGAGTCCCGATCGGTCCACGCGCCGTCTCTTGAGCCCCGATCGGTCCACGCGTCGTCTCCTAAGCCCCGATCGGTCCACGCGCCGTCTCTAAGCCCCGATCCGTCGCCGCGTCCTGTCCTGAGCCCCGATCAATTGACGCGTCTTCTCCTGAGCCCCGATCGCTCCTCGCGCCGTCTCCTGAACCCCGCTCGGTCGATGCGTCGTCTTCTTAACCCCGATGCCTCCACGCGCCGTCTCCGAGCCACGATCGGTCCACGCGCCGTCTCCGAGCCCCGATCGGTCCACGCGCCGTCGCCGAGCCATGATCGGTCCACGCGCGGCCTCCTGAGCCCCGATCGGTCCACGCGCCGTCGCCGAGCCGCGATCGGCCCACGCATCGTCTCCTGAGCCCCGATCGGTTAACGCGCCGTCTCCGAGCCCCGATCAGTCCACGCGCCGTCTCCTGAGCCCCGGTCGGTTCATGCGCCGTCTCCGAGCCCCGATCGATCCACGCGTCGTCTTGTAAGCCCAGATGCCTTCTCGCGCCGTCTCCGGCCCACGATCGGTCCAGGCGCCGCTTCCTGAGCCACGATCGGTCCACGCGCCTTCTCCGAGCCCCGATCGGTGCACGCGCCGTCTCCTGAGCCCCGATCAGTCCACGCGCCGTCTCCTGAGCCCCGGTCGGTTCATGCGCCGTCTCCGAGCCCCGATCGATCCACGCGTCGTCTTGTAAGCCCAGATGCCTTCTCGCGCCGTCTCCGAGCTCCGATCGGTCCACGTGCCGTCTCCCAGCCCCGATCGGTCCACGCGCCTTCTCCTAATCCCCAATCTGTCCACGACCCGTCTCCGGGCTCCGATCGGTGCACGCGCCGTCTCCTAAGCCCCGATCGGTCCACGCGCCGTCGCCGAACCCCAATTAGTCCACGCGAAACCGCCTGAGCCCCAGTCGGTCCACGCGCTGTCTCCGAGCCCCGATCGGTCCACGCGTCGTCTCCGAGCCCCGATCGGTCCACGCGCCGTCGCCGAGCCATGATCTGTCCACGCGCGGCCTCCTGAGACCCGATCGGTCCACGCGCCGTCGCCGAGCCGCGATCGGTCCACGCGCGGCCTCCTGAGCCCCGATTGGTTCACGCGCCGTATCCGAGCCCCAATCGGTCCACGCGCTGTTTCCGAGCCCTAATCGGTCCACACGTCGTCTCCGAGCCCCGATCGGTCTACGCGCCGTCGCCGAGCCATGATGGGTCCACGCGCGGCCTCCTGAGCCCCGATCGGTCCACGCGCCGTCTCCGAGCCCCGGTCGATCCACGCGTCGTCTCCTAAGCCCCGATCGGTCCACGCGCCGTCTCCTAAGCCCCGATTGATCCACGCGCCGTCTCCCAGCCCCGATCGATCCACGCGCCGTCTCCTGAGCCCCAATCGGTCCACGCGTCGGCTCCTAAGCCCCGATCCATCGACGCGTCGTCTCCTGAGCCCCGATCGATCCACGCGCCGCCTCCTGAGCCCCGATCGCTCCACGCACCGTTTCCTGATCCCCGATCGGTCCACACGCCGTCTCCGAGCCCCGATCGGTCCGCGTGCCGCATTCTAAGCCACGGTCCATCCACGCGCCGTCTCCGAGCCCCGCTCGATTCACGTGTCGTCTCCTAAGCCCCGATCGGTCCACGCGCCGTCTCCTAAGCCCCTATTGGTTCACGTGCTGTCTCCCAGCCCCGATCGGTCCACGCGCCGTCTCCTAAGCCCCAATCTGTCCACGACCCGTCTCCGGGCCCCGATCGGTGCACTCGCCGTCTCCTAAGCCCCGATCGGTCCACGCGCCGTCTCCGAGCGCCGATTGGTTCACGCGCCGTCTCCTGAGCCCTGATCCGTCCACGCGCCGTCTCCGAGCGCCGATCGGTTCACGCGCCGTCTCCTGAGCCCCGATCATTCCACGCGATGTCTCCGAGCCCCGATCGGTCCACGCGCCGTCTCCTAAGCCTCGATCGGTCCACGCGCCGTCTCCGAGCCCCGATCGGTCCGTGCACCGTCTCCTTATCCCCATCACTCCACACGGCGTCTCCGGAGCCCCGATCGATCAACGCGAGTCTCCTGAGCCCCGGTCGGTCCGCGCACCGTCATCTGAGCCCCGATCGGTCGACGCGTCGTCTCCGAGACTCGATCGGTCCACGCCCCGTCGCCGAGCCTCGATCGGTCCACGCGGGGTCTCCTGAGCCCCGATCGGTCCACGCGCCGTCTCCTGGGCCCCGATGCGTCCACGCGCAGTCGCCGAGCCCCGATCGGTCCACACGCCGTATCCGAGCTCCGATCGGTCCGCGTGACGCATTCTAAGTCACGGTACGTCCACGCGCCGTCTCCGAGCACCGATCGGTCCACGCGCCGCCTCCTAAGCCCCGATCGGTCCACGCGTCGTCTCGTCAGCCCCGATACGTCCACACCCCGTATCCGAGCCCCGATCGATCCGCGTGACGCATTCTAAGCCACGGTCCGTCCACGCGCCGTCTCCGAGCCCCGATCGGTGCACGCGCCGTCTCCTGAGCCCCGATCGATCCACGCGTCGTCTCCTGAGCCCCGATCGGTCCACGCGCCCTCTCCTGAGCCCCGATCGGTCCACGCGCCGTCGCCGAACCCCAATTGGTCCACGCGAAACCGCCTGAGCCCCAGTCGGTCCACGCGCTGTCTCCGAGCTCCGATCGGTCCACGTGCCGTCTCCCAGCCCCGATCGGTCCACGCGCCTTCTCCTAATCCCCAATCTGTCCACGACCCGTCTCCGGGCTCCGATCGGTGCACGCGCCGTCTCCTAAGCCCCGATCGGTCCACGCGCCGTCGCCGAACCCCAATTAGTCCACGCGAAACCGCCTGAGCCCCAGTCGGTCCACGCGCTGTCTCCGAGCCCCGATCGGTCCACGCGCGGCCTCCTGAGACCCGATCGGTCCACGCGCCGTCGCCGAGCCGCGATCGGTCCACGCGCGGCCTCCTGAGCCCCGATTGGTTCACGCGCCGTATCCGAGCCCCAATCGGTCCACGCGCTGTTTCCGAGCCCTAATCGGTCCACACGTCGTCTCCGAGCCCCGATCGGTCTACGCGCCGTCGCCGAGCCATGATGGGTCCACGCGCGGCCTCCTGAGCCCCGATCGGTCCACGCGCCGTCGCCGAGCCGCGATCGGTTCTCGCGCGGCCTCCTGAGCTCCGGTCGGTCCACGCGCCGTCTCCTGAGCCCCGATCGATCCACGCGCCGCCTCCTGAGCCCCGATCGCTCCACGCACCGTTTCCTGATCCCCGATCGGTCCACGCGTCGTCTCCTAAACCCCGATTCGTCGACGCGTCGTCTCCTGAGCCCCGGTCAATTGACGCGTCTTCTCCTGAGCCCCGATCGCTTCTCGTGCCGCCTCCTGAGCCCCACTCCATCGAGGCGTCGTCTCCGGGGCCCCGATCAATTGACGTGTCTTCTCCTGAGCCCCGATCGCTCCTCGCGTCGTCTCCTGAACCCCGCTCGGTCCATGCGTCGTCTTCTTAGCCCGGATGCCTCCACGCACCGTCTCCGAGCCACGATGTGTCCAGGCGCCGCTTCCTGCGCCCCGATCGGTCCACGCGCCGTCTCTTAAGCCCCAATCGGTCCACGCGGCGTCTCCGATCGCCGATCATTTAACGCGCCGTCTCCTGAGACCCGATCGTTCCACGCGCCGTCTCCGAGCCCCGATCGGTCCGCGTGCCGCTTCTAAGCCACGGTCCATCCACGCGCCGTCTCCGAGCCCCGGTCGATCCACGCGTCGTCTCCTAAGCCCCGATCGGTCCACGCGCCGTCTCCTAAGCCCCGATTGATCCACGCGCCGTCTCCCAGCCCCGATCGATCCACGCGCCGTCTCCTGAGCCCCAATCGGTCCACGCGTCAGCTCCTAAGCCCCGATCCATCGACGCGTCGTCTCCTGAGCCCCGATCGATCCACGCGCCGCCTCCTGAGCCCCGATCGCTCCACGCACCGTTTCCTCATCCCCGATCGGTCCACACGCCGTCTCCGAGCCCCGATCGGTCCGCGTGCCGCATTCTAAGCCACGGTCCATCCACGCGCCGTCTCCGAGCCCCGCTCGATTCACGTGTCGTCTCCTAAGCCCCGATCGGTCCACGCGCCGTCTCCTAAGCCCCTATTGGTTCACGTGCCGTCTCCCAGCCCCGATCGGTCCACGCGCCGTCTCCTAAGCCCCAATCTGTCCACGACCCGTCTCCGGGCCCCGATCGGTGCACTCGCCGTCTCCTAAGCCCCGATCGGTCCACGCGCCGTCTCCGAGCGCCGATTGGTTCACGCGCCGTCTCCTGAGCCCTGATCCGTCCACGCGCCGTCTCCGAGCGCCGATCGGTTCACGCGCCGTCTCCTGAGCCCCGATCATTCCACGCGATGTCTCCGAGCCCCGATCGGTCCACGCGCCGTCTCCTAAGCCTCGATCGGTCCACGCGCCGTCTCCGAGCCCCGATCGGTCCGTGCACCGTCTCCTTATCCCCATCACTCCACACGGCGTCTCCGGAGCCCCGATCGATCAACGCGAGTCTCCTGAGCCCCGGTCGGTCCGCGTACCGTCATCTGAGCCCCGATCGGTCGACGCGTCGTCTCCGAGACTCGATCGGTCCACGCCCCGTCGCCGAGCCTCGATCGGTCCACGCGGGGTCTCCTGAGCCCCGATCGGTCCACGCGCCGTCTCCTGGGCCCCGATGCGTCCACGCGCAGTCGCCGAGCCCCGATCGGTCCACACGCCGTATCCGAGCTCCGATCGGTCCGCGTGACGCATTCTAAGTCACGGTCCGTCCACGCGCCGTCTCCGAGCACCGATCGGTCCACGCGCCGCCTCCTAAGCCCCGATCGGTCCACGCGTCGTCTCGTCAGCCCCGATCGGTCCACGCGTCGTCTCCGAGCACCGTTCGGTCCACGCGCCGTTTCCTGAGCCCTGATCGGGCCATCCGTCGTCTCCTAAGCCCCGATCCGTCGCCGCGTCGTCTCCTGAGCCCCGATCAATTGACGCGTCTTCTCCTGAGCCCCGATCGGTCCTCGCGCCGTCTCCTGAGCCCCGCTCGGTCCATGCGTCGTGTTCTTAGCCCCGATGCCTCCACGCGCCGTCTCCGAGCCACGATAGGTCAAGGCGCCGCTTCCTGAGCCCCGATCGATCCACGCGCCGTCTCGTAAGCCACAATCGGTCCACGCGCCGTCTCAGAGCGCCGATCATTTCACGCGCCGTCTCCTGAGCCCTGATCGTTCCACGCGCCGTCTCCGACCCCCGATCGGTCCACGCGGCGTCTCCTGAGCCCCGATCGGTTCACGCATCGGCTCCTAAGCCCCGATACGTCCACACGCCGTATCCGAGCCCCGATCGATCCGCGTGACGCATTCTAAGCCACGGTCCGTCCACGCGCCGTCTCCTGAGCCCCGATCGGTCCACGCGTCGTCTCCAAAGCCCCGATCGGTCCACACGCCGTCTCCTGAGCCCCGATCGTTCCACGCGGCGTATCCGAGCCTCGATCGGTCCACGCGCGGCCTCCTGAGCCCCGATCGGTTCACGCGCCGGCTCCGAGCCCGATCGGACCACGTGCCGTCTCCTGAGCCCCGGTCGGTTCACGCGCCGTCTCCGAGCCCCGATGGGTCCACGCGCGGTCTCCTGAGCCCCGGCGGTCCACGCGCCGTCGCCGAACCCCAATTCGTCCACGCGCAACCTCCTGAGCCCCAGTCGGTCCACGCGCCGTCTCCTAAGCCCCAATCTGTCCACGACCCGACTCTGGGCCCCGATCTGTGCACGCGCCGTCTCCTGAGCCCGATCGGTCCACGCCCCGTCTACTGAACCCCGATACGTCCACACGCAGTCGCCGAGCCCCGATCGGTCCACGCGCCGTCGCCGAGCCTGGATCGGTCCACGCGCGGCCTCCTGAGCCCCGGTCGGTTCACGCGTCGTCTCCGAGCCCCGATCGGTCCACGCGCCGTTTCCGAGCCCCGATAGGTCCGCGTGTCGTCTCCGAGCCTCGATCGGTCCTCGCGTCGTCTCCTAAGCCCCGACTGGTTCACGCGCCGTCTCCGAGCCCCGATCGATCCACGCGTCGTCTTGTAAGCCCAGATGCCTCCACGCGCCGTTCCCGAGCCACGATCGGTCCAGGCGCCGCTTCATTAGCCCCGATCGGTCCACGCGCCGTATCCAAGCCCCGATCGATCCACGCGCCGTCTCCTGAGCCCCGATCGGTCCACGCGTCGTTCCCCAAGCCCCGATCCATCGACGCGCCGTCTCCTGATGCCCAATCGGTCCACGCGCAGTCTCCTGAGCCCCGATCGGTCCACGCGCCGTCTCCTGTGCCCCGATCGGTCGACGCGTCCTCTCCTAAACCCCGATCGGTCCACGCGTCGTCTCCTAATCCCCGATCGGTCCACACGCCGTCTCCGAGCCCCGATCGGTCCACGCGTCGTCTCCTAAGTCCCGATCGGTCCACGCGTCGTCTCCTAAGCCTCGATCCGTCGGCGCGTCGTCTCCTGAGCCACGATCAATTGACGCGTCTTCTCCTGAGCCCGATCGCTCCTCGCGCCGTCTCCTGAGCCCCGATCGTTCCACGCGCCGTATCCGAGCCCCGATCGATCCACGCGCCGTCTCCTGAGCCCCGATCGGTCCACGCGTCGTTCCCCAAGCCCCGATCCATCGACGCGCCGTGTCCTGATGCCCAATCGGTCCACGCACAGTCTCCTGAGCCCCGATAGGTACAGGCGTAGTCTCCTAAGCCCCGATCGGTCCACGCGCCGCCTCCGGAGCCCCAATCGATCAACGTGAGTCTCCTAAGCCCCGATCGGTCCACGTGCCGTCTCCGAGCCCCGATCGGTCCACGCGTCGTCTCCTAAGCCCCGATCGGTCCACGCGCCGTCTCCGGAGCCCCAATCGATCAACGTGAGTCTCCTAAGGCCCGACCGGTCCACGCGCCTTCTCCTGAGCCCGGATCGGTCCACGTATCGTCTCCTAAGCCCCGATCGGTCCACTCGTCGTCTCCTAAGTCCCGATCGGTCCACGCGCCGTGTCCGAGCCCCGATCGGTCCACGCGTTGTCCCCTAAACCCCGATCGGTCCACGCGCCGTCTCCTGTGCCCCGATCGGTCGACGCGTCCTCTCCTAAACCCCGATCGGTCCACGCGTCGTCTCCTAAGCCCCGATCGGTCCACGCGTCGTCTCCTAAGCCCCGATCGGTCCACGCGTCGTCTCCTAAGCCCCGATCCGTCGACGCGTCGTCTCCTGAGCCACGATCAATTGACGCGTCTTCTCCTGAGCCCGATCGCTCCTCGCGCCGTCTCCTGAGCCCCGATCGGTCCACGCGCCGTCTCCTGAGCCCGGATCGGTCCACGCGCCGTCGCCGAACCCCAATTGGTCCACGCGCCACCGCCTGTGCCCCAGTCGGTCCACGCGCTGTCGCCGAGCCCAGATCGGTCCACGCGCCGTCTCCGAGCTCCGATCGGTCCACGCGCCGTCTCCTAAGCCCCGATCGGTCCAAGCGCCTTCTGCTAAGCCCCAATCGGTCCAAGCGCCTTCTGCTAAGCCCCGATCGGTCCACGCGCGGTCTCCGAGCGCCGATCCGTTCACGTGCCGTCACCTGAACCCCGATCGCTCCACGCGCAGTCGCCGAGCCTCGATCGGTTCACGCGAGGTCTCCTGAGCCCCGGTCGGTCCACGCGCCGTCGCCGAACCCCAATTGGTCCACGCGCAACCTCCTGAGCCCCAGTCGGTACACGCGCTGTCTCCGAACCCCGATCGGTCCCCGCATAGTCTCCTAAGCCCCGCTCGGTTAACGCGTCGTCTCGGAGCCCCGATCGGTCCAGGCGCCGCTTCCTGAGCACCGACCGGTCCACGCGTCGTCTCCTGAGCTCCGATCGGTCGACGGGTCCCCTCCTAAGCCCCGATCGGTCCACGCGCCTTCTCCTGAGCCTCGATCGGTCCATGCGCCGTCGCCGAGCCGCGATCGTTCTACGCGCCGTCTCCGAGCCCCGAGCGGTCCACGCGCCGTCTCCTGAGCCCCAATCGGTCCACGCGCTGTCTCCTGAGCCCCGGTCGGTCCACGCGCCATCTCCGAGCCCCGATCGGTCGACGCATCGTCTCCTAAGCCCCGATCGGTTAACGCGCCGTCTCCGAGCCCCAATCGGTCCACGCGCCGTCTCCTGAGCCCCGATGCGTCCACGCGCAGTCGCCGAGCCCCGATCGGTCCACGCGCCGTTTCCTAAGCCCCGATCGGTCCACGCGCGGCCTGCTTAGCCCCGGTCGGTCCACGCGCCGTCTCCGAGCCCCGATCGGTCCACGCATCGTCTCCTAAGCCCCGATCGGTCCACGCGCCTTCTCCTAAGCCCCGATCGATCCACGCGCCGTCTCCGAGCGCCGATCGGTTCACGCGCCGTCTCCTTGGCCCCGATCGCTCCACGCGCCGTCTCCGAGCCCCGATCGGTCCACGCGCCGTCTCCTGAGCCCGGATCGGTCCACGCGCCGTCGCCGAACCCCAATTAGTTCACGCGCAACCGCCTGAGCCCCGGTTGGTCCACGCGCTGTCTCCGAGCCCCGATCGGTCCACGCGTCGTATCCAAACCTCGATCGGTCCACGCGCCGTCGTCGAGCCCCGATCGGTCCACGCGCCGTCTCCGGGCCCCGATCGGTCCACGCTAGGCTCCTGAGCCCCGGCTGGTCCGCGCGCCGTCTCCTGAGCCCCGAACGGTCGACGCGCCGTCTCCTGAGCCCCAATCGGCCCGCACGCTGTCTCGTGAGCCCCGATAGGTACACGCGTCGTCTCCTACGCCCCGATCGGTCCACGCGCCGTGTCCGAGCCCCGATCGGTTCACGCGCCGTCTCCTGAGCCCCGATCGGTCCACGCGCCGTCTCCGGGCCCCGATCGGTCCACGCACCATCTCCTGCTCTCCAATCGGTCCACGCGCCGCCTCCGGAGCCCCGATCGATCCACGTTAGGCTCCTGAGCCCCGGCTGGTCCACGCGCCGCCTCCGGAGCCCCGATCGATCCACGCGAATCTTCTGAGCTCCGGTCGGTCCACGCACCGCCTCCTGAGCCCGGATCGGTCCACGCGCCGTCGCCGAACCCCAATTAGTTCACGCGCAACCGCCTGAGCCCCGGTTGGTCCACGCGCTGTCTCCGAGCCCCGATCGGTCCACGCGTCGTATCCAAACCTCGATCGGTCCACGCGCCGTCGCCGAGCCCCGGTCGGTCCACGCGCCGTCTCCGGGCCCCGATCGGTTCACGCTAGGCTCCTGAGCCCCGGCTGGTCCGCGCGCCGTCTCCTGAGCCCGGAACGGTCGACGCGCCGTCTCCTGAGCCCCAATCGGCCCGCACGCTGTCTCGTGAGCCCCGATAGGTACACGCGTCGTCTCCTACGCTCCGATCGGTCCACGCGCCGTCTCCGAGCCCCGATCGGTTCACGCGCCGTCTCCTGAGCCCCGATCGGTCCACGCGCAGTCGCCGAGCCCCGATCGGTCCACGCATCGTCTCCTAAGCCCCGATCCATGGACGCGTTATTTCCTGAGCCCCGATCGCTCCACGCGCCGTTTTATGAGCCCCGATCGTTCCACACGCCGCCTCCTAAGCCCCGATCGGTCCAGGCGTCGTCTCCTAAGCCCCGACCGGTCCAGGCGCCGCCTCCTGAGCCCCGATCGGTCCACGCGCCATCTCCTAAGCCCCGATCGGTCCACGCGCCGTCTCCGAGCGCCGATCGATTCACGGGCCGTCTCCGAGCCGCGATCGATAAAGCCGCCGTCATCAAGCCCCGATCCGTACACGCGTCGTCTCCGAGCCCCGATGGGTCCACTTGCCGTCGCCGAGCCTCGATCGGTCCACGCGCGGCCTCCTGAGCCCCGGTCGGTTCACACGCCGTCTCCGAGCCGCGATCGGTCCACGCATCGTCTCCTAAGCCCCGATCGGTTAACGTGCCGTCTCCGAGCCCCAATCGGTCCACGCGCCGTCTCCTGAGCCCCGATGCGTCCACGCGCAGTCGCCGAGCCCCGATCGGTCCACGCGCCGTCTCCTAAGCCCCGATCGGTCCACGCGCGGCCTGCTTAGCCCCGGTCGGTCCACGCGCCGTCTCCGAGCCCCGATCGGTCCACGCATCGTCTCCTAAGCCCCGATCGGTCCACGCGCCTTCTCCTAAGCCCCGATCGATCCACGCGCCGTCTCCGAGCGCCGATCGGTTCACGCACCGTCTCCTTAGCCCCGATCGCTCCACGCGCCGTCTCCGAGCCCCGATCGGTCCACGCGCCGTCTCCTGAGCCCGGATCGGTCCACGCGCCGTCGCCGAACCCCAATTAGTTCACGCGCAACCGCCTGAGCCCCGGTTGGTCCACGCGCTGTCTCCGAGCCCCGATCGGTCCACGCGTCTTATCCAAACCTCGATCGGTCCACGCGCCGCTTCCAGAGCCCTATCGGTCCACGCATCGTCTCCTGATCTCCGATCGGTCCACGCGCCGTCTCCTAAGCCCCGATCGGTCCACGTGCTGTCTCCGAGCGCCGATCGGTTCACGCGCCGTCTCCTGAGGCCCGATCATTCCACGTGCCGTCTCCGAGCCCGGATCGGTCCACGCGTCGTCTCCTGAGCCCCGATCGGTCCACGCGCCGTCTCCAAGCCCCGATCGGTCCATGCATCGTTTCCTAAGCCCGGATCGGTTAACGCGCTGTCTCCGAGCGCCGATCGGTCCACGCGCCGTCGCCGAACCCCAAATGGTCCACGCGCAACCGCCTGAGCCCCGATAGGTCCACGCGTCGTCTCTGAACATCGATCGGTCCACGCGCCGTTGCCGAGCCATGATCTGTCCACGCGCGGCCTCCTGAGCCCCGATCGGTCGACGCGCCGCCGCCGAGCAGCGATCGGTCCACGCGCGGCCTCCTGAGCCCCGATCGGTCCACGCGCCGTCACCGAGCCGCGGTCGGTCCACGCGCGACCTCCTGAGCCCCGGTTGGTTCACGCGCCGTATCCGAGCCCCCATCGGTCCACGCGTCGTCTCCTGAGCCCCGATCGGTCCACGCGCCGTCGCCAAGCCCCGATCGGTCCATGCATCGTTTCCTAAGCCCGGATCGGTTAACGCGCTGTCTCCGAGCGCCGATCGGTCCACGCTCCGTCGCCGAACCCCAAATGGTCCACGCGCAACCGCCTGAGCCCCGATCGGTCCACGCGTCGTCTCTGAACATCGATCGGTCCACGCGCCGTTGCCGAGCCATGATCGGTCCACGCGCGGCCTCCTGAGCCCCGATCGGTCCACGCGCCGTCACCGAGCCGCGATCGGTCCACGCGCGACCTCCTGAGCCCCGGTTGGTTCACGCGCCGTATCCGAGCCCCCATCGGTCCACGCGTCGTCTCCGAGCCTCGATCCGTCCACGCGCCGTTGCCGAGCCATGATCGGTCCACGCGAGGCTCCTGAGCCCCGGTCGGTCCGCGCGCCGTCTCCTGAGCCCCGATCGGTCGACGCGTCGTTTCCTGAGCCCCGATCGATCCACGCCTCGTCTCCTGAGCCCCGATCGGTCCACGCGCCGTCTCCTAAGCCCCGATCTGTCCACGGGCCGTTTCCGTGCCGCGATCGGTCCACGCGCCGTCGCCGAACCCCAATTGATCCACGCGCAACCGCCTGAGTCCCAATCGGTCCACGCGAGTCTCCTAAGCCCCGACCGGTCCACGCGCCGTCTCCTGAGCCCCTATCGCTCCACGCGTCGTCTCCGAGCGCCGATCGGTCCATGCGCCGTCGCCGAGCCATGATCGCTCCACGCGCGGCCTCCTGAGCCCCGGTCGCGTCACGCGCCGTATCCACGCCCCAATCGATCCACGCGCCGTCTCCTGAGTCCCGATCGGTCCACGCGCCGTCTCTTGAGCCCCGATCGGTCCACGCGTCGTCTCCTAAGCCCCGATCGGTCCACGCGCCGTCTCTAAGCCCCGATCCGTCGCCGCGTCCTGTCCTGAGCCCCGATCAATTGACGCGTCTTCTCCTGAGCCCCGATCGCTCCTCGCGCCGTCTCCTGAACCCCGCTCGGTCGATGCGTCGTCTTCTTAACCCCGATGCCTCCACGCGCCGTCTCCGAGCCACGATCGGTCCACGCGCCGTCTCCGAGCCCCGATCGGTCCACGCGCCGTCGCCGAGCCATGATCGGTCCACGCGCGGCCTCCTGAGCCCCGATCGGTCCACGCGCCGTCGCCGAGCCGCGATCGGCCCACGCATCGTCTCCTGAGCCCCGATCGGTTAACGCGCCGTCTCCGAGCCCCGATCAGTCCACGCGCCGTCTCCTGAGCCCCGGTCGGTTCATGCGCCGTCTCCGAGCCCCGATCGATCCACGCGTCGTCTTGTAAGCCCAGATGCCTTCTCGCGCCGTCTCCGAGCTCCGATCGGTCCACGTGCCGTCTCCCAGCCCCGATCGGTCCACGCGCCTTCTCCTAATCCCCAATCTGTCCACGACCCGTCTCCGGGCTCCGATCGGTGCACGCGCCGTCTCCTAAGCCCCGATCGGTCCACGCGCCGTCGCCGAACCCCAATTAGTCCACGCGAAACCGCCTGAGCCCCAGTCGGTCCACGCGCTGTCTCCGAGCCCCGATCGGTCCACGCGTCGTCTCCGAGCCCCGATCGGTCCACGCGCCGTCGCCGAGCCATGATCTGTCCACGCGCGGCCTCCTGAGACCCGATCGGTCCACGCGCCGTCGCCGAGCCGCGATCGGTCCACGCGCGGCCTCCTGAGCCCCGATTGGTTCACGCGCCGTATCCGAGCCCCAATCGGTCCACGCGCTGTTTCCGAGCCCTAATCGGTCCACACGTCGTCTCCGAGCCCCGATCGGTCTACGCGCCGTCGCCGAGCCATGATGGGTCCACGCGCGGCCTCCTGAGCCCCGATCGGTCCACGCGCCGTCTCCGAGCCCCGGTCGATCCACGCGTCGTCTCCTAAGCCCCGATCGGTCCACGCGCCGTCTCCTAAGCCCCGATTGATCCACGCGCCGTCTCCCAGCCCCGATCGATCCACGCGCCGTCTCCTGAGCCCCAATCGGTCCACGCGTCGGCTCCTAAGCCCCGATCCATCGACGCGTCGTCTCCTGAGCCCCGATCGATCCACGCGCCGCCTCCTGAGCCCCGATCGCTCCACGCACCGTTTCCTGATCCCCGATCGGTCCACACGCCGTCTCCGAGCCCCGATCGGTCCGCGTGCCGCATTCTAAGCCACGGTCCATCCACGCGCCGTCTCCGAGCCCCGCTCGATTCACGTGTCGTCTCCTAAGCCCCGATCGGTCCACGCGCCGTCTCCTAAGCCCCTATTGGTTCACGTGCCGTCTCCCAGCCCCGATCGGTCCACGCGCCGTCTCCTAAGCCCCAATCTGTCCACGACCCGTCTCCGGGCCCCGATCGGTGCACTCGCCGTCTCCTAAGCCCCGATCGGTCCACGCGCCGTCTCCGAGCGCCGATTGGTTCACGCGCCGTTTCCTGAGCCCTGATCCGTCCACGCGCCGTCTCCGAGCGCCGATCGGTTCACGCGCCGTCTCCTGAGCCCCGATCATTCCACGCGATGTCTCCGAGCCCCGATCGGTCCACGCGCCGTCTCCTAAGCCTCGATCGGTCCACGCGCCGTCTCCGAGCCCCGATCGGTCCGTGCACCTTCTCCTTATCCCCATCACTCCACACGGCGTCTCCGGAGCCCCGATCGATCAACGCGAGTCTCCTGAGCCCCGGTCGGTCCGCGCACCGTCATCTGAGCCCCGATCGGTCGACGCGTCGTCTCCGAGACTCGATCGGTCCACGCCCCGTCGCCGAGCCTCGATCGGTCCACGCGGGGTCTCCTGAGCCCCGATCGGTCCACGCGCCGTCTCCTGGGCCCCGATGCGTCCACGCGCAGTCGCCGAGCCCCGATCGGTCCACACGCCGTATCCGAGCTCCGATCGGTCCGCGTGACGCATTCTAAGTCACGGTCCGTCCACGCGCCGTCTCCGAGCACCGATCGGTCCACGCGCCGCCTCCTAAGCCCCGATCGGTCCACGCGTCGTCTCGTCAGCCCCGATCGGTCCACGCGTCGTCTCCGAGCACCGTTCGGTCCACGCGCCGTTTCCTGAGCCCTGATCGGGCCATCCGTCGTCTCCTAAGCCCCGATCCGTCGCCGCGTCGTCTCCTGAGCCCCGATCAATTGACGCGTCTTCTCCTGAGCCCCGATCGGTCCTCGCGCCGTCTCCTGAGCCCCGCTCGGTCCATGCGTCGTGTTCTTAGCCCCGATGCCTCCACGCGCCGTCTCCGAGCCACGATAGGTCAAGGCGCCGCTTCCTGAGCCCCGATCGATCCACGCGCCGTCTCGTAAGCCACAATCGGTCCACGCGCCGTCTCAGAGCGCCGATCATTTCACGCGCCGTCTCCTGAGCCCTGATCGTTCCACGCGCCGTCTCCGACCCCCGATCGGTCCACGCGGCGTCTCCTGAGCCCCGATCGGTTCACGCATCGGCTCCTAAGCCCCGATACGTCCACACCCCGTATCCGAGCCCCGATCGATCCGCGTGACGCATTCTAAGCCACGGTCCGTCCACGCGCCGTCTCCGAGCCCCGATCGGTGCACGCGCCGTCTCCTGAGCCCCGATCGATCCACGCGTCGTCTCCTGAGCCCCGATCGGTCCACGCGCCCTCTCCTGAGCCCCGATCGGTCCACGCGCCGTCGCCGATCCCCAATTGGTCCACGCGAAACCGCCTGAGCCCCAGTCGGTCCACGCGCTGTCTCCGAGCTCCGATCGGTCCACGTGCCGTCTCCCAGCCCCGATCGGTCCACGCGCCTTCTCCTAATCCCCAATCTGTCCACGACCCGTCTCCGGGCTCCGATCGGTGCACGCGCCGTCTCCTAAGCCCCGATCGGTCCACGCGCCGTCGCCGAACCCCAATTAGTCCACGCGAAACCGCCTGAGCCCCAGTCGGTCCACGCGCTGTCTCCGAGCCCCGATCGGTCCACGCGCGGCCTCCTGAGACCCGATCGGTCCACGCGCCGTCGCCGAGCCGCGATCGGTCCACGCGCGGCCTCCTGAGCCCCGATTGGTTCACGCGCCGTATCCGAGCCCCAATCGGTCCACGCGCTGTTTCCGAGCCCTAATCGGTCCACACGTCGTCTCCGAGCCCCGATCGGTCTACGCGCCGTCGCCGAGCCATGATGGGTCCACGCGCGGCCTCCTGAGCCCCGATCGGTCCACGCGCCGTCGCCGAGCCGCGATCGGTTCTCGCGCGGCCTCCTGAGCTCCGGTCGGTCCACGCGCCGTCTCCTGAGCCCCGATCGATCCACGCGCCGCCTCCTGAGCCCCGATCGCTCCACGCACCGTTTCCTGATCCCCGATCGGTCCACGCGTCGTCTCCTAAGCCCCGATTCGTCGACGCGTCGTCTCCTGAGCCCCGGTCAATTGACGCGTCTTCTCCTGAGCCCCGATCGCTTCTCGTGCCGCCTCCTGAGCCCCACTCCATCGAGGCGTCGTCTCCGGGGCCCCGATCAATTGACGTGTCTTCTCCTGAGCCCCGATCGCTCCTCGCGCCGTCTCCTGAACCCCGCTCGGTCCATGCGTCGTCTTCTTAGCCCGGATGCCTCCACGCACCGTCTCCGAGCCACGATGTGTCCAGGCGCCGCTTCCTGCGCCCCGATCGGTCCACGCGCCGTCTCTTAAGCCCCAATCGGTCCACGCGGCGTCTCCGATCGCCGATCATTTAACGCGCCGTCTCCTGAGACCCGATCGTTCCACGCGCCGTCTCCGAGCCCCGATCGGTCCGCGTGCCGCTTCTAAGCCACGGTCCATCCACGCGCCGTCTCCGAGCCCCGGTCGATCCACGCGTCGTCTCCTAAGCCCCGATCGGTCCACGCGCCGTCTCCTAAGCCCCGATTGATCCACGCGCCGTCTCCCAGCCCCGATCGATCCACGCGCCGTCTCCTGAGCCCCAATCGGTCCACGCGACAGCTCCTAAGCCCCGATCCATCGACGCGTCGTCTCCTGAGCCCCGATCGATCCACGCGCCGCCTCCTGAGCCCCGATCGCTCCACGCACCGTTTCCTCATCCCCGATCGGTCCACACGCCGTCTCCGAGCCCCGATCGGTCCGCGTGCCGCATTCTAAGCCACGGTCCATCCACGCGCCGTCTCCGAGCCCCGCTCGATTCACGTGTCGTCTCCTAAGCCCCGATCGGTCCACGCGCCGTCTCCTAAGCCCCTATTGGTTCACGTGCCGTCTCCCAGCCCCGATCGGTCCACGCGCCGTCTCCTAAGCCCCAATCTGTCCACGACCCGTCTCCGGGCCCCGATCGGTGCACTCGCCGTCTCCTAAGCCCCGATCGGTCCACGCGCCGTCTCCGAGCGCCGATTGGTTCACGCGCCGTCACCTGAGCCCTGATCCGTCCACGCGCCGTCTCCGAGCGCCGATCGGTTCACGCGCCGTCTCCTGAGCCCCGATCATTCCACGCGATGTCTCCGAGCCCCGATCGGTCCACGCGCCGTCTCCTAAGCCTCGATCGGTCCACGCGCCGTCTCCGAGCCCCGATCGGTCCGTGCACCGTCTCCTTATCCCCATCACTCCACACGGCGTCTCCGGAGCCCCGATCGATCAACGCGAGTCTCCTGAGCCCCGGTCGGTCCGCGTACCGTCATCTGAGCCCCGATCGGTCGACGCGTCGTCTCCGAGACTCGATCGGTCCACGCCCCGTCGCCGAGCCTCGATCGGTCCACGCGGGGTCTCCTGAGCCCCGATCGGTCCACGCGCCGTCTCCTGGGCCCCGATGCGTCCACGCGCAGTCGCCGAGCCCCGATCGGTCCACACGCCGTATCCGAGCTCCGATCGGTCCGCGTGACGCATTCTAAGTCACGGTCCGTCCACGCGCCGTCTCCGAGCACCGATCGGTCCACGCGCCGCCTCCTAAGCCCCGATCGGTCCACGCGTCGTCTCGTCAGCCCCGATCGGTCCACGCGTCGTCTCCGAGCACCGTTCGGTCCACGCGCCGTTTCCTGAGCCCTGATCGGGCCATCCGTCGTCTCCTAAGCCCCGATCCGTCGCCGCGTCGTCTCCTGAGCCCCGATCAATTGACGCGTCTTCTCCTGAGCCCCGATCGGTCCTCGCGCCGTCTCCTGAGCCCCGCTCGGTCCATGCGTCGTGTTCTTAGCCCCGATGCCTCCACGCGCCGTCTCCGAGCCACGATAGGTCAAGGCGCCGCTTCCTGAGCCCCGATCGATCCACGCGCCGTCTCGTAAGCCACAATCGGTCCACGCGCCGTCTCAGAGCGCCGATCATTTCACGCGCCGTCTCCTGAGCCCTGATCGTTCCACGCGCCGTCTCCGACCCCCGATCGGTCCACGCGGCGTCTCCTGAGCCCCGATCGGTTCACGCATCGGCTCCTAAGCCCCGATACGTCCACACGCCGTATCCGAGCCCCGATCGATCCGCGTGACGCATTCTAAGCCACGGTCCGTCCACGCGCCGTCTCCTGAGCCCCGATCGGTCCACGCGTCGTCTCCAAAGCCCCGATCGGTCCACACGCCGTCTCCTGAGCCCCGATCGTTCCACGCGGCGTATCCGAGCCTCGATCGGTCCACGCGCGGCCTCCTGAGCCCCGATCGGTTCACGCGCCGGCTCCGAGCCCGATCGGACCACGTGCCGTCTCCTGAGCCCGTTCGGTTCACGCGCCGTCTCCGAGCCCCGATGGGTCCACGCGCGGTCTCCTGAGCCCCGGCGGTCCACGCGCCGTCGCCGAACCCCAATTCGTCCACGCGCAACCTCCTGAGCCCCAGTCGGTCCACGCGCCGTCTCCTAAGCCCCAATCTGTCCACGACCCGACTCTGGGCCCCGATCTGTGCACGCGCCGTCTCCTGAGCCCGATCGGTCCACGCCCCGTCTACTGAACCCCGATACGTCCACACGCAGTCGCCGAGCCCCGATCGGTCCACGCGCCGTCGCCGAGCCTGGATCGGTCCACGCGCGGCCTCCTGAGCCCCGGTCGGTTCACGCGTCGTCTCCGAGCCCCGATCGGTCCACGCGCCGTTTCCGAGCCCCGATAGGTCCGCGTGTCGTCTCCGAGCCTCGATCGGTCCTCGCGTCGTCTCCTAAGCCCCGACTGGTTCACGCGCCGTCTCCGAGCCCCGATCGATCCACGCGTCGTCTTGTAAGCCCAGATGCCTCCACGCGCCGTTCCCGAGCCACGATCGGTCCAGGCGCCGCTTCATTAGCCCCGATCGGTCCACGCGCCGTATCCAAGCCCCGATCGATCCACGCGCCGTCTCCTGAGCCCCGATCGGTCCACGCGTCGTTCCCCAAGCCCCGATCCATCGACGCGCCGTCTCCTGATGCCCAATCGGTCCACGCGCAGTCTCCTGAGCCCCGATCGGTCCACGCGCCGTCTCCTGTGCCCCGATCGGTCGACGCGTCCTCTCCTAAACCCCGATCGGTCCACGCGTCGTCTCCTAATCCCCGATCGGTCCACACGCCGTCTCCGAGCCCCGATCGGTCCACGCGTCGTCTCCTAAGTCCCGATCGGTCCACGCGTCGTCTCCTAAGCCTCGATCCGTCGACGCGTCGTCTCCTGAGCCACGATCAATTGACGCGTCTTCTCCTGAGCCCGATCGCTCCTCGCGCCGTCTCCTGAGCCCCGATCGTTCCACGCGCCGTATCCGAGCCCCGATCGATCCACGCGCCGTCTCCTGAGCCCCGATCGGTCCACGCGTCGTTCCCCAAGCCCCGATCCATCGACGCGCCGTGTCCTGATGCCCAATCGGTCCACGCACAGTCTCCTGAGCCCCGATAGGTACACGCGTAGTCTCCTAAGCCCCGATCGGTCCACGCGCCGCCTCCGGAGCCCCAATCGATCAACGTGAGTCTCCTAAGCCCCGATCGGTCCACGTGCCGTCTCCGAGCCCCGATCGGTCCACGCGTCGTCTCCTAAGCCCCGATCGGTCCACGCGCCGTCTCCGGAGCCCCAATCGATCAACGTGAGTCTCCTAAGGCCCGACCGGTCCACGCGCCTTCTCCTGAGCCCGGATCGGTCCACGTATCGTCTCCTAAGCCCCGATCGGTCCACTCGTCGTCTCCTAAGTCCCGATCGGTCCACGCGCCGTGTCCGAGCCCCGATCGGTCCACGCGTTGTCCCCTAAACCCCGATCGGTCCACGCGCCGTCTCCTGTGCCCCGATCGGTCGACGCGTCCTCTCCTAAACCCCGATCGGTCCACGCGTCGTCTCCTAAGCCCCGATCGGTCCACGCGTCGTCTCCTAAGCCCCGATCGGTCCACGCGTCGTCTCCTAAGCCCCGATCGGTCCACGCGCCGTCTCCTGAGCCCCGATCGGTCCACGCGCCGTCTCCTGAGCCCGGATCGGTCCACGCGCCGTCGCCGAACCCCAATTGGTCCACGCGCCACCGCCTGTGCCCCAGTCGGTCCACGCGCTGTCGCCGAGCCCAGATCGGTCCACGCGCCGTCTCCGAGCTCCGATCGGTCCACGCGCCGTCTCCTAAGCCCCGATCGGTCCAAGCGCCTTCTGCTAAGCCCCAATCGGTCCAAGCGCCTTCTGCTAAGCCCCGATCGGTCCACGCGCGGTCTCCGAGCGCCGATCCGTTCACGTGCCGTCACCTGAACCCCGATCGCTCCACGCGCAGTCGCCGAGCCTCGATCGGTTCACGCGAGGTCTCCTGAGCCCCGGTCGGTCCACGCGCAACCTCCTGAGCCCCAGTCGGTACACGCGCTGTCTCCGAACCCCGATCGGTCCCCGCATAGTCTCCTAAGCCCCGCTCGGTTAACGCGTCGTCTCGGAGCCCCGATCGGTCCAGGCGCCGTCTCCGAGCGCCGATCGGTTCACGCGCCGTCTCCTTGGCCCCGATCGCTCCACGCGCCGTCTCCGAGCCCCGATCGGTCCACGCGCCGTCTCCTGAGCCCGGATCGGTCCACGCGCCGTCGCCGAACCCCAATTAGTTCACGCGCAACCGCCTGAGCCCCGGTTGGTCCACGCGCTGTCTCCGAGCCCCGATCGGTCCACGCGTCGTATCCAAACCTCGATCGGTCCACGCGCCGTCGTCGAGCCCCGATCGGTCCACGCGCCGTCTCCGGGCCCCGATCGGTCCACGCTAGGCTCCTGAGCCCCGGCTGGTCCGCGCGCCGTCTCCTGAGCCCCGAACGGTCGACGCGCCGTCTCCTGAGCCCCAATCGGCCCGCACGCTGTCTCGTGAGCCCCGATAGGTACACGCGTCGTCTCCTACGCCCCGATCGGTCCACGCGCCGTGTCCGAGCCCCGATCGGTTCACGCGCCGTCTCCTGAGCCCCGATCGGTCCACGCGCCGTCTCCGGGCCCCGATCGGTCCACGCACCATCTCCTGCTCTCCAATCGGTCCACGCGCCGCCTCCGGAGCCCCGATCGATCCACGTTAGGCTCCTGAGCCCCGGCTGGTCCACGCGCCGCCTCCGGAGCCCCGATCGATCCACGCGAATCTTCTGAGCTCCGGTCGGTCCACGCACCGCCTCCTGAGCCCGGATCGGTCCACGCGCCGTCGCCGAACCCCAATTAGTTCACGCGCAACCGCCTGAGCCCCGGTTGGTCCACGCGCTGTCTCCGAGCCCCGATCGGTCCACGCGTCGTATCCAAACCTCGATCGGTCCACGCGCCGTCGCCGAGCCCCGGTCGGTCCACGCGCCGTCTCCGGGCCCCGATCGGTTCACGCTAGGCTCCTGAGCCCCGGCTGGTCCGCGCGCCGTCTCCTGAGCCCCGAACGGTCGACGCGCCGTCTCCTGAGCCCCAATCGGCCCGCACGCTGTCTCGTGAGCCCCGATAGGTACACGCGTCGTCTCCTACGCTCCGATCGGTCCACGCGCCGTCTCCGAGCCCCGATCGGTTCACGCGCCGTCTCCTGAGCCCCGATCGGTCCACGCGCAGTCGCCGAGCCCCGATCGGTCCACGCATCGTCTCCTAAGCCCCGATCCATGGACGCGTTATTTCCTGAGCCCCGATCGCTCCACGCGCCGTTTTATGAGCCCCGATCGTTCCACACGCCGCCTCCTAAGCCCCGATCGGTCCAGGCGTCGTCTCCTAAGCCCCGACCGGTCCAGGCGCCGCCTCCTGAGCCCCGATCGGTCCACGCGCCATCTCCTAAGCCCCGATCGGTCCACGCGCCGTCTCCGAGCGCCGATCGATTCACAGGCCGTCTCCGAGCCGCGATCGATAAAGCCGCCGTCATCAAGCCCCGATCCGTACACGCGTCGTCTCCGAGCCCCGATGGGTCCACTTGCCGTCGCCGAGCCTCGATCGGTCCACGCGCGGCCTCCTGAGCCCCGGTCGGTTCACACGCCGTCTCCGAGCCGCGATCGGTCCACGCATCGTCTCCTAAGCCCCGATCGGTTAACGTGCCGTCTCCGAGCCCCAATCGGTCCACGCGCCGTCTCCTGAGCCCCGATGCGTCCACGCGCAGTCGCCGAGCCCCGATCGGTCCACGCGCCGTCTCCTAAGCCCCGATCGGTCCACGCGCGGCCTGCTTAGCCCCGGTCGGTCCACGCGCCGTCTCCGAGCCCCGATCGGTCCACGCATCGTCTCCTAAGCCCCGATCGGTCCACGCGCCTTCTCCTAAGCCCCGATCGATCCACGCGCCGTCTCCGAGCGCCGATCGGTTCACGCACCGTCTCCTTAGCCCCGATCGCTCCACGCGCCGTCTCCGAGCCCCGATCGGTCCACGCGCCGTCTCCTGAGCCCGGATCGGTCCACGCGCCGTCGCCGAACCCCAATTAGTTCACGCGCAACCGCCTGAGCCCCGGTTGGTCCACGCGCTGTCTCCGAGCCCCGATCGGTCCACGCGTCTTATCCAAACCTCGATCGGTCCACGCGCCGCTTCCAGAGCCCTATCGGTCCACGCATCGTCTCCTGATCTCCGATCGGTCCACGCGCCGTCTCCTAAGCCCCGATCGGTCCACGTGCTGTCTCCGAGCGCCGATCGGTTCACGCGCCGTCTCCTGAGGCCCGATCATTCCACGTGCCGTCTCCGAGCCCGGATCGGTCCACGCGTCGTCTCCTGAGCCCCGATCGGTCCACGCGCCGTCTCCAAGCCCCGATCGGTCCATGCATCGTTTCCTAAGCCCGGATCGGTTAACGCGCTGTCTCCGAGCGCCGATCGGTCCACGCGCCGTCGCCGAACCCCAAATGGTCCACGCGCAACCGCCTGAGCCCCGATAGGTCCACGCGTCGTCTCTGAACATCGATCGGTCCACGCGCCGTTGCCGAGCCATGATCTGTCCACGCGCGGCCTCCTGAGCCCCGATCGGTCGACGCGCCGCCGCCGAGCAGCGATCGGTCCACGCGCGGCCTCCTGAGCCCCGATCGGTCCACGCGCCGTCACCGAGCCGCGGTCGGTCCACGCGCGACCTCCTGAGCCCCGGTTGGTTCACGCGCCGTATCCGAGCCCCCATCGGTCCACGCGTCGTCTCCTGAGCCCCGATCGGTCCACGCGCCGTCGCCAAGCCCCGATCGGTCCATGCATCGTTTCCTAAGCCCGGATCGGTTAACGCGCTGTCTCCGAGCGCCGATCGGTCCACGCTCCGTCGCCGAACCCCAAATGGTCCACGCGCAACCGCCTGAGCCCCGATCGGTCCACGCGTCGTCTCTGAACATCGATCGGTCCACGCGCCGTTGCCGAGCCATGATCGGTCCACGCGCGGCCTCCTGAGCCCCGATCGGTCCACGCGCCGCCGCCGAGCCGCGATCGGTCCACGCGCAGCCTCCTGAGCCCCGATCGGTCCACGCGCGGCCTCCTGAGCCCCGATCGGTCCACGCGCCGTCACCGAGCCGCGATCGGTCCACGCGCGACCTCCTGAGCCCCGGTTGGTTCACGCGCCGTATCCGAGCCCCCATCGGTCCACGCGTCGTCTCCGAGCCTCGATCCGTCCACGCGCCGTCGCCGAGCCATGATCGGTCCACGCGAGGCTCCTGAGCCCCGGTCGGTCCGCGCGCCGTCTCCTGAGCCCCGATCGGTCGACGCGTCGTTTCCTGAGCCCCGATCGATCCACGCCTCGTCTCCTGAGCCCCGATCGCTCCACGCGCCGATTTCTGAGCCCCGATCAATTGACGCGTCTTCTCCAGAGCCCCGATCGGTGCACGCGTCTTCTCCTGATCTCCGATCGGTCCACGCGCCGTCTCCGAGCGCCGATCGATTCACGGGTCGTCTCCGAGCCGCGATCGATAAAGGCGCCGTCATCAAGCCCCGATCCGTATAGGCGTCGTCTCCGAGCCCCAATGGGTCCACTCGCCGTCGCCGAGCCTCGATCGGTCCACGCGCGGCCTGCTGAGCCCCAGTCGGTCCGCGCGCCGTCTCCTGAGCCCCGATTGTTCGACGCGTCGTCTCCTGAGCCCCGATCGATCCACGCGTCGTCTCCTTAGCCCCAATCGCGCCACACGCCGTTTCCTGAGCCCCGATCGGTCCACGCGTCGTCTTCAAAGCCCCGATGCCTCCCCGCGCCGTCTCCGAGCCACGATCGGTCCGTGCGCCGCTTCCACAACCCCGATCGGTCCACGGGTCAACTCCTGATCTCCGATCGTTCAACGCGCCGTCTCCGATACCCGATCGATCCACGCGCCGTCCCCGAGCGCCGATCGTTCCACACGCCATCTCCGAGCCCCGATCGGTCCACGCTTCGTCTCCTGAGCCCGGATCGTTCCACGCGTCGTCTCCTGATCCCCGATCCGCAAACGCGTCGTCTCCGAGCCTGGATCGGTCCACACGCCGTGTCCGATCCCCGATCGGTCCGCGTACCGCATTCTGAGCCGCGGTCCGTCCACGCGCCGTCTCCGAGCACCGATCGGTCCACGCGCCGTCTCCAAGCCCCAGTCGGTCCACGCGCTGTCTCCGAGCACCGATCGGTCTACGCGTCGTCTCCGAGCCCCGATCGATCTACGCGCCGTCGCCGAGCCATGATCAGTCCACGCGCGGCCTCCTGAGCCCCGATCGGTCCACGCGTCGTCTCCTAAACCCGGACGGTCCACCCGCCGTTTCCGAGCCCCGATCGCTCCACGAGCCGTCTCCTGAGCCCCGATCGGTCCACGCATCGTCTCCTAAGCCCCGATCGGTCCACGCGCCGTCTCCGAGCGCCGATCCGTCCACGCGCCGTCTTCTGAGCCCCGATCGGTCCACGCGTCGTCTCCTAAACCCGGACGGTCCACCCGCCGTTTCCGAGCCCCGATCGCTCCACGAGCCGTCTCCTGAGCCCCGATCGGTCCACGCATCGTCTGCTAAGCCCCGGACGGTCCACCCGCCGTTTCCGAGCCCGATCGCTCCACGCGCCGTCTCCTGAGCTCTGATCGGTCCACGCTTCGTCTCCTAAGCCCCGATCGCTCCACGCGCCGTCTTCTGAGCCCGATCGGTCCACGCATCGTCTCCTATGCTCCGATCGGTTAACGCGCCGTCTTCGCGCCGCGATCGGTCCACGCGCCGTCGCCGAACCCCAATCGTTCCACGCGCAACCGCCTGAGCCCCA
This sequence comes from Netelia fuscicornis, assembly GCA_946811545.1. Classification (NCBI taxonomy): domain Eukaryota; kingdom Metazoa; phylum Arthropoda; class Insecta; order Hymenoptera; family Ichneumonidae; genus Netelia; species Netelia fuscicornis. The sequence goes on along the minus strand of OX328014.1, from coordinate 27,573,873 downwards.
ATCAGTTCACGCGAGTCTCCTAAGCCCCGACCGGTCCACGCGCCGTCTCCTGAGCCCCGATCGGTCCACGCGTCGTCTCCTAAGCCCCGATCGCTCCTCGCGCCGTCTCCTGCACCCCGCTCGGTCGATGCTCCGTCTTCTTAACCCCGATGCCTCCACGCGCCGTCTCCGAGCCACGATCGGTCCACGCGCCGTCTCCTGAGCCCCGATCATTCCACGCGCCTTCTCCTAAGCCACGATCGGTCCACGCGCCGTCTCCGAGGCCCAGTCGGTACGCGCGGTCTCCGAACACCGATTGGTCTACGCGTCGTCTCCGAGCCCCGATCGGTCCACGCGCTGTCTCCGAGCACCGATCGGTCTACGCGTCGTCTCCGAGCCCCGATCGGTCCACGCGCCGTCGCCGAGCCATCATCGGTCCACGCGCGGCCTCCTGAGCCCCGATCGGTCCACGCGCCGTCGCCGAGCCCCGATCGTTCCGCGCGCCGTCTCCGAGCCCCGATCGTTCCACGCGGCGTCTCCTGATCCCCAATCGGTCCACACGCTGTGTCGTGAGCCCCGATAGGTACACGCGTCGTCTCCTACTCCCGATCGGTCCACGCGTCGTCTCCTGAGCCCCGATCGTTCCACGCGCCGTCTCCGAGCGCGATCGGTCCACGCGCCGTCTCCTGAGCCCGGATCGGTCCACGTGCCGTCTCCGAGCCCCGAACGGTTCACGCACCGTCTCCTGATCCCAATCGGTCCACGCGGCGCCTCCAGAGCCCCGATCGATCCACGCGAGTCTCCTGAGCCCCAGTCGGTCCGCGCGCCGTCTCCTGAGCCCCGATTGGTCGACGCGTCGTCTCCTGAGCCCTGATCGATCCACGCGTCGTCTCCTGAGCCCCGATCGCGCCACACGCCGTTTCCTGAGCCCCGATCGGTCCACGCGTCGTCTTCAACGCCCCGATGCCTCCACGCGCCGTCTCCGAGCCACGATCGGTCCGTGCGCCGCTTCCACAACCCAGATCGGTCCACGCGTCATCTCCTGATCTCCGATCGGTCCACGCGCAGTCTCCTAAGCCCCGATCGGTCCACGCGTCGTCTCCTGATACCAATCGGTCCACGCGGCGCCTCCGGAGCCCCGATCGATCCACGCGAGTCTCCTGAGCCCCAGTCGGTCGGCGCGCCGTCTCCGAGCGCCGATCGGTTAACGCGCCGTCTCCGAGCGCCGATCGGTTAACGCGCCGTCTCCGAGCCCCGATCGGTCCACGCACCATCTTCTGCTCCCCAATCGGTCCACGCGCCGCCTCCAGAGCCCCAATTGGTCCACGCGCAACCGCCTGAGCCCCAGTCGGTCCACGCGCTGTCTCCGAGCCCCAATTGGTCCAGGCGCCGTCTCCGAACCCCGATCGGTCGACGCGCTGTCTCCGAGCCCCGATCGGTCCACGCGCCGTCTTCGAGCCCCGAACGGTTCACGCACCGTCTCCTGATCCCAATCGGTCCACGCGGCGCCTCCGGAGCCCCGATCGATCCACGCGAGTCTCCTGAGCCCCAGTCGGTCCGCGCGCCGTCTCCTGAGCCCCGATTGGTCGACGCGTCGTCTCCTGAGCCCTGATCGATCCACGCGTCGTCTCCTGAGCCCCGATCGCACCACACGCCGTTTCCTGAGCCCCGATCGGTCCACGCGTCGTCTTCAACGCCCCGATGCCTCCACGCGCCGTCTCCGAGCCACGATCGGTCCGTGCGCCGCTTCCACAACCCAGATCGGTCCACGCGTCATCTCCTGATCTCCGATCGGTCCACGCGCAGTCTCCTAAGCCCCGATCGGTCCACGCGCCGTCTCCGAGCGCCGATCGGTTGACGCGCCGTCTTCTGAGCCCCGATCGTTCCACGCGCCGTCTCCTGAGCCCCAATCGGTCCACACGCTGTGTCGTGAGCCCCGATAGGTACACGCGTCGTCTCTTACGCCCGATCGGTCCACGCGTCGTCTCCTGATCCCAATCGGTCCACGCGGCGCCTCCGGAGCCCCGATCGATCCACGCGAGTCTCCTGAGCCCCAGTCGGTCGGCGCGCCGTCTCCGAGCGCCGATCGGTTAACGCGCCGTCTCCGAGCGCCGATCGGTTAACGCGCCGTCTCCGAACCCCGATCGGTCGACGCGCTGTCTCCGAGCCCCGATCGGTCCACGCGCCGTCTTCGAGCCCCGATCGGTCCACTCATCGTCTCCTAAGCCCCAATCGGTTAACGCGCCGTCTCCTGAGCCCCGATCGTTCCACGCGCCGTCTCCGAGCCCCGATCGGTCCCTGCGCCGTCTCCTGAGCCCCAATAGGTCCACTCGCTGTCTCCTGAGCCCCAATAGGTCCACTCGCTGTCTCCTGAGCCCCGGTAGGTACACGCGTCGTTTTCTACGCCCCGATCAGTCCTCGCGTCGTCTCCTAGGCCCCGATCGGACCACGCGCCGTCTCCGAGCCCCGATCGGTCCACGCACCGTGTCCTGATCCCCATCGGTCCTCGCGGCGCCTCCGGAGCTCCGATCGATCTACGCGAGGCTTCTGTGCCCCGGTCCGTCCGCGCGCCGTCTCCTGAGCCCCGATCGCTCCAGGTGCCGTTTTCTGAGCACCGTTCGGTCCACGCGTCGTCTTCAAAGCCCCGATGCCTCCACGCGCCGTCTCCGAGCCACGATCGGTCCGTGCGCCGCTTCCAGAGCCCTATCGGTCCACGCGTCCTCTCCTGATCTCCTATTGGTCCACGCGCCGTCTGCTAAGCCCCGATCGGTCCACGCGCCGTCTCCAAGCCCCGATCCGTCGCCGCGTCGTGTCCTGAGCCCCGATCAATTGACGCGTCTTCTCCTGAGCCCCGATCGCTCCTCGCGCCGTCTCCTGAACCCCGATCATTCCACGCGCCTTCTCCTAAGCCACGATCGGTCACGCGCCGTCTCCGAGCCCCAGTCGGTCCACGCGCTGTCTCCGAGCACCGATCGGACTACGCGTCGTCTCCGAGCCCCGATCGGTCCACGCGCCGTCTCCGAGCCCCGAACGGTTCACGCACCGTCTCCTGGTCCCAATCGGTCCACGCGGCGCCTCTGGAGCCCCGATCGATCCACGCGAGTCTCCTGAGCCCCAGTCGGTCCGCGCGCCATCTCCTGAGCCCCGATTGTTCGACGCGTCGTCTCGTGAGCCCCGATCGATCCACGCGTCGTCTCCTGAGCCCCGATCGCACCACACGCCGTTTCCTGAGCCCCGATTCGTCCACGCGTCGTCTTCAAAGCCCCGATGCCTCCACGCGCCGTCTCCGAGCCACGATCGGTCCGTGCGCTGCTTCCACAACCCCGATCGGTCCACGCGTCATCTCCTGATCTCCGATCGTTCCACGCGCCGTCCCCGATCCCCGATCGATCAACGCGCCGTCTCCGAGTGCCGATCGTTCCACACGGCGTCTCCAAGCCCCGATCGGTCCACGCTTCGTCTCCTGAGCCCGGATCGTTCCACGCGTCGTCTCCTGATTCCCGATCCTTAAACGCGTCGTCTCCGAGCCTCGATCGGTCCACACGCCGTGTCCGATCCCCGGTCGGTCCGCGTACCGCATTCTGAGCCGCGGTCCGTCCACGCGCCGTCTCCGAGCACCGATCGGTCGACGCGCCGTCTCAGAGCGCCGATCATTTCACGCCCCGTCATCTGAGCCCCGATCGGTCCACGCGTCGGCTCCTAAGCCTCTATCGGTCCACGCGCGGCCTGCTTAGCCCCGGTCGGTCCACGCGCCGTCTCCGAGCCCCGATCGGTCCACGAATCGTCTCCTAAGCCCCGATCGGTCCACGCGCCTTCTCCTAAGCCCCGATCGGTCCACGCGCCGTCTCCTAAGCCCCGATCGATCCACGCGCGGTCTCCGAGCGCCGATCGGTTCACGCGCCGTCTCCTGTGCTCCGATCGTTCCACGCGCCGTCTCCGAGCCCCGTTCGGTCCACGCGCCGTCTCCTCAGCCCCGATCGGTCCACGCGTCGTCTCCTAAGCCCCGATCGGTTCACGCGCCGTATCCGAGCCCCAATCGGTCCACGCGCCGTCTCATAAGCTCCAATCGGTCCACGCGCCGTCTCCTGAGCCCCGATACGTCGACGCGCAGTCGCCGAGCCCCGATCGGTCCACGCGCTGTCTCCTGAGCCCCAATCGGTCCACGCGTCGTCTCCTAACCCCCGATCGGTCCGTGCGCCGTCTCCGAGCCCCGATCGGTCCACGCACCATCGCATGCTCCCCAATCGGTCCATGCGCCGCCTCCGGAGCCCTGATCGATCCACGCGAATCTCCTGAGCTCCGGTCGGTCCTCCTACCGTATCCGAGCCCCGATCGGTCCACGCGTCGTCTCCTAAGCCCCGATTAGTCGACGCGTCGTCTCCTGAGCCCCGATCAATTGACGCGTCTTCTCCTGATCCCCGATCGCTTCTCGTGCCGCCTCCTGAGCCCCGATCGGTCCACGCGCCGTCTCCGAGCCCCGAACGGTTCACGCACCGTCTCCTGGTCCCAATCGGTCCACGCGGCGCCTCTGGAGCCCCGATCGATCCACGCGAGTCTCCTGAGCCCCAGTCGGTCCGCGCGCCATCTCCTGAGCCCCGATTGTTCGACGCGTCGTCTCGTGAGCCCCGATCGATCCACGCGTCGTCTCCTGAGCCCCGATCGCACCACACGCCGTTTCCTGAGCCCCGATTCGTCCACGCGTCGTCTTCAAAGCCCCGATGCCTCCACGCGCCGTCTCCGAGCCACGATCGGTCCGTGCGCTGCTTCCACAACCCCGATCGGTCCACGCGTCATCTCCTGATCTCCGATCGTTCCACGCGCCGTCCCCGATCCCCGATCGATCAACGCGCCGTCTCCGAGTGCCGATCGTTCCACACGGCGTCTCCAAGCCCCGATCGGTCCACGCTTCGTCTCCTGAGCCCGGATCGTTCCACGCGTCGTCTCCTGATTCCCGATCCTTAAACGCGTCGTCTCCGAGCCTCGATCGGTCCACACGCCGTGTCCGATCCCCGGTCGGTCCGCGTACCGCATTCTGAGCCGCGGTCCGTCCACGCGCCGTCTCCGAGCACCGATCGGTCGACGCGCCGTCTCAGAGCGCCGATCATTTCACGCCCCGTCATCTGAGCCCCGATCGGTCCACGCGTCGGCTCCTAAGCCTCTATCGGTCCACGCGCGGCCTGCTTAGCCCCGGTCGGTCCACGCGCCGTCTCCGAGCCCCGATCGGTCCACGAATCGTCTCCTAAGCCCCGATCGGTCCACGCGCCTTCTCCTAAGCCCCGATCGGTCCACGCGCCGTCTCCTAAGCCCCGATCGATCCACGCGCGGTCTCCGAGCGCCGATCGGTTCACGCGCCGTCTCCTGTGCTCCGATCGTTCCACGCGCCGTCTCCGAGCCCCGTTCGGTCCACGCGCCGTCTCCTCAGCCCCGATCGGTCCACGCGTCGTCTCCTAAGCCCCGATCGGTTCACGCGCCGTATCCGAGCCCCAATCGGTCCACGCGCCGTCTCATAAGCTCCAATCGGTCCACGCGCCGTCTCCTGAGCCCCGATACGTCGACGCGCAGTCGCCGAGCCCCGATCGGTCCACGCGCTGTCTCCTGAGCCCCAATCGGTCCACGCGTCGTCTCCTAACCCCCGATCGGTCCGTGCGCCGTCTCCGAGCCCCGATCGGTCCACGCACCATCGCATGCTCCCCAATCGGTCCATGCACCGCCTCCGGAGCCCTGATCGATCCACGCGAATCTCCTGAGCTCCGGTCGGTCCTCCTACCGTATCCGAGCCCCGATCGGTCCACGCGTCGTCTCCTAAGCCCCGATTAGTCGACGCGTCGTCTCCTGAGCCCCGATCAATTGACGCGTCTTCTCCTGATCCCCGATCGCTTCTCGTGCCGCCTCCTGAGCCCCGATCGGTCCAGGCGTCGTCTCCGGAGCCCCGATCAATTGACATGTCTTCTCCTGAGCCCCGATCGCTCCTCGCGCCGTCTCCTGAACCCCGCTCGGTCCATGCGTCGTCTTCTTAGCCCGGATGCCTCCACGCGCCGTCTCCAAGCCACGATCGGTCCAGGCGCCGATTCCTGCGCCCCGATCGGTCCACGCGCCGTCTCCTAAGCCCCAATCGGTCCACGCGGCGTCTCCGAGCGCCGATCATTTCACGCGCCGTCTCCTGAGACCCGATCGTTCCACGCGCCGTCTCCGAGCCCCGATCGATCCACGCGCCGCCTCCTGAGCCCCGATAGATACACGCGTAGTCTCCTAAGCCCCGATCGGTCCACGCGTCGTCTCCGAGCTCTGATCGGTCCACACGCCGTTTCCTGAGCCCCGATCGGTCCATGCGTCGTCTTCTTAGCCCCGATGCCTCCACGCGTCGTCTCCGAGCCACGATCAGTCCAGGCGCCGCTTCCTGAGCCCCGATCGGTCCACGCGCCGTATCCTCAGCCCCGATCGGTCCACGCGCCGTCTCCTGAGCCCGATCTGTCCACGCGCCGTCTCCGAGCCCCGATCGGTTCACGGATCGTCTCCTAAGCGCCGATCGGTTAACGCGCCGTCTCCGAGCCCCGATCGGTCCACGCGCCATCGCCGAACCCCAATTGGTCCACGCGCAACCGCCTGCGCCCCAGTCGGTCCACGCGCGGTCTCCGAGCCCCGATCGGTCCACGCGTCGTCTCCGAGCCCCGGTCGGTCCACGCGCCGTCTCCGAGCCCCGATCGGTTCACGCATCGTCTCCTAAGCCCCGATCGGTTAACGCGCCGTCTCCGAGTCGCGATTGGTCCACGCGCCGTCGCCGAACCCCAATTGGTCCACGCGCAACCGCCTGAGCCCCAGTCGGACCACGCGCCATCTCCGAGCGCCGATCATTTCACGCGCTGTCTCCTGAGCCCCGCTCGGTCCACGCGCCGTCACCTGAGCCCTGATCGGTCGACGCGTCGTCTCCTGAGCCCCGATCGCTCCACACGCCGTTTCTTGAGCCACGATCGGTCCACGCGTCGTCGTCAAAGCCCCGATCCGTACACGCGTCGTCTCCGAGCCTCGATCTGTCCACGCGCCGTCGCCGAGCCCTGATCGGTCCACGCGCCGTCTCCGAGCCCCGATCGGTCCGTGCGCCGCTTTCACAGCCCCGATCGGTCCACGCGTCATCTCCTGATCTCCGATCGGTCCACGCGCCGTCTCCTAAGCCCCGATCGGTCCACGCGCCGTCTCCGAGCGCCGATCGGTTGACGCGCCGTCTCCTGAGCCCCGATCGTTCCACGTGCCGTCTCCGAGCCCCGATCGGTCCACGCGCCGTCTCCTAAGCCCCGTTCGGTCCAAGCGCCTTCTCCTAAACCCCGGTCGGTCCACACGCCGTCTCCGAGCCCCGATCGGTCGACGCATCGTCTCCTAAGCCCCGATCGGCTAACGCGTCGACTCCGAGCCGCGATCGTTCCACGCGCCGTCCCCGATCCCCGATCGATCCACGCGCCGTCTCCGAGCGCCGATCGGTTCACGCGCGGTCACCCGAGCCCCGTTCGTTCCACACGGCGTCTCCGAGCCCCGATCGGTCCACGCGTCGTCTCCTAAGCCCTGATCGGTCCACGCGCCGTCTCCGTGCGCCGATCGGTTCACGCGCCGTCTCCTGAGCCCGGATCGGTCCACGCACCGTCTCCTAAGCCCCTATCGGTTAACGCGCCGTCTCCGAGCCCAGATCGGTCCACGCGCAACCGCCTGAGCCCCGATCGGTCCACGCGTCGTCTCCTGAGCACCGATCGGTCCACGCATCGTCTCCTAAGCCCCTATCGGTTAACGCGCCGTCTCCGAGCCCAGATCGGTCCACGCGCAACCGCCTGAGCCCCGATCGGTCCACGCGTCGTCTCCTGAGCACCGATCGGTCCACGCGCCGCCTCCTAAGCCCCGATCGGTCCACGCGTCGTCTCCTAAGCCCCGATCCGTCGACGGGTCGTCTCCTAAGCCCCGATCGGTCGACGCGTCGTCTCCTAATCCCCGGTCGGTCCACGCGCCGTCGCCGAACCCCAATTGGTCCACGAGCCACCTCCTGAGCCCCAATCGGTCCACGCGCTGTCTCCGAGCACCAATCGGTCCACGCATCGTCTCCTAAACACTGCTCTGTTAACGCGTCATCTCCTGCACTCCGATCGCTCCACGCGCCGTCTCCTGAGCGCCGATCGGTCCACGCGCCGTCTCCGAGCGCCGATCGGTGCACGCGCCGTCTCCTGAGCCCCGATCGTTCCACACGCCGCCTCCTAAGCCCCGATCGGTCTAGGCGCCGTCTCCTGAGCCCCGATCGTTCCACGCGCCGTCTCCGAGCCCGGTTCGGTCCACGCGCCGTCTCCTCAGCCCCGATCGGTCCACGCGTTGGCTCCTAAGCCTCGATAGGTCCACGCGCGGCCTCCTTAGCCCCGGTCGGTCCACGCGCCGTCTCCGAGCCCCGACCGGTCCACGCATCGTCACCTAAGATCCGATCGGTTAACGCACCGTCTCCCCGCCCCGATCGGTCCACGCGCCGTCTCCTGAGCCCCGATACGGCCACGCGCAGTCGCCGAGCACCGATCAGTCCACGCGCGGCCTCCTGAGCCCCGGTCGGTTCACGCGCCGTCTCCCCGCCGCGATCGGACCACGCGCCGTCTCCTAAGCCCCGATCGGTCCGTGTGCCGTCTCCGAGCCCCGATCGGTCGACGCACCATCTCATGCTCCCCAATCGGTCCATGCGCCGCCTCCGGAGCCCTGATCGATCCACGCGAATCGCCTGAGCTCCGGTCGGTCCTCGTACCGTCTCCGAGCCCCGATCGCTCCACGCGCCGTCTCCTGAGCGCCGATCCGTCCACGCGCCGTCTCCTGAGCCCCGATCGGTCCACGCGTCGTCTCCTAAGCCCCGATCGGTTCACGCGCCGTATCCGAGGCCCAATCGGTCCACGCGCCGTCTCCTAAGCTCCAATCGGTCCACGCGCCGTCTCCTGAGCCCCGATACGTCGACGCGCAGTCGCCGAGCCGCGATCGTTCCACGCGCTATCTCCTGAGCCCCGATAGGTACACGCGTCGTCTCCTACACCCCGAACGGTCCACGCGTCGTCTCCTAAGCCGCGATCAGTCCACGCGCAGTCTCCGAGCCCCGATGGGTCCACGCACTGTCTCCTGATCCCCATGGGTCCACGCGGCGCCTCCGGAGCCCCGATCGATCCACGCGAGGATCCTGAGCCCCGATCGATCCACGCATCGTCTCCTAAGCCCCAATCGGTTAGCGCGCCGTCTCCGAGCCCCAATCGGTACACGCGCCGTCTCCTGAACCCCGATCGTTCCACGCGCCTTCTCCTAAGCCACGATCGGTCAGCGCCGTCTCCGAGCGCCGATCGGTGCACGCACCGTCGCACGAGCCGCGATCGGTCCACGCGCGGCCTCCTGAGCCCCAATCGGTCCACGCGTCGTATCCTAAGCCCCGATCCGTCGCCGCGTCGTCTCCTGAGCCCCGATCAATTGACGCGTCTTCTCCTGAGCCCCGATCGCTCCTCGCGCCGTCTCCTGAGCCCCGCTCGGTCCATGCGTCGTGTTCTTAGCCCCGATGCCTCCACGCGCCGTCTCCGAGTCACGATAGGTCCAGGCGCCGCTTCCTGAGCCCCGATCGATCCACGCGCCGTCTCGTAGGCCACAATCGGTCCACGCGCCGTCTCAGAGCGCCGCTCATTTCACGCGCCGTCTCCTGAGCCCCGATCGTTCCACGCGCCGTCTCCGAGCCCCAATCGGTCCACGCGGCGTCTCCTGAACCCCGATCGGTTTACGCATCGTCTCCTAAGCCCCGATACGTCCACACGCCGTATTCGAGCCCCGATCGGTCCGCGTGACGCATTCTAAGCCACGGTCCGTCCACGCGCCGTCTCCGAGCACCGATCGGTCCACGCGCCGTCTCCTGAGCCCCGATCGGTCCACGCGTCGTCTCCTAAGCCCTGGTCGGTCCACGCGCCGTCTCCGAGCCCCGATGGGTCTACGCGCCGCCTCCTGAGCCCCGATCGATCCACGCATCGGCTCCTGAGCCCCGGTCGGTCCACGCATCGTCTTCGAGCACCGATCGATCCACGCGCCGTTTCCTGGGCCCCGATCGGTCCACGCGTCGCCGCCGGAGCCCCGATCGGTCTACGCGCCGCCTCATGAGCCCCGATCGGTCAACGCATCGTCTCCTAAGCCCCGATACGTTCACACGCCGTCTCCGAGTACCGATCGGTCCACGCGCCGTCGCCGAGCCTCGATCGGTCCACGCGCGGCCTCCTAAGCCCCGATCGGTTAACGCGCCGTCTCCGAGCCCCGATCAGTCCACGCGCCGTCTCCTGAGCCCCGGTCGGTTCATGCGCCGTCTCCGAGCCCCGATCGATCCACGCGTCGTCTTGTAAACCCAGATGCCTTCTCGCGCCGTCTCCGGGCCACGATCGGTCCAGGCGCCGCTTCCTGAGCCACGATCGGTCCACGCGCCTTCTCCGAGCCCCGATCGGTCCACGCGCAACCTCCTGAGCCCCAGTCGGTACACGCGCTGTCTCCGAGCCCCGATCGGTCCCCGCATAGTCTCCTAAGACCCGCTCGGTTAACGCGTCGTCTCGGAGCCCCGATCGGTCCAGGCGCCGCTTCCTGAGCACCGACCGGTCCACGCGTCGACTCCTGAGCCCCGATCGGTCGACGGGTCCCCTCCTAAGCCCCGATCGGTCCACGCGCCGTCTCCGAGCCCCGATGGGTCTACGCGCCGCCTCCTGAGCCCCGATCGATCCACGCATCGGCTCCTGAGCCCCGGTCCGTCCACGCGCCGTCTCCGAGCACCGATCTGTCCACGCGCCGTCTCCTGAGCCCCGATCGGTCTACGCGCCGTCTCATGAGCCCCGATCGGTCAACGCATCCTTTCCTAAGCCCCGATACGTTCACACGCCGTCTCCTAAGCCCCGATCGGTTAACGCGCCGTCTCCGAGCCCCGATCAGTCCACGCGCCGTCTCATGAGCCCCGGTCGGTTCATGCGCCGTCTCCGAGCCTCCGTTCGATCCACGCGTCGTCCTGTAAGCCCCGATGCCTTCTCGCGCCGTCTCCGGGCCACGATCGGTCCAGGCGCCGCTTCCTGAGCCACGATCGGTCCACGCGTTGTCTCCTAGGCCCCGATCGGTCCACGGGCCTTCTCCGAGCCCCGATCGGTTCACGCATCGTCTCCTAAGCCCCGATCGGTTAACGCGCCGTCTCCTAAGCCCCGATCGGTCCACGCGCCGTCGCCGAACCCCAATTGGTCCACGCGAAACCGCCTTAGCCCCAGTCGGTCCACGCGCTGTCTCCGAGACCCGATCGGTCCACGCGTCGTCTCCGAGCCCCGATCGGTCCACGCGCCGTCGCCGAGTCATGATCTGTCCACGCGCGGCCTCCTGACACCCGATCGGTCCACGCGTCGTCTTCGAGCCCCGATCGGTCCACGCATGGTCTCCTAAGCCCCAATCGGTTAACGCGCCGTCCTCGAGCCCCGATCGGTCCACGCGCCGTCTCCTGAGCCCCGATACGTCCACGCGCAGTCGCCGAGCCCTGATCGGTCCACGCGCCGTCTCCTAATCCCCAATCTGTCCACGACCCGTCTCCGGGCCCCGATCGGTGCACGCGCCGTCTCCTAAGCCCCGATCGGTCCACGCGCCGTCGCCGAACCCCAATTGGTCCACGCAAAACCGCCTGAGCCCCAGTCGGTCCACGCGCTGTCTCCGAGCCCCGATCGGTCCACGCGTCGTCTCCGAGCCCCGATTGGTCCACGCGCCGTCTCCGAGCCCCGTTCGGTCCACGCACTGTCTCCTGATCCCCATGGGTCAACGCGGCGCCTCCGGAGCCCCGATCGATCCACGCGAGGCTCCTGGGCCCCGATCGGGCCACGCATCGTCTCCTAAGCCCCAATCGGTTAACGCGCCGTCTCCGAGCCCCGATCGGTCAACGCGCTGTCGCCGAACCCCAATTGGTCCACGCGCAACCGCCTGAGCCCCAGTCGGTCCACGCACTGTCTCCGAGCCCCGATCGGTCCACGCGTCGTCTCCGAGCCCCGATCGGTCCACGCGTCGGCTCCTAAGCCCTGATCGGTCCTCGTGCCGTCTCCGAGCCCCGATGGGTCCACGCGCCGCCTCCTGAGCCCCGATCGATCCACGCATCGGCTCCTGAGCCCCGATCGGTTCACGCGTCGTCTTCGAGCCCCGATCGATCCACGCGCCGTCTCGTAAGCCACAATCGGTCCACGCGCCGTCTCTGAGCGCCGATCATTTCACGCGCCGTCTCCTGAGCCCCGATCGTTCCACGCGCCGTCTCCGAGCCCCGATCGGTCCACGCGGCGTCTCCTGAGCCCCGATCGGTTCACGCATCGTCTCCTAAGCCCCGATACGTCCACACGCCGTATCCGAGCCCCGATCGGTCCGCGTGACGCATTCTAAGCCACGGTCCGTCCACGCGCCGTCTCCGAGCACCGATCGGTCCACGCGCCGTCTCCTGAGCCCCGATCGGTCCACGCGTCGTCTCCTAAGCCCTGATCTGTCCACGTGCCGTCTCCGAGCCCCGATGGGTCCACGCGCCGCCTCCTGAGCCCCGATCGATCCACGCATCGGCTCCTGAGCCCCGATCGGTCCACGCGTCGTCTTCGAGCACCGATCGATCCACGCGCCGTTTCCTGGGCCCCGATCAGTCCACGCGTCGCCGCCGGAGCCCCGATCGGTCTACGCGCCGTCTCATGAGCCCCGATCGGTCAACGCATCGTCTCCTAAGCCCCGATACGTTCACACGCCGTCTCCGAGTCCCGATCATTCCACGCCCCGTCTCCGAGCCCCGATCGGTCCACGCGTCATCGCCGAATCCCCGATCCGTACACGCGTCGTCTCCGAGCCTCGAACGGTCCACGCGCCGTCGCGGAGCCCCGATCGGTCCAGGCGTGGCCTCCTGAGCCTCGATCGGTCCACGCGCGGTCTCCTGAGCCCCGGTTGGTTCACGCGCCGTCTCCGAGCCCCGATCGATCCACGCGTCGTCTTCGAAGCCCAGATGCCTCCTCGCGCCGTCTCCGAGCCACGATCGGTCCAGACGCTGCTTCCTGAGCCCCAATCAGTCCACGCATCGTCACCTAAGCCCCGATCGGTCCACGCGCCGTCACCGAGCCATGATCGGTCCACGAGCGGCTCCTGAGCCCCATCGGACCACGCGCCGTCGCCGAGCCTTGATCGGTCCACGCGCGGCCTCCTAAGCCCCGATCGGTCCACGCGCCGTCGCCGAGCCGCGATCGGTCCACGCGCGGCCTCCTGAGCCCCGATTGGTTCACGCGCCGTATCCGAGCCCCAATCGGTCCACGCGCCGTCTCCTGAGCCCCGATCGGTCCACGACCCGTCTCCGGGCCCCGATCGGTGCACGCGCCGTCTCCTAAGCCCCGATCGGTCCACGCGCCGTCGCCGAACCCCAATTGGTCCACGCGAAACCGCCTTAGCCCCAGTCGGTCCACGCGCTGTCTCCGAGACCCGATCGGTCCACGCGTCGTCTCCGAGCCCCGATCGGTCCACGCGCCGTCGCCGAGTCATGATCTGTCCACGCGCGGCCTCCTGACACCCGATCGGTCCACGCGCCGTCTTCGAGCCCCGATCGGTCCACGCATGGTCTCCTAAGCCCCAATCGGTTAACGCGCCGTCCTCGAGCCCCGATCGGTCCACGCGCCGTCTCCTGAGCCCCGATACGTCCACGCGCAGTCGCCGAGCCCTGATCGGTCCACGCGCCGTCTCCTAATCCCCAATCTGTCCACGACCCGTCTCCGGGCCCCAATCGGTGCACGCGCCGTCTCCTAAGCCCCGATCGGTCCACGCGCCGTCGCCGAACCCCAATTGGTCCACGCAAAACCGCCTGAGCCCCAGTCGGTCCACGCGCTGTCTCCGAGCCCCGATCGGTCCACGCGTCGTCTCCGAACCCCGATTGGTCCACGCGCCGTCTCCGAGCCCCGTTCGGTCCACGCACTGTCTCCTGATCCCCATGGGTCAACGCGGCGCCTCCGGAGCCCCGATCGATCCACGCGAGGCTCCTGACCCCCGATCGGGCCACGCATCGTCTCCTAAGCCCCAATCGGTTAACGCACCGTCTCCGAGCCCCGATCGGTCAACGCGCTGTCGCCGAACCCCAATTGGTCCACGCGCAACCGCCTGAGCCCCAGTCGGTCCACGCACTGTCTCCGAGCCCCGATCGGTCCACGCGTCGTCTCCGAGCCCCGATCGGTCCACGCGTCGGCTCCTAAGCCCTGATCGGTCCACGTGCCGTCTCCGAGCCCCGATGGGTCCACGCGCCGCCTCCTGAGCCCCGATCGATCCACGCATCGGCTCCTGAGCCCCGATCGGTTCACGCGTCGTCTTCGAGCCCCGATCGATCCACGCGCCGTCTCGTAAGCCACAATCGGTCCACGCGCCGTCTCTGAGCGCCGATCATTTCACGCGCCGTCTCCTGAGCCCCGATCGTTCCACGCGCCGTCTCCGAGCCCCGATCGGTCCACGCGGCGTCTCCTGATCCCCGATCGGTTCACGCATCGTCTCCTAAGCCCCGATACGTCCACACGCCGTATCCGAGCCCCGATCGGTCCGCGTGACGCATTCTAAGCCACGGTCCGTCCACGCGCCGTCTCCGAGCCCCGATGGGCCCACGCGCCGCCTCCTGAGCCCCGATCGATCCACGCATCGGCTCCTGAGCCCCGATCGGTCCACGCGTCGTCTTCGAGCACCGATCGATCCACGCGCCGTTTCCTGGGCCCCGATCAGTCCACGCGTCGCCGCCGGAGCCCCGATCGGTCTACGCGCCGTCTCATGAGCCCCGATCGGTCAACGCATCGTCTCCTAAGCCCCGATACGTTCACACGCCGTCTCCGAGTCCCGATCATTCCACGCCCCGTCTCCGAGCCCCGATCGGTCCACGCGTCATCGCCGAATCCCCGATCCGTACACGCGTCGTCTCCGAGCCTCGAACGGTCCACGCGCCGTCGCGGAGCCCCGATCGGTCCAGGCGTGGCCTCCTGAGCCTCGATCGGTCCACGCGCGGTCTCCTGAGCCCCGGTTGGTTCACGCGCCGTCTCCGAGCCCCGATCGATCCACGCGTCGTCTTCGAAGCCCAGATGCCTCCTCGCGCCGTCTCCGAGCCACGATCGGTCCAGACGCTGCTTCCTGAGCCCCAATCAGTCCACGCATCGTCACCTAAGCCCCGATCGGTCCACGCGCCGTCACCGAGCCATGATCGGTCCACGCGCGGCTCCTGAGCCCCATCGGACCACGCGCCGTCGCCGAGCCTCGATCGGTCCACGCGCGGCCTCCTAAGCCCCGATCGGTTAACGGGCCGTCTCCGAGCCCCGATCAGTCCACGCGCCGTCTCCTGAGCCCCGGTCGGTTCATGCGCCGTCTCCGAGCCCCGATCGATCCACGCGTCGTCTTGTAAGCCCAGATGCCTTCTCGCGCCGTCTCCGGGCCACGATCGGTCCAGGCGCCGCTTCCTGAGCCACGATCGGTCCACGCGCCTTCTCCGAGCCCCGATCGGTCCACGCGCAACCTCCTGAGCCCCAGTCGGTACACGCGCTGTCTCCGAGCCCCGATCGGTCCCCGCATAGTCTCCTAAGCCCCAATCGGTTAACGCGCCGTCTCCGAGCCCCGATCGGTCAACGCGCTGTCGCCGAACCCCAATTGGTCCACGCGCAACCGCCTGAGCCCCACTCGGTCCACGCACTGTCTCCGAGCCCCGATCGGTCCACGCGTCGTCTCCGAGCCCCGATCGGTCCACGCGTCGTCTCCTAAGCCACAATCGGTCCACGCGCCGTCTCTGAGCGCCGATCATTTCACGCGCCGTCTCCTGAGCCCCGATCGTTCCACGCGCCGTCTCCGAGCCCCAG
The DNA here is from genome assembly GCA_946811545.1 of Netelia fuscicornis. Classification (NCBI taxonomy): domain Eukaryota; kingdom Metazoa; phylum Arthropoda; class Insecta; order Hymenoptera; family Ichneumonidae; genus Netelia; species Netelia fuscicornis. The sequence continues at coordinate 27,558,034 of OX328014.1, read as the reverse complement.
TCGGTCCACGCGCTGTCTCCGAGCACCGATTGGTCTACGCGTCGTCTCCGAGCCCCGATCGGTCCACGCGCTGTCTCCGAGCACCAAACGGTTCACGCACCGTCTCCTGATCCCAATCGGTCCACACGGCGCCTCCGGAGCCCCGATCGATCCACGCGAGTCTCCTGAGCCCCGGTTGGTCCGCGCGCCCTCTCCTGAGCCCCGATCGGTCGACGCGTCGTCTCCTGAGCCCCGATCGATCAACGCGTCGTCACCTGAGCCCTGATCGCTCCACGCGCCGTTTCCTGAGCCCCGATCGGTCCACGCGCCGTCTCCGAGCACCGATCGGTCCACGCGCCGTCTCAGAGCGCCGATCATTTCACGCCCCGTCTCCTGAGCTCCGATCGTTCCACGCGCCGTCTCCGAGCCCCGATCGGTCCACGCGCCGTCTCCTGAGCCCCAATCGGTCCACACGCTGTCTCGTGAGCCCCGATAGGTACACGCGCCGTGTCCTACGCCCCGATCGGTCCACGCGCCGTCTCCGAGCACCGATCGGTCCACGCGCCGTCTCCTGAGCCCCGGTCGGTCTACGCGCCGTCTCATGAGTCCCGATCGGTCAACGCATCCTCTCCTAAGCCCCGATACGTTCACACGCCGTCTCCTAAGCCCCGATCGGTTAACACGCCGTCTCCGAGCCCCGATCAGTCCACGCGCCGTCTCCTGAGCCCCGGCGGTTCATGCGCCGTCTCCGAGCCCCGTTCGATCCACGCGTCGTCTTGTAAGCCCAGATGCCTTCTCGCGCCGTCTCCGGGCCACGATCGGTCCAGGCGCCGCTTCCTGATCCACGATCGGTCCACGCGTTGTCTCCTAGGCCCCGATCGGTCCACGCCCCTTCTCCGAGCCCCGATCGGTTCACGCATCGCCTCCTAAGCCCCGATCGGTTAACGCGCCGTCTCCGAGCCCCGAACGGTCCACGCGCGGTCGCCGAACCCCAATTGGTCCACGCGCAACCGCCTGAGACCCAGTCGGTTCACGCGCTGTAGCCGAACCTCGATCGGTCCACGCATCTTCTCCGAGCCCCGATCGGTCCACGCGCCGTCGCCGAGCCATGATCGGTCCACGTGCGGCCTCCTGAGCCCCGATCGGTCCACGCGCCGTCTCCTGAGCCCCGATCGGTCCACGACCCGTCTCCGGGCCCCGATCGGTGCACGCGCCGTCTCCTAAGCCCCGATCGGTCCACGCGCCGTCGCCGAACCCCAATTGGTCCACGCGAAATCGCCTGAGCCCCAGTCGGTCCACGCGCTGTCTCCGAGCCCCGATCGGTCCACGCGTCGTCTCCGAGCCCCGATCGGTCCACGCGCCGTCGCCGAGTCATGATCTGTCCACGCGCGGCCTCCTGAGACCCGATCGGTCCACGCGCCGTCTTCGAGCCCCGATCGGTCCACGCATGGTCTCCTAAGCCCCAATCGGTTAACGCGCAGTCCCCGAGCGCCGATCGGTCCACGCGCCGTCTCCTGAGCCCCGATACGTCCACGCGCTGTCGCCGAGCCCTGATCGGTCCACGCGCTGTCTCCTTAGCCCCGATAGGTACACGCGTTGTCGCCTACACCCCGATCGGTCCACGCGTCGTCTCCTAAGCCCCCATTGGTCCACGTGCCGTCTCCCAGCCCCGATCGGTCCACGCGCCGTCTCCTAATCCCCAATCTGTCCACGATCCGTCTCCGGGCCCCGATCGGTCCACGCGTCGTCTCCGAGCCCCGATGGGTCCACGCGCCGCCTCCTGAGCCCCGATCGATTCACGCATCGGCTCCTGAGCCCCGATCGGTCCACGCGTCGTCTTCGAGCCCGGATCGATCCACGCGCCGTCTCGTAAGCCACAATCGGTCCACGCGCCGTCTCAGAGCGCCGATCATTTCACGCGCCGTCTCCTGAGCCCCGATCATTCCACGCGCCGTCTCCGAGCCCCGATCGGTCCACGCGGCGTCTCCTGAGCCCCGATCGGTTCACGCATCGTCTCCTAAGCCCCGATACGTCCACACGCCGTATCCGAGCCCCGATCGGTCCGCGTGACGCATTCTAAGCCACGGTCCGTCCACGCGCCGTCTTCGAGCCCCGATCGGTCCACGCATGGTCTCCTAAGCCCCAGTCGGTTAACGCGCCGTCCCCGGGCCCCGATCGGTCCACGCGATGTCTCCTAAGCCCGGATGCCTCCACGCGCCGTCTCCAAGCCACGATCGGTCCAGGCGCCGATTCCTGCGCCCCGATCGGTCCACGCGCCGTCTCCTAAGCCCCAATCGGTCCACGCGGCGTCTCCGAGCGCCGATCATTTCACGCGCCGTCTCCTGAGACCCGATCGTTCCACGCGCCGTCTCCGAGCCCCGATCGATCCACGCGCCGCCTCCTGAGCCCCGATAGGTACACGCGTAGTCTCCTAAGCCCCGATCGGTCCACGCGTCGTCTCCGAGCTCTGATCGGTCCACACGCCGTTTCCTGAGCCCCGATCGGTCCATGCGTCGTCTTCTTAGCCCCGATGCCTCCACGCGTCGTCTCCGAGCCACGATCAGTCCAGGCGCCGCTTCCTGAGCCCCGATCGGTCCACGCGCCGTATCCTCAGCCCCGATCGGTCCACGCGCCGTCTCCTGAGCCCGATCTGTCCACGCGCCGTCTCCGAGCCCCGATCGGTTCACGGATCGTCTCCTAAGCGCCGATCGGTTAACGCGCCGTCTCCGAGCCCCGATCGGTCCACGCGCCATCGCCGAACCCCAATTGGTCCACGCGCAACCGCCTGCGCCCCAGTCGGTCCACGCGCGGTCTCCGAGCCCCGATCGGTCCACGCGTCGTCTCCGAGCCCCGGTCGGTCCACGCGCCGTCTCCGAGCCCCGATCGGTTCACGCATCGTCTCCTAAGCCCCGATCGGTTAACGCGCCGTCTCCGAGTCGCGATTGGTCCACGCGCCGTCGCCGAACCCCAATTGGTCCACGCGCAACCGCCTGAGCCCCAGTCGGACCACGCGCCATCTCCGAGCGCCGATCATTTCACGCGCTGTCTCCTGAGCCCCGCTCGGTCCACGCGCCGTCACCTGAGCCCTGATCGGTCGACGCGTCGTCTCCTGAGCCCCGATCGCTCCACACGCCGTTTCTTGAGCCACGATCGGTCCACGCGTCGTCGTCAAAGCCCCGATCCGTACACGCGTCGTCTCCGAGCCTCGATCTGTCCACGCGCCGTCGCCGAGCCCTGATCGGTCCACGCGCCGTCTCCGAGCCCCGATCGGTCCGTGCGCCGCTTTCACAGCCCCGATCGGTCCACGCGTCATCTCCTGATCTCCGATCGGTCCACGCGCCGTCTCCTAAGCCCCGATCGGTCCACGCGCCGTCTCCGAGCGCCGATCGGTTGACGCGCCGTCTCCTGAGCCCCGATCGTTCCACGTGCCGTCTCCGAGCCCCGATCGGTCCACGCGCCGTCTCCTAAGCCCCGTTCGGTCCAAGCGCCTTCTCCTAAACCCCGGTCGGTCCACACGCCGTCTCCGAGCCCCGATCGGTCGACGCATCGTCTCCTAAGCCCCGATCGGCTAACGCGTCGACTCCGAGCCGCGATCGTTCCACGCGCCGTCCCCGATCCCCGATCGATCCACGCGCCGTCTCCGAGCGCCGATCGGTTCACGCGCGGTCACCCGAGCCCCGTTCGTTCCACACGGCGTCTCCGAGCCCCGATCGGTCCACGCGTCGTCTCCTAAGCCCTGATCGGTCCACGCGCCGTCTCCGTGCGCCGATCGGTTCACGCGCCGTCTCCTGAGCCCGGATCGGTCCACGCACCGTCTCCTAAGCCCCTATCGGTTAACGCGCCGTCTCCGAGCCCAGATCGGTCCACGCGCAACCGCCTGAGCCCCGATCGGTCCACGCGTCGTCTCCTGAGCACCGATCGGTCCACGCATCGTCTCCTAAGCCCCTATCGGTTAACGCGCCGTCTCCGAGCCCAGATCGGTCCACGCGCAACCGCCTGAGCCCCGATCGGTCCACGCGTCGTCTCCTGAGCACCGATCGGTCCACGCGCCGCCTCCTAAGCCCCGATCGGTCCACGCGTCGTCTCCTAAGCCCCGATCCGTCGACGGGTCGTCTCCTAAGCCCCGATCGGTCGACGCGTCGTCTCCTAATCCCCGGTCGGTCCACGCGCCGTCGCCGAACCCCAATTGGTCCACGAGCCACCTCCTGAGCCCCAATCGGTCCACGCGCTGTCTCCGAGCACCAATCGGTCCACGCATCGTCTCCTAAACACTGCTCTGTTAACGCGTCATCTCCTGCACTCCGATCGCTCCACGCGCCGTCTCCTGAGCGCCGATCGGTCCACGCGCCGTCTCCGAGCGCCGATCGGTGCACGCGCCGTCTCCTGAGCCCCGATCGTTCCACACGCCGCCTCCTAAGCCCCGATCGGTCTAGGCGTCGTCTCCTAAGCCCCGACCGGTCCAGGCGCCGTCTCCTGAGCCCCGATCGTTCCACGCGCCGTCTCCGAGCCCGGTTCGGTCCACGCGCCGTCTCCTCAGCCCCGATCGGTCCACGCGTTGGCTCCTAAGCCTCGATAGGTCCACGCGCGGCCTCCTTAGCCCCGGTCGGTCCACGCGCCGTCTCCGAGCCCCGACCGGTCCACGCATCGTCACCTAAGATCCGATCGGTTAACGCACCGTCTCCCCGCCCCGATCGGTCCACGCGCCGTCTCCTGAGCCCCGATACGGCCACGCGCAGTCGCCGAGCACCGATCAGTCCACGCGCGGCCTCCTGAGCCCCGGTCGGTTCACGCGCCGTCTCCCCGCCGCGATCGGACCACGCGCCGTCTCCTAAGCCCCGATCGGTCCGTGTGCCGTCTCCGAGCCCCGATCGGTCGACGCACCATCTCATGCTCCCCAATCGGTCCATGCGCCGCCTCCGGAGCCCTGATCGATCCACGCGAATCGCCTGAGCTCCGGTCGGTCCTCGTACCGTCTCCGAGCCCCGATCGCTCCACGCGCCGTCTCCTGAGCGCCGATCCGTCCACGCGCCGTCTCCTGAGCCCCGATCGGTCCACGCGTCGTCACCTAAGCCCCGATCGGTTCACGCGCCGTATCCGAGGCCCAATCGGTCCACGCGCCGTCTCCTAAGCTCCAATCGGTCCACGCGCCGTCTCCTGAGCCCCGATACGTCGACGCGCAGTCGCCGAGCCGCGATCGTTCCACGCGCTATCTCCTGAGCCCCGATAGGTACACGCGTCGTCTCCTACACCCCGAACGGTCCACGCGTCGTCTCCTAAGCCGCGATCAGTCCACGCGCAGTCTCCGAGCCCCGATGGGTCCACGCACTGTCTCCTGATCCCCATGGGTCCACGCGGCGCCTCCGGAGCCCCGATCGATCCACGCGAGGATCCTGAGCCCCGATCGATCCACGCATCGTCTCCTAAGCCCCAATCGGTTAGCGCGCCGTCTCCGAGCCCCAATCGGTACACGCGCCGTCTCCTGAACCCCGATCGTTCCACGCGCCTTCTCCTAAGCCACGATCGGTCAGCGCCGTCTCCGAGCGCCGATCGGTGCACGCACCGTCGCACGAGCCGCGATCGGTCCACGCGCGGCCTCCTGAGCCCCAATCGGTCCACGCGTCGTATCCTAAGCCCCGATCCGTCGCCGCGTCGTCTCCTGAGCCCCGATCAATTGACGCGTCTTCTCCTGAGCCCCGATCGCTCCTCGCGCCGTCTCCTGAGCCCCGCTCGGTCCATGCGTCGTGTTCTTAGCCCCGATGCCTCCACGCGCCGTCTCCGAGTCACGATAGGTCCAGGCGCCGCTTCCTGAGCCCCGATCGATCCACGCGCCGTCTCGTAGGCCACAATCGGTCCACGCGCCGTCTCAGAGCGCCGCTCATTTCACGCGCCGTCTCCTGAGCCCCGATCGTTCCACGCGCCGTCTCCGAGCCCCAATCGGTCCACGCGGCGTCTCCTGAACCCCGATCGGTTTACGCATCGTCTCCTAAGCCCCGATACGTCCACACGCCGTATTCGAGCCCCGATCGGTCCGCGTGACGCATTCTAAGCCACGGTCCGTCCACGCGCCGTCTCCGAGCACCGATCGGTCCACGCGCCGTCTCCTGAGCCCCGATCGGTCCACGCGTCGTCTCCTAAGCCCTGGTCGGTCCACGCGCCGTCTCCGAGCCCCGATGGGTCTACGCGCCGCCTCCTGAGCCCCGATCGATCCACGCATCGGCTCCTGAGCCCCGGTCGGTCCACGCATCGTCTTCGAGCACCGATCGATCCACGCGCCGTTTCCTGGGCCCCGATCGGTCCACGCGTCGCCGCCGGAGCCCCGATCGGTCTACGCGCCGCCTCATGAGCCCCGATCGGTCAACGCATCGTCTCCTAAGCCCCGATACGTTCACACGCCGTCTCCGAGTACCGATCGGTCCACGCGCCGTCGCCGAGCCTCGATCGGTCCACGCGCGGCCTCCTAAGCCCCGATCGGTTAACGCGCCGTCTCCGAGCCCCGATCAGTCCACGCGCCGTCTCCTGAGCCCCGGTCGGTTCATGCGCCGTCTCCGAGCCCCGATCGATCCACGCGTCGTCTTGTAAACCCAGATGCCTTCTCGCGCCGTCTCCGGGCCACGATCGGTCCAGGCGCCGCTTCCTGAGCCACGATCGGTCCACGCGCCTTCTCCGAGCCCCGATCGGTCCACGCGCAACCTCCTGAGCCCCAGTCGGTACACGCGCTGTCTCCGAGCCCCGATCGGTCCCCGCATAGTCTCCTAAGACCCGCTCGGTTAACGCGTCGTCTCGGAGCCCCGATCGGTCCAGGCGCCGCTTCCTGAGCACCGACCGGTCCACGCGTCGACTCCTGAGCCCCGATCGGTCGACGGGTCCCCTCCTAAGCCCCGATCGGTCCACGCGCCGTCTCCGAGCCCCGATGGGTCTACGCGCCGCCTCCTGAGCCCCGATCGATCCACGCATCGGCTCCTGAGCCCCGGTCCGTCCACGCGCCGTCTCCGAGCACCGATCTGTCCACGCGCCGTCTCCTGAGCCCCGATCGGTCTACGCGCCGTCTCATGAGCCCCGATCGGTCAACGCATCCTTTCCTAAGCCCCGATACGTTCACACGCCGTCTCCTAAGCCCCGATCGGTTAACGCGCCGTCTCCGAGCCCCGATCAGTCCACGCGCCGTCTCATGAGCCCCGGTCGGTTCATGCGCCGTCTCCGAGCCTCCGTTCGATCCACGCGTCGTCCTGTAAGCCCCGATGCCTTCTCGCGCCGTCTCCGGGCCACGATCGGTCCAGGCGCCGCTTCCTGAGCCACGATCGGTCCACGCGTTGTCTCCTAGGCCCCGATCGGTCCACGGGCCTTCTCCGAGCCCCGATCGGTTCACGCATCGTCTCCTAAGCCCCGATCGGTTAACGCGCCGTCTCCTAAGCCCCGATCGGTCCACGCGCCGTCGCCGAACCCCAATTGGTCCACGCGAAACCGCCTTAGCCCCAGTCGGTCCACGCGCTGTCTCCGAGACCCGATCGGTCCACGCGTCGTCTCCGAGCCCCGATCGGTCCACGCGCCGTCGCCGAGTCATGATCTGTCCACGCGCGGCCTCCTGACACCCGATCGGTCCACGCGCCGTCTTCGAGCCCCGATCGGTCCACGCATGGTCTCCTAAGCCCCAATCGGTTAACGCGCCGTCCTCGAGCCCCGATCGGTCCACGCGCCGTCTCCTGAGCCCCGATACGTCCACGCGCAGTCGCCGAGCCCTGATCGGTCCACGCGCCGTCTCCTAATCCCCAATCTGTCCACGACCCGTCTCCGGGCCCCGATCGGTGCACGCGCGGTCTCCTAAGCCCCGATCGGTCCACGCGCCGTCGCCGAACCCCAATTGGTCCACGCAAAACCGCCTGAGCCCCAGTCGGTCCACGCGCTGTCTCCGAGCCCCGATCGGTCCACGCGTCGTCTCCGAGCCCCGATTGGTCCACGCGCCGTCTCCGAGCCCCGTTCGGTCCACGCACTGTCTCCTGATCCCCATGGGTCAACGCGGCGCCTCCGGAGCCCCGATCGATCCACGCGAGGCTCCTGGGCCCCGATCGGGCCACGCATCGTCTCCTAAGCCCCAATCGGTTAACGCGCCGTCTCCGAGCCCCGATCGGTCAACGCGCTGTCGCCGAACCCCAATTGGTCCACGCGCAACCGCCTGAGCCCCAGTCGGTCCACGCACTGTCTCCGAGCCCCGATCGGTCCACGCGTCGTCTCCGAGCCCCGATCGGTCCACGCGTCGGCTCCTAAGCCCTGATCGGTCCTCGTGCCGTCTCCGAGCCCCGATGGGTCCACGCGCCGCCTCCTGAGCCCCGATCGATCCACGCATCGGCTCCTGAGCCCCGATCGGTTCACGCGTCGTCTTCGAGCCCCGATCGATCCACGCGCCGTCTCGTAAGCCACAATCGGTCCACGCGCCGTCTCTGAGCGCCGATCATTTCACGCGCCGTCTCCTGAGCCCCGATCGTTCCACGCGCCGTCTCCGAGCCCCGATCGGTCCACGCGGCGTCTCATGAGCCCCGATCGGTTCACGCATCGTCTCCTAAGCCCCGATACGTCCACACGCCGTATCCGAGCCCCGATCGGTCCGCGTGACGCATTCTAAGCCACGGTCCGTCCACGCGCCGTCTCCGAGCACCGATCGGTCCACGCGCCGTCTCCTGAGCCCCGATCGGTCCACGCGTCGTCTCCTAAGCCCTGATCTATCCACGTGCCGTCTCCGAGCCCCGATGGGTCCACGCGCCGCCTCCTGAGCCCCGATCGATCCACGCATCGGCTCCTGAGCCCCGATCGGTCCACGCGTCGTCTTCGAGCACCGATCGATCCACGCGCCGTTTCCTGGGCCCCGATCAGTCCACGCGTCGCCGCCGGAGCCCCGATCGGTCTACGCGCCGTCTCATGAGCCCCGATCGGTCAACGCATCGTCTCCTAAGCCCCGATACGTTCACACGCCGTCTCCGAGTCCCGATCATTCCACGCCCCGTCTCCGAGCCCCGATCGGTCCACGCGTCATCGCCGAATCCCCGATCCGTACACGCGTCGTCTCCGAGCCTCGAACGGTCCACGCGCCGTCGCGGAGCCCCGATCGGTCCAGGCGTGGCCTCCTGAGCCTCGATCGGTCCACGCGCGGTCTCCTGAGCCCCGGTTGGTTCACGCGCCGTCTCCGAGCCCCGATCGATCCACGCGTCGTCTTCGAAGCCCAGATGCCTCCTCGCGCCGTCTCCGAGCCACGATCGGTCCAGACGCTGCTTCCTGAGCCCCAATCAGTCCACGCATCGTCACCTAAGCCCCGATCGGTCCACGCGCCGTCACCGAGCCATGATCGGTCCACGAGCGGCTCCTGAGCCCCATCGGACCACGCGCCGTCGCCGAGCCTTGATCGGTCCACGCGCGGCCTCCTAAGCCCCGATCGGTCCACGCGCCGTCGCCGAGCCGCGATCGGTCCACGCGCGGCCTCCTGAGCCCCGATTGGTTCACGCGCCGTATCCGAGCCCCAATCGGTCCACGCGCCGTCTCCTGAGCCCCGATCGGTCCACGACCCGTCTCCGGGCCCCGATCGGTGCACGCGCCGTCTCCTAAGCCCCGATCGGTCCACGCGCCGTCGCCGAACCCCAATTGGTCCACGCGAAACCGCCTTAGCCCCAGTCGGTCCACGCGCTGTCTCCGAGACCCGATCGGTCCACGCGTCGTCTCCGAGCCCCGATCGGTCCACGCGCCGTCGCCGAGTCATGATCTGTCCACGCGCGGCCTCCTGACACCCGATCGGTCCACGCGCCGTCTTCGAGCCCCGATCGGTCCACGCATGGTCTCCTAAGCCCCAATCGGTTAACGCGCCGTCCTCGAGCCCCGATCGGTCCACGCGCCGTCTCCTGAGCCCCGATACGTCCACGCGCAGTCGCCGAGCCCTGATCGGTCCACGCGCCGTCTCCTAATCCCCAATCTGTCCACGACCCGTCTCCGGGCCCCAATCGGTGCACGCGCCGTCTCCTAAGCCCCGATCGGTCCACGCGCCGTCGCCGAACCCCAATTGGTCCACGCAAAACCGCCTGAGCCCCAGTCGGTCCACGCGCTGTCTCCGAGCCCCGATCGGTCCACGCGTCGTCTCCGAACCCCGATTGGTCCACGCGCCGTCTCCGAGCCCCGTTCGGTCCACGCACTGTCTCCTGATCCCCATGGGTCAACGCGGCGCCTCCGGAGCCCCGATCGATCCACGCGAGGCTCCTGAGCCCCGATCGGGCCACGCATCGTCTCCTAAGCCCCAATCGGTTAACGCACCGTCTCCGAGCCCCGATCGGTCAACGCGCTGTCGCCGAACCCCAATTGGTCCACGCGCAACCGCCTGAGCCCCAGTCGGTCCACGCACTGTCTCCGAGCCCCGATCGGTCCACGCGTCGTCTCCGAGCCCCGATCGGTCCACGCGTCGGCTCCTAAGCCCTGATCGGTCCACGTGCCGTCTCCGAGCCCCGATGGGTCCACGCGCCGCCTCCTGAGCCCCGATCGATCCACGCATCGGCTCCTGAGCCCCGATCGGTTCACGCGTCGTCTTCGAGCCCCGATCGATCCACGCGCCGTCTCGTAAGCCACAATCGGTCCACGCGCCGTCTCTGAGCGCCGATCATTTCACGCGCCGTCTCCTGAGCCCCGATCGTTCCACGCGCCGTCTCCGAGCCCCGATCGGTTCACGCGGCGTCTCCTGATCCCCGATCGGTTCACGCATCGTCTCCTAAGCCCCGATACGTCCACACGCCGTATCCGAGCCCCGATCGGTCCGCGTGACGCATTCTAAGCCACGGTCCGTCCACGCGCCGTCTCCGAGCACCGATCGGTCCACGCGCCGTCTCCTGAGCCCCGATCGGTCCACGCGTCGTCTCCTAAGCCCTGATCGGTCCACGTGCCGTCTCCGAGCCCCGATGGGCCCACGCGCCGCCTCCTGAGCCCCGATCGATCCACGCATCGGCTCCTGAGCCCCGATCGGTCCACGCGTCGTCTTCGAGCACCGATCGATCCACGCGCCGTTTCCTGGGCCCCGATCAGTCCACGCGTCGCCGCCGGAGCCCCGATCGGTCTACGCGCCGTCTCATGAGCCCCGATCGGTCAACGCATCGTCTCCTAAGCCCCGATACGTTCACACGCCGTCTCCGAGTCCCGATCATTCCACGCCCCGTCTCCGAGCCCCGATCGGTCCACGCGTCATCGCCGAATCCCCGATCCGTACACGCGTCGTCTCCGAGCCTCGAACGGTCCACGCGCCGTCGCGGAGCCCCGATCGGTCCAGGCGTGGCCTCCTGAGCTTCGATCGGTCCACGCGCGGTCTCCTGAGCCCCGGTTGGTTCACGCGCCGTCTCCGAGCCCCGATCGATCCACGCGTCGTCTTCGAAGCCCAGATGCCTCCTCGCGCCGTCTCCGAGCCACGATCGGTCCAGACGCTGCTTCCTGAGCCCCAATCAGTCCACGCATCGTCACCTAAGCCCCGATCGGTCCACGCGCCGTCACCGAGCCATGATCGGTCCACGCGCGGCTCCTGAGCCCCATCGGACCACGCGCCGTCGCCGAGCCTCGATCGGTCCACGCGCGGCCTCCTAAGCCCCGATCGGTTAACGGGCCGTCTCCGAGCCCCGATCAGTCCACGCGCCGTCTCCTGAGCCCCGGTCGGTTCATGCGCCGTCTCCGAGCCCCGATCGATCCACGCGTCGTCTTGTAAGCCCAGATGCCTTCTCGCGCCGTCTCCGGGCCACGATCGGTCCAGGCGCCGCTTCCTGAGCCACGATCGGTCCACGCGCCTTCTCCGAGCCCCGATCGGTCCACGCGCAACCTCCTGAGCCCCAGTCGGTACACGCGCTGTCTCCGAGCCCCGATCGGTCCCCGCATAGTCTCCTAAGCCCCAATCGGTTAACGCGCCGTCTCCGAGCCCCGATCGGTCAACGCGCTGTCGCCGAACCCCAATTGGTCCACGCGCAACCGCCTGAGCCCCAGTCGGTCCACGCACTGTCTCCGAGCCCCGATCGGTCCACGCGTCGTCTCCGAGCCCCGATCGGTCCACGCGTCGTCTCCTAAGCCACAATCGGTCCACGCGCCGTCTCTGAGCGCCGATCATTTCACGCGCCGTCTCCTGAGCCCCGATCGTTCCACGCGCCGTCTCCGAGCCCCAGTCGGTCCACGCGCTGTCTCCGAGCACCGATTGGTCTACGCGTCGTCTCCGAGCCCCGATCGGTCCACGCGCTGTCTCCGAGCACCAAACGGTTCACGCACCGTCTCCTGATCCCAATCGGTCCACACGGCGCCTCCGGAGCCCCGATCGATCCACGCGAGTCTCCTGAGCCCCGGTTGGTCCGCGCGCCCTCTCCTGAGCCCCGATCGGTCGACGCGTCGTCTCCTGAGCCCCGATCGATCCACGCGTCGTCACCTGAGCCCTGATCGCTCCACGCGCCGTTTCCTGAGCCCCGATCGGTCCACGCGCCGTCTCCGAGCACCGATCGGTCCACGCGCCGTCTCAGAGCGCCGATCATTTCACGCCCCGTCTCCTGAGCTCCGATCGTTCCACGCGCCGTCTCCGAGCCCCGATCGGTCCACGCGCCGTCTCCTGAGCCCCAATCGGTCCACACGCTGTCTCGTGAGCCCCGATAGGTACACGCGCCGTGTCCTACGCCCCGATCGGTCCACGCGCCGTCTCCGAGCACCGATCGGTCCACGCGCCGTCTCCTGAGCCCCGGTCGGTCTACGCGCCGTCTCATGAGTCCCGATCGGTCAACGCATCCTCTCCTAAGCCCCGATACGTTCACACGCCGTCTCCTAAGCCCCGATCGGTTAACACGCCGTCTCCGAGCCCCGATCAGTCCACGCGCCGTCTCCTGAGCCCCGGCGGTTCATGCGCCGTCTCCGAGCCCCGTTCGATCCACGCGTCGTCTTGTAAGCCCAGATGCCTTCTCGCGCCGTCTCCGGGCCACGATCGGTCCAGGCGCCGCTTCCTGATCCACGATCGGTCCACGCGTTGTCTCCTAGGCCCCGATCGGTCCACGCCCCTTCTCCGAGCCCCGATCGGTTCACGCATCGCCTCCTAAGCCCCGATCGGTTAACGCGCCGTCTCCGAGCCCCGAACGGTCCACGCGCGGTCGCCGAACCCCAATTGGTCCACGCGCAACCGCCTGAGACCCAGTCGGTTCACGCGCTGTAGCCGAACCTCGATCGGTCCACGCATCTTCTCCGAGCCCCGATCGGTCCACGCGCCGTCGCCGAGCCATGATCGGTCCACGTGCGGCCTCCTGAGCCCCGATCGGTCCACGCGCCGTCTCCTGAGCCCCGATCGGTCCACGACCCGTCTCCGGGCCCCGATCGGTGCACGCGCCGTCTCCTAAGCCCCGATCGGTCCACGCGCCGTCGCCGAACCCCAATTGGTCCACGCGAAATCGCCTGAGCCCCAGTCGGTCCACGCGCTGTCTCCGAGCCCCGATCGGTCCACGCGTCGTCTCCGAGCCCCGATCGGTCCACGCGCCGTCGCCGAGTCATGATCTGTCCACGCGCGGCCTCCTGAGACCCGATCGGTCCACGCGCCGTCTTCGAGCCCCGATCGGTCCACGCATGGTCTCCTAAGCCCCAATCGGTTAACGCGCAGTCCCCGAGCGCCGATCGGTCCACGCGCCGTCTCCTGAGCCCCGATACGTCCACGCGCTGTCGCCGAGCCCTGATCGGTCCACGCGCTGTCTCCTTAGCCCCGATAGGTACACGCGTTGTCGCCTACACCCCGATCGGTCCACGCGTCGTCTCCTAAGCCCCCATTGGTCCACGTGCCGTCTCCCAGCCCCGATCGGTCCACGCGCCGTCTCCTAATCCCCAATCTGTCCACGATCCGTCTCCGGGCCCCGATCGGTCCACGCGTCGTCTCCGAGCCCCGATGGGTCCACGCGCCGCCTCCTGAGCCCCGATCGATTCACGCATCGGCTCCTGAGCCCCGATCGGTCCACGCGTCGTCTTCGAGCCCGGATCGATCCACGCGCCGTCTCGTAAGCCACAATCGGTCCACGCGCCGTCTCAGAGCGCCGATCATTTCACGCGCCGTCTCCTGAGCCCCGATCATTCCACGCGCCGTCTCCGAGCCCCGATCGGTCCACGCGGCGTCTCCTGAGCCCCGATCGGTTCACGCATCGTCTCCTAAGCCCCGATACGTCCACACGCCGTATCCGAGCCCCGATCGGTCCGCGTGACGCATTCTAAGCCACGGTCCGTCCACGCGCCGTCTTCGAGCCCCGATCGGTCCACGCATGGTCTCCTAAGCCCCAGTCGGTTAACGCGCCGTCCCCGGGCCCCGATCGGTCCACGCGATGTCTCCTAAGCCCCGATCGGTCCACGCGCCGCCTCCGAGCCCCGATCGGTCCACGCACTGTCTCCTGATCCCCATGGGTCCACGCGGCGCCTCCGGGGCCCCGATCGATCCACGCGAGGCTCCTAGGCCCCGATCGGTCCACGTGCCTTCTCCTCAGCCCCGATCGGTCCACGCGCCGTCTCCGAGCGCCGATTAGTTCATGCGCCGTCTCCTGAGCCCCGATCGCTCCACGCTCCGTCTCCCAGCCCCGATCGGTCCACGCGCCGTCTCCTGAACCCGGATCGGTCCACGCGCCGTCGCCGAACCCCAATTGGTCCACGCACCATCGCCTGTGCCCCAGTCGGTCCACGCGCCGTCTCCGAGCGCCGATCGGTTCACGCGCCGTCTCCTGAGCCCCGATCGGTCCGTGCGCCGTCTCCGAGCCCCGATCGGTCCACGCACCATCGCATGCTCCCCAATCGGTCCATGCGCCGCCTCCGGAGCCCTGATCGATCCACGCGAATCTCCTGAGCTCCGGTCGGTCCTCGTACCGTCTCCGAGCCCCGATCGGTGCACGCGCCGTCTCCTAAGCCCCGATCGGTCCACGCGCCGTCGCCGAACCCCAATTGGTCCACGCGAAATCGCCTGAGCCCCAGTCGGTCCACGCGCTGTCTCCGAGCCCCGATCGGTCCACGCGTCGTCTCCGAGCCCCGATCGGTCCACGCGCCGTCGCCGAGTCATGATCTGTCCACGCGCGGCCTCCTGAGACCCGATCGGTCCACGCGCCGTCTTCGAGCCCCGATCGGTCCACGCATGGTCTCCTAAGCCCCAATCGGTTAACGCGCCGTCCCCGAGCGCCGATCGGTCCACGCGCCGTCTCCGAGCCCCGATCGGTCCACGCGCTGTCTCCGAGCACCAAACGGTTCACGCACCGTCTCCTGATCCCAATCGGTCCACACGGCGCCTCCGGAGCCCCGATCGATCCACGCGAGTCTCCTGAGCCCCGGTTGGTCCGCGCGCCCTCTCCTGAGCCCCGATCGGTCGACGCGTCGTCTCCTGAGCCCCGATCGATCCACGCGTCGTCACCTGAGCCCTGATCGCTCCACGCGCCGTTTCCTGAGCCCCGATCGGTCCACGCGCCGTCTCCGAGCACCGATCGGTCCACGCGCCGTCTCAGAGCGCCGATCATTTCACGCCCCGTCTCCTGAGCTCCGATCGTTCCACGCGCCGTCTCCGAGCCCCGATCGGTCCACGCGCCGTCTCCTGAGCCCCAATCGGTCCACACGCTGTCTCGTGAGCCCCGATAGGTACACGCGCCGTGTCCTACGCCCCGATCGGTCCACGCGCCGTCTCCGAGCACCGATCGGTCCACGCGCCGTCTCCTGAGCCCCGGTCGGTCTACGCGCCGTCTCATGAGTCCCGATCGGTCAACGCATCCTCTCCTAAGCCCCGATACGTTCACACGCCGTCTCCTAAGCCCCGATCGGTTAACACGCCGTCTCCGAGCCCCGATCAGTCCACGCGCCGTCTCCTGAGCCCCGGCGGTTCATGCGCCGTCTCCGAGCCCCGTTCGATCCACGCGTCGTCTTGTAAGCCCAGATGCCTTCTCGCGCCGTCTCCGGGCCACGATCGGTCCAGGCGCCGCTTCCTGATCCACGATCGGTCCACGCGTTGTCTCCTAGGCCCCGATCGGTCCACGCCCCTTCTCCGAGCCCCGATCGGTTCACGCATCGCCTCCTAAGCCCCGATCGGTTAACGCGCCGTCTCCGAGCCCCGAACGGTCCACGCGCGGTCGCCGAACCCCAATTGGTCCACGC
Organism: Netelia fuscicornis; assembly: GCA_946811545.1. NCBI lineage: Eukaryota > Metazoa > Arthropoda > Insecta > Hymenoptera > Ichneumonidae > Netelia > Netelia fuscicornis. Next base: position 27,541,930 of record OX328014.1, on the reverse strand, counting down.
GCAACCGCCTGAGACCCAGTCGGTTCACGCGCTGTAGCCGAACCTCGATCGGTCCACGCATCTTCTCCGAGCCCCGATCGGTCCACGCGCCGTCGCCGAGCCATGATCGGTCCACGTGCGGCCTCCTGAGCCCCGATCGGTCCACGCGCCGTCTCCTGAGCCCCGATCGGTCCACGACCCGTCTCCGGGCCCCGATCGGTGCACGCGCCGTCTCCTAAGCCCCGATCGGTCCACGCGCCGTCGCCGAACCCCAATTGGTCCACGCGAAATCGCCTGAGCCCCAGTCGGTCCACGCGCTGTCTCCGAGCCCCGATCGGTCCACGCGTCGTCTCCGAGCCCCGATCGGTCCACGCGCCGTCGCCGAGTCATGATCTGTCCACGCGCGGCCTCCTGAGACCCGATCGGTCCACGCGCCGTCTTCGAGCCCCGATCGGTCCACGCATGGTCTCCTAAGCCCCAATCGGTTAACGCGCCGTCCCCGAGCGCCGATCGGTCCACGCGCCGTCTCCTGAGCCCCGATACGTCCACGCGCTGTCGCCGAGCCCTGATCGGTCCACGCGCTGTCTCCTTAGCCCCGATAGGTACACGCGTTGTCGCCTACACCCCGATCGGTCCACGCGTCGTCTCCTAAGCCCCCATTGGTCCACGTGCCGTCTCCCAGCCCCGATCGGTCCACGCGCCGTCTCCTAATCCCCAATCTGTCCACGATCCGTCTCCGGGCCCCGATCGGTCCACGCGTCGTCTCCGAGCCCCGATGGGTCCACGCGCCGCCTCCTGAGCCCCGATCGATTCACGCATCGGCTCCTGAGCCCCGATCGGTCCACGCGTCGTCTTCGAGCCCGGATCGATCCACGCGCCGTCTCGTAAGCCACAATCGGTCCACGCGCCGTCTCAGAGCGCCGATCATTTCACGCGCCGTCTCCTGAGCCCCGATCATTCCACGCGCCGTCTCCGAGCCCCGATCGGTCCACGCGGCGTCTCCTGAGCCCCGATCGGTTCACGCATCGTCTCCTAAGCCCCGATACGTCCACACGCCGTATCCGAGCCCCGATCGGTCCGCGTGACGCATTCTAAGCCACGGTCCGTCCACGCGCCGTCTTCGAGCCCCGATCGGTCCACGCATGGTCTCCTAAGCCCCAGTCGGTTAACGCGCCGTCCCCGGGCCCCGATCGGTCCACGCGATGTCTCCTAAGCCCCGATCGGTCCACGCGCCGCCTCCGAGCCCCGATCGGTCCACGCACTGTCTCCTGATCCCCATGGGTCCACGCGGCGCCTCCGGGGCCCCGATCGATCCACGCGAGGCTCCTAGGCCCCGATCGGTCCACGTGCCTTCTCCTCAGCCCCGATCGGTCCACGCGCCGTCTCCGAGCGCCGATTAGTTCATGCGCCGTCTCCTGAGCCCCGATCGCTCCACGCTCCGTCTCCCAGCCCCGATCGGTCCACGCGCCGTCTCCTGAACCCGGATCGGTCCACGCGCCGTCGCCGAACCCCAATTGGTCCACGCACCATCGCCTGTGCCCCAGTCGGTCCACGCGCCGTCTCCGAGCGCCGATCGGTTCACGCGCCGTCTCCTGAGCCCCGATCGGTCCGTGCGCCGTCTCCGAGCCCCGATCGGTCCACGCACCATCGCATGCTCCCCAATCGGTCCATGCGCCGCCTCCGGAGCCCTGATCGATCCACGCGAATCTCCTGAGCTCCGGTCGGTCCTCGTACCGTCTCCGAGCCCCGATCGGTCCACGTACCGTCTCCGAAGCCCCGATCGGTCCACGCGCCGTCACCTGAGCCCCGATCGGTCCACGCGTCGTCTCCTAAGCCCCGATCGGTTCACGCGCCGTATCCGAGCCCCAATCGGTCCACGCGCCGTCTCATAAGCTCCAATCGGTCCACGCGCCGTCTCCTGAGCCCCGATACGTCGACGCGCAGTCGCCGAGCCCCGATCGGTCCACGCGCTGTCTCCTGAGCCCCGATAGGTACACGCGTCGTCTCCTACACCCCGATCGGTCCACGCGCGGCCTCCTGAGCCCCAATCGGTCCACGCGTCGTCTCCTAAGCCCCGATCGGTCCGTGCGCCGTCTCCGAGCCCCGATCGGTCCACGCGTCGTCTCCTAAGCCCCGATCCGTCGCCGCGTCGTCTCCTGAGCCCCGATCAATTGACGCGTCTTCTCCTGAGCCTCGATCGCTCCTCGCGCCGTCTCCTGAGCCCCGCTCGGTCCATGCGTCGTGTTCTTAGCCCCGATGCCTCCACGCGCCGTCTCCGAGCCACGATAGGTCCAGGCGCCGCTTCCTGAGCCCCGATCGATCCACGCGCCGTCTCGTAAGCCACAATCGGTCCACGCGCCGTCTCAGAGCGCCGATCGGTCCACGCGGCGTCTCCTGAGCCCCGATCGCTCCACGCGCCGTCTCCTGAGCCCCGATCGGCCGACGCGTCGTCTCCTAAGCGCCGATCCGTCGACGCGTCGTCTCCTGAGCCCCGATCGATCCACGCGTCTTCTCCTGAGCCCCGACCGCTCCACCCGTCGTCTCCGAGCTCCGATCGGTCCAGGTGCCGTTTCCAAGCCCCGATTGGTCCATGCGTCGTCTTCTCCTGAGCCCCGATCGCTCCTCGCGCCGTCTCCTGAACCCCGCTCGGTCCATGCGTCGTCTTCTTAGCCCGGATGCCTCCACGCGCCGTCTCCAAGCCACGATCGGTCCAGGCGCCGCTTCCTGCGCCCCGATCGGTCCACGCGCCGTCTCCTAAGCCCCAATCGGTCCACGCGGCGTCTCCGAGCGCCCATCATTTCACGCGCCGTCTCCTGAGACCCGATCGTTCCACGCGCCGTCTCCGAGCCCCGATCGATCCACGCGCCGCCTCCTGAGCCCCGATCGGTCCACGCGCTGTCTCCTGAGCCCCGATAGGTACCCGCGTAGTCTCCTAAGCCCCGATCGGTCCACGCATGGTCTCCTAAGCCCCAATCGGTTAACGCGCCGTCCCCGAGCCCCGACCGGTCCACGCGATGTCTCCTGAGCCCCGATAGGTACACGCGTCATCGCCTACACCCCGATCGGTCCACGCGTCGTCTCCTAAGCCCCGATCGGTCCACGCGCCGTCTCCGAGCCCCGATCGGTCCACGCACTGTCTCCTCATCCCCATGGGTCCACGCGGCGCCTCCGGGGCCCCGATCGATCCACGCGAGGCTCCTAAGCCCCGATCGGTCCACGCGCAACCGCCTGAGCCCCAGTCGGTCGACGCGCTGTCTCCGAGTCCCGATCGGTCCACGCGTCGTCTCCGAGCCCCGATCGGTCCACGCGCCGTCGCCGAGCCACGATCGGTCCACAAGCGGCCTCCTGAGCCCCGATCGGTCCACGCGCCGTCTCCGAGCCTCGATCGGTCCACGTACCGTCTCCGAAGCCCCGATCGGTCCACGCGCCGTCTCCTGAGCCCCGATAGGTCCACGCGATGTCTCCGAGCCACGATCGGTCCGTGCGCCGCTTCCAGAGCCCCGATCGGTCCACGCGTCATCTCCTGATCTCCGATCGGTTCACGCGCCGTCTCCTGAGCCCCGGTGGGTCCACGCGCCGCCTCCTGAGCCCCGATCGGTCAACGCATCGTCTCCTAAGCCCCGATACGTTCACACGCCGTCTCCGAGCCCCGATCGGTCCACGCGCCGTCGCCGAGCCTCGATCGGTCCACGCGCGGCCTCTGTAGCCCCGGTCGGTCCACGCGCCGTCTCCGAGCCCCGATCGGTCCACGCTCCGTCTCCTGAGCCCGGATCGTTCCACGCGTCGTCTCCTGATCCCCGATCCGTAAACGCGTCGTCTCCGAGCCCCGATCGATCCACTCGTCGTCTTCTTAGCCCAGATGCCTCCTCGCGCCGTCTCCGAGCGCCAATCGGTCCACGCGTCGTCTCCTAAGCCCCGATCGGTCCAACCTCCGTCTCCGAGCGCCGATCGGTTCACGCCCCGTCTCCTGAGCTCCGATCATTCCACCCGTCATATCCGAGCCCCATCAGTCGATGCGCGGCCTCCTGAGCCCCGGTCGGTTCACGCGCCGTATCCGAGCCCCGATCGGTTCACGTATCGTCTCCTAAGCCCCGATCGGTTAACATGCCGTCTCCGAGCCCCGATCGGTCCACCGCCGTCTCCTGAGCCCCGATCCGTCCACGGCCCATCTCCTGCTCCCCAATCGGTCCACGCGCCGCCTCCGGAGCCCGGATCGATCCACGCGAATCTCCTGAGGTCCGGTCGGTCCACGCGCCGTCTCCTGAGCCCCGGTCGGTCCTCGCGCCGTCTCCGAGCCCCGATCGGTCCACGTACCGTCTCCGAAGCCCCGATCGGTCCACACGCCGTTTCCTGAGCCCTGATCGGTCCACGCGTCGTCTTCTAAGCCCAGATGCCCCAAGGCGCCGTCCCCGAGTCACGATCGGTCCAGGTGCCACTTCCTGAGCACCGATCGGTCCACGCGTCGTGTCATAAGCCCCGATCGGTCTACGCGCCGTGTCCTGAGCCCCGATCCTCTGCTAAACCCCGATCGGTCCACGCGGCTTCTCCGAGCCTCGATCGGTCCACGCGCCGTCGCCGAGACCCGATCGGTCCAGGCGTGGCCTCCTGAGCCCCGGTCGGTCCACGCGCCGTCGCCGAGCCCCGATCGGTCCGCGCATCGTCTCCTAAGCCCCGATCGGTCCACGCGCCGTCTCCGAGCGCCGATGGGTGCACGCGTCGCCTCCTGAGCCCCGATCGATCCACGCGAGTCTCCTGAGCCCCTATCGGTGCACGGGTTGTCTCCGAGCCCCGATCGGTCCACGCGCAACCGCCTGAGCCCCAATTGGTCCTCGCGCAACCACCTGAGCCCCAGTCGGGCCACGCGCGGTCTCCGAGCCCCGATCGGTCCACGCGTCGTCTCTGAGCCCCGATCGGTCCCCGCGCCGTCGCCGAGCCATGATCGTTCCACGCGCGGCCTCCTGAGCCACGATCGGACCACGCGCCATCGCCGAGTCGCGATCGGTCCACGCGCCGCCTCCTAAGCCCCGATCGGTCCACGCGTCGTCTCCTAAGCCCCGATCGGTCGACGGGTCGTCTCCTAAGCCCCGATCGGTCGACGCGTCGTCTCCTAATCCCCGGTCGGTCCACGCGCCGTCGCCGAACCCCAATTGGTCCACGCGCCACCTCCTGAGCCCCAGTCGGTCCACGCGCTCTCTCCGAGCACCGATCGGTCTACGCATCGTCTCCTAAACCCCGCTCTGTTAACGCGTCGGCTCCTGAGCCCCGATCGCTCCACGCGCCGTCTCCTGAGCGCCGATCGGTCCACGCGTCGTCTCCGAGCACCGTTCGGTCCACGCGCCGTTTCCTGGGCCCCGATCGGTCCATCCGTCGTCTTTTAAGCCCCGATACCTCCACGCGCCGTCTCCGAGCCACGATCGGTCCAGGCGTGGCTTCCTGAGCCTCGGTCGGTCCACACGCCGTTTCGTGAGCCCCGATCGGTGCACGCGTCGTCTTCTAAGCCCAGATGCCTCCTTGCGCCGTCTCCCAACCACGATCGGTGCAGGCGCCGCTTCCTGAGCCCCGATCGGTCCACGCGTTTTCTCCTAAGCCCCGATCGGTCCACGCGTCGTCTCCTCAGCCCCGATCGGTTGACGCGTCGTCTCCGAGCGCCGATCGGTGCACGCGCCGTCTCCTGAACCCCGATCGTTCCACACGCCGCCTCCTAAGCCCCGATCGGTCTAGGCGTCGTCTCCTAAGCCCCGACCGGTCCAGGCGCCGTCTCCTGAGCCCCGATAGTTCCACGCGCCGTCTCCGAGCCCGGTTCGGTTCACGCGCCGTCTCCTCAGCCCCGATCGGTCCACGCGTTGGCTCCTAAGCCTCGATAGGTCCACGCGCGGCCTCCTTAGCCCCGGTCGGTCCACGCGCCGTCTCCGAGCCCCGATCGGTCCACGCATCGTCACCTAAGATCCGATCGGTTAACGCACCGTCTCCCCGCCCCGATCGGTCCACGCGCCGTCTCCTGAGCCCCGATACGTCCACGCGCAGTCGCCGAGCACCGATCAGTCCACGCGCGGCCTCCTGAGCCCCGGTCGGTTCACGCGCCGTCTCCCCGCCGCGATCGGACCACGCGCCGTCTCCTGAGCCCTGATCCGTCCACGCGCGGCGTCGAGCCGCGATCGGTCCACGCGCGGCCTCCTGAGCCCCAATCGGTCCACGCGTCGTCTCCTAAGCCCCGATCGGTCCGTGCGCCGTCTCCGAGCCCCGATCGGTCCACGCACCATCTCATGCTCCCCAATCGGTCCATGCGCCGCCTCCGGAGCCCTGATCGATCCACGCGAATCTCCTGAGCTCCGGTCGGTCCTCGTACCGTCTCCGAGCCCCGATCGCTCCACGCGCCGTCTCCTGAGCGCCGATCCGTCCACGCGCCGTCTCCTGAGCCCCGATCGGTCCATGCGTCGTCTCCTAAGCCCTGATCGGTCCACGTGCCGTCTCCGAGCCCCGATGGGTCTACGCGCCGCCTCCTGAGCCCCGATCGATCCACGCATCGGCTCCTGAGCCCCGGTCGGTCCACGCGTCGTCTTCGAGCACCGATTGATCCACGCGCCGTTTCCTGGGTCCCGATCGGTCCACGCGTCGCCGCCGGAGCCCCGATCGGTCTACGCGCCGCCTCATGAGCCCCGATCGGTCAACGCATCGTCTCCTAAGCCCCGATACGTTCACACGCCGTCTCCGAGTCCCGATCGGTCCACGCGCCGTCGCCGAGCCCACATCGATCCACGCGTCGTCTTGTAAGCCCAGATGCCTTCTCGCGCCGTCTCCGGGCCACGATCGGTCCAGGCGCCGCTTCCTGAGCCACGATCGGTCCACGCGCCTTCTCCGAGCCCCGATCGGTCCACGCGCAACCGCCTGAGCCCCAGTCGGTTCACGCGCTGTCGCCGAACCCCGATCGGTCCACGCGTCGTCTCCCAGCCCCGATCGGTCCACGCGCCGTCGCCGAGCCATGATCGATCCACGCGCGGCCTCCTGAGCCCCGATCGGTCCACGCGTCGTCTCCAAGCCCCGATCGGTCCACGCGCCGTCGCCGAGCCATGATCGGTCCACGCGCGGCCTCCTGAGCCCCGATCGGTCCACGCGCCGTCTCCGAGCCCCGATCGGTTCACGCACTGTCTCCTGATCCCCATGGGTCCACGCGGCGCCTCCGGGGCCCCGATCGATCCACGCGAGGCTCCTAAGCCCCGATCGGTCCACGCGCCGTCGCCGAGCCGCGATCGGTCCACGCGCGGTCTCCTGAGCCCCGGTCGGTTCATGCGCCGTCTCCTGAGCCCCGATCGGTTCACGCGTCGTTCCCTAAGCCCCGATCGATCCACGCGCAGTCTCCGAGCCCCGATCGGTCCACGCACCATCTCATGCTCCCCAATCGGTCCATGCGCCGCCTCCGGAGCCCTGATCGATCCACGCGAATCTCCTGAGCTCCGGTCGGTCCTCGTACCGTCTCCGAGCCCCGATCGCTCCACGCGCCGTCTCCTGAGCGCCGATCCGTCCACGCGCCGTCTCCTGAGCCCCGATCGGTCCATGCGTCGTCTCCTAAGCCCTGATCGGTCCACGTGCCGTCTCCGAGCCCCGATGGGTCTACGCGCCGCCTCCTGAGCCCCGATCGATCCACGCATCGGCTCCTGAGCCCCGGTCGGTCCACGCGTCATCTTCGAGCACCGATTGATCCACGCGCCGTTTCCTGGGTCCCGATCGGTCCACGCGTCGCCGCCGGAGCCCCGATCGGTCTACGCGCCGCCTCAGAGTGCCGATCATTTCACGCGCCGTCTCGTGAGCCCCGATCATTCCACGCCCCGTCTCCGAGCCCCGATCGGTCCACGCGCCGTCTCCTAAGCCCCTATCGGTCCACGCGCCGTCTCCGAGCGCCGATCGGTTCACGCGCCGTCTCCTGAGCCCCGATCGTTCCACGCGCCGTCTCCGAGCCCCGATCCGTCCACGCGCCGTCTCCTGAGCCCGGATCGGTCCACGCGTCATCGCCGAATCCCCGATCCGTACACGCGCCGTCTCCGAGCCCCGAACGGTTCACGCACCGTCTCCTGATCCCAATCGGTCCACGCGGCGCCTCCGGAGCCCCGATCGATCCACGCGAGTCTCCTGAGCCCAAGTCGGTCCGCGCGCCGTCTCCTGAGCCCGATCGGTCCAAGCGCCGTCTCCTAAGCCCCGTTCGGTCCAAGCGTCTTCTCCAAAACCCCGGTCGGCCCACGCGCCGTCTCCGAGCCCCGATCGGCCCACGCATCGTCTCCTAAGCCCCGATCGGCTAACGCGTCGACTCCGAGCCCCGATCATTCCACGCGCCGTCCCCGATGCCCGATCGATCCACGCGCCGTCTCCGAGCGCCGATCGGTTCACGCGCCGTCACCCGAGCCCCGATCGTTCCACACGCCGACTCCGAGTCCCGATCGGTCCACGCTCCGTCTCCTGAGCCCGGATCGTTCCACGCGTCGTCTCCTGATTCCCGATCCGTAAACGCGTCGTCTCCGAGCCTCGATCGGTCCACACGCCGTGTCCGATCCCCGATCGGTCCGCGTACCGCATTCTGAGCCGCGGTCCGTCCACGCGCCGTCTCCGAGCCCCGAACGGTTCACGCACCGTCTCCTGAGCCCCAATCGGTCCACACGCTGTCTCGTGAGCCCCGATAGGTACACGCGCCGTGTCCTACGCCCCGATCGGTCCACGCGTCGTCTCCCAAGCCCCGATCGGTCCACGCTGCGTCTCCGAGCCCCGATCGGTCCACACGCCGTATCCGAGCCCCGATCGGTCCGCATGACGCATTCTAAGCCACGGTCCGTCCATGCGCCGTCTCCGAGCACCGATCGGTCCACGCGCCGTCTCCTGACCCCCGATCGGTCTACGCGCCGTCTCATGAGCCCCGATCGATCAACGCATCCTTTCCTAAGCCCCGATACGTTCACACGCCGTCTCCTAAGCCCCGATCGGTTAACGCGCCGTCTCCGAGCCCCGAACGGTCCACGCGCGGTCGCCGAACCCTAATTGGTCCACGCACAACCGCCTGAGACCCAGTCGGTTCACGCGCTGTCGCCGAACCTCGATCGGTCCACGCATCGTCTCCGAGCCCCGATCGGTCCACGCGCCGTCGCCGAGCCGCGATCGGTCCACGCGCCGCCTCCTGAGCCCCGATCGGTCCACGCGCCGTCGCCGAGCCGCGATCGGTCCACGCGCGGCCTCCTGAGCCCCGATTGGTTCACCCGCCGTATCCGAGCCCCAATCGGTCCACGCGCCGTCTCCTGAGCCCCGATCGGTCCACGACCCGTCTCCGGGCCCCGATCGGTGCACGCGCCGTCTCCTAAGCCCCGATCGGTCTACGCGCCGTCGCCGAACCCCAATTGGTCCACGCGAAACCGCCTTAGCCCCAGTCGGTCCACGCGCTGTCTCCGAGACCCGATCGGTCCACGCGTCGTCTCCGAGCCCCGATCGGTCCACGCGCCGTCGCCGAGTCATGATCTGTCCACGCGCGGCTTCCTGACACCCGATCGGTCCACGCGCCGTCTTCGAGCCCCGATCGGTCCACGCATGGTCTCCTAAGCCCCAATCGGTTAACGCGCCGTCCTCGAGCCCCGGTCGGTCCACGCGCCGTCTCCTGAGCCCCGATACGTCCACGCGCAGTCGCCGAGCCCTGATCGGTCCACGCGATGTCTCCTGAGCCCCGATAGGTACACGCGTCGCCGCCTACACCCCGATCGGTCCACGAGTCGTCTCCTAAGCCCCCATTGGACCACGTGCTGTCTCCCAGCCCCGATCGCTCCACGCGCCGTCTCCTAATCCCCAATCTGTCCACGACCCGTTTCCGGGCCCCGATCGGTGCACGCGCCGTCTCCTAAGCCCCGATCGGTCCACGCGCCGTCGCCGAACCCCAATTGGTCCACGCGAAACCGCCTGAGCCCCAGTCGGTCCACGCGCTGTCTCCGAGCCCCGATCGGTCCACGCGTCGTCTCCGAGCTCCGATCGGTTCACGCGCCGTCGCCGAGTCATGATCTGTCCACGCGCGGCCTCCTGAGACCCGATCGGTCCACGCGCCGTCTCCTGAGCCCCGATACGTCCACGCGCAGTCGCCGAGCGCTGATCGATCCACGCGTCGTCGCCTACACCCCGATCGGTCCACGCACTGTCTCCTGATCCCCATGGGTCAACGCGGCGCCTCCGGAGCCCCGATCGATCCACGCGAGGCTCCTGAGCCCCGATCGGGCCACGCATCGTCTCCTAAGCCCCAATCGGTTAACGCGCCGTCTCCGAGCCCCGATCGGTCAACGCGCCGTCGCCGAACCCCATTTGGTCCACGCGCAACCGCCTGAGCCCCAGTCGGTCCACGCACTGTCTGCGAGCCCCGATCGGTCCACGCGTCGTCTCCGAGCCCCGATCGGTCCACGCGTCGTCTCCTAAGCCCTGATCGGTCCACGTGCCGTCTCCGAGCCCCGATGGGTCCACGCGCCGCCTCCTGAGCCCCGATCGATCCACGCATCGGCTCCTGAGCCCCGATCGGTTCACGCGTCGTCTTCGAGCCCCGATCGATCCACGCGCCGTCTCGTAAGCCACAATCGGTCCCCGCGCCGTCTCAGAGCGCCGATCATTTCACGCGCCGTCTCCTGAGCCCCGATCGTTCCACGCGCCGTCTCCGAGCCCCGATCGGTCCACGCGGCGTCTCCTGAGCCCCGATCGGTTCACGCATCGTCTCCTAAGCCTCGATACGTCCACACGCCGTATCCGAGCCCCGATCGGTCCGCGTGACGCATTCTAAGCCACGCGCCGTCTCCGAGCCCCGATCGGTCCACGCGTCGTCTCCTAAGCCCCGATCGGTCCAAGCGCCTTCTACTAAGCCCCGATCGGTCCACGCGCCGTCTCCGAGCGCCGATCGGTTCACGCGCCGTCTCCTGAGCCCCGATCGTTCCACGCGCCGTCTCCGAGCCCCGATGGGTCTACGCACCGTCTCCTAAGCCCCGATCGGTCCACGCGCCTTCTCCTCATCCCCGATCGGTCCACGCGCCTTCTTCGAGCGCCGATTGGTTCACGCGACGTCTCCTGAGCGCCGATCGCTCCACGCGCAGTCGCCGAGCCTCGATCGGTTCTCGCGCGGTCTCCTGAGCCCCGGTCGGTCCACGCGCCGTCGCCGAACCCCAATTGGTCCACGCGCAACCTCCTGAGCCCCAGTCGGTACACGCGCTGTCTCCGAGCCCCGATCGGTCCCCGCATAGTCTCCTAAGCCCCGCTCGGTTAACGCGTCGTCTCGGAGCCCCGATCGGTCCAGGCGCCGCTTCCTGAGCACCGACCGGTCCACGCGTCGTCTCCTGAGCCCCGATCGGTCGACGGGTCCCCTCCTAATCCCCGATCGGTCCACGCGCCTTCTCCTGAGCCCCGATCGGTCCACGCGCCGTCTCCGAGCGCCGATCATTTCACGTGACGTCTCCTGAGCCCTGATCGTTCCACGCGCCGTCTTCGAGCCCGGAGCGGTCTACGCGCCGTCTCCATGAGCCCCAATCGATCCACGCGCAGCCTCCTGAGCCCCGATCGTTCCACGCGCCGTCGCCGAGCCGCGATCGTTCTACGCGCCGCTCCGAGCCCCGATCGGTCCACGCGCCGTCGCCGAGCTATGATCGGTCCACGCGCGGCATCCTGAGCCCCGATCGGTCCACGCGCCGTCGCCGAGCCGCGATCGGTCCACGCGCGGCCTCCTGAGGCCCGATTGGTTCACGCGCCGTATCCGAGCCCCAATCGGTCCACGCGCCGTCTCCTGAGCCCCGATCGGTCCACGCGCGGCCTCCTGAGCCCCGATCGGTCCACGCGCCGTCGCCGAACCGCGATCGGTCCACGCGCCGCCTCCTGAGTCCCGATCGGTCAACGCGTCGTGTCCTAAGCCTTGATCGGTCCACGTGCCGTCTCCGAGCCCCGATGGGTCCACGCGCCGCATCCTGAGCCCCGATCGGACGACGCGTCGTCTCCTGAGCCCGGATCGGTCCACCCGTCGTCCTCGAATCCCCGATCCGCACACGCGTCGTCTCCGAGCCTCGATCGGTCCACGCGCCGTTTCCTAAGCCGCGATCCGTCCACGGGCCGTCTTCGAGCTGCTATCGGTAAACGCGCCGTCACCAAGCCCTGATCTGTACACGCGTCGTCTCCGAGCCCCGATCGGTCCACGCGCCGTCGCCGAGCCTCGATCGGTCCACGCGCCGTCTCCGAGCCACGATCGGTCCGTGCGCCGCTTCCACAGCCCTATCGGTCCACGCGTCCTCTCCTGATCTCCTATTAGTCCACGCGCCGTCTCCTAAGCCCCGATCGTTCCACGTGCCATCTCCGCGCGCCGATCGATTCACGCGCCGTCTCCTGAGCCCCGATCGGTCCACGCGTCGTTCCCGAAGCTCCGATCCATCCACCCGCAGTCTCCTGAGCCCCGATCGGTCCACGCATCGCCTCCTGACCCCGGACGGTCCAGGCGCCGTCTCCAAACCCCGAGCGGTCGACGCGCCGTCTCCGAGCCCCAATCAGTCCACGCGCCGTCGCCGAACCCCAATTGGGCCACGCGCAACCGCCTGAGCTCCAATCGGTTCACGCGAGTCTCCTAAGCCCCGACCGGTCCACGCGCCGTCTCCTGAGCCCCTATCGGTCCACGCGTCGTCTCCTAAGCCCCGATCGCTCCTCGCGCCGTCTACTGAACCCCGCTCGGTCGATGCGTCGTCTTCTTAACCCCGATGCCTCCACGCGCCGTCTCCGAGCCACGATCGGTCCACGCGCCGTCTCCTGAGCCCCGATCATTCCACGCGCCTTCTCCTAAGCCACGATCGGTCCACGCGCCGTCTCCCAGCCCCAGTCGGTCCACGCGGTGTCTCCGAGCACCGATTGGTCTACGCGTCGTCTCCGAGCCCCGATCGGTCCACGCGCTGTCTCCGAGCACCGAACGGTTCACGCACCGTCTCCTGATCCCAATCGGTCCACGCGGCGCCTCCGGAGCCCCGACCGATCCACGCGAGTCTCCTGAGCCACAGTCGGTCCGCGCCCCGTCTCCTGAGCCCTGATTGGTCCACGCGCCGTCTCCTGAGTCCCGATCGGTCCACGCGTCGTCTCCTAAGCCCCGATCGCTCCTCGCGCCGTCTCCTGAACCCCGCTCGGTCGATGCGTCGTCTTCTTAACCCCGATGCCTCCACGCGCCGTCTCCGAGCCACGATCGGTCCACGCGCCGTCTCCTGAGCCCCGATCATTCCACGCGCCTTCTCCTAAGCCACGATCCGTCCACGCGCCGTCTCCTGAGCCCCGATCGTTCCACGCGCCGTCTCCGAGCCCCGATCGTTCCACGCGGCGTCTCCTGAGCCCCATTCGGTCCACACGCTGTGTCGTGAGCCCCGATAGGTACACGCGTCGTCTCCTACGCCCGATCGGTCCACGCGTCGTCTCCTGAGCCACGATCGATCCACGCGCCGTCTCCTGAGCCCCGATCGGTCGACGCGTCGTCTTCTGAGCCCGGATCGGTCCACGCGCCGTCGCCGAACCCCAATTGGTCCACGCGCAACCGCCTGTGCCCCAGTCGGTCCACGCGCTGTCTCCGAGCCCAGATCGGTCCACGCGCCGTCTCCGAGCTCCGATCGGTCCACGCGCCGTCTCCTAAGCCCCGATCGGGCCAAGCGCCTTCTGCTAAGCCCCGATCGGTCCACGCGCCGTCTCCGAGCGCCGATCGGTTCACGCGCCGTCACCTGAGCCCCGATCGTTCCACGCGCCGTCTCCGAGCCCCGATCGGTCTACGCGCCGTCTCCTAAGCCCCGATCGGTCCACGCGCCTTCTCCTCATCCCCGATCGGTCCACGCGCCGTCTCGGAGCGCCGATTGGTTCACGCGCCGTCTCCTGAACCCCGATACGTCCACACACAGTCGCCGAGCCCCGATCGTTCCACGTGCCGTCTCCGAGCCCCGGTTGGTGCACGCGCCGTCTCCTGAGCACCGATCGTTCCACACGCCGCCTCCTAAGGTCCGATCTGTCCAGGCGTCGTCTCCTAAGCCCCGACCGGTCCACGCGCCGTCTCCTGAGCCCCGTTCGGCCCACGTACCGTCTCCTAGCCCCGATCGGTTCACGCATCGTCTCCTAAGCCCCGATCGGTTAACGCGCGGCCTCCTGAGCCCCGATCGGTCCACGCGCCGTCACCGAGCCGCGATCGGTCCACGCGCGACCTCCTGAGCCCCGGTTGGTTTACGCACCGTCTCCTGATCCCCATCGGTCCACGCGGCGCCTCCGGAGCCCCGATCGGTCCAGGCGTGGCCTCCTGAGCCTCGATCGGTCCACGCGCGGCCTCCTGAGCCCCGGTCGGTTCACGCGCCGTATCCGAGCCCCGATCGGTCCACGTATCGTCTCCTAAGCCCCGATCGGTTAACATGCCGTCTCCGAGCCCCGATCGGTCCACCGCCGTCTCCTGAGCCCCGATCCGTCCACGGCCCATCTCCTGCTCCCCAATCGGTCCACGCGCCGCCTCCGGAGCCCGGATCGATCCACGCGAATCTCCTGAGCTCCGATCCGTCCACGCGCCGTCTCCTGAGCCCCGGTCGGTCCTCGCGCCGTCTCCGAGCCCCGATCGGTCCACGCATCGTCTCCTGAGCCCCGATCCCTCCACACGCCGCTTCTAGAGCCCCGATCGGTGCACGCGTCGTCTCCTGATCTCCGGTCGATCTACGCGCCGTCTCCTAAGCCCCGATCGGTCCACGCGCCTTCTCCTAAGCCCCGATCGGTCCAGGCACCGCTTCCTGAGCCCCGATCGGTCCACGCGCCGTCTCCGAGCGCCGATCATTTCACGCGCCGTCTCCTGAGCCCCGATCGTTCCACGCGCCGTTTTCTGAGCACCGTTCGGTCCATGCGTCGTCTTCAAAGCCCCGATGCCTACACGCGCCGTCTCCGAGCCACGATCGGTCCGTGCGCCGCTGCCAGAGCCCCGATCGGTCCACGCGTCGTCTCCTGATCTCCGATCGGTCCACGCGCTGTCTCCTAAGCTCCGATCGTTCCGCGCGCCGTCTCCCAGCCCCGATCGGTCCACGCGCCGTCTCCTGAGCCCCGATCGGTCCACGCGCCGTCTCCCAGCCCCGATCGGTCCACGCGCCGTCTCCTGAGCCCCGATCGGTCCACGCGTCGTTTCCTAAGCCCCGATCCACTCAAGCGCCGTCGCCTGAGCCCCGATCGGTTCACGCGTCGTTCCCTAAGCCCTGATCCATCCACGGCGCCGTCTCCTGAGCCCCGATCGGTGCACGCATCGTCTCCTAAGCCCCGATACGTCCACGCGTCGTCTCCGAGCCACGATCGGTCCAGCCGCCGCTTCCTAAGCCCCGATCGGTCCACGCGCCGTCTCCGAACGCCGATCGGTTCACGCGCCGTCTCCTGAGCCCCGATTGCTCCACGCGCCTTCTCCTAAGCCCCAATCGCTCTACGCGCCGTCTCCGAGCCCCGATCGGTCCACGCGCCGTCTCCTGAGCCCCGATCGGTCCACGCGTCGTTCCCTAAGCCCCGATCCATCCACGCGCAGTCTCCCGAGCCCCAATCGGTCCACGCGCCGTCTCCTGAGCCCCGATCGGTCCACGCGCCGTCTCCTGAGCCCCGATCGGTCCACGCGTCGTCTCCTAAGCCCCGTTCGGTCCACGCGCCGTCTCCTAAGCCCCAATCTGTCCACGACCCGTCTCCGGGCCCCGATCGGTGCACGCGCCGTCTCCTAAGCCCCGTTCGGTCCACGCCCCGTCGCCGAGCACCGATCGGTTCACTCGCCGTCTCCTGAGACCCGATCCGTCCACGCGCTGGCGCCGAGCCGCGATCGGTCCACGCGCGGCCTCCTGAGCCCCAATCGGTCCACGCGCCGTCTCCCGAGCCCCGATCGGTCCACGCACCATCTCCTGCTGCCCAATCGGTCCATGCGCCGCCTCCGGAGCCCCGATGGATCCACGCGAATCTCCTGAGCTCCGATCGGTCCACGTGTCGTTCCCTAAGCCCCGTTCCATCCACGCGCAGTCTCCCGAGCCCCAATCGGTCCACGCGCCGTCTCCTGAGTCCCGATCGGTCCACGCGCCGTCTCCTGAGCCCCGATCGGTCCACGCGTCGTTCCCTAAACTTCGATCCATCCACGCGCAGTCTCCCGAGCCCCAATCGGTCCACGCGCCGTCTCCTGAGCCCCGATCGGTCCACGTGCCGTCTCCTGAGCCCCGATCGGTCCACGCGTCGTCTCTTAAGCCACGATCGGTCCACGCGTCGTTCGCTAAACTTCGATCCATCCACGCGCAGTCTCCCGAGCCCCAATCGGTCCACGCGCCGTCTCCTGAGCCCCGATCGGTCCACGTGCCGTCTCCTGAGCCCCGATAGGTCCACGCGTTGTCTCCTAAGCCACGATCGGTCCATGCGCCTTCTCCTAAGCCCCAATAGGTCCACGCGCCCTCTCCGTGCGCCGATCGGTTATCGCGCGGTCTCCGAGCCCCGATCGGTCCACGCGCCGTCTCCTGAGCCCGGATCGGTCCACGCGTCGTTCCCGAATCCCCGATCCTTACAATCGTCGTTTTCGTGCCTCGATCGGTCCACGCGCCGTCGCCGAACCCCGATCGGTCCAGGCGTGGCCTCCTGAGCCCCGGTCGGTCCACGCGCCGTTTCCTTAGCCCCGAACGGTCGACGCGTCGTCTCCGGGCCCCGATCGGTGCACGCGCCGTCTCCTAAGCCCCGATCGGTCCACGCGCCGTCTCCTGAGCCCCGATCGGTCCACGCGTCGTTCCCTAAACCCCGATCCATCCACGCGCAGTCTCCCGAGCCCCAATCGGTCCACGCGCCGTCTCCTGAGCCCCGATCGGTCCACATGCCGTCTCCTGAGCCCCGATCGGTTCACGCGTCGTCTCCTAAGCCACGATCGGTCCACGCGTCGTCTCCGAGCCCCGATGCCGCCACGCGCCGTCTCCGAGCCACTATCGGTCCGTGCGCCGCTTCCAGAGCCCCGATCGGTCCAGGCGCCGCTTCCTGCGCCCCGATCGGTCCACGCGCCGTCTCCTAAGCCCCAATCGGTCCACGTAGGGTCTCCGAGCGCCGATCATTTCACGCGCCGTTTCCTGAGACCCGATAGTTCCACGCGCCGTCTCCGAGCCCCGATCGATCCACGCGCCGCCTCCTGAGCCCCGATCGGTCCACGCGCTGTCTCCTGAGCCCCGATCGGTCCACGCGTCGTCTCCGAGCTCTGATCGGTCCACACGCCGTTTCCTGAGCCCCGATGGGTCCATACGTCGTCTTCTAAACCCCGATGCCTCCACGCGCCGTCTCCGAGCCAGATCGGTTCTGGCGCCGCTTCCCGAGCTCCGATCAGTCCACGCGCCGTCTCCTAAGCCCCGATCGCTCCACGGGCCGTCTCCTGAGCCCCGATTGCTCCACGGGCCGTTTCCTGAGCCCCGATCGTTCCACACGCCGCCCCCTAAGTCTCGATCGGTCCAGGCGTCGTCTCCTAAGCCCCGACCGGCTCACGCGCCGTCTCCTGTGCCCCGATCGATTCACGTGCCGTCTCCTAAGCCCCGATCGGTCCACCCGTCGTCTCTTAAGCCCCAATCGGTCCACGCGCCATCTCCGAGCCCCGATCATTTCACGCGCTGTCTCCTGAGCGCCGGTCGGTCCACGCGACGTCACCTGAGCCCTGATCGGTCGACGCATCGTCTCCTAAGCCCCGATCGATTAACGCGCCGTCTCCGAGCCCCGAACGGTCCACGCGCCGTCGCCGAACCCCAATTGGTCCCCGCGCAACCGCCTGAACCCAGTCAGTTCACGCGCGGTCGCCGAACCCCGATCGGTCCACGCGCCGTCTCCTGAGCCCGGATCGGTCCACGCGTCGTTCCCGAATCCCCGATCCTTACAATCGTCGTTTTCGTGCCTCGATCGGTCCACGCGCCGTCGCCGAACCCCGATCGGTCCAGGCGTGGCCTCCTGAGCCCCGGTCGGTCCACGCGCCGTTTCCTTAGCCCCGAACGGTCGACGCGTCGTCTCCGGGCCCCGATCGGTGCACGCGCCGTCTCCTAAGCCCCGATCGGTCCACGCGCCGTCTCCTGAGCCCCGATCGGTCCACGCGTCGTTCCCTAAACCCCGATCCATCCACGCGCAGTCTCCCGAGCCCCAATCGGTCCACGCGCCGTCTCCTGAGCCCCGATCGGTCCACATGCCGTCTCCTGAGCCCCGATCGGTTCACGCGTCGTCTCCTAAGCCACGATCGGTCCACGCGTCGTCTCCGAGCCCCGATGCCGCCACGCGCCGTCTCCGAGCCACTATCGGTCCGTGCGCCGCTTCCAGAGCCCCGATCGGTCCAGGCGCCGCTTCCTGCGCCCCGATCGGTCCACGCGCCGTCTCCTAAGCCCCAATCGGTCCACGTAGGGTCTCCGAGCGCCGATCATTTCACGCGCCGTTTCCTGAGACCCGATAGTTCCACGCGCCGTCTCCGAGCCCCGATCGATCCACGCGCCGCCTCCTGAGCCCCGATCGGTCCACGCGCTGTCTCCTGAGCCCCGATAGGTACACGCGTAGTCTCCTAAGCCCCGATCGGTCCACGCGTCGTCTCCGAGCTCTGATCGGTCCACACGCCGTTTCCTGAGCCCCGATGGGTCCATACGTCGTCTTCTAAACCCCGATGCCTCCACGCGCCGTCTCCGAGCCAGATCGGTTCTGGCGCCGCTTCCCGAGCTCCGATCAGTCCACGCGCCGTCTCCTAAGCCCCGATCGCTCCACGGGCCGTCTCCTGAGCCCCGATTGCTCCACGGGCCGTTTCCTGAGCCCCGATCGTTCCACACGCCGCCCCCTAAGTCTCGATCGGTCCAGGCGTCGTCTCCTAAGCCCCGACCGGCTCACGCGCCGTCTCCTGTGCCCCGATCGATTCACGTACCGTCTCCTAAGCCCCGATCGGTCCACCCGTCGTCTCTTAAGCCCCGATCGGTCCACGCGTCGTCTTTGAAGCCCAGATGCCTCCTTGCGCCGTCTCCCAACCACGATCGGTGCAGGCGCCGCTTCCTGAGCCCCGATCGGTCCACGCGTTTTCTCCTACGCCCCGATCGGTCCACGCGTCGTCTCCTGAGCCCCGATCGGTCGACGCGTCGTCTCCTGAGCCCCGATCGATCCACGCATCGTCTCCTCAGCCCCGATCGCTCCACGCGCCGTCTCCGAGCGCCGATCGGTGCACGCGCCGTCCCCTGAGCCCCAATCGTTCCACACGCCGCCTCCTAAGCCCCAATCGGTAAAGCCGCCGTCATCAAGCCCCGATCCGTACACGCGTCGTCTCCGAGCCCCGATGGGTCCACGCGCCGTGTCTTAAGCCCTGATCGGTCCACGTGCCGTCTCCGAGCTCCGATGGGTCCACGCGCCGCATCCTGAGCCCCGATCGGACGACGCGTCGTCTCCTGAACCCCGATTGCTCCTAGGCCCGTTTCCTGAGCCCCGATCGGTCCACGCGTCGTCTTCTAAGCCCCGATCGGTCCACGCGTCATCTCCTAAGCCCCGATCCGTCGACGTGTCGTCTCCTGAGTCCCGATCGATCCACCCGTCTTCTCCTGAGCCCCGACCGCTCCACGCCTCGTCACCGAGCTCCGATCGGTCCACGCGCCGTTTCCCAGGCCCGATCGGTGCAGGCGCCGCTTCCTGAGCCCCGATCGGTCCACGCGCAGTCTCCTGAGCTCCGATCGTTCCACGCATCGCCTCCTGAGCACCGGACGGTCCAGGCGCCGTCTCCGAACCCCGATCGGTCGACGCGCCATCTCCGAGCCCCGATCGGTCCACGCGCCGTCGCCGAACCCCAATTGGTCCACGCGCAACCGCCTGAGCCCCAGTCAGTTCACGCGCGGTCGCCGAACCCCGATCGGTCCACGCGTCGTCTCCGAGCCCCGATCGGTCCACGCGCCGTCTCCTGAGCCCCGATCGGCCCACGCGCGGCCTCCTGAGCCCCGATCGGTCCACGCACCGTCACCGAGCCGCGATCGGTTCACGCGCGGCCTCCTAAGCCCCGATCGGTCCACGCGCCGTCGCCGAACCCCAATTGGTCCACGCGAAACCGCCTGAGCCCCAGTCGGTCGACGCGTCGTCTCCGGGCCCCAATTGGTCCCCGCGCAACCGCCTGAGCCCCAGTCAGTTCACACGCGGTCGCCGAACCCCGATCGGTCCACGCGTCGTCTCCGAGCCCTGATCGGTCCACGCGCCGTCTCCTAAGCCCCGATCGGTCCACGCGTCGTCTCCTAAGCCCCGATCCGTCGACGTGTCGTCTCCTGAGTCCCGATCGATCCACGCATCGCCTCCTGAGCACCGGACGGTCCAGGCGCCGTCTCCGAACCCCGATCGGTCGACGCGCCATCTCCGAGCCCCGATCGGTCCGCGCACCGTCTCCTGATCCCCATCGCTCCACGCGGCGTCTCCGGACCCCCGATCGATCCACGCGAGTCTCCTGAGCCCCAGTCCGTCCACGCGCCGTCTCCGAGCCCCCATCGGTCCACGCGTTGTCTCCTAAGCCCCGATCGGTCCACGCGCCGTCTCCGAGCCCCGATCGGTTCACGCATCGTCTCCTAAGCCCCGATCGGTTAACGTGCCGTCTCCGAGCGCCGAGCGGTCCACGCGCCGTCGCCGAACCCCAATTGGTCCACGCGCAACCGCCTGAGTCCCAGGCGGTCCACGCGCTGTCTCCGAGCGCCGATCAGTCCACGCGTCGTCTCCTAGGCCCCGATCGGTCCACGCGCCGTCTCCGAGCCCCGATCGGTCCACGCACCGTGTCCTGATCCCCATCGGTCCACGCGGCGCCTCCGGAGCCCCGATCGATCTACGCGAGGCTTCTGAGCTCCGGACGGTCCAGGCGCCGTCTCCGAACCCCGAGCGGTCGACGCGCCGTCTCCGAGCCCCGATCGGTCCACGCGCCGTCGCCGAACCCCAATTGGTCCACGTGCAACCGCCTGAGCCCCAGTCGGTCCACGCGCCGTTTCCTGAGCCCCGATCGGTCCACGCGCCGTCTCCTGAGCCCCGATCGGTCCACGCGTCGTCTCCTAAGCCCCGATCGGTCCACGCGTCGTCTCCTAAGCCCCGATCGGTCCACGCGCCGTCTCCGAGCCCCGATCGGTCCGCGCACCGTCTCATGATCCCCATCGCTCCACGCGGCGTCTCCGGACCCCCGATCGATCCACGCGAGTCTCCTGAGCCCCAGTCCGTCCACGCGCCGTCTCCGAGCCCCCATCGGTCCACGCGTTGTCTCCTAAGCCCCGATCGGTCCACGCGCCGTCTCCGAGCCCCGATCGGTTCACGCATCGTCTCCTAAGCCCCGATCGGTTAACGTGCCGTCTCCGAGCGCCGAGCGGTCCACGCGCCGTCGTCGAACCCCAATTGGTCCACGCGCAACCGCCTGAGTCCCAGGCGGTCCACGCGCTGTCTCCGAGCCCCGATCGGTCCACGCGCCGTCGCCGAGCCATGATCGGTCCACGCGCGGCCTCCTGAGCCCCAATCGGTTCACAGGCCGTCGCCGATCCACGATCGATACGTGCGCCGTTTCCAGAGCCCTATCGGTCCACGCATCGTCTCCTCATCTCCGATCGGTCCACGCGCCGTCTCCTAAGCCCCGATCGGTCCACGCGCTGTCTCCGAGCGCCGATCGGTTCACGCGCCGTCTCCTGAGCCCCGATCATTCCACGCGCCGTCTCCGAGCCCCGATCGGTCCGCGCGTCGTCTCCTGAGCCTCGATCGCTCCACGCGCCGTTTTCTGAGCACCGTTCGGTCCACGCGTCGTCTTCAAAGCCCCGATGCCTCCATGTGCCGTCTCCGAGCCACGATCGGTCCGTGCGCCGCTTCCAGAGCACTATCAGTCCACGCATCGTCTCCTCATCTCCGATCGGTCCACGCGCCGTCTCCTAAGCCCCGATCGGTACACGTGCTGTCTCCGAGCGCCGATCGGTTCACGCGCCGTCTCCTGAGCCCCGATCGGTCTACGCGCTGTCTCCGAGCGCCGATCGGTTCACGCGCCGTCTCCTGAGCCCCGATCATTCCACGCGCCGTCTCCGAGCCCCGATCGGTCCACGCGCCGTCTCCTGAGCCCAGGTCGGTTCACGCGCCGTCTCCGAGCCCCGATCGATCCACGCGTCTTCTTGTAAACCCAGATGCCTCCTCGCATCGTCTCCTAAGCCCCGATCGGTTAACGCGCCGTCTCCGAGCCCCGATCGGTCCACGCGCCGTCGCCGAGCCCCGATCGGTCCAGGCGTATCCTCCTGAGCCCCGGTCGGTCCACACGGCGTCTCCGAGCCCCGATCGGTCCACGCTTCGTCTCCTGAGCCCGGATCGTTCCACGCGTCGTCTCCTGATTCCCGATCCTTAAACGCGTCGTCTCCGAGCCTCGATCGGTCCACACGCCGTGTCCGATCCCCGGTCGGTCCGCGTACCGCATTCTGAGCCGCGGTCCGTCCACGCGCCGTCTCCGAGCACCGATCGGTCGACGCGCCGTCTCAGAGCGCCGATCATTTCACGCCCCGTCACCTGAGCCCCGATCGGTCCTCGCGTCGGCTCCTAAGCCTCTATCGGTCCACGCGCGGCCTGCTTAGCCCCGGTCGGTCCACGCGCCGTCTCCGAGCCCCGATCGGTCCACGAATCGTCTCCTAAGCCCCGATCGGTCCACGCGCCTTCTCCTAAGCCCCGATCGATCCACGCGCCGTCTCCGAGCGCCGATCGGTTCACGCGCCGTCTCCTGTGCTCCGATCGTTCCACGCGTCGTATCCGAACCCCGATCGGTCCACGCGCCGGCGCCGAGCCATGATCGGTCCACGCGCGGCCTCCTGAGCCCCGGTTGCTTCACGCGCGGTATCCGAGCCTCCATCGGTCCACGCGTCGTCTCCGAGCCCCGATCGGTCCACGCGCCGTCTCCGAGCGCCGGTCGGTTCACGCGCCGTCTCCTGAGCCCCGATCGTTCCCCGCACCATCTCCGAGCCCCGATCGATCCACGCGCCGTCTCCTAAGCCCCGATCGGTCCACGCGCCTTCTCCTAAGCCCCGAACGGTCCACGTGCCGTCTCCGAGCCTCGACCGGTCCACGCGCCGTCTCCTGAGCCCCGATCGTTCCACGCGCCGTCTCCTAAGCCGCGATCCGTCCACGCGTCGTCTCCGAGCCCCGATCGGTCCACGCGCCGTCGCCGAACCCCGATCGGTCCAGGCGTATCCTCCTGAGCCCCGATCGGTCCACGCGCCGTCTCCGTGCGCCGATCGGTTCACGCGCCGTCTCCTGAGCCCGGATCGGTCCACGCGCCGTCGCCGAACCCCAATTGGTCCACGCGCAACCGCCTGAGCCCAGGTTGGTCCACGCGCTGTTTCCGAGCCCCGATCGGTCCACGCGTCGTACCCGAACCCCGATCGGTCCACGCGCCGTCGCCGAGCCCCGATCGGTCCACGCGTCGTCTCCTAAGCCCCGATCGTTCGACGCGTCGTCTCCTAAGCCCCGATCGGTCGACGCGTCGTCTCCTGAGCCCCAGTTGGTCCACGGGCTGTCTCCGAGCCCCGATCGATCCACGCACCTCCTCCTGAGCTCCGATCGGTCGTCGCGCCGACTCCTAAGCCCCGATAGGTCCAAGCGCCTTCTGCTAAGCCCCGATCGGTCCAAGCGCCTTCTGCTAAGCCCCGATCGGTCCACGCGCCGTCTCCGAGCGCCGATCGGTTCACGCGCCGTCACCTGAGCCCCGATCGTTCCACGCGCCGTCTCCGAGCCCCGATCCTTCTACGCGCCCTCTCCTAAGCCCCGATCGGTCCACGCGCCTTCTCCTCATCCCCGATCGGTCCACGCGCCGTCTCGGAGCCCCGATTGATTCACGCGCCGTCTCCTGAGCCCCGATCGCTCCACGCGCAGTCGCCAAGCCTCGATCGGGTCACGCGATGTCTCCGAGCCACGATCGGTCCGTGCGCCGCTTCCAGAGCCCCGATCGGTCCACGCGTCATCTCCTGATCTCCGATCGGTTCACGCGCCGTCTCCTAAGCCCCGATCGGTCCACGCGCCGTCTCCGAGCCTTGATCGGTTCACGTGCCGTCTCGTGAGCCCCGATCGGTCCGCGCGCCGTCTCCTGAGCCCCGGTGGGTCCACGCGCCGCCTCCTGAGCCCCGATCGGTCCACGCGTCGTCTCCGAGCCCCGATCGGTCCACGCGCCGTCGCCGAGCCACGATCGGTCTACGCGCGGCCTCCTGAGCCCCGATCGGTCCACGCGCCGTCGCCGAGCCGCGATCGGTCCACGCGCGGTCTCCTGAGCCGCGGTCGGTTCACGCGCCGTCTCCTGAGCCCCGATCGGTCCACGCGTCGTTCCCTAAGCCCCGATCAATCCACGCGCAGTCTCCAGAGCCGCGATCGGTCCACGCATCCCCTCCTGAGCCCCGGACGGTCCACGCGCCGTCACCGAACCCCGATCGGTCGACTCGCCGTCTTCGAGCGCCGATCGGTTAACGCGCCGTCTCCGCGCCCCGACACAGTCCACGCGCTCTCTCCTGAGCCCCGACCGGTCCACGCGTCGTCTCCTAAGCCCCGATCGGTCCACGCGTCGTCTCCTAAGCCCCGATTCGTCGACGCGTCGTCTCCTGAGCCCCGATCAATTGACGCGTCTTCTCCTGAGCCCCGATCGCTTCTCGTGCCGCCTCCTGAGCCCCGATCCGTCGAGGCATCGTCTCCGGAGCCCCGATCAATTGACGTGTCTTCTCCTATGCCCCGATCGCGCCTCGCGCCGTCTCCTGAACCCCGCTCAGTCCATGCGTCGTCTTCTTAGCCCGGATGCCTCCACGCGCCGTCTCCGAGCCACGATCGGTCCAGGCGCCGTCTCCGGAGCCCCGATTGGTCCTCGCGCCGTCGCCGAACCAAAATTGGTCCACGCGCAACCGCCTGAGCCCCAGTCGGTCCACGCACTGTGTCCGAGCCCCGATCGGTCCACGCGCCGTCTTCGAGCGCCGATCGGTCCACGCCACGTCTCCTAAGCCCCAATCGGTTAACGCGCCGTCTCCTGAGCCCCGATCGTTCTACGCACCGTCTCCGAGCCCCGCTCCGTCCACGCGCAGTCGCCGAGCCCCGATCGGTTCACGCGCGGTCTCCTGAGCCCCAGTCGGTACACGCGCTGTCTCCCAGCCCCGATCGGTCCACGCGCCGTCTCCTGAGCCCCGATCGTCCAACGTGCCGTCTCCGAGCACCGATCGGTCCACGCGTCGTGTCCGAGCTCCGATCGGTCCATACGCAGTTTCCTGAGCCCCGATCGGTCCATGCGTCGTCTTCTTAGCCCCGATGCCTCCACGCGCCGTCTCCGAGCCACGATCGGTCCAGGCGCCGCTTCCTGAGCCCCGATCGGTCCACGCGCCGTATCCTAAGCCCCGATCGGTCCACGGGCCGTCTTTGAGCGCCGATAAGTTCAAGCGCCGTCTCCTGAGCCCCGATCGTTCCACGCGGCGTCTCCGAGCCCCGATCGATCCACGCGCCGTCTCCTGAGTCCCGAACGGTCGACGCGTCGTCTTCTGAGCCTCGATCGCTCCTCGCGCCGTCTCCTGAACCCCGCTCGGTCCATGCGTCGTCTTCTTAGCCCGGATGCCTCCACGCGCCGTCTCCGAGCCACGATCGGTCCAGGCGCCGTCTCCGGAGCCCCGATCGGTCCACGCGTCGTCTCCTAAGCCCCGATTCGTCCACGCGACGTCTCCGGGCGCCGATGATTTCACGCGCCGTCTCCTGAGACCCGATCGTTCCACGCGCCGTCTCCGAGCCCCGATCAATCCACGCGCCGCCTCCTGAGCCCCGATCGGTCCACGCGCCGTCGCCGAACCCCAATTGGTCCACGCGCAACCGCCTGAGCCCCAGTCGGTCCACGCACTGTGTCCGAGCCCCGATCGGTCCACGCGCCGTCTCCTGAGCCCCGATCGTCCAACGTGCCGTCTCCGAGCACCGATCGGTCCACGCGTCGCCTCCTGAGCCCCGGTCGGTCCACGCGCCATTTCCTGAGCCCCGATCGGTCCACGCTTCGTCTCCTAAGCCCCGATCGGTCCACGCGTCGTCTCCTAAGCCCCGATCCGTCGACGCGTCGTCTCCCGAGCCACGATCAATTGACGCGTCTTCTCCTGAGCCCGATCGCTCCTCGCGCCGTCTCCTGAGCCCCGATCGGTCCACGCGTCGTGTCCGAGCTCCGATCGGTCCATACGCCGTTTCCTGAGCCCCGATCGGTCCAAGCGCCGTATCCTAAGCCCCGATCGGTACACGGGCCGTCTCTGAGCGCCGATAAGTTCAAGCGCCGTCTCCTGAGCCCCGATCGTTCCACGCGGCGTCTCCGAGCCCCGATCGATCCACGCGCCGTCTCCTGAGCCCCGATCGGTCGACGCGCCGTCTCCTGAGCCCTGATGCGTCCACGCGCAGTCGCCGAGCCCCGATCGGTCCACGCGTCGTCTCCTAAGCCCCGATCGTTCGACGCGTCGTCTCCTAAGCCCCGATCGGTCGACGCGTCGTCTCCTGAGCCCCAGTTGGTCCACGGGCTGTCTCCGAGCCCCGATCGATCCACGCACCTCCTCCTGAGCTCCGATCGGTCGACGCGCCGACTCCTAAGCCCCGATAGGTCCAAGCGCCTTCTGCTAAGCCCCGATCGGTCCAAGCGCCTTCTGCTAAGCCCCGATCGGTCCACGCGCCGTCTCCGAGCGCCGATCGGTTCACGCGCCGTCACCTGAGCCCCGATCGTTCCACGCGCCGTCTCCGAGCCCCGATCCTTCTACGCGCCCTCTCCTAAGCCCCGATCGGTCCACGCGCCTTCTCCTCATCCCCGATCGGTCCACGCGCCGTCTCGGAGCCCCGATCGATTCACGCGCCGTCTCCTGAGCCCCGATCGCTCCACGCGCAGTCGCCAAGCCTCGATCGGGTCACGCGATGTCTCCGAGCCACGATCGGTCCGTGCGCCGCTTCCAGAGCCCCGATCGGTCCACGCGTCATCTCCTGATCTCCGATCGGTTCACGCGCCGTCTCCTAAGCCCCGATCGGTCCACGCGCCGTCTCCGAGCCTTGATCGGTTCACGTGCCGTCTCGTGAGCCCCGATCGGTCCGCGCGCCGTCTCCTGAGCCCCGGTGGGTCCACGCGCCGCCTCCTGAGCCCCGATCGGTCCACGCGTCGTCTCCTGAGCCCCGACCAATTGACGCGTCTTCTCCTGAGCCCCGATCGCTCCTCGCGCCGTCTCCTGCGCCCCGCTCGGTCCATGCGTCGTCTTCTTAGGCCCGATGCCTCCACGCGCCGTCTCCGAGCCACGATCGGTTCAGGCGCCGCTTCCTGAGCCCCGATCGGTCCACGCGCCGTCTCCTAAGCCCCAATCGGTCCACGCGTCGACTCCTACGCCCCGATCGGTCCACGCGTCGTCTCCTAAGCCCCGATCGGTCCACGCCTCGTCCCCGA
Organism: Netelia fuscicornis; assembly: GCA_946811545.1. NCBI lineage: Eukaryota > Metazoa > Arthropoda > Insecta > Hymenoptera > Ichneumonidae > Netelia > Netelia fuscicornis. The sequence continues at coordinate 27,514,560 of OX328014.1, read as the reverse complement.
ATCCCCGATCCGTACACGCGTCGTCTCCGAGCCCCGATCTGTCCACGCGCCGTCTCGTGAGGCCCAATCGGACCACGCGCTGTCTCCTGAGCCCCGATAGGTACACGCGTCGTCTCCTATGCCCCGATCGGTCCACACGTCGTCTCCTTAGCCCCGATCGGTTCACGCGCAGTCGCCGAGCCCCGATCGGTTCACACGCGGTCTCCTGAGCCCCTGTCGGTCCACGCGCCTTCGCCGAACCCCAATTGGTCCACGCGCAACCTCCTGAGCCCCAGTCGGTCCACGCGCCGTCTCCGAGCCCCGATCCGTCGACGTGTCGCCTCCTGAGCCCCGATCGTTCCACGCGCCGTCTCCTAAGCCCCGATCGGTCCAGGCATCGTCTCCTAAGCCCCGATCGGTCCAGGCATCGTCTCCTAAGCCCCGACCGGTCCACGTGCCGTCTCCTGAGCCCCGATCGCTCCACGCGCCGCCTCCTAAGCCCCGATCTGTCCAGGCGTCGTCTCCTAAGCCCCGACCGGTCCACGTGCCGTCTCCTGAGCCCCGTTCGGCCCACGCGCCGTCTCCTTAGCCCCGATCTGTCCACGGGCCGTCTCCGAGCCGCGATCGGTAAACGAGCCGTCACCAAGCCCCGATCCGTACACGCGTCGTGTCCGAGCCCCGATGGGTCCACGCGCCGTCGCCGACCCTCGATCGGTCCACGCGCGGCCTTCTGAGCCCCGGTCGGTCCACGCGCCGTCTCCGAGCCTCGATCGGTCCACGTACCGTCTCCGAAGCCCCGATCGGTCCACGCGCCATCTCCTGAGCCCCGATCGGTCCACGCATCGTCTCTTAACCCCCGATACGTCCACACGCCGTCTCCGAGCCCCGATCGATGAGCGTGACGCATTCTAAGCCATTGTCCATCCACGCGCCGTCTCCGAGCACCGATCAGTCCACGCGCCG